>JAPFFF010000012.1:0-1409272 GCA_039105265.1 Tritrichomonas musculus
TACCTGACGTCGACGGAATACATGCAATTGGAAACTGTTTAAATTCTGGATTTAATGGTGCAAATGTCATACCGAATTCTGCTTGTATCACTGAGTTATAATTTAATTTAATAAATTCTAAAAATTCGTTGTCATCATTAATAAATGTTTCTGCTAATTCTGGATCGATCTCTTTGAGATTTAGCACGCCATCAATCCTACCATTTTTGTTTACTTTGACATACGGTGTAACATATGCAGCATCAACCATGATAACTCCTTTTCCAGTAAAATTATTTGGTAAAAACCTTGACATGATATTCAAAATATTTTGTATATCGCCATTAAAAATGTCGTCATGTATTCCTAAATTAGCGAGAGCTTGCTTTCTATATGTTGAAGCAGTTTTATATGTTGGAAACAATAAATTGGTATTTAAAATATTGAAGTAATGTGGACTCATCATGCTTAACAGTGCAAAGAATTCGTGAAGTCCATCATAACGTCTTCCTTGAGGAAATTTTGTTATATTATCCCATGTAGCGCCGATGAATCTTAATACTATTGGACTAATATTAATCGTTTTTTGTTTGTCTTCTGGTATATTCAATTTAATTTTCTGTAAGTCTGCTATTTGTCTTTTTAGCCTTGTATTCTCCAAAATTAACCTTTCATTTTCACCTTGTAATCTTTGATTGTCTTCTAAGAGCTTTTCGTAAGTTTGCTGAGATCTTGCTTTTGCTCCTGTTTCGGGAGTAAACCATGATGGATTTCGCTTAGGCGCCATTAAAAAAAAATGATTCTATATTGAAAATTTCAGAGGTTTTTAAATTTGAAAGGAAAAAAAAGCATGACCACGAAAAATTATAGAACATAGGAAACTCTCATAATCTTTTGAAATTAATATATAATAAAGTATATCATATTATAAGAATATTTTAATAGAAAACATTTTCCCAATTTTGCGTATATACTGAGATATGATTAAAGAAAGTTGCCAAAATTGAGAGGAATTTCTATTCAAATGTAGTATAATTTTGTAATTGATTTTTCTCGAAAATTTGGCGGACGATTTTTTCTAAAAATTTAATATAATATATAATGCAATATATACTACTATTTAAGATAAATGTAATATACCGGTCATTCGTTGGCTCTGTTCTGGAATCGTTTTTTCCAAAAAAAATCGTAAAATCGGCTAAAAATAGTGTAAATCGCTTTATCTCGGGATATATACTTATAATGCGCAATTTTTTTGCTTAATCGTGTTTTTAACATCATAATAAGAAAAATAACCAATTTTTGGGTAAAAATATTGAATTTTGGCCGATATTGTTAGTAACGAGTTTTTTTGTATTTTTATCTTAATATAAAAAATCTCATTCTTCACGGATAGGAGTTTTTGGTTATTACTCTATATACAATAAACATACAATCCTATAATTTTATAATCATATACAATACAGTAATGCAATTATTGTTATACTGATTATGTAGGTACACCTATTTTTTTTTCTGACATTTAATGCAAAAATACAGAAATCAAATTTTTGAAATATATTTTATAAATAACTCGATGCAAAGCGAAGCTAATAAAAATATAACAATTGATATATATTAAGATGCTTGCAATATATATTCTTATAATACCATAAATTTTGAAACATTTTTACATTTACGTCTGGAGACTCGTTATGAAAATCACAACTTTTTGAAAGACTCTCCGCCGCGATTTCGCTTAAAATCTGAAATCATCAATAACTGTCTATGGTGAGTATATATTATTAATTTCGAAGCATATCGACATATCTCGAGAGTTTCCTATGTTCTATATTTTTTTAAAATTTTTGACATATCATAAAATATTCAAATATTTCTATATATAAAAAGTGAAATGAAAAAATTATCTTTTATTCAGAATCATCATCATTAACCAAGTTATTCAACTGCTCATCAGCATTCCAAAATATCATGTTGTTCAAGCCAGCTGTTTTTATCATGCCCGTTGATTTGGTAGAAATTGAACGATGTATTTCATTGATTTCTGGAAATTCACGTGGCTGTCATCTTTTTTATTATGCCTCCGAACATTTGCAAAATTGTGTTCTTGGTAGTGTGAACTGCATGCACCTGTATCAATAGCTTCTTCAGTGATTATTTGAGATGCAATTCCAATTGCAGTAAATATGTATTGTTTACACCAATTATCTGTGAAACATCTCATTTTCTTATATGTATTGGGCTGCACACGATAGATCTTTAAGTTGTGTTCAATGACATATTGTTGCATAAGATAATAAATCAATACAATACTTGCACCAAGTAAAAGATAGTCAATAGTCTCTTGCCGACTTAGTGAATTCCTGAATAGTGCCTCTAGTAAGAGTGTAGAAGGAAGCATTGATAAAAGTAAATAAAAGTCTTCGTCATCAATTATTTTTTGAATTGTTTGTAAAGTAAACAATTTTTTTGGGAGGTCATCTTCCATTTTACGTCCTTTGTTGTTATCCAATAAGTAAGGAGCAATTCCAATAGTTTTTAAATCTTCTGCAGACCGTGTTTCATAAGAATCATATGGAGAAACTAGGAATTCTTCAAGAGAGGATTTTCTGTAACGATCTCTTTTTGTCAGGTGCAATGGATCTGAAAAATGAATTAATACTGCAAATATTTTAATTATACCAACAGCACCAAGACTTAGGAATCTTTCGAAGTTACCAATAATTTTGTCGATGAATATATTTGCATATATGCTATAAGTGTTGTCACCATCAGTGCCTAATCCGATAATACTTATGTTTTTTGGCATGAGTGATATGATCGATTCAATTTTTTCGCGTAACTCTTGTGTTGCCTTACCTGACGTCGACGGAATACATGCAATTGGAAACTGTTTAAATTCTGGATTTAATGGTGCAAATGTCATACCGAATTCTGCTTGTATCACTGAGTTATAATTTAATTTAATAAATTCTAAAAATTCGTTGTCATCATTAATAAATGTTTCTGCTAATTCTGGATCGATCTCTTTGAGATTTAGCACGCCATCAATCCTACCATTTTTGTTTACTTTGACATACGGTGTAACATATGCAGCATCAACCATGATAACTCCTTTTCCAGTAAAATTATTTGGTAAAAACCTTGACATGATATTCAAAATATTTTGTATATCGCCATTAAAAATGTCGTCATGTATTCCTAAATTAGCGAGAGCTTGCTTTCTATATGTTGAAGCAGTTTTATATGTTGGAAACAATAAATTGGTATTTAAAATATTGAAGTAATGTGGACTCATCATGCTTAACAGTGCAAAGAATTCGTGAAGTCCATCATAACGTCTTCCTTGAGGAAATTTTGTTATATTATCCCATGTAGCGCCGATGAATCTTAATACTATTGGACTAATATTAATCGTTTTTTGTTTGTCTTCTGGTATATTCAATTTAATTTTCTGTAAGTCTGCTATTTGTCTTTTTAGCCTTGTATTCTCCAAAATTAACCTTTCATTTTCACCTTGTAATCTTTGATTGTCTTCTAAGAGCTTTTCGTAAGTTTGCTGAGATCTTGCTTTTGCTCCTGTTTCGGGAGTAAACCATGATGGATTTCGCTTAGGCGCCATTAAAAAAAAATGATTCTATATTGAAAATTTCAGAGGTTTTTAAATTTGAAAGGAAAAAAAAGCATGACCACGAAAAATTATAGAACATAGGAAACTCTCATAATCTTTTGAAATTAATATATAATAAAGTATATCATATTATAAGAATATTTTAATAGAAAACATTTTCCCAATTTTGCGTATATACTGAGATATGATTAAAGAAAGTTGCCAAAATTGAGAGGAATTTCTATTCAAATGTAGTATAATTTTGTAATTGATTTTTCTCGAAAATTTGGCGGACGATTTTTCTAAAAATTTAATATAATATATAATGCAATATATACTACTATTTAAGATAAATGTAATATACCGGTCATTCGTTGGCTCTGTTCTGGAATCGTTTTTTCCAAAAAAAATCGTAAAATCGGCTAAAAATAGTGTAAATCGCTTTATCTCGGGATATATACTTATAATGCGCAATTTTTTTGCTTAATCGTGTTTTTAACATCATAATAAGAAAAATAACCAATTTTTGGGTAAAAATATTGAATTTTGGCCGATATTGTTAGTAACGAGTTTTTTTGTATTTTTATCTTAATATAAAAAATCTCATTCTTCACGGATAGGAGTTTTTGGTTATTACTCTATATACAATAAACATACAATCCTATAATTTTATAATCATATACAATACAGTAATGCAATTATTGTTATACTGATTATGTAGGTACACCTATTTTTTTTTCTGACATTTAATGCAAAAATACAGAAATCAAATTTTTGAAATATATTTTATAAATAACTCGATGCAAAGCGAAGCTAATAAAAATATAACAATTGATATATATTAAGATGCTTGCAATATATATTCTTATAATACCATAAATTTTGAAACATTTTTACATTTACGTCTGGAGACTCGTTATGAAAATCACAACTTTTTGAAAGACTCTCCGCCGCGATTTCGCTTAAAATCTGAAATCATCAATAACTGTCTATGGTGAGTATATATTATTAATTTCGAAGCATATCGACATATCTCGAGAGTTTCCTATGTTCTATATTTTTTTAAAATTTTTGACATATCATAAAATATTCAAATATTTCTATATATAAAAAGTGAAATGAAAAAATTATCTTTTATTCAGAATCATCATCATTAACCAAGTTATTCAACTGCTCATCAGCATTCCAAAATATCATGTTGTTCAAGCCAGCTGTTTTTATCATGCCCGTTGATTTGGTAGAAATTGAACGTCGATTTTTTTCATAAAAATTCCCCAAAATCCCACTTAACTCTTGAAATGGCATTTTTCTTGGCTTTGGATCGATTAACTTCAATAATGGCATTTTTCTTACAATTTGAACATTCTTCCAAAGGTACAATGCTTGCCGAAGATAGTAAATTATTGGACGTTCTTCAACTGGAGTGTTGTCAAAAATTTTCTTCCCACTGTCACTTCGTGATTCTGGAACTTTTTCTTCAATAGGCATGTTCTTGTACAATTCGTGCTCCAATAGAATGTATTTCATTGATTTCTGGAAATTCACGTGGCTGTCATCTTTTTTATTATGCCTCCGAACATTTGCAAAATTGTGTTCTTGGTAGTGTGAACTGCATGCACCTGTATCAATAGCTTCTTCAGTGATTATTTGAGATGCAATTCCAATTGCAGTAAATATGTATTGTTTACACCAATTATCTGTGAAACATCTCATTTTCTTATATGTATTGGGCTGCACACGATAGATCTTTAAGTTGTGTTCAATGACATATTGTTGCATAAGATAATAAATCAATACAATACTTGCACCAAGTAAAAGATAGTCAATAGTCTCTTGCCGACTTAGTGAATTCCTGAATAGTGCCTCTAGTAAGAGTGTAGAAGGAAGCATTGATAAAAGTAAATAAAAGTCTTCGTCATCAATTATTTTTTGAATTGTTTGTAAAGTAAACAATTTTTTTGGGAGGTCATCTTCCATTTTACGTCCTTTGTTGTTATCCAATAAGTAAGGAGCAATTCCAATAGTTTTTAAATCTTCTGCAGACCGTGTTTCATAAGAATCATATGGAGAAACTAGGAATTCTTCAAGAGAGGATTTTCTGTAACGATCTCTTTTTGTCAGGTGCAATGGATCTGAAAAATGAATTAATACTGCAAATATTTTAATTATACCAACAGCACCAAGACTTAGGAATCTTTCGAAGTTACCAATAATTTTGTCGATGAATATATTTGCATATATGCTATAAGTGTTGTCACCATCAGTGCCTAATCCGATAATACTTATGTTTTTTGGCATGAGTGATATGATCGATTCAATTTTTTCGCGTAACTCTTGTGTTGCCTTACCTGACGTCGACGGAATACATGCAATTGGAAACTGTTTAAATTCTGGATTTAATGGTGCAAATGTCATACCGAATTCTGCTTGTATCACTGAGTTATAATTTAATTTAATAAATTCTAAAAATTCGTTGTCATCATTAATAAATGTTTCTGCTAATTCTGGATCGATCTCTTTGAGATTTAGCACGCCATCAATCCTACCATTTTTGTTTACTTTGACATACGGTGTAACATATGCAGCATCAACCATGATAACTCCTTTTCCAGTAAAATTATTTGGTAAAAACCTTGACATGATATTCAAAATATTTTGTATATCGCCATTAAAAATGTCGTCATGTATTCCTAAATTAGCGAGAGCTTGCTTTCTATATGTTGAAGCAGTTTTATATGTTGGAAACAATAAATTGGTATTTAAAATATTGAAGTAATGTGGACTCATCATGCTTAACAGTGCAAAGAATTCGTGAAGTCCATCATAACGTCTTCCTTGAGGAAATTTTGTTATATTATCCCATGTAGCGCCGATGAATCTTAATACTATTGGACTAATATTAATCGTTTTTTGTTTGTCTTCTGGTATATTCAATTTAATTTTCTGTAAGTCTGCTATTTGTCTTTTTAGCCTTGTATTCTCCAAAATTAACCTTTCATTTTCACCTTGTAATCTTTGATTGTCTTCTAAGAGCTTTTCGTAAGTTTGCTGAGATCTTGCTTTTGCTCCTGTTTCGGGAGTAAACCATGATGGATTTCGCTTAGGCGCCATTAAAAAAAAATGATTCTATATTGAAAATTTCAGAGGTTTTTAAATTTGAAAGGAAAAAAAAGCATGACCACGAAAAATTATAGAACATAGGAAACTCTCATAATCTTTTGAAATTAATATATAATAAAGTATATCATATTATAAGAATATTTTAATAGAAAACATTTTCCCAATTTTGCGTATATACTGAGATATGATTAAAGAAAGTTGCCAAAATTGAGAGGAATTTCTATTCAAATGTAGTATAATTTTGTAATTGATTTTTCTCGAAAATTTGGCGGACGATTTTTCTAAAAATTTAATATAATATATAATGCAATATATACTACTATTTAAGATAAATGTAATATACCGGTCATTCGTTGGCTCTGTTCTGGAATCGTTTTTTCCAAAAAAAATCGTAAAATCGGCTAAAAATAGTGTAAATCGCTTTATCTCGGGATATATACTTATAATGCGCAATTTTTTTGCTTAATCGTGTTTTTAACATCATAATAAGAAAAATAACCAATTTTTGGGTAAAAATATTGAATTTTGGCCGATATTGTTAGTAACGAGTTTTTTTGTATTTTTATCTTAATATAAAAAATCTCATTCTTCACGGATAGGAGTTTTTGGTTATTACTCTATATACAATAAACATACAATCCTATAATTTTATAATCATATACAATACAGTAATGCAATTATTGTTATACTGATTATGTAGGTACACCTATTTTTTTTTCTGACATTTAATGCAAAAATACAGAAATCAAATTTTTGAAATATATTTTATAAATAACTCGATGCAAAGCGAAGCTAATAAAAATATAACAATTGATATATATTAAGATGCTTGCAATATATATTCTTATAATACCATAAATTTTGAAACATTTTTACATTTACGTCTGGAGACTCGTTATGAAAATCACAACTTTTTGAAAGACTCTCCGCCGCGATTTCGCTTAAAATCTGAAATCATCAATAACTGTCTATGGTGAGTATATATTATTAATTTCGAAGCATATCGACATATCTCGAGAGTTTCCTATGTTCTAAAAAAATTAAAAAAATGTTAGTAATCAATTCAGCATTTGAAATAAGATTAGAAAATATTGGTGTCAAATTTTATTCACTTCACTTTCCAATTTGTGGACAACATCATTATTCAAAGCCCAAAATAACATTTAAAACCAACACTCTGCGAATATACAAAAAGGTCATTGTGCATGCAATCCACCAAAACAAACCAACACTCCGCCATTGCAGATTCAATGAGAACCAATTAACAATCGTCCTGCATGCTTGTGCATATATCTCGGATGATACAATACAAACAAGAGCACCTCAAAAAACATCCTAACAATAAATTAAACAATATGCAACAAACAAATTCTATATAACGATATGCACTCTTTAAATGCTTATTGTCATATGAGTATTTCCTTTATTTGTGTACATTCATAATAAAAGAAAGAATTGGCTTTTTAGTCAATGATGAGCTCGAATAAAAACACAATAATCATAAGAAACTAAAAATGGCGGAATGATTACATATATATCAATTTTTAAAAGAAGCAAGAATATTTAATTCACAAATGAAACATCTCTAAAAGACTCCAGAGAAAATGATGTTTGTGAATCAATTTCAATACTGTTTCATTCAAGATATATAAATCATTGAAATGCTTATCTAGGTAATTCTTTTCTTCTTCTTTGCAATCATCATTTTCTTCTCTTTCATCATAGTCAATTTGGCCTTCTTGATCATCAACTTCTTCTTTTTCTTCATTGCCCTTGTGGTCACCAATATTGTCACTGTTTTCATACCCTCCTTCCTTGCTATTATATTATTCATTATCATCTGTTATTTCACCACATTTGTTAAGTTTAATGTCTTCATGATTCAATTTTCTCTCTCTTTTATTATTTATATACGTAAATGTACAATTTATACATTCTAAAATACAGAACAAGCTAGTGAAGCAGGAACATAAAGAAATATTCCAAATTTTCTTTACTTTTTATTTTAATTAAAGTTTTTTTTTTTATTTTAAAGTTTTTGTTATTATTTTCATAATGTTTATCTATATTTTTTATCTATATATAGGTTTATTACAAAGATATTTCAATTTATTATTGTTACATTTACTTTTACTTTTATTTTATTTCAAAATTGAATACCATTTCAAAATCCACTTAAAAATATACATTCAATTTTTTTTATTCTCTCAAATAAATTCTGAAGGAAAGCTTTCGATTTTAAAATACATTTATTTCCAAAAAATAAATAAATAAATAAATAAACATAAAGATTATTTAATCTCACAAACATTTTATGCATGATCTGAATTATCAGATTTAGCTTCAGCACTGACTTCAGCAGTAACTTCTGCTGAAAGAGCATCAACGTCAAGTCTAATTTCCTCAGACTCGAATTCGAGAGAATTAAGTGGCAATTTCTCAACTTTCGAAGAGAAAACTGGCCAATGTATGTTGGCAAATATAAGAGCAAATAAAGTCTGTATCATATATTGTTGAAAGAAATCAAACGTGTTATTTCCGCAATTTTGATTAATGAAAATTATAGCTTGTATAGCAATTGGCAAAATTTGTATAATAATAAGAGCTATATAAATGATGAAAACTTCGCATTTTTGGTTGGCTTTTGCTTTGATTCTACCAGATTTACAAAAGAAATAATTAATTACATTCCATATCAATAGTGATGAAAGAGTAATTTTGGAAATTATTGAAGCGCTAATGAAAAAGATCCATACAACGTAATTTCCATAAAAAAGATGTCCAATTACGCAGCAATCGTCAGTAAATTCTGACATAGCTTCCGCAAGAACAAACAAAATTAAGATTGTAAAAATTGTATAAACATTTTCTCCACCGTTTGCAAGATATGAAATACAATATAATGAAACAAGATTAAACGCAGGAAAAGCACCTCGAAGTAGATTTTCAATGGAGTGAAACACAAAACTATTTTGAGTATGCTTTGTAAAAGAAAATGGGAAATTAGATAGTGTTGCTAATATTAAAATGGTTAAGGAAAGGTACTGCTCAAACCGCGTATTGCTTTTTGTAAAAAGAATAATCGAGACAATATATCCAATTAAACAACAACAGCAGCAAATTGAAAAAACAATACGAAACTTGAGTTCTTTTTCGCCAAACTCTGGATACGATTGCAAAATTCTAATATTAACATCTTTAATCAAAGAAATATTACCTGTTAACCAAGCTTGAATTGTGAAAAAGTCATACTTAAAATAGTCTGTTGAAAAAATGCGATATGATCCTTCTTTATTTCCTGTTGAATTAGTCTGAAAATAAATCCGTTTATTATTCCCTGGAGTAACTTGACAGCTAACATCCGTATCAATATCAAATGCTGCTCCTTTTGTTGTAGTTGAAAAATCAAGGAAAAATACAGAAAAAATTTGGTTGTCTTTTATTTTTGGAACTGTTAAAATCAAGTAACTTTGATTATTTTGAGTCGTTACTCTGTTTCCGGTTAGATTTAGGGTTTCAATTGCAGAATTAAAGTTACTAGCAGTATATAGAATAAGACAAGTTAATGCAAAAAGAAAAAAAAACAACGAGACAACTTTCACTAATATACCTGAGCGTTCGTATAAAAATGGACGATTGTCTTCGTAAGTCGGGAAATCCATTTTATAAAAATTAACTTTTTGATCTTTTATTGTTTTCAATAAAATTTTTATTTTTTAATTTCCTTCTTAAATTTTATAATAATGCTAAAAATTATCTTATTTCTATTTTTGAATTCACATTTTAATTTTAAAAATTAAAAAATATTTAATTATATTTCATATATTTATATTGATATAATTCTATTTTTTATTGAATTAATTGAAAATTCAATTAATAAATTTTTCCAATATAATATAAACTATCTTATTGTATTAATTTCAATTCATATATATAATTAATTTTTTATTATATAAATTAAATATATAATTAAATAACAGAATTAATTAATATTTTGTGAAATATTATTGTAATGAGAATACGCTATTTGTTTGTATATGATGAAAATCTTTTTAACCTCAGCTGTGTTAATCAATATTAACAAAAAATGGCATATGTTCTTTAAAAAATAAAATCCATAGTATTTAATTTCTTACAAAATTAAATTATGTTCAATAGAATATTAAAAGAAATCATAGATTATTTTGTAATATATAGAAATAATAACAAATTTTACTATATAGATCAATGAAACCTTTTTATGATTGAAGACCAATTATAAGTTTAAAAAGTTCTTATTAAATCGCTCTATTTATTTCGCAATTATGTCTGTTTATTCATATAATATTCGTGATGCAACAGACCATGTTAAATCATGGGTTCCTACAAAAAATGTTGAATTAACAGAACTTGGAATTATAGATATCAATGGAAATAATAATTATTATCTCGCTTTATCTAACAATGGGAAAGTATTTATTCAGGGAGAGGCGCAATGGATGAATCCACAAAAATACAACACACCAACATTAGTGCCTGGACTTCCTCAAGGGATTCAAATTGTGGAATTAGCAACTTCGCTCGATAATTTTGCAGTACGAACATCAACAGGCTGTGTATACGCATGTGGAACCAATTTTTCGCCAACTTTACAATGCATATATCAAGTTGGTGAAGCCAAGCAAATAGCAGTCAATAAGAAAAGCATACTAGTTTCTACAAAAAAGTCGCTTATAACATTTACTTCTTTAACAAATTCAACTACTATTTCATTAACAGATCGAACAGTTACTAATATTGCTCCTTATGATACCGGATTTCTTGTTCTTCTTAGTGATGGCATTTTATATTCGACATTCAAATTCCACGATCTTGGATTAAACATTCAATCCTCAGTTCAAAATCTATACATTGTTTCAGGCTTTCTTGGACCTCAAATGGTATATATGGAAGCATCGCTCAATGAAATTATTTGCATTTACGTCGATGGCTCATTAGTTTACGGTTGGGCAGATCAAGAACATGAATCCGACTATCCTGTTCTTGCAACTTTTCCAAATTTCCCGATTGATGATTCATGTGTTTGCCATGTCCACATTTCCCGCGATTTAATCTGGGTTCTTACGTCCAGCAACGATATTTATTACATAAGCAAGCTTCCGGCCCTTAATCCAGACAATGGCCGCGTTGCTCGCTTCAAAAAAGTTCCAGAAGGATTTCCCTCAAATATTTGTCACTTTTCATCGAATTGGGATGAAATTTTTCTTTTTGAAAACTCATCAGGAAGCATCAAGCATGAGCCAATCGTTGGAAATATCAACATAGAGACCCTCCCTAAGCGAACGCAGCCATTTATGCTTCACACACAAAATTTGGGTTCTTTTTTGGTCGATCCTTTAGGACTTGTTCAGCTTGGCTTTCGCCCTGGTGACCATGTCTGCTCGCCTGATGGTGAGCAAATGATTATTATCGGCAAGACCAAAGAAGAATTGTGTGTAAAAGGAATTGTTGACAGAAACATCAATCTTCTTCCGCTTCCCGATTTGTCGACCATTTTATTTCAATGGAAGTTAAGTGACAGATCAGGGGCGGTTTTGAAGGATGTTGAAATCAACAATAATAAACTCGTTCTTCAAATTGATTGCTCATCAGCTGGTCTTTCTCGTTTTTGTTTCTTTAAACCTGGCGATATCATTGAGCATTCAAAATTCGGCCAAGGAACCGTCATTGGCGAACGTTGCAACTCTGTTTGGATTCGATATCACAAAGACGGCGTCGTTCGGATGTGTGCACAAACGTCGAGTCGTGCACTACACACTGAGCATAAGCTTATTAAGAGATCTGATGTTGAGAACGTTCTTGTTCGGGAAGGAATCGATGGCAACATTTTCTTGATTGAGCCGACAAACGTTGGCACTTTTGAGTCAGGCTGCATCGTCTCCAGCACCGAATATGGACTCGGTAAGTATCTGGGCACAGCGAGTGGCCAATTGGCTGTTAATTTCATCCATGACGGTTGTTATTGTAGACTCGTTCCAAGGACGCATTCATTGATCTTGAAAAGATCGGTCAACAGTGAAGCTGGCTGTCCTGTTACGTGCATTGATTCGACCGTTCAATATCTCGATGTGAGCTGTAGAAATTGCAATGAAAAGTTCGGAATCGTGCCGTGTGACGTCATTCGAATTAACAACCAAATTGCTTTCTGCGTTGGAATTGGCACGTTTGAAGACGTGCCTTCATTGATGTTTGAAACAGAAATGATGATCAAACATGGACTCGGCGTCGGTGCTTTTGCGAAAGGCCAAATTAATGATAGCTTTGAAATTATCGCAAGAGTCTCTCAAGAAGGAAAAGTGACAAAAACTTTGAATGATGGTTCTTCTATTGATTTGAGTATAAATACAGACGACTTTAAATTCGCGAAATTGCTGCCAGCGGACGAGTTGACAATCAATGGAATGCAATGCATCGTCTGCGGAATCGATCCTGTAAAGAATCAAATATTCGTCCAATTCGAGAAGTCTAAAGAAGTCCGTCCTTTGAGCAATGACGACTCGTTCATCCTCTATTATAGAAGATTGAACGTGCCAACTAAAGTTAACGCTAACGTGAAGAATAGCGAGATTAGACAAAGTTGCTGGATCGATCTGGAACATCTTCGTGATTTGGCTCTTCTGCCGTGCGACATTGTCGAAGAAGACAATGGAAAATTCGCTATCGTTGGAGCTATCGATCAGAACCACTTCATCGCAAGCAAGCTTGATAAGGATAACGGAAACTTGGAACCTGAAATACTCATCGTGCCAAATGGAAAGACACCAAAAGTATTGTCGTCTGTTTTTGATGTTGATATTTAAATATTAAACAATTTGTTTTATTTAAAAATACTTTGTATTTTTTTTCTTTTTCTTTTCTTTATTAATATATAAAATTGCTGTGTTTGATCAATGCTTCTATTTTAATTAATTAAGGAATTTGAAAAATATACGTTTTTTTATATTCTATTAAAGAGAATGCGTATTTTAATTAATATCCATTTATATCTCTTTGATATGATTCTTCACTTTTTTCTTTATAATTTGATCAAAGATCAAAATTAATTTCATTCTTTTATATAAAAATCAAATTTGTTTTCAAGCCTTCACCATCAGGTGAATTTAAATTAACATTATTTATATGATAATCATTGTCTCTGTGAACTTTGAAAATAAATATTTTCAAGAAGAGGACATTTTACTTGTTAGGTAACTAGCGATCTTTGCCAGGAAAACTCACTCTTTAAGTTTTGTGGAAAAAAAAAAAAGAAAAATCAGGCGAGTATGAAAATGAAAGTCATTGATTTTATGAAAACTTTTTTAGGTTTCTCAATTGCAAATTGCCAGAATGGCTGACACTGTTTTTAATAAACAATTCAAATAAAGTTTATATCAACCTTTTTTTTATAATATTGATGGAATCATAATTATGAGTTTTTGACAATTAGAAAAAGCTGATAAAGAATATAAATCCAATTTTGATTTTTCTGAAATTTCAACTATTTGAAGATTTTGGCAAAATATAAATGAATATTCACATATTGTCGAAACTTTTGCTGGAATAAACAAATCTTTGATTTTAATATCTGAAAATGTTTGTTAATTAGAATTTGTTGGAATTTCAACTTTTGTCAGATTATCACAATGTTCAAATGCGCCTTCACATATTTGTGAAACATCTGGTATTTGTTTTTGCAAAAGCATATTTTCCAATTGTTTGCAAATTAGAATTTGATGAAATTTCAGCTTCTGCCAATTGCTTGCAACAATCAAAAGCATCATTGAATATGATTTTGAAATTTGTCTGATGTCACGACATGCAAAGAAAAACATGTCAAATTCAATATTACTTTCATCACTTTTTCTTACTAAATATTTGTCATCAATTAACTTGAATTGACCATTTGATGGTGAAATTGTAACTCTAGTCAAATTTTCAGTTCCAAAGCAGCCTCCTTCCAATTCTCTCAAACCCGAAGGAAAAATAAATTTATTCAATATTTGAATCAAACAATTGTTTGCAAATTACCAGTTTGTCGAACCTACTTTTTTAGCTTCGCTCAAAAAGTAGGTTCGACAAACTGGAATTCTTTTCAATTTCACTTCTTTGGATGAATTTCAACTTTTTACAAAGAAAAGCAATCTGAAAAAAAAAAAAAAAAAAATTCAAATTTTTGTAACCGTTTATGGAATACAAATTTCTTTGATTTGTGAATTGTAAAAGGCCTTTGATTCAATTCTTTCCAAATTAGAATGTGGATGAATTTCTACTTTTGTAAGAAATGAGAAATTGTCAAGCGTACTTACATAAACATTTCTTTGTTTAACTGTTCATGGAATAGTAAGATGGTCAATATCATTTCTGATTTTAAATAATGTCCCTGTTTGGCTTGTTTTATCAATTTTGAATGTAAGATCTTTTGAATCCAAGGTCACCTTTTTTGCATGCTTTACTCCTATGCATTTTTATTTATTCAAAATCTTCTTTAAAATGAAGATTATTAAAGTTTGTGAGAGAATTGAAAGATTTTTTTACTTCTTTTCTTCATGTATTTCTGTATTTACATATTTCTCATATTCGCCAATGGGAATTTGGAACTTTTCTGATTCTAATTTCATATTTTGTAATTGAAAATTTGAAAAAAAAATCGACTTTTGAATGAGTGGGATTAGAGTCCCCATTGGTGTTTCCCACATCAATTCAAATCTGGTTGGTGTGGGGTTTTGAATAATAAAAAATAAATGCATATACAAAAAGTGGAGGTATTTGTTTATGAAAATATTTATATAATTCCAAAAATTTTATTTAGCAGAATCGTCCTGATATTTGGTTAAAAATGGTTAACATTGGATAAGAATGGTAAATTTAGGAAAGGTTAGGAATTGTGTTGAAAGCAATGTAAAATATTTTGTTTTTTCTTTAAAATTCATGATGAAATTGTCTATTTGAGAACTTCATATCAAAGCTAACCACTTTTACATGATTAAAATGGCTCAAATAATGAATAGAAAAATTATATAAATTTATTGTTTTTTTTATTATTCTGACTTGATTGAACCAAAGAATTCTATTCTTGACAACCCAACGTAATATTTATATATTTCATGATAAGAAGCCCTCCAATTGTCGATTTGCACATATTTGATATATCTGTAGTATTTTCCTGGCGTTGAACATTCGAAATGGGCCCACTTGCTTGGACCGTTCAATTGATCATTGTTTTCTTTCAAGTCGATCAATTCCCAGCCATTGTGATCATTGGATCCAACCATTTTCCATGTTTTTGGATGAAGAGTGCCCGTCGCGTTGTAAATTGTCTGGATTGTGTAAGATGTCAGATTTATTTTTCTTTTGACGAAATCGAATTCGATGAAAGCATCTTCTTCAAGGTGTGTTTAGATATGCTTTACGGACATCTGGGTCGTCATACAGCAAGAGATTTGATATCGGGAATTGAGGAGACGTTCCTGTTTCTAAGAGTCGCATGTGATCGTTATTTCCATCAACAACGTCTTTTGTGCTTCGCTTGATGTATGAGATGATTCCGTTGAATTTATTATCGTTGTTCAAATATTTGCATTCAATAATGCCTAATTCGATGTCATCACCGCCATTGTCAAGAATGCTTAATATCTGATTAAATAAATTTCGTTTATCTTCGCTGATTGTTACATCATTCCCATTACTTTCGATTAATGAACGCATTATGTCGCTGATATCTTCAATTTGACAGTTATGGTTTCCAAGTGTGAAGATATATTGATCAATTCTTTGATCATTAACAAATTGTTCATCAATCTTTTTTGATATGAGTCGAGCTTTGTTTACTGTTGTGTTTATGATGACTTTCTTTTGTTTCTGAATTTCAATATCATCATTTTGTTTTTTTTGTGTATTTGATTGCAATGATGATTTTGAAATTGCCACTTTGATCATTTATCAATAATCTCTGAAGAAATGTTTTAGGTGTTTTGTAAACATACATTTACTATAATGATATGATAAATAATTTAAATTTTGATTTAAATTTTTTTTTGGAAAAATAGAGGTATGGAAACTAACTTTTGTGAGAATTTGTGAAAAATGTAAAAATGAAATTATCTTATTATATTAAATAAAAAAAATTAAATTTTATATAAATTTAAAATTTGTATATATATGTTAATATGAAAAAAATAAATTATAACTAAATTTAAAAGAAAGGACAAAATTTCACTATTTTCTAAAACGCTCAATATAACATTAATTTTAAAAAAATATCTACCAGTGTTAACTACAATATTAGAAAAAAGAGCTCAAAATGATCAAAAATCTTTTTTTATTAAGAAAAAACCATTTTTATGATATCTTTTGTGATGTGATGTTTTGAGAATGCAAAAAAATCTTCATTCCTGGACTTATCGTATATTTTTGTTTTACTAAAATTTTATATAAAAAATAATCTAATTATATTTAAGAAAATTTTAAATTTTTATAGATTTTAAATAAAGATATTTCCAAAAAAATGATAATATTTGTAAAACATTGAAAACAAAAGAAATAATGAGTATAATTCCATGTTAAAAAATAAATTGATCTTAGAAATTGCAAATTTAAAACAAGAAATCTGAGGTCTTCGATCATAATGAAATCTATTAAAAGAAAAATCGGATACATTAATTACAATCAATGTAAATCAAGATATTAAAAATTATGATTGGCCAAAAGAATAATTCAGAAACAAGCATAAAAAATGAATTTTTAATGTTCAAATGATATTTGATGATTTTGGAACAAATGAAAAGCATGAAAGCTCAAAAGGAATTATATATATATAAAACACTATTTTTTTTTAGAAAACATGCAATTAAATGAAATAATATCATTCATAAAAATAAGTAAATGTTTTTATTTTATTTGTTTTTTACATATATAAATATATCAAATCAAAAAAAAAAAAAAAATTAATGATAAAATCATTTTTTTTTATTCATATGAAATTATAAGGATTTAAAAGTCAAATATTCTTATTCTCTCCTGATTTATTTTTTAAAAAAGTTTATTTTTGAAAATTTTTATATTCTATAGTTTATTGTTTTTTTTGTGAAAGTTTGCTTCAAATTATTAATATTTGTTTATCTTTAAAATCTATCTGTAAAAATTTAATTAAATTTTATATATATATTATATGTTTTATATTATTTATAATATGATAATATTAAATTTGATTTATCCAGGAATTAGAGTTTCCGTACCTCTGGAAAAATATTGAATTATTTGAAACATCATATTGAATTAATTCAATTTTTATGAATATTCAATTTTTTCCAAAAATTTTTTGTTTATAATATCTTAACATCTAAAGCATATATTTATCCCAACAAAATTAGAGTTATTCACAAAATTCAATATTTTTCCAAAATTTATTACTCGCCAAACTTACTTATAAACGAATACCAAAAAAGTTGAGTTTTTGATGTTGCTCACTTTTTTTTATTCATATTGTTGGAGTATTATTAAAACAACAGTCATTTGTAAATTGATGCAAATAGGCCATTTTGATTCAAAACTTGTTTTCAGTTCCATGAAAATCTACAAAAACGTGATAGCAAATTTAGGTGAGAGATTCTTATTAACCAGATGACAATCGATGAAAAAAGCAATTTACAAAATTGCTATTTTCAATACCTTTTTGTCTTAACAATTGTTGACCAAATTAGTTATGCATTGAGTTTTTTTTTAATTTTCTTTGATGAAAAAATTCAAAATATTCAAATCTATCAAAATAGTTCAACAGTTTCTTTAGACCATTATATGCAGCATAATTCAACGCCGTTATATTAAATGTTGAAGTTAAATTCGATAAATCATTCAATTTTTCAATCCAATGAAAAAAGTTAGATTTGAATATTTTAAACTTTTTCTGATTTATAATGTTTATAATGTTGATATCAATCCATTTTTCAATAATATAAAGAATTAATATATAATGCATATTTATTTTATTAGTGTCCATTTTGGATTTTATCGTAGGATAACCGTTTAATTGGATGGAGAAAAAAGCCAGCTTGGATTTTTCATTTTTCATATAAAAAATCAAAAGTTTTAATAGATGGATTCTTATTCTCAAAAAGTTCTTAATGTCAACAATAGAATGTTTTTTTTTTTTTTTTTTTTTTTTTTTTTTTTTTTTTTTGAATAATGTAAACTATTGAATGGATTTTTTTCTGAGTAAATCCAAAATAAACCATTGAATGGATATATAAAAAATTTCTATCGTTGACATTATTGTTTTTTTTTTTTTTTTTTTTTTTTTTTTTTTTTTTTGGATTTTTTGTAAAATAGTTTACCTTTATTTTGCATCAAAGAAAATTAAAAAACTCAATGCATAACTAATTTGGTCAACAGCAAATGGGCAAAAATAAAGAATTTATTGTTTTTTTAAATAATTTTTCCAAAATACGGATAAAATTAGATATCTAATTTGGACAAATTTATTTATACAAAAATAGAGTTTCAAGTTTGAATTAATAAAACAATTTTTATTTATTTATCTTCATCTTGTTCTTCTCTAATAATGTCATAAGCACGCAATTTAGAAGAGAAGAATTGAACAGCAAGATCAGCTGCATTTTCTGACGTCAATTCCAATTCGTATCTTATTTCTTTCATATTTGACGGATTGTAGACATCGAACACGATTTTTCTATTAGCATTATTATCATTATTAAAACTTTCATCATTATTAGACAATGTTTCGATCTTTTTCTTGAACCATGTAATATATTCCAGATCAAATTTATTCAACACCGATAGAGACGCGTTGAACACGAATATAGAGTCAGTAGTGATACCCAAGTAAGAAATTCTTTTAGCATTTTGCTTAACCTCGCTGAAAAACACCAATCTTTCTTCTTTTTCTTTCGGCAAGGCCAAATATTGACCATTATTAATGACCTGTTGAGCCAATTCAGCGTTTTCAATTAAATCTGAATCGAAGAAATTCTTAACGTCTTCGATATTTCTTATAAAACTATTCTCTCCTTCATCGCTGTTATTTGCACTATTAGTCGAGATGCATCTAAGGAGAAAAGTCGACGGAGGTCGACATTGCATATAATTTGATGTATTATCTTTCATGATTGATTTCCGAATTCCGCCCGCAATACCGCTACCGACTTCGATAACGCTACTTACAGTGCATGTCAAAACTCCAAGGAGCCCCTGCCCAATCCCTTTAAAGGCCCCTTTCGCGCCGTTTTCTTTTCCGCCTTCAATCGGCTTCCGAATGATGCCAGTAAATCCCGATCTGAAGCTTTTTGCAGCCGAGCTGAACCCGTTTGCTACAGTCTGAGCCGCGTTCGCGGTCTTCTCTTTCTTAACGCTTCCTTGGATGCCAGGCTCGCTTCCCTTCGACGAGGTTTCTTCCCTCGTTTGGGGGAGCGTCTGAAACCTCCCCTTTCGCTGCGGAATGAGGTACTCGTCGCGGTCGATCTTGTCGTTCGAGATGAGCCTCATCTTGTCAGAAGCAAGCTTGAAGTAGGACTCAGTCTGCGAGAGAGCTTCGAGGATCTTGGCGGGCTTGTCTTTCAGGTTCTTCTCAATGACAGACTCGAAGTGAAGTGCTGGAAAATTGAATAGATGACGATAAACTTTTGAATTGATAATGCGGTTTTCGGTTTCGTCAATTGAGAGAAGAGTCACGATTTCAGTGGGATTCGGATCGGCTTTCATCCTGCCGCTGCCCTTCGCGTGCTTCGCAAGGATATCGTTCGGACTTGTGATATGAAAAATCTTTGAATAATTCAGCTTCATTTGGAGGAGATGGTTCGTTATGCTAATGAAGAACGATGGCGCTATCTCGGCGTTATGAATGACATAACCGTTCAATGCAAACGAAGTTGTCAAATTTTTATTAAAAGTGACAAGTTTGGGTGTATTCAAATTTCTCGCCGAAGAAGCCTTGATATTGATGACAATGACGATAGGATCGACCTGAATAAAATTGAATATTTTTGATCGGCACAATAAATCATTTGAAAAGACTTTGTTCGTAATTTCTGAAGTGTTCTCAATTTTTCTGAAGAAATAAAATATTTCATTCAAAAAGTTTATATCAGGTGAAATTAGTAAAGGTGAAATTGTGACTTTGAGTTGGTCAACCGTCATCTTGTCAAAATAGCTGATATCAATTGTCAAAAAGTTTGCATTGTCAGGATTTGACGAGATAACCGTCGGAAAAAGTGTCATCACATTCATGTCAAAAACTTGGAGTGTTTTAATTGAGAACTGTATCGTTCTCGCCATCATGCTCCTGTCATTGTTGACAACAAAGGAAGACTGGTAAAGGCAGATCAAAGCAAGCTCGCTTAGTCTATCGTCAATCAGCGATATCTCAAAAATTGGAACGTTAACGGTCACCGAATAACCAGCGAAGCATTCGTAATCATCGATGTCGTATGAAGCACTGAGTCTATCGTTTGTCTGGTTCATGATTCGGCTGTTCACAAGCGGGTCATCTTCAGTCTCGTTCTCAAAGTCTTTTCTATCGTTGCTATCGTCGTTCAGCAGATTTTGATTGGACTCTTTTTCAATCGAAATTGTCGTTGCTCCCTTCAATTTTGAATTGATATTCAAATTTTCACCATTAGGTGAATTTATCAACATCATATTTGGCAAGCTTTGTCTCTGCTGGTTCTGATCGTCCTCGTATCCTGAGTCAACAAGACGAACAACAATTGAATGCTCAATTTCTTCAAAAAGTTGCTTCGAAATGCACTGAACAACGAACTTGTTCATCGGCGATGAAAGAGGCTCGTAGCAGCGGTCGCATCGGAACTCAACTTGATCGTTCATTGCGAAAATTGAAACGGTTGTTGACTCAAATGGACTGTCATAACCGAAAAGTGACGTTGAATTTGGCTCAATACAAATTGGCGGTTGTGATGCTGACGAGTTGATGAAAATTGATTCAGTTGGCAAAAAATTTGTGAATGTCATGAAAACTTTTTCTGATGAAAAATCTGACAATTCAAATGTTGCCTTTTTTTCTGTTATTGTTAGCAGCACGAAGTATTCCTTCTCAACTCTGAAGCACGTCCT
The DNA here is from genome assembly GCA_039105265.1 of Tritrichomonas musculus. Lineage (NCBI taxonomy): Eukaryota > Parabasalia > Tritrichomonadida > Tritrichomonadidae > Tritrichomonas > Tritrichomonas musculus. The sequence continues at coordinate 21,809 of JAPFFF010000012.1, forward strand.
GTAGTTGTCCTTCAGCAGGCAGATTGGAACCGCCGTGTCCTTGATTTCAAACTTGTAGCAAAAAGAAGAAGTTGCAAGCAAAATCGGCTTCGTTTCATTTTGCTTGAACAAGATTTGAGGATTGTTTCTGTCATCGTTTTCATCCTCTTCTTCATTCTGCTTGCTTCTCCTCTTGCTCCTCTTGTCGCTGCTTTCTTTGGTCTGAAAAGTGGCATATGTGTTTGAGCCTCTCAATTCTTTTATCGGCGTCAATGTGAAGTCAAATGGGGTCTTGTTCTCAATGATCTTGTAGTAGTCAATAATTGTGAATGAGCCGTTTTGACGGTTGCCCCGCATTGACGTACGATAGAAGAGAGGAAGGAAGCAGTCTTTGTGTATCAGTGAAGGCAGCATGAGTGGCGCAGAAAACGGTTTGAAACAAAGTTCAATTGGACGATCACTCAATTTAAATTCACGGTTATAACCGACAAAAACAGGCATATTTCTTGATTCAGTAAAGAAAGAGTCACAACCGAAAATGATCTTGTTTGATTGCTCACAAAAAGTGGACACTTTTTCATTGCCCAAACTATTGATAGAAACCGCCAAATTTGTTCGATTTTCAATCACAGATGGTGCGAACAAGATGAGTGAATAATTCCCTTTTCTTGGGTTATGCTGAATTTTGAGAGTTATTGAAAAAGTGAACTGACTTTCAGAAAATTGAATGGGGAAGAATTGAAAGTCTTCAGAAACAACGATATGAGCTAACTGTGATTGAATTGACTTTCCTTGGATTCCTAGGAAATCATTCAATTTGACCATAAGGTCAAATGAATTGTGAACATTTTTGTTCTTGTTGTTGGCCTTTGCCGTTGGCTGGTTCTGGAAGAGGACTGAGCACGACGGAATCATCTGGATAGGAATGTGTGCTTTCTGGTATGGAGGAAGTTCACTTATCTCGGCGGTTAGATGAGGTGAGTCGCTTTCAACTTCATTTTTATGTTTGAGTCTTTTTTTCTTTTCATTTGTGTTTACAGGCGTTGAAAGAGACAACGAAACAGACTTGCATTCTGGGACCTGGTTAACGATGACGAAAGGATTCATCAAGTTGATGAAAAGTGCTCCTTTCTCGTAGTTGAACTGTGAAGAGACAAGAATTGTCTCCTTGTTGCCGTTGAATACAATGTCGAGAAGTTGTGGCTTCTTGTCAAATGTCGACGCAATTGCAGACATCATTTGATACTCGTTTTCTTCTTCTTTGGTGTCGTTCAGATGGCTGACGAATATCTGCGTCGCATTGTCATTCTCGCCTGTGATTAAGACATTCGGATGATAGATGCCTAGCTTCGATCCTTTTGTTTCCAAGTGGCCAACAAGTGTGATGTCGTAGTCATTCGCTTCGCTGTCAGCTTTCTTGCGAATCTGGTGGACGCAGAGATTCTTGAAGGTCGTCTTGTTGACAATGACAAATGGTGAGCAGAAGCAGATGCTGCTCTCGCCTTTCGAAAGGACTATCTGATTCGATATGTAAAGAGGAAACTGCAGGTGATTCGAATCAATTGTGTAGCTTTCACTCAATTTCTTATTCGCGTTCTCAACTTCAATTCTAAACTTCCTTGACTTCAGGAAAGCAGCTGCATTCACATCCAGTCTCGTCTTAGCGCTGTACCCATCATCACTCATAATATCATCATCATCACTACTACTTGCTTGTTTATTCAAATCATCATCTTCATTTAAACTTTTATTTTCTTGTTCTGTATTTAAATTTGTATATATTTTTGTGTTTGATTGTTCTGTGTCTATTTTTGTGTGTGATTGTTCTGTGTCTGCTTTTGTGTTTGATTGTTCTGTGTCTATTTTTGTGTGTGATTGTTCAGTGTCTTCTTTTGTGTTTGATTGTTCTGTGTCTGCTTTTGTGTTTGCTTTGTCTTTGATTTCTTGTATGATTAGTGGGTAAGATGTAAGATTCTTGATCTTGATTTTGCGTGGCAGTTCAATTCTTTTGTCTTTACTTGTGAGGAACTTTATTATGTCATTGAAGAAGATTCTTGTGAAGTTGAACTGGAGCGACAAGGATATCTCAATGCAAGTTCCCTGGATGTTTGCAGCGATGTTGAATGGCTGCATCAAAACGCACCACTTATTCAATTTTCTATCGTAAAAGAGGGCCTGGTTATTATTTATAGAAAATTGAGTGAAACCGCAAACACTTTTGAAAGAAAAGTCAGAAATATTGAATTGAGCCAGTGAAAATTCAGTTGATTCAAAAAGTAAATTGAATCCTTTTGAGCAGAAGACAAAGTTTTTTATCTGTGGAATCATTTTTATGTAACGATAAATAAACGGTTTAATTTCAGTTAGTATGTTCACAAAAAGTGGAATTTCGGCCGGAAAAAGTGACACTTTTAATGCGCTAAAATCTAAAAATACAGATTGGCCTTCGTAGCTGTGATTTATCGTTGCTGTCACGACAAAGTCTTTTATGATCTGTCCGAATGTTATTTTGTCGATTCCGATCACTAAGGAATCAAATGTGTTGACGAAATGCATTTTGAATGAAAAATGATCATCGATATTATTATCATTGATGTAAAGAGATACGTTTGATAAGGAGAGAACGTATTCTATTTGATTGAAAAAGTGGAGAAAATTATGTAGGTTTAAGTTAGATCGACTGTTATTGTAGTTATGGTTGCTTTTCTTGTAAAATATTAAATTGAATAGAAATTTGGTCGTTAGTTTCGTGTCGTCTATTTTTATTATGTAATTCTTTTTGGCTGGGATTGGCTGGTTCGGATCATTTTTCTTGTTTTCATTTGTGTCTTGAGCACTTATGTTTGTCAGTAAAAATGTCTCGTTGAAGTTCTTGATTGAATCGATTGAAAATCCTTTTTCAGAAATTGTTAAATTGTTAATATCAATTGATCCAATTGGATCGTTTTTATCATTATTGCCAATTATTTTTATCAGGGGTGTGTTCATCTTGAATTCTATTCCATTTTGCTTTTTGAATAGTAATTTGTCTTTAATTAGCAAAAATAAAAAAGGTAAAAAGTCATATGAGAGAGAAATGTGGTTAGTTTCAATAGATATTGAATCAATGTCTTTTTGTATTTGAATTTGGCCAAGATCGAGAAATCCATTTAATGTATTTCGCACTTTTATTTTTAATTTGCTTAAAAAAGAAATTTTAAAATTAAGACTTGGTATTAGTGTATCTTTTGATTGATTATAAAAATCATTAAATGCATCTTTTTCGTCACTTGTAAAATTAACAGAATTGATATCTTCTTGATAAGTATTTGTAAGTTTAAATAAAGATCTTTTATATGTGTTATACATTATATATTGATTTCGTTCAAATTTTGGATTGAAAGTTTTCCTATTTTTTAAAAAGTTAATTGCCGACATAACGTTAAAACAATGCTTATCTTTTAAAAAGCATCGGTAACTATATGCCCACCAATCAATACATGAGTTTTTCGTGTAAACATTTGGGCAACCGCAATTTAAATAATATAATTTACGAGCAAAAAACTTAAGGAAAGAAATTTGCGAAAAGCTGAAATTCAATTCAATTTCTTTGTCAATTTGTAAATCATTAATTTGTCCTTCATAATTAAAGTTTCTTAAAATAAACGAGTTACTTTGATTGTTCTCGAGATTACTTTTAAATACTTCAAATTTTTCAATGTTCATATGTTCTAACTGAGGAAAAACATAAATCGACATATTTGTTATTTTAATAGTTTTACTATCTGAAAAAGATATTTCATCAAAAAGAAATCCAAAAGATCCCAGTGTTGATTGTTTGTTTTTATTTGTGTTATCTTTATTAGTTTTGCTACATCTGGGGATTTCAAAATGCAATGTCGAATTTTTTATACAAAAGCTGATTTTATCATCTTTGAGTAAAAAAGAAAAAAGTACCTTTTTAACTATCTTTTCCGATAATATTTTGTTTGTAAATAAAGATAGAGATGGTGGATTTATCGCGTATGGATTAAATTCTTTACAATCTGAATACATAGCTACCAAATTTACTCCTTCTGCCGTAAAAATAGATGGTGATGAATTAGAAACGATTTTAAAAGAATCTACTTTGCTTGAACTAATTGTAAATGGCAATTTAAAAGAATATAAAAATGAAGGCTTGAATGAAATGTCCTTTTCTTCGTATTTTCCATCAGATATTAATGAAGAAACTTGAGTTTCATCAACTTTATCAAAGTAACGTTCAAGAAATGCAGAAAAAGATCGATTTGCAAATTTTTTCATAAAATTTTTGATTGAATATTACAATTTAATTTAAAAGAAAAATGATCGTAAAATTTTTATCTTCTGAAATGGAACTATTTTCATTTTCTAAAAAACTAGAATAAAAATGAAGATTTCATAGGGAATTTTATAAAATCTCCATTTTGTAAAATTGAAAAGAAAAAACTGTAAACGATTCAATTTTTTATTCACAAAATTTAGAAAAATGAATGAAGTAAATAAAATCAAATTAAGCACAACAAGTATATTGAATGTTCCAATTCAAGCATACGACGATGATTTTACATTTATTGTGAACAATAGAGAATATAAAACAAATCGACTTACAGCCAGCTTGTTATCACCAGAAATAAGTAGAAATCAAAAGAATGATCCAACAACTAACGAATTTATAATTAAAACTGAACAAGATGGAGATTTTCAACATATTCTTGATCTTACTAATTTTGAAGATATCACATTTCAAGAAAAAGAAATTCCATTTATAGAAGAGATTATTGAAATCCTTAATAACGAATCAATTGAAATTCAACAAGGAAGTGAAATTACAGAAATTAATATGAAGAATATTATTCCACGACTAATAAATCACGAGAAGAATCGACATTTCTATTCAAAAATACTTCAACAAGAAATCAAATTCATATCTTCACATTTCTTTGAAATATCGGAAGAAGTATCAGAAGAAATAACGAAACTCTCAATAGAGACGTTAAATCAAATTCTAACAGAACCATCACTCCAGCTAGAATCAGAAGACCAACTTATCAGCATCATCAACAAACTCTATTTGAAAGATAATCAATATTTCACATTTTATGAATATGTTGACTTCTCTAATGTTACATCACGAAAAATGACAGAATTCATAAATATCTATAACATGAATGATTTGACACAACAAATATGGAAAAATTTGTCAGAAATTTTCTTACAAAAAAACATCAAAAATAAAAAAAATAAACGATATCGTTCACATCAAATTTTTTTCAATGGAAATAACGAGTTTGATGGCATAATTAATTTTTTGAAAAGACATTCAAAAAGTGGCATTGAAAATGAAATTGAAATAACAGCTTCTTCACAATTTGACGAATCTTGTCAGCCTCAAAATGTCATTTTATTTGATGACAAATACAAAAGCTTCATTTCGAAAAATGCCAGTGATTCGTGGTTGTGCATTGAATTTTTAAAGAATAGAATTGTTCCTAAGAATTATTCAATTCGTTCTTACAATTGTTCGCCTGGCGGTTATCATCCTAAATCATGGGTCATTGAAGGATCAAACGATAAAAATAAATGGGTCGTGATTGATGAGCGAAATAACTGCACTTACATAAATGGATGCAGTTTGGTTCACACTTTCAACATCGAGAATCAAAACGATAGTGAATATAAATACATAAGAATGCGTGCAACAAACCCAGGCTGCAATGTCTTAGCAATCAATTCGATAGAACTCTTCGGCCAACTTTTATAAAATGTTTTCTTATAAATTTAAAGTTTTCTTAAAAAAAAAAAAAAAAAAGAATCATTTGAAATTTAATTGGCAATGTTTATTTATAAAACTCTAAACATATTCAATAACGTGTTCACAAGCGATTTATTATTCTTCTTCTTCTTTTAAACATGTATGAAAAGGCGTTAAAAAAAAAAAAAATCATTAAAAAAGTATTATTTTATAAAAAAAACAAAATTATATTTGAGAAAGCATTTCAAAGCAAATGTTGAATGAAGAAAAGATTAGCTGATTTGTTGAGAAAGATTTCAATAAAACTGACAAAGCTTCTTAATTATAACGGTTTTTTTGTGTGAAGTAAAATTTTAAAAACATTCAACTATTTGAATATCTATTTGCATCTGACACTTATATAATGCTTTAATAGTCATTTATTGCTTCATAATGAATTGGCACAAACTTCATTAAAAAGTTGATCAAAAACTGTCTCAAAATGACAAAATAGCATTCAATTGGCATTCCCCTTGTTTTTTCAATTCTCATACGACGAGCACGTCGAAAACTATTGTGTTTATTACACAAACTCAGCAATTCATACAAAAGTACAGAGAAAGAAATCATTCCAACGTAAACAGAAGCTAGCAAAACTAGACAGTCCATCAGTTTAGATGAATGATTTATTTTTCCGATTTTCAAAAAATAAAAAAAGCCAAAAAAAGCCCAAATGAGGCCGAAAATTGATCCATAATAAAATGATAAATGAAATGACTTTATATTTTTGCATGCAATACAGTTTCCAATGTAGCCACAATGGTGGTCAAAAGATAACATGCATGAATTGCATTTATCACAATGATGTGAATTTGGTGGCATTGGAACTTCACAAATATAGCAAACAGGTAAATTTTTCATGCTAGAAGGAATTTCACCTCTTTGTACTTTTTCAAGAAGGCCTCGTTTTTTGAGATCGTCGATAATTCGCCCAGGATCGGATACTGCTGTTGAAATCCAGCACCATATGAACATTAAAAAGCATATAATTGATAAAATGCATAAAAAAATCATTATTTTTTGATGATCAGATATATTGTAAATGATAGGAAATACTATAAATAGAAATAAATATCCCATTAAAGCAAATAATGTTATCAAAATTGCGTTTGTTATGATTTTGAACAAAGAAAGCTTCATTTTCCAATCATACAAGAAGATTCAATAATAAAAAATGAAGTTCTCAAAAAATTAATAGAAAATAGAAAAAATATTCAAAAAGTAGATGTGTCAAAAACAAACTCATGTTTATACATACAAAATCTATTATATATTTGATAATGATTACTCATCACTAGTATCAAAGGAAAAAACTTCTCTTTTAATGTATTGATGAAATGCAATCTGAAAGTGCAATTCCAACAAGCCATAGCAGATTAGCTCTAAAGTAAGTGTCTATTTCAATTTTGTCTGAAGCAACTTTCCTAATTGATATATATGTTTTATCTGAATCCTTGTTACAAAGGTTCATATTTCTGATAGAATCAACAAAAAATAGATTATCAGGAAATGAAAAGACTGGGTGTCCATTCTTATCAAGCGGAGGCTGTTGAGACCATAATCTCTGTTTAGTATCTGTTTTAATATTAGAATCTTCACTACTTGAAGTTTCAAAAAGTAGAGAGACGGAGGATGATCCTGATGATGGTAAAGTAGGCTGAGATGACGAATATTGGCTGATAGAAATGTCGTGTGAGATATTTTTGTGGAATGTAACAATCGTTGAACGATAATAACCAGTGAAAATTGTTTTGATATACTGAACTTTGAGAAGCAATTGGCCTTTTATATTAGGTTTGTAAAGAAAAAATACGCTTCCTTTGGTATCTTCCATTAAAACTGTTGCAATAGGTAATTTTGGTAATGATATGTTGCAATGGCTTTGGCTTGTTGATTGACTAGACAAATCTTGTTTTTGGTTTAAATTTATTCCAAGTTTTGTTGACATATCAAGAGTGAAATTTGCCGTATAAATATCAAATAAATTGGTTTGCTGCTTATTTTGATATATATCAAAAAGAATATTTTCTCCATCAGTGAAAATGAAATGCGCTGTTCTACCAACTTCTCTATATTTTCTTTTCGTAATGAGACGATATGTTCTTAGAAGAGTTGCTTTGTTATTTATTTTAACTCTTAGTTCATCTGACAGTAAGGTTGGTTTCGTGGGGTTTTGCTGAACAAAAAAAGGTTTATCATTTCTATTTTTGGGCTGAATTTTTTGATCAAATAAAACATCATGGAACGTTTGTATTACATGATGTGAATTTCCTTTATGCATTTGGCTTGAAGTAGAAATCGCATGTAAATTTGTATCATCATCAATATTTTGAGAATTAATTGAATATCCTCTTTCGCTTTTGACCTGAAAAGCTCCAATTGAATGTGTTGAGCATTTTTTCTGCATGAAATTTGAGCTTTCATCTTCGTACTCTTCATCTTTTTCACTAAATGTGCTTGAAATATTCATGGTATCACTTTGAGTATTGTCGTTTAATGTGTCATCAATGGAATAGTCGCTGAATGTAGTTGATGTTGGAAGGGTCTGACGATGTTTTGACTTAATATGAAATACTCTATTTCTCGTTTCTTCGCTTGGTAAGAGGAAAATATTTTTAGATGGATTTTTTTCGTTGCACTGAGAAAGTCTACTCGATAAGAAAATATTGTTTACATTTGTTTTCATATTTCCTTTAATGACATTGGGCTCAATCCCATCATTCATTTGAAAAAATTCAATAGAATTTAAAAGTCTTTGAACAATGTAAAACTAAATATATTTCGTAATATAGTGATTCTTTGAGATATTATTATAGTTTAAGGTATTATATCAAATATTTCTAAAAAATATTGAATAAATTGTTTTTAATTATATGAGTATTGATTGAGAATATTAGATTATATAGAGCAGAATAAAGTTTATATTTGATTAATTGATTACTTTTTCAATACTCTATGATAATTTTTTTTTTTTCAATTTTTTGATTATTTTTATCAATAATTAATATATATTTATTCAATTAATTAATTAATCAATTAAATCAAGTATTAAACAAAATTATTATTTTATGATGTATGAATGCATATTGGTTTCAATATTGCTTTAATTCAATGAGTATTTGAGTTATTGACTTTTTCAATATGTTTTGATAAGAAACAAATTCAAAAAGTGTTTATTACACTTTAATTCCAAGAAAAAGTTGTTTTTCTTTTTTAAAAAGTTACGGTTTCTATCAAATTTTATAAAAATGCTTCTTCATAGTTGAAAATTTAGTTATGGGTGATATTTCATATGTTCTTAATGCTATCATTTTTATTTAATATCATGTATGTTTAGAATATATACATTAAGATGTAATTCTTTGATAGATTTAAATAAGAGATTGAGTGAATTTAGATAAAATTGTAAATGTTTTTATTTATTTAATAGTATTTCATAATAAAAACAAGTATATTTATATGCATCTGATATAAAAAAAGGTATTGGCGCATTAATAAATGCCAAAATTATTCAGTAATTTATTTACATAAATTTGTGAAAATTATTTTAATTTAATTTTAATTTTTATTTAATTTTGATTTGCATAAAGAAATTATTAATTTACAATATTAATATATATATTAGTAATAATTTGAGATTTAATATTATAAAAATAGCATATAACAATATTTGTGAATTAAAATATTATGAAATTTTAATTTATTATAAATTCAATTCTGTTATCAAATTAAAATATATATATATATATTGGAAAATATAAGTTTTTAACAAAATATATTTTATTTTTGAATGATATAAATAATAAAAATGATTTAAATTTGCAATATGAAAGAAAATCTTATGTTAATATAGTACAAATCGTATTTTAAAAAATTAAATTGTAAACGGCCATATAATGATATGTTCTTAAATGAATTCTCTAAGCAATCTGATCAAAGATTAATAGAAATAGATGATTATAATGCAAATAATTATTTTTTCAGCCTCTCTAATAACTCTTATGATGAATATGAGTTTGATGTATCAAAAACTGATTATCTCCAATCTTTAGAACAATTAAAGAAAAATATTTCGCAAGATTCAAAGTTTCGCTCTACATATGGAATTCAGAAAGTTCTTGATGAAAATATCAATTCTCTTCAAAATTCAATTTCAATATTTTATAATATGCACAAAAGCCAAATTGATGATATTAATAGAATTTCTGAGGAATATAATTTTGCTCTCGCTCAGTTGAATCGTGAAAATGAGCGTATAACTCAGAATAAAAATAAAGTCCAATCTGAAATGGAATTAATTGAATCTATTCATTCAGAGTTGGCAAAAACAGCATCATCAATTCATGATGTTCACAATTCCATTGAGATGAGCCCAAATGAGAAAGTAAAATTTTTATACAATAAAAATATTATAAAATATGAAAAAAAATGTCAAAAAATTTCATGCAAACACCAAACAATCAAGCATAATTTAAAAAACTTAAAAATGGAGTCAAAATATAATAAGAATCAAATAAAATTTTTTAAGGAGAGAGAAATAAACTTAACTAAGGAAATAAGTGAAGTAATAGCCCAAATGACTAAAATTATAGAGGCAAAAAAAAAATATAATACCAATTTGGATGCATTATTTAAAACAAAAGAATTGATTATTCATTTCAAATTTTTGATTAAGCAAAACAAAACCAAAAATAATTTATTGCTTAATGAAGAGAAATTCCTTTTACGAAAGATAAATAATCTCGATAAAAAAGAAGAGATATTAAAAATAGAAACAAAAGAAATAAATGATACGCAAAATATAATAAATCAACGCTATGAAGACATTAAAAGAACTTCACAAATACAAGATGATGTAGAAAAGCCACTTATCCTTTTTTATAATGAAATAAAAGACAACATTCAAGAAGAATTGCAAAAAGAAGTTAATTTAAATCATCAACTGAGCTTTTTTAGTAGGAAAGAAGTAACTTTTTTTAATTCATATACATCTAATGATTTTTATGATGAATCTCAGATTAATGGCATGAAAAAGGAATTAAACGACCTTGATAAAGAATGTATGCTGCTTCATGAAAAAATCTTTAACCAGTCCAATTCCAACATCAAAATGTTAAATCAAAAAAAAGAAATAGAGAATAAATTAAGTGCGCAACTAAATGAAATTTACAAATTAAATTCTCATCATAATGGCAACGTAGATGTTTTATATGATTATATAATGGGCAGATCAGATTTAGAATACATAAAAAAACTTCAAAAACAAATTATCGAAAAAAAAGAAATAATAAAAAATAAGAAAGAAAAGTATTTAAAAAAATATGATGCGCTTATCAATGTTATAGAAAACTTTATGGCAAATTATTCGCTGCTTTAAAAATATTTAATTGGTTAGTAACTTCTTTTATATATATAATTTTATTATATTGTATGAATTTATTTATTAAAAATTGTCCAAATATATGTAATATTAATAGCATTGTCACTTATTAATGTTGTTTATATATATTGAAATTAGCAGCATTTGCCTGGATCATCATTATTATCGGACTTGGGAGGTAATCCATCGATAATTGTATTGTCTATAGCCATTAGACTCCTCAACTCGTCGATATTGTCTCCGTTAATCGCTGATGTTTTAATTGCCACATTTGCATTCAATTCTTTTTTTAAACTTTCAATATCTTCATCACTGATATTAGTAGCGCAATCAGATTTATTTGCAACAAGTATAATAAAAGGATCACGAGGACAATTGTTGTTTATTAAAGTTTTCCATCTGTTTTTGCAGTCATCAAATGATATTTGGTCGATTAAACTAAATACGAGTATTACCAAATCAGCTCCTCTGCAATATCCTGGTGTAATACTTTGAAATCTTTCTTGACCTGCTGTATCAAAAAGTAAAATTCCGTAATTTTTATTATTCTTTATAACATTTAGTTTGCAATGATCAGCTTGGATTGTAGGGTTAGGGTCAGTATATACTTCATTTTTCAACCGATGGAATATTGCAGTTTTCCCAACAAATGTTGAGCCTAGCAATACTGCTTTAATTGATATTTGATTTGATACTTCACTCATTTCAAGTTTCAAATTTCTTCTAAATTGATATTTTAATTAGTACTTACTAAGTAAAAAAAAAAGTCACTTTTTGATTTAAAAAAAAAAAAAAAAATATAACCAAATAAAAAAAATAATTTTTTTACTTCTTACTCTCTTGGACGTCTTGAATTTGGTGTTGGTGGCTTCTGAAGTGGGAATGGTATATTCCCAGATGATGATTTTCTTTGAATTGGTTCTTCATCATCATAAGAATTTGCATAGTTTTGTTTGGGAGTTGTGTTTGTTTTTGGAGAACTTAAAGGACTACTAAATGGTGATCGTGAAGGAGATCTTGGAGATCGCCCAGGCGTCAAAGGTTCGGTAATTGGCCTTCCAACAGATTTGATATAATTGGATAAAAATTCATTTGCGTATTTATCGCTATTTCGGTTTTCTTCAAAGTATTCATTGAGACCTAGAGATTTAAATTCTTTTGAGCATCTGGGATGTTGTGCTAAATAAGTTGCCGCTCTTTTTGCCTCTTCATTATAAGGAGCACTTTCATTTCTGACACTTTGGTCTACAAAAGAGCAGAGGTCTTCGTTGAACTCAACGGCATCGCCTTTTTGAGCAAGATTTGCAGTCATGCCTAAAGTTGATTGAATTACATCATTATTCGATGATGAAAGAGATTCTTCATAATATTTGGATAGAAAGCCACCTCTGCTCAAAGTGAATATAACTCGAACATCAATAGGAAGGCTCCTAACAATAGCAGAAGCTGCCAAAAGTCCTGTTTGATGATCTTCGCTATTATCAACAAGTTGATTAAGGAAAGGAACAAGCTGATCGCATGAGTTAGCCACGTACCTTCGGTATTGAACTTTTTCAAGAATATTTGAAAGAATCTTATAATTAAGATTTAAGGTTGTGGCATTTGTAGCGCCTTGAAGCCAATAAAGATCACGAGCCATGTATGATGCACAAGTTCGATTTTTAGCAAGCGAAGCAAGAGCAACTCCTGCTGCCTTATTATTTTCATCTCTCAGTAAACTAATAAGTGATTTTATAACTTCAGGGACACAACCATTTGGAGGAATTCTCATTAATAACGAAATAATAGGGTATTGCAATTCTGGTGTTTCGGTTAAATGCCTTTTTGCAATCAATGGGAAATCAAGATAAGAAGTAACGATGGGGCTAGCCTCATAAAGTTGGCAGAGGGCGAAATAGCAATTTGTCAATATAGAAATATTTTGTTTGGGTGGAGGTGGTAATTTTGATTTCGATCTGGGAGATGAACCTGCATTTCGAACCTTGTTATTGTACTCTTCTAATTGATGAAGATATTTTTCATCGAGCTTTTTAATAACTTCACTAATAGCTTGCCAACTGTGCTTTAGTCTCGCTTCTCTGAAATCAGGGAAATTTGTATTCAAATAAACTATAACGGATAAGTAATCATTAACACATCCTTCATCTTGACAAAAATAGTCATGGTATTTGAAAAGTAAATCAGCCATCGGCCATGGATCCAAAACAATTTGGAATCGTTCAGCAAAAATACTTAATATTGTAAGGCATTTACGAGTAAAACGGCCAATTAAGTGGCCAAACATGCATGCAACATGACGATTTATTCCATGAGGCGCATAAGTAGCAAGAAGATAAATAACATCAAGATATTTTTCTTGAAGGGCAAATTTTTTATATGGGAGTCTTGATGGAATATCATATTCAATGAATGCTTCTAAATTAACTTGAGATTCTGATATTGCTGAAATCAATGCTTGAAGTACATATGAATGTGTAAGCCTGGAAAGATCATCTCGTTGAAGCAAATATAAGCAAGTTTCATAGAATTCACGTAAATTCTGTTCATTTAAATTTTTTGGCACATTCTGGATTTGATTCATAAATTCATTTCCCGTGCCTTTTCTAAGAGCTTGAATATCAAGTTCCATTTTATTATAAATAATAGTTAAGTGAAATTAAACTCAAAAAGTAAATATGAAATTAATTTTTTTCAAAAAGAAAAAATGACGAAATAAACAGAAAAAATGAAATTAACGGCTTTTAAAAAACAAAGAAATCCATGTCTTTCTATGTGATTTAAAAACAAAATATCTTTTGGTATGAGATCAAAAATAATGAAATGTGGTAAATAAAATATATGAACTGATTCAATTAAATTGATTTGAATAACCGTTATTCATTAAAAAAAAAATTGTGTAATCATCGAAGTTTTAGAAGGATCAAAACACTAATTATGTGTACTTCTCAAAAAAAAGTTGATGGCTTGAGCAAATGTATCCAATTATTTCAATAGAACTTGGGATAATATTTTTTGTAAATTTCAGTAGTGTAAGTAGTGATCGCAGCTACAATATATTTCAGTTTACGATATAATGATTTTTGGGAAAATATGAAATATCATAAGTAACCCTGCATTATATAAACTTAAAAGCAAATTGAAAGGACATTTTTATATAAACTATTCAAAATGAACAGAATTCTATGCAAATAAGGCCAATTTCATTTACCTATTAAAATCTTATGAATTCAAGTTTGTATGATTCTTTTCAGCAAATCCGGCAAAACATTAGAATGTATAATCGTGATGAAATTGCTTTTCATAATAATGATGAAGAAGAAGAAGAATTTGTTGAGGATGATATAAATGAGATTCAAAAAAAGTTTTTATCATTATTAAATGATTTCCCAAGCGAAAATATAGAATGTTTATATGGTCAACTGATAAATTTTTATATTCTTTTACGTAAAATTTATTACTTTGATTTCCCTCCAAGTTCATTGCAATTCATAAAAGAATCAAATTTTCATGATAGCATTTTTTCATTGATGATGAATCCAGCACTTGATCCAATTTCACAATTTACTCTTATTATGATTTTTCGGTATCTTACTTTGAATATTTTTTCTCCTGAAACTTTAACAATATTTAATAACGAGCTTTTTTTGGATCGTCTTTTATATTTTTTAAAATTGGAGGACAAGCACTCAGAAATTTCTCTTGAATGTTTATGGGCAATCATAAATATCATTCAATTTTGTCCTAATTCATTTTTCTTTTTCGACAAATCTGGTATTACCCAATATGTTGCTACAAAAATGATCAATTCCAAGGAATTTAAGATTCTTTGTGCTGCAACTCGTTATATTCTCCTTATTACTCAAAGAACCCCAGACCCAAATTTGAAAAAAGCTTTATTAAATCAATCAATTCTTAAACTTATAGATACGAAGGACACACATCCACTAACTTTTTTATTGCAGACAGTATTACTTTGTATGAGTGAAGATTCTAATATTCGTATTTTACTTGTTGAAGAAAATATATGCGAAAAATGTGTTGACATTATAATTATGATGAAAAAAATCACCAAATTTTCTCAATATTATGGTGATTATGCAGTAAAAATTCTGTCATTAATAGCAAATGAAGGCAATGAGCATGAATTTCAGATTCTTCTTCAATCTAATGTTTTTGAAGCGTTTTTTAATTTTTCCTATTCATTTTTTGATATTTCACCACTTGTTCATGTTGATGTTGACACTTATGAATATACATGTAATTTCCTTTATGGGATTTTTTGTAAGGCTACTCCGCTTGCTAATCAGTTATTAAATCAATATGAAATTATCCCTCAAATTATTAATGTTTATTTAAAAGGGCCCGAAAAAAAAAAGATGTGCTCTCTTTCAATCATTACGTCAGTAGTTGAGCTTCACAATATGGAAGTATGTCAATATATTCTCAAAAATGAAATAATATCAGCAATTCTAGAGATGCTTTCCTCATTGTCTCCAGAAATGTTAAAAATAACCATTTTGTTATTGCAAAAGATTCTTTCCTTGATGCCAAAAGCAAAAGATATTTATATTCAAAATGACATGATCCCCAAGCTAGAATCTTTAATTTTCCAAGAAGATCTTGGTGATGACTCATATATTATTGAAACTCTTCTAAGCAGTGTTCATGATGATTAATTAACTTTTATACTTGTTTATTATTAGAAAATATGTAATCATGCCATGCTAAACTGATTTTTATATTTTTTTATTTTCTAGTTATTTTGAGAGCAATAGAGTTATTCATTTAATTTATGTAATAATTACTTCAGATTGAAGGCAAGACATAGATCATTAAACAATATTAAATAATAGAAAAAAAGATCAGATTGAAAAGAAAACTGTATAGGACAAAAAAATTATAATAAGTTCTAATATTTAAAAAAATAATTATCGCTTTAAAATAAAACAAATTAAAAAAACAAATTAAAATTGAATACTTGGAAAAAAAATATTCAGTATTCATATGCAATTGACCTTGCCTTAAAATAAGGAAGTCTTCCACCATAGCCATTTTTGATTAATTTATTCCTTTTTCTCATCACATCATTCAAAAAGTTATTGAATCCTTCCATCTGTTTAATGATATTCAAAAATTTTTTGTCATTTTGGCCAATATAGAGAGCTTTTTGAATGATTTCGCAAGTAAATCCAATGAAAAATCTCCCTTCAGGCTCTTTTTTTGATTCATTTATCAATGGAGAAATTAGTGCCTTTGCAAAAAAGAGTCTCATTTGGGGGATTTCAAATGCATTGAAACATAATGATAATAATGAGTTTTGAAGAAATGTATGGCCAGGGAATTGAATAAGAAGCCTTAAAACAGTTTCTTCTATATGAGAAGCAATGATATATGGTCTTAAAGTTTCATCAATCATTATCATTTTTGAAATTAAATCAATAACACCAACTCTAAAGCGTTTTATTATAACATAAGGTTCAGTCATCAGTTCAATTGCTTTTTGGAAGAGTCCTTGCATAAAAGATGCTGTTTCCTTTGAATAGATTTTTGATATAATTGTCCATAATTCATCAAAAAGAGGATCTGATGTTTTTAAATAAGTCCAGTCATCATTTAAAATTTCGACTAATCTGTAACTATAGAAATCTTTGGATAATATTTTAGATTTAAGGCAGGTCGAAATTAATCTAAGTAGATTGATTGCTTTTTGAGATTCTTTTTCTCTTTGCTTTGCCATCATTGCATTTTCTGGCTCATTTTCATATTCACTAGCATTCAATATATTTGTTTTAACTTTTGATAATTCATAGATTACAATCATTGGAAAGTTCGCTTGTTTAAGAAGCCAATTTTGAACTGGAATAAAGTAGTCAAAATCTGAGCAAATTAATTCAAAAAAGTCTAAGATAAATTCTTCATAAATATATGGAATGAATAAGCATATGAAGGCTAACGAAAGTGGAAAATTTTTATCCCAGTAGTAGCTAAGTTGGATAGTTGCCTGAATTAATTGTATTAGTCTTCGTAGTGCAAAATAATTGTCATCTTTTTGAAGTGCAATGTTAGACATCTTTTTCAAGACAGAATAATTATTATTAGCTAAAGCATCATGAATAGGATGGATCCCGGATAATAATATCGTATACGATAACCTTGATTGATGTTCGTGTTCTATTGTTTGATCAAAAGATAATAAAATTAGATCTTCTATATGATCGCAGAGAAAGCCAATAATTTGAGGGTGTTGTGATTGAATAAGATGGAATATATTATTATCAAGAAGCTTTGAAACGTCATTGTTAATTGAATTAAGATATTGAGATAGATCTGGATATTTACCAGAATTAAATTTTAGAACATTTGAATATCCCATAGTCTGATCTGAATAATATTGTTGGAATGGAGAAAAGGTATCAAAAGAATGCATGGGGATATAGTCTTCAATCATCTATAAAAGTTTTAAATTTTCGAATTTTTGATAGAATTATTTCTATAAAATTCAAGATTTTATTTGAAAATTTTATCACCTATTCAATTTATATTATCATACAAACATAAATAGAAAAAGTTGAAATTATATCGGAATAAAATTCAAAAAGTTATTTATCGCAGAAATTGATTTGAATAAAAAGTCCTGATTATTATCAAGGTTTCCCGAATAATTTTAAACTTTATTTCTTGATATTCATGTGTTTAATAAGGAAGCAACTATTCACATAAAGAAAATGGAATACCACGAAAACAAAAAACAATTTTTTTTATCTGGTATTTTTTGGATCTGTAAACATTTTTAACAAGCACTAATATATTAGAAATTCCTTGAAATCATTGGTCAAAAATTTTCAATTTCAATAGGTTGTAATCCACCAAATTATTGTTAAATAAAAAAAGCTTTTGATACTATCAATCCTATTTTTCAAATATGGGCAAAATACTAGGAAAAGATATACAAGATAGGCCATTGGACAATAGATACATAATTAGCAACGTAAAAAGAGAGTTTTAGAACTATATTTTGTCGTCATTTCATTTCTCAAATGAACCGACCAGATAAAACGTGGCAGGTAGTAACAAATATTAGAAACAAAATAAATATGAGAAACAAGAATATTGAGAATAAAAAGAAAAAGAATCCAGATGAATTTCTTTCGATATCTACTCTTTTAAGACGAATAAGAGAATTTTGTAATTTCAGAGAAGAAGAACAGCATGAATATCTTGCTAATGGCCCCGGTATGCATGATCACGGAGGATCTCATTATCACAAAGTTACTAAGGAAACACTTCTTTGTATCATTGTTCTTGTTTTAGATTTTCCAACTCTTTCAGCACCATCAATTGCCAAATATCTAAACTCAAAATATGGACCTAACTATCCTATGATAATCAAATATCGGCTAGAACGGTGCAACGCTATTTGTCTAAGTTAAAATTCAGAGTTAAAAAGGCATCATTTTCACCTCCTACCAGAAATAATATTGGCCTAAGAATATTTAGAGTGGCGTGCTCCAAAATAATGGAAGACATTTTGAGAAATGAAAATGTTCTCATAGCCTTCGTTGATGAGGCAGCAGTTACTGATTGCGATGGACGTTGTTATGGAAGAGCTTTTGCTGGTATTACTCCTGTAATGAATTGTCCTCTTTCAAAAGTAAAGTCAACAATTGTTGCAATTGCAATTCCTTGTTATGGCATTCGTTATACTTTCATTGATCAATCATACACTGGCACAGAATATGCTAGGTTTTTGAACGAGGCAACACATTTTATCAGAAAATATATTTGTAATAAAGACACAGAAATTGTCATAATCGAAGACAACTGTCCTATTCATAGTACAGAAGAGGTAGAAAATTAAATTGAAAAACTCAAAATTGCATTGTTGCCAATTGTGCCATATAGCCCTTGTCTAAATGAAGTGATTGAAGGATACTTTGGTTTAATTAAAAGTAAGAATTATCTAACAACAGGCTATTCGAGTATAATTTCAAATAAAAGTGCTATCGAATTCAATTGGAATATTTTGACTCATCAACTTTTTGATGATAAAGTAAGTGTTCAATTATTATCTGATTGGTTCAACAGATTAGAATATTGCAAAACAGGTGTGCCAATATATCCAAAGCATATTTCTTCAGACACTTTCAAAGATTACAGTAAACTATTTAAAAAATTGACAGTTACAGTAGATCGACTGAAAGGTGAAATTAATCATTAAAATATAACTCTATTTCAATTAAAAAAGCAAATATCATATATTTTAATTATGTTTTAATTTATTATTTTTAAATAATTTAGATATTACTTCAACATGAGCATTTTTGATAGCAAGCTTTTGCTGTTTTTGGAATTCTTTGAAGTCATTTCCAGAACGAGACATTTTAAAAAATGAAGTGATTTTGTTTGCGAATATTCAATTTTCAAAAATAATTCAATTTTTTTTCTCGAATGAAATCATGAGCCAAAATTTAGATTTGGGTGAGTTCAAGGAAACAGCTATCATCAAGAAGTTGAAGAAGTCCA
The DNA here is from genome assembly GCA_039105265.1 of Tritrichomonas musculus. Taxonomy (NCBI): domain Eukaryota; phylum Parabasalia; order Tritrichomonadida; family Tritrichomonadidae; genus Tritrichomonas; species Tritrichomonas musculus. The sequence continues at coordinate 41,485 of JAPFFF010000012.1, forward strand.
AGAGTAACAACAACCTCAAAAATATTGATACTGCAAAAACTGAAACAACAGAAAAACGTGGTAGAAAGCAAAAGTATGCAACAATTGAAGAACGTAATGAAGCACATAAACAGCAACAAAAGGCATATCGTGAAAGAAAGAAAAAAGAAGTACAAAGTATGAAGGAAAAAATAATGGCGTATGAAAGCAAAAAGGTATCACATGAAGAATGAGGTATCACATGAGGAAAAAGGTAGCTTATGAGGAAAAAGGTATCACATCAGGAAAAAGGTAGCTTATGAGGAAAAACAAGTAGATAAAAAAATTTTTTTTTAGTTATTCATTTTTTTTGTAGTACATTGTGATGAACTTATTGTTTTTTTTCACTCTCATATGAGTAAAGTGTCTCTTTGTTCCATCGAGGTGCCAGAAACCAAGTCGAGTAATAGATAGTTCATGACCAAAGAACATGTTGTACAAGTTAACAATATCTCTTGCAGGATAACAATCTTTTTCGAGGTTGTCAAACCCTTCATCATACCTCTTTTTTTGTTTTGCTCGAAGTCGATGTGCATCATTTTCAAGAGCTTGAGCATAATTTTCACACATCGTTCTTAAATTTGATGTATCATCATCAACTTTTAGTTGAGATATTTTTTTCGACATGTTTATATTTATTTTGTAGTCGAATGAATCACGATCTTTAGGAGGTGTTTGTTTTTGTAAAATATCTTCTATTTTGTCTTCTTCTTCATTCATCATTAATAAAATAATAGTGATATTAATAAATATATTTTTTTTAAATTTCAATATATTTTAATTTTTTTTTTTTTATTCAATTTTTGAATTTTTATAGTGTATTTAACTTTTTCAAAGAAAACTTTCCACCTTCGAGTTTTTCTACTAGATTTAAAATTTAGTGATATCAACTAGAAAATAGATCATTTTTATACTTGTATGTCATACAACTACAGCTCTGACAGCGATGTTAGTCTATTTGACTCGATCGAGCATTCAGGTCAACAAGCTCCACCATCAGATCTGCCATCAGCTCCACTCACAGAAGATTGGCTCAAGAACATGACCCCAGAACAACTTGAATCCATGAGACAGTCCATCATGAAGCAGCAACAGCAGTTCGAGCAAGAAGCAGCAGCTAGATTGAAGAAGAAGCAAGAAGAAGAAGAAGCAGCTAGATTGAAGAAGAAGCAAGAAGAAGAAGAAGCAGCTAGATTGAAGAAGAAGCAAGAAGGAAGAAGAAGCAAGAAGAAGAAGCATTAGCAAGATTGAAGCAAGAAGACAATGCAAGAAGGAAGAATCCGTATGTTCCAATTTCAAATAAAGTATTTCCACCACCTCGCTCATATAATATAATACAAGTTCCTCCACCTCCTCCACCTCCTTCGAATCAACAAATACCGCCACCTCCAAGTGTTCTCGCGAGACCATCTGCATTTGCCGTGAATCAAAAACTCAGTACCAATCCAAAAGAAGAAACAAAGATAGAAGAAGAAGAAGTTGATCATGAACAAGAACCAGTTCACAGAGAACCATATAAGCCACCGAAAAGTGTTCATGAAATGAAAGTCAATAATGATTATAAGGAGGATAATGTTAAACCATTCGACTTTCAAGATGAAATGGATCGAATAAGAGAAGAAAATGAATTCTTGAAAGAACGATTAACGAAGTTGGAGGAGCGAATGACTGCGGTAGAATTTAACATTGAAGACATAAATCACAATGCCGAAGATCTCAGGAAAGACTTTGATGATAACGACATGTACACACTCGAGCTGATGAAATTAGACCTTGCTCCAAAAAAGGTGGCGAAGTACATTAACTGTGTAGTCGACATTTAGACATACTCGTATATACCCCTTAATATGTTTTGCATCTTTGCATATAAAATGATTACTCTTACGTCTTATAGTAAAGGGGTACCTATTCAGTATCTCATAGTCGTTAGTAAAGCCTTTGAGTGGCACAAATGACATTTACATATAGAAAGAAATAGGTACGAGATTCTCGGGGCAGGTACCTGTGCCGTTTCATAAATGGTGAGCTTTGAGGTGGGTAGGTGGGATAACAAGAAAAGAAGAAGAAGAAATTTTTTTTTTTTAATTTTTTTTTTATTTTTTTTTTTTTTCTAGTTCGTGTTAACGCGTGGGGAGCAAGCCCCAGCGGAAACCGACTAGTATATACTACTTTTTTTTTTTTTTTTTTTTTTTTTTTTTTTTTTTCCTTTTTTGTTTGTTTGTTTCATTTAATTTATTTGCATTACTTACTATTAACCATGAAGATAACTAATCTATTAACGATGAAGGCATCAATTTTACGATATCCACTTCACATAATACTTGGTTGGAGTAATTAATAATGAAAAGATTGTCCAATACTTAATAAAGCATAACGATTTTGTTAACCTAATAATAATGGATTTAGAACACGGTATAGTTCGATATAAATCCTCTAACAAACTCATTCAATCATTCGAGTGTCGTTAAGTGATCATTTATTAAGAAATTTATGTGACATATCATTATACGAATCGAATAGATCAAATATATCATCTTTTGGGTCACTAATTTTACAGATTTCTGATTGTCATCATATTTAATAGATATATCTATAATTTCTAAAGTGATATGATCATTATCTGTCGTTGTTGTAGTAGAATATTGTTGGTGGAGCATTGTAAAACCTCACTCTATGAAATTGACCTTCATGAATCAAAACAATTTGACCTTAACTTTTTGAATGAAAATAAACGACTATTTTTATATTATGCCAAACTCGCGATAAGTGAGAAGTAAAACAAGTGAATTTCTTTATTTGAGTTCTTTTGCCAAATATGTAGAAATATCATTGTAAAAAAAATAGAGAACAAAACAACACTTTCAAAATCAAGCATTTTATTAGACTTTAATCATTAGAATATACAATAACATTGTGAACAATTTGTTTCTGCTGTTGGCCTGATCAATTAAACGAATTTGATGTAATTTGATGAAATTATTAAACGTTTGGACCAGATTTTAACAGATAAAATTGGGTCTAAAACTAAAGTTGAGTTTTTTGGAGTTAGTTGATTATCTGCTTTATAAAAATGCAACATAATTCAACACTGCAAAGTGAAGATTCTTCTTTGAATCCAAATACAAAATTGAATAATCTTTCAATAAATTGAAAACCTTTTCAAATTTTTTCAGACAAAATAATATGTTTCCTATTCTATGCTTTTTAGCAAGTTCTACTTGTGACAAAATTATTGAAATAGCTGATATCAATAGCTATCAGACAGTTTCTACATTAGCAACCGAAAAAATTTGTTTCAGATCGAGACGTCCGAAAACATTAATTCTTTTTAACCACGCTGATGAATACGAAATCAACAGTTATCAAACTAGAAATGACCAAGATTTTTTATCACAAAAAACAAATTTGAAAGCTGAAGGCAAAAAATTAATAGGATTTTATTTTGGTTCATCGACTTCAAATCAAATCGAATTAATATCTACCAAATCCAACTCATTCTCTTACATTTCTACGCTTTTTCCACATGATTGCTTAAATATTTCTATTAGTACTCTTGAGAATGACGTCATCAATTTTGGCGAAAGTGAAAAATTCCCATCATGCCTTTTCCATGCACATAAAAACAGTACATATGCAATATCAATTGATGCTGACAATGCATCTTTTTTAATCGGGTTAAAGAATGGAATTCAATTTAATGGTAGAATGTCAGATTATATTGTATCATCATCAGAGCTTTTCTATTGGGTGCCTTCTCATTTAAATAAAAATACTAATTTTAAAGCTTCTGTTACAATTGGGATGCCAGATAAAGCAAATAATAATATGGGATTTAAATATTCTATAGAACCCGATAAGTTTTTGCCTATATTTATTGATAATGATTCTGGAAGTGATGGTCAAGATGATTCCGGTGGCCAGGACTCAAATTATCCACCTAAGTTTAATTATAACAATATCTATCAAAATGGCGGAATAATATTCCCAACAATATTATATATGATTTTATTCTTTGTGCTTGTATTTTTCTTTTGCTTAATTGCTATTCGATTCATTTATTGCTATTGCCATAATAGATCAACTATTAACAGAAATAACCCTAACAATACTCAATATCAAGATGATATTCCACCAGTTGAACCTTTGAGTCAATCTAATTTTCTTACCCAAAATCTACAAAATCAAAACATACAAATTGTACCAATTCAAACAGGACAACAATATTATCAAAATAACTTTCAACCATTAAATGTTTACTATCCATCTTTACAAGAACCTCAATTACCTCGTCAGCAACTTTTAGTGGAACAACAACCACAGCATATTCAACAACAAAATGCCTATCAACAAATTGTTTATATTTAAAAAATACAACAACAAATGTCTTTTTTTTTTTATTTTCAATTTCTCAAATGAAAGTTTCTATTATTTGATAAATGCAATTATGTTTGAGCATTTATTTTTTCAATATTTACAGTAAGTCCATGAGCGCATATGTAAAAGCTATTTAGTTAATAGAAACTTTTATTATGCTATTTACTTAGCAAATGATAATATAGTCTGATACTTTATAGCACTTTTAAAGGTCAATATATGGTCAAATATCCGTTAAAAATGACGATTTAATTGACAAAATTGTAAATGATTCAATTTTTTATTCACAAAATTTAGAAAAATGAATGAAGTAAATAAAATCAAATTAAGCACAACAAGTATATTGAATGTTCCAATTCAAGCATACGACGATGATTTTACATTTATTGTGAACAATAGAGAATATAAAACAAATCGACTTACAGCCAGCTTGTTATCACCAGAAATAAGTAGAAATCAAAAGAATGATCCAACAACTAACGAATTCATAATTAAAACTGAACAAGATGGAGATTTTCAACATATTCTTGATCTTACTAATTTTGAAGATATCACATTTCAAGAAAAAGAAATTCCATTTATAGAAGAGATTATTGAAATCCTTAATAACGAATCAATTGAAATTCAACAAGGAAGTGAAATTACAGAAATTAATATGAAGAATATTATTCCACGACTAATAAATCACGAGAAGAATCGACATTTCTATTCAAAAATACTTCAACAAGAAATCAAATTCATATCTTCACATTTCTTTGAAATATCGGAAGAAGTATCAGAAGAAATACAGAAACTATCAAGAGAGACGTTAAATCAAATTCTAACCGAACCATCGCTTCAGCTAGAATCAGAAGACCAACTTATCAGCATAATCAACGAACTCTATTTGAAAGATAACCAATATTTCACATTTTATGAGTATGTTGACTTCTCTAATGTTACATCACAAAAAATGACAGAATTCATAAATATCTATAACATGAATGATTTGACACAACAAATATGGATAAATTTGTCAGGAAGACTTCAGCAACGAATCAACAGTATCAAAGAAACCAAACTTAAAAAAATAAAAAATAAAACACGATATCATTCTCACAAAATTTTTTATAATGAAAATAACGAGTTTGATGGTATAATTAATTTTTTAAAAACTACATCGACAAAAGGAATAAAAGACGAAATAAATGTCTTTGCATCATCTATTTTTGATAATGATTTTATGTTTTCGCCAGAAAATGCAATAATTTATGATGATCAAACAAGATATTTCGTTTCTAATGATGAAGAAAATTCTTGGCTATGCATTGACTTCAAAGACCATAAAATCGTTCCTAATTATTATTCAATTCGTTCAATTAACGATAGCCCAAATAATGCTCATCCTAAATCTTGGGTTATTGAAGGATCAAACGATAGTATTAATTGGACTATTATTGATCAAAGAAATTCATTTTCATATCTTAATGGTAATAATTTAGTGCATGCTTTTCCAATTGAAAATGAAAACACATTTAGATATGTTCGAATGCGTATAACAGATTTAAATTGGTTTGATTCATACAATTTAACAATCGATTCTATTGAATTTTTCGGAATACTAATTTAAGTATCATTGTAAATATTACATTAACTTTATTCTTAATTACTTAATACTTTATATACTTATTTTCACATGAATTTTATGTAATATTTTAAAATAGAAAAAGGCTTATATCAAGATATATATTATATTTCTTTTTAAGCTTATTATTTTTCCTATTAGGGCATTTGTTTAATTAATTATATGCAAAGATATCTCCAATTGTTTTTTTGATATATTATTTGGTTGAACTAATTCAATTTTTCTTAAAGACCATTTTGAAATTTCATCAAACGATTTTTCTAAGATAAATGAAATGAAGAAGAAGACAAGTTTACCATTAATTTTTTGGATAATATATCTTGGATCTATTTTTGCTATTTGTATAGTTAATGTTTTGATTTTTTCTTTTACAAAAACATCAAACGTATCATTTCCAAGCAATAAGTGTGTTTGCCAAACAGAGTGTAATGGTGTTTCAAAAATAAAGTATAATTCAATTGATGAGATTACGTTTATTTCTTGTCCACGGCCATTAACACCAGATCGATATAATAGTTTAAAAGTTACATATTCTTCATGGCTGGCTTCTTCACCTAAGACATCAATAATATTATTTACAAATCGAACTGAATTTGATCCAACAGGCAAATTTCCAGACGAACTTGATAAACTTTTTGGCAAAGACAGAGTTAAATATGCTGGAAGCATTAGACATGATTTGACAGGAGTTCCATACATCGATGATTGGTTTCGACAGGGAATTAAGCACTCAAGCTCAAAATATGTATGCTTTATAAACAGCGATATTCCTATTTCTGGAAACTGGCTTCATCGAGTTAAACAAGTTTATGCAGTAATGGAAGATAAACCTGTTGTTTTAATAGGACAACGTATAGATTTTGATCTAGAGGATTCAAAATTTGAAAAGCTTCGATTTGATCAAAAACACTTATTAAAAGACATAGATAAGATGGTTGAAGAATCAAATCACTCACCTCACAGCCCTTTTGGAGTCGATTCATTCACTTTTCGAATTGACAACATACCTTTCAATTATGAAAAAATTCTTCCATTCATCATGGGACGATACAATTGGGATAACTGGATTGTTGGTTGGCTGAATACTTTTACAGATACGGTTACATTTAATTTAAATCCTCCAATTTATCATATTAATCATGTTAGGCATGACTTTAATCCAGAGGATTCAAAAGTTGCAGTTAACCATCACTTTAAAAAGGGAAATAAAGATTATTTCGGATCGAATTATGATACCAAATGGGAAATTGTTGATAACTTTTTGGTAAAAAGGTCATCAAATTATTCAATTGAGTTGCCACAAAATGTTGATTAAATTGTTTATTTTTAATAAAATATTATATAGATCTTAATTTTTTAACGAATAGATATCAAGTATTGAACATTTTTTTTTATTTATATTTGGACAATTATCATTTTTAGCGGATACCACCATTTATTCTTCTATTATTTTTAACAATTTGAAGCATTTCCTAAAATTAATTCGTTTTTGATCATCAATCAAATATATACAAAATTCAAATTTTTGGCTTGAATACAATTTTTAAAACCAACAAAATCGATGGCTATGATAAAATGTGCGAGTGGGGGTAAAAAAAAAAAAAAAAAAAAGAGAAAATATGAAAAACTAACAAAATAAATTTAAATAATAAATAAATAAAAATAAATAAAACCGGTCATTTCATACATATTTTGATAGTTTTTGATTTCTATCACTAGACATCATTGCTATCATTGCCAACTCTTGGATAATCCATTGTATAGCTCTGTTTAGCAGGAGTCATTGACGATCTCCTCTGATTTTTAAGAATATTTAGATTAGCATTTCTATTTAAAGTATGCCTTCTTCCACCATCATTATTCAAAGAAAAATATGACATTCTCTTCTTATAAGCAGCAGCATCTCTTGTAGCTTGAGCTAAAGACCTTAAAGATACACTTTCAAAATGAATCAGAGGTGACGATTCAGTAATATTATCGTTATCATTATTATCGTTATCGTTATCGTTATTATCGTTGTTATCGTTGTTATCGTTGTTATCGTTGTTATCGTTGTTATTATTAATACTATTGTTTGGAGTGTTATTATCACTTTTACTTTTATGATCAAAAACGTCATTATGGCTAAACCGAGGGAAGAAAATTTTTGAATTTTTATTTCCATTTAATGTTATGTTTGTTGGCGAATTGGAATTTGGACTAAATCTAGGAAATGTTATTTTAGAACCACTTCCACTTCCACTGCTACTTTTTTGAGCAAGAGCAAGGTTATTACTTTTAATATCTTCTTTATTTTGAATATTACCGTTTGGAGTAAGATCAAGATTCATACGGTCATCTTTTTCATTTTCTTTTTTCATACGATGATTTTTGTTTATTTCTTCTTCTGCAGAAATTTGAATATCTTCTAAAATATCAGAATCATCTTGTGAATCAAATTTATATCGTGTTTCGAAATATTCTGTATCTAGCTCAGATGTAAGAACTGGTTTGAATGGTGGCTCTTCCTCATCTAAATTTTTAATATCAGAAAAGAATGGATGATTAAAAATATCTTCTATTCCATTCGCACCGAGACGATTTTCTGGATATATTTTCAAAAGCTTCTGGATAAGATCTTTAGCATCTTCGGAAACTTCTTCTTCTTCATCTTCATCGAAATAAATAACTCCACTGAGAATGTTTTGATATGTTTCTTTTTCAGTTTCACCATGAAAGGGTGGCTCTCCATAGAGACATTCATAAAGGATAATTCCAAGAGACCAGTAATCACAAGTTACTGTGTGGGGACGATGCAAAATAATTTCTGGAGCGATATAATCAGGAGTACCAACCATTGATTTAGCTTTTAGTAGTGAAGGATCGGTTACCACAGAATTATTACTATTTTTATTTGATGATTTATTCAAATCTGATTCCAAATCAGACTTTGAATTTGATGTTGAAAATGAACTATCTGTTAAATGCATATTTGATGCAGAAAGAGAATTCGAAATATCATTTTGATTTAAATTATCATTCTCTTGATTTGAACTATTTGAATTTGAACTATTTGATTTTTGATTTGAAGCCATTTTATCTTTTTTATCATTATTGCTTTCACTCAAAAAAGATTTTAATGGAATATTATTTATTTCATAATTTTTTTGATTCTTATTATTCTTTTTATCCTTATCGCTTTCTTTATTCTTTTCTTTATTATTACCCTTATTTTTATTTTTACCCTCGTTTTCTTGCCTGTGAACCATACCGATATAACTTAATCCAAAATCAGTTAGTTTAAGATTTCCATCAGCAGCAATAAGAATATTATCTGGCTTCAAATCTCTGTGAATAATTCCATTTGAATGAAGATATTTCAAAGCATTTAAAATTTGTAACATATATATCTTTGTCGAATGCTCGTCAAGCGATCCAAGCTTTTGAAGTAATGAGAAAAGATCACCGCCTGGTAAATATTCCATAACCAAATATAAATTATTTTTCCCAATAATTGAGTAGTAAAAATTGACGATATATGGATTACAAAATTGTAAGAGAATATCTTTCTCAGCAATGATTCTTCTGACTTGATTTTTTTGCTGAAGACTGCTACTTGGAATGACTTTAATGGCATAAATATCACCAGTTGTGATTTTGCGACCAAGAAAAACTCTCGCATAAGCTCCACTTGAAATTCGTTTAATGAATTCAAAATCTGATATTTTAGCATTTAATCTTGGTTTAATTTGTTGATATCTTCTTTCATCTTCTTCATCTTCAAATTCACTACTGTCGTAATCATAATAATCATAATAATCTGAATAATCCATATCTCCATCATTTAGTTTAATACTGCCAAAACTACCAGAATTATTGACATTATCAGAAGAACTTGTATTTTGTTGAAGTTGAAGTTGTTTGAGACGATTTTGACGACTTTTTCGACGATTACGGATTCGGTTCCTAATTTTAATCTTTCGTGCAGCTTTTCTTGTTTGCTTTAAAATAGCTCCTGCACTTGAAATCGCTTTTGAAGCACGGATTTTTTGGCTAATTAATGGCTTAAACGATTTCATTATATCTTGAATGTTAGCTGCTGTCTCACGATTGGAATATGCAGCCATTTTCGAAATTTTCTTTTTAATTTGATTTAATTCTTGAGAAGCATCGTTGATATTTACGTTAACCTGAAGGACTTCTTCAATGTAAACGTTTAATTTTAAAAGAGGAATAAGATTGTATATTGCATTTTTGGCTATTCCCGGCCATTTGACATTCATGTATTCCTTGTAAGTATTGCTCATTATTTGCTTTATTTGTTCATCGATTGATGAGACAAGTGATGTTTTTTTATACAGTTTTAAGCAACTATTCGTATGCTCTTCAATCATATCAATTGGAACTTTTTCATCACAAATACGGCAGACAATAAGTTCATCATCATCATCGTATTCGCACTCACACGTAGACTCGTTATTGGTTTCACTTAAATTTTCGTTTTCATTTTCAGTATCATCTGTTAAAGCAATATTTGAGCAGTAACTACTAGATTTTTGGAAGGTTAATAAAGATCCACGGCGCATGTTACGAATATTTTTTGGCTTATTGATACTTTCCAATGACTCATCGCTGAAATTCGTTTTTGAATTTCTAGATCCATGCTTATTACGTTTATTATCGTTGCGACCTTTACCATTCATTCGCAATGGTGAAAGATATGAAATTTTATTTTCTGATCCTATTGAAGAAAGATCAATGTTTTCATATGAATGATATAGATCTTTTGAAGAAGATGGCATTATAGGCGGCTTTTTTCGAATAACATGATTGGGAGATGAATTACTTCCATCACTAAAACAGCTATTAGTGGAAGAAATTTTGTTTTTAGAATTATTGCCGATTGGTATATGAAATTTATTATTAACAAAGATATTAGGATTTGAACTGGTGGTAGGGCCACTGCTAATATTTATTTTAATATTGCTGCTTGATGAGGATGAATTTACATTTTTGCTTATACTTGAAATTTGATTTTCATTTACATTCGGATTTTCATTTAAGACTAGATTTGAATTTGACTTTTTATTTTCAGTGGAATTTGAATTGACTGATACATTTGGATTTAAGCTTGTAGTTTGATCATGAATTGGATTTGAAGTGATATTTGGCGTTGAATCGTTCTTTGAATCTTTTATGTAATTTGAATCTGAATTATTATTATTATTGATTAAGTTAGCACCAGGGAAGTTTATATTTTTACTATCGGTAGGTGAACTAAGCGTGGGAAAATCGAGTAATTTCGAATTGTTGGTTTGCGTTGGAGAAGTAGGACTATTATATTTAGGAAAAGCAAGTGAATTTTTGGAGGATGTATTTAAAGATGGTGGCCTAGCTGGGGAAAACTTATTCTTTGATGAAGCATCTGTTATTGTATCGGCTTTATTATTCATCATAGAATCTTTAAATGAATTATTATTATTCCCTTTCGGTGTTGTACTGTTTGTTGGGGTTTTGGTTAATGGAAGTCCAGTAATTTTGTTTTTGAGTATTTGTTTGGTAGGAAGTTGACTTGAACTGAATGAAATAGGTGTATTTAACGAGAGAAATTTAGGCGAACTTGGTGTATTGACATTTGCTGATGAAAGGACGCCACTAACACTATATTTTTCCGGAGATATTTGAATTATTTCAAGCGAATAAACCATTACATCTTTACAAAGATCAATTATCTTTGAATCTCTTTCATTTGATCTTAATTCTTTTTGGAGAGTCATATAAATTGATTTGCATGTATCAATGAGATTGCTGTATTTGACATTGAAAAGTCGAGCAATACAGGTTTTTAATGTTACAACAATTTGAATATCATGGTCGTCGTAATCATATTTTTCGTGCGAGTCATTTTGCTGATTGCTTGCTGCATTTGCTGTTCCAGCGCCTCTTGATCTTTTTATTTTATTTTTTGCTTCGATCTGGTTTAAATAAGATAACAAACGGAATAGATCATCATGTATTGATATATATAGATGATAAATTGCACTAAATTCTGCATATGGCTTTGAAATCATACTACCTGTGTTAATTACTTGAGAGTTCAGTGCATTCTTATTTTTCATATTTTTTTGATTTTAGCTAAAAAATTGACCTTGTCAACAACATTTTTAATTGAATTTATTAAATGTTTTCAATTAAATAAAATGGAATAATAATGACACTATTAAAAACATATATTATATTTTGCTCATTTATTTAATATTTTCAATGTCCATATCAACTGTAAATTGAAAATTAAGAATACTAACAAAAGTTTATATAATTTGAATTCTAATTTGGCTGAAAAAGTGTAAAATGGTTGCTCTAAGAAGATAAAAATGATTGTATGGTTTTTATATTGAAAATTGAATTTGGATTTTTGAAGGAATTATCAAACAAAAATTGAGAACTATATCTAATAACAAAGTTTTTATGTTTTTTTGGGTTGAGATTCTTTTAGAATAATACATATTTCTCTAATAAAAGAATATTAAATATTATACAATATGATATTAATTATTTATTTTGCATAATTTTAATGATTTTAATATAATCATTTTAATAAAAATATGTTTTTAATTCAAAAAAATAGTTCTACAGAAATTCTGAGATACATTATATAATACAAAAGAAATTGAAAAACATGATTTTTGGGTTGGTGAATATATTAAAAGCATTTAATTTTATTGCATTTTAATAAAATTATAATAGGGATTTCTTAACATAAAATAATTCAATAAGATTTTTATCCAAATAAAATTAAAATATTTTTTTTCTTAAATTAAAACAGCAGTGATTAAACTTTTCCATCCTTACCATTATTTATTTAAACAAAAAATACTTTTTTCATTTTAAAAATCATATTTTTGATATTAATAAAATTTGATATGATTGAAACTTGCCATAACACAATATAATTTTTACTTATAAAATTCGATTTAATGATTTGTTAAACACTTTGTTTTCATTTATAATGAAAACAATTATTCAATTATATAACATCATTTAAAAAGATATTTCTTTTTATAATATATAACATAATTTAAAAAGAATATAGATATTCTTTTCATAAAAACAAAATATATAAGAAAAACCAAAAGAATATCAAGATATTTTGATTTTATTTTGCAATACTCCTTATTGAAATGTAAAATTTTCAATATAAACAAATAACTCAATTTTGGCGCCATACTTAAGGCTTGCTTTCATTCTCCATATATCTTTGAATTATTTATGCAAGTTCATTTTAAAACTCTTTCTGGTGATACCCATACAGTTGATCTTGCTCAAAACGCAACAATTGGAGATGCCAGAAAACTAATTCTTAACTCGAATATATTAAGTGTCGAAAATCCAATATTTAAACTTCTTTATGACGGCGAAATTCTACCAGATGATCGATCTATATCTGATTTAAATTTACAGGAAGCTTCATCTATAATTATTCAGTTGGAACCTAGTGATAAAACAACAACACAAAAAGTAAATGACGCTGATGATAATAATGAAGAAGATTACGAAGAAGAATCTGATGAAGAAATAGTTGTGGAGCCAGATAATTTCGAATCTCTTGTTACAGAGCTTATCGATCTTGGATATGAAAGAGACGCCTGCGAAGCAGCATTGAGAATGACTCAATATCAAGTTGAAGCAGCGGCAAATTTATTAATTACTGAAAACAATCAAGATGTTGCTTTTATCGAAAATGAAAAAAGAAGAATTGAATATGAAAACAAAAGAAAAGAAAAAATTGAGCAAAGAAAAGCTAGAAGACAGAGATTAAATGATGAAAATAATATTTCTGGAAAAGGAGATGCGCTTGATCAAGGCGACGATTATGATAGTTATAATGACGAAGAAGAAGAAGTTATAACAAAAAGATCAACATTAGGGCCTTTTAGAGAAGTTTATGAACAATATAGCCAAGAGGAAAAAGATTTAGTTGACAAATTATCTAAAAAATTAGGTATTAACACAAAAACCATAATACAAGTGTTTGAAGCATGTGAACGAAATGCCGAGGCTGCAGAATCAGTTCTCTTGAAGAATAACCAATAAATAAATTATTTATATTTTTTTATCATAATCTCCACCTATCTTGATCTATCTTCAAAATTTTATTTTCAATATCAATATTGAATGCCTAAATGAATAAACTATTCAAAAAATGTCAATATCACAATTTTTTTAAATAATGATTGATTGCGATATAGTTCCTGCTCTTCAAGAAATTATTATTTCAAGACCACCAACAAATATAATTGCTGATATATTACACTCTATTCAGAAAGAAATGTCTAGTCATATTGTTGAGTCTCAATTAGATATCGATGCATTAGCTTTTATCCTTCATCAAATCTACATATCTCATGATATCAATATTCGCGCATCAGTTCTTAATTTTTGCCGAAAACTTGAAGAATGCTCTTTATCTAGAATAACAGAGAAATATATGTTTGATTATTTAATTAGTCAATCTTTAGGTCAAAAAATTCCCTTAGATATGGAAAATGCAACAGATTGTCAATTAGCAGCTAACTCAGGCATTGCATCCTCTGATCAAATACAATTAAATCGAAGTAATCATCAAGTTCAAAGCCATCAAAATTTTCATCAAATTCATCATATTTTTAATTGCTGCGATAATTTTTCGAAAAAAAATGTTTCTGGTCAAATTGAATTTATTGATGAGGAAAAGCTAGCATGTTTTAAATATATCGAATTACTAATCAAAAAAGGTGGACATTTATCACCAGCTGTCATAAGATCTCTTGTTGCTCTTTATGAAAGTGACTTTGCTTTTCATGAGGGATGCAAACCATCCGTTATATATTTACTTGCTCAAAGTTCAATTAATTTTACTGGCGACCAGAAATATTTAATGCCATCAGTTTTACGTGTTTTTTCATCATACTTATTTAAAGACGCAACAAACATGACAATACCAGCACTTTTTGCATATTCAATTGAGAACGGCCTTCCTCTTATTTATGATGATTTATTTTTGATGGAATTTTTTTGGCCACTTTCTAATTATTCACTTTTTTTGGAAAGTAAAAAAAA
This sequence comes from Tritrichomonas musculus, assembly GCA_039105265.1. Lineage (NCBI taxonomy): Eukaryota > Parabasalia > Tritrichomonadida > Tritrichomonadidae > Tritrichomonas > Tritrichomonas musculus. The sequence goes on from JAPFFF010000012.1 coordinate 56,579, forward strand.
GACAAGACGTAAATCAAGAAGTGATCCAGACAATATAAACTTTTCTCGTATAGAGCATATTGAAGGAGATATTCATGAAAAAACTGAAAATGCTAAACAAGCTTTGATATTTTTTTTACGAACATGGCCTGGCTTACTCTACTTTGGAATAAAAAACAAAGCAATTGAATATTTAATGATATGCATGGCTTACAAACCAACAGTTATAATTGACATTTTAAGATCATTATTAAACTTGAAAGAGAATACAAGTTCTGTAACTGATGGTTATAGTGGATTTTTATTAGCTGAACTTTTAAAACTTGGTCTTATTGAAAAATTAAATCAAAGAACATCAATTTTCTCACAAAATGCACTTCTTCACTCAAAAGAAGAAACATCAAGTCCAAGTAAAGCACGAGAAAATAATTTACCATCATCCTTTTCAATATTTACGTCAACATTATCATCAACTCGATCAGCGTCTGCAAATTTTGAAAAAGAAAATAGCAAAATAACTAAAAGCTGCGAAGATTTTATAAATGAAATTTTACCATTTACTAGCCATCGTTTGAATAATGATAATATCTCTACAAATTATCAAGTTAATCAAACATTGAAGCCTTTAAATGAAAGAAAACCAACTCATAGAATATTTCAAAGAAATTCTTTCTTAAACTCCGACGCTGATTTAGAATTTTATAATATGTACAGTCTACTTAATATAAATGGCGATGAATACTCATCTTCTGTTTTTTCAGCACCCAAAAATAATAATACATCATTTAAATTGAATTCTGATGAATCTTTTTCAAGAATGATAGATGTTGCACAAGTTATCACTCATAAATCAAGTTTAATTTCTGTTAATGATGTCATGGGTAAGAAGAAAGATATTGATTTCATGACAATAAAGTGGGCAGAAATCCAAATTCTTTTAAATGTTGTTCTTCCATATGATCAATCTGAAGCTGCAGCTTCATCAAAACTTTATACACTGATGATTAATTTCCTCAGTAGTAATGAATTCAATGCAGCATCTCCAGCGAAGCGAATTGAGATGTTTGAGCCATACTCATCTTTGCTTGATCTTCTTCTAAATGGAAAAGTTAAAGATAAATGCCTTGAAGACAATACAAAATTCAAAGATTTAATAGTTAAAACTATTGATGAAATAGTCCAGTCAAAAACAGTTATAAACTATGTTAATCGAAATAGTAAAAATAACAAACCTTTTGGAAATTTAGAAAATCGTTCTGATTCTGTTATGAGATCACCAAGATCACCAATGCCTTTGAATAACTTCTCATCAACCAATTCAATTCCTCAGAAATCAATGAATAAAGAAACATTTGACATGAATTCTTCAAAATGGTTCATTTTTAGACTTTTAATGAAAATCATGTCAAACTCTAAAGGAATTTCAATATTAAAGAAGTGGAAACTAGACTCAAATATAACCACAATTGGCTTAAAAATTAATAATTCCCAATTGGCGGACGCAATTTTAGGAGAAATTCTTTTTTACCCAGATGCAAGCTTGGCTATTCCGCTTTTCCATAGCTTTTTAAATTCTCCAAATGATGATATTCCAAAATATGCACTTTCACAACTAAAAATTCTTCGAAGAAAATTGCCAAACTTTATTCAACAATGTTTCAAGCCAATTTTGATCCAGCATATAAAAGATCTCAAGCCAAAAGAACATTTATTAAACGCAGCATCTCCAATTGCTTCCAAAAGAACTTCAAAGAAATCACCAAAAATAAATGTTTCTTTAAATACTTCTTTGAATTTCTTGGGCGAAATAATTTCAACAGATGAAGCATCATTAAAGACAGTTTGTGAAGATATTGAGTTAATTAGGATCATTTTTAATAATTCTCATCTAATCTTCTCTTTGCTCCTCTCACGTGAAGAAACTAGAAAAACTTGGGACACTAACACTATGTCAACTTTAATTGATGGTAAAATTGGAAGTGCTGAAAAAAATATAAGTTTGAATGAAATTCGTTCAAGTAAAAATGAAAAAGACTCTTCTTCAAGTAATGCTATTAATAGAAGTGATCGCCGTGGTAGAAGATTGTCAAGAGAAAATGTAATGGAAGGATTTGGTTGTATCACATTTGATCAGATGGTCGATTCTGAAATACTAAGATGGATGGATACCGAAAATTTAGCTTATTTACGAGCTTTTCATACTGCTGTGGATGCTACTTTTTCTGGCACCTTAGAAGATGCAATTTTGTCACAACCAGCTATATTTGTTATTAATGATTGCGCTCAACCACCACCTCATTTGTTCGGGCAGTTATCAAAACTTCCTAATGGACTTAAAAAACTCACTCCATATATCGAAGAGCTTGTTAACGTTCTCGTAACTTTGATAGATAATCCTAATATTAATACATTAAATAAAAATGATAAAGACAAAAATAGCAGTGAAAGTAAAGATAAAAACGATGATGATAATAATGCTAATGATTCAAGATCGAGTCTTGTTTTAAGAAATAAAAGTAAAAGATCAAGGCATGGCAGCTCTTCGCCTTCCAAAAGTGTATTGATTAGTTCTAAACATGGCCGTGTTAATTCTCAGATTATTAGTCGCCAGGCTGCAGATGAAAATATATGCAGCATATTATTTGCACTTGCTCAATTTGGATCTGTTCCTTCTACAAGTGATATTGTCGAAGAGCTTGGAATAGTTGAAAAAATGATCCAAGCATCTGTTGCTTCTCCAAGTTATGTTGTCAAAGGTGCTTTAATTTCTTGCTTATCGTTATTTGCGCCAAGTAATTATCTTTCATCAATCTTACAACGATATAAATGGCAAAAATTCAGGTTCGGAAACAGAACTTGTATTATTCCTAGAAAACCTCGAAGCCTTTTCCGTGAAACAGCAGTTAAGCGATTAAATGTTGTTACTGCAGCAAATGAAGAAAGTTCGAACTATTCAAATTATTCAAACTTCTCTAGCTCTCTCGAATATAGTGCTCCACCAATTCCTAAAGCTCCCTCCAGTCTTCAAGGAGACATTAAGAAAAGACCTCCAATTGGGCAAAATGTACCATTAAAACAGTCTAAAACAGCTCGCCAACCTTCTTCTTCATTCGATATTTCTGTTTTATCAGGTTTTAATAACGATTCAACAATTGAAGACGACACTGCAAATTTGTTACTGTCAATCATATTTGATCCTTCATATATTAAGAAGTTATCATCAGGAGTAACTTTTGATATTAAAGATAAAGATAATAGTGAAATTGACGACGTCAATAAAAATAAGAATAATTTAGTACTTTTGAACTTATCTTCAATTTCTGCATCAAATTCAAGTTCTCCTTCAATAATGAATGCTGTATTAGAAATTCAAAAAAAAATTGGCAAGCCAAAAATTAATAGGAATTTGAAAATTTGGGCAAATAAGTTAATCAGTAGTTATGCTGTCGAAAATAATGCGCGAGATTTAATTAATTGCTTATTTGAAGATATTTCTTTAATGGATTTACCAGAAAATATTGAAAATACTATATCTCCTGAAAATAAATTAACTATTACTGCCAAGTTCAATCAATTCTGCAAGTCTGCACAGGGAATGTATAAAAATAAGTCATTCAAGGATGTAGAACCTTTAGTTTTGTCTCTTGATGAAATCGCAAAAGTGAAGCTTCCTTTCCCAGAAGCTTCTTTAACATCAAAAGACTTTGAAAAAGTTACATCAATGCATCAAATTGACTTTTATGAGCTACCATTAGAAAAGAAAGAAGAAATTAGAAAAAAGCTTAGAGGTGAATGAATTAGACTTTGTGTAATCGTGTTTGTATTTGTTTTGTTTATATATATTTTGTATTTTTTTTCTTTAAAAATATTTAAAGCTTTTATTGTTTTATGCGCTTTTTAAAATATTTGATGCTTTTACAAGCTAATAAAGTTATAATCTAATTTGATCATAAAATTTTGGCTAAAATTGATTTTCATAATAAATGGCCAACTTTAATTCAATAATTTTGAATAAGTTATTTGATTTTTGAACAATTTATTTCTTATCTCACAAAAATTATTTCTTTTTTTTCTTGATGCTTTATTAATAAATCTTATATTTTATTTGATATTCTAAAATAATAGATGATAAATAAAATAATAATAATAAAATTATTCCAAAAATCAATTATTTCGTTTCTGATATTTTACATTTCAAAAGAAATTCGAAACAAATTTATTAGATATATATTTCTTTATTTCAAATAAGTCAATTGTTATCTTTAAAAAAATACAGTATCACTTCCAGACATTTGTTTTTCAAAAACATATACGATCAAATATCGATTCAAAATATTTTTTGATAAATTTGAATGAACATCAATTCAAAAATTTCGGACAAATAAAATGGAAGAGAGACTACTTATTCGTTACGGAATTCTTGTTGCTGCTATTCTTGAATTATGCATTTGGCTTTTAACAAAAAAGAAATCGTTTATACGTGAGAATGGTCGTATGCCATTTATTTGGAATCATGATTTAAATACCACAGTTAAAAATTATCTCAACACTGATCCATCAAATCAGATACTTATCGTGTCTGGCCCATACCAATCAGGCAAATCGCGCGTTCTTGAACTTATTGCTGAAAATTTAATACGTACAAAAAGATTTCCTTTTATAATAAGAGCTGACCAAGCAGCTACAATTGAAGATCTTATTGATTTAACCAAAATAAACTGCCTTAAAACAATTGATGAATTATCAAATCAGTTGACTCCAGTTGAAATTCAAAAGTATGGCACTTTGTCAATTTCATCTCTACATCGCTCAAATAAAAGAGATCATCCTCATTTTACTGGAACCGCCTCTACATCATATTCACGCATTACTTCAATTGGCCTTGCAAATATGTATCATTATATGGAGACTGTTGCAAACTCACTATCAGTAGCTGACAAAGATCCAGACCTGTTCTTCGATTTGATTAATAGAATTGACTTAGTCATAAAACCATACGTTTTATTCTTTGGTTTTAATAACCTCAGAAAAAAGAAGAATAAAAATGGTGTTGATTTAGGATCCATTTTATACAATCATTCATTTGAAAGATTTATGCGACGTTCGCAATACGCGGAATTTGTACCTTACATCATTGAAATTAAAGATAGTAATTTATTCCTCAACAAAACAAACAAATTAATTTTCAAGTCAAATCAATTTGTATATGCTTTCACCGATCAGATAGAAAATGTTATTGAGGAAGTTAGCCGTAAAAGAAGTCTTTTCACTCAAAAAGAAGCTTTATACTTGCAAGAGAACTTTGGTGGTCATGGTGGATCTCTTTCTTATGTCTTCCATGAAATGCAAGTAAAACGACCAATTGAAGAATCAACTGAAACATTGAATGCCAAATTGAAATTACAATTATCTCAAATTATAAAAAATACCACAGATCCAGTTTATTATCAAATTTGTGCCTCAAAAGGATCTAAAAAGAGTGGCCAAGTTGCTGAAGGCGAAGGTGAAATCAAGTGGCATGACATTTGGCCAGCAGGACGCAAATTACTCAAGCCATTAATCAAAACAGGCTTACTATATTCTAACACATCAAAGATTGTTAAGCCTGCTCACCCAGGTGTTTATCGTTACATTTGCAGTATTGCTAAGAAGCCAAGTTGGTCATTTAAGACACCACCACCAAAGAAGAAGAAGGATGCACCAAAACATGTCAGAGAAATCAGTGTTTCCAACGAATCATATGCTGATGAAAATCCAATCTATTCTCAATCACTCAATGAAAGACTCAAAACAGCCCTTAATGTTACTCTTAACGAGACTGATACAAATGAAACAACTATCAATAAGACTCCTCTAAAAGTCAATGAAACAGATGTTAATCAAACTACATTAGAAGTTAACGAAACAGCATCAAACAAAACAGTTGCAGTAAATGAAACTGTTGCTACTAACGCTTCAAACGAAACCACAACTGTCAACGAAACAGCTTCAAATGAAACCACAACTGTTAACGAAACAGCTTTAAATGAAAGTGAAAAAGTGAAAGTTGATGAACAAAATGAAAAGAAGGGTAAAACCGATTCTAGTTTAAACAACAATAAAAAGCAACCAAAAAACAAAAAAGGTGCTAAAAAATAAATGTATATTTGGTCAAAGTTTCATCAACAAATGTTAGTTTTTTTCTTTTTGGAATCATTCCATCTTTCTTTCTTTTTTTTAAACATATCGTTCAATAAAAGAAGTACACAATCTTATCTTTCTATTTCCTTAATCATTCATTTGCCATTATTTCTTTATTTTTTATTTAGTTCTTTATTGGGTTATTTATTATGCTATTCATTATGCTATCTATTACGTTCTTTATTAAGTTCTTCATTGGGCTCTTCATTATTCTTTTTATTTTGCAATTATGTTATTCATTATGCTCCTCATTTTCACTGTAACTGTCGCTAAATTCAATCCCTACTTCAGCTTTGGCTGCTTTTGGAATATCTTGTTTGCTAGCTTGATACATTCCTCTATATTCTTTGTCATCAATATCTTTGAAATAATTTTCGATAAAAGCGACTGGATTATCTGGCTTTTCAGCAAGAACAAGCTCAAGTATTTGATGCACAATATTTCTTAATTGTGGATGATTCACAATATAAGATCTTGCACCTTTTGGATCTTTCAATATTTCTAAATGAATGATTAATTGGTCAACTGCTATCAAATCCTTAGGCACGTTTTTTGATGCTTTACGTTTAATTTTTTCATCATAATCTATAAATTCATATCGAGAGTTTCCACTAGGCCTGGACTTTTTTCCAATTGACCATTGCGGCTCTTTTTTGGTTGTTACAACAGGATTATATGAACCTGGACCAACTGAACTTTCACTTGCAGTCATCCAATTACCTCTACTACTTGAATCTCCTATATTGTAAGAAGGCTCTCTTTTTGTAAGTAATGTATATTTAACATTATAAGCTCCTGGTCCGATTGGATCTGTATTTGCTTTGGCAGATTCTGAATTATAATCACGCCCTGAACTAAGAATTCGATGATGAATTCGAGTGTCAGGTAGCGGAGGAACATAAGAAGGGCCTGGAGAATCAATTATATCATAAAAATCATGCTTTGTGCGAACACCAATATAAACAGGCTTGCTTTGTGGAAATTGCCGATTGTCAATAAAATCAATGTTCGAAGTAAGTGTTTCATCGTTATTAAAGGCTGAAGCTTTTCCTTTGTCTAATGAAGCACTTCGAAATTGAGCTGTCGGTGCAATTCGAGAAGATATAGGTTTTGTATTATTGAAAATATCATATGCTCCTGGACCAGGAAATTGAGATTGCTCTTGAAATGAAGCAGAATCGCGCCGGCTGCTAGGTATTGTGAAATGAGGTGCATCTTCACCAAAAGTACTTCTTCCCAGTACAAAATTAGTTGTTTTTGAGATATGAGGATACTTCTTGAAAATATTTCTTGTTACACTTTTGGCTCTTTGGGTTTGACTTCCAATACCTTTTTGTTTTTTTATTAAGGGACTCTGAGCATTAATATTGAGCGGATGGGTGGGAGAGAGGCTAGAACGAGTTGTTTTGCTCATAAAAACGTATTTTATATAAGACCAAAAATGCTATGAAATTATAATTCAGAAATCTTTATTTAAATTTTATAACGGTTTTATATTTAAAATCTTATCAATCATTTAAGGTTTATAATTATTTTTTTTAATAAAAAAGATAAGATATGATATTGATTCATCTCATTTTTTTTTTTTTTTTTTTTTTAATTAACTTTATATTTACCACCATTTCAATTTTTTTTTTTTGAATATATTTCTTCTAGAAATAAAAAATAATTGACAGAATAAATGTTTAATGAATTACAAAAATTGATAATTCTAAAATAATATATTTTATATTTTAAATTATATTAATAATATAAATAAAATAATTATTTGATTTAATTTTAGTATTTGCATTTGTTTATTAAGATATTTTATAAATAAAAAAAGCAATTATTTTAATATAAAAAAAAATTGAATGAATTATTTTAAAATCAATGATATCGTCTTTTCATCATTTTACATCATTTTCATGCATATATATGTTAAAATATTCACTGGTAAGAATGTCGAATTTGAAATCGATCCAAATAATAACATTAACGATTTGAAAACCAAAATACAAAATAAAACACAAATACCATCAGAGAGACAAAGATTAACTTTTGCTGGCAAGCAATTAGATAATGAAAATACAATCAGCTCTTATTCAATCCACGAAAATTCTACATTACATTTGAAATTAGGGCAGCCCGGAGGATTTCAGATTTTCATTCATGATTTTTCAGGGATTGACAAGCCTTTTGAAGTGACTCCAACAGAAACAATCAATGAATTTTGGGATAAAATAGAAAAGAAAATTACAGCAACTCGAGAAGCATGCCAATTGGTTTATAACGGGCAATATTTAAAAGAAGAAAATGCAATTCAAGATTATTCGATCCCTCCTCATTCAATTATACATATCGTTTTTAAACGAGGTAATTAATTGATTTACTGATCTGTATGTATATTGTTTATTGATATCATGTTATTTTCATTTGATTATCATAAAAAAAAAAATATATATGTATATATAAATAGTATTAAAATTATGTCATACAATATTATTTATTTTTATATTACAAAAAAAATTGACTCACAGAATATTCAAAAAAACATATTGGCAATTATTAAATATATTATAATTCTGAGAAGAGATTTGATAAAAATGATACATTATTTTCAACATCTTCTGGGCGAATCTGTTCTTCTGGATTTAATCCACGAATGTTTTCTCTTTCAAGCGTTTCCATTCTCTTTTTCTTGAAAATTTCAACAGCACAAAGTTCAGGATCATTTGATGAATATTGCTTTAACTGTATCAAGAAGTCTTTCATCAAAGATCTGAAACCTAGCAATACGTTTGCTTTATCAAAAAGTTGACGAATAAATTGACCGCATCCATTTTGATTGAAAATTGCATTCGCACGGTCTTCAATTAAATTAAATTGTTGTTGAGCATCAGGCATTTGGAATAAACTATTCAAAACAAGAGTTTGAATATCAAATCCAAATTTGTATGTTGAATCAGATAATAATGAAAACATTTGAGAAATAATAACAATTAAATATTTGTTGAAAAATGCTTCAGCTGCTTGCCTATTTTGAATAACAGAAGGATCCTTTGCTGCTTGAATTAATAAGAAACAAAGCTCTACTGCTTTTATACTTATTTGCTCATAAGGATGGTTTGTTAACCAAAATATCATTTGAATTAAAATGTCAATTTGCACATCATTCATCATAAAAATAAAATCTGGCTTTCCACGAATAATTCCATTAATCAAATCACACATTCCAATCCTTAAGTCATAATACGTATCATATTCATCTTTAATTATTTCTGCTGTTTTCATGTAAATTACTCCAAAAATCTCATATAGTATTTTCATCATCACACCACTAATCTGTGCATTTTCGATATCCTGACTATAAATGTATTGAAAAAGTGATGAATACATTGATAAAATACTTGCTGGACAGCATTGAGGTGGAAGAGATTGATAATTTAAACCAATAAAGAATGCACTGATTAATATTGGTAAAAATTCTTGATCGCTTGATTTTGTTACTCGTAAAATATTCTTATATAATTCAGCTATTAAATTTGCTAATTCATTATAATAATCTAAACTCGAGTTTGCTAAATTAATTATGTTTGGATTAGTTTCATTGGTAAAATCAGTGGAAGTAATCATTGCTGAGTTGTTTGTAGCCATTTCATAGAGTCGAACTAGTTTGTCTGCAATAGTTAAAAAGAAAGGTAAAAAGAAGGTCTTCAAGTTTAATGGAATTGCAATTAAAATATTAATTACGTTTATAAGATTTTTTAGAAGGTCAAGATCGATTAATGATAGTGGCTGAAATTGATAGCCTGAGGTAAGTGTTAATTCATTTTCGTTTAAAACACTTAATACTCCTGAAATCTGGGTCACAATAGCATTAAAACGAGATGCAGTTATTTCAACTAAAGTGTAAGACTGTAAAAAAATAGAAGAAACTTGATTTAAAAAGTTATCCAAAATAATTCTTTGATAACCTATTGAGCTCGATACGTATAAAAAGATGATATCTGCAATTGAAGAAATAAATATGCTCCGATGTTCAGGTCTCATTTGATTAATAAAAGTAGGTAAATCGGTAAGAATTCCACTAATTATCATTTCGTTAGAAGGCGGTATTGGAATTAAAAAGGTTTGTTTGCATGATTTTGATAGTGAATTAAAAGTATGAATAGCAATAATGTTTAAATGAGAAGATTCTGAAATGAGGAATTTAAGTATCATTTGCATTAAACTACCCAAAAATTCAGGATTATTTCTGAAATATCTAGCTTCTTGAGAGCACATGAATAATAATGCTTTTGATGCTGTCAATCTAATTTCTTCAATAGTTGGGATATTTGAAGGATTTTCTGCATTTATTAATTGTATGAAAATAGGAACCACTAAATTCATCATTGATGTATTTTCTTCAGGTGTAATTATTTTAGCTATTGCTCCAATTGTCCAACTTATTGAATTGATCGTTTCTGCTTGAAATTGATTGCTTTGAATAAGAGATATTTGTGACGAAATAACACCAAATAATTCATCTTTTTTTAAATGATAAAGAATTATCAATGTCTCTTTCATTGTATCATAGAGACTCGATTCATATGAATCTAAACTCAATGAATTCTGAACACGATTGTTTGTATTAGAAGAAAACTCAATGAATGAATATGGAGAAACAACATTTTTAACCAGAAATGTAATTATTGTTGATATTGCACTAGAAAATATGTCTTTAAATGAGTTTTCTTGTGTAATTGACCTATAATATATAATGCATATAAAATGCCAGAAACGAATAAGTTCTGAAAATATTAAATCGTTATCTTTATCATAAAAACTGCAATTTGTTATTTGAATGATCCAACTAATTGCATAATGCATTTCTTTCTCATTTTGCTTAAATTTCATAACTGAAATAAAAAGATTTAAAAAATCATAAATACCTCTCACTAACAGTATGATATCATCGTCCTCCATGCAATTAAAATTAATCTGTTCGCCTATCATTGAATAAATTTTTTCAAGTGAAGTATGAAATATTGCTAGCATGCTATCTTTATATGTTACAGCGACAGTATTATCAGTTGAACTTTGAGATAAATCTTCACAAAACTTGCCAAAAATAGAAAAAACTTGATAAGTATAAACATCGTTCATAAGAAGTGGCGTTATAGCGGAAATTATAGGAGTATGGAGTAGACGGTCAGTTCCAGCAACTGGTATAAAGCTTTTTAGAGTACTTAATAATTTGCTGTTAATTTCTGCTAAATCAGTTGGATTGAATTGGCTAGGATCATTATTTAAGCTTAAAGCACTTTCTATTATAGAATATATTGCATTTAATTCATTAATAAACTGTGTTTGCATCTTTCTTTGCCTATCTTTTGTTAATTGAGCTGAATTTGATATTCCACCTAAATTTTTTGATGGCGTTATATCATCAGCGAGCATTTTTAATATATCTAAGCCATTTTTAAGAAATTGAATTCCTTGATCTTTGCATGTTTCGGAAAGTTCGCTTATAAATAATGGCCAATTTTCAGGCCAATCATATTTTAGTATTTCAATTAATGCTTGGTTAGCCATTGAAAGCGTAAAAGGCTTTTGGCCTTCTTGAACCATTTTAACGATTGATCGTAAAATCATATGTCTTATATTTTCTGTTTCATCCACAGGATATCGAATCCAATTTTTAATAATATTTTTTTTAAGAATCTGATATGCCAAAAATTTGGTATAAGTATGACAATCTCCATTAATAACTGGAAAGCAAAAGTTGAAATTATCAGGACGTTCTGAAAATTGAATCAAAATTTGGTTAAGTTCTTCATGAACTGGATCATTCGGATCCGAAGTTGTAAATTGAATGCATGCTTTATCAAGTAAATCTGGATCAAATTCATTATCTTGATATATTAATTTATGAAAATCCATCTATTCTATGTATTTTTTGAAATTATAAGTCAAGAAAAAAAGTATATAAATAGAGGTATTCATGAAGAGATCTAGCCTAGAAATTAGATAGATAATTAAATATTATTTTAAATATTTTATATTTATGCTATAATAGAAAGTATATAATGTTTTATACGTTTGATTTCGAGATATTAATATAAATAATATTTCTATGACTAAATGGCTATGGAGAACTTTTGTTAGAGAAATTAAATTCTCAATTTTGAATATCAAAAACAAAAGTTGTTTCTTTTGAAAGAAAATATTTCAATGAAAATGGAGTAATATTTCAAAGGATTATTTTAAAATTGGAATAATTTAATTTTTTGTTGCAGCTGATTTATTTATATAATATTTTAATATATTTTATTTATATTGTCTTATTTATTTTTTATGTAATGTTTTATATTAGATTTATATATATATATAATATGGATTATTTTATTGAATATTAAGATAAATTCATAATTATAATTTGAATAAAGATTAATTATTGAAATGGCGATCATTTTTTTGAATACATGATTAGTTTATATATTGAATGAAATAAATTTTGAATTAATATATTTTAAATTAATCAATTAAAATATCTTGATTAATCATTTTATTTTTACAATAAAAAATAAAATACAATAATAATCAAAATACAATAAATATGTTTAGTGATATATATACTTGAATACTTTCTTATTTCTTGAAATACATATTTTTAAACTCTTTAAATGACATTTTACACCATTAAAATAAGCCATTAAAATAAAAACCATTTTTTCTCAAAATTAAGCGTATAAATATCTTAAGCACCAACCTATACATTAATACATATAATAAAATATCATATGGAAAAGTATTATATAAAATTCTAGGCTGAAAAAAAAGATATGATAAGTTTATATATGAAAAAAATTTTAATTTCTTTTTATTTCTGTTTATAAATCTAATTTAATTTGAAAAATCTAATAATTTAATTAATCTTATGTGTATTAATGTAAATATATTTGGAATTTTCAAAAATCATAAAGATTGAATGAAATATTAAAGATATATCAGATTAAAATTTTTATAAAATATACAGTGTAAGACATTCTTAAAATGATTATATCGAGCATCCAATTAAAAATTATTGATCTGAATGCATATAACTTAATATTGATGGAAATAATGAGATTAGAAAAATTCAAAAAGACGTTAAGTCACTTAACATGAATACCTCTATATAAATTCTCTACGTTAGGGTAAAATTCTAGAATTAAATGTGATATAATATATTTTGTATGTTTATTTTATATGAATATATAAATCTTTGTATCGGCTACGTTCAAATATATTTGCTTTTATCCATAGATATTGGTATTTTTTTATCATTATTTTAAAAAGTGAAAATAATTTTTCAAAAAGTGAAAATAGAATTTTAAATTACAATTAAAATTAATAAAGTATATTGTTATAAAAATTATATGAAACATTGTTTATTTATTATTTATTTATATTATTATATATATTGGTAAATAGAAAATATTTTATATCATATTTATTATTCATTATATCGATATTTACATATTTGTTATAAAAAGAAATTTGAATAGTATTGAATTTATATGAAAAAGCATGATCTTGTTTTTCAGCCAAAAAATTAAGAGTCCAGTGACAAAATTACATCAAAACAAATGAAAAAAAAATTTAAAACCGTAATTTATTGATTAAAATTGTTAACAAAAAAAAAAAAAAATTTAGTTACGCATAAGTAACACAAAGAATAAAAACTTTGGTAAGTAAAAAGAGTTGAATGATTAGAAAAATTACAACTCAGTTTTACTCAAAGCTCAAGATTTCTATTTTACAATAGTTTTTCGGGCATTGTCAAATTATTATATTTGATTCAAATGGCATTAACTGAATTTTGTAATAATGTAAATAGTTAAAGATCTTGATAATCGAATATTCGATTATTCATAAATTATTATTTTTTTTTAGATGATTGTTTTCATTTTTTGGGTTTCTTTTGTGGTCTTTTGAGTGAAAAGTGAGCTTTAGTTCTTTTTATTGGAGGATTTGCGTTTGGTGTAGAAATTTCGTTTGTATCATTTGTATCTTGGTAATCTTTTTTAAGATTACTTGGTGTAACTTCATCAGCAGCATTACTACTTTTCTGAGAAGTCTTTATTGGGTGACTTTTTGTTTGAACTTTTGTATTTTGTTTGCTAGGCTTTTTGTTTCCACCATTTTTTTTATTGTCACTTTCAACTTTAATTATACTACTTGCTGTAAACAAAGTTTGGTTTTGAGCTGGCTCTATTTGCTTTTGTGTAATTCCATATTTTTCTTCTGGAGATTCGAAGAGTAAATCATCTTTGACATCTGGATCAAAATCAGCAGAATTATCATCTGCTAATGCTGCAGAGAGTTTAGAAGGGCTTTCAAAGGAATCTCTCCTTGGAGATGAATAACGAGTTGGTGAATCAGATAAAGAATATTGTGATAAAGGCGACATTTCAGAATTATTCTTCTGAGGAGAAGAAAATGCAGCATTTTTGGCTGAAGGAGTTGCAAAAACTTGATTACCCGGATTTTTGGCAAATACAATATCGTCATTATCAATAATATCGCTTTTCTTATTTGCATTTGTATTATAAGAAAGAGTCAAACGGCTTGATGCTCTACTTGGTATAGCATTTTGCTTTGGAGTTGTTTGCTTTTGCTTGTTTTCTTTGATTTGTTTCTTGTCAAATTCTAAGCGACTGTTTGGTCTATTTGTTGATTTCTTCGAAGAAGAGAAAGGAGAAGATGTTTGTTCTTTTAGTGTTGATTTTTCTTTTGATTGTAATTTCTTTGACTTAGGAGTGGTTATTGAATCAATCTTGCTGATTTTTGATTTTGCTGGGTTTTTGTCTTGAATTTGTGAATTTGATGTTTTTGAAGGGGTTGGTGTTGATGTGGATTGATTTTTATCGGTAGATGATAAAATTTTACTTTTAGATGATGATGAAGAAATTTGATTCCTTTTTGGTGTATCCTTAATTGACTTATTTTTAATATTTTCGTTTTCTTTATCTTTGATTTCATCAGTTTCGTCATTTAATTCTTTTTTATCTTTTTGATTATAAGATAAGCTGGATAAACTTCTTTTATTTGTCAAAGAAAGCGGAGATTTTTTCCTTCGGAAGGGTATATAGCTTTTTTCTTCTAAATTTTCTTTCTTTGATTGCTTTTCTTCTTCATTTTGGTTGCTTTCTGCGTTTGCATTTATTGGAGATTTTTGTCTTGAACGCCTAAAGTTCAATTTTGATGAAGGACGTTTTGTTGATGATGGTTTAGTTTCTTTATTTTGGTCCGTATCTTTTTCAAGATCTTGTTTATTGGTTTCTTTTTTGGCAATTTTTGAAATTTTCTTAGGAGTCTCGTTAGTGAGATAGCCTTCACTTTCACTTTCCTTTTCATAATTTATGTCATTATTATTTTTTTGGTCATTCTTTATTTTATTAATTTTCTCCTTTTTCGCAAATTTTGAAATTTTCTTAGGAGTTTGGCTTACGGGGTAATCATCACTTTCACTTTCATCTTCGATAGATTTATTTGAAATCGTAGATGGTTTTCTAATTTGTTCTCTTTTAGCAATCTTTGAATTTCGTTTAGGAATTTCTTTTTCATTGTCTGAACTAACAAGTGAGTCTTCACTTTCGTTTTCTTTTTCATAATGTGCCTTATTGTTGTTTTTTACTTCTTTTTTGGCTCTTGCGATCTTTGAATTTCGTTTTGGAGTTTCATTACCTTTTTCATTATAATAATTTTTCTCGTTATTTTTCTTTTCTTTTTGGATTCTTTTAGTTTTATCATTTTGAACCTTTTTGATATTTCGCTTTGGAATATCGTTTTCGGAATCGTTTTCTTCTTCTTCACCTTCATTTTCATTCTCATAATAATTGGTATCTTTGTTCCTATTTTCTTTTAGATTTCTTGCAATTTTGCTTTTTGGTGTTTCTTTAATGTTCTTTTTTGGCAATTCATTTTCAAAGTTATTTTCTCCATAATCTTCATTTTCTAGTTGATTATTAAAATATTTTTTATTGTTGTTTTTAGCTTCTTTTTTAATAAATCTGTTATTTCTACCTTTGAAATCATTTTTGATTTCTTTTTCTTCTTCAGAAATATTATCTTCTTCTTCTTCTGCATCATTATAATGATTTTTAATATTGCTTCTGATTTCTTTTTGGTTTCTTTCAATTTTGTTTTTTGAAATGCTTTTAATATTAATGTTTGGAACTTCATTTTCAAAACTATTATCTCCATAATCCTCGTTTTCATTTTCTAGTTGATTATTAAAATATTTTTTATTGTTGTTTTTAGCTTCTTTTTTAATAAATCTGTTATTTCTACCTTTGAAATCATTTTTGATGTCTTTTTCTTCTTCAGAAATATTATCTTCTTCTTCTGCATCATTATAATGATTTTTAATATTGCTTCTGATTTCTTTTTGGTTTCTTTCAATTTTGTTTTTTGAAATGCTTTTAATATTAATGTTTGGAACTTCATTTTCAAAACTATTTTCTTCGTAATCTTCGTTTTCATTTTCTAGTTGATTATTAAAATATTTTTTATTGTTGTATTTAGCTTCTTTTTGATTAAATTTATTATTTCTTTGTTGAAAATTATTCTTTATTTCATTTTCTTCGTCAGAAATACTCTCTTCATTTTCATCTCCTCTCTCATTTTCATTATTATAATTGATATTTTGGTTTCTGCTCTCAATTTGGCTTCTTGCAATTTTGCTTTTTGGAGTTTCTTTAATATTCTTTTTTGGTATTTCTTTTTCAAAATTATTTTCTTCATAATATTCGTTTTCTTTTTCTGATTGGTTGTTAAAATATGTATAATTGTTGTTTTTAGTATCTTTTTGAATTCTTTCATATCTGTCATTTTGAATAGATTTGATATTTTTGGGTGAGAAATGGTTTTCATTTCCTATCTCTTGCTCAGAAATATCTTCTTCATCATCTTCTGCGTTTTCTTCATCATAATAATTTTTAATTTTGCTTTTAACTTCTTTTTTATTTTTTCCAATTCTGCTTCTCTGCTCATTCTTTATATTTCTTTTTGAAATTTCAATTTGTTCTTCTTCTTCATTTTCTTCATCAGAAAATTTTTCATTTATGTTGTTTTTAGTATTTTTATGCATTCTATTTATTTGATCTTTTTGCATTAATTTAGTATTTTTCTTTGGATAATTTTCTTTTTCTTCAATATTTTCATCATCGAAATAATTATTATTATTCTTTAGAACTTCATTATCAAATTCAACTTCTCTTCTGAAATATTTTTCTTTTCTGGTATTTTGAGTGTTCGCTGTTGGCTTTGATGCTTCCTTGTAACTTTTCTCATTTTCTTCATCAGTATCATCACTGTAATCGTCTTTATTTTTTTCATTCATCAACTTTTCATGATTAATTTTATTATTATTTATTTCAATATCATCAGAGGCATTTTCTTTTTCAATGAAATCTAATTCTTTAATTTTATTAAATTTGGGCTTCTTTATATTTTCATTTACATCTTCATTTTCAATTGCAATTTCAACGAATTCTTCGTTGTTATATTTAATATCAATTTTTATTTCATTTGGCATTTTTTCATTATTTTCAAATTGAATTACTTTTGTATTAACTTTCTTAAAATCATCTTCTTTTTCTTCGTCATCAAAAGTTTTATTATTTGTAACTTTTATAGCATTTTGATTTGAATTTTTGTTATTCGAATTTGCAATTGTTTTTGTTTTTGGTCTTCTCAAACTGAACTTTTTAGATCCTTTTGTTCTTTCATTCTGATTTTCATCTTCTTTTTTTAGGATGCATTTTCCATTATGAATGTAGTTGTTTAAATCAAGTGGAAACAAATTCATTGATTTGTTTCCTTTTGTGATCACTTCTACTTCTATTAAAGAGCACATTCTCTCTTGTAGAGCAAAAATCAGATCCTCGTTATAATTGTTCATTTTTGGTGAATCATCTGGAATTTTTGGAACTTTTGTAATTGATAAAACAGTATTCTTTAATAAATCTGAGGGGAAATATTTATTTTGAATTGCATATTCAATGGCTTCATCAAGTAAGTCTATTTTTTCTTCTTCTTCTTCTTTTAAGTTTTCATTTACATTAGTAATTATTTCTTCTTCCTCCTCTGCAAAATTTTCATTCTCATTAGTTATTTCTTCTTCTTCATAAAAAATAGTGTGATCATCGATATTTTCATTATTAATTATGTTATCTTTATTTGTTTCTTCTTCTTCTGAATATTTTATTTCATTTTCTTCTTCATAATTAAAATTATTCAAATGATTAATTTCTTCATTATTATCCAATTGATTATTCTTATGTATATCATCTCTTTCGTCATCAAACTGATTGTCTAAATTGATTTCATTAATATCTTCACCTTCGCTTGGAAATTCATTTTCTGAATTATTTTGGTTGATTTGATTTGTTAATTCATCTTTTTCATTATCATCAGATTGTTCCTGCTTAATGTTTCTATTTTCAATGTTTACACTGTATGTTTCTTCTTCTTCGTTTTCATTGTCTTCCTCTTCTTCTTCAATATTTTGTATTCTTTTGCTGTTTTCATTTGTTGGATTGAAATTGTCGTTTTGCTTTGAAGAAACAAGTTTATTTGCAATATAAACTGGCTCTTCTTGAACAAAGAAATTTTGATCTTCATTTGATGATGAATCATCACTCAAATGATTTCCTTCTTCATTTTCGACTTTTAAGTTATTTAAATTTTTATCATTTATTTCTTCTTCTTCTTCTTTAAAATTATTTTTCATCTCTTTTTCATCAAATTGAGAAGTTTTTTCAGTTGAATTTGAATTTGATTCATCTCCAACAGATAAAAGAGGATTACTTTGTTGGCTTGAATTATCTTCAGATAAGTAGTTATCTTTAATTTGATTTTCGTTGATTTCTTTTTGTTCAGGAAATGGGTTCAAATCCTCTTCTTCTTTTACATTTTCATCTTCTGGCCTATTTTTGTTTGTTTCCTCTTCATCAAAAGATATAAAATTATCATGATCAAAGTCCGGAGTTGGTTTGACAATTTTGGTGAAAATTTTCTGTTGCTGATTATTGATTAATTCCAAAACTTCAAATTTATCTTTTTGAGTTTCTTTCTGGTCTGAAACCAAATTTTCATTTTCAGTATTAGAATTATTTAAATTGTTGAATAAAATCTCCTGAGAAACAATATTTGAAATAGATGGCTGCAAAGATGATTTCTTTGTTGGTTCTATTTGGTAAAAAATATCATTTTGAATTTGGTTCTTATTTTCTTTTATAGATTCAAGTTCATCTGTATTTATATCTGAAGTCAATTCAATTTTTAATTTCTTTGGTTTATAAACCTCTTCTTTTTTTACAGGTTCGTAAAAGTCGTTTAAATTCTTTTTAATAGAAAAGATATCGTCATCATCAACGCTAAATGGAATATCAAGAAGAACTATAGGAGGAGAAGTTGAAACTTTATTTGTATTTTTTTGTGGAGGTGATAATTGATTAATATTCAAATTTTGATTATTGTTACTTTCGTTGACAAATGAAAAGTCTATTAAATCATCAACCAAGTTAGTATTTTGACTATAATTTGAATTATAATTAATGCCTGAATTTGAATTTATATTTTGATTTGGATTCTGTGGAACAAATGATAAAGATAATAAATCACTTCTAGGGCTACTTTTGTTATTATTGTTATTTTGATTTGGCTTTGAATCATTATCAACAGGACTAAAAGAAAGTAAATCATCATCATTATTATTATTTTTTTGATAAAAATGATATAAATTATCTTTTTGATTTCTGTTCTTATTGGAGTTATAAAGTTTTTGAGGCGAACTAAATTTTCTTTGATTCTTTGCTCCTGAAGGAGAAAAGGTATTTGGCTTTGGTGAAAAGAGGAATTCTTTGTTATCGTCATCACTATCATATGAAGAGCTGTTACTTGGAATTCTCAATGGAGACTTATGATAATTCAAGTTTGTATCAGAAGAATCATCTGATTGTTCATTGTTGTCTATAATTGATAAAGAATTATTAGGTTTCCGAGATGGTGAGCCTATATTTGATGGGCTTCGATTTGTTTCTCTTTTTATATTTAATTTTGAGGGACTTGAATTATCATCAGATTTGTTTTTAGTGGGGGGAAATGAAAGAGAATTAAAGTTCTTCTTTGAAGCAGGAGAAGATGTTCTTGATTTTGATATAGGTTTCTGTTCAATATCATAGAAATCATCATAGTTTTTATTAATCTTTTTCATTGGTGAAGATTCAATTAAATGATCTTCATTAGTATCATCAAGAAGATCTTTCTTTCGTTTTGGTGATGGCGATTTCCTTTCTGGTATTCTTGATTTTCGTTTTGGCGAAGATGATGGACTTTGTGATCTTTGGTTTATATCAGTACTATTTTCTTCCTGTGCATTTTTTTGGGTTTCTCCATTCTTTTTAATGTTCGTTTTTAATGCTTTCAATTTTTTTGGATTTTTATTTCGGTCTGTTTGATCAGGACTTCTTTCTACCTGTTTTTTTAATTGTTTATTTATATTTTGGTCTGATTGATCAATCTTTTCTTCTGCTTGCTTTTTTAATGGTTTATTTGTATTATCCTGTGATTTATTGTAGTTTGAGTTGGTAACTAGCTTTGTTGGATGATTATTAATGTTATTAATTGTAGGATGATTCCCATTATCATTTTGCGCATATTCAAATTCGTCATTTTCATAGTTTGCTTTTTGTCTCGATAAGGATCTTCTATTATTATTTGAAACAAAAGATGGTGACTTACTTCTTTGAATTAACTTTGAGTTGGGTCTTTGTAATGAAAATTTTCTGGCGCCAGGTGATTTACTTCTTGCTGTGGAAATGGAAGTTTTTGTAGATGCATTTTTGGTTGATTTCATTGTTGAAGTTGATGGAATATTTTGTATACTATTTCTTGAAGCTTGTGAATCACTCGAGTCATCAAAACTTGGCATTGTTGTCATATTAGTCATTAAATCTTCATCATTAAGAGGTACAATAGTTCGTCTACTTAATGAATCATTTTTTATGTCCTTAGCATGTTCCGACAGTTCGCTACGTTTCTTTTCATGTTGATAATTGGTATAATGTGTCATTTCTGACTGAGGCCTTGCTGAATTTTTTGAAATTATAGAATGAAAATTTTGAGTTTGAGTTTTTTTGTCTTTTTCTATTTGATTATAATTCGACGAGCTAGATGAGCGACCTGAGTGATAAATATTCACATCTAAATCTGATACATAACCAGAAATTTCAGAACGAAATTTGTCTTTAAATGCGTTTTTTAACTTTTCTTTATCATATTTTCGTGAGTGATTTTCTTTATACTGCATCTATCGAATTAAAAAATTGGCTTTATATTTGGTCGATATTATGATGTATTTTAACGTAAAAATTTTGAATATTCCATATGCAAATAAGATTTATATTGTGAATTATGCACCAAGTTTATATTGGCCAAGTTCGCATTTCTACTAAATAAAAAACTATTCTAAGTAAGAATTTACGTATTCAAAAAATCATTAATTAAAGAAATAAAATACCAAGTAAAAATTATTCAAATAATCTAAGATTTAAAAAATAAAAATGAATAAAGACGCATACTAAACAAAGATGCGATCAGATATGCCCTATATGTCAATGGTGACACCATTAGAGCAAGGACCGGCTTATACTTTGAGTTCTGCATCAAAATTCAAATTGAAAATTGCACAACAAAGGTAGATCATCACACTGATAAGAGTCAATATC
The DNA here is from genome assembly GCA_039105265.1 of Tritrichomonas musculus. NCBI lineage: Eukaryota > Parabasalia > Tritrichomonadida > Tritrichomonadidae > Tritrichomonas > Tritrichomonas musculus. Next base: position 78,481 of record JAPFFF010000012.1, read on the forward strand.
CCACTCGGAGCAGCACACGACTGCATCATCGAGTGTTGGGAAAGACTCAGTGTCAGTATTGAGATCTAAATTGGAGTTCTCATCAGCAAGCGTAGGCATGCTAGGCGGACAATTGGTGCATAAATAATTATTTGGTTGATAGTGATTTTGATTATAATTATTCTGTGAATAATTAGCTTGCAAATAATTATTTTGTGAGTAATTGGCTTGGGGTTGTTGTATTGTTGTGGCTGTATTCAAAGAAGGTGAAAGAACTATGGGATTCATCATATTTTGTTGATGTTGTTGTTGTCCCTGTTCTGCCATTCTTTGTTGTTTTAAAAGATTAGATCTTTCTCTTCTTTGAAGTAGCATATAGCGGTTTTTAAGTGCTATATCTGTCCTTTTGTTAAATGATTGACTGATAAATTTCCAATGCTTACCATGCTTACTGACAAGTTGCAAAATAAGGTCATCTTCTTCCTTTGTGAATGGTGTGAGATTTACATCAGGAGACAAATAGTTTACCCAACGTTCTCTGACGAGACGTGGTGTTCTCCCTGGAAGTAAAGGAATTATTCGGTTCCATGAATGTGCACCTTTTTCTTTGACAAAACGTATAATAATCTCATCTTCAAGTTTAGTAAATTTCGCTCTGGGACGGGAAGAAGGTTGAATTGACTGTGTTGGCATAGTTGGTTGTGCTGAAGTTGTAGAAGTTGTAACAATTAAAGAATTATTCAAATTTGGTAGTGTAGATTGTTGCGAGTTTGTTAAAGAATTAGTTAAGCTCGAAAGTTGATTCTCCTGTACCACTGGCGGGGGTTCAGTTTCAGTGTTTTCTATAAAATCGAAATCGAAAAAGTTAGAAATCTCCATCATCCTATAAAGGAAGTGAAGTGATTTATAAAAATTTTATAACCCGAAAATTTTTATCTCAATTTTATAAAATTGATAAAATTTTATAATAATTTTCTCTGAAAAATTAAAAGACCGAATCAAACTTTTTATATCACATTTCACGAAAATGAGCGATGAATTTACAAAGCATTTCTTTAAGTATTTTATTAAGAAAATTGCTGCCAATTTAGGTGAAACCGAAAATTGTTTTACAAGTGTTTCTGAAATGGCACTTGATATTTTTGCCGATATTGCTATTTATCGTCTTCAAAAATATGCTCGTGAAATTCGTCAATTAATTGAATACAGCGGTAGAACAGAGCCAAATGGTCTCGATGTTTTCAGCGTCCTTTCACAATATAATGAAACTGGACGTTCACTTTGCGGCTTTTTAGTTGAGCATGGTCAGCCTCTTGAAGTTCAAATCGATGAATATCCAATTCAACAGACATCTCGTCATTCGCAATATATGCAAGGTACAGATATGCTGCCATTTAGAGCAAATTCAACAATGGAATTTGATACATCTTCAAGCGGGCCTCCTTTACCACATATTCCAAAATTTTTCCAGCCACAATTCAATGAAGAAGGAATTCTTATTGATGATGATCTTGATAATGGGGCAAACTCAAATTTAGTAAGAAGGCAAGCAGATTCTGATGTTATTGTTTCAGTAATGAAAGAGCAAATGAATTCACCGATTCAAAATGATGTTCCTGCAATTAATATTAATTGTCCATTTATAGACCAGTTAATAAGTTCTATTATTGATGATACCCCTCAAGAGAACAATAATCATCAGCAGCAAATGCAGGAAAATGATCAAGAATAAGATATAAAAATAATGGTTATGTAAGATTCTTTAAAAATAGAGTTTTTATGGATTTTAATGATATTAAAGCCATGTTTTTAGTATAGAGTCAAAAGTCATATAATATATATTTCCAAAATATAATCCGTAGTGCATTTTTATTATAGTGATTATGTATAAAAAATAGTTTTATATAATCTAAAATCATAATTTAATACAGATGAGGCTTGTTTAAGACCTCTTTAATTTATCAAATATTCTCATGTTCAATTCAAAGTTTGTTCGTTCTTCACTTGGAATCAGATTAAACATATCTTGAATTTCTATTGCATTTGATTCTTCGTCAAGTAAGATTTCAAGACCTGTGTAGTAATTTGATGCTGAAATTAATTTGCTTCTAGATTTCATTAGTTCGTTCAAAATGTTTAAGATTTCTTTGGGTGATGATTCTCGTTCTCCTTTCTTGTATGATTCACAATATTTATTAAGAGCTGAGATTTTTCTTCTTTCATCAATGTCTCTTCTTTTCATATTACAATGATATTTGAAGTATCCATAATAATAAAGAATTTGGTTGTTATCTGGATATCTATTCAAGTAGTCATCAAATTGTCTGACAATTATGTCTTCCTTATATTTCTTTATATATTCTTCGGTGTTCATAATACGACATTTTTCAACAACCGCTTCTTCACTTCCATTCTTGATAGCATTGTCTAAGTATTTAATGATTTCTTCATAATTTACGTGACCTTTATTTTGCTCATAGTAAAGAGCCGTCCATGCTTTAATGTTCCCTTGTTTAGATGATTCTTCAAGAAGATGATTCGCGAGTTTTTTGCTTTCTGAGTCTCCAAGTGATTTCTTAAGGATTTTGTTAGCAAGACCAAAAAGTTCTTCTTTCTTGCTTGAATCTTCATCTTGAACAACAAATGGAATGTATTCTCCTCCTCCTCCTCCTCCTCCTCGTTTCTCTTTGAAGCAGCTTTGGTTCGCTTCGTGATCAACTTGTTGACCAAAAATCAGGGACATGTCTCGAAGTGATGATATGAAGTCTTTGGTATAAATGGTCGCTGACGTAGCATCAATGAAGCCTGCATTTTGAAGAAGATCGATTTTCTCTGTAACTGAAGGTGTCTGTGGCAAAAATGTGAATCTTATGTTTTCAACTGCCTTCGCTGCAATTGAATTTGATAGGTCAAGAGAACGTTTTTCTATCAAGCTGTAAACTTCATTCTTGATAACTTTAAGGGTGTATTTAGGATTTGAGCCTGAGTTGCAGAAAATGGCAACATTAACATTGCTTCTTACTTTCTTCGATTCTTTCTTATTCTCATTTCCATTCTCATTTCCATTCTCATTTCCATTGTCATTGTCATTGTTTGTGTCATCTTCATTGGTATTCGGTTTTGTTGTGCCTGGAAGTTTGATGTTGAATTCACTGCAGATGGAGTCACAGCTGTCGAAAAACTTTCGGAAGAATTCAAGAATGTCTTGAATTTCTTCAAATTCAATGATGATCGTGTCACTCGCGCTCAAGGCACTGATAAATCCAACAACTTGTGTGAATGTTCCTTGTTCAATCGTGAATAATGAACCAACAACATTGATAATGTCCGAAATTGAGTCTTCATTGATTCGCCATGTCTCGTCAATAATATCATAATTTCGATTGAAAACTGGAATGACATTACTGCCAATAGCAAGTGTGTTCTTCTTCATGGTTGAAAAACCAATTCCTGTAAGCCAGCTTAATAGTGAACTTCCTTGGCTTTCTTGTTCACTGATAACTGAAATGTGGAAAACTCGTCGTTGAGTCGTCATTCGTAAAAATGGAAATGATGGGAATCGTCGAGAGCGTATTCGATAGCAAATCTCACTACAATTCTTCATTTCTTGATGTTGTTTGCCTTCCGTTATAAGTCGCGAGTTGTAATCATGAATGTTCATAGTCGCCGAATCAACAATCGGACCATCAACGACAATTTGCACACTAGTGAAAAGTTTGACGATGAATCGTACCGCACTGTTGTGTAGATAGTTGACTGCATTCTCTTTAGCACTCTCGTCTAATGTAAAAACATGGAAAAAATCTGAATTCTCAATTGCCGAAACAATCTTAAGAAGTGTTGACTTATCCATTAAAAATTCATTTGGAACAGTACTATACAATAATTTAGGTTTCTTTGGTGAAATATAACTTGTCATATTTATCAACGAAAGATGAAGAGGAATTTTATTTCGTTCTGGAAATGATAGTTGTTCAATGATTCCATTTCCATATTTCCCATCTGTTTGAAGAATAAACTTTGCTAATGATTCTTCTTTAAAGCTGTTTAAAGCTTGAGAAAAATCTGGATATGAATACGTTTCGGGATGATCAATATCTGTCATATGATATAAAAAAGGAACACTTTTGGAATCATTATCAGCTGTATTTACCTTTTTGGTATCATGAGAGATCATAATTGGAGATTTATCACTACAATTATCCGAAACATAAGAAGATATTTGAACAAGTTCTAAAGAATCTCCAATTTGAATAGCAGCTGCATGCCGAATTGCTTCTGGTATTTTAAAAAAATTGTAGCTCGCCTTAAAACTATAACTTGAGTCTATTTTTTTAAATTCGGGATCATCACTTTCTACACTTTTGATTATCAATTCTGAAATAGTTGGTGTGTATCTGTTCCTAGTTGTGTTGCTGTAAAAGAGAAGTAGCAGGAGATTTCCATTTTTGTAAATATAAGGATAGCCAACATTTGCTTTATCTTCTCCAAAAAATTTGTATTTTGAAGTTTTAATTATTGTTAAATTAGCTGGATTAAAAATAACAATATAGCTGTATCTTCCTTCTTCATCATTTTGACTTTGAAGATTATTTCTACTTTTAATAGATATATAGCAATTGAAACACATAGTTGCCTTATTTCCATTCTCATTCATTGTAAATCCTGTAAAGCGAACTTCGTGATCTTTTAAATAATCGAAGGGGAGTTCTTTCTGATTCCGCTGTTCATTGAGAAATTTTTCATCTTTAGCTTCAAGTGGAATGAAATTGTCAAGATTTCGAGTATTCCAATTCGAAATTCCTGTGTAATATGGATTTAAGATAACATTAACAACTTTGGCAAGACCATCTTTAACAATAGTAAAAAGAAGTAAACGAGTCTTGTTGTTATAAGATGAATAAAATTTAGATGTTCGACACATGCTAAACGTTTGATTTGAATAATCACTACCAACTTCAAAAATAGGATTAGGAAGTGTTCGATCTTCATAATGTTGCCGAATAACAATAACATTAACTTTCTTTTCGTGTTCACTGTAAAATAATGTTATTAAAACATTATCATTAGTATACCATGAATTAAGTAATGAAAATTCGGATTCAATACTTCGAAGAATTGCAATCTTATTGAAATAGCCTGGAATAGCTATTTTTGATGGTGATTGACAGATTTGGAAAAATTTATATGTATTTCGTTTTCCAGTGGATTCATTTTCAATTTCAACTTTTAACTTACCATCTTCAAATGCAACTAGCTTTTTAATATAAAGCATTGGTTTGTCTTCATTATTTTTCTTTTTACTTGAACTTATATTTTTAATAAGATGCTGATGAATAATTCCAAAGATTTCGCTTGAAATTTCGCATGAAATGTTCGTGTCTTCTGTTCGTTCATGGAATCGTTTCCTCTTTTTGTTTTCACGTATAAATATTGTTCCTGATTCTGTCTCTATTAGATCACTTTTGAAGTCATCAAGATCAAATGAAATAGTTCGAACTTTTGATTCCCATTGTAGCCATTGAATAAAATGACGGAGTGAACCAAATTCAATTTCTTCATTTTGCAGTGTAGAAGCTGTTTCACTGATTTCGACATAATTGAGTGTATCGTTTGATCCGCAAAAAAATGAATCGATAGCAAGCGATTGATCATTCATCATTTCTTTATTCACTCTCCCGTATATATCAACATAGCATTGTTTATAAAAATTGAGATTGTTAAATTGGTTTGAATTATCTATATGAGATTGATCGATCAAAACAACTTGAGAGCAATATAATTTCATCTTCATATATGCGTCGACTGCAGCTTCTTCATATGTTGACGATGCTGGTGAAGCAGATTTTTTGTTCGGTTTTCTTGAATTCAAATACGGAATAAACAAGAAAACATAGCCAAAATGTGATTGTGTCCCATCAGTTGAAATAATTTCATCTGTTAAGTATAAAACAAGTTCTGGATGTAGTTTATTTCGTGGAGCAAATCCTGGTGGATAATTTTCTGGTCCATTTTTTTTTAAATCAATGTCAAATCCCATTTTTCGAAAAACATCATCACAATGACCAATTAAACCAACAAGAACAAGATTTTTATCAATATAACTTTCAAAATCAAATGATAATAAATCTTCTCGAATCGAAAGTTCTTTCTTTTTTTCTTCTTTATTCGCGTTTTTTTCTTTAGTTATTTCATAAATCCTTTTACTGATTTTAACTTGATCGTTAACATCAAAATGTGCGACCCAATGATCTTCAACAAGTCGATATTCACAAATAGAATAAAATTTATGCCTATTTTCACCTTCTTGTTTTTGTTGAGATTGGATTCTTTGTTTGGATTTAATTGTTAAACCTTGTGAATAATAGGTAAAGCAACTTGGTAAAAGAAGTCGAGCTCGTGTTTTAGAATAAACAAGAATAATTGGTGCTTTGTATAAATATCCATTGTCAACACAAATCGTTTTAACTTCTCCTTCAACGTTTAAAATAAAAATAGACGACTTGATGATTTTATTTAAAAAGTTAATAGTATCAACTAACCTATCTGAAAAATATCCTTCATTAGATGAATTTTCTTTAGAATTTTCTTCTTCTTCAAGAACAATTAAAAGATCTTCTTCAACAATGTCTCGATGTTTTTTAAGTAATTTATAATCTAAATAATCATTGTTACTAAATGATAAACCAAAAATCATTAAAAGTTCTAAAACTCGTAAATGAAATTTTTGTGTAACTACTTCATTATCATCATCATTAATATATTTAGTAATTTTTTCTAGTTCTTCTTTCAAACATGATGTAGATTCTAAAACAAAATCAAGAAAATCTTGTGGTAAAATTTGTCGTTCAACAAAATCAAAACTTCCTTCTGATGGAAGAAATCGTGCTTTAAATGTATCAAAATATTTTTTATCAAAATTAAATTGCGTGTTAATAGGACTCTGATTCATCAAAGGAAATCTTTATCCTGATTTGCCAAATGATGTTTCTTATATCAAAACTTTTTCTTTGACGTCTTATTATAATCAAAAATGCGTTTTTCTATTTTATCTTAAAATTGAGCTCAACAATTAATATAAAATTATTTAAAATGAATTTTTAATCACATTTATATGAGGAAAAAGTAATTCAATCTAATCAAATATTTTATTTGATCTTATTTGATTCAAATAATTAAATATGAAACTCCAAATTTTTAGCTGAGTCATTGGGCTTCCAACTCTTTAAAAAAAAAAAAAATAAAAAAGATTGTTTAATCAAAAAGTTAAATATTATCTCTAAATATTATATTTAAAAACTTTTGAATATTATTTACTTTTATAATAGTACAAGATATGTATTTCAAATATAAGGTGCTCTTAATGTATTAAAATGAGTAGATACATTTTTATCATTTTACTTTGTGATTTTTAAACAGATGAGGCTTGTTTAAGACCTCTTTAATTTATCAAATATTCTCATGTTCAATTCAAAGTTTGTTCGTTCTTCACTTGGAATCAGATTAAACATATCTTGAATTTCTATTGCATTTGATTCTTCGTCAAGTAAGATTTCAAGACCTGTGTAGTAATTTGATGCTGAAATTAATTTGCTTCTAGATTTCATTAGTTCGTTCAAAATGTTTAAGATTTCTTTGGGTGATGATTCTCGTTCTCCTTTCTTGTATGATTCACAATATTTATTAAGAGCTGAGATTTTTCTTCTTTCATCAATGTCTCTTCTTTTCATATTACAATGATATTTGAAGTATCCATAATAATAAAGAATTTGGTTGTTATCTGGATATCTATTCAAGTAGTCATCAAATTGTCTGACAATTATGTCTTCCTTATATTTCTTTATATATTCTTCGGTGTTCATAATACGACATTTTTCAACAACCGCTTCTTCACTTCCATTCTTGATAGCATTGTCTAAGTATTTAATGATTTCTTCATAATTTACGTGACCTTTATTTTGCTCATAGTAAAGAGCCGTCCATGCTTTAATGTTCCCTTGTTTAGATGATTCTTCAAGAAGATGATTCGCGAGTTTTTTGCTTTCTGAGTCTCCAAGTGATTTCTTAAGGATTTTGTTAGCAAGACCAAAAAGTTCTTCTTTCTTGCTTGAATCTTCATCTTGAACAACAAATGGAATGTATTCTCCTCCTCCTCCTCCTCCTCCTCGTTTCTCTTTGAAGCAGCTTTGGTTCGCTTCGTGATCAACTTGTTGACCAAAAATCAGGGACATGTCTCGAAGTGATGATATGAAGTCTTTGGTATAAATGGTCGCTGACGTAGCATCAATGAAGCCTGCATTTCGAAGTCGATTGATTTTCTCTGAAATTGAAGGTGTCTGTGGCAAAAATGTGAATCTTATGTTTTCAACTGCCTTCGCTGCAATTGAATCTTCTGAATTTAAACAGCGTTCCTCAATCAAGCTGAAAACTTCATTCTTGATGATTTGAAGAGTATGACTTGGATTTGAGCCTGAGTTGCAGAAAATGGCAACATTAACATTGCTTCTTACTTTCTTCGATTCTTTCTTATTCTCATTTCCATTCTCATTTCCATTCTCATTGTCATTGTCATTGTCATTGTTTGTGTCATCTTCATTGGTATTCGGTTTTGTTGTGCCTGGAAGTTTGATGTTGAATTCACTGCAGATGGAGTCACAGCTGTCGAAAAACTTTCGGAAGAATTCAAGAATGTCTTGAATTTCTTCAAATTCAATGATGATCGTGTCACTCGCGCTCAAGGCACTGATAAATCCAACAACTTGTGTGAATGTTCCTTGTTCAATCGTGAATAATGAACCAACAACATTGATAATGTCCGAAATTGAGTCTTCATTGATTCGCCATGTCTCGTCAATAATATCATAATTTCGATTGAAAACTGGAATGACATTACTGCCAATAGCAAGTGTGTTCTTCTTCATGGTTGAAAAACCAATTCCTGTAAGCCAGCTTAATAGTGAACTTCCTTGGCTTTCTTGTTCACTGATAACTGAAATGTGGAAAACTCGTCGTTGAGTCGTCATTCGTAAAAATGGAAATGATGGGAATCGTCGAGAGCGTATTCGATAGCAAATCTCACTACAATTCTTCATTTCTTGATGTTGTTTGCCTTCCGTTATAAGTCGCGAGTTGTAATCATGAATGTTCATAGTCGCCGAATCAACAATCGGACCATCAACAACAATTTGCACACTAGTGAAAAGTTTGACGATGAATCGTACCGCACTGTTGTGTAGATAGTTGACTGCATTCTCTTTAGCACTCTCGTCCAATGCAAAAACATGGAAAAGTTCTGATTTTTGGATTCCTGAAAAAATCGTTAAACGTGATTCATCATCCATTCTTTTTGATTCATCATACAATAAAGATGGCTCTGCTGGTGAAACATAACTCGTCATGTTTACCAATGAAAGATGAAGAGGAATTTTATTTGGTTCTGGAATTGATAATTGTTCAATGATTCCATTTCCATATTTCCCATCTGTTTGAACAACAAGTCTTGCCAACGACTCTTCATTAAATCCGGTTAATGCTGGCTTAAAATCAGGTAGAGCGAATGTATAAGGATCTTCTGGATCGTTTAATAAATGTAATAATAAAAATATATCCCCGCCTCTATTTTCCAATTTTCTTTTTAATTCCTCGCCTTTAAATCCCTTTTTTTTCAATAAATCTATCTTATTTCTGATGAATCTGTGTGTTAAATGATTCATTCTAACTGGTGAGGGATTCATTCCGTAAATCGAATTTGATTCATCATTTGGATCATTATCTACTTGTGGTGGAGGAGGCCTATTTGCTAATGTATTTTCCATATATAAATATTCATATGAATATTCGGTTTGAAAAATTCCTGTATGACGAATATTCTTAGCAACCTCAAATAAGTCTGAACCTTCAAAGAAAGTTATGGTGGAGGATGGATAATTGAATGTTAGTTTATCAATATTATTGAATGTGCCTGCTGTTGTATCTTTAATATTTCCGATTATTAATAATGAGAGAGATTCAGGAGGACTATTAAAATAGATAAACAGAAGAAGGCTGTTATTAACATAAAGGATTGGGAAAGAAACTGAGTTATTAAAATTGCTTGAGAAGTTACTCGATAATCTAATTGCAATATTTCTATCATAATTTCCTTTCGAACTTTGTTCTTCAATTTCTTTTGCATATAAAGTATTAAATGTATCTGAATCAAGTTTGATCGTTTTCAAAGGTGTCAAGTTTATCGGATTAAAGAAAACGTAATAGTGAAAACGGCCACTCATTCTTTGAAGTGGTTTATCATTATTGTTGTTTTCATTGGTGTTATTGCGTCTTTCTTTGGGGTCAATTTGAATAAAACAATTGAAATTCATGACGGCTTCATTCCCACTTTCATTCATCGTGAATCCTGTAAATCGAACTTCGTGATCTTTACCATTCTTTTCTGGGAAACATGATAGTCTTTGACTTCGTTTTTCATTCGTTTGATTACGTTTCTGATTTCCCTCTTGTTGCATCATATTGAAATTTTCATCTTTAGCTTCAAGTGGAATGAAATTGTCAAGATTTCGAGTATTCCAATTCGAAATTCCTGTGTAATATGGATTTAAGATAACATTAACAACTTTGGCAAGACCATCTTTAACAATAGTAAAAAGAAGTAAACGAGTCTTGTTGTTATAAGATGAATAAAATTTAGATGTTCGACACATGCTAAACGTTTGATTTGAATAATCACTACCAACTTCAAAAATAGGATTAGGAAGTGTTCGATCTTCATAATGTTGCCGAATAACAATAACATTAACTTTCTTTTCGTGTTCACTGTAAAATAATGTTATTAAAACATTATCATTAGTATACCATGAATTAAGTAATGAAAATTCGGATTCAATACTTCGAAGAATTGCAATCTTATTGAAATAGCCTGGAATAGCTATTTTTGATGGTGATTGACAGATTTGGAAAAATTTATATGTATTTCGTTTTCCAGTGGATTCATTTTCAATTTCAACTTTTAACTTACCATCTTCAAATGCAACTAGCTTTTTAATATAAAGCATTGGTTTGTCTTCATTATTTTTCTTTTTACTTGAACTTATATTTTTAATAAGATGCTGATGAATAATTCCAAAGATTTCGCTTGAAATTTCGCATGAAATGTTCGTGTCTTCTGTTCGTTCATGGAATCGTTTCCTCTTTTTGTTTTCACGTGAAAAAGTTATTTCTCCCAGAGGACTTCTTATGCCTGTATTAATATCATTACTCTTGAATTCTTCAAGATCAAACGAAATTGTTCGAACTTTTGATTCCCATTCAACCCATTGAATAAAATGGCGAAGCGATTCAAATTCAATTTCTTCTTTTTTCGATTTTAATGTCCCAATTGCTTCATTGTTAAAATCATTCTTTTTAAATGACTCATCTTTGATTTCAACATAATTCATTGTTTCACCTGAACCAAAGAAATAAGTTTCAACATTCTCTTTATTTCTAGATTTATCAATTAATTTCTTTTTGTTGGCTCTTCCATATATAAAAACATAACTTTGTAGATAATAATACTTTTCAATATCTTTATCTTCTTGTGTTCGTTTAATCAAAACAACTTGTGAGCAATATGATTTCATTCGCATGTATGCATCAGCTGTAGCTTCTTCAAATGTTGGTGATGCTGGTGATGTTGATTTGGGCGAACTCAGTTGTGAATTGAAGAATGGAATGAACAAGAATATGTAACCAAAATGTGATTTATTATGATCAGGCCCAATTGTTTCATTGGTTAAATACAATACTAATTCAGGGTGAAGCCTGTTACGTGGTAAAAATCCTGGTGGATAATTTTCGACATGATTTGATGATAAATGTACATCAAATCCCATTTTTCGAAAAACATCATCACAATGACCAATTAAACCAACAAGAACAAGATTTTTATCAATATAACTTTCAAAATCAAATGATAATAAATCTTCTCGAATCGAAAGTTCTTTCTTTTTTTCTTCTTTATTCGCGTTTTTTTCTTTAGTTATTTCATAAATCCTTTTACTGATTTCAACTTGATCGCTAACATCAAAATGTGCGACCCAATGATCTTCAACAAGTCGATATTCACAAATAGAATAAAATTTATGTTGATTTTTATCTTTTTCTCTTCTTTCTTCTTCTTCTTCTTCTTCTTGTTCGACTTGAATTCTTTGTTTGGATTTAATTGTTAAACCTTGTGAATAATAGGTAAAGCAACTTGGTAAAAGAAGTCGAGCTCGTGTTTTAGAATAAACAAGAATAATTGGTGCTTTGTATAAATATCCATTGTCAACACAAATCGTTTTAACTTCTCCTTCAACGTTTAAAATAAAAATAGACGACTTGATGATTTTATTTAAAAAGTTAATAGTATCAACTAACCTATCTGAAAAATATCCTTCTTTAGATGAATTTTCTTTAGAATTTTCTTCTTCTTCAAGAACAATTAAAAGATCTTCTTCAACAATGTCTCGATGTTTTTTAAGTAATTTATAATCTAAATAATCATTGTTACTAAATGATAAACCAAAAATCATTAAAAGTTCTAAAACTCGTAAATGAAATTTTTGGGTAACTACTTCATTATCATCATCATTAATATATTTAGTAATTTTTTCTAGTTCTTCTTTCAAACATGATGTAGATTCTAAAACAAAATCAAGAAAATCTTGTGGTAAAATTTGTCGTTCAACAAAATCAAAACTTCCTTCTGATGGAAGAAATCGTGCTTTAAATGTATCAAAATATTTTTTATCAAAATTAAATTGCGTGTTAATAGGACTCTGATTCATCAAAGGAAATCTTTATCCTGATTTGCCAAATGATGTTTCTTATATCAAAACTTTTTCTTTGTTTTCTTTCAATATGTTTAGGTTGAATATTTGAATGCAAATTCAATTTGATATGTTACATGCCAATTATTGGTTAATTAAGGACATAATAAAATATCCTAAACAAGATTAAAAGAACAATTATAATGTGTGCAAAAGAAATTGGTTTGTTGAAAATTTTAATTCCAAATATAGGTCTGCCAGAATAACGAGTTTTGTCAAAAAAAATAAAAAAACGTAGGAATATCTTCTATTTGATATATAATATTATATGATATCTACATATTCTGTTTACCAAGTTTCATCCAATTTCTTGAGTTGAGTTTTGTGAAATTTATGTATTTTCTTTAAAATAAATAATATTAATATATCCTATAATTATCATAAAAAAAGATAATCATTTATGTTTACTTATATCTATAATATCATATTAAATTTAGTGTAATCATTAATAAATAAATATTTATTTTATTTAACATGAAAAATTCATTTTTAAACACTCCAAAATTCAATTCTTTTTGAAAAAGTTTGGGATAATTTCCTTTAAGAATTTCTTCTTCTTTTTCATTTTTAAGTCGACTTTTGTTGTTATATAACAGGGATGTTTATCGATAGTGTCTGATAACGGTTAAATACGTTGCCAATATTATCGATATTATCGGGAGTAGAATAGAATAACCGATACTATCCGATAATAAATATCATTATCGATAAAAACGGTTTTTATCATGGCCAATAATGACCGATATTTTTGACTTTTTTAAGGTAAAGAAAAGATATTTACTAGAAATTATGGCTATTTAATTGTTATATAATTATATAAAAGTTATTTTTTCAAGTAATGACATATAAAAAAGCTTGTATGTACAAATGATCAAATTATTAAAAAAGATTTTTTATATTTCATAGGAAATTAACTTTTATTATAATAAAAGATAAGTAATATATTATAATTCTAATAATAGTTAAGTATGAAATTTAAAATCAATAAAGATAATTTTATTTTGGCAAAAAAATTAAATTTATCAAAAAGTGAACATGATAACTTTTTGTAAATTAATAAAATTCTCTCCATTTCTCTAAATATTTTTAGACTTGATATTCTTTTAATAAAAAAAAAACGCAAATTATTTTAGTAGCATTGCATTAATATTTCATTACATATTAAGATTCGTTAATTTGCAAATATGGAAATAATTTAATACTGAGAAGATATGAGGAAATTATCGTCTTATAACTTTGTTCTTAATCATAATCTTTTTTGTTGGCCAATTGGTTCTTTTTTAAAAATTTTGAAAATAATCTTTTTATGTATTAATCAAAAACCTGATTTTTTAGCTTCTCATTATTATATTGGACATATAATGCACTCTGACCTTATTTCGCTTATTTCAGCATGTACTATTGAAGTACAATTAAAAATATAAAATTCCAAATTTTAATCAAAAATGTAAAAAAAAAGTATGGATATTTTATTATAAAATATCGGAGAATATCGAACCGTAACCGTCCGATAGTGACCAAATATCGGCGGTTTGGCTTAACGTATTTATCGATAATTATTGGTTATCGAACAAATTTTTATCGATATTATCGGACTATCGATAATGAGCCGATAATCGATATTTATCATCATCGATCGACAACCCTGTTATATAAGTTTTTATAATATAATAAAATAAAAATAAAGAGGAAATTTGATCTTCTATTTTTTCTTAAATTATATTATATTTTTTCCATCAATTCACTGATGAATAATAAATATTTCTAAATTATTATTATATTTATATATATTATATATAGTACATAAATAAAGAAAATAAAAAAATAACATTTGAATATAATATATAGCAGGATATAATTGTTTTAAATTCAAATTTCAAAAAAATGATGATAAATAAAAATCCAACTCAAGAATTTCCACCAAATTTAGATGTTTTCTTAATCATATGTTCATGAAACAAATATATAAGTTTGGGAAGTTTCTAGCGTTTTTTAAAATTTCGCTTTATGTTTTTGACAAATACGTTATTTTGGCCGACCTATTTCCAAATATAGTTATGTTTGTTTTGAGGAAAATGTTAGTTTTGAAGGAAAATCTGACAAAAAGACGTTAAGGAAAAAATCTATTTTATTTGCTTTTTTTCCAGCAACAAATGAATAATTTGATTTTTTAAGTAATAGCAAATTATCAACAAACTAACATGAATTAAAATAACCGATGAAATGAACGTTTATAAATTCATACAAAAAGATATCAGATTTGATGATCAAAAATAAAAGTCAATTAAAACAATTAATTTTATGATTTGCGTGTTTAAAACAGATTAATTTAACAATATTCGGTATTTTTAGCCTATTCTAAATCGCTGGCGATGAGATGGTTTGAATAAATAGTTTTTTTTTATAATCATTTTTATTTTGATAATATTTACTTAAATATCAATTATTTTTTTAGAAAAAGCAATGTAAATATAAGATTATCATTCATTATATATATTTCTATTATAAGCATTTCATAATTCTCAATATATATGAAAATTGCTGGGGTTTTTAAAAATGTCATCAAAAATGAATTGTTCAATTTTATAACAGAAAAAATAAAAACTGCATAGCAAAAAATATAATACGCATGGTTTTGAAATAAGATACTAGCATAATATCACTTTTTTAAATCCCTGTAATAATAAAAATGAAAAAACGTGTTTTTAATTGATTGCTTCTTGGAAGCAAAAATTTCTGGAATATTGATATTTAAGGTGAAAATTATATGCTCAATAGTATAATATTATTAAATATAAAATTATATAGATGAAACTTACTTTGTCTTGAGAAAAATTCACTTTTTTCTAAAATTCAATAAACTTATATAAAAGATGCAAAAGTATAGGTTTTCAATGCGTTTTGGCATTTATTTTCTTTCTCATATTTATTTAAAAGATTATTAATCTATTTTGATACTTATTTTAAAAAATCAATTAATCATTTAAGAATTTTTCTTTTAAATCAATTTTATTTCGACATTTTCAAGAAATGAGCTGTTAAAACACATCACTTCTTTCATAATCAAAATTTTCTTCATAACACAAAACAATACCTCATATTCATTATAAATCTTATTTTTTTTTATCTTGTTATTGATAGCAGGATAGACGAAACATACGAATTAAAACAATTTCCAAATTTAAGTTTTCTGGAAGCAAAATATTGTCAATTGGAAAGTGGTGGTATGTTTAAATATGTAATTACTATATGATTAAATTTTAGTTAATTGGATAAAGAAACAATTGATATTTAAGTAAATATTATCAAAATAAAAATGATAATAAAAAAAAAACTATTTATTCAAACTATCTCATCGCAAGCGATTTAGAATAGGCTAAAAATACCGAATATTGTTAAATTAATCTGTTTTAAACACGCAAATCATAAAATTAATTGTTTTAATTGACTTTTATTTTTGATCATCAAATCTGATATCTTTTTGTATGAATTTATAAACGTTCATTTCATCGGTTATTTTAATTCATGTTAGTTTGTTGATAATTTGCTATTACTTAAAAAATCAAATTATTCATTTGTTGCTGGAAAAAAAGCAAATAAAATAGATTTTTTCCTTAACGTCTTTTTGTCAGATTTTCCTTCAAAACTAACATTTTCCTCAAAACAAACATAACTATATATGAAAAAGTCTGCCCGTTTAATTTTTTTTTTTTTTTTTTTTTTTTTTTTTTTTTTTTTTTTTTTTTTTTTTTTTGTTATTTTTCTCTGTTTAAATTTAATCGTAAAATTAATGATCATATTTGACCAATTTGAATACATTGAAGCTCAATAAAAATCAACTTTTTTGCCAAATCTAGAGCCAGAAAATGCACAAAACTTTAATTTAAATTTAAGGTACAAATCTAGTACGTTATAAATTGAGAGAAAACACGTTATATAGTGGAAGGAGCAAAAAAAAACAACATAACCTGTTGTTTGAAAAATTTATGTTAGCTACATATCCAATGTTAATTACACATCAGGAGCTCGTGACAAAAATAAGCTTGTTGCTTTAAATGTATCATAAGGTTACAATTTGCTCACAAGGCCTAAATAAATAATTTAGATGACACTAATGATAAGAATAATTATTTACCTGAGTTTCTAGAAGAATAAACAAAATGTTTGTTAAAGACCTAGATGCAGATTTAGTAAAAACAGAAGAATGCATAATTTCTTTTTCAAGACTTGCTGCGATGTTCAATGTGAACAAAGGAAGCACAAAAAATCAAGAATCAAAGTATAGATTCGTAGTTTTGTTAGATGGAAAGCAACCATTATTTCAAAGGCTGAATTTGCTGCAATTTTTGACTATATTGACAATGATCTCATCACCAACTGTGTTACTTTTGATGAAATAAGCGACTTTTTTTTCTTAAATTTCATAAAGATGTTCTTATAGACACATTATACCATGTAATTCAGAATGAATTCTGAGATGATTTCAAGACAGTAATAGGGATGCCTTTAGATTCAAAAACAGTTGATGTGAATCATGATGAGATAAACGAATTCAAGGTTCAACGAATTCATCCCAACTTCATCTTTAATTTGGATGAAATAGGTGTGCAAGATTTCGTTGACGCATAAAAATAAAATGTACTTGTAAGTTCTTTATATGAAAAAGCAACTGCTTTCTACTCTGTTGAAAAAGCAGGGAAACAGATAATAGCACTTTTCTGCATTTCAACAAATGCTGATTGGATTCCTCCTTTTGTAATCACCAATAGAAGTACTATGGACTCAGAAATCCATACTTTAATTCCTCCAGATAAATATATGATCAAATAGCAGTCAAAAAGTTTTTTGACAACAGTTAGTTTTAAGCACTTGTTTGAAGTTGTGAACTTGCTTCACTGGAAAAGTAAAAATACAACAACTTGTGAATTGTTGAAAATCAATTAGAATTAAGTGAATCACAACAACTTGCGGAAAACAAATTAACACTAGTAGATTAGTTAAGGAAGGTTAGTAGTGATAGTGTATCAATAATCGGGGTCAGATAAATCCCACCCAAAAACGCCTTTAAATGGCCCATATTTGGGCCCCATAAATTCCAAAAATGGCCCATATTTGGGTCAATATTCAAAATCCACATACTGCATACCTCCCCAAAACGCTTATAAAACGCCCATATTCGGGCCCATACAAATTCCGAAAATAGCCCACCTATGGACCACCTATAGACCACCTATAGCACTACCTATGGGACCACCTATGGAACAGACCGATGGGAACACCTATGGAACGTTCCGATGGCGACACAGACCGATGGGACCACTTATGGGACCACTTATGGCGCAACGGAACTTCGTTCCTGAGGTCAACAAAGTTGTCCGAGGCTCTGCCGAGGCATTTCATGCCGAAGCTAATGGAGCTATATGGAGCCACTTGGAAAGCTACTTGGAAAGCTACTTGGGAAGCTACTTGGGAAGCTACTTGGAAAGCTACTTGGAAAGCTACTTGGGAATCTACATATGGAGCCACAAATGGAGCTATTATGGGAACAGCAAAATTGCTGTCCCGAGGATTTACATAAACTGTCCACTAAATATTGGGTGTACGGGATTTCCCGTAGACCGCGTAGTAGAGCTATATAGAACTCTATAGGAGAATCCCGGTCTGGTAGAATTCTACCACACCACATATGGAGCAATACGTAAGCCCACTTGGAAAGCTACTTGGAAAGCTACTTGGAAAGCTATTATGGGAACAACCATCTAGTGTCCCGAGGATTTACATAAACTGTCCACTAAATATTGGGTGTACGGGAAAAACCGTAGACCACTTGGGAAGCTACTTGGGAGAGCCATATACGAGTCCACAGGAGAATCCTGGTCTGGTTCGTTTTCAACTCACGCAACGGAACTTCGTTCCTGAGGTCAACAAAGTTGTCCGAGGCTCCGCCGAGGCATTTCATGCCGAAGCTTAGAATGTGTTCCTACTCAATGGGAACGCTTATGGGAACACCTATTTGGACTCGCATATGACCTTATGTTTCGAAGTGATTCATAAGGGTTTCTAAGGTGTTCCTGTTCCTGGGTGTTCCTGGATTCAAACTCCAAATTAATAGATAAGGGGATAACTGGACAACTGGACAATTGGACAACAGGACACCTGGACAACTGGACAACAGGACAATTGGACAACTGGACAACACAAAAATGTATACAAAAATATTGAGTTGAGTATTATTTTTGTTAGTCATCTAGAGCCGCCGATATTGTCATGCAATACAATATATCATCATCACCTCGTTTATTGTAAAACAGCCTACGATATTTATTGAGGAACTTGCCTGGGAACATAAAACAATGTCTTCCTTCTATCGTGGAATACTCATATACTCTCCCACGAGGAGCCTTGATTAAAACATGATCATCGTAATCATATATTGTACAACCGTTGAATGTAAATATAGAGTCACCATCCATTTCGATAAAACAAAATATTCGCAAAAATGTGTTGTCAAGACTAATTTTCAAATAATGGAGTTATTGAGTGCAACGGAACTTCGTTCCTGAGGTCTCTGCCGAGGCATTTCATGCCGAAGCGAAGTGTTCCTAGATAATAGGATCACCTTTGGGAACACATATTTGGACTAGCTCATGACCTTATGTTTCGAAGTGATTCATAAGGGTTTCTAAGGTGTTCCTGTTCCTGGGTGTTCCTGGATTCAAACTCCAAATTAATAGATAAGGGGACAACTGGACAACTGGCAACTGGACAACACAAAATGCTGAGACCCCCAAAAATAAACCATTTAATATCTGTTCGGGTACTTAGAACTGGCGCACAATCTGTTGACGAAATCGATGACTTCGTTAAGTGTATTGCGATACTCGTTCATAACGTAAAATATCGTATCTATCCTATTTTTAGAATTCGTATACATGTTCTCTAGCTGATTCACCATATTTTCTAAGACATGAATCCTTTTAGAATTTTGTTTGGGGATGTCATATTGGTAGAACATATGATGCTCTACTGAGTTATCAATATTTGGTACTTGGTCTATTAGAGGCGTGGATATTCGCTCCTGTTTGGTTACACTCATCGGGGATTCGAGAGTACCGTGATTGGTTTCATTAGTAGATACATTAATAGATACATTAGGTTTAGCTACAGGTGGTTTGTATAGAGTCAACTCCCCATTACGTTTCGTAAATTTATATCCATCAAGGTCGTAATCTTCATTGAGTTTTCTCGATTTGAGATTATTGAATATGTTGTAATCACGAAGCATCTTACGGGCACCCCTGACGTCCTTATTATTGAGATACCCATAGAATTCATCAAATAATTCCTTGTTCGTTGGATCATTCGTTGGGTTCGGCGTAGCGGCCTTGGCAGAGACCTCAGGAACGAAGTTCCGTTGTGAATCATATTGTTGTTCTGTCAGAGCATTCGAATAAACATTCTCCATTTATGTATCGACAAAAATGCATAATTGTATCCACACACTATCATATGAATTCATATTGGAATAAATTAGAACAAATCTGTATGAACACAAATGAATAAATATAAATGAAAATATCGAGGATCATCGAGGATCATCGAGTAGTTTGTTAATGTATCATCGAGGATCATCGAGGATCATCGAGGATCATCGAGTAGTTTGTTAATGGATCACACAACTGAATAATACACAGAGTCCATTTCATGTTGTTCGAACGATTACACAAGAGATTTGCAAATTTGTTTTTCGATCACCCCAACTTTAACAATTTTGACCCCAAAATGACCCATAATACTATGTAGTTGAATTGTCTGTGACTAACCGCGATTGTACTCCTTAGAATGTGGATGCAAAAATAATTTATTTGATTTCATTCACTCAAACCATATAATCGCTTGAATTTTGAATAATATATCGATGTTTGTTTACCATCAGTGTTCACAGCATATACATACTTACTTCCAGTTTTCTTATCGGTACAGATATAAAGTACTCTGTATTCGATGCCATTATGAAAGTAAAATTTGTTATCATGAAAGTAGTAGTCCTCAAAAGTATGTTTTCCGTATGAATCGACCACAATCGCATCACCTGGGATTTCTGTGACGTACTCATAATCAACACCTCTACATGATGATTTATTTTTGCTATTTTCGCTCGCAGTTACCCAACGGAGATTCGATATGTGATAGTCATCACGGTGCTTATTTTTGTGGTCAACGAATCTCTTGTTTTTGGGGTCATCATTGGGAATAAATTGACGTGCTATCAATATGTGCTTTCTAAAAGTCTTTCGTTTGTTCCCAACCACTAGATTCATATAAATATATCCATTAGACTTGCATTCTTTGATAACACGATTTTTCGAAACACGCTTGATCTCGTAAGGGAAATAGTTCTTAATCACATAATCATTGAAACCCTTAAGTGGGAGCCATTTAGAGTTCTCCTCACAATCAGCTTCCTCATCAACAGGTCCTTCAACAGGTTCCTCATCATCTTCAACATCATCATCACTCTGTGAGTCATCATCTTCATCTTCATCGTCTGCAAAGAGAGCTGACGAATCATCAATATGACACAGCATTTTGGTCAATTGGGACACCTGTTCTGTGAGTTCAGCAACGACCTGTTTGAGTTCGTCAACAACTTGAAGTAAACGTTCAATTCCAGGGACTGGCTCGGTACTCATGTTTGGCTGTTTCAGTACTTATTTTGAATATCAATAAAAAAGCATTATTGTAATTTATTTGTATACATTTTTGTGTTGTCCAGTTGTCCAATTGTCCTGTTGTCCAGTTGTCCAGGTGTCCTGTTGTCCAATTGTCCAGTTGTCCAGTTATCCCCTTATCTATTAATTTGGAGTTTGAATCCAGGAACACCCAGGAACAGGAACACCTTAGAAACCCTTATGAATCACTTCGAAACATAAGGTCATATGCGAGTCCAAATAGGTGTTCCCATAAGCGTTCCCATTGAGTAGGAACACATTCTAAGCTTCGGCATGAAATGCCTCGGCGGAGCCTCGGACAACTTTGTTGACCTCAGGAACGAAGTTCCGTTGCGTGAGTTGAAAACGAACCAGACCAGGATTCTCCTGTGGACTCGTATATGGCTCTCCCAAGTAGCTTCCCAAGTGGTCTACGGTTTTTCCCGTACACCCAATATTTAGTGGACAGTTTATGTAAATCCTCGGGACACTAGATGGTTGTTCCCATAATAGCTTTCCAAGTAGCTTTCCAAGTAGCTTTCCAAGTGGGCTTACGTATTGCTCCATATGTGGTGTGGTAGAATTCTACCAGACCGGGATTCTCCTATAGAGTTCTATATAGCTCTACTACGCGGTCTACGGGAAATCCCGTACACCCAATATTTAGTGGACAGTTTATGTAAATCCTCGGGACAGCAATTTTGCTGTTCCCATAATAGCTCCATTTGTGGCTCCATATGTAGATTCCCAAGTAGCTTTCCAAGTAGCTTTCCAAGTAGCTTCCCAAGTAGCTTCCCAAGTAGCTTTCCAAGTAGCTTTCCAAGTGGCTCCATATAGCTCCATTAGCTTCGGCATGAAATGCCTCGGCAGAGCCTCGGACAACTTTGTTGACCTCAGGAACGAAGTTCCGTTGCGCCATAAGTGGTCCCATAAGTGGTCCCATCGGTCTGTGTCGCCATCGGAACGTTCCATAGGTGTTCCCATCGGTCTGTTCCATAGGTGGTCCCATAGGTAGTGCTATAGGTGGTCTATAGGTGGTCCATAGGTGGGCTATTTTCGGAATTTGTATGGGCCCGAATATGGGCGTTTTATAAGCGTTTTGGGGAGGTATGCAGTATGTGGATTTTGAATATTGACCCAAATATGGGCCATTTTTGGAATTTATGGGGCCCAAATATGGGCCATTTAAAGGCGTTTTTGGGTGGGATTTATCTGACCCCGATTATTGATACACTATCACTACTAAGGTTCATCTCTACGAGCTCTACCCGTCCCTAAATGCTTCTGGAAAATCCCAAAACGACTTAACTCATATATACATATTCCCTAAAGATATAATGTAAACAAACCTTCTAATGAAATGAAACTCTTTTTTTATTCTATATGGATCCGTACTGAAAATGATTATAATTGAGTCAATATCAAGACCTTTATCGACAAATTCTCGGGTTGGTTCAATCATGCCATCAAGCTCATTAGCCATAAGCTGATATTGAACAAATCGCCCATCCCATGTATTATCCCAGTCTGTTTCTGGATATGTCCTTTTATTTACGATTAACTTGACGTTTCGGTAGTTGATATTTTGGAAAACAGTACAGTCTTCATTATGGAATGGAAACATCATTGTAATGTTCGTAGCATTCCTCAAAGGAACCGTCTTTGACAAAACAATACTATCATAAGCCGCATGACCTTCAAATTGATGTCTTGTTAATTCTTGAGCAGGAATGATGTTTGGCTCATTTAACGATTCCATCAAAGCTTGAATAACATCAGGCTTGACTCCAAATCCTGCACAATTTGTCTTGAGCAAAGTGATATGACAAGCATTTTCTCTCACCCTCAATGTTGCTGTGGTTAGTTTCCAAATACTCATTGCTTCACCATGGAATGGATGTTCTTTTGCTTCTAATTCAATAGTATTCCCTTCCATATTCTTTTTGGCCGAATTTACTGTAAATTTTCCATGATCCCATTCACAAGTGGATTTTGCCAAAAAAGTCTGTCCATAGCCAATCTCGGTCTCTGAGAGCATCAGACTTGGAACTTTATCCTCACCGATATTGAGGCGATGAACATCACTGACGATCAAAGCCTCTTGACCAATTTGAGTAAAATGATGAGGGAGAGGCAAATATTTTGGCACTCCTAAATCTAAACCATCATTTCCCCAAAATCTTTTGACTTCAGCAACGCACTCTGGAGGAACTTGGCACCAAACTAAGCCATTCAAAGCAAATTTGACTTCTTCTTCGATTTCTCCCAAAATTCTATTCGGATAAAGCCTCCATGCTTGAAGAACAAGCTGGTCTGTGAATGGAATACATAACTTCATTTCGATTTTGACATTCTCGACAGGATTGAAATCCTCAGTATTCATAAGTTTGTTCCAAGCTCCTCGACGATGGGCTTCCCCCATTAGGCTATGATTATCTGGTAGTCTGACATAATCATCTTTATCATCAGCATCATCAGCTGGAGGAGTTCTTGGTTTGAAGAATTTTTCGAGCGGGATATATACACCACAAACATTTGGAGACATCATACAGACATCTTCCCAGAGAGCATGAGAATGTGGATTTGCTTTTTTGGCGTCTTTTGGCCTAATACAGTTATAAGCAAAGGATTCTCTGACCATTTCATTTTGATGATAATTTTCGACTAACCTTCCATCGACCCAGAAAAATGCTTCAGAAATTATTTCGACAGCATCCTTAAATCCAATAAAAAGATAATTTAGATGACTAAAATCATCATCAATTGTTATTTTGCCTGATGCTACATTCTCTAAACCAACAGTCAAAAATAGCCTTAATTCAATAAATCCTTTTTCGATTTGAGATATTGTATGAGCAGAATGACTCAAACGTAATTTTGTTTTTGTGTTTAAAGGAACTGGTTCATCTTTGTCATGACAATTTTCTTGGACGATAGAGAAAGTGTTATCTCCGCTGTTTCTTTGGACTAAATACCTGAGTTTATCATTAAAAAAGTTCAAAATATCTCCTTCGTCATTTCCACGATTTTGATATTGAGCGTTTGCGTAAGTCATATTTTCTGAGTTAATAAAAAAAATAAAACCAGAAAATTTTTTAAACATCAATGAATTTTTTTTTACGTCTTGTAAAATGGCATTTGGATCGTTCTTTAAGAAAATCAAAGATGGAGTTACAAATTTTGTTCAGAAAGCAAAACCTTGGGTTGATAAAAGTGGCTCAGCCGCTTCGACAGCAGGTCATTGGCTTCAAGAAAATACTTCTGGAATTGGACAAAAAATTGGTGATGGCTTAGTTTGGGCAGGAGATAGAGCACAAGATATCGCAAAACGATTACCTGACGCAAAAGGCTCTGACAATACAATTCGATATTCCGGAGGAGGAGGAGGGTCAGATAGATTTCTAAAGCCGCAGTTTGAATAAAAAAAAGACCCCCGATTGTGAGTTAAGCATACATTTTCCTCCAAATATCTTCGTCTAAAGGAGGTTCTTTTTCTGGTATGATTTTCATTATCCGAACACAGAAATTCAAAAACTCAATGATAACAAGGCAACCTAACAAACAATTTGTTATAATCGTCATTTTTAAAAAGGAATAAGAACTTTTTATTTTTTTCAAATGTCTGTGAATATTATTGAGCCAATCAAGAATTTTTTAAAAGAATTTAACACGACAGATGAGTTCAATGCCTTCTACTCTCTTCATAAAGATGAATTGGATAAACTAACTACTCATAAGCTAAATAAAATGTATTATGTCAAAGGTTATCGCATTACCAAAATCAAAGGAGTTTTGATGCTAAAAAGATGGGATAATAACAAGAACGAACAAGAAGAGAAAATCAAAGAGGAAATCAACAATGTATCGACTCGACAAAAGGAAGTCGATGAGTATGTCAGAAATGATTTAAGCAAAAAAGTCGAAAATCTCTCTGCTTCTCAGCAGCAAATCGACAACATATATGATGAAATAAAAAAATTACAGCTCGAAAATACATCTTGCAAAATCCAGATCGAAAAAAATAAATCGATAATGGAAAAAGAAATAGATGATTTAAAAGATGATTTCAAAAAAATAAAAGGAACAATTAACGATATAATAGATTTTTGTAATTCAAAATTAAAATGAAGTATTTATTTAATTTTTTTTTTTTTTTGTTATATCTCTTCAAAATATCTGCTATTACTGTCCAAAGTCGACTTTAATAATATGTATCATTAGTGCTAATTGTGTCCAAGAACTAAAGATATATATTTACTTATATCTATGATCTATTAAAATATGACAATTCCATAACAGTAACCTCTAAATAAACTATTAAAATAGGTGAAATCAGCTATATTAATATGAAATCGTTTCAAAACCATTCCATAGCAAGGTTCATATATGACATTTGCAAGATTGTGTTCAATAAAGAAAAGCTTTTCAAGAAATAATTGTAATAAAAAACGTAATTTATAGGTGAATTAAATGAAACTTTTCTGTCTATGAAACCATTGACGCTGAACACCATGTTATACAATCATGTACATGAAGAAGATGTGTACAAAACCATGTCTATTAATGATTTTCGTGATGATGATCACCTATTGAAAGTAATTGAAGAACAACCAGATGTGAATGATACTACGACTCCCGAAGTCCAAGATCCATCATATATATGGACTTTTTGATGAGATTCCTGAATGAGTATACACTTTAGAGTGAGAAGGTTACTTCGATAAGGATGGTAACCCATTAAAGGATGAGACATCGATTAAACACCTCAAAAGTGGAGAACCACCAGTAAATATCGATGCTGAACAAGAATATTATGATGAACATGGTAATATCAATTATATGGATCATTATTATTATTGTATGAACCATAACAAGTATGATTTACGTAAGATTACTAAGCAGATTAGAACCAAGAAGTTCATCTCCATAACAAGTATGATTTACGTAAATCGACAATAATTCGTAAATGGATATCATCACATAAAACAGAGAAGTTAATGGTTATAGTTCCAACAGTGAATATCGCGGAAGAGTTCTATACCAAACTGACTGATATGAATGTTAAGCCCATACGGTCGTGTGTTAATGATATTGCGTTTAAAGAGTTCAACAATGATGTTAATATTATTATTATTACTTACAACAGTGCTTCTAAGTGTTTAGGTGTCTTGATCGAAGAATACTATATTAAAGAACAACGATTAGATAACTTTCTAGGTCCAAACAATAATTGAGATTCGGATATGTATGTATATGCTCGAAACGGGAAGCACATGAAGAAGAGAAATTACTCGATACCGAACAACTGATATAAGAGATACTAAAATCTATTTCGTGGTAACACAAGGAATTGTATGAGTAAAATAGATTGGGATGATACATTATATAAATTTGCTCGTGGGAGATTCTGTAAATCGGATGAGTCTGTTGATGATGAAACCGTTAATGAATCTGCGGATGATGAACCAATTAATGAACCTATTGTAGATATAGAATTTCTGAATAAAAGAGAGTTATACAACTATTATTGAATCGATGCCAAGACAATACCAGTTTGACATGAAGTTAAGATGCAATATGTTAAGACCAATGGTAAGATGGGTCGATTGTACAAATTAGTGAAGAAGTGAATTAACAATGTATTTACTTTTTATTTTTCTTGTAAAGAAATGACCACATTAACAGAATTCTTCACAATGAATGATATGGACAAGTTGAAGAATGAACTCGCTAGACTTGTCGAATCGAAAGACTATAAGACAGTTAATACATTGTTAACTGTGGAAGTTTAACACTCGTGAACTTAATGAAGAGATATTATGAAATGAAAAACACTTTGCGAAATGTAATATTGTAATGAAATTCGAGACCAAACTTAGACGTATATCCAAACAAACAACTCCACAAAGTGAATCTCCAGAACAGAGTGATATATATACATTTAAATTCAGATATTACGATCCAAACACCAAATCGTTTGGATATGTTACTAGAATAGAATCCAAATACTATTAAATGATGGTGCTGATACACAGATCACAGATCTCACACACATATATTCATTATATTTTTAGATAAAAGTAGTTAATTCCGAAACTACTAAATAACATTAACAACATCAATATTAACGAATCAATTAACGACTCTTGATTTTTTACAAAAACGGTTAACCTATCTTTTTTAAAAAGTAGTTAACCTCAAAAAACACAAATCAATTATTAATTTTGTATATCAGACGATGAAAAATAAAGCAAGAACATAATTTTATAAATACTATTTTAATTAGCAAACAAAAACAAAATGAGAAGGATGATTAACAACCAGAATAAAATTCAAACAAAATAATCATCAAACACTTTCAATGAGAGAAAACCATCTCTGCAGATTTTTAAATTTATCTACAACTTCTTGTCCGAAAATATCAAAAATTAACAATGAATTTATTCTCCCAACAATTTTTTCATCTTCAACTTTCTGAATTAGAATATTTTTGCCATTTTTCAAACGATTTGAAACATTTTTCGGATGTGGAGAAGGACTAGAATATCTTCTTACAGGATCTTCATTAAGTGTACATAAGGATTTAACAACTCTTGAAACATTGATTAAATTTAATCTAATATAAAATGGATCATTTCCATTAAAAAGAGCTGTTATGAGCATTTTTATAGTATTTTGATTTAATTTAGCGTTATTTAAAATCGGATTCAGCATTTTTTCAAGTTGAATGAAAGTTTGTAATTTCCAACCAATATTATATTGTTCATAAAATTCAATATTTGATGAATTTGATTTAAAAGGCATACAGAATTCGTTTTGAAAAGATTTTTCAAGAAGAAGAAGGAAGCATTGAACGTCATGCGTAACATCAATATAAAATGATATATAAGGATCAGCCAAACAAAACGAAAGAGACAAATTAGAATCCAAAAAAGGAACCCTTAATGATTTAGAATTTACAATCGAATACAGAGCATTTTCCCTTTCTTTTGTAATTTGATCATTCTCATTTGAATTACTTTGTGGAATGATCGGATGAGGAACATAAGAAAGTGTTATGTAAATTAGAGACTTTGTAATTTCATTTGTTACGAAAACAAATATTCCAGTCACAGGCTGATAAAATTCCATTTTTAATTCACTATTACTCAACTTTTGTTGATTACTGTTTTGATCCATTTCAATATTACCATTGTAAACAAATTTCCATGAATTGATGATTTTTTCAGCAGTATCAATGAGCGATTTTGATACAATATCTAATGATAATGATGAAAAATCGGAAACAGAAGATTCTGATGAAGATAAAGAATAAGTTGAAGTTTTAATTTCTTCTTTTGGTAATGAATCATTTGAATTAAATTGTTTTGTATAAAATTTTTTTTCTTCTACATTTGTCCATTCTTCACTTAATTTGACTTTTAATATATTAGAAACATCACCACCTAAAGCATTGGGAAATTCTGATCCTAAAACCGAATTAATAAACTGAGCAAAGCATTCAATTGAATTTACAATCATTTCAACAATTTGTAAAACAAAAAGTCGACGTTGCGTTTCACCATAATATGCAGCATTAAAATTACTAATTTTTGAACCCAAATCAGTTTGTTCATGCATATTTTTCTGAAAAAGTTCGTTTGCATAAGATGAAGACTCAAGGATAATGCTTTTTTCAATTGATCCAAGAAATGATTTGGCTGTTACTAAACCGCCTGATCTCTTGTAGAGAATATTGTGAACATCTTTATTGTACATCAATCGATCAAATATTGTTGACTTGTTTGGATCTGGTGGACTTGGAAAGATTTCTTGGTTAGGGAAAATGTGAGTTAATCTTAATAATATATTAACAGAGTTATAAGCAAGCTGTGTTTCAGTCATTGATGCGATTTTAATACCAGGATAATTGATAATTGCTGATGCAATTGACTCGTACAATGAATCAGTAGAAATTGATGTAGATAATGAAGAAATTTGTTTAAAAAAAGTTCTTAGTATGTGACCTAAATTAAGATCAAGTTTTGTAATTGCAAAGACGATTCCTTTGAAGAAGATAATGTCACTAATTTTTGGCATATTGAAATATATAACATCATCATTATCACTTTCATCTAAATTTGATTTTGTACTGAAAAGGTTAACGTATTTCATTTGCTTTTCTTTAATTTTTTCATCTGAAATTTGATGAAGAATACAACTGAGAATGTTCCGATATTTTGGAAAAATTCTTTCATAAATACTACCATTTAAGTTCTCAGTTTCAGGCTGTTTTAAATGATTTTGCTTTTCCATGGGAGAACTTTGATTCACGTGTAGTGATGAAAAAAGTGGTGAGTATTCCCAATTATCAACAAATTCATCTAATAAAAAATAATCCCAGATAGCTTCAATTGCAACATCATCACCTCGAACTTTTCTAAGAAGATCAATAGCTTTGAAATGGTAAATACTAAAATAAGACATACAAGAAGAAAATGCTTCGAAAAACATCGATTCAATTGAATCTAATGAAAAGAGATCAGAATCATCATTTAATAAATATGA
Organism: Tritrichomonas musculus; assembly: GCA_039105265.1. Taxonomy (NCBI): domain Eukaryota; phylum Parabasalia; order Tritrichomonadida; family Tritrichomonadidae; genus Tritrichomonas; species Tritrichomonas musculus. The sequence continues at coordinate 108,566 of JAPFFF010000012.1, forward strand.
GTTGCTTTCATTTTTACAATCAATTCTTTTTGAGATCATACAGAAAAATTGAATTAATATTCGGTCTTTAAAAAGGAATGAGTGATGTAAAAAAGAACCAACAAGTCTTGGAGCAATATTATCATTAATTAGCAAAGAGATAAATGAGAGACCTTCACGAAGATATTCAATTGAACAAAAATGACCAAATAGTGATGGGAATGTAGAATATACAAAATAATCAATAATCCAATTATATTTATCTTTAAAATTAAAACATGCTTCTTCATTTTTGTCAGTATTATTATTGTTTATCTCTGATTGCGTAATTAAAAAAACACCAATTAAAAGATCTGTGATATCAAAGCGATTTAAATTATTAGGATTTTGATTAGAGATATTATTGTTTATATTTGAAAAATTTTGCAAATTAATTGATGGCTCCAAAGAGGAGCCGATTTTTGATGATATTCCATGTATTTCGCTTTGATTTAATTTCGATAGAGAGCAAAAATATCCAATAATTGATTTATTAATAGTAGATCCTTCTTCAACTTTATTATTAAATGTAAATAATATTTGAGGAAACTTAAACTTTGTTTCATATTTTTTCCTAAAAATTAAAATATTATGTATCTTTGCGAGTAATTGATATTTTTGAAAAACATTCTGACCTTCATCGGTAAAACAATTTTTTAGAAGACTTTCATTAAAGGAGTAAGTATTTTTGAGCTTTTGCAAATCAGGATCAATATCATCATTCATTGAAGATATTGTTTGAAAAAAAAAAAAAATAATCGTAAACATTCAAAAAATTAGTATTTGAAACTTTTCAATTAATTTAAATATTTTCAAAATTTATTTTCAAATAAATTCATACAAAATTGAATTCAAATTCAAAAAAGCAATTACATTTTATTTAGAAGATTTATTTACATATAAATATATTTACCATAAATTTAGTTTTTGATTTTTTATGAAAATTTTATTAACATAATTTCCTTGTAAAAGTTCAACTTTTTCTGGGGAAAAAAATAATAAAATCTCAACTCATTGAAGATTTCATTAACATTATAATCATAAGTGATATGTTATGATATCATCATCATTGACTATTAATTATTTTTAATCAATTGACTGGGACAAACAGGCTTTCAATCATAATTTATTTTTAAACGAGATATGTTTTTAAAAAAATACCTCCAACATATAGCAAAATCTAATTTTATCTTTAATATATGCCAATTTTAATGGTATTGTACATCATATGGAACTACTTTTTTCGGAAGCCTAATTACAAATGCTTTTTTAGACATCAATATTAAAAATTCAATATTTTAAACATATTTAAAACATTTTTAATTAAAAACAACTTTTTAATAATTTGTAGATTTTCCAGAAAATCTATATCAAATTCATATCTTTTCAAATAACTGAAAATATCATCGTCAAATGAGTTTACCTCTAGAGAAATTTTTGCAACTTGAATTATCTTCCTGCCACCGAAATTGCAATAAAGGAATTATAATACAACCTTCTCTTCGAAATTTCAGCCAGTGGCAAGTTTATATTTTTCCTTCAGAAGGCGTTTTCAAATCATGTATTTTAACATTCTTCATTTATTTCAATAACTTTCCTTCCAATGTTCCTGAAGTTATTTTTCAATCAGGAGTTTTCCATCCATACGTTGATCATTCAACATTTCGCTTTGATACTTCCCCATTTTTCACCGAATGGAACGTTCAAACCCGCGTTTATTTACTTTTAAATTCAATATATGATTCTTTTATCGATATTCCTAAACCACAAGGCAATTCTGCCAATCCTGAGGCCGTACGCTACTTACAAAAAAGCTTAAATGCATATGAAAAGAGAGCACTTGAAGAATTACCAAAACATGAAGAACCTAATAACCAAAATGAGATTAATACACCAAAAAGGTGGAATGCACAAAAAGAGAAACTGATGAATTCGCTATTTACCCAAAAGAAAGTCCAATAGGTGTATTTTTGTATAAATAAAAAAGAATTTTAAATAATGATGCTTCTTTTCATTTTTTGAATATTAATAACTATTTTTGCATATATACATATATAATGAGGTTAATCATGCGATTATCAATTAACTAAATCTGAAGATATTTCCAAAAAAAATTCTTAAGAATTTATAATCCTATTTCAGAAAAAAGAGACTGACATTATTGAAAAAAAAAAAAAACAGCTTTGAAAAAGAGACTTAATTTTATCAAAAAAAATTGAATAAAATTTTACATTCAAAATAAAAGAATTTATTAAAAAATATTGATTTCTTAGAATGATATATTTATTATTTGCATATTTTAACATATATTGATAATAATAGCAATAGATGCGTTATTAATAATAAAATATTTTATATATATTTAATCAAATATTTAATATATTTTGTTAAATATCAGTTTGAATTTATAAATACATCAAAAAATATTCAGAAAAAGTTAAATTCATGATAGATTACAATATTTATATAGTCTATTTATATTGTTGATAGTCAAAGATTCAAATAAATAACTAGGCTAATATATTATAAATATTAAATCTAACTTTAAAAAAGAAGAAATAAATATATAACATGAAAGAATATCAAAAAATTAATATAATTTTAATTTCAATAGAATTGATAGAAAAATGATATATACTTTATTACAATTCATTATTACATCTTTTGTTACCGTAATGGATTTCCCTCAATATGTAATTGGTATTGATTATGGAACATTAACTGCTCGTGCTGTTCTTGTTGATGTTGACACTGGAAAAGTAGTCAGTACATCAACAAAAGATTATAAGCATGGCGTGATGGATCAATTTATGCCAGATGGTGTAACACCACTTCCACATGATTGGGCTCTTCAACATCCACAAGATTATCTTGATTGCCTTTCTGCTATTATTCCAGATGTTCTTCGAATGGCTAATGTTTCCGCTGACCAAGTCATTGGAATAGGCACTGATGCAACAGAGTGCACCATGGTTCCAATTAAAAAAGACGGAACTCCATTATGCTTTTTACCAGAGTTTAAAAATAATAAACACGCTTATGTTAAATTATGGAAACATCATTCACCTCAAAAATATGCAGATCTAATCACTGAAACTGCCAAAAAGAGAAACGAACCATTTTTAGATCGTTATGGTGGGAAAGTGTCAAGTGAGTGGATGTTTCCAAAATTAATGGAGACACTTATTGAAGCTCCTGAAGTATATTCAGCAGCTGACTTATTCATTGAATTAGCAGATTGGATCACATTGATTTTAACTGGGGAAGAAAAGCGAAATTCTTGCACAGCAGGATATAAGGCTTTATGGCAAAAAGGTGTTGGATATCCATCAAAAGACTTTTGGAAAGATGTTCATGAAAAAATGGAAGATGTAATTGAATCAAAATTATCATCTAAAATCTATCCTCTTGGGACAAAAGCGGGGACAATTACACCAAGTGCAGCTAGGCTAACATCACTTAAAGAGGGAACTCCTGTTGCAGTCGGTGCAGGCGATGGACATGTTGCATTCTTTGGAGCTGGAATTACCAAGGCAAAAAGTATGCTCATCGTTTTTGGAACTTCTGGCGTTAGCGAATTACTTAGTAAGAATGGAGAATCTATTCCTGGAATTTGCGGAGTTTGCGAAGATGGAATAATGCCTGGCTATTTTGGCCTTGAGGCTGGCCAATGCTGTCTTGGCGATCATTTTAAGTGGTTTTCCAAAAAATGCGTTTCACATGACTTACATATGAAAGCTAAAGAAAAGGGAATTCCAATTCTCGAATTTTTGGATCAAGAAGCTGAAAAGATTAATCCTGGTCAATCTGGCCTTATTGCTCTTGACTGGTGGAATGGAAATAGATCAGTTCTTGGAAATTCCAACTTGTCAGGTCTTTTAATTGGGATGACGTTACAAACAACATCAATAGAAATTTATAAAGCTCTTGTTGAATCTGTTGCATACGGTGAGCGAATTATTATCGATCATTTCAAAAATCATGGTGCAAACGTGAAAGAGATTATTGCAACAGGCGGAATTGCTGAAAAAAGCGCTTTTGTAATGCAAACTTATGCAGATGTAACAAACTTAGAAATCAAAGTTGTTGATGTTCAAAACGCTACTGCAATGGGATCAGCGATTTTGGGAGCTGTTGCATCTGGCTATTATAAGTCGATAAAAAAGGCAACTGAGGCTTTTAAGCCTGGCGTTAGGAGTGTGTATACTCCAAACCCGAAAAATGTTGCTATTTATAATCAACTTTTCAAGCAGTACTCCTTACTCCATGATTTGTTTGGAAAGGAAAATGAAATAATGAAAAACCTTAAAGATTTAAGGAAGAACTGTTTTGAATAAATGTTTGTTTTAATCAACATTATTTTTCTCCAAAATTGTTTTCATTCTATTCTTTAATTTCTTTTCCTAAGATTATAAGAAATAATTATCAACACATTTCATAGACAAAGTAAGAAAGCAAATATATTTACAGTGAATAATTATAAAATGAAATAAGAGATGAGGTATAATTTTTTGAAAGGTTATTATAGAAAATTCAATGAACTCTTCTGAAGTATAGAAAATTTGAAGTCTTTAACGGCTTAAATCATAATTGACCTAAACAGTTTAGGTCAAATTCTCAAGAAAAAATTATAAACGACCAGAAAAAAAAAATTTTTATTTCAAATTATATGAAGAATTCATTTCAAAGCGATTCCGCATCGCATAGTTCTGACGAAATAAATGATGCAAAACATCTTCAAGAGTCAAACAACCAATTGCGGCAGAAGAACGAGAAACTACTTCTAGAATTAAATTCTCTTCGAAGTCAATTTAACGAAGCTACTTCAATTGGAACCCAACTCGAACAGATACACAACAAAAATTCTAAACTTACTGCAGATTTACGAAAAGTTACAGCTGAAAAGGAAGAATTATCTCATCGTTGTGATCTAAACATTCAAGTAATTGAAGAATTACGAAATTCGAAAGAACAAGAAAAGCTTGAAATGGAACGTCGCATTCAACAAGAAATAGGAGATGCTCGCGAGTCATTCGAAAATGAAAAAAAAGAAATGAACGAAATTTTATCAAAAACTCAAAACGAACTTAAAGACGCCCAAAAACTTCTTAAAGCTTCACAAAATGATTGTGATTCAATGGCAACATCAGTAAAAAATGTTGTTGAAGCTGCGCAAACTTATTTTTTACATCCTTTCAAAAATGTAGATCAATTAACAGAATTTCTATCTCAAAATAAAAATTGCAATACTCAATCTAATAAAGAAAATCAAATTCAAACCAGAGGTCTCCAAAATCCTGATCAACAGAATTCACAAGATGAAATTGAAAATTTGAAAAAACAATGTAAAGTTCTCAAGCAAAAATTAAAAGATGAAAGGAGAAATAGAAAAGAAGCAGATGGGCAAGTTTTAAAGCTCGATAACACTTTAAAAAATATGAAAAATCAAGAAGAACAAAATAAAGCAAATTTTGAAAACTCTTTAAATGATTTACAAAAGAAGCTTGAGCTTGCTGAGCTACAGAGGAAAACAATGGCTGCAACATATGATAATAAAATATCTGAATTAACCGGGTTATTAGAAGAAGAGAGAAGTAGATCTATTCAAAATGCTAATCAAGCTAGCAATGAAAACAACCAAAACCAAAACAAAAATATTGATCAACTTAAAAATAAAATTGCTTTAAGTGCAAACAAATTGAAAGAATTGCAATCTACAGTATTTGCTCTCCGAAAGCAAAATTCTCAACTTGTTAGCCAGCTTGGCGACTCCGAAAATACAAAGGAACTTTTAAGAAGGAAATATCAATCGACAAGTGAGGAGAACGAAAAATTGAGAGCCGCAATTGAACAAATTAAACTTGAAAATTCAACAATATCTATTGAAAGAGATGACCTTAAAGAACAAAATGATACTATCCTTTCGCAAATTCAAGCTGCACGTTCTTCATACAACCAAAGTAAAGCTGCATATTCAGAAGCTGAATGTCAGATTGAAAAACTTCAATCATCATTAAATATTCTTGAAGATATGATCAAGAAACAACGAGATGAAATCATTGAAAATGTGACAGCGAGAAACAAATATGTTACATCTTTACAAAAGCAAAATGAAGCTCTTCATCAGATGGAAAACCTTCTATCAAATCTTCAAGAAGAAAACAAATCATTAAAAGCTAAATTTGATCATGCCACAGTTAATAGAGAAATCAATCCAAAATTAAATGTAGGTAGTTCCATCAATAACAGCACAATTGGTGCACCAGATAACTCTTCAAATGACGGAATTCCACCAACTTCTTGGTTCTGCATGGAATTTCCACGACAACTTTGCTCATTAATCTCTGAAATTGCAAATAATTCAGCCTTAGCAACAACAGCCAAACTCAGGAATGTTTTATCTACGATTGCCAAATTTTATAACAAACAACTTGATCAATTAAAGAATACAATTCAAGAAAATGATGAAAAAGCCCAAGCGAATAATGAACAACTTGATAAACTCTTCACATCGCTTGCTCCATTTGTTAATGATTCATCATTATCTGCCGAATCATTTAACAATGACCCAGTTCGAAAGACTCAAAATATAACGAATGCTTTAGCAGGAATTCAAAACAGTCAAATTGATTCGAAACTTCAAAAAACACAATTACAGAATGAAATGGCTGAGCTTCTCCAAAAGTTAAACGCATCTACAATTCCACAAGCATCTGCTTCTGTTGATAACTTGAACGATCAAATCAAAAAGATGAAAGAACAAATAGATGCAGGAAAGGCCAAACACAAAAAGTTATCTAAAACTTTGAAAGCTTTGAAAAATGCAGCCCAGCAAGACGCTGATGATTCCCAACTTCAGATTGAGTCACAGACTGGAGAAATTAAAAAATTACAAGATGATAACAAGCGTCTTCAGGATCAAAACAAACATTATGAAACAGTTATTGACCAATTATCTTCTCAAATAAACGGTAGTTCACTTTCACTATTAAATGGAAATATTTCTCAGCCACAGCAACAACCTGTAATGTCGCGAGACTTGAATCTTAATGAACTCTCAATGAGCACTCCTAATCATAACCAAAATCGCGATAAAGCAAATCAAGCTCAAAATCCTCAGCTTATGAAAGCATTGAAAGAGGAACTTGAATCACAAAAAGCTAACTATGATTCAATTATATCAGACAAAGATCATCAAATTAATGATCTCAAGGACAAATGTGATGGATATGAAAAGGAGCTTCAGCAGATGAGAAAAATCGCTGAAATCCTTAAAAACAGTAAAAACGATCGTGATCAGCAAATTCAGAATTTGATGAATGAAATTGACAACCGCGATAAAGAAAATAAAAATCGCCTTGAAAATGAAAAGAAGTCCCTTCAACAACAACATGAAAGAAGTGTATCACAACTTAAAGGAAAGAATACTCAACTCCGTGATCTTATTTCAAATCTTTCTAACGCCTTAAATGAAAGTGAAGAAAGAAATAAAGTATTGCTTGCTACTAATGCACAATTGTCTATTGAGAAGCAACAGGCACAAGCTCGACTTGAAACCATAAATGAAGAAATTAAACGTGATAAACAATTAGCTGAAGCTCGATTAAAAACGGTGGAACTTGCCATGTCTACACAAAATCAAATTGAAATCGAAGAAGAACACTCTAAATGCGATGAACAAAAACGACAGATATATTCTTTTGTTGCAAACCAGTTTATGATGTTCTTTGATGCTACTAAAAACTTTATAAATGAAGAAGGCTTCAAAATGTTGGTAGAAAAGTGCTCAAGTGAACTCCGAAGGTTAACTAAAATGGAATCTTCGTTGAGAAGGATCTTAGGTTTACATGTAAATGAATCTATAGAAGATGCTGTTTCAAAGATTCTTGTTTCTATTTACAAGCATTAAAATGCTATATATATTATAAAAGAATTAATATTTTTCTAAATGCTTTTATTTATGAAATTGGTTAAAACTAAGCTATGACTTTATATACATTATTTTATCAAACTAACTAAAAATCAAATGTATTTATTTCAATTTTGATGATTTAATTTGAATATTGGTTTGATTGAATTTTTTTTATTTTTAATCAACTTTTTGAGATAATATAAAAATTTGTTTCATCTTGTTAGGTGGTTTACTCTTCTCAATTTTTTCATGTTAATAAAAAAGATATTAAACCAGAAATTTATCTTATATACACTATTTTAGCATAATTTATTTCGATTGGAAAACTACTCGTTCGTTAGCGGCCGATAAATCAATTTTCTCACAATTTTTTTTAAAAAGTTCAGAAATTTTTTTTTATAAAAGAATTTAGGTTAAACTTTTTCAAATAAAATGTATTCAATTTTATGCATTTTTAATTTCTAGACCGCTAACGAACGAATATTCTTTTAATCTGTGCAAATATATAGCATATACTTATATGAAAAATATATATCAATCTCACGAATTTTTATTCATTTTGACACATAGATCAACTATATCTTGTTTCATCTTGTTTAATATTGTTTTAATGCCATATAATTGCTATTGCTAATCTATATAATAAGGCACAAATAATGAATAATTTAATTTTATTCTCAAAAGCAAAAATTGTTCAGAAAATGCTTTAAATTTTCTTGAACAAACAATAATCATTAAATGCAACCAATAATAATATTTTAAGATTAAATGTCTAGAAAAAAAAAAACTTAAATTCTTTTCAATTTTTGAAAATTTTACAAATTTATTGAATCTATCGTCTAATAATAAATCAGTTTAATTGAAAAAGTAGAGAAGAAAATTTTTTCGATTAAAATATTTTAAAAACAAACGATACAATTAGAATATGTAATATAGTCAGTATAAAACATTTAAAAGAAAAAAAAATTTTTTTCTTTATATAGCTGTTTCATAGAATGTCCTCTTTTGACTCTTCTTCAGAACAATCTCTTACTTTCAATCGTCACAACTCTCTCTCGTATCAGAAACTTTATTCAAGCAGCTCTGGCAGCTTCAACTATAAAAATCATTTTCATACTAATAACCCAGAAAGTGAAGCCAACTGCCATGTCCACCTTATACCTTCAGATTTATGGGAAGCAATCACGGGCGAACATTTGAGCCCTCAAAACATATGCCAACTGTGCGACATTGCAATACCAAGCAACAATTACAATAATATTAATAATTCTACAAATAGTATCTCTCCTCAAATCAACCAGAATTCAGTTTCATCTGATCTAAACCATCAGTATGTTCAAATGGCTCGTGATCGTCAGGGCAGCCGCCAACTTCAGCAAAAAATTCAAGATTGTTCCGATGCGGAAAGAAGCCTAATTTTTGCTGCAATAATTCCTTCTCTTTCGGAACTTGTTTATGATCAGAGTTCAAATTATGTCATTCAGAAGCTTTGCGAATATTTAAATAACCCAATTACAAATAAGAATACTACTAATCGGAATAAGAATGTCTATACAAGTAGCGATTCCGATCAAGAAAACGCCAATGGAAATCAAATTGATTTGAGCGATAGCTCGACCAATAAAATTTATAATGACTATAGAGAATATGATCAAAGTTTTTTGGCATTTTTCTTGAGTGACATACAACGCGTTGTTGAACATCCAAACTCATGCCGAGTTTTACAAAAGTATATTGAACATACTAACAGTGTTGAGAATGTTGACCAAATTTATGTAGCTGTTAGAGATCAATTGAATCCAATGTGCACTTCTCCCAATGGAAATCACATTGTGCAACGATTTATTGAAATGCTGCCGAAGCGAGTGCCAGAAGTTGTTTCTATTATAAAACCTTATGTTTCCACCCTAGTTATTGATAGTTGTGGATGTAGGGTGGTGCAAAAACTTTTTGATAAATATAATATTTCACTTTTAAGGCCATTAGTAGATGAAGTTTTAACTTGCGCTGCTGATTTAGCAACAAACCAGTATGGAAACTATGTTGTTCAAAACATTCTCGAAAGTGGTCCCGATAGTGATATTGAAGCTCTCATTCACGAGTTCAAAGGTGGCTTTTATAATTTTTCGATTCATAAATTTGCTTCAAATGTTATTGAGAAATGTATAAGGAGAGCAAATCCTGAACAAAGAGAAGAGATATTTGAAGAGATCATTGGTGATGATGGAAAGTTTGAAGAGCAACGAATACTTAAAATGGTTACTGACCAATTTGGAAATTATGTTATGCAGAGGATTATTGAATTTGGAAGTGAAAGTCAGCAAAACGCAATTTATGAAGTTGTTTATGACCATTATGCTGAAGCCATGAAAAAGAATTATGCTAGACATGTTATTACAAGGCTTCAAGCACTTGGTTATGAATTTTAGGATATGATTTTCTTTTGTTTCCAAAATATTTTAATTTACTATGTTTGTAGTTTCTAAGTTCCCAACATTTTGATTTATAGTAATTTTATGTAACTTTTTCTACGTTTTATCTGATGTAATTAATTAAAGCATTTTTTTAAATATACAATTTGTTTTAATTTCTCAAAGAGTTTGGTAATAATAATATATCAATTTTGGTACACCAATACACTTTTATTATAATAAACACATAAGATTTAATATGATAAAATAATATTAGTAAATATCAAATTGGCTTTTTCTTGGGCGTTGTTTTTGAAAAAGGCTTTTTAAATAGCCAATTAACAGAAGCCATAATCGGACTAGATTTGTTACTAACAGGCCTTTGGCATTTGGATTGCGGCGTTGATGAAATGTGCTGTGGATGTAAATGAATGTTTTGCTTATTATCGAGTGTGGGATTCTGATCAATGTTTGTAAAATGAGGAGAACTTTTAACATTTGTTAAAGGTTTCTTGGAAAAGGCATGTGAAGAACCTCGAATAGCAGGATTTTCATTTCTTTTAATATTTGGAAATGATAAATCTTTGGGCATTGATGAAGCATTTTTTAAATTTCCTTTTCCAGTTTTTTGTGGTGGAGGGGGATGTTTTTGATTTTGAGCGAAACCTTGATTGCTTTGCTCAGGATTCGTTTCTTGATTAAATTTTATTGTTGGATTTGGGCGGCTTTTAACAGGTTTTTGAGGTTTTTCTCCTAAAAATCGACTTAAACAGAAGTAAGTTGCTGTATCTGAGTCAGTTATTCCACATGAAAGCTTATTTTTCAAACTTTCAACTCTTTCATCAATATCTGAATTTTGATCCGTTGCTTCACTGCTCTGTTTCTGATTTAATATATTTTGCTTAAATTTTTCAATCGTGTTAGGATCAAATTTAAAAGGCCTCCTTTTAAATTTAGCGATCATTGAAGGATTTGAGACATGATAAAATATAACTGGCTGAGGAGAAATATTAGGACTTAAAATTTGGACTCCTTTTAACCATGGATGATTTTGTAATTGGAGTAAAGTAGGCCTTTTTGAAGGTGAAACTTCAAACATTTTTTTTAAAAGATCAACGAGATTTGGTGAAAGCTTTGGGTGATATTTTTTTTGAGTAGCTTCTTGAATAAGAACTCGAAAGTCACGGTTCTGTGTTGAAAAAGGTAAAGATCCGGTGATCATTGCATACAAGCATACTCCAAGACTCCAAACATCACATTTTTCGCTATATTCTGATCCAGCAATGATTTCTGGAGGTTGATATCCAGCAGTTCCAACAAAGGTTCTCATCTGATTATTATAGTAAGTAGACGCTAATCCAAAATCAGTAATTTTCATTTTCCCTTGTGAATCAATTAGAATATTTTCAAGTTTAAGATCACGGTGAACAAGAAAATGAAAAATATGTAAATGGCGTAAGCCTTCAAAAATTTGTACAAATAATTTTTGGGCTTCATATTCATTGATACCACCACGAGAGTTAACTAATTCTAGTAAAGTTCCTCGAGTTGCATATTCCATGAAAAAGACAAGAGTTATTTCATTTTCACCACTGATATGAAATTTTATTTTGTCACTTTCACTTGCATCATCTGGGTTTATAACAGATAAGCGATATAAGTTACAAATATTTGGATGATCAATTTGCATAAAAACAGATACTTCACGCATAATTTCAGTAAAAAGTTCTCTATTTTTTAAATTAACGTTGATTACTTTGGCAGCACAATAACATCCAGTTGGAATGTGCTTGGCGATATGGACACGTGAGAATGCCCCACTTCCAATTTCTTCAAAAATTTCAAATTCATCAATGATAAAATGTTGGTTAGGCTTTTGATTCTCTTCTGGGTTTTGATTATCTTCATCCATTTTTTAAATAAAGATGCTTTCAATAATTGAATAAAATATAAATTTTAATATTGAAAAGTTGGTTGCCATATATATATCTGATTTTTATCTTTATATGCTTTAAGCATTTCCAAATTAAAATACAAAAAGTAAATATATAAATATCATTAATTATATAAAAATGTTATATATACCTATTTTTATTTACATGTTTTACGCTTTTTATATATATAGATATTGAAATGGGCAAGACATTATATTCACTTTTTGAATAATTTATTAAATAAATTTGAAATTAACGTTTTATACAACTTTTTGAATAAACTTATATAATGAAACATTCAAAAAGTTTATGAAGATGATAAATAAATAAGAATTATAAAAGCTATCTTCAAATCCAAAAAATTGATCATTTAGACTTTAAAGTCTAAAAGAAGACAAACTAAAATATGAATTATAATCAAAAATTTTATAAAATAGCAATTATTGAAGTTGATATTTGACAAGGTCTGCATAAATTCCGTTCTGTTTAACAAGTTCTTTGTGTGGACCTCTTTCAGCAATTTTTCCGTCTTGGTAAACAAGAATTTCATCAGCATGAGTAACAGTGGCAAGTCTATGAGCAACCATGATTGACGTTTTTCCGTGTCTAAATGTTTCAAGAGATTGCTGAACGAGTTGTTCTGATTCTGTATCAAGAGCTGCAGTTGCTTCATCTAACAATAAGATTGGTGTTGGTGACAAAATTGCTCTAGAAATACAAATTCTTTGCTTTTGTCCACCACTTAATGATGTTTGTGCGACCATTGTTCTGTAGTTATCTGGAAGTTCCATGATAAAGTTATGAGCATTTCCTGTTACTGCTGCTTGAGCAACTTCATCTTCTGTAGCATCTATTCTACCATATCTGATGTTGTCAGCGATGCTCATTGTGAAAAGAACAGGGCTTTGAGGTACAATTGAAATCCCCTTTCTGAGACTTTTTGGTGACATATCACGAATATCAATTCCATCAATAAGAATAGCTCCTTCATTGACATCATAAAAACGTTGAAGAAGTTGAAGTGTAGTTGATTTTCCACATCCTGATTCACCAACAAATGCATATGTCTTTCCAGCTTCAAGTTTGAAACTTAGATGGCGAACTGCCCAATTTTCGCATCCACCATATTTAAATCCTACATCACGAAATTCGATATCTCCTCTGATATTATCAACAATTTGGCCTTGATCATATTTTATAGTTGGCTCTAACTCAATAATAGCGCAAACATTTCTAGCAGCTTCTTGAGCTTGTTGGAAGTCATCTGTAATTGATAATGCAGAGAAAATTCCAACAGCAAGAACAGAAATGCCCATGATAATAGATGACATTTCAAACATTCCAATTCTTTCTGGATCTTTAACCATTTCACGCATCATGTACCATGTAACAGTAAGCATCATCGCTGACATTATACAAATACCAAGCATTCTAATAAAAGCTTTTACCAATGACACTTTGATAAGAATTGCTTCTTCGTCTTTCAGATCCTTTTTAAATATTTCTGCTTCATTTAACTCTTGATCAAATGACTTTACAGTTCTGAATTCTGTTACTACAGCGACAGCCTTTTCTGTTGCTGCTGTTCCAGCTTTCTCAAATTTATCATAAACGTAGTTGGCCCATTTGAGTCCAAGCCAGAGTTCAATAGCAAGTCCTATTGGAAATGCAATGAACATCAATGTCTCCTTCCAGCCATATACTAAAGCAACAATAAAGCCAGAAAGAGATGCACATATTGCGTTAATGGCTATAAATAAAAGGCTTACATAAACATCTTTGATATATGCAACGCCTTCTGATATACGGCTAACCATTCCTCCATATGAATGTTTATCAAAAAAGGCTATATCTGCATACATCAATGCAGTATAAAGCTTTTTTCTAACGTCAACCAAAAATAACGGAGCAACAATTGCTTGACATGTGTTTGCAGCAACTTGGCAGCTTATGATAACTGCTGAAACCCATGCACCAGTTTTGAGGACGTCAGCTGTTGCTCCTAGAAAATCAGAATCTTCAAATAAACTAACTGCCTTTTTATTGACAACTAAAAGAAGCATTGCAGAAACGCCACAAATACCAGATATAATGAGTGATAATATTAGCAATGCTTTATCTTTAAAATATTTGATAATTCTCCTGAACTCTCCACCAGTTCTAGCACCTTCAATTGCTTCGTCTTTAAATCCTGCTCCTGCAAATCCCATGGATTATTTGATGAATGATTTGAAACGTCAAGAAAATTATTCAATTTTTCATCATATATTGAATTATTTGAAATTTGAATTTTATTTCATAATATTTTAATCGCACTTTTTCAATTGTCTTTCAATTTTGATTGCATACAATCAAATTTTCTATTAGAAAGTTAATCGCACTTTTTCAAAAATATTGAAAATATAAAAATTCTGAATATTTTAATTCATCACTTAATTTTTTTATTTTAAATTATGAGTTCAAGGAAGAGAAGATCATCTGAATATTCTATTTCTTATGGATCCAACCAGTCATCATATTCTAAGAAAGGAAAGATATCTGACCAAGCAAAAAAGGATGCAAGAAGGCATTTATACAAAGTTTGCTTCAAAGATTGGTTAGCAATTGTTGGAATCATTCCAGCTCTTGCAACAGGTATAATGCCCATTTTATTTATCTATTTTTCAACAGATTTAGTTGACTCATTGCAAAGTTGGGGCTACTCAAATGCAGTTTATGCAGTTGCCATTCAAAATTTCCCAGAGGCCTCAGGATTATTAGCTTCTCAACCTGCAATTCAATTTGCTTTTCCTGATGTTGCTGACACATTAAGTAAATGCGCCTCTGCTGCAGATTTTTCAAAAAATTCATTGAAGTGTACTTCAACTTTAGTTGGTTTCGTTAATATGGCCGCTGAATCTAGCCATCCAGCACTTCAGCTTTTGATGAAAAATCCGAAAATGGCTGAACTTGCTGCTTCTATTAAGGAACAAGAAGGATTGATAAACCGATTCATTAATGAGTGGAATGGTCAAGGATATGATCCAATGCCTGATGTAGTTCGTGTAACAAAGCATTTAGCAATCGTATGTGCTGTCCAAGCAGCGTTAATGTTCTTTGATACATTAATTTGGACAATGGTTGGTACTCGTGTTGAAAACAGGATGAAGATTGATATGTACACCAACTTAATGAAATCTGAGGTTTCATATTTTGATATTACTCCAGTTGGTAACATTTTAACATTACTTTCAGAAGATGCAGAGGCAATTGAAATTGCATTTGGTAATGTTAAAGCAACACAATTTGCTGCAGTTGTTCAAGGTATCTCAGGCCTTGTTTTTGCCCTTGTTCGAAAATGGGATGTTGCACTTATCTCAATTGCCTTTGTACCAGTTGTTATTATCGCACTTTTGATTTGTGTTCCTTTCATTTTGAAACATTCTGCAATCAAATTCAAGAATGTTTCAGAATCAATGACAATTGCAGAAGAAACTCTAGGCGCAATCAGAACAGTTCGTGGTTTCACAAGAGAAGAGGTTGAAATTCATCGTTTCATGAAAGCTACCAAGGAAGCTGCCAGGCGTGATAAATATATTGGTTTAATCGTTGTTGTCTTCCTTTTAGTTGTTCTTGTTAGCACAATTGGAGATGAACTTGCAGATTTCTATTATGGTGCTACGATTGTTGATAAAGGCAAGTTAGAATTTGGTAAGTTAGTCACACTTTTCTTATACACATTATTAGGTGCTCTTGGTGTTGTTTCTCTTCAAGGAACAATGCAAGGTGAAGAAAAATGTATTGCTGGAGGTGCTCGTATTCTTGAAGTTACCGAACATATCTCTGATATTCCATTTGATGGAGGTGAAATAATAGAAGATTTCAAAGGAGAGATTGAATTCAAGAATGTTTCATTTAAATATCCAACAAGAGATGCATACGTTCTCAAAAACGTTTCATTCAAAATTGCATCTCATCAAATTGGAGCACTCGTTGGCCACTCCGGTTCTGGAAAATCTACATGTGTTCAGCTTCTTGAACGATTTTATGATGTTACAGAAGGATATGTTCTTCTTGATGGAAAAGATATCCGAACACTTGATCAACACTGGCTTCATACAAAAATTGCTTTGGTTTCACAAGAACCAGTTCTTTTCCATATGACTCTTCGTGAAAATCTTAAATACGGAGCTCATGATGCAACAGATGAAGAAATTCTTGCAGCTATTGAAATTGCAAATGCTAAAAAAGTTATTGATAAGCTTGAACATGGCCTTGATCAAATGATTGGAGAAAAAGGAGAATCATTATCAGGAGGTCAAAGACAAAGAATTGCAATTGCACGTGCAGTTGTTAAAAATCCACTCATTCTTATTACAGATGAAGCAACATCCGCTCTCGATTCGCAAAGTGAAAAGAAAGTTCAAATTGCTTTAGATAAAGTTATGCAAAATTGTACTTCTGTCATCGTTGCACACAGATTATCAACAATTCGTAACGCACATATTATTTACGTTTTCGATGCAGGTGAAATTAAAGAATCTGGAACTCATGATGAACTTGTTAAGAAAGGCGGTTATTATTATAACTTAGTTTACAGGCAATTAACAGATAAAGATGCCAAACAGCATGACGCTGCACAAGGTAATGATGATGAAGATTCTGATGAATCTCCAAAAGGTGGAAATAAGAAGGTTGAAGACGTTTCAACTGACGAAGATGAATCTTAAAATTCGTTTTATTAAAAACATGAGCTTTTTTAGTTTTGAAATTTGATATTTTTTTCCCCCATCTTTTTAAATGGCTTTGTTATTATGAATTTAAGTTTAGCTCAAGCATATTTATGATTATATCAAATCATTTTTGAATTCAAATAAGAGTTTATATGGCAGTATATAATATTATTAAGAAAACTTTTAAAAAAATTGATATTTTTTCATCTTTTAAATGATATTATAATTTGTGGCTGTGATTTGGAAAGCGAAATATTAATATTTAGTAAGGTCAAATTGTTAACAAGCATTTTCATATTTCACTTTAAAATTAGCTGAATACATTTGTACGTTTATAAAAAATAATGAGAGCTTTATATCAATCACAGCAAGAAAGGTATAAAAAAGAATGGTATCGAATACATAAGCAAACACCACCAAATCTTGGTCAAGATGAAAAAAAATATAAACCTAAAAAATATGAGCCATGCACTCAAACAGTAACGGATACAACTGTATTAGCAGGATTTTCTGAAACAAGAACAGTACCTATTAACGAGCTTCATTATTCATATTGGGGAACTGCGGAATCAGGGCCTGATCCACTAGATTATAATACTGCTCAAAATACATTGAAATCTGATCTTATTTTAAGTCACAATAATCTTCCTCAACCACTTCATGGGCAAATAAATGATTGTTTTACTCCATATGAAAATGACCTAATGGCCTTTGGTGCTTTTGAAACCATTAGAGCCGAGTTAGAAAAAAGATCAAATCATTTAGCTTTAGAAATGAAAAGAGTTGAAGATGAATTTTATCGTGCACCTAAGAAAAATTGGTTTTGCTTAAAGGGATCAGAGTTTACGCCTGAGCATTTGAGATATAATGAACTTCAGAGAAGAAAAGCAGCAAAACATGAATTTGCTGATTATTATCGCGCTATGGAAAATAATTACAATTATGATGTTGATGATGATTTTTCTGAAAAAGAGTATTCATATGAAGAAATGTAAGTTTTATATAAAAAATAATCTTCTCAATTTTGATTTGAACAAACTTAGTGGATTTTCAACTCCATCAAAAATAAAATTTTTTATTTTGATTTTTTAAAAAAAAATGAATCCTCTTGTTGCGAAGAGAAAAGCTAAATATAGCATTAATCTTGAAAAAGATTATTTTATTTTTGGCTTGTATCCATCTAACCCATCTCTTTTCATCAATCATTTTGGTGCAAGTATGCATGACTACAGCGAAAATTCATTTCACATTAAAAGTAAAGACCAGTGTCAAACAATTATTTCTCATTTTACAAATGAAAATTCGCAATTGATATTCCTCATTTTTAATTGCACTGATAATAAATCTAATTTTATTTTCCAAGCTGATGATTCTAATGCCAGTACTCCGGAAAAGGAGAAATATATGAAACAAATTGTTCAAATAAAGATAGCTAAAAAAGAATTTTCGCCTGGAACAAAAGAATTAAAAATTGAGAATATAAAATTATCGTCATTTTCCCTCAAAAATGAAATTCTTGTATTATCCAAAGTTCAATATCAATACGCATATGACTTACTCAAAAATTTAAGCGAAAAGAAATTTGCAAAGTTATCATTTGATTACAAACAATTTAATCTTCAAGATATATGCTTCATTCCTGCAGTAGTTTCTCACCTTCATTTGAAAAATCAATTTGAAGGGCCGTTTTTAATTATTTCAAAATCAAAAAACACGGTGGACTCTTTATTTTATCTTTTTAACCAATGGACATTTTTAAGAACGCTTGTTTTGCTTGGTAATAACGAAGAATTGGATATTTTACAGAGATATGTATTTCCTCTTGTTCCAGAAAAAATGGATATTGTAAAGTATCATGTTGTTTTAACAACGCAATCAGTTTACGGAAAATCGCAATTATTTTTTAATTCGTTAACCTGGAATCTAATAATATATCTTGATAACCAAAAATCTCATCTTCAAAAAATG
Organism: Tritrichomonas musculus; assembly: GCA_039105265.1. Classification (NCBI taxonomy): domain Eukaryota; phylum Parabasalia; order Tritrichomonadida; family Tritrichomonadidae; genus Tritrichomonas; species Tritrichomonas musculus. The sequence continues at coordinate 127,521 of JAPFFF010000012.1, forward strand.
GAAAGTTGTTCTCATTTTGGGATTAGCATAAATGGGATAATCGAATATTGAATAAAAAAAATATTTAATCAATAACTTTTTGAAAACTTTATTTAAAATATTTAACATTTTTTATTAAAATGGTAATAAACAATATTTATAACTATTCACATAGAAATAAATATCAATGATTACAATAATTTACTTTCCTTGGCTTCCATACAATTTAAGAAGTTCTTCAATATCGGCATCGTCGGAATCTTCTTCAAGTTGGCCAAGCGCAGCGGCTTTACTAGCACCAAGTCTAGAAGGATTAGGAGTAGGAATATCTAAATGAATAACTAAATCGTCGTTTTTCTGTTTTTGAGATGATTTAGAAGAGCTTGCATTAGATATGTTTGATTTTGATTCTGAAGAAGAAATGTTCTTAGACTGCTTTTCTGATTGCTGTTGCTTAGCTTGCTGTTGTTTACTTTGTTGCTTTTGTTGTTTCTGTTGTTGCTTTTGCTTTTGTTGTTGCTGCTGTTTGGGTTTTGAACTATTCATTGAATCGCTAAGATCATCTTCAATTCGACTTTCATCAGCAAAATTATTCGAATCGTTATCATTTTCAGTTTCATTTTCATTGGGTGATCTGATATTACTATTATTAATTGGCTTTTGTTGTTGCTTTTTCTTGTTTAAAGAAGAATCCGATTCATAAGAATCAGACAAATCTTCATTAATTATTTCCTCAGAAGATTCATTTAATTTTCTATCAGTTAAATCATTCCTTTGATTAACTTGATTATTTTGTCTTTCCGATTTGGGTGACTCGGGTTCGCTTTCTTCATTATCAGTGAAGTTATCACTAATATTCTGCATGTTAAAAGATGTTTTCAATGCTCTTTGGCTTGAATGCTGGTCACCATTATCATTGCTATTCTGGTTAGATTGGCTTAGTTTCTTTGAAATTAAATTCGATTTGGAATTTTGGGAGTTATTTGAATTAATAGAATTTGTTGAATTTGTTGCTGATAAAATTTCAAGAGAATTATTAGAATATTCGTCATTGTCATTTTCTTTTTTATGGCTGTTCTCATTGCTATTATTATTTTGCTTATTGGTGTTGCTATCATTGTTCTTCGAATCAGATTGCATGGAATTGTGAAATTGGGTATGGCGAGGAGCAACTTGTGAAAGAGACAATGAATTTGATGAATTGTTTATTGAATTATGCAAATTCTTGAGTTCTTGATTATCGTCATCGGCATTTTCACTTAAATCGGCGTTAAGTTCTTTTTGTTGCTTTTGTTTTTGCTGTTTGGAATTGCTTTGATCAAGTTTATTATCCTTCTGATTTGAAGATGAATTTGGCTCGTTTTCGTTTTTGTTTTTAGGATCATCTGATGACGAGTAAGATGATGATGATAAAAGTTCAATGATTTGATTAGAACTATCTTTACTATTCAGATCAATCGACTTTGTATTACTATTCTTATTGCTTCTTTTTTGATTTTCATTCTTTCTTGAAGAATCTTTTAATGAAGAACTTGAATTTATATGTGAATTTGAACTGCTTTCTTTGTTCTCAGTCTTGCTTGAAGTTGAATTATTTGTAGATTTTACTTGTTTGGTTGTGTCTTTTTTACTTGATTTTTTCTTGTCATCATGATTTGATTTTTTACTTTGATTTGAAGATATTTTTTTCTTTGAGTTGTTTGAATTCTTGGATTGATTCTTAAATGAATTGTTATTCATTTTAGCAGAAAAAGAAGAAGACATTGAACTAGAATTTGACTCAACGCTTTGATTGTAATCGTTTGATGATGCTGAATCTATATCAAAATCGGCATTTACATTGGAAGAAGATGATGATGAAGAAAGTGAAGATAAAGCTGATTTCTTTAATCCAGTTTTCTTTTGACTAAACTCACCTACTATGTTTGAATTATAATTCTCATTTTTCATCTTTGAATTCATGTCATATTTAATATTAATGTTAGCGCCTTTATTTTCTGTTCCATTGTTTTTGCCTTGGATTTTTATGGAAGAAACAACCTGCTTTTTATTGTGTTTTTGCTTGGTGTTTTTAGCTTTTTGCTGGTATGCTACATATTCTGATGATGACATGTCTGAATCGAATGAATCAGCATTTGATGTTGTCATTGAAGCTGACATATAATCACTTGATGAATAATCAGATGAAGATAAAAGTGATTTATTATTTGCTTCCTTTTTGTTTGTTTTCATATATTTACGAACCAGTTCATTATTAGCTGCATAATCAATGTTTGGATCTTCATCAGAGGAAGAAGATTGAGCAATGTTGTATTTTTTAGCCATTTTCTTCCGGGTTGCAAAATAATCATCATCAAGGCTTGATGAATAAGATGATGATGACAAATATTTTTCATTATTATTATCATACAATGTTGACATTTTATTATTGATGGGAAATTTGGACTTAACAACTTTTTTGGCTGATATATTATAATTTGTGGTATCACTTGAATCTGACGAATAAGATAAGAAGTTTTGGCCTTTCATTTTTGGTTTGCTAGATTTTTTGGGATTAGAATTTTGAGCAGGCGAACCATAAAATGATGATGATGCAGAAGAATCTGAAAAATCTGATGAATCAGACATATAGTTAGCCCATTTTTGGTTTTGTAACTTTTCGTTATTGTAAAAGTTTTTATTTTGATTCTTTCTGTTATTACCAATAATGTTTATTGTAGGAGCATGATTTTTATTTCCATTTCTATTTGCAATAAGTGATTTCATTTTTTTATGATGATTGTCAAACATTGAATCCTCACTTTCATAAGAAGATGACGAATAATCCGATATTGAAAATGATGGATTAGAGTTTTTTCTATTTGCCTGCTTCCTCATTTTATTATTTGAATAATCTGAGTCTGAGTCTGAATCAAAATCATAATTTGAATCTGAATAATTGGGACTTTTGGTATATTTTGGAGCAATAAGTGATGAACGATAATTCTTGGGACTTTTCAATGTCATCCTTGAAGATGATTTTATAGTTTTAGTTTGTGATCCCATTGGTGAATTTATCATATCTTTGAAGGCATCAAGTCTTTTTTGGACAGCTCTAAGCTGCTCAGATACCTCTTGTTCAAGCGTCATTAAATTATTAATACTTTTGAATTCAAAAAGTTGACGGTTTACTAAAAAAAAGTTACTTGAAAAGTTCATTCAATTTTTATTTTCACCAAAATTGAGTAAAAAACTTTGTTCACTCCAAATATAATATTCTCTAAATTTTTGAATATTAAGTTGGATATTTTTAATTATCTTGTATAATAATTCTTCTTTCTTTTCACCATCTCGATAATAGTTATTTTATGTAATTTTAATATTTATATATTTATGTATATTTTTTTTAAAGTCATGGAATTTCCATGATTGAATAAATATATTGTTTTTTCACCAAAAAATATCAATGTAAATTCAATTTGATTGAATAATCTTAATTACAAATTATAATTATTCTGATAAAAAGAATCATCAATTAAAAAAATAAGTAATATTATTAATAATAACGTCACATTATATGAAGTACTTACATATTTTTGCATATATGTTCGTAATCAAAAAGAAAATACCAAATTCAATATGTTTTGAAAATGATAAAAAAAAATAAAGAAAAATAGTTTGTTTATTTAACTTTCCAAGTATTGAGAAGTAATGAAATAAATTTATCATCGCTATCAATATCTGGGCTAATTTCTCGATAAAAATCAATTAATTCTTGACGATCTATAACACCATCTCCTCGTTTATCACAAAGTCTACAGATGTAGTTGTAACGTGCGTCAACATCTTGAACTCTGGCTAGTTCTTCTTTTGGAATTCTTCCTGTTCGATCACGATCTAGCTTGTCAAAGATCTTATTTACCCATCCTGCGCGTATATCATTTAATGGAGGTGCTATATTATAAATGAACTCATCATAATCAATTGTTCCATTGTGGTCGAAATCAAGAAGAGTCTCAAGTTTACTAACTTGCTCTGGAGACAAGTTTACATGAATTTCTTTGAGTATTCCTGAAAGATCTTGTTTTAAATTGATTCTGCCATCACTATCTGAAGAAGTAAATTTTTTTTCTAATATAGCTATTCCACCACCTCCATGTTTAACAATTTGTTCACGAATTTGATTCATGAGTTTTTCAAGTTCTCTATTATCTGATTTTTGAGTAATGTTCCAACTCATTTAATAAAATGAAATATGATTTATTTGAAAAAAATTAATTCAAAAAAGTTATATGATTATTTTAAACGTTATTTTATCTTTTATATATTTTTTGCAACTATTTACATGCTTTTTTTGATTAGTAACTGAGAATCATTTACTTTGTTTTAAATCAAACAATTTTTTTTGAATGTTTGTTTGTTTGTTTGTTTGAATTTGAATTATTTCTTATCGTTAATAATTAGCTTCTTCTAATAGCTTCATTAACTTCAAAGTTAAATTGAGTTTCAGCAAATTACGCTCAAATAATAAACTTCACCAGTATAGAATAAATTTTGATATATAGCAATTGTAATAATTCAATTTATAGTTTTCGATTTTTCTTAAATTGATATAAATATTTCAAATGGCTTCAATGCAGCATTCAACGCAAAAGAAAGATTTTCTTATTTAAATAATCAAATCAACAAGAGCCCAGTTTAAAAAAATGAACCAAAACTTTTTTATCAGATAAAAATGTTAGAGGAAAAAAAAAAATGTAATGAAAAACACACTTAATGATAAAAACAATAAAGAATATTTCTGTTTATTTATGCATGTGGTGCGCAGCTTTGAACTTCGATTCCTTGTGTTCCTGGTTTAACCCAAACATCAACATCATATTGTGGGCTTGAACCGCCTGTAACTTCAACAACACCGCGAAATCTCATTCCTGCAACAACTTGTTGTGTAGCTGAAACAACTTTAACAAATTGAAGATTGTCGTTAGCTGTTTGGTTATGGTTAGCAATTGCGTCTTGGAAAGCCTTGATGACGTGTTGGTCATTAATATTGGCTTCTTTTTGTCCACCGCAGCAGCATCCTCCTTGGCAACTCATTTTAAATTAGAAAAAGTGAAGTGGCTAAAAGAATTAAATAACAATTGATTAAAATTTTAACTGATCTTTCAAAAAAAAAACTTCAAAAATTACTTAGATACTTTGTATTTATTCATCATGATTCTGTTTTTTCTTCAGAAAGATGTATGTATTTTTTTGCATTTTTTCTGAAATTTTTCATATTGTCTCAAATTTTGATAATTTAAAATTTTACAATAATGATCGTTTTTTTAAATAAAAACTTCGTTTAAATTATCATATCAAAAAATATATTTTTTGATCAAGATAGAGTTATTTATGATCTTAAATCTTTTATTTTTTAACTTATCCATGTTTTTATTTGTTATCAAATTCATATGAATATGAAAAAGTTTTATCAATTTTCAAGCACCCTTTCAATATTTCAATAATTATATTAGGAAAGGTGATGTAAAGAATCTTTAAAAAGTGGGTAACGCTGGAAATAAGTGGATAACGGTGAAATGATACATTGAATTTTTTCAAATTGAAATAAAAAATATAACCATTTTTCTTTTTCTTGTATGTAAAAAAACGAACTTTGTAATCCACTTAATTTTTTTAATTTAAGAGCTTCATCAGAAGGGTAGACAGTATTCCGTTAACAATTTTAAAAACAAAAAAATCGTCAATATTAATTTATTCATCTATTTATTTTGACGAAAAAAATATAAACTATTTTTTAAGATATAAATTCGATTATATGCAGAAATAATTTATAAAGTAATGAGATATTTTAATTCTTATTTTTCATAATTGAAAGCTTTACATCATTTTCCTTCAAATTTGAAATGCTTATTCTTCCAAAATGTATCATAGGAATGCAGTTTTGCAGAGTTAATACCAAAGTGTTTTTGCTATAGAAGGTGGTGTAAAATTTTCGCGAAGTTTTTAACGGTGGGTTTTTCGCAATGAAGATTGATTATTTTTTTCACAATTAACAACCAAATATACGAAAAATCATACAAATTAATAGATTTATCTACAGAATTGTACGATAATTTATTCATTATTTCATAATAATTGCATTCAAATTTATAATTATCTTCAAATTGAGTCTACTCTAGCAAATGTAAGAAATTATTTACTCATTTTAATATGATTTTCTTTTTTTATAAAACATATAACTTAATAGAAAACACAATTCTTTTTTTTTAACTGATTGGTCTTGTATCTAAATTAATGAGGGTTAATTTATATTATTTTTTATGTCATGTCGAATTACTCTATTTCTAATTATTATTAGTTTATTTTCTGTTGGCATTAAGCTTAATGTATTTCATATCAGAATTTAATCTGAAAAAAAAAAAAATAACAATTTAGTGTTTTAATAAATAATTAGCTTTAAATATTTCTAATTTTTCAATTCTTATTTATAATTTTCATATATTGTATTATGATAAATTATGCAATTTGCTAAAATAAATCATTTAGAGTCACTTTTTTGGTAAATCTTCATGATTAAAAATGATTTTCTATATCAAATGTGTTAGTTATCAAAATTATTTTTTATTTTAAATTATTGAATGAAAGAAATTAAAAGAAAAATGGTGACTTCCATCACATTACTCTTTTTCTTCAATGTCTTTGATGATGCTTCGAACTCTATCTTCATTGTCTTGTTCATCATCAGAATCTTCGGGTTGTATATTTGTACTAGCTTTTACTTTACTTTCTTCAACTTCAATTATTAAAGTTGATGGAGTTTGAGAACGCCTAATCATCTTACTGAATTGAACATTAAAAAAAATATTCACAATTTTATAGAAAGGTCAATATTTTTATGACGACGATCAATAAATAATAGAATTAATTATTATTATTAAAATATATATATCTTAATTTTTACCGTTAAAATTCATATAAAAGAATATATTTATAATTATTATGAAATATATTTTATTATAGCAAAGTTATAGAAAATACCTTTGATAGGAAAAGACTGTCTACCCTTCTGCTTCATCTCATCGTTATCCACTTGTTTCAAGCGTTAACCTCTTTTTACCGAATCTTTATAGAAGTTAAATACGAAAACTTTTCACATATATTTTTAAATTAAATAAAATGATCTATTCGTTTAGCCAATTAATACTCATGCCATATGTGCATTTCAAAATCCATATTTTAAAAGTACTATAAATATTAAAGGAGCACGACTTTGGCGGTTATTGAAAATCGTCGTTTCGACTTCATATTGAAATATTATATACTATATCTGCCAAATGATCTTCTATATGCCAAATATATCTGTTTTCGATCCAAACTTTTTTATAATAAAGTAAAAACTGAGTAATGTTATTTTTCTTTTTAAACAAATTATTTATCCAATTTGTTAATAAATTCCATTCTAAATAAGGAGCATACAGTAAAATATAAAGTATTTGCTTCATTTGTTTTGTTGTATTTTTTCTTGAATAATATTTCGAAAAAGTTCTAAACAAACACTGGGAGTAATGAAATAAACATCCTTGTATTTTAATGGTTCTATTAAGCTGTTCGTTTAGATGAAAATTGTTTTTGGAATTCTGAATTGCATTCATAAGAGCTTTCTCAAAATCGCAAATAATAATTTCAACACGTAAAAAATGAAAAGAAGATACTATTTGAGTTAGAAATGTGTTCAATGAGAATGTATAATCAGCTTCTTTTTTACCATTTATTAATAAATGAGCAACAGTAATATACTTTTTCTTTAACGTATTGACTGCCATAATGTTTATAACCTGATTAAAATTACGAGGCGCAGTTCTAAAAGTTCCGTCAATTAACCAAACATCTGAATCAATAAGTATATCTTCATGTAAATCCGTCATAAATAACATTAGATTATTTACTTCATCATTTAACCTGCACCAAAGTCTACTTTCTGTTGGATTTAAGTCATCTTTCATAAACTTCAGATGAGAACATTTTCCATTTGACTGATTTGTCAAATCTTTGAGCCAATATTCAATTTGAGAAATTGTGCAACTATAGTTACACTTTTTGAATTCAGAATGTATATATCGAATACTTTTGTTCCGATTTTGTAAATAATAATTTCTGACATTTAAACGTAAAATGTATAATTGATTTTTTAATTGCTTTGATGCTTCTAAGTTTTGAATATTACATAAATCGCTTTGATGGAAAAAATTTTCTTTTTGAGAAGGCATTTCTAAAAATCCATCTTTATATATTCTTCTAGCTGGGCATTTGATGTTTTTGATATTTTTGTTGACACAATAATAGTATGCTTTTCCTCCCCTGCAATAGTCTTTTTTGTAAACATAATTATTATCAAATATATATGTTGGAAAATCCTTTGAATTCGGTTCATCAAAATTCAATTGAATTTTTGAATGAAAATTTGTATTATCACCAGTTGGATGTAAAAACCATTGTTTTCTATTATCATTTGATAAAACTTTATAAGAAATATTATGCAATATGCGATTATTAGAGTTTTCTGGTACATTTTGAGGTGGATTATTTAACTGAAAAGTTTGGTATGTTTGAGGATATGGCGGATAGGGTGGATAAGGTTGGGGAGGTAGATATGTGGGGTAAGAAGGATAAGGAGGAGGTGGACAGAAGGAATAAGGTGGATATGGTGAATAAGTTTGATATGTCTGAAAAGGTTGATAAGGCTGATTTGTCGGATATGTGGGGTAAGAAAGATAAGGCTGAGATGGCTGATATGGATGAGGTGGATAAGTAAGCTTGTAAAATATACCCAAATGTAAAAAAAAGACCTGGTCTTGGTGATTCTTTCTGGTCTTTTGGCGATTTTAATAAATCTTTTAAAAAGTTATTTCTTATGAATTATTAAATAAAATGATTAAATGATATTTGATTAAATAAAAATTCAATTTACGAATCAACATTCAATAAATTCAATGAATTTATTTAATTACTTGGCTATATATATTCATAAAAATATAAATACTATTAATATTTCAATGAATTATTTCAATGCATTATTTATTATTCGGCTATAAATATTCATAAAAATATAAATACTATTAATATTTTAAATACATTTTATATCGGTATATATTTAAAATATAAATGAAAAAAAATTTATTTTCAATTGAAAATATGCTTTTATTGATTTTATTATATATTTATATCTTATTTTTTTTTTTATTTTATATATGATATTTTGAAAGCTTTACAAATCACCATCGCCAAAAAAACCGTTTTGGTGATCTCCAAAATATATGTAAACTATTCAAAATTGAATGCTGTCGCCAAAAGCCCAAGACCTGGGCTTTTGGTGAAATCGGTTATTTGGCTTTTCATCGTCAATATAATTGAGCTTTTTATTATTATTTTATATGATATATTATACAAATCATACAATTATTTTGTAATATTCAAAAAATAACATTTTTTTACTGAGAAAATCTTATCGATTATTAATATGACTTTTGATAAAACTCATTTAATTCCTCTTTCAAATAATTCAATGGTTTATGACTTTTGGTAATAAAATTTATTTGACAATAATATGGTTATATTTGGTGATTTTTAAAACCCAAAAATCGTTTATTTCACCAAATTTACAAGCTTAGGATAAGGATATGAAGGTAAATATTGTTGAGATGGTAGATTTTGATTAGAAGACGGATATTGGGTAGCTTGCTGATTAACTGGACGAAATTGCATTTTCATAATTCTAATTCAAAATTCAAATAAAATTATTATTTCAATAAAAAACTTACGTAAAATAATAGAAAACTTACGTAAAACAATAGAAAAAAAAACTGATCATACAAAAAGTATTATGAAATGATTGAAAATATTCAATTTATAGAAATATCTTACAGTGGTGTTTCAAAATTGAAAAATGTTTTTTAACTAAAAAAAATCCACTTTTTGAATTTAATCTTTCTGAAAATATATAAACTTTTTCAAAAAAAAATCGAAAAAAAAAAAAATAATTTTGAGAAGTTTTATTTCAAAAAGTAGATTTTTTATTTTTGAACCTTTATTGAATAACCCGATAACTTTTTGAATGCTTGAATAGAAATTTTATTTTATTTTTGAATTGTTATTTGGATTGCTATTTTTAAAAAGTCGATTTTTTATTTTCGCAACGTTTTTGAATTATGAAACACTACTGTACGTAAAATAAAAAAACCCCCAACATTTTTAAATCGGTGGAAAAATGGAAATGTAAGTGCACATTTATATTAAAACTGAGGTTATATATATGATTCATACAATCGTTATATACGATTTCTTGATTAATTTTGTCGAATTTAATATTAAAATCATAAAAATTAAGTAAATCCATTTTATTTTCAATAAATATATTTTAAATATGATATTAAACAAGGTTTAATAGATAAAATAGCAATATGTTAAAAGAATAAAATGAATATCATCAAATTATTAGTGTTTACTCAATAATTAGTATATAATCTAATTTATTATTTTTATTTTTATTTTATAATTCTTTTTTAATGATTTTAATATAATAAAATTTCGTATATATACCAATATTAATATTTTTTGGTTTATTTCAATAATAAACGTTACTCATACCCGATGACTCAAATATTCTGAGCTGTTGTATCAAAAAACACGTTACCCATACCCGATTGCTCAAATATTTGAGAATAATACAGAGATTTATTTTATTTAAAAATAAAATCATTTCTGGTTAACATATTTATGTTTAGCATATCTTAAATAAAAAAATGGTTAATTATATTTTTTTTAACCTTTTAAATGAGGAAAAAGTTCATTAAAAAAAATCATAACCCATTATTTCATTAATTAAAACGAATAAAAATATTGATCACTTTAAAACATAAATCAATGAATAAGAAAATCATTTTACTAGAGAAATATATAGCATTAAAATATCTATCATTTTTGAATCTGAGAAAAAGAAATAAAAATTTAGCCAAAAAATGAATACATATATTTAACTTATTTATGTTATCATTATACGCTATTGTAATATTATTTTGGCAAATATGTTGCTTTATTATTAAAATAATATTGCAAAAATGTAATTTAATAAGAACATCTTGAATAATAACCTTATGCGAATCATTTCCAACTAGTTTCTGATTATAAAGTTGAAGATAAGTAGCCCAAATTGGTTACTTTGCATCAAATATTTAAGTATTTTTATAGAAACGAATATTTTTTTAACTCACATTTCATTAATAGCATGAAGTGAAGTATTGAAAACGAAATAAAATATACGTTTTTTTTGATAGTTCTTTTATCTTTACTAATATTTTTTTGATATCTTTAAATATTCTAAAAAACAATTAATTATTTGAATATAAAATATAATAATCATATAAATTCGTAATTTATTCATATATTGGGAAATTTTTAATATCAATTTCTCAATTTCTATAATTTGCATATTTATTTTGGAATATTATTATTATATATAGGTAGAAAAATCATATTTATGAAGATAAATAAGTGAATGTTGAATGAATGCAAAATTATTATTATTGATGATCATGAAATTCTGAATGTTGAAATTAGTCAAATATAAAAAATATCATCATGTAATCTTTATTAACTTTAATGAACTTTGGTCAGAGCATTTTTAAAATCTAATTTTGACATTATATAATCAGTATATTTGTTTTTTACCTTGAAAATAAATAATAAATGATCTATCAAAAAGATTTATTGCTCTGTTTTTTATACTTATCCATAAAAAATAAACTTTCAAACAAATGCTATCTTTAAATATAATTAACTTTTTTAACAAGGGGAAAAATTGTAAACGGTTTTGTTGGGGGTTTTAAAATAAATGAAAATTTTTGAATTGACAGAAATTTTCTATACAAAATCATAGAAAAAATTAAATACATTTAAAAGTGGGACGTAAAATGAAAGAATTTTTTTGAAATGATAGAATTTTGTTAAAAAAATTCAATTTTCAATAAACTTTTTGAGGTAAATTTAAAGTATAATTCTTACGTAATTACGTAAATCATATTCAATTCTGACGTAACGTACCACTTTTTCAGAAGTTTATTTACCTTTTTGATAAAAAAAGTGCCAGCTGACGTAACAAAAAAGTCCTTCCGATATTTTATTTATAGTACTCAATTTTTTTTATTTTATACATTTATCATTCTGAATTTACTTATGTATTTAGTAACTTTAAAAATGAATTTTCCTTATATTAAAGATAATAATATGTTTTACTATTAAAATTTAATATTAAGGTTCTCCTTCCCTAAAAAAATGTAAATTATTCAATATTGAATTAGCTCATAGAATATATAATTCAATAGGGCATTTTTCGGAAAAAGTTTTGGTTAAAAATATAAAAATTTGACCTTAACGATTAAATCTTATTTTTTTCAAATTTTTATTAATTTTTTAATTTTATGATTTCAATCTGTAAAAAAAATAAAATCGATAAGATATCATGAAAATGTTTTTATTTAATAATTTAAAATATATATCTGCGTAAATATTATATTTTAATTCGTTTATAAAGACGATATTTATGCATATTTTATTTGTGAAGTCTAATTGAATTTAATCTATTGAATTTGAAAGGAGAACCTTAAAAAATCATTGAAATTCCAAACATCATTTAATCACATAAATATCCCAATTAATAGATTTATTCAACTGATAAATAATTATATTTGCTTGATATAATTACATATAATAATTATCTGTTATAATTTTTCCGAAAAAAATTGATTTTTCTAAATTGATCTAAATTCATGCAATTATTACTATTTCAACTCCAAAAAGCGAATAATATATTGAATACGTTCTATAAAATAAATATTTATTAAAAAAATTATATTTTTTAATAAATATACACTATCCAAAAAAACAATAATTATAATCTAATAGAATTATTAACACTAATTGTCGTACAAAATAAAATATCAATGTAAATAAATGCATAGCAAAAGGATTTTTTCTCAGGATTACAAAAACTAAAAAAAAAAGATATGGAATTTTTTAAGTCTACTATAAGTTTTATTTTAAAGATATAATATCATTTTATCATTTAGTACTAAAATAAAATATCAAAATCATTAATCTACATGTCCTTTGGATGATTAAAAAAAAAAATATCATTATTCATTTATTTCAACACACTTTAGATAATTACGTAATATATCATTATATATTATTTTACCTACACCCCGAGCTAAAGTCTATTTTAAACGGCTCTTATTACATCAAAATATCATTTATTCAAAAAGCCAAAAAAGAGCATATTTCATGAAAATAAAAACGTTTTTTTTTTTTAGTTTTTTGGTTAACAAGTTTATCTTTATATTTATATATATATATTAAAATTTGGTTAACAAAATTAATAAAAAAAACTTAACGTTTTCCAAAAATAACGAGCTGTAATAAGGACCTTTCAATTTGTTTTATATGGCTGAAATTTCAATAGTCTCTAGTAGTATGATAAAAAGGGTGATTTCGGACCGAAGTCCTCACTCCCCCTTTTTAATGTCGTCCGCCTAGCGCAAGTACAACTGTTAAACCTTCGATACAATTCTTATATCTTTCTCCAATATTATCTTCAATAGGCGTGATTTCTCAAAAACAATGCTCAGGACCGTTTTCAAAATCAAAATCAACGTCATTGAAAACTTTTTTGGTGATCGCCATTTTATCGAATTACATATGTGGGATAAATTGATGGACTTGTGCGGGGTTTTCATTAGTGTTTTCATATGTAATTAAAGGTAGGTGATTTCGGACCCTGTATTGCGCATAAAAATAATTCTCATTTTAAAATTTTCATTTATTATTTTCATTAATTTTCAAAATTTTTGTTCCACTTTTTGAATTTAAATTTTTGTTCTACTTTTTGAACTTAAATTTTTGTTCCACTTTTTGAATTTAAATTTTGATTGAGGTGGGATCAAGGTGGCGTTGACGTGGGGTAGAGGCGACGTTGAGGTGGGGTGGACGTGGAAAATTTTCATCAAAATTGAACTGAATTAATGAAAATAATTTATGTAGTAATTGAGAGATAAAATTTTATTGTTTTTCCATTAATATTTCACAAGTTTATGGTTATAATTTATGAAAATCATTAATAATAAAAAATGTCGGACTTTCTATTTTTCGAACCTCATAACTTTTCCACTCATGAATTACCATTAAGTTATGGTCCAAATCGAGAATATTTTTAGATGGTTTTTGTTTGTGACTAAATTCTGAATTCCATTTATTAAACATAATTTTTGTTTCTTTATTTTTTTTATCAAACATAAAACAACGCAAATGACAAAACTAGAAGATACACCAACACCAAAATTATATGAACTCCTGAGCCTGATTGTAAATGAAGAGATCACAGAAGAAGATGACTTTTTTGTTAACAAGAACGATCTCATAGAAACTATTGCATATGAAATTTGTGATCATGGTTACGATGGTGACAACATTTATGAAGCTATGTTCTGGTTCATGAAAGGTATAGAGCAAAATGAAAAAGCAAAAGTAACAAACCAAAAAGAAGAAGTGCCCGCGAAAGATGAAATTCCCCAAGTGCCACCTCCAAAAGATATACCACGATACATTGACAATAATGATAACTACTTTTTGAAGAACTTGAAGAACAACATATGGAGGAATACCACGAAAGATGATTCATTTGTTAAGATCACTTATAACGATTTCATCAAGCTCAAAGACGAACAAGAAAAAATAGTGGACGCGATTATGAAGAAACTTTATGATTCACCAGAGGAGTGGCACATCAATTTCGAACAACTTACGAACCGCGGTAGAGATTTACTATTTCCTGCTCTTCATAATTTCTTCAACACTATTGTCAAGAACTTCTCTGTCACAAATCAATACAAACTCAGATTCAAAGTTAATAATGAATGGCGGACTTTACCTTTGACACCAGAAGCTTTTAACAAACTAATGGAAAACTTTACTAAGAAGCACTTTATATTTGACATGGATGATGTAAAACCTGAGTACTTTTATGAGAAAGGTAGCATGGAACTCCCAGAATGGTCTCTCTTTTCTCAACTCATCTTCAGTAAAACCAAAAATGTAAAAAGTAATGCTGATCGTGGTGGTTCTTTCTTTCAATTCTTAGTCAAAGATAGCTGCCCACAAGAGATAGTAAAATACCTGACTCGCCTACAAATTTTCGACACTCTTGCCAACAACAAAGGTAAACAACGAAAAGAACTCGATGACTGCTGCTTCATATATGCTCTTCAACAAACAGGGTGCTATGATGATGAAACACTTAATCAAATGCGACTAAGAATCAACAACAGATATCTCTCCAATTCTGCTATCAACAATCTATGTCAAGAATTTAAGATCCACATCAGTGTTTCATTCATTAATGAAGACGCGAATTCCAAAAACAAGAAGAAATCAATAGGGAAGAATTCATACATAGGAGTCGAGAAAGCAGAACCAAATCGTACTCACAAATTCAACATTTACGAGAAACACTACTTTATTGAAGAGCTGACACCATTTTCTACATACTACATTTCTCATCTCGCAGAGCTTTCACTGGACAAGGCTAACATGGAGTACAACAGCAATCATTGGAGGAAGGCAAGACATTTCATTAGTTCTTCCAATTTAGTGAGGGCATTGATGAAGAACAATTATTTTCGTCCATTAAATTTCGGAGACGGTTGTATTCTCAAAACTATTTTCAATAATGATATCAAGAAGGATGTCACAGGAATTAATCTTGATTATGACGAACAATCCTGCACACAACTTATTAAACCAAAAACAATGAAGAAGAAGACAATTGAAATCAATGATAAAAAGAGTTATTGGTACTGCGATTCTGAGGCTGACACTTCTGGAGACATTCATCGTCCATACATGTTCGTTCTTCAGTCCAAAGATGGCACAATAACTAAAACATTTAAAGGAGAAAATTGTAGTGTTTCATTTCTGGATTTCCTTCCTGATTTCTCTGTAGTGTACTTTCACAATCTTGCTTACGACATTAGATTTCTTTGTTCATATGGCATAAGGAAGTCTGTCATTAAAGGAAACAAATTTATGAAAGGCACAATTGTCTACAAATCTAAAACACTCTATTTCCGTGACACACTTCCTATTCTCTCATGTAAGTTATCACAATTACCATCAATGTTTAATCTCGATAGTGGACAGAAAGAAGTTTTCCCCTACAAATATTACACCATGGAGAGACTCAAGAAGAATGTTGGCGTGATTAATGAAGCAGGAGAAAATGAAGATAAGAGATGGACCGAAGAAACAAAACAACAATTCCGTCACAACTTAGACATTATTGGCTGTCGTCTCTCTGATACCACATTTGACATGTACAAGTATGCAGAATTCTATTGCACCCAAGACGTGAACATTTTACGACAAGGCTTTAATAAATTCAGAGATGGTTTCATTAAAGATTTCAATATAGATCCTTTCAACTTTGTCTCCATTTCTTCTCTCGCTAATGAAGTTTTCAATCAGAGAGTCTATTATGATCACGACTTATATAAATTAGGTGGTGTCCCTCGTTACTTTTGTTCACATGCTATTTACGGTGGGAGATGCATGACTGCTTACAACAAGAAATGGCACACACAAAAGAAGTTATGCGATTTCGATGCAGTATCTTTGTATCCGTCTGCTATGGCACGCTTATATACCGTAAGTGGCACTCCTAAAGTTATTGAAAAAGAGAATCTCAATATGGAATTCCTCTCTAAGCAAAGTGCTTATGTTGTCGAAATTGAGGTCACAAAAGTAAACAAACATTACCCTTTCCCATTGTTAGTTCGCAAAGTTAATGGACTGAACTTAAATGATGACAGAATAGGGAATGGAGAGCCCGTGAAGATGATCGTTGATAATATTTACCTTGAAGATCTCATTAATTTCCAGAAGATAGAGTTTACATTACTGAGAGGATACTACTGGGACGGTAAGAAAGATTACACAATTCAAAAAATCATTAGGGAAATCTTCAATAAGAGACTCGAATACAAGAAGCAAAAAAATCCATTACAGAACTTATACAAACTTATCATGAACAGCTGCTATGGTAAAACTATTGAGAGGCCCACAGATAAAGAGTTCAAGTATTTGTATGAGGGAGATGAATTAGAGAAGTATTGGAAGAAGAATTACATGAAGATCAAAGAAGATGTCCAACTTCATAACTCAAAACTACATGCATTAAAAGTACTCAAGCCTATAGACGATCATTTTAATTTCTCATTACTAGGCATACAAGTTCTATCCATGAGTAAGAGAATCATGAATGAAGTTATGTGTCTGGCCCACGATATAGGATGTCACATATACTACCAAGATACAGATAGCATGCACATAGAACTCAACGATTTACCCAAACTTGAGAAAGCCTATAAAGAAATGTACGGAAGAGAACTCATAGGTAGTGATTTAGGACAATTCCATAGTGATTTCCCAACAATTAACAACCACAATGAAATGCCTGTTGCTATTGAAAGTTATTTCCTCATGAAGAAAATGTATATCGACAAGCTCATGGACTCTACAGGTGATATAGATTTTATGATTCGTGGTAAAGGTCTAACATTAAATTCTATCAAACATGCGGCAAAACAATTTGGTGGCGATTATATGAAACTTTACGAGCATCTCTACAATGGAAACTCAATTACGTTTGATCTTACTCAAGGACAGCCATGTTTCAAGTTCAATTCAAATATGACTATCTCTACACTTACGAAATTCAAAAGAAAGATCAAAACAACTTATGAAGAAGGACCATGAATGATTATCACAAAAAAAGTTCAACATATTTTTCTTTTCATAATTGGTGCGAGGTCATGAGCCATAATTGGTGCGATCCATAATTGGGGCATGAGAAGAGTCATGTTTTTAACCATACATCTTCTTTAATCTATATCTCGGTACTACTTGCTCATTATTTTTATCATCTCTCACTCTATACAATCCATCTTCATAACCAACTACAAAATGTTCTCCAGGCTGTATAACCCTTCTTCTTTTCATCATTGTATCTTTAGGATTGTAGACCTTTACATTAGTCCCATTTTCTAATTTCCAATCTTTTCTGTTCATAATTTCATAGTTCTCTTGTACGATCTTCCTTACTATGAATTCTTCAAGGTCCGCATCATCTTGCACCATCTTTGGAGTTACATCAAATCCTGCATACTTAGATAGAGTCTTGTGTGGGCTATTGTTGTACTGCCAAACTATTTCACTCATAATGTTCGGCGTAATTCTTTCTACTTTCATTAAGTAAGCCATATCACGAATAGTACGTATAACTCTATCTATGATTCCCAATGATGAATGCAAAGGTTCTGTATGCCCTCCCACTTTTTGTCTTCTCACTTTTTCAAACTTAATTCTTTGTGGAAAATCATGGTAAACATTTATAGCCTCCTCAGAGAAGAAAGCTTTTTCTGCATCCCCTATTAACTTTTCCACATATAGATTATCAAAGTCTACCATATCACCAAGAGCATTAATAAATACCTGCGCTGATTTGATTTCCCTAGTTATGACTCTATTACCGTTATTCACTGCTACATTCACAGGTCTAGCAAATAAGTAACGAGTATTAATGTTGATAGCAATAAGGTACACAATATCCTGAGTCTGCATCAAGTCTATCAAGTATGTATATCTACTAGTGACAGAGTGCAGCTGAAACTTTTTGATGTTCTCCTTTAATGGAAAATTATTACTGTGGATCTCTTCTGTGTTCTTCCTAAGTCTACTCTCTAATTCTTGTAACCTTGCTACCTTATTTTTGGACTTGAATCCTATGAGGTTATTAATTGGTGGCTCCACTAATAAATCACCATATTTTCTGATATACCTTTTCTCATATTCTTTATACCAATTATCTAGCTTCCTCTTTGTGGGCCTAAAGTTTTGCATAAGTAAGTTAAATTCGTTGTAGGTAAGCTTTTTAGGGTTTTCATTTACGAGCTGCTCTATTCTCACACCTTCAAATGCTGACGAAAACACATTCATACTTTTTATTTCAACTAAAAATGTCAATGACGTTACCCCCACTCCGAAGACCACATCAGAGAAGTACATTTGCAACTCAAACATTAAAACAGATCAACAGTAGACTTCAATATTACAGACGAGTTCTTAATACACCTATGCCCGAAGATGAGAAAGGAATTATGAAAAGACAGAAATTACAAGCCAAATATGAGAGAGATATGAGAGTTAGAAGATTATTAAACCGAGCAATTTCTAATTATTATTCATGAGCATTTTTGTTTCTTGTTGGTTATTAAATGTCTAACACTCTTCGCCAAGCTAGAATTTTATCAAGTGAGAATGACGCTAGTGTAAAACAAGAGCAGAACACAAATGTTAACATAAAAATAACTCCTAACAAAAGTACCCAACCTCCTAATCCACCACAAGTTACATATCCTCAAGTGTCTCCAGTAAATTTTACTTCACAGACGACACCATCAGCATTTCCATCAGTACAAGCAACAAGCAGAGGTATAGCAGATTTGGGCACTGAACTTGATTCACTTGAGAAGAAAAACAAATTTCTAGAAATGCTGGTTGCCATGTATGAAACAAATCCTCTGAAAATCAATAGTTATGTAGTTTGTGATAGTAAATTGCTGATGAACATGATTAAACTTTTAACAGATGCCGACAAAATTGAGTTAGTATTAGATGAGTCAGATGTTGGGTGTGGGTGTAGTGGTGCCAATAGTAAGTTCATCAAGATCGACAAAATTCTGGTATACAAAAATAACAAAGCTGAAGATCTAAAGTATGGTTATAACGAAATCTATACTCAATTTATAAGATATGGTGTGAGCTTGAAGATTGTAGTGTAAGCAATGATAGCAACCATGAATGAATGACCCTCACGATTTGAATAATGCTAGTGTATGTTCATTTATTTTTGCACTTACTTTTCCAACTATTGATTGCTGAATGCGTAAAGTCATAGCATAATCCTCATCTAAGATCCTGCCATCATACAACAGCACATCTCCTACAGCATAAATGTTAGCATCATCAACATAGAAAAGGTAGTCTCCATGTGTAGCAAAAGTTATATTACCGTTTTCTTCATCCACATTAGTAACAACACCAACAAACTCTTTCCATGATCCATCTATGACTACAGAACATATACAATCAGTACTGTCTGTTGCTGATGATGAAATCCAAACACAGCTTCGTCGCGAGGGCTCGCAGCTACTGGCATTCTCTCTCTTGTACACATGACCTGACATAAACACAGGCTTTCCAACTTTGAAGTCAGATATTTCCTCTCCAGCTTCTATAGGTGCGAGATGTGTAATAGTTGTGCTGTTTCCATATTCTTTCAACATTGATTCATAAACAACAGGATCATGAGGGTTATAATCTACCTTTTTTGTCAATTCATGATCTATAATTTTTGTGGAGTACACAGTTTTTGACTCGGATGCTGGTTCATTAACAATGTAGAAATCTTTTACTTTTAATGAAGTTGTTCCGTAATAGGCATCAGATATAACAGTATCAGACACCCAGAATGTATCAAATGAGTCACTTCTGATTTCGTAAATTCCTGGATCCACAGGTTCGAAACTAGTACTGAAGCCTTTATATTTCTTAGTTCCATCAGCATTAGTAGCATCAATATATACATTGACAACATCGTATAGCGCGTCAATGTCTTTAACACAGTATTTCTCATTTTTGATTTCTATCTCAATTGGTGTCATCTTGTCAAAATCAATATTGATAACATTTGTTTTTGCATTTTCTACATCAGTTTTGAGTGCGTAAGGTTCGAGATCAACAGTAGGAATATCAGTTTTCAGAGCATAAGGTTCGAGATCAACAGTAGGAATATCACTTTTCAGAGCACAATCACTATTACGCACTTCTTCAAGATAATTTTCTGGAATATAACACTCTCTGCCTTTATAAGTTGATTTCACTAATTTTACGTTAATACGGTACTCAAAAGCGTAAGAAATAAGATCATACATGCTATCATGTATATACAATATTTTTAGGTTACGACAATCCGAAAACATACCGGTACACGACGATGGTTCAACTGTAGCTGCTGTGATTATGTTTGAAATATCTAAAACTTCTAAAGCTGCACAATGAGAACACAAACAGTCAATAGTTACCACATTCCTCGAATAAAACATAGATAAATCAGCTTCCTTTAGTTTAAAACACAGATCACACGTATCAAAGAAAAGAGTACATAAATTATTGCTATATCTCTTATCAAATTTTATAGTCTCTAGGTTATTACACTTAAATATTAAATTTGTACATGATTTAACATTAGAAATATCAAAGTTGGTAAGATCAATATGAATTACGGTTTTAGAACAATTTCCGAATGAATACAAAGAAGTTATATCTCTACCATTGAAATCAGTAGCAACAGAGATACTTGCAGGACAATTAGCGTTAAGCCGAATATTACCAAACTTAACAACCTTATCATTGTAAACTATACTTGGAACAAACTTTGTTAACTTCGCTACTGTTTCTAGAGTTGTGATTCTATCATTACTAACATCATAAGTATAATTGCCATAAGTAAAAACATTTTTTGTGATAGTCTTTACAAACAAGATTGTAGTTTCACTCTCTACATTACACTTGATATAGCCAACTTTATCACTCTCATAAGCAACATAATTTGCTACATAGTCAACTGTATCATCTATTTTTACATATACTTCTTTGTCATTTATGCTTACATTATGTGAAACAGTGAAAGAGGTAGAAGTTCCATCTTCAAACACAGCCTTTATAGCTAGAGTGCAATCTTTCCTGTTATATATTTCATTCTTTTCTTGGTCATATTCAAATATTTTATCTTCAACCAGTTTTACAGTAGGTATAGCAACATCATTAGTGGTATCATGTTGTGAGTTTATTATTGTTGGTAATTCAGTTTTGAGTGCATAAGGTTCTAGATCAACAGTAGGAATATCAGTTTTGAGTGCATACTTCTCTTCGGCAACTTCTTTGGTCTCATACTTATTAAATTCATATGCTAGTTCATCTTCGTCAACAAATTTCTCTTCTACTTGTGCAGCGGTATAATGATCTTCTGCTAATTCAGTTTTTAGAACATATGGACTCAAATCTACTGTAACAATTTCATCTTTCTTCACATATGGAGTAAGGTCTGGTATTTCATCTTTCTTGGCATATATGGTCATGTCTTTATTTTCAACAGCTGCGATTCTCTCTTCATGATTTACAAGCTGTGATTTTATAGAAATTCCTCCAAGAATCATATCTCCATCAACAATAACATCATCTTTAACATATATAGATTCATAGTCAGTGTTGTTGTTTCCAGAATTGCTACATACAAAGGCACCATCCTCAACATTTTTCTTTGTTAGTATTCCTGTCATTTGATATAAAAAGAAAAGTCCAACAACAACAATACTTACAATAGTGATAACCAACAATGATACTTACAATAGCAACTTACATGAATGATATCTACACTACTGATTTTCATCAATGCTACCTACAATATTGACTTTCATGAATGATATTACCACATCTGAGAAAGAGAAATGGTAGTGGTAAAAATGAAATCTCAAAAAACTATTCCCTATACTGATTTTCATAATTGCTACCTACAATATTGAAACCTACATATGATATTCTATTCCAGACTTCCGAGAAACTACTCTCACTATCAAATGACCTCATTTAATACTCCTACTGCATACTGATTTTTGATATTTACACTACTAACTCGGAAGGTTTGTCAAGAATAGTAAAACCGAAATTTGATAAGTAGAGTAACAAAACAGAGAATTGATAAGTAGAGTAACAATTATGAAAATCAGTATTGTAGGTAGCATTGATGAAAATCAGAAATGAGAATAGCAATTATGAAAGTCAGTATTGTAGGTATCATTGATGAAGATCAGAAATGAGAATAGCAATTATGAAAATCAGAAATGAGAGTATCAGAGATGAAGATCAGAAATGAGAATAACAAAAATAGATGTCAGTATTGCAGGTATCATGTGCGAAAGTCAGTATTGCAGGTATCATTTATGATTATCGATAGTGCTTCATGTTCGCTTCGCTCTCTTTCCCCAGTTCAATATTCTAATTTCAGAAATAGTGTAAAGTTGTCAGGCTCAATAATGTTACCATTCGTGTCTCTAAACCATACTTTAAACTGCCTTTTCGTACCTACAAATTCATATTTTCTATTATCATCAGGAGGTACAACATTAGCATACCATACTAGAGAATCACAATACTCATCTCTCTGTATAAAGCTACAATGAATTTCAGTTTCGCCATCAAGATATCCTTTACAAGTTGCACGACAGTATTGAAAGGAAATATATCTTTTGTTTAAGCTGCTTGTAAATTCTGATGGCAAATTATTGATGTAGTCTTTGGTGATGTAGTAAGTTTTGACCATTTTTATGAAAAAGAAAAGAAATTATCGTTGCTTCTTCATTTGTGAGAACCATTTATGTTTTGCAATTTGTGAGAACCATTTATGTTATTTTTCTGAAAATTTAAAAATGGAACAGCCGCAACAACAACAACAACAACAACGACAAGAAATAGATATTGATGATGAACGGTTAAATAATTTCGATATAGATACAATTCCACAGCAATTATGGCGCCCACAAGCACAAGTACAAAGAGCACAGTTACCATCACAGTTTGTACCAGGAGAACAGTGGAACAAGACGCCTAGAGATAGAGATTTCAAGAGTTATGGACTTCCAAATTACATGGATCCTAGAAATGGCAATGTTCAAGAAATCATGGGCCATACAAATACTGATGCTGACTTACTTACAATGTTTAATAAGCTCAATGGTACTGCCATTAAACCAGAAGACATGGATGAACTCTTTGGAACTACAGAACAACAAAGAGCATATGCAAGACAGTGGTTAATAAAAGGTATAACAGAAAAGGTCAGCAGCATTAATCCAGGTGGTTTCACTTCTAAAGTTGGTATGGACGATCTTGCAAAATTAATCCTAAACATGAAACGTGATATCACTAGAGTAAAACAAGCAATATCTCCAGCAGGTGCAGATCATATGATCAAAAAACATAACTTAAAAGCAAAACCAAATGCAAAATGGTTTCTTAACAAAAAAGACCCCAATGGACCAGCAGAAATTACAAACTTGACTGATATCAACAATGATGGAATTCCTGATGTTGTTGTATATAATTCAAGAAACCAACCTTTATACGTAAATGGTTACACAACTACAATCTCTAAATTCCCACATGACCTTGCTTACTACCAACAATTCCCACTAAGAAAAGACAGATCAGGAAATCCTAAGAATAAGTGGATTCGTGAACAATTTCATAACTTACATTATATTGATGATGACGGCACTGATCCTAGAAATATTGGTAATGTTAGGCCAGGCTATAGAGGATTTCCAGATGGTGTTAACACTACTGGCTACTCTGTTCGTAAAGCTAAGAGACTTTCACCATACCAGAGATTCAGGAAATACCTTCTCGATAAAGAACTCACACTTAAGTATGCTATTGCTCCAATTCAGAATTTACCAGCAGAAGTTAAATTGCCTATTATTGCTAGAGCTACAGCACACTTATGGCAAACAGTATTTATTAATCCTATATTGAACAAATATGGTATAGATGGTAATAATCCTACCGCTGTTGCCAAAGCTAAGAAGGATTGCAGAGATGAAATTGATGATATTGTGACTGGAAGCATAAGTGACTTGTACTACGGAGATACACAAACCAAAACTAACACAAGAAATAACATCATTGATACACTCAAAACTGCCATCATACAATACTGCCAAGCTAACAACATACCATTTGATCCAAATGCACAACCACCACCACAACGAAGAAGGCAATGAGAAGGGAACCATAAGTGAGAGTTATTTATTTTTATCACTACTGGGCTTTCTCAATTTACCAACAGCAAAATGAGTCTAGAAAAAGTTCATGACATAGTATCACAAGCACTGGAGATAAACAAAAATAACTTATGTGGAAGTAGCATAGATGAAATCCACAATGATATAGATGTTCGCTACAACTCTGTGAATGTTATAGTAGGAAAACAGTCTATGGGAAAAACTGTGATAGCACTACAGGAAATCATTAAAATATCACTTCTAAGTACACACCATTTGTTAATATATGTTACGAAGAACGGAGATGAGAATGATAAGAGTTGGCAGTCACTGAAGACGTTCATTCAAATTCCATATATAGTAGTAAGTGAGAAAAATTGTAAGGATGCCATTCAAGAATTAATCTCTGCTAAAAACTTGTACTATATGATAAAGAGAGAGTATTTAGAGGAAAAAATAGATGATGGGCAGATGGAGGATATGTTTCAAGTGTTGCACGTTCATGACTTCAGCAAAGACACCCTACATACTCTTATACTCTTTGATGATATAGCAAATTCAAAATTGTTCGCGGCACCAGAATCATATTTCTCACAACAACTACGACGCTGCAGACACACAAACATATCTTACTTCTTGCTGATTCAATCATGGAAAGGTCTCGCACCACATATCAAGAACGAGATCACAACATTATTTATCTTCCCATGCTTCAACAAACAGCAACTCCACTTCATATATTCACAGTCCGCGAGTAACTTAACTTTTGATGAATTCTATGATATGTACAAAACTATGACAGAAATGAAAAATAAACGTCCTTATATGATAGTACATGTGACAGAAGGAGGAGAAACAAAAATAAAAAATCAATAATGGTAGAGAATAAATGAATGCACTTATGATTTATCTTGTGGAGGATTTAAGAATTGTATGATCCTATTTATAGTCTCTTTCATTTGGTGTATCTCATCTTGCACATTCATTTCTGGCTCCTCTACGTGCTTCTTCTCCTCGTGCTTCTTCAACATTAAAACATCTTTGATTTTGGTAATTCTGTAACCTTTGATGTGGTAGAGCTTGTTGAGTTTGTGAGTTGTGGTGCTGTCTATTTCTTCTTTATGCTTGTTGTAGAATAAGTTGAACTCATCTGGGGAATCAAACTCTTTGATATAATTTGTGATAGGTTGGAGTATTTTAATTTCTGACATCTTTAATACGAACAAAAATGATAATAACAAATGTTCTTCTTTCATGTTTAATCATAGTTGAGTTTTTACGATTGTGTGTGGAAATTTATTCTGTACTCCCTGATGAAGATCCGCCACTAGATGAAGAAGTGAGAAAAAAATTGTACTGCTGATATGGAAAAACATTAATGAGGTGACAGATTGTGCAAAAACATTAATGAGATGACAGATTGTGCAAAAACATTGATGAGATGTCAGATTGTGCAAAAACATTGATGAGGTGACAGATTGTGTTATTTATTTTTGAGTGATAGAAGTCAGTCGGAATTCAGACCTACTTCAACATAGGGACATCAAATCTGTTTACATTTCTGACCCCAATTGCATTTGTTCCGCTGCTATTTTTGTCTCCATTTGCCCAAGAATCTGCTTTGTCTGCAAAATTGCCTATAGTATTGAGAACATTTCCGACTGTACCACCGAAGACTGGAGCTACTGCTTTTGCTACTTTGGATACTATTGGTGCTGCTTTACTTACGACATTTTTAACGCCTTTTGCTATCTTTTTGAAGAAACTTCCGAAAGCCATGATTTTGAATTCGTGGAAAAAGATACTTTTTTTGAAACTGAAATGACATACTACAACGCTCAAACCAAGAATTTAGGAAATGATGAAGGTGACGTACTCGGGTTCTTCCAAAATAAGATGCGCAATTTAATACAGAAAAACGGTGGCGACAATTCTTTCTCATTCATTATGGAAGAGTTTAAAGACAAAGACGCTCCACTCCCTGTTGGAACCAAGACCAGAATCAAGCTCACACATTCAGGACACACAATAACACAAATAGAAAAATCATTCTCAACTATACTCCTCGACTTCAGAATTAAATTGTCAGACCCTATAGATGTTTCAGCAGATAAGAACAAACTCATGAAAATCTTCGTGGGCTTCAAAAATGCTGTGGAATTCTATGAGGACTGTAGATTCTGGATAAATGACAAACTCCTCTCTGCATACAGGCAAGATGAACTACAAAGGGAATCATTTGCGTATAACAGTATCAAGCCTAGAGATGCCAAAGCTTCTAGTAAATTCAGTCATAGTATCTGGGAAAACGTTGCACAATACTCACCATCTGTCTGTGGAACCTACATTGATTTAGTAGACATTGCTGATGGACAGCCACATACATTCACTATTGAACTCACAATTCCATTTACAGATCAACTTGTACTTCAGGCTTGGCAACTCTACCCTAATGCTATCTGTGGTGAAATAGAAGAGGAAGTCAAAACAAGTCTTCGCGCAATGGTCTGGTGTCAAGTAAATCCAAATATTGTAAAAGAAACATTGCAGTTTTTGGAGGATAAAGAAATTACAGAACAAATTCCAGCAGTAGTTCCAATCTCACGCAAGTTCACACAAGTAGGTAGACCATCAAATATAGTCGTTCATTACTCAGAAAAGCCAGCATCAAATCAAGTCTTACACATTAAGTACCAAAGACTACACGCAGGAAAAGCTTACACAGATACAGATCCAGCAAGTAGGGCAGACACACATAATGATGAAGCAGAACCTTTGACGATAGACTTCCATTATACAGAAGCCGACTACACTAAATATGGAGTAACAAAGGACGACATCAATAAAGCTTCATTTGCGATTATGATAGCTGCTGCCAATCCTGATTATGTTCTCAATGCTGGAGATGATGTGAAAATCATAAGTGAAGAAGTAGAAGGTGCTTTAATTACTGATGTTAAGAAGAGCGACGACAATATCAACCTCAGTGTTGGAAAAATCACCCTTGATGTCCTCGGTGGCACAATACAATTGGGACGTAGCAACTTGGCAGGATTTGGACTAAAAGAGGAAACATATCAAGGTTTAGTTCGAGAATTACAAACACCATTGCTAGTACCTGCGCAAGAACTAACTCGAGAAATCTTTGAGGGAAGTGCAAAGGTAAATGGACTTGAAATCTCTAAGTCTGTACCTCTTCGTAACGCCACTAACATTACCATGATGTTTCCAAAATCGCCGGCAGACATCACCTGCTTTGATAATATTATGTACAGAAATGTTCAGCTCATCGTAAATAAAAGAACATACCCAGATACTGAATTCAGTGATACGTGTGCAGCAAGGTTCTACCAACATCAACTTATTGCAAATGAACTCGACGGAACTTTAGAAGCAACCCAAGAATTTGAGGACTCCTTCACGCAACCTCTTAATGATCCTGTTACTGGAAAGCGTTATACCAATTGCAGGAGTGATGGTACTTCTTTTGGTATCAATTTCCAAATGGAGAGAAGTAATGCTGGCTATGTCTTTGATGGTATCGATACGGGCTCAACATCTATTACAGTCACATTTAGAGGACAACCAATGTACCAAGGAGAGAACGACACATACTTTATACCAGACCCTGACTATCCAGATCAACACCCACCTGCACCAGAAGCTTGGATTTGCAGCGATACATACTGGACCTGGAGCACAAATGGTGTAGAGTATTATGCTGTAGGTGTCCCTGCTGGATATGAGTAAGTGGTGGAATCTCATTAATGTTGACTTTTGATGATTTTTATTTTTGTTTAATTATTTTTGAATTTTATCTCATGTACAAAAATAGATGACAACAGAAATGACAAACTCACGAATAACAATAACACCGAAGAACATTGAGAAGTATAACATTTATTGGAATTATAGATGCTTATCACCAACTGCAATCATGAATGTATTAAAGCAGAACTTCCCCTCTCGTTATTTCAACACTGAATCCACCACTCATGTTTTCATAAATAAACATTCAACGATGCCAGATCATTTTGCTAAACCTGATCGTGATAGTTGTAATGTAGAAGTAAGTTGTATCTCATTGTCTAATCATGAAATTATTTCCAATCATGAGGTATCAATGCTGTTTAATTGTGGAATGTTATTCATTAGAGTTACGAAGAGTGAAAAGTGGATGCGAAAATATGGTATGTCATATGTTATAATCAACAATCAAATCACTGAAACGGAATCATTTTCGTACTATCCATCAAGCTATTCCAATTTGTTGAAACCACCAACAGAAAAAGAAATACGAGAACAAAAAGAAAAGAGAAGTTTTAATATAGTCCTTAATCATATTCAACCGTGAAACCTATAAATGAGAATTATTTTTTATGCGCAATACAGGGTCCGAAATCACCTACCTTTAATTACATATGAAAACACTAATGAAAACCCCGCACAAGTCCATCAATTTATCCCACATATGTAATTCGATAAAATGGCGATCACCAAAAAAGTTTTCAATGACGTTGATTTTGATTTTGAAAACGGTCCTGAGCATTGTTTTTGAGAAATCACGCCTATTGAAGATAATATTGGAGAAAGATATAAGAATTGTATCGAAGGTTTAACAGTTGTACTTGCGCTAGGCGGACGACATTAAAAAGGGGGAGTGAGGACTTCGGTCCGAAATCACCCTTTTTATCATACTACTTCTCTTGTAATAAGAATTCAATACTCCTGCTTTAAGGAGTATTGAAATTATTTTATTTGTCAAATAATTGAATACTTTTTGCTTTAAGGTTTGAGTACTTTGCCTTAAGGATTCAATACTTTAAATATATTTTCAGAGTATTTTATAGAGTATTCTTTACAAAAATATTGGATATATTGCATTATCTTTTTGTCCTCACGACAATTAAATTGCACAATATACTTATATATTTAAGATTATATATAAAAACATTTATTATTAATATCAAGATACAAAATAAGACAAATTTCGTTTTAATTCAACCGAACATTTTGCTTTAGATAATCATAATATCTATAATTATAATACAATATTATTATTAATTTCATAAAAAAAATCTTATATATCTATAAATAACCAAAATATTTATATATTTATAATAATAAATTTCTTTCAATTTTTAAAGAAATAAAAAAGTCCATTTATTCCTATCATAAAATGGTTTAATATAATGTTTTATATTTATTTTGATATATATAAATGTTTGAATATTCTAAATAATAAATATATTATTTTTAATCGTTTAAAAACCAAAAAATTAATGTTCTTACATTTTGGGCTTTTTCAATTTATGTAATAAGATTTGAGAAATACTGTGATAAGGAAAAAATCTTTGATTTTTCTAACAAAAATTATAAATATATGATAAGTATAAGATTATAAATTTAAATAATTTTTTTATTTATATATATATTTGTAATTAAACAAGATACTCTTATTTATAATTTTTTTAATTAGGGTCATAAGTTCGTTTGGCAGCTCGTCTTTTTTTTTTTTAAAAAAAATTCTTATTACATTTTTATTTTTGAAAATGTAATAAGCTCGGGGTGTAATTTTACCTAATATAAAGAACTAACATATTTCAAGAATTTTGCTTTTCCTTATTAGATATAAAAGAATTTTTGAGCCATTTTAACGTACGAAAAACGGTTACGAGTGCTCCTTTTAATGTTTTTTTAAATTTTATATCATTTATCCAAAAGGTAGACTTTTGAGTAATAGGAGTAAATATCATTAAATCATGAATTTTTGAACTAATATAACTTTTTAATTTTTCATTTAAAAGTTTTAAAAAATATTTTTAAGCCTTCTCAGGAAAAATGTATCTTCATATAATAAACATTACAATCATCAACATAATAGATAAAAATTATGCACCGTTAATTAAATTGATTAATTTTTTAAATGAAAAAACATATTCAAAATCTTTATTAGATTTAGTTAAATATACTTTTCATTTATAAAGAATCTTAATTTTTTTAATAGTTTATTAAATATAATTAGTAAATGCATTCTATTAAAAAAATCACAAATTAAATATTATATTAATTTTAATATTATAAATTATATACAAACAAATAATAGAAAATATTGAAAATCATAACAGCATCTGGCTATTTTCCTTTTCCAGTGGAATATTTTTGTTTTTGAGCCGAAGACATCAATTGTTGTGCTGTTTTAGCATCTAATGATGAATCATCTGGCATTATTTCTAAGCTTGATGCAATAATTCCTTTTAATTCAGGTGAGAAACGTCTAGCAGCATTAATTAATGTAGTTCTAGCCTTGTATAATTTCATCTTCAAGTAAACAAGTCCAACTGCATCAATCACACTTTCTTGTAATACTCTTGGCGAATTTTCGGTCACACTTTCTAAAAAGCCACAAAGTAATGTTGTTGCAACAGATTCATCACCTTCAAGTCTGGAAAAACTTGGCATTACCATTCTCATGAAATAATCTAATTTAACATCATCTTTATGGATCATCAATTGGCACTCCTGGCAAATCATTTTAAAAACATCAATTCTGGCATTCATCATAAAAAGTCTTCCAGCAAGTAATGCCATTTCACAATTTTTATTTTCCATCAATAATGAAAAATAACGATAGGAAACCTCTGAATTCATGGTCGTTGCAAGTTCTGCTAAACAAAGACAAGCAATGTCTCGTTTATGCCATGCCCGACTCAAATCAAAAATTGGTAATGCCAGCATTTCCGCAAGTTGTGAATCTGAATATGAAGAAAATGACAAAGAGCAGTGTGAAAAAGCTTCAGCATGTCTATATGGAGATTGATATTCACGAGTAATGACATCTGGATCTTGAATAAGCATCATATCTCGTTCAACAAGAAGCTGAGCTATTGCAAAAATGTGGTTACTTTTCTTAATAATTTCTTTTCGTTCGTTTGATATTCCGCTTTCAGAATAACCATCACCATCGCCATAGCCGTCATTGTAAATATCGTTATCATCAGCATTATTACTCTCGTTATCAATACTTCGCTCGCTTTTATATAAAACATCTGCATAAGGAAGTTGTGAGACTATTTGGTCGAATAATTCAATTATATTTCGTGTAAGAATTGATCTAAAACGTAGAGAAAATCGAAGAATCCAATGAAGAGGAGCTGTATCGTTGATGAGAGGTTTTGCCATTGTTTGAAGAAGTTGGTATGCGAGATCAGTATGAGATGCCAATAATAATCGTCCAAGTAATGATTGACTGATAGGTAATGCATAATCACATGGCCTTATTTCGAACCTAAGTTCTCCATCTTCACTGTATGTATCGCTTGCAAGCATGCTTCGAAGCTTATTCACCAAAAAGTGTGAAAAATCATGATTCTGAAGAAAATTGGTCAGAGTCAAAATTGATAAAATACTTGGCAAACTATCTTGATTTTGTTTACATAACGCGGAGGCGTCCTTTAAAGCATTTGTAATTGACATGTTATCGATTGCGAACAAAATTGGTTGAGATGGACCACAATCAATGCTCTCAATTATAAAAACATTTCGTGATTGGAGTAAAGGTTTGATTTTTATTTTTGACATTAATTCAGAGCGAATCGACATTAAATCTTCGTATTCTTGGCATGTTTCAACCAGAGTTGTATCTGGAATCGCGTTAATGTACTCAAGAAGTATTAGCGGATCAGTGCATTCTTTGAGAAGATCGACAACATTTGAAGTAAGTTTAACTCGTTCGCATTGAAGAAGTTTGGAAATCATTAAGTGGGCATTTTTTTTTGTTTCTTTTTCGTTAGATGCATGAATACAATATTGGATTACATGCTCATCTGTAGTATGGTGAAGGAAAAGTGGGAAAAGATGTGTAAGAGCGCCTCTGATTGTAAGGTCAGTTAATTTTGTTTGATTAGGAATGAATTCGAAAAATTTAATGCCAAGTTGGTCTGAAAATGCTGTCGTTAGAATGGCAAACACAGTTTTAACAAATGAGCAAAAATTAGGTGTGAACATTTTGGTTTCAGCACAATCAAGAAGGGTTCGTTGTAATGAAAATGTAATGCATCTTAATAGTAGAATTCCCATTGCAGAAACATGAAGAGAGCCAAGAAGTCTTTCTCGAGCAACGCTTAAAACTGCTTTCATTTTGTTATATAATGTTGAGGGTGATAAATGTATAAATGATAAAAAGTCGTTATCATCTTTTTTATTGCATGAGCCTTTATCGCCAGCTGGACCAGTTGACAAAAAGTAGTGTGAAAGAATAAGGGGCATTTTTTCAATAAAACCATTTAGAGAGGAATTTGTTGCTAAATCTACCATTACATATTGTGATGTTTGAATTTCTTTGTCTTTTTCTTTTTCATCAGCATCAACATTTAGCAAAACTTCTTTTGGTGTCAATAAGCTAAACAAGTATAAATTGACTGGAATATGATTTACCATCGCAAGAATGCAAAAAGGTGATAAAAATGGCCTTGTTTGAAGAAACTCGCATAGGAGTTGACCATCTATTTGATTAGATAATGTGAATGCATGAATATATAAGAAAATTGATGAAAAAGCAAAAATTAATTGTTCATGAGTTGCGCATCTTTCTTCATTTAAATCTCTCAAGAGATCAATGATTGCATTTGTCAAAACGGTACGTGAATTTCGTGGTTCATTAAGTAATTTGAAAAAATCAAGTGGCGCATGATTTAAAATAAGGCGTTTAAAATGATTCAGTATTGCATATTGGTATGCAGGATCATTATCTAATTCCAAAGCAAGGCCAGGTAGTGATTTTACTTCACTTTTTCTAAAAGCATTTGATTGATTTCCCTGCCTATTCATATCACTTGATCGCCTAAAATTTTTGTTTAGATTGCCATTTGGATTAATGTTAAAAATTGAGTTAGAATTTGAATTGGTTTTATAACGAAGTGATGGGGGAAATGGAACAATTTGTCCGTATATTGAAAATGGTTTGACGTAAGACCGTAGTTGTATTATCCTTGAATTAATAGGCGCATAAAATCCATGAAGAAGCCAATGTGGCTGATAAAGGCCCCAATTTAAATCAAAAGCACCGCTTAATAATAAAACAGGAGGAACTTTTAATGAAATTAGCCCAATTATTTTATACATTGAATTTAAAACAAATGATGAAGTATCGTTTTGTGAGTGATTGTTTGAAAAATTAAAAAGAACAGTATCTAAATTTGAACGACTACTCCGTTTTCGAACAATTGGTTTGGGTGAACTATAATTTATGCTGTTAGTACTAATGTTCGATCCAAGCCAATTTCCAAGAAAAACAAATGAAGGAACTAATTTTGATGCTGATGATTCGTTTATGAGTGATTTGATTTTTTCGAGGGTTTCTTTGCGAGGGTTGTTGAGAAAGTTTACAATCATTGATAAAAGCTCATTTGGTGAATCAATTATTCTCAGCATCAAAAAGATTTGAATAACGTCTTTCTCTTTATAATTCTTTATATTTATCTACTAATACTATAGTTTTTAAAGAAAAAATATTATAAAATTCGAATTTAATTACCTTGACGTATTTAAAAATTACAAATTTTATATTTTTAATAGTTGGTGAAATAGTATAGTGATCGAAAAAAATTATTTCTTTTTGAATTAATTAATTAACCAATTTTTGGTATGAATTCTTTAAGGTCAATAAGAAACGATACATCACTCAAAATTGTCACTTTTTGATAAAATTTTTTTACATAGAAAAAAGAACTAAGCTGGATTAGAGAAATAAGATCACTATTTCAATGTTTCATATAACTTTTTGCATTCAATTTTAAAATTTTATTTTTCCTTCTTCAGAAATTGCCCACAATTTTCTCTCAAAACAGGTCTGATTAAAAAAATATTCAATTTTCAATTTTAGAGTAATTCTATAAACCAGTCTGACCGATTCTATGAGATTATTCAAATTAATTGAGATATTTTTTTGAAGTCAATAATTTATATATAACTCATAAAAAAAACAATATATAAACAATTAAACATTTGAATATAAATAATAACATTTTTTTATAATATATAATAATAATAAAAAGTGCTATTAAAGCAGTATATGAAAAATCAAATTTAAATCATTCTGAAAAAATTAATAGTAATTAAATAAATTAAATGGATAAATCATTTGATGTTTATTAATAGCAAATCAGTTATTTGTTCAGTAAAATATAATGTATTTTTTAAAAATGAAATATTCGTAAATAGAACTCAATTTCAACTCCAAAATTTTAGATTGGAAAAAAAAATAGTATTATATATTAACAATTATTTATCAAAAATATTATTTATCAGGTATTTGGCAAGAAAACGAACCTCGCCAAAAAAATTCGAACGATAGATTCAATTCTTTCAAATTATTTGAAGGAAAAACTCACAATTTACTCGTTAGACGATTAGAATTTCAATAAATTATTTTCATGCTAATTATTGAAAATTGAATATCATTGAAAGTATGTATTATTTATTATATATATTTCTTGATCAATTATATATATACATTTAATATAATTTTTAAATAAATTATATATATAAAAATAAATAACAAATTAATAAATAAATCTAATGTAATCCTTTGTTATTATATTAAAATACATAAAAATAACATTATAAGGTCAATTTATAACCATATCTCTTTTTTTATATTAATCTATTTTTATTTTGATAAAATTTGAATAAATATCTTATTAAAATAAAAATATAATTTTAATAATATATATATAATTACATGAATCTGCATTTATATTCAAAAAATTAATATTTTTATTGAATATTAGAATCTATAAAAAAAAATTAATCGTTTTTTATCTGAAAAATTTATTTAATAATTTCAATTAATTCAAAAAATTTGGGACCTATATCTCAATTTTCATTGAATTTTGAGAAATATTCTCAAATCATATTACAACTCTGCTATAAACCTTTAAATCTTCAGAAAAAACCTTATACTTCTTGAGAGAGCTCTCAATTGTTTTCAAAAAGTTCATTTATATTAGTAAATATATAGCATAAATATATCTTGTTAAAAATTTTGATTAATGGTTTTAAATCAGGAAAAATTTATTCATATATATATAACTTAGAATTACCAAATTTTTTTAATGATTTTAATGTTTTTTTTTTTTTTTGTAAATGGAAATATTAGATTTTAAAAAAAAGATAATAATAATAATTCAAGATGATTCTCAGATAAGATTAATTTTTATTAAGAAATTGCTGTAAAATATTTCTACATTTTGCATATTGCAAAAATATGTTGACTATGAAAAAGATTTTTGCCATCAATTAGGTATTAAGTCATCCAAATGGTACAAAGAGTGTTTTATTTTTCTTCTGTTTTGTGGAAAAATTAGTTTTAAGAACATTTTTGATTTCAAAACATGTTAAGATTCTTCAATATTACTGAACAATGCATTAACTATATCATATTGTACCATTATATTGACTTATTTGTGCTTCCAACCTTTTAAAATCCTGTATATCTGAGAGAGATCTTATTTGATTTCTATAAAAATCAATAATAAACGCTCTTTTTTTATTCAAATTTTATTAGAAAATATCGTCAATCTATTCAATTTAATATTATACTAATAATAGAAAATTTCAATTATTATCAAAAAAATTGAATATATTTTCTTAATTTTTTGAAAATCGTATCAATTAGTATAAGGTTAAATTGAGAGAAGTATAAGGTTTTTATAATTACTCTATATTATGAAAAAGTTGATTGAGTTAATGGGAAGCATAAATTTATATTTTAATTCTCTAGGTACAACTTTTCTCTTTGTTCTCTTTTTTACAACTTTTTGAGTGTTCTTAAAAAATGAATAGCTTTAATTTGTCTTTCTAGTCTTATTAAATGAGCTTCTGCTAAGACATCGCTTGGATCAGAAGGATGTTCATTCAAACATTCTTCAGATATATATTCTTTTAACTTCTCAATATCGGAATTAGATAAATATGAAGTGTTTCCATAAATTGTCCCTTTTTCCCATTTTAAGGCCAAAGCTGATCTCTTAAAGCATGTTTTGATAGCTGCTGGTGAAATTGATTGTTTATTTTCATCATTCTGAAAAGCAATATCCCATGAAACTCTGATCTGACTATAGCTAATTTTTTCAATGCATCGAAGTATCCATTTCTGATCATTTGAAAAGTCTTGCTGGTCCAATAAATCCATTTATGAAGTGAAATAAGGTAATTGATTTAAAATTGAAATAAACAATGGCTAATTGATATTTGATAGAAATCCAATAAAGATGATCTTCAGAATTAAATCCGTATCAAGATATTGAATTTTTTTGAATAAAAGGTATATTTAATCAAATATTTTCACCACTAGTCAATTATATTTGACCTCTTGCTACGGGTCTGATGAAATAACGTTAATCAAAATTTTGTTTACGAAAAGCAAGGGTTAGTTTCCAGTAAAATTGGCCCAAAAAAAAAAAAAAAAAAAAAAAAAAGAGGTGCGAGAGCTGGTTGATTTCATTATTATTAAATTATAAAATAATATATATATATATATATATCCTTCTCTATTATGATAGGATTTTAAATTATATTAGTCACTAGGAGTAAAAATATTTGTGTTTTAAAATTTTAATAAAATAAAAAATAAACCATTCAATTATAATTTTATAAATGTTGGAGAGTAATTACATTTTCTCTCTTTTAGAACACAAATAAATATTTATATATATGTAAATTACATTGTTATTTTTATTTTATTAAAAATAATTCAATAATAAAAAAAAATTAGATTTAATTTTTCCCAAGTTGGGAATCCCAACCAAAAAAAAAACCAAAATATCAAGATAAAAAGTGATGAGCTGAACATTGACTGGAATTATTGAGATGATGACTCAAATCGTTATAATCCCAATGATGTGATACAGCTGAAAAGAGATTGAAAAGTCTGATGTACAATAATAATTCTTTCTTTGGAAAGATAAGATTCAGAATAATACGATTTGAGCCATTTTTGCTATAAAATTATAGACAAAATTTTCGAAAATATCTGACCAAATATAAAATTTAAATAAATATCTTGAAAACAAATAGGTTAAAATATCTATAAATTTTGATATCGGCATTATATTTCCTATATATTAATAAATACCATTAGTAAACCAAACTATAGGGCCATTTTTTCTAGGAGCTTTTAGAAAATTAAATTGATTTTTTTTTATCAAATTCTGGACAATATCTGAATTTTTGGATGAAAATACAATTATCCAAAGATATTAATGAATATACTACATCAGGGACAAATTTTACTCATACTATCTCAAGATATCTTGATTTTAATTTTTAGACTAAGTTGCTGAAAACAAGTCATTAATCATATTTTTATAATTACCGCTATATATGTATTATCTCATATAATTTTTATTAAATTTTTTTAACTTTGAACCACATTTTTTTAATTTTTTGTTAAAAATTATAAATTGAGGGGAGATAATTACAACGTGTTTTTTTTCTTCAGAATTTTTAACTTACTAAAAAAAGAGCTAATTTTTATTTTATTTATATGTAAATCGCTCATAGTTATTGTTTCAAGCATAAAAATATAAAAAAAAAAAATGATTTTTTCCATAAAAAATTAATTTGTGAGAACAGAATGAAAAATTTGATTAATCATTTAAAATTTAAATTCGCAATAGTCGTTATATTTTTTTATAAATATCTTAAAATTAAATAGGTTAAATTTAAAATAAAAAATATACATATGAATTATAATATGTATTAATATTATAATATTGATTTCAATTAAATTTATAGGGCCAATTTTTCTAGGAATGCTTAGATTTTTAAATTTCATTTTTTTTGTTTAATATCAAACAAAACAAAAGATATATAGAGGAATTAAAATCAGTTATCAAATGTGCATAATAAGAGTTGGATAAGCATACATTTTAATATAAGATGGTTGAAATATCTTGATTTTAATAATTTGGCAAAGTTGCATAAAATCGGGAAATGATAGTTTTTTTATATTTATCATAGTATATATTTTAATTCACTTTATTTTCATTACGATTTAACAATAAGAAACCATATTTTTTTGCATTTTTTTATGAAAATTTGAAATTGAGGGGAATTAATTATAACGTATTTTTTCTTCAGAATTTTATAAAATAAAAATAAAATTACCCCCGGCGAGCGATTCAGATTAATAAGAAAATATGTATATATACATGTTGATTATAATAAAAATACAAATAGTTATCCCTATAAAATTCACCAGAGCTCCCTATATTTTTATATTATATTTATTTTTTTTTTAAATACTAATATCTCTATAAATTAAAAAACTATTTTATATATTATATTAAAACTATATATATAATTTAATTTATATATAAATAAATAATATTAAAATCAACAATATATCAGAACTAATTAGAAATTTCCAAAATACCATTTTTTCCCGCTTACTTCTGCAAACATTAAAACGACCTAATAATTAAATATGATGTATAAGAGTTACCAGGGCAGAAGCCATTTTCGATAATTTTTTTTTATATTGTAATATAATATTTATACATGAACAATTAGAATATTTTTCAAAATACTAGATTTTTTACAGGGAAAAAATCAAGATAAATAAGTTTTTCAAAATAAGCAAAATTCAATATAAAATGATCGTTTCATTAATATGTAAAAAGTTATTTTTTCCCTTTTTTTGAATAAAAAAATTAGAATTTTTAAGTTTTTTTAGAGATATAACGCATGTTTTCCGTTTTTTATTAATATCAAGTGATAATATAGGCTATTTTGAAAAATTAACGTAATTATTTCCGTTTTTTTGCTAAATAACGTGTATGATACAAAATAAATTATATGTTTTTTCACAAATAATGTGAATAACGTGAATGATTTTAGTCACTTCATTTTTCATTTTGATGAATGCAAATCAGCCACTAGGAAATGTTAGTATACCATACATTAAAGAAATCCAAAGTCTGGAAGCACAATTAGAAAATCAGCAAAAGTATTTTGGATTGCAAGAGAAAAAACGTAAAATAAAAATTCAGAATTTAAAAATCCAAATTGAAAAAATGCAAAAAACAATTCAAAAGTTTGAAGAGTTAAATGAATCTCAAAAAAATGATTATGATCAAGTTAAAGATCCAAGAAAGTTCATCTCTCAATCATTTATTGTAGAAGTATCAAATAATCTAAAACAGCCAATAAATAGAAGAAGATATACAGATGATTTTTATGATTTTGCAATGCTTCTATATTTACAAAGTCCAAAGACTTACCGTACGTTGAGGCAAATATTTCCATTTCCTTGTGAAAAGTGCTTGATGGATAAGTATTCTGCTACAATTTCTCAGATATCAAGATCACTGGTTGATTTCAAGTATTCATTTTATCTTCTAAAAGAGCTAGATATAAGCGGTGAATGTACTTTGGCTATTGATGCCTTTTGTTTTAGAAGTTTTTCAGGAACATCTCTTGGTTTGAATTATACTCAAAAAGCTGGGACTACTAATACAACTGTAAAGACTGAAGAAGAAGAAGAAGAAGAGTTTGAAAACAATTCAGTTCAATCTTTTGAAATTGATACTGAAATAATAGATGATTCACAATGTGTTAATAAAGAAGGAGTGTATTCAAATGGATTTATATTCATGTTGATTCCATTAAGTTCTTCTTTACAGCCAAAAATAATTCACATTGAAGTTTCTGAAAATGGTTCTTACAACGAGCACATAGATCGTATTGCAGAATACTTTAAAGAATCTCTGCGTCGAATGAACATCACTCCTTTATTTCATGCAACTGATGGAGATAGAGGAATGAGTGAAGCTCATGACAATTTTTTTGCTACCTTCTTTATGAAAAAGAATACTATTATCCATACCAATTTCGAGACATTAATTTCTAATGCATATATTACATTATCTAATCAAAGATGTTCGATCCCTGTATCTGATCCATTACATCTTTTTAAGAATTTTCGTGGAAAGTTAATTGACTATAAAATTCAATTATTCCCTGAAAGTGGTTTAATTGATTGTATTGAAATAAATAATGCACTTCATATTGGAATGGCTTTAGAAGATAAAAGTTCCTTATCACGAATGAGAGATTCATATGTTCTTCAATTGTTTTCATTTTCAAATTTCATACAATTAATCCAAAATGGTTTGGGAAATGCTGCTTTTATTTTTTTTGGATATTCATGCATCATAACTTCTATTTTTTCAAATGATATTACATTCTCAATGAGGATGTCTCTCCTTGAAACTGCTTATGAAATATTTTTTGATCTCATGTGTAATGTAATTGAATTGAAATCAAGAGGAGTTCGTGAAAGAGGCGGAGATGGAATCGATACAATTACATTTGCTGAATTGCATTACGCAAAAAGGATCCTAAATACTATTGTGGCTCTTGGTGTTGCTATTAGATTTGGGCCACCAGACTTAAGAATGGACGCTATTGGTAGCCACCTTGTTGAAAATTCAATTGGTTTGGCTCGTTCCTCTTCTTATGATCCAAGATGGCAGCGAATTCTACGAAGTTTTACAAATTCTGAGCTAAGAAAACAACTTGCATTAAAACTTGGTATAACACTTCACATCCAAAAAAGAATCAATGCGGGAGGATGTAAAATTAAAAAAGATGACGATTCAATGATTGATACACCAAAATGGTGGAATTCATATAACATTTTTCAGATTTTAAAATCTCTTTGCATTCCTGGATTTGAAAGTTCACATTTAGACGAATTAGAAGTTCTAATTAATGAAATTAAAGTTATCGCCACTCGAACAAGTATTAAGACCGTGAATAGCAGCGAAATAGCTGGATCTCTAATCATCGCCCGTCTTTTTAAGTTTAAATGCAATAATAATAATGAAGATGACGAACAATGAAACTTCTAATATGTCTTTAAAGACATCATTAATTTACTAAAAAGTAACAATTCGTTTTAATTATATTTGTCATATAATTTCATATTTTTTTGTTGAATTCACCCATAGAAAAAAGATATTCTGTTTTTTAATAATTACGAAATTTATGTTTGATTTGATTCAATAATCAAATGAAATATCACTGTAGTTAAACATGAAAATGGATTGAATGAAGATTCGCATTGAATGAAATATTATTATTAAACGAGCCGGTAAGTTGAATAAATTTTTTATATAGAAAAGTTTTTAGAAATGATAATTTTTTGCATAAAACACAGATCTTGCTTAATCGTTTTGTTAATTCAATATTAGAAATTTCAATTTTCAAATCATTTTAAGGACTTGACAAATTAATTTTTATACCGAAAAAGAGTTCATTGTATTTGATATTGAGAAGTGTATTCCATTAAAAACATTTGAATTTGAAATACTAGAAAATGAAAAGATACAAAGAAATTTATAAAACAAGTAGCTATTCTGTCATTGATAACTTCATTTGTACGTTATATGTGCCAATAAAATATTATATATATAAATTAAAATCAATAATATAATTATACTAATACAAAATGAAAATGATATATTGATGAATATTTTGAAGATTGAAACAAAAATATTAAATAACGGATAATTTGCTATTAAAATAAGGATATTTCGAAAATATATATTGATTCGATATTGAAGAAATGATATATCAATGAGATGAAATAAAATGTGTAAATCGATGATTGGAGAAACTAATAACAGTTGCTTTTTTGTCAAAGAAAGTTGTAATTTATTCGAATATCTAATTTCAAAGCGATCAAACGCCATTTTTCTATTACTATTTTTGCAAATTGAATCAGCAATCAATTTGAATCAGATTTATTCGTTAACGATGACCAAAATGATTGATATGATTCCAATAATAATGTTTCAACTTAATAATTTTTAGTACTTTAAAATAAATATGGCATTCTACAAAGGCTTTTAACAATTACTCCTTATTAGTTTCTTTATATATATAAAAACTTTTTCACTACATATTTGTTCGAAAATTTTAAAAAAATTGACCCTATAGATAACTGTAAATATCTTAATAAATTTTCTGTAATTTTTTAAATAAATATTAAAAATAAATTTATTTAAATCTATTTTATTAATAAAAACCTTAAAATATAAAATTCATCGAATACTTTTTTTTCAATTCATCAATCTTGATCAGATGCAGTCATTTTATTGAAACTCAGTGACTTCAAGTTAATGGATAAATATCTCCTGTTATTAAAAAATAAATTAGGTATTACCCTCTAATTTACCATTTATTAAATAAAATATTAACTACTTATCAATATAATTTAAAATTAATGTAATAAAAATAGATTTTTTTATTTCTAATTATAAGATATTTTGGTTTAAAATACTTACTATTATAAAAATAGTATTATATTGTTATAATATTAAAATATTTTTTATTTATTTATTTCTTTTTTTTACTATCAAAATATATATATACAAAAAAAAAGTTACGTTAAGTCACTTTTAGGCCTTATTTTTTTTACATCACAAATACCATAAACGTCTTTTTAACGTCTTTTTTCGTAAAATAACGATTTTTTGATTTGTAGTATTAATGAAACTTTTTGAATGCGAATAAATTTTTTTTTATTTTATGAAGAATCAAAAATAATATTATTTAATTTGAAAAACATTTTACTATTTTATCTTTTTATTTTTAAATTATTTAAAACATTTTTATTATAAAAAAATAATTGTAGATCAAGATAAAAATAAAAAACTAATATCGAGAAAATAACGTATTTACAATTGTAATTTTTAAACGGACAAGTTGTATACAATTGTAAATACAAAAACCAAGGCTTAGTCACTTTGCCTTATGAACTCTTGATGTATAGCATTAGGTATGCATTATATTATATTAAAAATAGCATTGATTTGATTAACAATTTAGTGAAAAAATCCACTTTTTTAAATTAAAAAATACGTTATTTTTAGTTCTCGCACTTCTAAAAAAAATGAGAAAATGAAAATGGGCCAAATTTAATAAAAAAAAGTATTTTAAAATTATATTATTAATATATAATTGTTATATATTTTATTTATATCATATAATTATTATAATATAATAAAATAATAAATTACATATTAAGATATGAATTTAAATTTAACGACTCTCAATTTTTATAACCATTACGGCCGTAGGCCGTAGTTGGAGAGGTATTCATGTGAGGTGACTTAACGTCTTTGCTAATTTTTATTATTGCATTTTTTCAGCCAATTTAAAGTTTTGAAGACTCAGATTAAGAGAAACAAATTTCTTGCCTGTGGAGATTGTATTAAGCATGCTTTTTTGAAAAAATAATGTTAAATTTTTTTTTTCTAATATCTTGATATTTTTACTCAATTTAAAATATATGCCAGATATTTAAAATAATAAAGGTAATTTATCAATACCATAATTTATTGTGAGATTTAAAATTTTGTTCTTTGTTTTATATGTAAAAATAATGAAGATTTTAGAATTTGAAAATGAATTTTTTAGCAAAAAAGTAGAATACTTAAAAATTC
The DNA here is from genome assembly GCA_039105265.1 of Tritrichomonas musculus. Lineage (NCBI taxonomy): Eukaryota > Parabasalia > Tritrichomonadida > Tritrichomonadidae > Tritrichomonas > Tritrichomonas musculus. Next base: position 171,997 of record JAPFFF010000012.1, read on the forward strand.
TCTCGTTAAATTTTTATATATTTTATGTATATGTTTTGGCTTAATCTGAATTATTCAGTTGAGAATGGAATATATTGGTTATGCGCTCATTTTTGAGAAATGTTGATTTTACTTTATATTATTAATTTTATTGGTGCAAAATGCCAAAATTAAAAAAATGAGAAAAACTTTTTTTAAATATTTATGTTTTCTTGAATTAACTTTGGTAACAATAATTTAATTATATTGAATAATAATAAAAAATAAAAAAAATCATAGTTCATTAATTCTAAAACGCAAAATATTAGTTATAAAATTATAATTTTTTACGATTATTTGATTCAATTCTTATGAAATGTTTCTATTTTATTAATAAAATTGTAATAAAATATTGAGAGAATAAATTTTTTTTCAAAAAAAAGATGATTATAAATTCAATTGATTATTTATTAATTTGTATAAAATGATCGTTCATAAAATATTGAAAAATAACAAAATCTAATCTATATATTTCTTAATTATAAGATTTAAAAATGTATATTAATTTTATATATAAACTTGTAATACATTTATAAACTAATTTGAATATTAATAAGCGCATATAATGCATATTTATTAATAAATAATTATATTTTTATATTTCTATTGAAATTATAAAAATTCAGAAGTAAAGTTATTTATACTCACAAAAATATAATAAATTCATATCTTGAAAATGGAGGTACAAAGAATTATACAAATCATTATATAATCCAATTATAAAATATCAAAAAATATATAATGTTTTATTTAAAATTTTATCGACGAATTCCCTACATGAATACCTCTGTAGTTGGAGAGTGCTGTTGTCAAATCCGTAATTTTACCGAAACCTCTCTATACAATTGCCGTATTTTATTTGGTCGATTTTGAGAAGAAATATAATTATATTTTTTTTTCAAAATCTTTTAAATTCAATTAATATAATTACTTATTAGTTATTTTTTTATTACACGTTTGATAATAAATGGAGGAGACTCTTCAGTCTTCTGAAAAAGTTATGAGATTGAAATCGGATAATTGATTTGAGCAGGCGAAGATGATTTGAGTGAATCATGTTATGCTGATGTTGAATATAATCAACTTATATAACTGCAAGTACAACCATATGCAAGTGAAATTAATTTCTGTAATAAATTGGTATAGTTTATAAAAATGAGTTTTTTATATATAATATAAAGTATTCAAAGCAATTATTCAAAAAGTTTTGACATGACCATTTATTATTTGAAAAAGTTATCGTTTTTTTATATGCCGTAATTTCAACTCCATTCGCCGTAATTCCAAAATTCGGCATAAACTATTTAAAAATAGGTGATGTCGCCGTAGTTTACAAAACCGCCGAAGGGTTACAATTATTATTTACTATATTCTCAATTTTATTCACGAAAATTTTTTTATTCAAAATATATGAAAAAAAAAAAACTATCTACTTTTGATTTAAATTTAAATTAAGGGACCAAAAAGTTAGCACGCTGTGATGGTGAAGTAACCATCACGGTGTTCTCAAAAAGTGAAAATTCAATTGAAGCTTTTTGATACGTAGCTTTTTGATAAACAACTTTTTGATAATTTTATTATAATTACTATTAACTTTTTGACCAAAATTAAAAAGAATAAAATAACGTAAAAAAATTTAAAATTTAAGATTAAAAAGAGTATATTAACGTAAACAAAAGATCCAAATAAAAAAAAATCAGGAGAATATGAATAGTAAAATAGGAAAGAAGGAATAATGATCTCAAAACATTGATATATAAAAGAAAAAAGAAATAAAAAATTATTTTTAATATAATATTATGCTTACATGCAAATATCTCCAATAAAATCACCAAAAGGAACTAATTTAGAAATAATATCACCTAACTCTCAAAGATTTATAAGAATTCAAACTAAATCTAGAGAAAATAAATATGAATGATATATAATACTCAAATTTGAAACAGCTCATTTAAAAAATTCAATATAGAAAAATAAACTATTCAATTTTAAGATATAAAAAAATAATTTATCTCCATTTTCTCATTACAATATTAGAGTATTAGATATTATTATTATCTAATAAAAATTTTAAAATATAAATGCAAACTTATTAAAAGGTATGGAAACTTCTATCCACTCGACAGATCATTTTTCTTTCAAAATATAATTTTTAAATGATAGTATTAGTGATAAATATAATATAAAAAAGACATATTTTTCGAGAGGAATTTAAGATAAAAATAAATTATTTTTTTGTAAAAAATTGAATCCTAATCTGGTTATCTTAATTCAAAAAACAATTTTTTTTTTATTTTTTTAATTATATTATTTTTAAATAGAATTATATAAGTAATTTATATTTCATGAGGAAGAACTCGAAATTTATCATTTTTTATATTCATATCACAAGTGATATGAATTATTTTAACCTTAAAGGCGAATTATTTTTTACCTACAAGGCGAATTTCAAAATTTTGAAAATTGTGAGTTTATGCAGGAAATTGTTTTCTAATTTTCTTCATATTGAGATTAAAAATTCTATTCCCAATTCGTTCAAATCACTTTTTCCATTTTTATTGTTGATTATAAAGCATCATTGATAAGCAAACCAAGCAAAGATTATTCATTTTTAATATTTTTTCCTAAAACTCAAGCAAATTCGCCAAATTTACTAAATAAAAGCGATTTACAAAATAACTATCGTACAAATTCCAGCATATAGTTGACATGATGAAAAAACAATCGATAATTCATTTATTTATAAGAAAAATAAAACATACTGGAATTAATAAAAGAATTAATTTGTAAATCGCTTTTATTTAGTGAGTTTTTTGAATTTGTTTGAGCTTTAGGAAAAGACATTCTAAAATAATTATCTTTGCATGGTTTACTTTTCCACGTTGCGCTGTGATATACCTAAAAATTGTTTTGTAAACTACTCTTATTTAGTTATTTTGTTGAGTTTATTTGTGTCTTTGGAAGAAAAACTTTAAAAAAAATAAATTAACCTTTTTGGTCAAAAAATTTTCATCTTTATTGGTCAATAATAAATTTCATATCATCAATGATATGAACTATACAAAAAATTGATAACATCATATAAGATCTCAAAATCCACTCGAAAAACATGGCCTTTTTTTTTATTTTATTTTCTAATAAATAAAAAAATGAAGAACATATAAAAAAACTAAAAACTTTTGTCGACTCGTTTATCTTTAAATTGATTTTTTCTTAAAAAAACATTTTTTTCTCATTATGCATTTTATGAGATTTGAATAAAGCACTTTCATGCTATTTTTAAATATGTTAATAATATGATAAAACAATATTAGACATGTATTAAACTTTGATGAGGATTTTTTCTGTTGATCAAAAGTTGCAAATTTTTGTACCCTGATCTCGCTTAAATTGGTAAAAAAAACGTATTTTCTAAAAAACGATTTTATACGTTTTTATTTTTGAAAAAAATTGTATAGTCAATAACGATTTTTTAAAAAAACGTATAAAATTAAAAAGAGCTATAATTCAAAAAGAAAAGATCATATCAAAGAAAAAATAATATAAAGTTTACATATACTTAATAATACATAATTAATATAAATATCAAGAAAAATTATGATGATAAAAATCTAATATTACCAATATTCTTTCAGAACTAAAAGAATGAGAATAATTAAATAGCCGAATAATTTAATATCACCTAATACTATAGTTTGAGATTATTATTTAATTCGTGATTTTTTTCTCTATATATTATATTCTTTGGAAATTAGGCTTAGCTTAAAAAATCGACAAGTTTGTGTTAATATAAAACAATTGTATGATTTTATATTGAATGCGCTGCGAATAAAAGCTTAAAAAAGAAATTTTTGGAAAAAAGAATCAAAATAATTATCATATTTTGAAGTTTTACCAAAATGTAAAAAACTTCACGAAAAAACTCTTGCGATATTAATAATAGTTCTTTTGAAATATTCAATCTAGCTATTTTCCAAGTATTCGACTATTTTTGATATCTTTCCAATCAATATTTGAATGCAATTTCGAAAGTTTTGCTTTGGATAATAGCTTATTCGAATTGTTTAACTTTGCTTTTTTTATAAATTCTGATTCATGATTATTTGAAGTTATTATGTTCTCCTAAAATAAGTTTTCTTCTTAAGATAAATAAACGGATAGGAAACTTTTTGATAACCAATTTGGTCATGTAAAATCTATAGAAGAAACCATCATCTATATAAGAGAATGCGAATTTTTGAAATATTATTTAGCGATCATTGATGCTGGAAATTAAGCTGTGAATGATATTTTTCACGAAAATTAGAGAAATCTGGAAGTTATTCATATATCAAGTATAAACATCATCATTTCTAGATTATATAAAGAAACTATAACATTTCAATAAAATATATTGTTGTTTTTGAGTTCTTTTATGAAAAAAATAAGAAATATCTAAATTTTGAGCATTATGTGAGAATATAATATAAAAGAGATTTAGTATAAAAGATACCTGAGTGATAAATTGATTTGAGAATAAAAGAGACTTGAGCAAAAGAGAGATCAGATAATGATAGAGATTTGAGTAAGATATTGATCAGGAAATAGGAGAGAATTGAGTATAAGAGATACTTGAGTATTAAATTATTTAGAGAATCAAAGATGTTTGAGGAGAGAAAAGATTCGAGTATGAAATTGATTGCAGAATAAGAGAAATTTGAGAATTTGAGAAATATGAGTATAATGTGAGATTTAAATAAAAGAAAAATCTGAATATAAGAGAGATCTGAATATAAGAAAGGTCTGAATATAAGAGAAATCTGAGTATAAGAGATATCAACTTTGAGAATTGAGGATAATAGAGATTTGAACATCAATGAGAATTCAATAGTTTTGAGATTCAAATACCTTCGAAAAATTGATTTCTGGAGATTCGAGCATCAAGAATTTGCAAGAAGCAAAAGCTAATATAGATAGATTAATAAATTTTTTTTGGCCATTACAAAAACCGTATAATTGGTTAACCTAATTAAAAAACTTCACCAAATATAATTATAAAATTGGTTAACAAAAATGAAAAATTAAAGTTAACCGTAAAATTTTTACAAAATTACCATTTTAAGCGAGATCAGGGTATTTCATTTTTTTCTTGTTTTTCGGTAATAAAATTAAAATTATATTTTTTTGATTTTATATGTATGCTACAAATATTATATACGTGACGATGGACTAATTTTTAATAAAAAATGATCAATATTCGAGCTTTTTTTGCATAAAATAAAATTGAATTGAAAAAGAGTTTCCATACCTTTACTTATTATTCATTATTAAGAAAAGATTTACTATCTGAAAAAGATTATCTGAGAATAACTAAGAGAATTACTATCTAGGGGAAAATATCTGAGAATTACTATCCGAAAATAGCAAACTGTGGAATTACTATCCGAAAATAGCAAACTGTGGAATTACTATCTGAGAATAGCAAACTGTGGAATTACTATCCAAGAATAGCAAACTGTGGAATTACTATCTGAGAATCGTAGATTGTGGAATAACTATCTGAGAATAGCAGATTGTGGAGTAACTATCTGAGAATTATTATCTGATTTTTATTATTTGAGAATAACTAAACTAATAATTACTATCTGAGAATAACTATCTGAAAATTGCCAACCGCGAAATGACTATCTGCGAATAACCAAGCTGAAAATTATAATCTGAGAGTTACCATCAGAATATATCTATCTGAGGATAGCAATCCGAGAGAAATTATTTGATAAAAGCAGTCTGATATTAGGAATAACAAAAAACAACTAGAATAATGATTTCAGAACGACTACAATGACAGGCCTTTCTGTTTCTATAAAATTTTATAAAATGGCGCCAAAGAAATAAACATTTTCAGAATAATAAGATATCAAAAAGTTGTTTATCAAAAAGTTGTTTATCAAAAAGCTGTGTTTCAAAAAGTTCTCATTGAATTTTCACTTTTTGAGAACACCGTGATGGTCACTTCACCATCACAGCGTGCTAATTATACTTTCTCTTAAATTAAACTTCAAAATATATAAAGAAAATTATTTATTTTATTTCTCTCAAATTAACATTTTATGAGATGAGCTTTGAAATTATTATTGTTCAATATTTAGAATATACAGTTATATAAAGTTTATTAATTGTTGATATTTATTTTAAATATTTTTATAATATATATAATATTATTAAAAGTTATATAATTTATGATACACGTATAAATATAACAAGATATTAGCTAAATATTTTAATAAAAATTTTTTATTGAAAAAAAATCATTATTAATGTTTTTGATTTTAAAATTGATTTTTGCAGCTCGGACTCCTGAATCAAATTAAACTAAATTAATATATCTTTATTAAATTAAATGTACAATATTTAAATGTAATTATAATCTAAATAAATTCTTTATTTATTTAAATATTTCAAAAAAATATGTATAAATTCATTAAAATGAACTTTTTAACAAAATATGAAATATTTATAAAATAAAAAAGTGCATGGTTAATCATTAATTTCCAATATATATATAAATTAATCATTATAATTTCAATCCATCCATCAGGTGGCTGGATTGGGTCATTTTCATAGGATACTTGTTTGTGTTATTATAACTTATATAATTGATATTTTAAAACATTTAAATAATATATATATAAAATAAGTGTACTAGAATATAATATCAAAATTTTATTTAATAATTATTAATACATAGAAAGATATACATATTTTCATAAACGTTAAAAATGTAAAACATGCGTCCAAACCTCTTCCGAATCCCATCCCTGTATATTTTTAAATATTTATATTTATATTTATAAATAATTAATATAAATATATAAGTTTAAAATATAACATAAAAATATATTTATTTATAATATAACAGGATTATTTAATTGTATATTTTGCTATTTGTTTAAAAATAAAAATTGTAAGCATTAAATAAATTCAAATAAATTTTATATTTTTATCTTTGAAAAGTTCTATCAAAATAAAAGTCAATTTACAAATATTTTTATTTTTTGAAAGAATTAACCTCATTATGAAAACATACTTTTTTTTTGAATTATTCAATATTCAATATTCAATTTTTTTTTTTTTTTTTTTTTTTTTTTTGACAACAAAAACTAATAGAAAGAATAATCATTTACATCAATTTAATATAAATGATTTTTTAATGAAAAAAAAAAATGTAAATATAAATGAATTTAATACAAACATTTCTGACTAACTTCAGAGATTTCCAGACTGAAATTTGATCTAGGGGTTATAAATAGGTGCAATAGAAGAGGTGAAGCTGGCTTATCTTCAGGAACTTGCCTTTTATATTCATTATTACTGCTTTTTATTTCAGTGAATGATGAACCTGTATAATTTTCCTGTGATTTTGATGTACACTCAAGTGATGAAAATTTTATGGTGTCGAAATTATAGTAAATAGATGGTGAATTAAAATCAAAATTAATATTATTCTTTTCTGAAGCAGAATACATAGTATTTGAGGGATTTTTCATCGAAACATTATTTTTAGGAACTATAAAGGCGAAATTATCATTATTCCTACGGGAAATTTTAGAATTTAAAATTTGATTAAAAGATAAAGCCATTTTTGCTGACAAACAATTATAGTATTGTTTTATATCAGGCGATATAGATCTCCACATGGATCCTAGAATTGATGTAATCTGGGAAGAAGAAAGATTTGGATGCTCTTTAACGAGTTCAGGCCTTCTTTCCAAGCAAAAAACCTGAAATGGCTCGACATGATTGCTCCTTTTAGATTTTTCTTTGGATAAATAAAAATTATTAAGACTTTGTCTAGCGTTTTTTTCAGAACTTAAAGTAGCGATTTTTCTAGAAATACCAAAACCTGGCTGATTCGGAATAAAATTCAAATTCATTAAATTGTGGTTTTCTATGCTTTTCAAAGATTTTTGAATAAAGGGATTATTCAAAGATAATTTCCGAATTTTAATTTGTTGTTGGGATTCCAACTCTTTTTGTGGGATCAATATTTCATTATTAAGCCCTATGAAATTACCGACTAGAGGAGCTTGCTTCATGAATTGGTTTGAAAAGAATTAATAGAAATATTGGTAATTTGATATATAGAATATTTTTGGTTGAAATCGGATTATTTAATAAAATTTTCAATATTAAGAAAAATATATCAATAATTATCATATTATTGCATGTGATATTATATAATCAATTATTACAATTTCTAGAACATGAAGAGCTAAAATTATTAAAATATATTTTATTGAATTTTTCTTTTAAACGTTGAATTTCAATTAATTGAATTTTCAAATTGAACAATATTGTCTACAACAAACCAAACTCTGTATAAATGCATTGATTTTCATTTAAACTCATTTTATACAGTTTGGCTTTTTTAAAATTCAATAGATTTGATTTTTAATATATCAGAAAAATTTCTTAAATCAATCTTTTTCAATAATAAGTTCAATGAATATTGAATTATTTACAAAAAGTCGATCTAGTAAAAAATTTATTTTTAACAAAAAGTATTTTTTTCTGATAGTTTAAATTCTCTGAAAAAATATGATTATGAAAATGTATGGAAAATACCTTTCGGACGTAATTGTAATTTTATAAAATTCAATGAAAAGAGGTATTATGGATGAACTTGGATATTGATTGTGAGGACACATACAAAAAATTGATAGGCATTGAATTTAATCAAATTTCGCTAAATTTTTATAAAAAAAGCATTTTCTAATGCTCAAATCGATAAATTGAACCATTAATCAATTTGAATATAAATATATATGCATCAATCTAGCCAGTTTATAACCTTTTTGAAGAGACAATAATATCGCATCATGAACGATACAAATATACCGAATTTCTAACCATAATATTCGTTTTTTGGATTCAATGATTCGAATTTTTGGTAAATATTTTTTTTTGAACTTTTTAGATTTTTTCCCCTCAATTTTTTTCTTTGTATATTTGTTCACAAATAGTTGAACTTTTTAGATTTTTTGCTCTCAATTTTTTTTTTTTTATCCAACAATAAATTTTAATATTTTTTAATTATAAAATATAAAAGAAATAAAAGAAAATATTATGAAATAATTAGTTTATTCATGATTTGTTGTTTTAAGTCTTGAAATGATATATTCCGTCTTCTATTAATTGAATTAAATCAACTGGTTGATTTTGAATGAAAAAAATGTCTTTTTCGCTTTTTGTATGTTTTTTAACAAAATCTTCAATTCCTGCTTCATCTTTGCTATTACTAAAATATTTTATTGTTCGGACAGCATAATTAAAATCATCTTTAATTTTGTTTTTAGGTAATAAATCTGAATTGCATTTTTCGGGCTGAATAGTTAAACAATTATTACATATATGCTCAAAATTGAACTCAATTTGTGGAACTGGTGGAAATTCAGCACCTTTATGGAGACGGTGAATACAAGGAATGTCAATTTGGTAATTTGAACTTTCCAATTTATTTTCACCACATAAACATTTGCTTTCATCGGTTTCATAAAAGAGGCACATTGAATCTATTTTGTTCATGTCGATGTTTTGTTTTAAATTGCTATTAGTTTTTCTCTTAATATAATTATAATTATTAATAATTGATTTATTAATATTTTGATATTTGAAATTTAATTCTGTAAAAATTCTGAACAGAGCTGAATAAAATGAATTTCGTCTTGGTATTTTATGGTTTATATGTCCATGAACGGACTCCAAAGTATTCGTTGTCGAAGGCATTCCCATGCCAACTCGTCTTAAAAGGGAATATTTCCCCCATTTTTCTTCATCATTTATGAAAATAAATGATTTTGTCACTTTTGTTTCATCATAGAAAAAGTTCATGCCAATTTTATCAAGAGAAGCATTTATTTTTATTAATTCTTTTTTATTATTATTTATTACATTTGTAAAATGCTCTGAAATTAATCGTAAAAGATTATCGAAATCAAATTGGCTTGTGCAACTAGTTAATTTTATAATTTCATAAGAGTAGTCACTTTTTTTGAGATTTGAGAGAAAATGTTTATAACAAAAAATTTGCTTAATTTGAAAATTATTACAGAGAGAGCGAAGTGATGAGTGCTGATCGGTTTCGAAAATTTTCCCTTCAAAATTATAACCAATTTCTTTTTGAATTGTTGTGAGTAAATATGTATACAAGGCTTTGGTTTCACCATGACCAAAAGCGAAACCTATAGGAACGCTAGTATTATAAAATGAAGCTGTAATGATTGATGTTACATATAAAGGGAGAATCCTCCATGTTGTGTCAAGTATAAAACCTCTGATTAAACTATCAAAATTACTTAAAAATTCAAAAGCTTGAGGCATGATAAATACACCTGCAATAATATTATATATTTTATCCTCGTTTGAAAAAGTTTGAAGATTACTTTCATTTGTTTTCTCCTCTAAGGCCAATTTAATTATTCCACTCATTCCTAATTTTTTCAAATCTGAAAAAGAATTAATTTTGGTTTTTTTATTTGATATAAACAAATTAATGTAATTATTCAACATCTCAGTGTCTTCATTTAACGGATAGCCAAAAATTTGGATTTTTTTACAAAAATATTTAAATATTTTGGAAAAATCATTTTTTGTAAAAAGTAAAAGAGATTTTTGTTCTAAAATAGCTATTGAACTCGGTAATAAATCAAAATGTCTGTGAAAGCGTAAATGCGTTTGTAAAACATAATTTGTTAAAGGTTTTTTGCCAACTCCAATTTTTGATGCGAAAATTGAAGTTTCACAATCAAACTGATCCTTTAAAAATTTAATAGAAACTTTTACAGAAATTGTATTAGATATACTTATGTAAATATGCCAATTTTTTTTAAATTTAAATGTCGAAAATGAAAATTTGCTTTTCTTCCTTTTGTGCTACTAACAGTAGTGTATGAATGATCTACGATAGTAAAATCTTGTAATTGATTTAATAAAATTATTAAATTTGTGTAATTCCACTCATCATTATCTGAAATCAAAATTGGTATTTTGTTTGGAGCCCATGAGTTATGTTTTTTGGTCCTAAATGAGCGGTTGAAGTTTTTTTCTGTGTTAAATAATGTTGTAACTTCGAAAGCTTCGAAATTTTGGTTGTTTTCGTCCATATCGTGAAAAGGAAAATGTGGATAATTGTGACAAATATGAATTCAAAAAATTGAGGGGAAAAAATCTAAAAAGTTCAAAAATAAAGATTTACCGAATTTTTTTTAATGTTTTCCAATTTTTCAAATTATTCGTTTTTAATGTTTTCCAATTTTTTAGGTTTTTTTATATTTCGTAAAATAAATTCATCATAACTTTATGCACGAAATTCCTTTCCGCCTCTTTTCATTGAAGGAAATTAATTTTTTTTTTTTTTTTTTTTTTTTTTTTTTTTTTTGGGGGGGGGGGGGGGGAATACTTATCGCCCCCGATACTTATTGACCCCGGAGGTTAAGGTCAATATTGACCTTATATTGACCTTATTTCGAAACTTTTTTTGCTACTCATGCTTTTTTCACATTTTTTCAAGATAAAAAAAATTATAAACGTATTATTTTAGTTTAAGTTGATAATGATTTTTATTACAAGAACTCACTAATAAACAAGCATTCACAAGTATAATAAAATTATCAATCATTCTTTTTGCTACTTTCTAGCAAGAAAAACTAAAATCATCATCTTAAGGGTGGAGTCTCAAAATTTTTCGCCACTAAAAAATTTGAGAGAAAATATTCAAAATTTCATTGAATTTTTGCACACCACATAAGTACCTTCTCTGTTTGAAATTGATTGAAGTTATTTTAAATCAATATCAACTATGAGTGTGGTTATAACGTAACGTTTTACGTTTTTTTCTTTTTTGGGTTTATCAAGATAAAAACCGATTTCATTTTTTTTTTATTTTTAAAATCATCATATAATAAGGAACGCCACTTTTTGAACTGCGTTCAAAAAGTGTCTAGTACAAAGTTTTTTTCTTTTAGAAAAAAGACAATATCTATATAAAAGGCATTCAAATAAACAATAATTTAGTAAAATTTTATTCTAAAAATAACAGATAGTCTTTTTTTTAAAAAAATGCGCAAAGACAAAATCCCTCACAGAAGATTTGTCGAACTAAATTTTGTCCCTGTAGAAAATGTATCATTGTACAGCTCGCTTCCAACTCAGATTGATTTGGATCTATCTGGAAATCAATATGACATAAGTGATTGGATGGAGCTACCAGACTCCAAAATATACCTTCCAATAATAGAAAAAGATGGCAACTCTACTTATTATTCAAAATGCTATTGTCATTATTGTAATGCTTGGATCAATTCTAAATATAAAATATATTATCTCGATCAGCATATTGCAAGAGAATCTCATTCAAAAAATGTACAAATAAGAGATTGCCAAACTAAAATTCATCAGGCAGTTGGGACAGATTCTTATAATGCAAAAAATTTAATTTTATATATTCTTTTAGCTGGGAAACCAATTTCAAATATTGAAAACCAATTTTTTTCAAATATTTGTTCACAATTGCCTAACCGTCATAATTTAACTTCAATTATTAATTCAATGATTTTACCTTTCAAAGAAAAAATAAAAGATATTTTAATAAAAATGCCAATAGTTTTTATTTGTGTAGACGAATGGACTGATATAATCAGACGAAACTTTTTGGGAGTAACGGCTCATGGTTTAATCAATGGTTCAATTGAAAGTTTAATAATTTCATTTCAAAAAATAAAAGCAGAAAAAGTAACCGGTGATTATTTACAAAATAAACTAGGATTTTTAATTCAAGATTTGAATATAATAGAAAATTTTGACGGGATTATATCAGACAACGCCACCAACATGGTATCTGCGTTTAATAATGACATCTATAAAAGGAAATGCTGTATAGCACATACACTGAATTTAATAATCCAAGACATTTACAAATTATTTAATGAACAATTGAAAATTTTGAAACCGCTCCACACAAAAACTAAAAAATCCACAGTATATTTAAATATATGTAAAAATGCCAATAATTCAATATCAAAAATAAGTTCATATTGTCCTACACGTTGGTATAGTTTATATGAAGCAGTTCATAGTTTTAATGTATCTATACTATGTTTATTACAGTTTTTGAATGTTAAAAAAATACAAATTCCATTTAATGAAGAGCATATAAATTTTTTTAAAGAATTAGAAGGTCTTTTAATTTTTTTCAAAAAATCTATTGAATATTTTGAAAATGACAACTTTGGACAAATTTCAAAGGCATTCACAGAATTATTCACGTTAAAAGATAGTTGTTTAAATTATATACAAAATTCTTCATATTTAAGACAAAACTATGAAAGTGTCGAAAAGTCTATTAATCAAAGATATGAAATGATTTTCAATTCTTGGGGTAATGTGATTTTTGCAGCTAGTCTTTTGCACCCAAACAGATTTTATTTAAGTCAATTAAATGAAGAACAAAAAAGGAAAGGTTGTGAACTAATAAAAAGTTTATTATATAATACAAATGACAATCAAGTGAATTCTTTTATAGGTGAAACTCCTTCACAAATTGATTATTTGAGAAGAAATAAAAATGACAAAACAGATTTTTCAGATGAATTACAAAAATTTCTGATGTTGTCTCCTCCTAATGATATTGATGTTTTACAATTTTGGTTGAGTCATCAAGAAATTTTCCCTAATCTTACGCAGGTGGCCATCAAAATTCTTTCGATTCCTACTTCATCTGCAAGCATAGAAAGAGTGTTTTCTAAAGCTAAAGAATTATTAAACAATAAACAGTTACGGACAAGTGAAAATATACTTGAAGGAAGAATGATGTTCATGGGAAATCCGTTGTTATTTCAACAATTTATTGAAGAAAACTGGTGTGGTTTTTTTGAGACATAAGTAATGATTTGAAGAATTCAGTTCGAATAAAAAACAATCTATTTTTTTTTTCCTCAATATTATATTATTATAAATTTTTCAAAATTCATCAAATTCATCAATTTTCTTTTTGATTATTAATCACAATATATGATTCTTTTGTTTTTTCTTTTCTTTTTAATTTAATTTAATAAAAAAAAAGAAAAATTTAATTTTAAATTTTCACAAAGGTTTGCTTAGTCCTTTTGTCATAAACTTTTTCCAAGACTATTAACAGAGCATAAAAAACTTTATTAATGCTTTCAGTAAAAAAACTAACAAAAGTTTGTAATTAGCAAAAACGCGAATCAGTTATTAACATCAATGTTTGTCTGTTGCTAGCATCGATGTTTGTCTGTCGTTAGCATAGATGTTTGTCTGTTGTTAGCATCGATGTTTGTCTGTTTTAAGCATCGATGTTTGTCTGTCGTTAGCATCAATATTTGTTTGTCGTTAGCATAGATGTTTGTCTGTCGTTAGCATCAATATTTTTCTGTTTTAAGCATCGATGTTTTTCTGTCGTTAGCATCAATATTTGTTTGTCGTTAGCATAGATGTTTGTCTGTTTTAAGCATCGATGTTTGTCTGTTGTTAGCATCAATGTTTGTCTGTTGTTAGCATCGATATTTGTCTGTTGTAAGCATCAATGTTTGTCTGTTTTAAGCATAGATGTTTGTCTGTTTTAAGTATCGATCTTTGTCTGTTGTAAGCATCGATGTTTGTCTGTTGTAAGCATCGATGTTTGTCTGTTGTTAGCATCAATGTTTGTCTGTTGTTAGCATCAATGTTTGTCTGTTGTTAGCATCGATGTTTGTCTGTTGTAAGCATCGATGTTTGTCTGTTTTAAGCATAGATGTTTGTCTCTTTTAAGCATCGATGTTTGTCTGTTGTAAGCATCGATGTTTGTCTGTTGTAAGCATCAATGTTTGTCTGTTGTTAGCATCAATGTTTGTCTGTTGTTAGCATCGATATTTGTCTGTTGTTAGCATCGATGTTTGTCTGTTTTAAGCATAGATGTTTGTCTCTTTTAAGCATCGATGTTTGTCTGTTGTAAGCATCGATGTTTGTCTGTTGTAAGCATCAATGTTTGTCTGTCGTTAGCATCAATGTTTGTCTGTTGTTAGCATCGATGTTTGTCTGTTGTAAGCATCAATGTTTGTCTGTTTTAAGCATAGATGTTTGTCTCTTTTAAGCATCGATGTTTGTCTGTTGTTAGCATCGATGTTTGTCTGTTGTTAGCATCGATGTTTGTCTGTTGTTAGCATCGATGTTTGTCTGTTTTAAGCATAGATGTTTGTCTCTTTTAAGCATCGATGTTTGTCTGTTGTAAGCATCGATGTTTGTCTGTCGTTAGCATCAATGTTTGTCTGTTTTAAGCATAGATGTTTGTCTGTTGTTAGCATCAATGTTTGTCTGTCGTTAGCATCAATGTTTGTCTGTCGTTAGCATCAATGTTTGTCTGTTGTTAGCATCAATGTTTGTCTGTTGTTAGCATCAATGTTTGTCTGTTGTAAGCATCAATGTTTGTCTGTTTTAAGCATAGATGTTTGTCTCTTTTAAGCATCGATGTTTGTCTGTTGTTAGCATCGATGTTTGTCTGTTGTTAGCATCGATGTTTGTCTGTTGTTAGCATCGATGTTTGTCTGTTTTAAGCATAGATGTTTGTCTCTTTTAAGCATCGATGTTTGTCTGTTGTAAGCATCGATGTTTGTCTGTCGTTAGCATCAATGTTTGTCTGTTTTAAGCATAGATGTTTGTCTGTTGTTAGCATCAATGTTTGTCTGTTGTTAGCATCGATATTTGTCTGTTGTTAGCATCGATGTTTGTCTGTTTTAAGCATAGATGTTTGTCTCTTTTAAGCATCGATGTTTGTCTGTTGTAAGCATCGATGTTTGTCTGTCGTTAGCATCAATGTTTGTCTGTCGTTAGCATCAATGTTTGTCTGTTGTTAGCATCAATGTTTGTCTGTTGTTAGCATCGATGTTTGTCTGTTTTAAGCATAGATGTTTGTCTCTTTTAAGCATCGATGTTTGTCTGTTGTAAGCATCGATGTTTGTCTGTCGTTAGCATCAATGTTTGTCTGTCGTTAGCATCAATGTTTGTCTGTCGTTAGCATCAATGTTTGTCTGTCGTTAGCATCAATATTTTTCTGTTTTAAGCATCGATGTTTTTCTGTCGTTAGCATCAATATTTGTTTGTCGTTAGCATAGATATTTGTCTGTTTTAAGCATCTATGTTTGTCTGTCGTTAGCATCGATATTTGTCTGTTGTTAGCATCGATATTTGTCTGTTGTAAGCATCAATGTTTGTCTGTTTTAAGCATAGATGTTTGTCTGTTTTAAGTATCGATCTTTGTCTGTTGTAAGCATCGATGTTTGTCTGTTGTAAGCATCAATGTTTGTCTGTTGTTAGCATCAATGTTTGTCTGTTGTTAGCATCGATGTTTGTCTGTTGTTAGCATCGATGTTTGTCTGTTGTAAGCATCAATGTTTGTCTGTTGTAAGCATCAATGTTTGTCTGTCGTTAGCATCAATGTTTGTCTGTTGTTAGCATCAATGTTTGCCTGTCGTTAGCATCAATGTTTGTCTGTTGTTAGCATCGATGTTTGTCTGTTGTAAGCATCAATGTTTGTCTGTCGTTAGCATCAATGTTTGTCTGTTGTTAGCATCAATGTTTGTCTGTTGTTAGCATCAATGTTTGTCTGTTTTAAGCATAGATGTTTGTCTCTTTTAAGCATCGATGTTTGTCTGTTGTAAGCATCGATGTTTGTCTGTTGTAAGCATCAATGTTTGTCTGTCTTTAGCATCAATGTTTGTCTGTCGTTAGCATCAATGTTTGTCAATATTTAAGATAATATTATCTGGCGATAGGATTATTTGGCTATGAGATTTATCTGGCGATAGGATATAAAAAAAATTAAATTCTATGAGCTTTATGAAAAAAATAACTGAAAATTTTTTTTATTAAAATATCTTAATGAAAAAGAAATAAAATAGTTTACAATTATAATTACAATTGCAAATAATAATATACTTAAATTAAATATTATCCAAAATATTTTAAAACAATATAATGGCTGGATAAGTTCAGGTCTTATTTTTTTGGGGTTTTGTTTTATTATATTAAGATTAAGCGAGATATAAACGTAAGATAAGATATATAAAAAACTGAACACCTGATGATGTAATGAATGCTCAAATAAAATATTACCACACAGTAAAAGAAACCATGAGTTGTGATTGCGGCGAAGCTCGATTGATGTCAGAAATGCTAAAAACAACTTTGCCTTGTTCTCATCTATTTTCATTAGGTGCTCCATTTCCTGAAATTCAACCTCCTAAAATAGAAAGAATTAACCGGAAAGGTGGTGAACTTTTCGTAGAATATAGATTCATCAAATCGGAAGAAGTAAAAATTGATCATGATTATTACCCAGGAATAAGAAATCATATGTATAAACAAATCAAAAGATTCAGTCACAATAAGATAAAATTATGGAATTTGTTAATCATAATCTTCCGTTCACAGAAACAATTCAAGAATTTATTCTTGGCTATCCTGCTGAAACCTTTAGCGTAATTGATAAAGGAATAGCATTTTTTTATAAGGAGAAGAAAAAATAATTTTTTTTTTTTTACTTTTTAATTTTTCAATTAATAAAATTACTTTTTTTAATATAAAATTGATTAAATTATTATTTATTATTTGTTTGTTTGCTCTAAAATTAAAAAATAAATTGAAAAAAGTATCATAGTAACCCTTCCGGCCGTGGGCCGTAGTTGGGGAGTGCCGTTGTCAAATCCGTAATTTTGCCGAAACCACTCTATGCAATCTCCGTATTTTATTTGGTCGATTTTGAATAGAAATATAATAATATTATTTTTTCAAATTCTTTTGGATTCAATTAATAAAATTACTTACTAGTTATTTTTTATTACATATTTGAAAATAAATATATGTTATTTGATATCGCTTTAAAAATTGTTCTTTACTAATATAAGTTATGCTGATGATGAATAAAATCAATTTATATAACTGCAAGGACAATCATATGAAAGTGAGATTAGTTTCTGTAATAAATTGGTTTAGTTTAATAAAATGAGTTTTATATATAATATAAAGTATTCAAAGTAGTTATTCAAAAAGTTTTAACCTAGCCATTTTTTATTTGAAAAAGTTACCGTTTTTTATATGCCGTAATTGCAACTCAGTGCGCCGTAATTCCAAAATTCAGCATAAACTATTTCAAAATAGGTGATGTCGTCGTAGTTTACAAAACTGCCGAAGGTTAGTATCATAGCTGAAATTACGGAAAAGCTTAACGTACATAGCAAGATTTACGGAAGGAACGATCTATCGAAAATTTGAATGATTTTGGGCTCATTTAAAAAATTTTCTCATTTGATATGATTTGATATGTTGTCGAAATAAATTTTTTCCAAATTTAGAAAGGTGAGCTATGAATAAAATAACATTTGTACATTATATTAATATGCATATATATATTTTACATTTAAAAGTTTAAAAAATAATAGAAAATATCTAAGATATATCAATTTTTTTTAAAAAATGCAATTTTTTCAAAATTTGATATTGTAAAAGAAAAATTAAATTACCATACAATTTTTTGAATAATATTTTAACAAAAAGTTCAATGACAAATGTTTTCTTTATTCTTTTCATATATATTGCATTTATTAATTAATATATATTGAATTTTATTCCAAAAAATAAAAATAAAAATATATATATATTTTAATCATTAATTTGTATATATTTTAATTTTTATTATTAAAATAAACCTAGGCTTATGTGTCCAAACGTATTTATATTCAAAAAGTTTGGAATGGATACATAAATGTGTCCACAAATTTTTGAGAACTTGATACTATCCAAAAAATCCAATTTTGGATACTTTGTTTCAATTTTGGACTGCTCTCAAATTTTCAATAGTAAATTTGAATGTAATATACCAAATATATATAGAATTTTTTTTAAATATAAAATATGATTTTAAACTTTTTGTATCATTATTTGTTCGCTATTATTTAAAATAGTATTGCAAAAAGCATTTTATTATAAAATAGCTAATCATTATGTATCATTAACTTATTTTCTTAAAAAAGATCAAACTATCCAAAAAAAAAAGTATTTGGCTATTTTTTTCAAAAAATTGAATAAAAACACGATAAAAAAACTCGTTTTTTGTCCATAAAAAAGTGACAACTCTTATCAAAAAGTCAAAAAAGGGCATTCAGTTTACTTTAACTCAAATTGTAAACTTTTTGAAATAAAATGAAACATCTGTTTACAATATATAAAAAGAAATATATGTTCTATTATCATGTGCCATTTGAAATTACCAATGATAACATTTTCATAGGTCGGCCAAAATAACGTATTTGTCAAAAACATAAAGCCAAATTTCAAAAAACGCTAGAAACTTCCCAAACTTATATATTTGTTTCATGATCATATGATTAAGAAAATATCCAAATTTGATGGGAATTCTTGAGTTGGATTTTTTTTATCATCATTGTTTTTAAATTTGAATTTAAAATAATTATATCCTGTTATAGTGTGGCGATATGATTTCAGAGCCATTCTGAATTTTCTCAGAAATTTAAATGATGGCTCTGAATTTTTTGAATTTTTATAAGTAAATTTTTTTTTATCAATTTATTAAAATATAAAGCACATTTATTTAAAAAAAAATAAAAATATACCATATAGATAATAAATTACATGCTTTTTATAAAACAAAATGGAGTTTAAACAAACACTTTTATGATTAATAAGTATATAATATTTGAATTTTTTTTAGAAATAAAGATAATATTTTATACAAGAAATATGAATTCATCATGCAGTATCCTTATTCATTGCATTGAAATCTTGTATAATTCAATATTTGATTGAAATTTCAAATAATATAATTTAGATCTTTGAAATAAATCATTTTATTACCGGATAATATTATTTTTTATGCATCAATAAATGTATTAAAAACTTTTCAGGAAGGAATCATAGCCAATATCTCCTAAATAATGAAAAATTTAATGATCTTACATTTTTGATAAAAAAATCTAGCTACCTTATTCAATATTATTTAATTTGCGTTATTTATGAAAAAAACATTTATGATTTTTTGCTCCTTTCTTTGATAATAAATAGCTTCCGCATAATTGGCATTGATATGCTTTAGAAACATGGATTTTATCTTCCATAATCAATCTGATTTCGATGAAAATATTATTATATTGATTTTTGTATTGTTGTTTAAATCATATTGGGATGCCACAATTTTATTTCTTGCATTTTTATAAAAATATAAGCGACCAAATAAATCATCAAATATGATTTCAATGAACTCATATAATTTTTAAAATGAAAAAGTTTTAAAATTTGAACGTCGCTCTGAATATTTTTCAATACCCAAACTATGATTTTTATTTGTTTTGCCTATTTTGAAAGAATGAATGCGAATTATTAAAAATGAATGCTAAATTAATATTTCCCATGAGGTTTTCTTTTGATAAAGCATGTTTTAAATAATGAAACCAGACTTTTTTTGAATATATATTTTTAATTAAATAAGATAGATAGACCAAATAAAAGCATTATACATATGCATATATATATTTTTATATAATTTTAAATATATTGCCTTTCTTAAAACTCTAAATCTCCCCATAAAAATAGATCATCATATTATTTAATTCGACAAAAATCGCATAAATCAGAGAATAATGATTTTTATATTTTTGTTTAATAACATATACCAAATATTTAAAATTATATTATATAATTTTTTTGCATAGCAGGTCAAGAATTTAATATATATCGATTTGTTTATAAACCAAATATCATCACAAAAACGTTTGAATGACCTCATACAAATCGCCACACTATCCTGTTATATATTAAATTTAAGTGTTATTTTATTATTTTATATGGATTTTAACTATACATAATATATATAAATATAATAATAATTAAGTAATATTTATTATTCATCAGTGAATTGATGGAAAAAAATTAACACAATTATTGAAAAAAAGAAGATCATGTTTCCTTTTTATATAGGTCTGCCAGAATAACGAGTTTTGTCAAAAAAAATAAAAAAACGTAGGAATATCTTCTATTTGATATATAATATTATATGATGTCTACATATTCTTTTTACCAAGTTTCATCCAATTTCTTGAGTTGAGTTTTGTGAAATTTATGTTTTTTCTTTAAAATAAAAAATATTAATATATCCTATAATTATCATAATAAAGGATAATTATTTATATTTATCTATATATATAATATTGTATTAAATTTAATATAATCATTAATAAATAAATATTTATTTTGTTTAACATGAAAAATGCATTTTTAAAAAATACAAAATTCAATTCTTTTTGAAAAAGTTTGGGATATTTTCTTTTAAGATTTTCTTCTTCTTTTTCATTTTTAAGTAGACTTTTGTTGTTATATAAGTTTTTGTAATATAATAAAATAAAAATAAAAAGGAAATTTGATCTTCTATTTTTTCTAAATTGTATTAAATTTTTTCCATCAATTCACTGATGAATAATTAAATATTTCTTAATTTTTATTATATTTATATATATTATAAATAATTATAAACTATTAAAATAATAAAATAACACATAAATTAAATATATAGCAGGATATAACTATTTCAAATTCAAATTTCAAAAAAATGATGATAAAAAAAAATCCAACTCAAGAATTCACACCAAATTTAGATATTTTCTTAATTATACGATCATGAAACAAATATATAAGTTTGGGAAGTTTCTAGCGTTTTTTTAAATTTGGCTTTATGTTTTTGACAAATACGTTATTTTGGCCGACCTATCTTTTTATTTTTATTTTATTATATTACAAAAACTTATATAAAAACAAAAATCGACTTAAAAATGAAAAAGAAGAAGAAAATCTTATAAGAAAATTGCCAAAACTTTTTCAAAAAGAATTGAATTTTGAAATTTTTAAAAATACATTTTTCGTGTTAAATAAAATAAATAAATATTTATCAATGATTACATTAAATGTAATACAATATTATAGATATAATTAAACATAAATAATTAACTTTTTACATTATAATTATAGGATATATTAAAATTATTTATTTAAAAAAAAAACATAAATTTCACAAAACTCAACTCAAGAAATTGGATGAAACTTGGTAAGCAGAATATGTAGATATCATATAATATTATATATCAAATAGAATATATTCCTACGTTTTTTTATTTTTTTTGACAAAACTCGTTATTCTGGCCGACCTATACATTTTCTTTCAATAAGAAACGGTTTTAATGAAATATTTGAAAAAAAAAATATAGCTTTGAAATATTTTTTGATATTTTTTTTTAATAATTTGAAAACGAACATAGTTTTAGAACTAAAAGTAAATTGTGAATTTTTTTTTATAAATAATAGAAATTTTGAATGATATGATCATTTTTAGCATCAATTATAAAAATGAAAGAAATTTCTATGAGAATTTTTAAAAAGTTTTCATGATAGACTATATTTTAATTATTATTATTTTTTTAAAAGTACAATTCAATTTTTTATCGAAAAAATTCAATTGAAAATGATTTGAGTTTTTTCGTATCGGAAATCATAAAATTTCATTCAACTAAGAATTCAAAATCGATCGTAATTAAATTTTAACAATTGGCTAAATAATATCAATATAATTAATTATAATAAATTTATGAGTAATGGAGAATTCCGTAAAGATATAAATTGAGACATAATCGTAATTATTTAATCCACTTTTTATTAGCACAATAACCAAATTTTTAAATTAAAATTTTTTGAAACTGCTATTCTAATTATTAATGGAAAATATATCGATAATTCTCCACATTCCAGGCCAACAACCATTGCGAGTTATTGTCAACAGCCATGAAACTTCACAAGTGTTGGAACAATACTTAGAAGGAGAAAGGCCTCATACATTTTTCTACAAAGATATTCCAATTTGCCCAGCTTTTACATTCAAATGGTTTGGTATTACTGATGGAACTGATATTTATGCGGGATTAAGCCCCTCAGAATCCAGTATTAACGACGATAATAATTATCAAAGATCAAATTCTTCTCACTTATCACCTATTGCACCCCCTATCAAAAATGGCAAAAAAGCAAAACGGAAACAAGTTAAAAAATCATTAGAATCAACGAATAGAATTCCATCTCTTTCAGATATAAATCAAGAAAATGCAAGGATTAAAGATCAATTTTTCAGAAAAGTTGAAGGAACTGTAGTATGCTATCGTAAAATTATGAAGAGATTTACACATATGTCAGCTAATGAACCAGTCCGTCAACATAATCAGATTCCAACAATTATGCCAAATTTATCACCATCGCAACCATCAACCAACGAACTTCCAAAAATTTGGAACGATGATGATGGAAACATAAATTATTCTACAATTCAATCACCAATATCTCCTCCTTAATTTATTTATTTCCCATATATGTTATTCATTTTATATATAAAATTATATATGCGTCTTATAATATTTTCTCTCGTTTTTATAATATTACTATAAAATTAATATTAATTTTATTTTTTTTATTATTAAATCCATTGATATAGTCAATTTGATGATCTTTTTAAAAAAATAACGTATAAAAAACATTAAGGGGGAAGTTTCTGAGATCTCATAGAATTTAAAATTTGACCATCAAATTAGTAGTTTTTAAACGTACACTAAGTTAAATATGAAGGAATCGAAAAGTGAAAATAACTCATTCAATTTGCAATCGTTTGAATTGATACTTTGTCAATTAATAAAAGGCTAAATTTACAAAAAAAGTATGGAAATGAATTTTTTTAATAAAACCTTTATTTGTTTTAAAATATCAAATTGATGATAATTTTGGTGAAATAGGGTAATTTTTCCATTTTAAATATTTAATTCACAATTTGGTTCCCATACTTTTTTTAACAAATCGTTTTAATTTGCATTTGCTATGATATTGATTCATTAACATCATAAACCATGACGTTATTTCGATTTTAAAATTGAATGAAAAACGATCATTTTTTATGAATTTGTAAGGCAAATTTTTAGATTCTATGAGATCTCAGAAACGTCCCCTTAATAAATTTTGTTTCATTGAAATTTTCTGACATTTATCAATTTATTTGAAAACAAAAAACATATAAAATAGTTTTTTTTACATAAAAAAATCGCAAATAAAAATATTACACTTTGAAAATAAGTTAAAACAAATTGATACACGCATATCAAAATAAGTAGTTAAATTATTGAATCTCATCAAACGGATTATTAAATACAGTCCATGGCATCTGATCTTCTATTTCTTTGAGTGCAGCCCTATATTTCCTTATTAAAGACGATACCTTCTGTGTAATATGGTTAATCTCTTCTATTTCCTCTTTAGAAATATCGCGAATTTTTTGAAGCTCTTTCTGCTGATTAGCAAGAAAGCTTTCTTCTTTTAATAGAAACGGAAGATTTGCTTGCATCTCTTGACAAACAATGTCTAGAAGTGCTCGATCAAATTCAAAACGTTCTTTGTATTGCGATACAAGTTTTCGTGCAGCCATTTCTTCATCTATCTCATCATTATTACTAATCAAGCTATTCATTATTAGATCATTAGTGCATGCTTGAAATCCACTTTCATTTAAATAAGTAAAAATATTGCTGTTGTCAAAAATCAAGTTAGCATCATTATTTATAACGGCATCGTTATTATTGTTTATATTAGTTTCATCAAGATCAATTACTTGTATTTCATCATCATTGTTATTATTAATGTTAATATTATTATTTATCATTCTGTTATTCAAATTAAAATCGATTGCTTCCATTTCATCATTATTGTTATTGTTCATTATTCCACCATCATTGTTATTTATATTATTTTCTTCATCAAGATTAATATCATTATTATCGTTGTTCGCTTTTATTTTATTATTAATTTCATTAGGGTCGTTAACATCATCATTTTCTATTTCATTGTTAACAGTCGCATCAACATTTTCTGTTTTGTCATTTGCAATATTGTTTTTGATATTGGCGGAATTGTCACAATTACCATTCAATAAATGAAACAATTTTGATTTTTTATTAATGATTATACCATTAATTTCAATATTTTTATCTTCACTTCCAATTGACTTATTATCATATTTATTCATTGATAATTCATTTTTCTTTTTTTCAATGAAATAAGAAACATTAGAGCTGCATTTCTTATTTATAATAACGAGATGCCTT
Source organism: Tritrichomonas musculus (assembly GCA_039105265.1). Classification (NCBI taxonomy): domain Eukaryota; phylum Parabasalia; order Tritrichomonadida; family Tritrichomonadidae; genus Tritrichomonas; species Tritrichomonas musculus. The sequence continues at coordinate 197,241 of JAPFFF010000012.1, forward strand.
CTCAAAAACCTAAATTTTCTTAATGAACAAACGTAAAACAGAAAGTATGGCGAAACATTTTGTTCATCTTCATCGCTATTTCTTCCAATCCCATCATTATCATTCAAAGGCAAATTTTGGACATTATTATTGTTTTTTCCAGTTATAAAATCAATAAAATTGTCGAAAGAATTGATTTTATTTTTCCTTTTAATGCTGTGATTGAAAATATGATGATTATAGCTGTAAAAATATGAATAATGACCATTGCCATCTTGACTCATTATAATCTCTTCTTGACAAAGTGGACAACGATTTCGTAATTTGGTCCATTTAATAAGACATGTAAGATGAATGCAATGGTGACAACGAAGCCTTTTTGCAGTTTTCGTTGTCATTTTATTTCTACAAATGATACATGTTTGCTGGCATCGTAAAAGATCAATAGTTGATGCATTTGGTAAAAGGATTAACGATTTCCATGCTTTCTGTGTTTCTCTGTAATTTATGCAGTTTGATATTAAAAGATAAAGACGAAGTCCAATATAAAACAAAACAGTTATAATTATTACAATTTCAAAATTAACAATATTATTAATTTCATAAAAAATTCCATTTGAATTTTTGGTAGTAAAGCTGCTGACGAAATTGCTGTAAAACAAAAAGTTGATATACAAAATATCACTTTTTAGATGTTTAGATTTTTGAATAATTTTATTTATTTTTTTCGTTTTGAATTCGCTTTCATTTACTTGAGTAAACCTCGATTCCAATGGATTAAAGGCAAAAAAAGATTCTAAAACTTTGCATATTTTTTGATCTTTATCATCTTCATATTCACCATAAAGAGTAATTTCGTTAACGTTTAATTTTATTGTTTCATTAGATTTTTGATCGTATGTACTATCAGAACTATCATCAGTATAAATAGTACTATTTAAGTGCTTGAAGTAAAAGCGAAAGAAATTTGGAGAATTTCTGAACGATTTGATTATTGAGTTAATTGAAAAGTAATTATTGAATGGATCAGGTTCTGATGAAACAACAAAAGGAATAGATGACGATGGATTCGAAATTGGTACAGTTGCAATTTTAGCAACGAACGGAATCTTTTGCATTTCTTGAAAAAGTGAAATAAACCTAGATGAAGTAGAAGGTGAGTTATTTGACTTTGATTTAAAATATGATAGAGGTTTAAGAGATTGCTTCTGTGAAACTAACTCTATAATTGTATTTGCATTCGATGAAAAGTAATACACTGGCGACATATAATAATAAAAATTCGACAAATAGCTTTTACTATTATGTAAAATTCTAAAATGTTCTAAAGGAAGTTGAATTGAAATATTTTTTGGTATAAATAATTTTATATGTAAGTCCCCTATTATAAAACTAAAAAAAGAAATTGCTGCTAAAAATAATTCAATTGAAATATTTAATGAATGAAGATTGAAACAATAACGAACCGTCTTGAATGAATTTCCAAAATTTTCAATATCATATAAGTATAGAATATGCATTACAATACTTGATAATATCGTAAATATTGAGTTAAAAAGCGCGAATAAATAAATATTTGCATAAATATCATTAGTAACATATATAACTTTTTTTAAAAAAATGAAGAATCGTGTTAAAATCACAACAAAAAAAATATTGAAAGATAGTAAACGAATATGATATTTTGCTTTGATTGAAGTTTGCAACTGATAAAATAATGAAGCCAAAAAGTGCGAAATAAACGATAAAATCATCACTAGCAACAAAATAGGGAAAACAACAAAAAATGATCTTGATGCATTGAAAATGTTTAACAATGCTAACGAAGAAAATAATAATATTTGAAAAATATAAGAAAAATTAAATTTGAAATAAGAATAATAGTAATTACCTCCAATAAAAATTGCTATTCGTCTGTAAACACATAGAATAATAACAATAAAAAAGTTATAAGTTAATAAAAAATCTATAATAGTCATTTTTGATTTTAATTTCGGAAATGATGTCAAAATAAGGTATAAATCAAATTTATTTCGAACAAATATCATCATTGGTATAGGGAAAAAGAAAATAAAAGAAAAAAGTTTATATAAAGGAAAATATGGAAACATTGCTTCGTTTTTGTTACCATTCATTCCATTTCAAGTTTTCAATGATTATTTTGTTAACTTAACGAAAACTTTTTGAGCATAATTATTTCAATTTTTTTTATTTTCATTAAAAAAAACAATTGTTTTTACCCAAAGCCTAAAAAAGAAAAACTGTATACTTTTGTGTTATTTTATTTACAATATTTAAATTATTTCCCAGTTGACTTCAAATGGTTATGTAAACCTTAAAAAACACTGATATTAATCATTCATCTCAAAACAAACTTTTTGAAGAGCAACTGAAAATATAAATATAAATATCTTGATTTTATATTTTCAAAATATACAATAAATATATTATACAAAATAATAATTTAATTTTTATTAATATTACATCATGAATATATATAAACCAAATAACAATTAAAGATTTTTCTCTCATATCAAACTATCCAAAAAAAGTATTTGGTTATTTTTTTTTCAAAAAATTGAATAAAAACCCGATAAAAAAACACGTTTTTTGTTAATGAAAAAGTGACAACTCTTATCAAAAAGTCAAGAAAGGGCATTCAGTTCACTGGACAGTGTCCAGTGGACACAAAAGCCAAGATTTTTGAGTGATTATAAAATTCGATAGATTTTTTTTCCCCCTAGATATTATTTCAGAAATTTTAATGGAGTAAAATGACATAACTATTAATAAGGTAAAAAAGAAATATTTATTATAATAAAGTATAGTTTTTTCAAAGCCTTTTTAGCTTTTTATGGGAATGATGCAAAATCAAACAGCTGGGCAATAAAAATTCTGTGATTTATTACTAATGTTGAAATATATGTGTTACAATGGCTTCAATTCTTTTTAATTTTCGTTATAAAGGAGCAGAATCGTTACATAAAGCACGTTTTGATGGCTAATTTGAATTTGAAAAACGTTCACTATATAAATATTAAATGGCAAAGAATATCAAATGTGGGATAGCTGCCAATCTTTCAGTCCCCTATATCAGCTTGTTTCTAACCAATTGATGCTGTTTTCCGAAAAGAATAGTGAAATAACATACAGTGGGCTTGCATAGAATCAATAAAAATTATTATAAACAGCCATTATGTAAACGATTAAAAAATATTCAAAAAATTGAGAGGAAAATCTCGGAAAAAAATGCATTTTACGATCTACCTAAAATTCATTTGGAAAAGTAATCAATGATTCTGTATAATAATATAATGACATAAATTATCTTCACAGATATAACTATCTTGGGAAAAAAGAACACAATTTTGTCATTGATCAATGATTACAAAATATTATAAAATTCACCTTTTTTGCCATATTTTCCTCAAATTTATGATACATTTACAAAGCGATGTTTTAGAAAATTTTATTTCAATTCAATTAACAATAGAATTGTATTAACATAAAATACAAATGATTGTTCTTTTTCTTTCTTTTGCATTTTCAGCTGAACCAACACTAACTTATATTCATCGTACAGGAGATGATGGCAGCAAATATTGGCGTATTCCTGCAATTGTTCGTACAAAAGATGGCACCATTATAACTGCTTGCGATAAGAGAGGAGATTCGAACGCTGATCTTGATGAGCCAATTCAAATTGCTATCAGAATCAGTCATGATGATGGTTACACATTTGAACCAACAAAAATTATTGCGGGTACAGGCAGAGAAGACGCTAAGAAATACGGATACTCAGATCCTTCATTGGTTTGCGATAGAGAAACTGGAGCTGTTCTTTGCGTTTTTAATGCTGGGAATAAATTTCAGAGTTCTACACCAACTAATCAAATTCGTCAAGTTTATTGCATTTCATACGATAATGGGCAAAGCTGGTCTGACCCAATAGATTTTACCTCACAAATATATGGCCCAGAATGTGAAGACCTCGTGAGAAAGACCTGGAATGCCGTTTTTGTTGTTTCAGGGAGTGGGATACAACTTCGTGATGGAACAATTATGTTTCCAGTTGTTGTTAGAAAGGACTATAACACAAGAGAACAATTTTATCCAGTTCATATGATCTGGACAAAAGATCTTGGAAAAACATGGACATTTGGTGCTCAATCATGCACAGGTGGAGATGAAACCAAAGTTGTTGAATTAAATAATGGCTCTCTTCTTGTTTCCATTCGCCATGCGCCTGCCAATTCTACTGATAGCATGAGAATTTTTGTCGTCTCACATGATAAAGGCCATCATTGGGAATATCCAGTTAACCGATATGATTTTATTGATCCAGGATGCAATGGCGATATAAAAAGATATACATCTACCCTTGATGGATATGATAAAGACAGACTAATACACACTAACCAATATCATGTAAGTTCTAGGAGGAATTTAACAATCAAAATTTCATATGATGAAGGAAATACATGGAAGTATGTAAAATCCCTTGATCCTGCACTTTCTGCTTACTCTGCTGTAGCTATCGCTAATAATGGTGATATTCTTGTTTATTACGAAAAGGAACACTCTGAAAAAGGATATGACATGGCTTTAATGAGAGTCACTCTTGATTATATTACTGATGGAGAAGATAAGTATACCCCACCAAAAAATATTAAAGAATTATAGTAATTTCGAAATCATATTTTCTTTATTAAAAAAGTATTCGCATGCTTATATTTAATAAAATATATAAGTAAAATATATTTGTAATTATTCGATTATTTTTCATTGAATTTTTCATTTAAAAAATTTAGAATCTAACGTATCCAAAATTAAATATACATTATGAGTAATAATGAACAAGAAGTCGAAGAACAAGAAGTTTCATCTCAAAACCCTGAACAATCGTTAAACAATGAAGAAGAAGATGAAGGAAAAGATGAATCAAAAGATCAACAGCAAAATGAAGATGACGCTAACAATGAAAAGAAAACAAATGAAGAAGTAAAGCAAGAACCGCCTCGGAGAATTGTGATAACTCAACCTGAAGAAGTTTTTTCACTTGTTCCACATGCTCGATCTAAACCGCGCACAGATAGAGCTGATTTTTCGAAATCTCAGCCTTTGAAACTTGCAAATAATTCATCTCATGATGATATATATCTTAAAGATAATAATACTGATACAGGATCTGGCAACAATTTAACAAATCGCCCAAATACAGCCAGAAATGTAAATAATAGATTTTCGCAAACAGCAAAAGGGCCTAATAGACGCCCAAATCCAAATCCAAATGCATACAGACCAAATGATGCGAATAATCGAAACCGAAATCGGTTTTCGCAAACATGCCCTTTAAACAGACCACAATCATCAAGAACAAATTCAACAGAAAGCCTTCTATCCCTAACAAATCAGAGAACATATACCATGACCCCTGAACTTGAAAATTTAAAAAAGCAAGCAATCGAACAAGAACCACTCGAAGTTGATGATAATTCTGTTCTAGAAGATCTTCTTCTCCTTCTTAGTGAAGAAAGACGCCAATTAGCGGCACAACATGATTTCAAAGAAAGTCAACGCCGCAATGATGCAATAGGATATGTAATGGAATGCCAAAATTGGCTTTTGAAGTTAGAAGCCCAAAAGGCATCAATGGATGATGTTCAGCAACGAAAAGAAGCCCTTGACCAACAGCTACAAGATTTTGATATAGAGTCACGTGAAATTAGACATAGAACGAAAAAGAAATTACGAAGAAAGCGAGATAAACTACTTAAAGAACAATCCGTCGAAGTTCAAGCTCTCCAAGAGCTTTGGTCATCTGAAGAAAAAATGCGACTTTACAACAAATCATCAAACACATTAATTTGTTTACGACGTCAATTAGCACTTTTATTACAACAATGCCGTTTTGATGAAGCAGCCGCGGTACAACAACAGATTGATGAACGTCAAAGACTCGAAGAAACACAAAATCATAATTTAATGCAACAAGAATTCAATGAAGTTTTCAATAAAATGAAAACAAGACAATCAGATGATCTTTTATATTTTGATCAAAACGCTGAAATGGAGCTCAAAAAGCTAAACAGAAGAAGAGAAAAACTTCGTCAAGCTCTTGTTAATAGAGAAAAGAAAATACAAGATAAAAGCGATACGGCTGCAAATGTTGATAAGTTATGGAACGCAATGAAAACAAATAGAACTCGTGACATTTCAAAAACTGATAATAGCAAGACTCCAATGATGCCATCTTTGAAAGTGTCAAAAAATGACTTGAAAGATGAAAAAATGGTTCAAAGTTTATGCCTTCCTCCTCTCGTAATGCCAAAATACGATCCAAGATCACAAAGTCTTTCTACAAACAAAAAAGATGATGAAGCTGCCAAAAAGAAGAAACCAGCTAATACTGGAAAGAAGAAATGAACTTTTTATTGATATGAGTCTTGTTATTTTATCTGATTTTTTTAAATTTTTTTTTTTTACTTTTTTTGAATAAAAATGATTGGAATTTTATCATTAACATCATCATCATTATTATTACCTCAATACATAATGTTTCTTAATACATAATATAAAATGTTTTCGGATTATTGAATAATATTAAGAAACCCAGGCATTTAATTAATATACAAGTTCTATTTTCTGAAAAACATAATAATAATTTATATTTTTTTTTTTTATTAAATATGATTCTCAAACAATAAAAATAAAATAATTAAACACATTTTAATTGTCTTTTGGAGGATCGAAGAACAAAGGTGTATCATTTTTAGCAGCAATAGTTTCTGTTTCAATAATTCGCAAACTATCAGAATTCCGAAACTCTGACCAAATAGTCAAAGCAAGCCAAGAAGGGGACACTGCAGCCAGAACAATAGTCAATATGATAATCAACGTAGTTGTATTATTAAAACATTCACCATAAAATCCGATCCAATTACCTGCAATTAATTGACCAAAAACAGTTCCTGAAGATTGGAGCAAAGCTGAAGATGCAATGAGAAGCATAATGTTTCCACAAATGAGGACCATGCTGTAATATGTGAAAGTATTTGTTTGGTAGAGCATATAAAATGATGATATTAAAACCATTGATATGTATAAGATAAGAGATAAGTAAGGAGCACCGAAATCTTTTCCTTCAGGACTTAAGAATGCTTCACCTGTCAGTGCCCAAGAAATCAAAACAATTATAGAGCCTTGATAGACAGCAACAAAGAACCAGGTCAAATTTGAAGCGGTTATGGTCAATGGATTCCTAAGTTTGTCATAAAGATAAGAAAGTCTATATAAGAAACTTTCACCAATATCTTTCTCAAACAACAATGAAATGATTGGAAGAAGAGTCCATATATTATTAAAGCAAAACATTGCAAAACTGTCAAATAATGATTGTCCAGAAAATTGAGTCCATATTTGATAGGTAGATTGACATACAGCAAACATAACTGCTTTGTAGAAGCTAAAATGAACAGCAAGGACAGATCGATGAAGAGCCTGATGGCCATGAATTAATATGAGCCTTCCAAGGCTTCTAAAGGCAGGTATAGCGAAATCACAAGTAGCAAAAGCTTTTGAACCGTCTGGAGCAATAATTCCAACGCCAACGTCTGATGTTTTCAAAAGAAGTGTATCATTATATCCATCGCCGATACCAAGAACTCTTTTACCAGCATTCTGGAGGGATATCGCAATATCTGATTTAGTTATTGGCTTGCAACGATAGAAAATGACACATCGTGAACGATATAATGCATTTAAAAAATCTTTCTTTAAAAGGGCATATCTTAGAACTTCGTCATCTTCGGCATTAATTACTGTAGAAAAACTATTTTCGGCAACAAGCATTGCTTTTGTAGAAAAACCAACTGGTACAATTTCATCATTTCGTGGCGAAACTGGAAGACCAGCTTCACTTCGTAATGTATTGATGTCTAGATGTACAATTGGTTCGTTTGAACGAAGAAGATGAAGCATCGATGAGACAACAAGAGTATTCATTTTGGCATCGCCAGTGGCAACCCAAATTTTCAAGCCTGCATCTGAAAGAATGTCTAGAGTTAATTGGACATCATTTTGAAGGGCATCTTCTATTCCAAGTGTGGCTAGTAATGTGTGTTCTTCTTCTAATTCTTCAATAGGAGTATCAGGGCCAAATTTGCCTTCAATTTTTTTGAAAGATACAGACATTGTTCTTAGGCCTTTCTTTTGATACATGTCATAGTTAGTCGCTAGATCTCCGCTCTTTTCGCCACAGGAACGAATTACTCGCTCGCTAGCGCCTTTCATAAAGCAGTAGATACTATCTCCCATTTGGACAACTACTGACATTCGCATTCGCTTTCGATCAAATGTATTGACTTTTAATATTTTGAATACATAATTACCTAATGGCGATTCGTATGTTCGCATGTCGTGGTTTTCATGCCATTTCCATCCTAATTTTTGAAGTGCGGATAAAATGGCAAGCTCATCTTGTGATGAGCCATGAAATTCTTGATTATTTTCACTTATTTTGATTGTATGACATACTGAGAGCGCTTGAAATGTAAGAACGAAAAATTCTTCGCTTGAATTGGTAAGTTGATCTCTGAGATTAACATCTTCGATAATTGTAGGTGCTTTTCGTGAATCTCCGTATTTTGTATCGCCAACAACTAAAGACACGAGCGTTAATTTGTTCTTGGTTAGGGTTCCAGTTTTATCGGAAACAATTACATTTAATGCACCTAGATTTTCTGTAATATTGGTAGAGACAACATCAGCTTTGTTGCCAGTGTCAGGATCAATAAAGTTTAGATCTTGTGATATGAAAAATACGCCATAAATGAAACGGAAAATAGGAAGTAAGATCTTTAATGTGATAGGAACCATGAACGATAGCATTAAGAAATTACGTACAAATATAACAAGAAACATCCATGCTTTAATATCTGTGCAATGAAGTAATGAGAGTGGAATGTAATATGAATAATTTTCTAAATGCTCATAATATTTGCATTGCTTTCGAACTTGATCATAACCTAAATAGCCAAAGACGGCAGAAATTAATAACTGAAAGATAAAAATAAACATTGAAATTTTTTCAAGATAATCATCTATCAATGTTTTACCTGTTGCTGTGGTAGCTATCGTAGCATCTGATCTGCAATATTTACCCGTATAAAGCGCTAAAAGAAGATGATTGCCATCTGTTTCAATTAATGATCCACGTTCAATGAAAGAATTTGTATCAAAAGTGCACGTAATACTCCCATCTATATCTTGTCTATAGCCACATCCTTGCTCACTACTGTCAATAATATTATTGTCATCACTTTCAAAATCAAAAGGTTGATTAGAATGAAATGAGATTTGGCCTGAAACTTCTCTCGATCTTGATTGAGCAGGAGTTGCAGTAACTTTTGCATTCAAACCTCTAATATATTCATTATTATGGAAAGATGGCGGAGTTCGAATAGGGATTCGATCTTTAACATCAGTTTCACCATCAATTTTTGAAGTATTAATAAATATACTTGATTGCTCTGTATTAAGTAAAATACAATCACATGGAACTGTCGCCTGATCACATATTTCTATTAAATCACCTGGCTTAATACTTTTAGAGCGCTTTTCTGATTTTAAATGGTCTCGTGTAACAGTATAAAAACGTGCATCATCTTTTACATTTGCTATTTGTGCATTGTATAATCCTTTTGCTTGAACTAGGTATTCTAAAACAAAAACGATTAAAAGCGGGATTAGTGTTGCCCACCATTGGGTGGTTGATATACCGGGAAATAATTCTAAAATACCAACAATAATGAAATAAAGCGAATAAAAAGTCATGATTTCTTTGAATAAAACATTAAATATAAGAAATATATACGCCAAAGATGATGTTTTTTGAGTGTTTCGTGGGAATGATGGATTTCTTTTTGATTCACCCACATAGAATTCATATTGAACATTAGAAGTCGCAGCAGGCTTTTTTTTTCCCATTTTTAATATATTTCACTATACACAAAAATTGTGAGGGTTCAAAATTTTTCTAAAAATACAACAATCTATTTAAAATAAAAAGATATACTTATGATAGATCTATTTTACTAAATAAAAAAAATAACTGAGCGAGAAATTTTATCTCATTTAAAACAAATAATTTATATGAAATATATAAAATTAAAAATTCATTTATCAATCATTGACATTCCAAACATTCCGATTGATAAACGTTGTGATGCAATAAAAATACTAAATCTTTTTGAAGTTTTTTCGCTATCAAGTCTTAACATAATCTTTTCACTTTCTTTTTTACCAGCAATCCTTAACTCATTCTCTACAATAGCAACAGATTGAATTTCCAAAATGCTAATTTCATTTGAAATATACTCAAGAGTTGGATTAACTATAATTAAATAACTGTCAGTAAGAACGATTACATCATTTGTTACAGTACATTTTGAAATCATTCGAACTCTTTCTTTATATCTAAAACGATTACGAATTAAAATCAAAACACGAGAATATTCTTCATCATAATTACCAATAATGAATCTAGGATAACAACGTGGCATTCTCATCCATTGCTGCATTTGCTGCTGTTGTTGCTGTGATTGTTGTTCATTAGAAGGTGAATCAACATTTACTTGTTTTTCTTTTTCAGAAGACTCACTTTTTCCATTTTCGTTATCATTTTTATTATTATCGTTATTTGCATCTTTCTCATTGAAGTAGAAAACGAATCCATTTCTATATTTTTTAACGTTCTTTGCAAAAGACGTTAAGCCAGCAATAATACTCATCATGTGGCTTGGTGTTTTTAATTTTTCATTAACCAAAAGCAATGCCAATGATACAAGTGAAGAACGATTAATGCAACCGTAAGAAGTGGTCAAGTTTTCGCATATCTTTTTTGTCAATATATCAGTTCCCTCAATTTTTATGTCAGTAATCATATCATCCTCATCATCCTCCTTGTCAATTTTGATCTTCATATTTGGAATTGATGCAACCAAATTTGGCTTGATAAATTTATTCAAATAAATTTTCAATACTTCATTCAAAAAGTTTCCATCAAATTGACCAAAAACGATGCCAGGAATTGAAACTGTTGTTGATTTTTGGTTACTATTATTAAGAGTATCACCAAAAGAGAACGAAGACCTCCTTCTTGTCATTGTTCCATCTGTACTATTATTAATATTCAAATATGAAAAGTGAAATGAAAAAGGAGATATTTCAAACCAGTCAAATTTACCAATTGATATTTTTGAATTCATATTTTTCAGGAGCTTCTTAAAGAACGACAAAGAGACTTGATCAGATGAAATTTCAATTGAGTCGGCCAAATAAGCATTCAAAAATTTACCAGTTGAATTTGCGAAAATTGTGAATGACAGGAAGTTATCGTCATTGCCACTTTTTCCGCCAGTTGCTTTGAAAATAGTTGGAGCGAAGACTCTTGGAATTATATTCGACTGTATGTCAATCTGGAGAGATTTCATAGAGCATTTGACAATCGATTGAATTCCGTACTTATTGAACATGAATTTGCCATTGTTGCTGTTGTTCATAAAGGCCATGAACAGCGTGTTGTAGTCGAACTTATTGTCCATGCTAAAAGACAACGACTTCTGTGAAAGCAGGAGAATCTCATTCATGTTTATGTCAATGATAGATGTCATTGTAGAAGGCACGTTTAAGTCAACCTTGAATCTAAAGAAATTCAAGATATTTACGTCTTTGGCATTCCTACTTTTTGAATACTTTTTGCTTGTGAAAATGACACTCTTCAACAGCTCTTTTGTGTGGTTCATTTTAACCGTCACATAGAAATTTATGTTGTTCTGACTGTCAATGATTTCAACCGCACCAGTCTCGCTCAGCAAGGATATTTTGAATGCTTTTTTATCGTTGTAGAGAACGTTTAACGTGCCCAAGTTGTGAAGGTTGTCGTAGTAGAAATTTGACGTCGTAAACGGAGGAATTGTCAGCAGTTTGTTCGGATTTGTGTGATAAACGGTCAACTCCATCGGTTGGCCGTTTGAATCCAACAGTTCATTCGTGATTGTCAAAGGCGTCGGAAACGTCGAGTACTTGAAAATGACAAGCAAATTCACTTCTTGATTCAGTGCGTCTATTTCAATTTTTTGATCGTTTTCAATTAAAAAAGTGGCTTTGAAATCACCTTTCAAATTCTGCTTGTCAAGCTTGTGGTCAAGGACGTCCAATGAAATCGTCTTGACAACTTCACTGTGGGCAAAGTGGAAGCTCAACTCGTGCACTTTTCGAATGTTCTTAATTTTGGCGGTTGAATGTGGCAAAACCGACATGAATTCAAAGACGATAGGAATGTCCGTATCGTTCTGAATTGTGATCAAGTCAGAGATGATCATTTCGACAATCTCGTTACTTAGTTTATGTCGTGAAATTTTTAGCCTTAACGGTAAATAATTCATATGTTCATTTTCACCATTCAAGGTCAAATTTTCACTGTTTGAAAAACTTTCGTCTTCGTTGCTTTTCTGCGAAAATAATTGAAGAAGTGAATCAAGAACACTGCTCTTACGACGAGGCGTCTGCTGGTCTAGTGGAATCTCTTCTTCAACAACCTTCTCTTGACGCAGAAACAACGTTTGAAAGTATTGCTCTTTTTTGGTGAAATTGTATTGAATTTCTTGCTTCTCAAAACCGTCAACAGAAAGGATGATTTTATCGTCTTTCTGCGTAAATATTAATCCTTCGGTTTTAGGTGATAAAATTGACCAGTTGTGGATCGGTAAGTGTGTGACCAAATTGCCATTCAAAATCATCAAATCAGAATCAGTCAAATTCGCAAAGACAAATGGCGAATAAAGAATCATCTTGATTTGACCGTTGGTTAACATCTCAAACCTGACATTAATGACTATTTCTTTTTCTATTCGACAATCAAAAATTGTCATCGTTTGAGATTTCAATGATGACTCGGAATTCAAGTCCAGTAAAAGATTCGCCGATGATGACTGACGCATTGACAAATCAATTGTGGGAACCAAGTCGATCAACAATTTATTAGTCGAAGAATAATCAATTCCATTCATCGATAATTCAGCATAGAACTTGGAGCCGATTTCAGGACTTACAGTCAAGAGGTCAGCAGTTTCATTCTTACAAATTGGAAATTGGTCGGATTCGGCTTCATTTTCTTTCTTTGAGCCTTTTATCCGAATAAAGACGCTGAAAGGGAGCAAATTTTGACAAATAACCGCCGAATTCAATTTGACAATTTTTCCGCTTTTATCATTAACAACCTTAATTAATAAGTTATATTTCTTTTTATCGTCGACAATTGTCAAATTCTGATTGCCAACTGGTTCGAAAGGTGAAATTAGGACGGTATTTGGCCTTTTGTCTTTTATTTGATTATTTTCAATCAAAAACAAACATTCTTTAGGTTTGTTTGAATTGAAAAACATTGGATATAATTTTCCAGGCTCAAGAGTAGCCAATTGGACGAACTCTCCGTCGCCTTTTTCAAACAGATCTATTGAAAATTTATTTATGCACGATTGAATTTGAACCGGCGAATTCAATTCAATTCTTCTGCCACGCTTGACAATTGAAAGGCAAGTTGAAAAGATCGTCGGGTAGACAATTTCATCCAATGTGAATTTAATGGTCTTGTCGAACACTTTTATTTCGAACGTGGAAGGATTGTTGTCAATGAAAAGTGGAAGAAGTTGCTGAGATACCATCACGAAAAACGTGTTTTGTGGCGTAATTGTGACTGACACGTGTGTGTTCAAGTTGTTTTTAATGAACAAGTCTGGTAATTCAAACAACTTGTTCTTCTTGTAGATCTTGTCAAATGTCTCTCTTTCTTCTTGGTCGAAAATGTCATCGTCTTGGAGAATTGAGAGGGGAAGGTTAATGTTTAAATTGTCACTTTTTTCACAATTCTGATTGACATTAACTTTGAGCTTGAAGTAGTGATAAAAGCCTTCTTCTTTGTCGTCTTTATAAATAAGAAGTAAAGGTGAAATTGAGAGCTTAAATGGCTCGACCAAATAATCCCAATCATTGATTTTTTCGTTCATGAAATCAATTCTTGAGTAAAGGTCAAAAAATTCACCATACTCTTCATTTTCTTCATGACACGACTTGAGCTTGGTTGAAAAAGGTGACAGTGTTATTCGATACGACGGTTGGAAGGAGAATTTACAGAAAATAACAGTTATTTTGCCAGTGGTTATTGAAACTGAATTCAGCAAGAGTCTCCTTTTTGCATCGAAAATGATCTTGTCGAATAAGAAGGTCATCCTCTTCAGTTGGCTGACCAGAGACTTGATCAACTCTCTGATGAACAATGAGAGCAGAAATGAACAGTCAGAGACATTTAGTGTCAAATTTCGGTTGTTGTCAATTTTCAAAGAAAATTGCATGTTCTCAACAAGTGGCTTCCTTTCAACAAAATTCATTGAAATTACATTGCTCTCAATCTCAAAGGCTGCTTTATTTTCAATACTTATTTGGTCATCACTTTTATTGTAGAGAATTTCCGCGTTCTTGAAGACTTTGAAGTCCAGATAAATGTGGAATGGCGACTCGTTCTCGTAATCAAAGCTTATCAGCATCTTTTCAGCCTCTATAGAAAGAGGGACGTGATTATTGACAGAAGCAAACAAGTTGTAAATTGTGAAGAACGAGTTTATGTTCAATTTCACAAAACTTTCTTTGATAAAAACCGTTAAATAACCGTTTTTATCGTCATTGAAATCGTAATCAATTGAGATAAAAACGTCATCTGAAGTCTTCTTTGTCAGAAGGTTGTTTGGCATTATGTCCGCATCTTTTATCTTCATGTGAAATTGCTTGTCATTGAATGGAAAGTCGGTTTCAACTCCCCTGAAAATGAACGATAGCTCCTGCTCAAATGAGAGGAGGTTCAATTTGATCTCTTTGGTGATCCATCTATTGTTCCTTCTCTTCAGCATTTTAAGGAATGTGAGCTTAGATATTTCTTTGTACTTCTGAAAAAGTGCACAATTCAATGTCAATTCAAATGTGTCAATTTTTGTGAGAACATCAACGCATTCATAATGAATTGGATTAAGAACGTCTCCTTCAACTTCAAAATCAATCAAATTATCAACTTTTTCTTCTTCTTTTTCTTCTTCTTCTGAATTGAGATGAAAATGAACAATCATTAAAAAGTTGTTGAAATGCAAAAGACCTTCATATTTCATGTCTTCAAATGAGATTACAGTCAACTTTTTCAATGCATTCACTTTCATTGCGAAGTTAGATAATGAAATTGCTTGTTTCGTGTCGCTTAGATTGATCATTACTTGACTCAAGTAGATGTCAATGCCAAAAGTAAGAAACTTTGGCAAATTCAGATGAATTTCACTAAAAAATTTTGTGAATTTTTGAAGTTTGTCCGAATCAGTGTCAATTTGAACAACGTTATTGATCATTTTATATGTAATTACAGAGTTTATCATTTGGAGATCAAAAGAAGGCAATTCAAAAGCTCTTGATAACGATTTCAAATTATTAAAAAAGAGTTGAAAATTGCCTTTTTTAAGAGAATTCACATTCATTTCATCAGCATGAATGGTTTCAAAGATATCACAAATTAATTCATCAAAATTATTACTATAAAATGAAATATTCATGTTTTTGAAATGAATGTCAAATCTAATATCAGCCAAATTTATGGTTGAAAAACTGTTAAGGTCAATGTAATACATGATTAATTCAGGTGATAAAAACAAATCAATGTTGTTAGCAACAGCTGTGACTTCTGCTTTTTTATCTATTTCTTTAAATGATAAACTAATTGGTGACTTACATTTGATACATTTATATAACTCTTCTTTTGAATCGATTATTTTTTTACAGTCAATTTTCAATGAAAATTGATCTTCAATAACCGATATTTGGCATTGAAAAGAATTGATTTCAACGCACGCAATTGTATTGTCTTTTTGCGTTTTCGATCTAATTAATGAAAATTTAATTAAATCAAATTCCCAATTAGTTTCAAAGTTGATACTTTTCGAAATCAAGAAATTCTTAAAAAATGAAAAAACTTCTAAAATATTCTTGATTTCTTGAGGCTCAGTGATGATGTTTAATTGATCCAAATGAAGCCTCGATATAACCAAATCATTGTCATCATAAGAAACATTGACAACAAAAGAAATGGGATCAATTATGTAATTTTTCAAACTATCATCATTGCTTTCAAGTTGACTCGATTTTACTGAAAATCGATCAACTGAAATATGACTTTCACCATCATATTCAAGTCTGTCAACCAAAGAAAAAATGACAATTTCAGAGAAAGGCAGTTTCACAGAAATATTAGAAATGATCAATTTATATTTTTCATGCATTTTGTTGAACGAAAACATAGAAAATATGTAATTCAACGCTGGTGCATTTAGAATGAAAATCAAATTATTTATAAAAACTTCTTTTTGATTAATTCTAAATGAATTAAATGACAAAAAAAGTTGATTACAATCCAAAATTTCAAACTCTTTAAATGACAGTGAAAAAATATTAACAATTTCAAAATTTTCATTGTTGAATGAAATCTTCTGTTTCGTACTCAAAGACTTACATTTAACGATAAGATTCACACTTAAATGAATTTTTATTTCATTGACATTTATAGATAAATCAATGTTTTGTTGAATATTGAACACTGATTTGATTGCCTTGAAAATGTCAATTGACTTTTTGAATGCTGGTCCATTCAATTTCATTTCAATTAATTCAGAAGAAAAATCTAACGAATTCAAAAAACGGTTGGAATTAATTGTGAATTTCAAAGGAAGAAGGATCTGATTCTTATTCAAATTAAAACCGCCAAAATCAATGAAAGCTTTTTCAAATCTAAACTTATTAAATTGAATAGTGAAAGAGTTGACGGAAATGACGAAGTCAAAAGTTGGCAGCTCTTTTTGAGCATTTGATTCATCTTTTTTAAAGTATTGAAGCTGAATGAAGCATGAATCGCCATTAAAGGTCATTTTTCGCCTCTGTTTGCCAAGAAGGAGAAAGTGATTCAGCATCTGCGACTGGCCAAGTAAGTTTATCATTTGAATAAGCATCTTGTACTCACTCAACTGCTTCTCAATGTCAAGCATCTTCAAGTAGTCAACTTTGTCTGTGTCGTCGTTCTCATAGTCTTTGCTTATGACAAAAAGGCATTTAGATAAATTGATAACTTGGCCGTTTCTATCGTCTTTGGCATTCAAAAACGGTTGGCTCTGTGAAATTTTCCTATCGTTGATGATAAAGTCGTTAATTACAAAAGTGCCTTCGTTATTTCGGTTATCATGACAATATTTGCCAGTAATGTGGTCAAATTTTAAGGTCAAATTGGATTGGTCATTAATGGACTCAAAATTAACGGTGACCGATGGAATCGTTAAAGAAAAATTTATTATGGGATCGGATTGTGAACTTATTTGGTCGCTAGTTTTAAATTTGCCTGAAAATATACTATTCGAGTAGTATCTAAGGCAGTTTTCCGTATCTGTATCAATTTGTGATTCTTTTATAAAATTAGAAAGTTTGTTGGGATCTGTATCTGTCGAAATTAAATTTAAATATTTCTCCCTATTTTTTAAGAATGATAAAGCTGTACTAACAGTAAGATAATGTCTCGATTTTAGTTTTAAACAATTACGATACGTTTTCATCCATAATTTGTCAATCATTTGATTTTTATTTACTTTTTTGTTGATGAAACGAGAAAGTTGGTTTACTTTTGATTTAACATTAATTGGATCGAATTCTATTTTAGCATCTGTTGATTCGTTATCCGAAGTAATTTGGCAAGAAATTGAGAAATCATCAAAAAATAAATTTGGTTGAATTGCTGGATCAGAATTTCCAAATAAAGCATTTAATGAATTAATAAACTCTTCAACACTTATATTCAAGATATTTTCATCTTTAAAAATATTAAAAGTATTGGTTACATTGTATAATGAGACTGAAATTGAAGAAAAGCGAAGATTTCTTTGAGTTTTATTTGTATCTGGATTATTTTCACTTGCAATCGGTTCTAATAAAATATTGGAAATATTTGTATGTAATAATGAATAAAAATTATTATCTGTTTTGTTGATTATGTTTTCTTTATTTTGTAAAATAAGGTGTAAATTTTGCGCTTCGATTTTTATCTTAGTTAAATCAAACAATGATCCAATGCTTGATGCAAAATTAGAAAGGAAATGATCAATTATTCCTTTAAGATTTGATATTAAATTTTGAGAATCCTTTTTAGCCAAATTTTGACTTTTGCTATCACAGTATAAATAGATTTCATTCAATGAAATTTGGAATCTATTTAGAAAAGACTCGTTTTGATCACTTAAAGATATTGTCATCGTTTTTATGATACCTCGTTGAATATTAAATGGCATTTTAGCTTTAATCAGCAAAACAGGATTAATTTCAAGATTTTCAAGCGATAATAAACCATCTTTATTTTGAACGGAAATTTGCTTGGTATCAATTGAAGGAATTAATTTGGAAAGAAAAATAGAAGCTAATTTTCCATAAATAGAAGATAGCATCAAAAAAAAAAAATTGAGAAAAATCTCAATAATTTTTTGAATATATTGAATCAAAAATGACCAAATATTCCATAACTCATTATCTCAAGATCAACTAAATTAAATAGATAATAAATAAAATATTTTAAATTTAAAACTACTTATATTATATATTTTATTTATAAATAAGTGTTTTAACAATTTTTTTTTTTTTTTACAATATTTTTTAGTAATATGATAATATATGATTTGTTTTTCATTTGTTATACAAACATTTTTGCCATTTATATCTTTAATGATGATATGGTTTTCAATAAAGGGCCAAACTTGATCAAAATTATCATCAAACCATTTAATCAACATCTTTTTTCGTCTTTTATATTCACGGGAAGGTTTTATGTCTAGGTGATGAGACAAAACTTCTGCGAAGAATAATAGTTGTGACTTCGATATTTACGCCCGCTAGGCGGTATGTAGCCTCGGTAAAAATTATGTAAAAATATTAATGAATTTTATTTTATCCAGTATTTTTTCTGAGGATTTTCCACTTTTTGAAGTCTCCTCACAAAAGTACAACTATTTTAAAATTAATCCGTTAAGCCAAATTTATAAGGTATAAACTCCTATAACATGATAATTTTTTGAAGAAAATGATACAAATAACAATCGGTGATTTTTTCAATACTGTATCGTTATTTTATTGAATTTCAATGAATTCAAAAATTGATAAAAAAAAAAAGGTTTTTTTCTTTTCAATTTTTTTTCCTCAAATTTTACTTGAAATAATCATTTCAATCTTTGTTCATTGAATGTATATTATTTAGATTGAATGTATATTCATATGGAGCTTGTTTTAATTCCATAGACTGGCTTGATTTTTTTGCTATATTACTTAATTCCGTTTAAATAAAATTACAGACGTTTATTAATATATCAACATTTTCCATTCTTTATATTCAAAAAGCATGAAATTGACTTACAGAAGTAGGTTTTCATCTGGAAGTCCAGAAAATTTGCATATACCAAATGCTAATGATGAATTTAAACAGCGTTCATATCAAAATTCCCAAATATTGAATTCATTTAAAAGAAAAGAATTCACGAAGAAAAGTAATGATGATTATAAAAGCATGCAAACTATGAAATCAAGATTTACTTCAAGTACATCAACTAGTCAATCAAGAGCCCCGCTAAGGCAAATTTCTTCCAAAGAAATAAATTCAAATTTTAACAATCTTGATTTAATTACAAAAAATAAAGATAGTATTGATTTTTTACGTTTTAATCGTCATAATTCAGATGATGATGATCTTATTCTTCAAAAAAGTTATGATTTTTCTGAAATGAAGTCCAATAAGAAGCAAGAAAATGAAAAGAACACCAAAATTCAAATATCTAAGGCACCGCATGTTTCATTTTCTCAAAAAATTAAAACATCGCAAAGTGGAAGTTCGTCAACAGATAATATTGAAGAAAATATAACTACAAGTCATAATTCAAATGACAAACAGCTTGATCAAAAGTCAAATAATAGTACTTACAAATTAGCTCAATCTTCAAAAAATAAAGCAAATGATGATGATTGTATGTCAGATAAAATAGCAATGCTTGAAAAGAAAAATATTGTTTTGATGACTGATTTAAGAGAAAACTGTCAGCTTTTAAGTTCACTTCAAAAAAGGTTAGATCAATCAACAAAAGATATTGTTACCAAAAGTAATGAAATTGTTTCATTGAAGAAACAAATATCAGAATTAAAAGCAGGACCAAAAAAGTCAAATGAATCTTCAGAACAAAATGAAGAAAAAGAAGATTCTAACAATACCGAAAAGCAAAGAAATCAGCTCAAAGAGCAGCTTCAGAAACTTCAACAGCAAAATGAAGAAATCATGAAAAGTAATGAGGAACTTAAGAAAGCTAATGAAGAGCTTATGAAAACCAAAGAAGAACTTATAAAAACCAAAGAAGAACTCGTAAAAGATAAAGAAGAAATAATAAAAGGCAAAGGAGAGTTGGAAAAAGAAAATAAATACCAAAAGCAATCAATTGAAAATTTGAATACAGAAAAAGTTTCATTATTAAATCAAATCAAAGAATTTAAAGCCCAAAAAGATGAATTTTCAAAGCAAATCGCTTTATTTAAATCTGAAGTCGAAGATCTTAAACTTCAAGAAGCAGAAAATGAGCATAGTAAAGAATTAGACTCATTAATTTCAGAACTTAAAAAAAAGAACAAAGATTTGGAAGTGAATCTAGGTAAGCTTGAACAAGAAAACAAAGATTTATTACAAATTAAAGCAGAAAATGATAAATTAAAAGAAGATATTTCCAAATTTCAAAAAGAAACAAATATATTAAACGAAAATCAAGAAAAACTCCTCCAACAAAATGAAGATTTACAAAAACGTCTGCAAGAACTTATAGAATCAAATAAATCTCAAGCTGAAAATATTCCTGAAGTTGATGGCAATGATTCAAATGATAACGTTGACGAAATTAATGATAACATTGAAGAAATTAATAATAATGAAGAAAAGCCAGCAACAAATGGTAAAATATATGATGCTTATAGTGATTTAAGTGAAAATGAATCTGATGATAATCATTCTGCTCAAAGCAATGAAGAAGATGAGAAGTTGATTCACTCATCAAAACAAAATCAGATTAAAGATCATCAGCAATTATTGCAGCAGCAATGCTTTATTGATGATTTTGAAAGTCAAAGTTATGCATCAGACTTTTCATCAGAATTCTCTTTCACTGATGTATCAGATCGCAATGAAATTATGAATTCTCCAAAAGCATCAATTATTCAACAACTTATCACCGCAAACCAAAAAAATAAATCATTAAGGGAAGCAAATGCAAAACTTGAATCAGTTGCTTCAACCGTAATGTCAGATTACACTGAAGCTTTGAATAAAATACAAATGTTACAGAAAAAACCTCCTCTTTCGATTGAAATAAAGCCTACTCTCATTTACGAAAATAATGTTATTATCGATGATAACGAAAATGATATAATGAAACAAAAAATAAATGAAATGGAAGTTAAACTCAGAAAATTGAACGATTCTTATGCTCAAATGAAAAATGCTCATTCTGAATCTCTTTCAAATTTCATTCAAAAAAGACAAGAATTTTTCAAGAAAGAAATTGAAGAATTAAACAAATTTGAATCATCTCAGTCGGAACAGTATGAAAAACTTCAAAACCAATTTGATTCATTTCTAGCATAAATAAGAAAAAGAAGGTTTTATTTTTAGTATATTATAATTAAATGTTTGGTAGACATATATTTCATTTGTTTTTTGGAAATAAGATCACTTTTACTTACTTATATCTTTATGAGCCATCAAAAATTATCCATTGATGTTTTCAGTTTATTATTATTTTAATGATAATAATTCCTGATGGACTTTAAACATATTATCAAAGAAGATATATCGTCAATCAAAGTATTATATTATTAAACAAAATCAAGAATAAATTTCAAACGAAAAAAATCAATGAAATACATATTTATAATAAGATAGCAATTTATTCGCATAAATAGTTGTTTGGTGTTAGTTATTAATGAGCATAATTAAAGATGCTGATTAATTTCTAAAATAATGAATTATTAAATGGAATAAAGGAAGAAATAAATAAATCGGCGCATATAAAAATTCTAGTAGATTATTAATGAGCACATCAATGTATCAAAATTCAAATTATTTGAATTATATTGAATTTCAAGCTATTATTATTAATTTTTTCTATTCTTTGGTAAGTTTGGTAAACAAACCTTTAACTGCAGAAGAAACTTTAAATGCAACAACATTAATTAAAGATGGATCATGATCTTTCTTCCACCATTCGTTTGCTTTGTTTAATAATTGATTAATATTTGGTATTTCTATATTTTGCAATAATTCAAGTGTCTCTGCATAATCTTTACCAATTAGGTCGTTTTGAACCAGCTCAACTTTTGCACAGCCAATGTAAAATTCAAAATTAACGAGATCATCAAAGTGAGTAAATAAAGCATCCCAGACTTGCTGGAGTACTTCCATCTCAAATTCTTGTGAAAACATTAGAACAAACCATCTAAAACAATAATTTGTATGCGGAATATGAAATTCATCATTTATGACTTTGTTAGCTAATGAGCAGTGTGAAGAGAGAATGTTATCAAAATCATTTAATTTTGAAAGAATAATTGAAGATTTATCATCAGTCGTAAATAAATCTTTTAATTCTGTGTATGACAAAAGTTGGTGTAAGCAATGGAATGTTAACGCTTCGATAACAAATTCATTCTTAAATAAAGATTTTGCACAATATAAAGTATAATAAAAAGGCATAATCAGTTCATTAAAACCTTGCATGTATTGAATATTCTGATTAACATTTCCAAGGATATAAAGAATTCTTTCAAGTCGTCGAAGGTGAGTTTCAAAGTGAGAAAATGAGCCTTTAGGTTGTCCATCATCAGGTTCTTCAATAGGTAAAATAATAATATTTCGGCGTGTTCTAACTAAGTCACTATGAATTTGTCCCATCATTGTGTTATTTGGTAAATTAAATATTTCATTGTCATTAATATAAATATTTAAATGCTTATTTTCCCAATCTTTAATTTTGAAACATTCAACATAAGTTTCATAAAGAGAAACTAGTTCCTCTAATACAGAAGGCCACTTTCTTGCAAAATGAGGATAAATGTCAAGCAAAACTAGCCATGCAACACAACGATCTTCGGGCTCTGTGTGATCTAATCCGTTTGAAGTTAGTTCACGAATTTTATCTGTATTGATTTCATCATCTTGATCAGGCTGAACAAGAGGTAGAATCAAAAATTGAGGTAAATCATCTTCCATTATAAGATTAATGCAAATTTTTTGTATAAAAATTTAAATGATCGTTTAGGCTAATAATTTTAATAAAAATTCTTACCTTTATCGGTTTGGAAATTTTTTTCTTTTGGTGAATTTGGCCTATATATTTAGAAACATAATAATTTTTGATAAGAAAAGTATCTTTACTATCAAAAAAATATTTGAATTTTAATAGAAAAAAACGATTAGGCATTCAAATAATTGATATAAACTTTTTGTATAATGTGTAAATAATAATTTGAAAAAGTTCCTCTTATCGTCTTGTTTAAATTAAGTTTATTTTATTACAGAAAAGCTGATATTATACATTTTTTTTTTTAATGGAAATAAAAATCTTTTTATATTTTGAATAGTTTATATTTATATTTTTCTGCGCAAAAAGCGGTTGGAAAAACTTTAATTTACATATTCAATTTTTCGTCACTTTGTATAAGATTGAAATATTAAAAGTGGTATAAAATTTGCAGCATTCAAGTTGCTTTAATTAATGCTTAATGTATAGAAATTATACATATATGAAACTGAAACTAATCCATTGTATTTATAAAAAAGTCTTTTTCGATATATAACAAATCAAATGATTAAAATTTATATCTATAAAGTCAATAGTTAAAAATTTATTTAATGTATTGTTAATTTATTATTTGATAGTTAACAAAGAGATTGTTATAGTGTATGAATGTTTTTTAAAAAAATGAACTATGATTTAACCTTTTATTAGAAAAATCAGCATGAATTATTATTTAACTTTATATAGAAATGGAAATTATGATATATTTGTTCTTTTTTCTGTTTCAGAAAAAAAAATAAAGTTTTAATAATCAAATTGCATACGAATTTTCATTTTAAGAAATGAGCAAAGACAAGAATACAAATAAAAAAAAGAAAGAAAAAGAAATTAAAAATCGATTTTAAACAAACAAATAAAAACAAATAAAAATATATTAAAAATCATAATGGAGGAAGTGATTTTTTTGCAAGCGAAGATTTAGCACGAGCTTTTTGTCTTGTAGACATTGATGCTAATCTTTGGAATTGTTGGTCATCAATTGGCGGGATAGTGAAGTCTGTTTGACAATTATTTTTATATTTAATAACTCTTTGAGCTGTTCTTGGAGTCTTCTGAGAAGCTGATGGTGAATTTTGGTGAATTTTCGGAACTGCAATTGTAACGGATTTGGACTTAATATTTTTTGCCAAATTTGACTTTTTTTTGTTTTCAAGTGTCTTCATTGCAGTATTAAGAGGCTCCAATTCTTTTTTCCTTTGCATTTCAACTTCTTCAAGCAAGATGTCATTTCTTGATGCCATTTTGTTGACTTCTAATTGTTGTTGATTCCTTAATTTCAAAAATTCACTTTTCATTATTGATTCAATTTGTTTCTGCATTTCTCTTTCTTCGTGCTGTTGAGCTCGATCTGCTTGAAGTTTGGCAGTTCTTGCTTCATTGTAACGTCCGGAAAGTGCCATTTTCTTTTCATAACTGCGCATTGAAAGTAAATTTTTGGAGGGTCGATCAAATTGTTTCAAAAAATCCGGATTTTGCCACTTTTCTTTGAATTGGCGAAGTTGCTGTTCCTGGGCATCAGCTAATTGTTGGTATTTCTCTTCAAAATTATTTTGCATTGTTTGAATTTTTGTATCATAACGAGTATTTATATCAGATATTTGGTCTTTAATTGAGTTAAGACGGTCAGTGAATTTTTGTTCATGATCATCAAGGGATTTTTGATGAGATTGCTCAGTATTTTTTTTGATCAGCTGATCTAAAACTGAATCAAGATTTTCAGCACCTCTATAATCCGATTCCTCGAGGCAGTCCATTCTTTTGTGATTAATTAATTGAATAACTGAATCTGTATATTCAGGAGGAGGTAATGTATTTTTGTCAAGAAGAGCATTTAAAGCAGCTTCAATTTCGGCAGGATCAATTGACTGTGCTTGAGTAAAATCTGCAGTGTTATCATTATTTCCGCTGGAGTTTGGTATTTCTGTGGCTTTAAGTAAATGAGTTTCATCAGTTTCAGTAAGAAATGTTGAAGTTGGTATTTGCTCTTTATCATCATCTTTTCTTTCTTCCTCTTCTTCTTGAGTATTTGCATTGTCATCATCATTTTTAATATTATTAGTGTTTTCAGTGTCACTTTTGTTATCATTAGAATTAATATTATTGGACTCTGCCTCATTTTTATTATCATCAATATTGTCATTAACTACTATTCCATTGTTATCATCATTACAATTATTATCAATATTAATAATGTTTGTATTATTATTATTATCGATATCTGTTGTATTTTGGTTTTCTTGACTAGTTTGATTATCATTGTTATCATTTTGTTTTATGTTTTCTTCTTCTTCTTCAGATGAATATGAATCAGGTTTTTCCTCTTTTTTTAAATCATTTTGTTTTATGTTTTCTTCTTCTTCTTCTGATGGTAAAACTTTTGATTCATCGTTTGTGAGAACAGTTACCTCACGTATTATAATCTCTGCGGCATTTGTTTCGTCTCTCGTAATATTAGTTGAAGACATATATTAACGTTTTTCTAAAATAACTTTTTAAAAAGGAAATGATCGTATTTTTTGATCTTTTCATAATCACATGAATTGATGATAAAAGATTTTTCATTGAATTTCAAAAGCATCACAAAGCAGATAAAATATATAGGATTTATATGGAAGTCATTCAATAAAATTATTTCTAATTTTTTTTTTATTCTAATTAATTCATTTTCTGATCTCAACCAAGAATTTGAGCAAAAAAAAAAAAAAAATTGAGGAAATACATCAATATTATGCATATATCTGATGCAGGTTTTAATTCCACTTCCTGTAAGTTCAATGTAATTATGATTATTTCTTTTAATTTCTTCAATGAAAAAAGGTTTATTCCAAAAATGTTCATCTTTGATAAATATAGTAATTCCTTCTTTTGCAGCTTCAATTGGAAGCAATGCTTTTATTAAATGTTCGTCATTGAAAAATATAACAATTTCTGTGAAAGTAACTTCAATTAGAAAAGGTTTATTTAATGAATGTTCATCATTAATAAACATAGCAATTCCTTCTTCTGTTACTTCAATTGGAGATTGTACTATTAGTGAATGCGAATCACTACGAGAAATATCAATTCCTTCTTCTGTATCTTCAATTGGAAGCTATCCTTTTAATGAATGGCATTCATTGGCGCATTTCAATCTCATCTTCTGCAATTTCAATTGATGCCAATGAATATCATGGATGTTCATCGTTGGCACAACTACTAATTGGTCATCAAAATCAATATAATGCAATCATAAAAGATGAAATACAAATAAGAAGAAATATGAATTCATATTTAGATGATCTTCAAAAGATCCTCTTGCAGCATCCTACAATTGGAAGAAAACGAGCTATTCTGGTCAGCATTTTCTCTTACTGTCCAATTCACAAAGGACATCTCAATATTTTTGGTATTGCAGCAAGGTTTCTATTAGAAAATTATCCTTGGAATCATGAGTCAGAAATCAGACATTTTTATGTCACTAAAATATAGGCCATTCATCGATACTTTTTAGTGATCGTTGTAAAATGTCAATGTTGGTTTGTAATTGAGCATAATTCTGCCAAAATGGATAATAATCATGTTGTATAAATCATCACAGACAAAAATGATGGATTACTTATTGATTTCGTTGATTTTCAATTTGTTTTCAATCGATTTAAAAATGAAATTAAAAATTTTTGTCAATCTGAAGATTCAGTTCTGTATGTTTGTGGAGGTGACATGTTTATTGAAAGAAAATACTCTCAACGTAAAGGATTCGTGGGAATTTCACGTCCTGGATTTCAAATTAATGCAATAACAAGTGTTGTAAATGATTTGTATATTTCCAATGATAAATTAAATAGCCATGAATTGAGTATTAAGTGATTAAAGATAATTTTAATGATGTTTCAGAAAATGTATTTAAATCAGTTTCTAGATATCTTCGCTATATTCACTATATTTGAAATAATAATTATGATCATTTTTAAATAAAAAACACTTAAATAGTTTATCATATTTTTATTTTCCTATTTCTAAATTAAGCTAAGTTTATTAAATATGAATGAAATAATAAATCATAGAATGAAATATTATGATTAATTCAAAAAAATAAAAATGATACTACGCTCAATGTTTGTAACATTGATTCTATATTTGATCTTATAAATGAATATTCACCAATTTTTTGTGAGTATTTTTATGCTTATTTTCTTTTTTGACATATTTTCTAAAAGATATATATAGTAGCAAAAGAATCATTTGCATTTATGGTAATAAAATGTTGTTTTTCTTTTTTGGTTGTTTCCATTATAAAATGAATGATACAATAAAAATTGTATTCAAAAATTTTATAATACAGAAGCAGAATAATATTGAACTTATTTATCATTTAATCTTAAATGAAATTTGCAGTACAAATTATTATTCGAGAAAAAATAGGTCTCATTGATATAATATTTTATAGTGCGCTAAAAAAAAAAATGTAAAAATATATTAAAACATACATTAATCAAACATTCTAATAACAATAAACAATTTATAAAAATAAAAAAAAAAAACTATAAAAATTATTCCTTTTGAAGATTCTCTTGTACAATCGAATCAGCATTTCTTCCAACTTCAGCTGGTTGTACAACCAAATGTCTATCATACAAGTGAACATTTCCAAGATTTTCCATTGCAGAAGTTGCTTCTTGTCTCGTATTAAAGTCCAAGAAAACAAAACCTCGGTGTCCTGATCCATCAGCTTTCTTTGGCATTCGAACAGCTTTAACCTTAGCATAAGCATTTACGAGATCGTAAATTTCTTTTTTAGTTGCTTTGAAAGGGACGTTTTTCATGATCAAAGTTGTTGTTTTTAATTGTTTTATTGAAGCTTTTTTATTGGTGCTTTCTTCGTCATTATCTTCTAGATGATTTGATTGACCTTGAGCTGATGGTGCCCATTGAAGATAAATAGGCTGATCATGAAGTTTTTTGAAGCATAGTGCTTGATATGCCTTTTTAGCATCTTCTGGTCTCGCAAATTCAACTAATGCAACTGCGTGTGTAGGGGGGAATATAAATCTAACAAGTGATCCGTAAGCAGCAAACATATTTCTAACTTCTTCTTCTGTTGATTCATATTTCAAATTTTTTACAATTATTAATGTCTTGCTAAGTTTATTCGAAGAGTTTAGTTTGGTATCGAAGAGAGAAAGATCAATACCAGCTTTTTGGAACATTTCTTTGGTTTCATTAACAAGTTGTGACTCAGCAATTGCTAGTCGAGATGCAATTTCATCTGATTCTGGATTTAAAATTTGTGATTTTGTGAAACCAAGCATTCTAGCGGTGGCTTCTGCAACAGTATCTTTATTAAGAAATAGAGAATTCCATGATTCAGGCTTTTCTATCTTCATTTCTCGGCGCTTCTTTTTTAAGTATGGTTCGTCATCATCATTCATTAATTGTTCCTTTGCATTATTATGATTGGGAGGGTTTTCAGCTGGTTTAAGCTTTAAGGCACGACCTTGGAAAGTAACTGAATCTTTCATTGCAGATATTAAGCCTTCATAAGTGCTAAAAGTGACATAGCCCCTTCCTTTTCCACGCTGAGCAATCTTATCATATTGAACATGAGCTTCTATAACTTCACCATATTTGGAAAAGAATTCTTCGAGTTCATCTTCTGTAGCTGAGTAAGGTAGATTTGTTATGTAAACACGAGTTGAATTATATTTAGTGTTGTCTTCTTCATTTTCATCCTCATGTTCCATATCATTATTTTGAGTAGAGTCTTCTTCTTCTTCAGTAGCATTTAGATCTCCTTTTTCACTATGTTTTTTCTTTGTCTTTTTACTGCTTTCTTGCTCTATCTCTTTTTGATGCTGTTCAACAAATTCGTCAAGACCTTCATTCCAAGATGGAAGAGTTCTCTTAGCACGGCGAGCTGCAAGAAATTCTTGGTACTCTGGATCATCAGCAAGAGATGGGCGTTTGGGATGAGGCGTTTCATTTTGAGGTTCATCATTATCTTTATTTTTATTCCTTTTTTCTACTTTTGGCGCCTTGCGAACTCGAGCATAACATTCTTCTAAAGATTCGTCACCTATTGGTTTAGCAAATTGAACTTGGATTTTTGATGTAGTGATAAATGTATTGTTAAACTTTTCAATAGCTTTCTGTGCTTCCTCATGTGTTTTGTAACCAACAAAAGCAAAACCTCTCGATTTTCCCTTGTTGGTTCTTAAAATTTTGCAATCGGTAAGATCACCAACAGTTGAAAATTGTTCTATTAATTCTTTGTCTTTATAAAATTTTGGTATATTGTTTATAAAAATTCTTGTTTGATCCATTTTATTACGACCATCACTTTATTTAAAATCTTCCTCTGAAATTTCAATGATGCACTAAAAATTCAATCAAATCATCAAATGAAGTTTTTCGTGAAAAGTATTTGAAAAACAATTCATTATTGCGTTAAAAATAAAATCTTCAAAATAGCCTTTTTCATTTTTTTGAATCAGTAAATATTTCATTCATTATTATAAAAAGATTCAAATTCTTTCATCTTAAAAAAAAAAAATAAAAAATACGCTAATATATAAAAATATATCACAATTTAGAAAATGCTTATAAGATCATCTGATTCATTAGGCTTGTCCTTGGATTCAATATTATCTTGATCGCTAAGCTTCCCTGAAAGTGAGTTGGCGGTCAAGGTAGAACTAATATCTATATTAAGAATAGGAGGAGTAAAAGGTGTAGATTTCGGTGGTGACAAAATGTTGTTATTATTAAATGAAGGATTTTGTATTTGATTCTGACTTTTAATTGAACTATTATGATTACTATTTGAAGTAATATCATTATCTATATTAATATGATTTTTATTTGTATTTAAATCAATATTATTTATTTCATTATTATTTGGAATTTGATTCGGATTATTATTAATAGAATTAGAATTCTTGCTAGACTTGTTATTGTTACCACTATTGCCGCCTTTTTTCTTATGTCTATGAAGAACTGGCATTGAAGATTGTTGCATTTTATAAAAAAGGTCGTCATCGTCATCGCTATTAATATCAATTATTTTATTCTTTAAATTATTCTCTATATTATTTTCGTTGTTGACGTCATTGTGATTTGGTATAACAGTTCGATCGGAGCAGGCATGTTTCAAATGAATATTATCTTGATCATCGCTTTGAAGATTGGTATTACTTTCACTATTTGTGTTTTTGCTGTAACTAATATTGAAACGCTTTACTTTTCGATTCTTTTTTGTGTCATTTGCAGAATTTTTATCTTTATTAACTTTTTGCTGGTTTTCTTTTTTCTTTTCTTTTTCTTTTTCATTTTCCTCGCATGAAGAATTTTCACTTTGTGATACTTCACTGTGACTTGATAATGTAATATGAAACCTGCCAGAGTCGAATTCTCGGGTAACAGAATTGTATTTGGGTTTCATTGTTTGGAAACTTCTTCTTCTTAAGGATGGAGGGCAATCTGTAGATGGTCCGCCAGAACTCTTGTATTCTGCTCGATTAATGTACCTTTTGCCATCAAATTTTTTACCCTTTGATGTCATAATACGATTTGAACCAAAGTTATCATTTTTGATGCTTCCGCTACTACAACTAATATTTGTACTGTTATTAAAGCGATAAGAATTAAATGAGTGATGTGGAGACTGGTCTTTAGAGTTTTTTTGTTTGAATTTTTTTGAATCTATTGGTGACAATGAATGATTCTCAGAAAGAAATGAGTGAGAAGAGGAGAGCTGATTTCGATCTGGAAGCGTTAAAGTCGATAGAGGAACTCTAGTTGGACTTTCATGATAATGTGTATCGAAGTTATAAAATGTGTTATTGTTATTGCTAATTGCTTTCAACTTTTCAGAGTCTCCAGATAGCAGTTTAGTTTCTTTTGATGCAACTGGAGATAAGTATGGTGATTCGTTGGATAATTTATTTGATTGTTCGGGTGAGTTGTCTGATAAAAATTTTAAATCGGAATTGGGGCTTAGGTTTTTAACATTATCTCCAAGCCCAATATTTTCGAAGTCGCTTGGATTTGAGAGAGGATCAAATAAGGCAATTTGTTCAAGGTATTTTTCATGGTTACTTTTCGAATCATCCATTTTGATAATTAGGGTAAAAAAAAAAAACTGAATATATCTTTGAATTTCAATAGTATTGAAAACCCATCAATTAAATAAAAATTATTTATAAGAAAAAAATAAATTATATTGTAAATTGGTAGTTTTATTTAAAATCAAATTTTTAGCCCATGATGTAATTTCATAAAAAAAATTATATTATAAAAAAAATATTTCAAAAAGTTGGTTATGTAATAAAATTTATACTGAAAAAGTTGATATGTTGATTTAAATTATGAGAGGAAGTTGGAAAATGAAGAATTTTTGAGAAAAAAAAAACTTCAAAAAAAAATGGCTTGTAAAATTAAAATTATGATTAATATGAATGATTTCTTTAATAAAAAAAATCTGTGAGATGGGGATTTTTATGAGAAAAAATTTGCCAATTTACTTATCATTATATGCAAAAAAATGTACCTAAATTATGCACAGAAACAGATACAATTTTTTTGTTTTTTATAAATGAATTTGAATGTTATTTGAGAATTCATATCCATTTTTATTAATTTATGAATCTTCATTAAAAACTCAATATATATATATATATATCCTTCCATCGAATATATATTTTAATAATTACTAATATAATATTAAAACTGATCTCAATAACAAGACAGAGATTCTAAAACTTTCAAAATGAGATTCTATCAATATTTTCAATGCATTCAATTTTTTTTTATTCTTTGCTGAGTGCACGGTAATTAAAAATCATATTTTCATTTTTAAACGGATACTATAATTTAACTTTTATTATAATATTTATAAATCTAAAATAATTACATAATTTCCTTTTAATTTTGGAGATATTCATGCTTAATTCATATTTAAATAAAAGATGGTTTTTCCACTTTTTGATAAAACAAATTTTTTCGTAAAAATAAAAATATTTACAATAAAATATTAGTAAAATTTAAATTTATTTTTTATTTAAAATAATTAGCCACAATATTTATTTTGCTTAAAGTTTAAAAACAATCATGCAACTTCAATTTTCAAGGTACCAATCTAGTACGTTATAAATTGAAAGAAAGTACGTTATAAAATTGAGATACCTTACTATGTTGAAAAAATTTGATTTTGAATGTGTGTCAAACATAAAAATCTGAAATTGATATAAAATTTAATCATTAATATCATTTTTTATATAACATGTCCTTTAATTCAAATAAAGTATCGAAAAATTTTGAGTTTTCCAAACGTTCCAGATTTGATCAAGTAAGGAATAGTTGGAAGATATTTGCAGAAAATGAATAATATAATATTGATGAATATATATGGACATATAAAATAAACAAATGCCTCAATGATGATGATTGTACCGTTATTTTTTCTTAAGATATCTCGAAAAACATCAAAATAATGGAAATATAGATATAACCTATGTTATATATAAAGGATATATTTATGAATTAAAAAGGCATGCATTTGTCTACAAACTCTGTAATTTAAAAATTAGACCTGTAATTAAAAAAAAAGCAATATAAGATTATTTAATGGAAATGAAAGATGATAAAGTTAAATTAAAGAACAGAAAAATTCAAGCAAAGTAAAAGTATCTTCATTTTCCTCGAGATCATTTTTAATGGATTTTTTTACAAAAGATTGCAATACATCAGAAAAATCAAATAAAGAATAAAATAAAAAGATGAATGCTTTAGCAATACCCTTGTTTCATGGCCAGGGAAAGATATGATCCATTCAAAGCAATTTTCTTGTTGTAATTTAAGTTCTGGGCGAAATTTTATTTTTTTCATCATTGTAATCTCCTTCTTGTGATGATTTATTTTTTGCATATTGCTTCTTTCGATGTTTATTTTTTTCTTCTCGATATGCCGAAGTTCTTTTTTGTAGAATTTCATTTTCCCGCTCTGTTTCAAATCTGATGATTTATTCCATTGATTCGTTAGGTATATATTTGTCTAATTCTAATTCACAGAGTAATGATGGAAAAAAAAAATGAAAATCATTACACATCCAACAAGCAATTAGTGTTCGAACAGAGTATGAATTTGTAAAATTAAGTCTTTTAGGTGCTAGCATGCCAATTAAATTATTCAATGACTCATTGCATTGAGTTGTGTTCTTGAATTCGCAATTTTTTATAAATGTTTCTGTCCTATTGAAAAAGTTGACCATTTTTTTAAAAATCTCTCAATTTTTTTTTTCCTAATTCCCAATCTTTATGGGATTCGGTAAGTCGACCATGTGCAGTATATTCATGATGGCCGATCATGTGGTATGGAGAATTTGTCCACATAAGACCTCTTAACTCTGTATCATCAATATTATTAATTAAATAAACGGCCCATGATACAATTCTTGATCAGTTTCCATTTAAAATTTCAGTGAAAACATTGTTATAATCTAGATTATCGGTAACTTTTTCAATTCTTATATTAAGAGATTTTAGGCCGTGGCGTGGATCGAACAAACGTTGTGTTTTAATACCGGATTTTTGTGCTTGTGAAAATGTTTTATTGTCATTGTCAGTAATAATAGATACGAAAGCATTTGGTCCCCACTTTTCTTCTGTATCATCATAAAAAGATCGAGCACCTTTAGACTCAAATAAGGTAGAAGAGACACCCTCTTCTTCTTTATTTATATTTTTTATACATAAAACTTGATTCTTCCATCAATGTTACTGAACAATTATATGCTTTTCCACTGAATCATATCTTCCGTCGACCGAAAAATGAACATTCTTCTCTTCAAATGAAGTATCAGCCATTTTTTGAAGGCGAGTTGATACATTATCTTCAATTTTAGGTATAAATTCTCGTTGGTGGCGATAAAATGTTGATTCTGAAGGAAAAGAATTTCCCTGGACTGCTGCTCCGGGTCTCGCTCTTTTGAAATTAGTCCCTGTGATATCTTTTACAATTCCACATATTAATTGATCGATAATACTAAAAAAAAATACAAATAAAAATCGATTTTTTTTGTATAACCATATTTATTAATGATTATTATTATGAGTATTTGCCTAAATAAGTCATTTTCCCCACTTTTTTCAGTGGGAGGCCCCCCTTAAAAGGCAACCCAGGTTGAATGCTAACATATGCAATCCAATTAGGTGGAATGTAATCAGTTGAAAATGCAATGGATTTTTTTGATATTTCAGTAAGAACATTAGTCAATTTTGCTTTATTTGACAAGGATTCGGTTGCATGGCAATATTTTGATATTGTCCCATTGTCTAATTGTGGCGGTGTAAAATGATTTTTTTGGACATCCTCATCTTTGTTTGAAGTAGAGAAAAGTTGAATGCCATTAAGATTATTACTTTATTAAAAAAGTTGTTGTTTACTTCCAAAAGGATAATTATTGACATTTACTGGAGCTGGCATTGACAGGGTATTGATGTAGCTTTGACCTAGCTGCAGTTTATTTTTATAATGAATCTACCAGGCTTCTCAACTTGCTTTTAATGATACCAAATAACCTTCTGTCGAGCGGTTGATATATTTCCGTTCCATTTGTAAGAACTTAGATTAATGTGATGCCTAGTACACGTGCTGCTTCTTTATCATATTTAGTGCGATGAGTTGGATAAACATCTAGTAGGAGTATGCATGTTTTTCCTTTGTTATATATATGAATATAATTCAAATATCTAATTATGATGCTTTCTTTCATCCAGCCTTGCTTATTCATTGTTGGCCAGATTTCTGCTTTGTTCCCACTTTTTATTAACCCAAGACGAAAGTTGGTTTTATTTGATTAACCAAAGAAATTTAATGTGGCTAGAGGCAGGTCAACCTCTGCCGATAAAAGTGAAACAAACAATTGGCTCTAAAAAAGCCATGATTTCAGCAATTTGGGGTAGAAAAGGAATAGTATCAATCACAATGCTTCCACCTGGTGAAAAATTCAACAAACAATTTTGTTCTGAAAATGTGTTTGGCAATCTTGCTCAAAATTTAAATACTTAAGGTTATGTTCACCAAATCATAGATCCATCTTGAAAATGCTAGACCACATTTGTCATTTGAAAAATATCAAGAATTAGGACTGAAGAGATTAGAACTCCCCCGTACTCCCCTGATCTTGCTCCTTCCGACTTTTTTTATGGAGAAATCTCAAAAAACTGCTGGAAGGTCAAATGCTTAATGATGAAAACGAACTTTTTGAAAAGTTCAAAGAATTGTTAAGTGAAATACAGGGATGGTAAAAGAGTAACTCGAGTAAACTCGGGTAAATAAACGGTTTCTACTCGAAATTTACTCGGGAAAATGTTCGAGTAAACCGTCTACTCGAGAGTAAATTTTTTTAATTCACATTTCATCATTTTCGAGTATTTTCTGTCAATTACTCTGAGTAAAATTGATTATTTAATAATAAAGTATTTTTGTATAAAATAAAAAGCTTATTTATCTTATTTAAAATATTTTTATTTCTTATCTACTTTTGGTTATTTAAATAAATCAAAATAATTTATGTTCAAATGTAAATATATATGTTTTAATGAAATTTTGTGTTATATACATTCATTTTATTCATAAATTTAATAAACCAAAGTAAAGTTTGTAAAAAGATTGCTAAGCAATCATTGCTTTAATTCAATTTGGAATAAAATTTATTGTAATTAAGAATACCATCAATAAGTAATTAAAATCTTATTTTTTTTTTTTTTTGTATTTATCATTTGTATAGTAATAAATAAAAAAGCTTTTGAAATGTATTTTTTGCGCCAAAACAAATGATAATTATCATTTTGAGTAATATGAAAAAAAATCTTTCGGTAACATCTATTATTTTTTAATATTATATTTAAGTCCTAATTTTTTATTATAAATCTTATATTCAACGTTGAATAAAAAAATTTTTACGAGAAAATGCTCAATTATTTAAAGAAATATTAATAACTTGCAGTGAAGGTGAAAATATATCAATAATTTCGCTAATCGTGTGTCTCATAGAAAAATATTCTAGTTTTGATTTTTTACAGGATTTAAATGATTACTGCAAACAAAGAAAAAGAGATAATGAATAATTCTTACATGAGGAAAAAAAAGAGTAGTAATTTAAATAATGAATAAAATAAATTAATAAACATATATTTTCACTTTAAAGAATATTCTAAAAACTATTTTTATTTAAAAAAAAAAAAAAAAAAAAAAAAAAAAGGGAGTCGAACCAGTGATTACGAGTAAACTCGAGTAAATAAGTTATAATTGAATAGCATGAGTAAAGACGAGTAAAAATAAATTTAAAAACGGTTTTTTTACTCGAGTTTACTCGAGTAATATAGAGTACGAGGCTTACTCGAGTAAGAAAAATTTTCGAGTAGCCTTTCTTTACTCGTACTCGATTTCCATCCCTGGTGAAATATCAAAAAACTTTTTAAAAGTTTTCGATGAATGGATTCATAGACTCTTCAAAGTAATTGAAAGAGAAGGTGATTATATTTATTAATAAATAATAAGTTTTTTAAAACCTTGCATTTTTGCAAGGAATGTGATATAAAAAACCTTGCAAATTTGCAAGGGGCTAATTTTCTCCTCATCCTATTTTTTTTTTACAAAATTCCTTTTTTCATTTGAATTTCGCCATTTCTTAGATTTTAAAAGCATATTTATATCATATGATTAACAGTAATCAATTTATGTGGGCAGATTTTAAAATTTTAAAAAACTGTCTTAACATTTCATATGCTGAATTTCCATTTTTTTTCATAAGATTATTTAAAATTTCTATTCTCTGAGATGAAACAATTCCCCTTTTGTGTGTTTGAAATGTTGGCGAAAAATTGTGTGCAACAGTGCATAAGTATTCAAAACCTTTAAGTTCAGAATTAATGTGTGATTCTTCTTTAATCCATTGATCAGAAAAAAAATCGTAAGAGATTTCTCCCTTCATAAACTGTTGAAAATATCACCGCAATTGTTCTGATGGTTTAAATTGAAATTTTTTCAAAAAGTTTTGTTTAAAATGATAAAAACAAAATATAAAATTTAAATTTTTAAAACATTCGTTAGCTGCTTTTCTTATACAACGCGCCATGTCAGCAATTATTGTAATAGATTCTTTCCCTATCACTTTTGAAATGAATTGAAAAAGTATTGAATATCCTTTCGTATCTTCAGTTCCTCTGATAACCAAACCTATAGTCTGCGTATTTGATTCTCCATCTACAACAACACATGATATAAACCTCAAATTTTCTGCAGAAAAAGTAGCATCAACTAATAATGGATTGTAATAATATTTTATTAAATTTTCAAACTAAGGCAGGAATAAAATAATTGAAGCAAGCATGCCATCTACAAATTCCATGTCAAATTTCCAATTATGTATAGAAACCTAATTTTTGCAAAATTCAATTAATTGAGATAAAATTGATGACGCTCCTTTGAAAAAGCGTTTTTCAGCGAGTTTTTTGATGTATTTTAATTCTGATGTAGTAAAATTTTGATTATTAAAGCATTGTATAGTATTTTTTATTTCATTTAAACTTGGAGAACCTTTTTCAAACAAAAGTGAAATTTGTTTTGAAAGATATTTAGGATCTTTTGTTTGGTCCACGTTTGCGATTGAATTTGGCAGTTATCCTGGTGTTCTAAACAAGTTCCTTTATTAACTAAATAAAATCCATCTTTACTTTTGTTTGAAACTCTTCGATTGTATGTTATTTGAAATTTGCAATTTGGTTCACAACAAAATATTTTGAAGTAAGTGCCACTATTACGACATTTTGTTTTTATACATTCATTTCCTGCGATTTTCATGCATTGCAATTTCATTTCTTCCTGATTCTCGAAGTAACACGGTAAATTCATAATTAAAAAAAAGTATGACATGTGATATGAAATGTTTATTTTTATTTTTTTGATAAAAAATTGAATGGAAAAGCATTTTTTCCTTGCATTTTTGAAAATTTTGTGATATGAAAAATTCATAAAAAAAATAAAGAATTGTGATATAAAAAACCTTGCATTTTTTGCAAGGATTTTGATATAAAATAACCTTGCAAATTTGCAAGGGGCTAATTTTCTCCTCATCCAAAAAAATAAATCTTGAAATGAAAAATAAGTAAGACTGAGAAAAACATAAACTTTGTAAGTAAAACCTAATTATAAATGTTATTACAATTGAATTTAAAAGAAATCAAGTATGAAATGAATTTGAATTCAATTATGAAAATAAGAAATGTAAAGTTTTAACAAACTGTACCCTTTTCCCTCGTAATTTGGCACAAAACTTTTTGTTTGATATTTAAAAAGATATACAATATAAGTGATAAAAAAGTGGCAATGATTGAATACTTATTTGTCCGTGGTCCAACATTTAATATTGAACAAGCACTATAAGATCTATTATATACGCACCAATTATACGTATAAAAAGAAATTTACATTAATTTAAATTAATTTTTCTAAAGCACATGAAGAAATGATGGCAATTTTATGAACATTTTAAATATTTTCAAACATTTACAAAAAAGATGTATCTTATGGTATTTTTATTCAAAGATTACAAAAACAAACTTTACAATTATTGCAAAAATAGAAAGCATGGTTTAGTTTTTCTCAATCAAATTCAAGAAAATAGATTTCAGTAATCACTTTATTTCACAGAAATAATATTCATTAGAGTACGCCGAAATAGCGTTTTCTTTTTTGAAAAAATTAACAAAGTCAAAAAAGCGCCATATTTTCGGTATACTATTCTTTTTGTATTTTTAATAACATTTCCAAATTAAAACTTTGTTTTTGTTGAAAAATTGGTGTTTTTTGAATATTATCATATATTTTACAATAACTAACTTTTTTTCAGAAAAAGTGGAGAATTACATAAAACATGATATTTTCGATAAAAAATATTTTTAAAAAAATCAAGTTTCTTCTTTTTTTAGTATTTGAGTTTATTTTGTTAGTAATATTTTTCTAAAAAAAATAAGTTTTACAAATTTAATAATCCAATGAGGCAAACGATTTTTGTTTCTTTAGAAAAATAAATTTTCCTATTAATCAAACCAATACAGATTAATGATTTTTATGAACAATAGGCCAAAAAATTACAGGTTGGAAGTTATATTAGTTAGTTGAGGTAGCATATGATAAAAAAATTGGGGAAAAAAAGAAAATAGATTTCCCGTTCTTGAATAATTCAATGAATTCAATTATATAAAGTTTATAATTTATTTGATATATATTTTTAAAAATCATTTTGTTAAAGCAGAATATTGATCATTCCGAAATTAAAATGATATGTTTAAAAAATTAATGACCAATCATAAATATATTCAAAATAAACACAATATTTATTGTAAATTACATTCTTTGGTATTTTAAGTAAATAAGAATAAGAATAAGATCATTATGAGCTGAAATTATTTGACTTTTCATTCAATACTGAATTAAATAAATAAAATCGAATTTCATATAAAAAACTTGGAAAAACTAATTTTTCTAAATCACAAACATTTATTGAAAAAAATAGTTTTTTTTGAAAAACAAATTTTTCTGAAAAAAAATTTTTTTTGAATAAAAACAATTTCCTATCGAATTTTTTGATTATTTAGAAAAACTCACTTTAAACAAAAAGGAAGAGTTATTTCATACAGTTTTATTTTTCTTTATTTAACAAGTTTGAATATAAAAAACTTATTTTCTTCGGAATAACTTATGCTTTTTCATTATTGATACTTTTTTCAAATAACAATTCACTATTTCGGCGTACTCTATTGAAAAAAAAATATTAAGATAAACAGTTTAGATAAGGATTTTTTGAATTACTGCTGATTTTCAAATTTGAGTTCTTTTTCTGCCCATTTCTCAATTTCTGCCCTTTTTTCAAATTAACTTATGTGCATATTTTTTATTTAATTTAAAAAGGGCAGAAATTTTGTTTTTTACTAATCATTTTTTCACTATTCAGAAATTTGTCTTAAAATTCGAGGAATTACAGGTCGCGACATTCAAGTTGCAATTTTTTCCCGACCAAGTTGCAAGTCCCTCTCAATTTGTTTCACTTTTTCTGAAACATTCAATTTTTTTAACGTAACTTTTGACACCTTTTCGCCGACCTAATTGCAATCAATTTCCCGTTCAAATATCTTATGAGATTATTAATATTTTTTAAAAATATTTTATAATTATTATGATTATTAGATTTCGTTTTTAAAAATCAGGAAAAAATAGTTGTGGCTTTTATTTCAACGAAATTCACAGAATATCAGTATACAATTTATCAAATTTAGATAAAAATGATGAAAAAACCTTTTTTTATATTCCAACTCGTTATTCATTGTTTTTATTTTTTTAAAAAAATAAATGAAGATGTACTTTCCTACCAATTCAACAAAAAAAAATTGCAACTTGGTCGGCGGGATAAAAAATTGCATCTTGGTTGGCGAGACCGTTTTTTTGAAATTGAGAGAAAAATTGCATTTTGGTCGGCGATGAATTCAAAAAGTTAAGAATTTTATTTCAATTTTTTGGTATATTAAACATTATCCAAAATAGAAGGAAAAAATCAATATGTCGACGCCTAAAGCTTTATTAAGAGCTTTGCAAAATCAAGTACACCAAAGCCAATTATCTGTTGATTTTCAAGCATTTAAAGGAATTTATAATATTGATGATAAAAATCATAAAGCGAGATATTGCTATGTAATTTCTTTTTACAACTACTCCTTCATTCCCAAAATGTTCTACAATATTTCCGCTCTTCTCAGATCAAAAATAAAAATGAAATATTATTATTAAATATTTTTAAAGATTATTATACTGATAATAATGATTGCACTATTAAAATCGATGATTTTTAAATAATTGGCGATGTTGGAATAGAAACCGCAAAATTCCAAACGAACAATGCGATACGATTGAATTTAGTTCATTCAATTATAAATATTGAAAATCCATATTTGTTCAATAATTTAAGTTGCACCGTTGATCGCTTAAAAAGTGATATTGAAAAATGAATGGGAAAAAACTTTTTAAATCAATTATTCTTTAAAATAAAAACAATTTAATTACATGATTTATTATCTATAAGTTTTTTGAAAACAAAATCATATTTATTACATAATTATAATAATTTTTATACGAATTTATATTATTTCTGAATTGCAACTTGGTCGGATTAAGTTGCAACTTGGTCGCGAATTCAATGGATGTGGTTATATTTTTTTTACATAAATGTAACCATAATTGCAACTTGGTTGGCGAGCTTTTGCAACTTGGTCGGCCAGATTGCTAAAATTTCAAATAAGAATATCTCAACAAATCTTGAATAAAAAGCTTTATTTTTTTAAAAATATTTTTATGTATTTAAGATTCTAAATTAATATTTATTTATATAAAATTTTAAAAAAAATTGAATGAAAAAAATTGCAACTTGGTCGGCAAAAGCATTCAATTTTTTAAAAAATAATAAACGGTCACATGCAATTTGGTCGGCGTGAAAAGGATAAAAACGTACATAAAAACTTTTTGATAATACAAAATGTTAAATGAACATATTTAACACCCTTTCAAAAAAATTCACAAGATTGAGAGGAATTGCAACTTGGTCGGGAAAAAATTGCAACTTGAATGTCGCGACCTGTAAATTAATTAAAATATATTTTAATTAACATTAAACTATTTGTTTTGGATTTTGTGAAAGACTGATTCCATATTAAACGATATATTTTTAACTCTTATTTTTTTTTATTGCATTAAATATTTTATGTTTTTTTTTTTTTAAAAAACGCATCAGTCTAAATCAATTCTAAAAATAAAAGGTTCTAATTCACTTTTGCAATGATTTAATTAATATCGAAAGTTTTATAATATGAACATTTCTTAATATACTTGGTTTTTTGATATATAATGTATTAAGAACTTATTTCTTTTAGTAAAAAATCGTTTACATTGGCAATATATAAAAAATAAAATAAAAATATATTAAAATTGAATTTCGAAAAATAAAGCCATATTTTTTATGTATGGAAAATGTTTAATATCCAATTTAATTCTTATTTTAAAAATAAAAGCTGAAAATATCAAGTACTTGTTGGAAAAAATGAAATTATATGTAAAAAAAAAATAGACTCATTTTGAGATTTCTGTTAGTTATTGTAATGGCATATTAGGAATGATGAAACTATATTATATTTTGGGAATCGTTAAAAATTTTTGATTTTTTGGTGATTATATCTGCTGATGAAATTAAGGGTTTTTGTAGAAAAAAATAGATAGTAGTATACATGTATATAGTTATTAGTTTTAAAATGATTATGAGGAGTAAATGCGATTTCGATGAAGCAATCCTTGAATAATTGAAAATCTTGAAAATTAAGGTTCGTAAAATTTGCTATAAATCTGCATGATAATTCGTTGTTATGTTACTTAATTCATATTTCAGTCTAGCCACGCAACGATAAAAGCAGCACGAACTAGCACGCTATCTTGAAAAAATAAAAATAAATAAACGTTCTCCACATGATAAATTGAATATAATAAACGGTCGTTTTAGCTAAAATATGAATATTATCAAAAAGTTTTGTGCCAAATTAAGTGGGAAAAGGGTATATCAAAATCAACATAACACCATGAAAAATAATAAAGAATATGCTGTAAAATTAAAAAGTACTAATGAATGTGAAATCAATAAATAATTAGATTAAAAAAACTAAAATTCAAAATTTTAATTAATATTGATTAAAATATTAGATAAAATAATAAATTTAATCTTCATAAACCGACCAAGCTTCCATTATTGAGGGAGTTGATATCTGATCCCATGATTCCATTAAAATTTGAATTGCTTTTTTATATCCAATAGGTTTTAGTTGATTCCTATGAATAAATTGCAACGTTTTATTTTTAGCTATGTTCTTAACTGAACCGAAAATTCTGATATCTAATGGTTCTAACTCGTCAGTACAACCAGGAGGTATATATTGTAAAGTAATGTTTATTTCTTTTGCTTTATCTTCAATTTCATCACCTGTATATGTTGGAGCGTTGTCGATCAGTAAATGAATAATCTTATCATTTGACATTTGAGAGCGTAAAATTTCTAAATATTTCATAAATAATTCTTTCGTCATCCATTAGCTGTTTGATCTTCTTATTGTATGCGGATATATTTCGTCTTCGATATTTTCAAAATCTTCTTCTGTTGTTGACCGTTTATCTACTATTAAAAACAAATTTAAAGGCTGGTAATTGGAAGTAACTGAGCACATTGCCGTAAAGTTTGCCTTTTCACAATCTTTGGTTAAAATAATGACATTTTCATCTCCAGTATTTGCCCAAGTATGAGCATTGGTAGGAAGAATGTGCCAAGAGGTTTCATCTGCGTTTACAAGAAGATATCATCACTTTATTCAGCTTCCTTTAATAACTTGTTAATATCACTAATAAAATTGCAATATGTTTCATCGTCAACGTTTTCTTTTCTTTTAAAATGAGCTTTTCGAGTACTTATTCGGTTTCGTTCTTTGAAATTATTAATAAAATGGTGGCTTATGTTGAATTTTTTTGGATTTTCAATGTTTTTGCATTTTTCTGT
The DNA here is from genome assembly GCA_039105265.1 of Tritrichomonas musculus. Classification (NCBI taxonomy): domain Eukaryota; phylum Parabasalia; order Tritrichomonadida; family Tritrichomonadidae; genus Tritrichomonas; species Tritrichomonas musculus. The sequence goes on from JAPFFF010000012.1 coordinate 241,335, forward strand.
ATAAGCTTGATTTGCGATAAAATAAAATTGCGGTCTGTAAAATGATAATGGTTACTAATAATATTAATTCTAATAAAATCTGCTATAGATTGTTCTTCGTCATCTGTAAAAATGCTGTGATGCATGCCATGGTTAATTGAACCGTTATAAGGTCGCCACAAAGGATCACGTCTAATCTTTTGGAGCCATCTATATTATGTGGAAGGAGGAACATTATTTTTTTTTGTTCAACTTTGTTATAAGATCAGGTTTTCGTCTGTGGTTTTCTGCGTCATGAAGTAATAATTGATGTATTATTTGATGCACTATTTTATGTTTTCTTATATAATCTCTTTGAGGAAGACCGAACGTAGTTTTCGGCCTAGAAGACATCAATTATAATAAGAAATGATGTGATACATTGAAAATCCGATAAAAACAACCAAAACCAATAATAATTGACCTTTAAATCTCATTTTATCTTTTTTTGGTGCTAAAATATTATATTAATTACATATCAATATCAATATTATTTCATTTATATTTGATCCATTTTAGATCAAAGTATTGTTTTATTTTTACTTATAAAAGGTTAACCTAGAATTTGTTAACCTGATTTGTCAAAAAAAAAAAAATAAGTTAATAATTTTTTTGTTAACCTATATGAAAAAACGTTTTCCCACTTGTAGGGGGGGGGGGGGGGGGGGAGCGAGGGTTATGCGTTAACTTAGTAAAATCAATGTCTAACATGGGCAAATTTTTTTTGCCCGTAATTTTAACATGTACGTTAATATCGTTCCGTAAATTTTAACATACCTGCTTTTTTTCACCATTTATTTAACCAAAAATAATTGAGAATATTTTTGCTCTTTGTGCCTTTTTCGAGTCGAAGTTTGAATAAATATTACTATTCCCTATCCGTTTTTTTTTTTCTGAATACAACGATCACTTTCTTGATCGTCACTTTCACTTTTTGAATAATTTGTCTTTGAGATGTGTATCAAAAAGTTTCTTGAAAAATTTGAATGCTTTGTCACTTCGCCGGTCTGAGTTAAACCTTCGAAAGGTCACCCTAAAATATTAACCTGACCACAAATTTTTTTTTTGGGTCACTACCCAAAAAAAAAATGAAGCGTTCGCGTTTGACCCTTTTATTTCTAGTGTATTTTTTGGATTATTTTTTATAAAACCATGTTCTATAATTAATTTTTTATTGATTCATGTATTTTTTTAAAGTGAATTTTGATTTTAGAAAACAAAATTTTATGATATGACTTGTTATATGAAATACTTTAAATTTTATTTAGAAAAGACTTTTTTATTTGAAAATCAAGTAAAAGTTTGTCAAAACAGGATAATCTTTTAAAATCTGAAATAGTTATTAATATATCCTAATATTGTATTCAAACATGAAATAAAAGAAAGAAATGCCAATATTTTTTAATTATATAAGTGATTAGTAACATTAATTAATAGCAAAATGAACTAAAATGCATAGTATAAACTATGAAAAAAAGATAAAAAAAATAAAACAAGTAAATGAATAGTTTGTATTATTTTAAATTTGTAGATTTCAAAGCTTAATATAAAAAAATATTACGTAACTTAAATTTATGTATAATTTCTCTTTTCATAAGTCATCTAAACAATAAATTAACTGACAATGAAAATCAGAAAAAAATATGATACAAAAAAAAATCAATTAACTTTCAAGAAAAAAGGTTTTCTGATATTAAAAATTGCAATTAAATAGAATAATAGAGAAAATAATTTCAAAAAACAATTTTTGAGAAAATTATCAGAAGCATTATTCTAATGAAATAAAAATTTTTATTAAAAAGGATTGAAAAGCTTGTAAATTTTTTAATAAACCTTTTTTTATATAAATATTTATTCCACATTTTGAGATAAATGAATTTTAAAAATTTCGGGTCAAAAACCGCTTTGGGTAGGCGGTAATTTGCGACCCCTGGTCAAAATATACCTAAAATTTTTGACCCGATTGAAAATGGGTAAATCGGGTACCCCTTACAAGGTCTAGTCTGAGTTTTTACTTTCAGTTTAGAAAAACAAATAAAAAGAATAAATAACAATCATTATGTTCTCAATTTTTTAATAATATTTATTTACAAATTGGTTAATACCAAAAACATCCAATAATTGGTCAAGACAAATATCCAATATTTTCATCTAAATTAAAGTTTTTCAAGTATAACTTTTTGTTAACTCTATTCACAAAAAGTTATGAATAAAATTCGTAAATTATAATTGAATTCTTCTCTATCAAAAAGTGTGAAAAAACGATTATTACTATTTTATATCAACAATTTTTTTAGTTACAAATCTATTTATTCCAAATATTTGGAAACTCTCTTCTTTGTTTTCAAATTTTGTAATATTTTTTATTTTATACTATTGATGTTCAAAATTCACTTTTCCCTTGGAAAAGTTCGACTTTTTCTGGGCAAAAGTGAATAATAAAATATCTCTATTTTATACCAATGCCGATATTTCAAAGAATAGGTGTATAAACTTTTTAAAAAAATATACAAAAATTTGAAAAAATCTGTTAAAAATATATAGTTGTTTAAAACTAATATTTAAAACTAATGTTCATATATATTTACATAAATAACAGAACAATGGAACATTAGTTGTTTAAAACTATATAATACAAATTTCAAATATAACCAATTCATAATATTTCTCAATAATTTTTATAATTTATTATTAAATAACATTATTTCTAAAAATAAATTATTAAGTTGTTGGAAAAATATTAATATAAATTAAATTATCACAACTATTTACAAAAATATTCGTGTTTTATTTTATAAATATTCACATCATTAATTTGACTTAAATATCTCTATTTGACATATCATTTTTTTTCTTTTCTAACAAGACAAAATGATTCTTCACATTCGTGCTGTTGAAGCAGCTGAAGTTCCAAAGATGGATGTTTGCGGAAAATCTGATCCCTACCTTGTTTTCACATTAAGCACTTCATCTCAAAAATGGAAGACAAAGACTAAGAAAAATACTGTTACACCAGTTTGGAACGAAGAATTCCATCTTCCAATTACATCAAACATGACAGATGAACTTCATGTTGAGATGTTCGATAAAGATGATATTTCAAAAGATGATCAAATTTCGACCATGAACTTTAAAGTTAGAGAATTTCCAGTTGGAAAAGTTACAGATAGCTGGTACAATTTCCAACCAGTGAAAGGTGTTAAAAATGGCGGAAAAGTTCGGCTTGTTTTTCATCTTGATCGTTCTGGACAAGATGCCTTCATTAACCATTAAATGATATAAAATGATTAAAAAAAAAGACTTTCTAACTATTATTATTTATTTAGTACGATTTTATTTACCATTCATTTTCAGGTTAAAACATTAGCATTTGAACTTACTTTCATTTTTCTTATTTAATGACTGATGTTTTTTATTTGATCTAAAAAATATTATAATATTATTATCTTTTTTGTTTTTTGGAAAAAAATTTGCTTTATAATCAATATAAAAGAGAGATAAATAATTTGAAATTATAATAAAAGCTATGATTCATCAGTAAACGGATCTTTTCCTGGACGATTTAATTGAATAATTAATCGAACTTTACCACCCTCTTTAACTCCTTTAATCGGACACATTTGATACCATTTATCTATTATTTTACCAATTGGAAAATCATTTTTTATTGTGAAATCGTATGTTGAAATTAGATCATCTTTTGAAATATCATCTTGATCCCATAATGAAACCCGTAATGTGTCGGTTAACGATGAAGAAACTGGAAGATGAAAATCTTCGTTCCAGACAGGCGCTTTTGTATTATTAATATACTTAGTTTTCCATTTTTGTGAGGAAGTACTTAATTCAAATAATAAATATGGGTCTGAAAGCCCAATAATATCCATTTTTGGAACATCAGATGCTTCAACAGCACGAATATGAAGAATCATTTTTTTTCACTTTTTGACTGATTAAACAATTAATTCATATAAATTAGGCTGGTTAATAAAATTTGTGTAAGCTCTGAGAATTTTCACAAATTTTGAATTATCTTAACAAATTTGAGAGTTAAACTTTTTTAGAGGAATCTTCTGAAATATTGAAACTTTTTTAGAGGAATCTTTTTATTTTTTGAAAGGATCAAATATATTCAAAATTCAATTAATAAATAATTATAAGCATTTGATAATTTATTAAATTGTTATTATATTATTAAATGAAAATAAATATATATTTAATTATTGAATTTATCAATAATCTAGCAAGATATAAATATTTGATATTTTTTCTTTCAATTCAATTTTGAGAAACAAAATTTGTATTAACTCATAGAAATACCAGAGTTGTAATATGATTTGAGAATATTTCTCAAAATTCAATGAAAATTGAGATATTGGTCCCAAATTTTTTGAATTAATTGAAATTATTAAATAAATTTTTCAGATAAAAAACGATTAATTTTTTTTTATAGATTCTAATATTCAATAAAAATATTAATATTTTGAATATAAATGCAGATTCATGTAATTATATATATATTATTAAAATTATATTTATATTTTAATGAGATATTTATTCAAATTTTATCAAAATAAAAATAGATTAATATAAAAAGAGAGATATGGTTATAAATTGACCTTATAATGTTATTTTTATGTATTTTAATATAATAACAAAGGATTACATTAGATTTATTTATTAATTTGTTATTTATTTTTATATATATAATTTATTTAAAAATTATATTAAATGTATATATATAATTGATCAAGAAATATATATAATAAATAATACATACTTTCAATGATATTCAATTTTCACTAATTAGCATGAAAATAATTTATTGAAATTCTAATCGTCTAACGAGTAAATTGTGAGTTTTTTATTCAAATAATTTGAAAGAATTGAATCTATCGTTCGAATTTTTTTGGCGAGGTTCGTTTTCTCGCCAAATACCTGATAAATAATATTTTTGATAAATAATTGTTAATATATAATACTATTTTTTTTTCCAATCTAAAATTTTGGAGTTGAAATTGAGTTCTATTTACGAATATTTCATTTTTAAAAAATACATTATTTTTTGCTGAACAAATAATTGATTTGCTATTAATAAACATCAAATGATTTATCTATTTAATTACCATTAATTTTTTCAGAATGATTTAAATTTGATTTTTCATATACTGCTTTAATAGCACTTTTTATTATTATTATATATTATAAAATAATGTTATTATTTATATTCAAATGTTTAATTGTTTATATATTGTTTTTTTTATGAGTTATATATAAATTATTGACTTCAAAAAAATATCTCAATTAATTTGAATAATCTCATAGAATCGGTCAGACTGGAAATACCCATCCTAATATAAATGCAAAAGGGTTCGACGTTTGGCGGTTATCATATTCTAAAATTTTAAAAAATTAATAATAAATAATATTAGCATTATCAATAACATGATGCAATTTTAAATATGAAGCCGATTCTATTAGCCAAAATAGAGATATTTCACTAATAAAAACTGAAAAAGTTTAACTTTTGAAAGGGGAAAATTTTTTTGAGTTCTTATCTAATTTCCACCATTCAAAGAGATTTACACCCCGAGCTTATTACATTTTCAAAAATAAAAATGTAATAAGAATTTTTTTTTTTTTAAAAAAAAAACGAGCTGCCAAACGAACTTATGACCCTAATTAAAAAAATTATAAATAAGAGTATCTTGTTTAATTACAAATATATATATAAATATAAAATTTATTTAAATTTATAATCTTATACTTATCATATATTTATAATTTTTGTTCGAAAAATCAAAGATTTTTTCCTTATTACAGTATTTCTCAAATCTTATTACATAAATTGAAAAAGCCCAAAATGTAAGAACATTAATTTTTTGGTTTTTAAACGATTAAAAATAATATATTTATTATTTAGAATATTCAAACATTTATATATATCTAAATAAATATAAAATATTATATTAAACCATTTTATGATAGGAATAAATGGACTTTTTTATTTCTTTAAAAATTGAAAGAAATTTATTATTATAAATATATAAATATTTTGGTCATTTATAGATATATAAGATTTTTTTTATGAAATTAATAATAATATTGTATTATAATTATAGATATTATGATTATCTAAAGCAAAATGTTCGGTTGAATTAAAACGAAATTTGTCTTATTTTGTATCTTGATATTAATAATAAATGTTTTTATATATAATCTTAAATATATAAGTATATTGTGCAATTTAATTGTCGTGAGGACAAAAAGATAATGCAATATATCCAATATTTTTGAAAAAAATACTATATAAAATACTCTGAAAATATATTTAAAGTATTGAATCCTTAAAGCAAAGTACTCAAACCTTAAAGCAAAAAGTATTCAATTATTTGACAAATAAAATAATTTCAATACTCCTTAAAGCAGGAGTATTGAATTCTTATTACAAGAGACTATTGAAATTTCAGCCATATAAAACAAATTGAAAGGTCCTTATTACAGCTCGTTATTTTTGGAAAACGTTAAGTTTTTTTTATTAATTTTGTTAACCAAATTTTAATATATATATATATAAAAATAAAGATAAATTTGTTAACCAAAAAACTAAAAAAAAAAAAACGTTTTTATTTTCATGAAATATGCTCTTTTTTGGCTTTTTGAATAAATGATATTTTGATGTAATAAGAGCCGTTTAAAATAGACTTTAGCTAGGGGTGTAAAGAGATTTTGGGAATTTGTAAATATCCAAATATATAAATATTTTATAACCTTCATATCATATATTCTTTTTTCACAATTTTATTTACATATTTTAAATTAATTAAAAAGTAATTAATTGAATATCATTTAAGATAATATTATTTATGAAAAATAAAATTGAATTAATACGTTATTATAATTAATTCTCAATTGTGATATACAAATAAACTGAGATAAAATGTAAAAATATATTTTATAATAATATAAATGTGATTTATAATATATATAATAAATATATAATTATTAATATGAGGATATTACTAATATATTATCAAAAAAATAAGTATTTGTTAATAAAAATAATAAATTTTCAAAATTCTGATTTTATCAAAATAATTTTTTTCAAAAACTAACACTTAATTCAATTTTAAATTCATAATTTTTATTTAGAAAAAAATAATAATTTCTTGAATATCAATAATATAATTTATTATAAATTATTATTATATTTCAAAGCTACATATAAATAATGTAAATAGTAAATCATTTAAGAAAATACCTCAAGTAGCATAATAAAAACACTATTTTTAATGATTTTTGGAATAAATAATGAATCTTTTAATTTTTAAGATATAATAAATGAATTCGAATTCTATTTAAAATTGATTTAAAAATTTATTAATTAAAAAGAATATCTAATTTTTAAGATATAATTATTTTTCAATCAAAATAAATTTGAGAGAGTCGACCCCTTTTATAAATGCTAATACTTTTAGTTTTTTCTAATATTTCTTAATATTTTTATTAAAAGTATATTTATTATATAAAATAAAAATAAATTTAAAAGAAAACAATAATAATATATTTATTTTAAATAGATAATTATATTTTTTTTTTTTAAAAAAGAAAATTCAAAAAACAAATTATTATTTAATTTTATATTGATATTTTTTAATGTAATTCTGAAAATTTATTTAAAAAATATTTTATAAATCGAAGATAATGCTAAATTCCAATTAATATTATTTCAAATTTTTAAATCACTATCCCAAAAACTTTTTCAAATGAAAATTTTCTACAATTCAAAGTTTGAATTCATCGACCAATCATTCATATCAACTGAGAAATATGTATTGAAAATTTGACCAACTTTTATTTTACTAAAATGCTTTCCCAGACATTCGCTTCTGCAATCAAGAGATCTTTTTTACGCCCTAGCGTCATTGGTGCCATGTTCTATGATAAAAAGGTTGAAGATCACTTTAAAAATCCACGCAATCCTGGAACAATGAATGCGAAAGATACGAACGTAGGAACAGGAATTGTCGGTGCACCAGCTTGTGGAGATGCCCTTAAATTTCAAATTCGTGTAGATGATAAAACAGGCAAAATTAAAGAAGTTAAATTCCGTGCTTTTGGTTGCCCAGCAGCTGTTGCATCATCATCGCTTGCAACAACAATGATTGAAGGCAAGACGCTCGAAGATGCCCTTAAAGTTAAAAATACAGCAATTGCCAACGAGTTGAATTTACCTCCTGTTAAATTGCATTGCTCAATGCTTGCTCAAGAAGCTATTCATGCAGCAGTTGAAGATTACTTGAAAAAGAATAAGAAAAATATCGATGATGTTCAAAAGAAAGTCTAATTTTTTTTTTTTTAAAATGTGATTATTAATAAAATTAATTTATATCTTCATAATATTCATAAATATTCAATTATTACTTTACAAAACTCAATGCTTACAAGGCTTATTTAGTAAAAAGATATTGAAATCATCTTACATGATTCAAGATAACCATTTTTTTCTAACTGTTAAAAAAAATAAGTGGGGGATAAAAATTAATTTTATTTTAATTGAAATTTGATAAAATTATTCCAATTTTTTCATATCAAATAAAATTTCTAAGAGTATTTATTTCTAATTATTGGTTTTTTATCTGATTTTGTTTCATACTTCCTTCATTATATTTGCTAAGTAATAACTAAAAAGTAAACATTATATTATATTTTTATTTGAAATGCAATTTATTTAATTATATATGAAGATAAAATAATTCTATTAACAATTTGAAAAATATAAAATTTTTAAATCTCAAAAAAAAATGTTTTACTCCATTTGCTTTTTCCTTGCAACTTTAGTTCATTTTTCAAAAGCAACACAATTTAGCATTCAAGATGATGGTAATTCCATTAGCACACTTTTGCCTGGTACACAAGAAAAAATAAGTCAGAGCACTGTGCCCACAACTTCATTCCAATCGAATCAACCAACTACCGAAATTATGTCATTAAGAGTTCAATCAGATCCACCAACACCAAGAGCAACCCCATCTAAACTACCTACACAATCAAACTCACCAAAACCTTCCCCGAGTTATCCTCCGACTCTAAAACCTACCTTCACTCCAACTGGAAAGCCATCACCAACTCAAACACCTAAACCCGAAGTTGATCACTCAAAAGATATTTATGTTTGTGAAGGAACCGCATGCGAAAAATGTGGCAAAACAGATGAAGAAGACAATAAAATACAACTTAGAAGTTTTTCTCTTCTGGATCAACTTCTTACCCAAAACGATCAAGACAAGATTGAAATCACAATTTGCGGATCTACGAGGTCAAACAATCCACAGATTAAATTAAGCCATATTGAAAAAAGAAGAATAGAATTTAAAGGTAAAAAAAATCAACAATTTTTGACATTTATCAACGATTCACATATTTCAGATAAAGAAATTGAGCATATCATCGAATTTGAATCCGAAGATGTGACAATAATTGTTGATGAATCAGATAAAAAACAAAATTTAGTTATTAACTATGCTGAACTTGAGGATTCTCCCATTGAAGTTGAAAATTTAACATTGATCGATTTTGAATCAGATTTAACCTCATTATTATCAGTTAAAAATAAAATACTAGCTGTTTCTTCTAAAATAAATGATAATTCTATAACCAAAATAGAAATTGGTAATGATTACATCACACTCAATCCATCAAATGTAATTGACCAAAACAGCAAGAAAAAAATCATCAGCAACTCTCAATGCCGTTGATGATTCTGTGAAAATGGATATCTGGATATCACTTAAACAAACTCAGCTTGAATTTACAACATCCCAAAATTTGGAACAAGTAAATGGAATACAGAATCTTGTAATTGATATTAAGAATGATGATGACAAAAAAGCCACCATATCTTTTGATAATACATGGAGCAGCTTATTAGATCTAGATTTTATACTTATCAAGCATACTTGCAATTTGGACATAATTTCAGTTAATAATGATATAGCAAAGAAAATTGGAGTTATTGGGAGCGGCACTGTAACTCGAAATGGGCAAGTAGATGGCGAAACTCTTCATCAAAAAAAGAAATTTGACTACCTTACTATAATTGTTATTTGTTTAATTGTTGTTCTAGTTATTTTGCTAGCTTGGGCTCTTTTCTTAATATTTAGAAAGAAATGCAAGAGGCATGGAGGAACTCCTCAAAGTTATAATGAATACTTAAATAATTCAGAAGAACTTGATCCAATAAACTTACCTGCATAATTTTTTAAAAATTCAAAAACCATTTTATAAATAATTGAATTTTTTTTTTTTTGAAAATAAATAAATTTGTTATGATGAATGCCTTTATTATTATTTACCAGTGATCTCCAAAAACAGTCGTTTTCCAGAAAATATGTGAATCACAATATCTGTAACAACGATTACGAGCTTTTAATCTTTCCATTTGATCATCGGACAATTCAAACGATCTTTCAATATTTTCTTTTATTCTTGAAGGAGTGACTGATTTAGCTATAATAATAAGATTTGTATCGAGTTGATAAAGGAACTGGAGCTCAACTTGAGCTGCTGTTTTACCACATTCTTTAGCAACTTCATTCAAGGTTGGATCCTGAAGGAGGACTGGATCACATGGCCTTGCTGAATCAGCTGTTCCAAGTGCTGAATATCCTTCAACGATAATTCCTCTTTTGCCGCAAAAATCACGCAAGGCGTTTTGCTGCAAGTATAAATGGCATTCCACTTGATCAACATAAGGTTTGATCTTTAAATCTTCGTAGTGAAGAACTTTTTCAAGAAGTTCAACTGTGAAATTAGAAACACCAATATGGCGAACAAGTTTTTTTTCTACAAGCTGCTCCATAGCTTTCCAAGTTTCATGAATTTGAACAGTATCATCAAGAAGGAAGTTATTATCATTGTCTTTAGGGAAATTTCCATTTCCACGTTGGAACGAAACAGGCCAATGGATAATGTAAAGATCAAGATAATCGAGTTGAAGGTTTTTGAGAGTATTTCGGCAAGCTGCTTCAACGTGCTCAGCATGATGCTCTGTATTCCATAATTTTGAAGTTATCCAAAGTTCTTCACGTTTAACAACTCCACGTGTTATAACATCATTTAGAGCTTTTCCAACGTTTTCTTCATTTCCATATACATATGCACAATCTATGTGACGATAGCCAGCATCTTCAATTGCATATCTGACAGATTCAACAACTGCATTATCGTTTGACGATTTCCATGTACCAAGGGCGAAACGAGGAATTTGTTCCATTTTGACATTTTCTCAAAAAGTTGCATCAAGATCATATGTTTATTCAATTTCTTGCAAATAGCTTTATCGATGAATTCTTCTTAATTTATCAATAAATTCTTGGTTTAACTATTTCTATTTTATATTAATAAACCTTATATCTTTTTCTTTCTTAATTTCTTTGTCCAAAATTAGTATATTATATTACGTCAAAGACTGAAAAACATCCTTTAGTTTACATAAATGCATATTGTTGAGATACATAATTTTTTTTTTTTTTTTTTTTTATGCAAATATCGTAAATAGTGTTTAATCCATCATGATAATTCATTAGAAGTATTTTATAATATAAATTTAGCCATTTGATTAAAAAAATAGAAAAGAGTATAAAAAATATATTTAAATAAAATCAATTACAAAAATCTATGAAATTCATTACCATCAACGTATTTCCTCACAAATGCTAATAGCTCTTCATTAGTTGGATTCTTACCAAGTTCACTTGTATCAACTCCTTTTTTATCTAGAATTGATCTTACTGAATTTCCACGATTATCAACTTTCATAAGATCAATATCATCTCTTTTCAAATACAACCAACAGCTGTGTAAATCTTCAGACTTCAGTAATTTCATCAAAACTGTTTCTCCATTCAAATCAGTTACATTTGCGTTGAAAGATCCTGACAAGAAAATATCATGATTCATTGAAGGACTTTTCAATGAATAAAAAATTGGAAGAGAACCATCTCTATTTGGCTTATTTAAATCTAATTCGTTCTTATTATCAAGAATTCTGAACAAAAGGTCATTTCCACTAATTATTGCAAGCGTCAAAGGAGTCTTTCCAGCAAGATTGATAGTTGAGTCACCATTATTAAAGAAGCTTCCATTATTGTTGATCACTTTTGTGATATTGCTGATGTTGCTGGAGTCTATTCCATTTATACCGCAAATTCCATCATAGTTATTAATTTTGACAACTCGAAGCTTGCTGTCAAGACCATATTTTGATTTTTTCTCCGAATAAAATGGATCGTTAAAAGAGTAGAAATCGTCATTGAAATCGTCATAATTTTGATAATCTGATAAGTCATATGTATCATCACCCCATAATCGCATCGATCTACGACTATCTCGATCAGAGTTCTCGAGATTGCTTGCACTGCATGGATAACGGATGTTTGATGGTGCATAGTCATTGACATCAACAAGGTCCATTAGAAGTTTGACCGATGAGATATTGTTCATGAAAAGCGCAATACAAAAGGCAGCGTGTGTTTGGGCTGAAAAATATATACGAGGGTTCTTAGTGTCATTCAGATCAACATTTTTGATAAGAGCCAAACTTTTTTCGTCATATTCGGATTCTTCACTTTCATCTGTGTTATTCTGATCATTATTACTTTCATTTTCTTTTCTGCTTTCATTATTATTTCCATTATTATTCTTATCATTATTATTATTGACGTTTTTATTTGAATTATTTATATTTCTATTATTTTCGTTATTATTATCAGTGTTGCCAATATTATCGTTATTCGTGTTATTGTCATTATTCTTAGTCTTATCATTAGCGTTCTCTTTGATACCATTATTATTATTATTGTTATTACCATTATCTTGGGCGCTATCATTACTTGGGCTTTCACTTTCATTTTCTTTATGTTTGCTTTGATCTTCTTTGTTGTTGAACATTATGCTTATCTTTTTGCGTTTTTTGTATAAGAGTGGCTTTTCTCTCAGCTTCCTGTATCCAACATCATATTCAGGAGATGAAATTATCATCTTAATTAAGTTTGTATTATTGTTATAAGCAGCAAATACAATCAGAGGCGTTTTCTCGATTGAGTAGTTCACGTCATGGCCTCCAATGTGCAACAAGGCTTTCATCATTTCTGCATTCTGGAATGGATTTTCAGCTGCTTTCATTATTGCAGCATTGACAACATCAGAAGGCAAAACTGGCAAGTCATCATCATTATCATTATCTTGATGTTTGTTTTCAATATCAACAAATCTAGGATGATTGACAACTAGTCTGAGGAATGGAATTGAAGTTGATTGCCCGAAAATTGCTATGATCTCAAGTAAATTTCTTTCGCTGTAATTCTTTGGGAGAGCCTTTTGTTTTTTAATGATAGATTCGTGGAATCCATATCCAAATATCTCTCTTGGATTACCAATATAATGAGATTCATCAGAGTATAATTTTTTTGGTCTAATTGTAAAGTGACGATTTATATCGAAGTCGCATTTTAAGATTAACGAAAATAAATCAAAGTTATTTTGAGAAAAAGCCGCAGCTGCAGCCACTTCTGCGTGAGATTTTTCTGCATCAAAAAGTTCAAAATTTTTATTGTCATTTAATTTTTTGATGTTCTCATTTGAGAGGATAAATGGCACCACTTCTGGAAGTCCCAAAACAGCAAATGAAAGGGCTGATCTATTCATAAAAGTAAGCTTATTTATTTTAATTTTAGGATTATAATAAAGAATATCAAAAATTTCTTTATCACCTATTTTCAACGCGTGCATGATAGCTGTTAATGAATCTTTATCAGTAGCATTTAAATCAATGTCAGGATGATTAGCCAAAGCTTTAACAATTTTCACTTTTTTATTAATTGTTGCAGCAATAATCAATGGTGTCGAATTACTAGAGTAATTAACATCAATATCATGAAAATTAAGGAAAGTGTCAATTATTTCATCTTCACTAATTTCTTTGTCATTAAAAATCTTTTTCACATCGTTATCATCTTTGATGATGAAAATTTTCTTTTTACTTCTTTTTTCAATTTTTTTTGATTTACGGTTAAAGGTGAAATCATCGTCAAATACACCATAAGCTGATTGTGAAAAATCATTATAATAATGCGATGTGTAAATAGGATTTGTTGTTCCATAAGGATCATTGACATTGATATTAATTGCTGTATCTACAATGTTACCTTCAATTGAAAAGTCATTCTTGCTTCTTTTGTTTTCAGATTTTAATATTTCTGAATCGCATAAAGTGAAAAATGACTCGTTGATGGCTGAAGCTATAATTGGATTGCGTGGTGTAAAGTACTCGAGAAGGATCTTAAAGGCTCGGTAATTGTGCGAAGATATCGCTTTACAAATATAATGATTAGGGTTGAAAAGGTCTTGCGATAGAAGAAGCCTGAGAATGTCTTCGTTGTTTCGTCTCTCTAATGAAACTGCTTTACTAATGTACTGGTCAATTTCTTCAAACGATAACTTGCTCAAATCAATTTTCTTCAAATAATCAATTTCTTCGAAATCATCAGCATCATCTTCATTTCCAGTATATTTAACATCTTCATCCTCATCATCTTCATTATTCACGTTCTCTTCAGTTAATTTATCATTATCATTAAAATTATTATTATTATTTTCGTTTTTCTCATTATTTGTATTTGAATCTTTATTTTTGTTGGTATTTTCACTTTTGCTTTTAATTCTATTTATTTTGCGCTTGTGGCTTTTTCGAAGTATAGTGTTTATAAAATCACTAGTGTAGCCATTTATCATGAGCTCAATGAGGATTTTGTCATCATCAAGGATTTTCTTGTCAAAAACTATAAAAAATTTAACGGCTGGATGACGGACAGTGTCAAGAGCTTGAATAAGTCCTGCTTTGGCCAAATTGAGCCTTTCATTATAATTGGAAATTGAATTAAGAAAGGTGTAAAGCGACCGAAGGTGGCAAGTGGAAGTAGCGTACTGAATGACGCTGCTTAGCCTATAGTTATCAATATTTTCCATGTTGAATTTGGATAAAAATTCAATATTGTTCTTTCTTCCATATGTTAGAGCTAACAAGAAGGCTCTTTCAAAGGCAGAATCAATATTTTTAATCATAAACTTATAATTATCTGGATCATTTATATTATTATTATTATTGTTGTTGTTGTTATTATTATCATTTTGATTGTTATTATCATTTCCATTATCATTTCCATCATTGTTTAAATTGTCACTATTATTAACATTATTATTTTCTATTTTCTCGTTATTATTTCCTTCTTTATCATTATTACTGATATCATTATTATTTTCATTTGAATTGTTGTTTTCATTTTCTTCATTTTTGCTTTCTTTGCTGATATTTTCATTTGTTTTGCTTTCTTTATTCGTTTTTTCTTCGTTTTCATGTTCCTCTTTTATTCTTTCAGTTTCTTTCTGAATTTCCAAAGAAATTTCTTTTAGAATTTCAAAAGAAGACTCTGTGTTTCCTGTTGCAACTATTTCAAGAATTACAGGCATCCATGCTTCAGGTGTTAATTTTCTTTTATAGAAGAATTCAGCAAATGATGTTTTCCCAGGAAAGAAATTTTTTTTTATAGCCTGAGCAATTGAATTATACGGAGGCTTATAACCACACTCATCAATAATGTACTGAATCATATCCAAATCGGCATTATCAGTAGCAATGCTGAAAATTAAATCAAAGTTAATAGTACTATATTTGTTAAAATAATTACTATTATTACCTTTGAACTTTTTAGCATGCTCATATAAAAAACGAACAGCTCGAACAGATCCAGTTGTCGCAGCAAAATATATCAAATTTGGAGATTCTTCAAATGAATTATTATTAAGTTGAATAAGTGCTTCATCAACATCTGGTTGCAGTGAAAGTATGAAGAAAAACATATCAATAAAACCATTATAAAGCAAATCCTCAAGAATTGCTCCATGATTGAGATCTGCAATTAAATCTTTGCACATCTTGACAACCTCAAAATTATTACTTTTTATCGCAATAGATAAACATTCACAATGTGATTCAAAAAATTTTTGATCATATAAATGCTTATTGTGACATGAAATGATTCCATCATACTCCATTTCGACAATAGATCTTTTTTCTTTAGTATCATTATTATCATTGATATCGTCTTTCTTTTTACTTATATCATTTACATTTTCTTTACTTTCTTGCTCATTTTGGTTCTTAATGATTTTTTTACAAAAAGAAGAATTTTTGTTCTTTCCAGATAAATCATTAAACATATTAAACTTTTTTGGAAAAACATAAATAGGATCGATGGAGCTCCCATCAAAACAAGGGTCATTGTATATTAACTGAGCAATTTCATAGTTCCCTCCTTGAACTGCTATTGACAAATCATTTAAACCCAATTCATATGAATACATATTTAAGCTTCTTAAAAACTTGTAGCACTTAACAGAACCGCAAAAAATGGCAAAAGTAAAGTAGTTGATATCAGATTTTGAAGGCTTTTGAGAAAAAATTTGAATGTCAAAGATTGTTTTTAGCTTATCAATATCATCTAGGTAAATTATACGCTTGAAAACATCTTCAGATTTATTAAATTGAAAAATAACTTGATGATATGGAGCATATTTAGAGTATCTGTTGTATGAACGATAACCATGGTGCATTCTTTCATTATTTTTATCTTGAAAAATAGGAATCCTGGCGTGTTGATTTAATTTTAATTTGGTAAGTAGAATTTTTCTGTTATAAAGCTCATTACCAAAATTATTTGCCAACGAATACATATTATGATGATAATAACGAGTTGGCAATTTAAATTTACTATATTCACTACTTTTATAATACAGGACAAAATCCAAATAGGTTAAAAATTTTGATCCAAGTCTAGATGAAAGATCACACAGAGGTAAAATTCTATTCAATCTAATTGAAGAAGCATATGATATACAGAAAGCAAGTTCTTTTAAGTGATCATTATCTTTAGTCCAAATTGATTGCTGTAAATATTCATAAACATTATCTGTATCTTTTTCCTCAAATGTTAATAAATAGTTCATAAGTTTTATTGATTCCGTAAAATCATATTCAGATAACTTTTTATCAACAAAAGCACGTCTCTCAAAAAGTTTGTGAATGAGCGGTGGAAGGAAAGTAATTTCAAAATCATTTGCTACTTTTAATAAAATATCGAAATCAAATTGAGCAGAGCTATAATTACTAGCATTGAAATCTGTAAATAATAGAAATCCTTTTTTATATTCGGAATATTCATCATCAACATCATAGAAATAATTATATTTGCCTTTTGAATCTTTGCTATTATCGTTTCCAGCGCTTTCCTCTATTTCTTTTACCTTTCGATAAAGTAAATCTGATATGAAAATATTTGGAATAGTGCATTCATACTGATAATGTCTTGTACTAATAATAAACTTTTTTTCAAAACTTTTGAAAAATTCAAGTGTAAACGAAATTGCAAAACAATTATCCCTTCGCGGAATAATTAAACCAAATTGATTTTGGCGTGATCTAACAGAATATGAAAATCTATCTCTTTTTGTAAAATTGATTTGCAATTCTTTCAATAATTTTTTCAATAAAATTAAAGATTCATTATCAAAGTTGACTTCTTTTCCTTCTAACAATCTGCAAAAAAAAGGAAAAACAGAAAATGCAGCAGCTTTTTTGAATGTAAATTTATTAAAGTTTTTATCCTTTTGAATTTGTGAATGAATATAAGGGCTCAAACTAGAGATAATTTTTTGATTTATATTAAAATGCATATCACCAGCAATCAATTCGAAATTTTTTGGTAATCTATCAATTATTAATTGAGTCATAGAGAGATGAAGATTATTAAGAAAATCCGAAGAACGACGATAAGGATTAACTATTTGTAGATTATAATATTTGGTTGCTAGATTTGACATATAATATGGTACTCGGTGGAACATTTTCGATATTAATTAAAATAAAATCTAGAATCGATATGCCAACAAATTGAATAATATTTGTTACTAAAAAAAGGTTAACAAAATTTCTGTTAACAGATAATATTGTATTTGCAAATTCATGTCAAATACAGCTAACTTCGATTTTACTATATTCGATAAAGCTATTAGTCCGAAACAAGATCAACAGCTTGAATTTATTAGTCATATTCCAGACATACTTAGTACTTTTCCAAATGAGTGGATCGAAGGTCAATTTGTACCCTTTCTAACTTCTTGGCTCCCAATTAATGATTCAAAAATTGTTTCAGCACTTATTCCTTTTGTTACACAAATTGCATTTTCTATCAACTCACTTGAATCTTTATCTCCTCTTGTTGAAGCTATTGTGAGTGGAAATATAAAAGATAATAATAAAGAATTAGCATCACAAATATCCAAGATTAAGATTTCAAGATCAACTACTAGCTCAAAATCCGACTCACAATCAATAACATCCTTATCACTTCTATCATTTCTTACAAAATTGGCTGGCTCACGTTTTGACTGTGTTCGTGCATTTGTTCCTCCATTAATTTCTTCATTAAAGCGTGATGAACAGCAAAAAACAATTGTAACATCTCTTGTTTATGATCCTTCTTTCCACGTTCGACTTGAAATAGCAAAAATTATTCCTAAACTGAAATCAGATACGCTATCTAGCCAAGTTGCTGTTACTTTAGCAAACGACCCTGAAGGCCAAATTAGATCTATAGTCGCAATAATCTCAGTCAAAAAATCCTTTTTTATTAGTAATGTTTTACCTAAGTTAATTTCTGATGACGATTGGTCAGTTAGAGCATCTGTTGCTCAAGAACTATCAAACAATAAATCTTATGATCTTACACTCGGCAATTGCATTACTCTAGCAAAAGATAAGGTATGGCAAGTCAAGTTATGCGCTTTGCGATCGATGGCATATATCATAAAAAAATCAAAAGACATCAAAAATAGTATAAATGAAATCTTGAATCTTTTGAAAGATATCATCAAATTCCCTCAAACATCTCTTAAAAATGCTGTAATTGATGCTTATCTTTCATTATTCAAAAAAGTTACAAAAAGTTCAAATGATACAGCTTTGAATCTTAAAGATATAAACGATTTTATTACAAATTTCATCATAAGCCAACCACCTCAATCCAAATTACATTTCCTTGAAAAAATAGTATCAAGTTCAAAACCTCAGAAAATTTTGAATCAAATTAAGTCAATCTTATTTAATATCGTCAAATCTCTTGCTGAAAACGATCAATGGAGAATACGAGTTGGCGCAATTGAAATACTACAAAAACTGGATCTAGATGATGAGCAAATAAAGCAGTTTTCTGCTCTTTGTTTGCAAATGATGAAAGACGATTGTACTCCAGTTCGTGAAGCGTCAGCCAAACAATATGCATTATTCATTCTTTCTACAAATTTCAACGGAAAACTACCTAAAACTGTTACAGAGCTCTCTAAAAGCGATACTTTCAGGAAAAGACAAGCAGCAATTTTGATTATGAAAACAATTGCATTAAGTCAAAAAATTTCACCAAATCCATACAAAGACTCAATGAAGTCGTCGATAAAGAAGTTTTTAAAGGATAGCTGTTCTAATGTTGTTTGTTATGCTCAATGCGCAATTGAAGAAATTCAATAATAATGATCATATTATTTATAATATAATTATTGTGTTTTGATTTTTATTTTATAGTAAATATTAATTGTTAATTTTATTATTATTAGATTTTTTTTTAATAAAAAATGCGTTGTTCAACTAGCCATATGTTTAGTCTAGGAACTTCAAATCGATAATTTGTGCATATTATAATTTCTCGAGTAAGATAATTATTCATTTTTCAGATATTTTTTTTTTTGATTTATTAGAAATATGAGCAAATAATAAGAGAATAAAAATAGTAGATAAGCAACTAGTGAAATTTTATGAAAAAAATAAAAATAAAAATATAAGTATTCTCTAAGTGCTCTCTTCCATAGATAAAATTTTCTTTTCAAGAGCGCGGATGATATCAGGATTCAAGACAAACTCAACCTTTGCATGAATTCCACTTAAAGCGAAGTAAAGTTGGTCAGCAATTTCACGGACATGCTGTAAGTGAACAATATTATTAACAGTTTTGTAAGATTTGTCTGAGACTAGAACTGCAAAATTCTTGATAGTAGAAAAATGGCCTTGGAAGCTTGGAATATAGAACCAATTGTTTGAATTTTCATTGTTATATACTTTCTTAATTTCGGCTAGCGTATCATCAGCAAACTTTTGATCTTTCAAGTAAGGTTCTATCTTTGTAAGAATTTCTAATTCTTTAGTATCTTTTGCCAAATCTACTTTAAGTTGTTTAAAGTCTTTACTTTCAAATAAAGCAGTTATGATAATATCGAAGAAGAATAAGTTAAACTTATTTCTGGCGATCTTGGCAATCCTAAGCCATCTCTTAATTATAGTTAGTTCATTGCTATCATCATTTTTATTCTTTGATTCTTTAGGCTTAATTTGAAGTTTAATGAATTTAATGGTGTTATTTTGCAAGTCAATCATTTCTTCTATATAATGTGATTTTTTATCTATTCTATAATTCAAGACCAAATCAACTGCTGCTAATTTTTGATATGTATTAAATTGAATGAATGCGAACAAATTGTAAAAATCAATATCAGAAAGTGTATTCACATCAACAAGAGAAATTTTGTCAATTTCTTTTTCTTTAAATGACATACTTTTCTTTGTAACGAGAATATCTGGTTTCCTATCTTTTTCTTCAATTTTTGTGTCAATGAACATGGCACCTAGTGAATATGATGCTTCTTTTTCTTCTCCTTTCTTTAAATATGTAGATTGCCTCTTCTTCTTTGAGTCTTTTGGATTAATATCAAAGCCAAGTAGGCTTTTAAGCTTTTGAGAATATTCAGTTGGATTACCAATTTTATTATCAGCTAATTTGAGCAAGTTTTTGACATCTTTCTTAATTGATTCTGATACTGGATGAACTTTGATCAAATTATACAAAAATGCAAGTCCTCTGTTGATCACATCTTCTACTGTAAGAGGTTTCTCTTTAATATATGGAAGGAGTTTGTTGTAAATGTAAGGATGATCTTTATCACACAGTTGAACCATTTCTTGAGGAGTATGCTGGCCAACAGTGTTTGGGTCAATATTTGCAACATCAGATTTTATTGCAGTATCAATGACTGTGATGATGCTGCTAGCTAACAAAATAATATCAATATATTTACCAATTAATGTGGCAACAACAAGGGTTCCGGGGTATAATGGATCAATGTTATTTGGATAAAACACTGCATCTAAAGCAAGCTTAATATGCGCAGTTTTAACAATATAAAACGGAAGTGAAGGCACTCTTACAACAGAAAACATATTGCCTGGCTGCGAATTGTAAAATAGCTGTACATTTGTGATTTTTACATTTTCATTTCTTGAGCTTTTTACTTGATCAAGCTCTGTTTTAACATCACTTAATAAAAAGTTATTGTATGGCATATCAATGTCATTAAACAGCCTAACTTCCTTCATTTTTGTATTTATATCTTTAATTTGTTTTGCTATTTCTTCATTACGCTTTTTCAATTCGGGATTTGAATTAGCTTTTAATAGCTCATTTAATGCACTAATAAAATCAGAAGACGACTTTTCATATTCGTTTTCAAGTTTTTTTGATTCTAAAAGTAAATTCTCTTTTTCTTTTCTCTTTTGCTTTAGATCTTTTTCGATCTTATCCATATCCTCCTTAGTCTTGCTCCTGTATTCTTCACTCTTTTTGATTTCATCTTGAAGTTTCAAATTATCTTCTTCAATTTCTTTAACATCTTTTTTATATTCTTCAATTTCAGAAGCTAATGACTGGTTCATACTCTGGAACCTTTTAATATCATTACTGATTTTACTGATTTCCAAATCTGTCATATCACTTTTGGTCTTACATTCGTTGATCTGAGAAATTGTTGAATTTTCGAGTTGAGCAATTTTAGTAAAGCCAACAAGAATTTCATTAATTTTATTAGTTGCGTTATTTCGTACATTGTTAAGATCATCAACAGCTTTATTTATCTTTTTTAATGATTTTTTTTTATTATTCTTATCTTTGAATTTGAACATTTTATCTAAATCATCAGTTTGATCAATAATGTGCTTGGTTTGTTCATCTGTTAAATTTTCCTTATTTTCTAAAAGAATAGAAACATATTGCAAACCTTGCAAAGCTGCCATTTGAGAAACATATCTGGTTTGTGATGAAGCTATTTTACCTTCGAGATTAGCTATTTCTACCTCATTTTGATATCTATCAGAAAAATGCTTCAATCGCTTATTTATTTTGTCAATTTGCAAAAAATTGATTTTATTTTTAATTGAAAGAGTTTGTTGACGTGAATCTTGAATTTCATTTTTTGCTTGTTGACGAATTGGTTGAATATCTTTTTGAATAGCTGCAATTTCACTTTGGAGTTTTAAGCATCGATCAATTCTATTTTCTCTTTGAGTAATTAGTTTTGGCATTGATTCATTAAATTGGATAAGAAAAGAAGCAGCTGTATTAAGAAGTGATTGCAATTCTGCTGGACTTTTAACTTCACCGATTTCTCTCTTAAATCTTTCGTATTTCAAAGCAGAGTAAAAAGATTGAAGTTCATGGAAATCTTTCATAAGCTTTGCTTTCAAAGCATTTTGGTCTTCTTCAATTGGATTTGGATTAGTTTCTTGAGTACCTGCTTGCTGCAAAGATTGATATTCATTATAAGTTTGAATAACTTTTTGATATAATTCTGCATATCTTTTCTTTTCATATTCGCACCTATTGTTATATTCAGTTATTTGTTGATTAAGCTTTGCAATTTGAGGATCTTCCATCTTTTATCTTATGATTGATAACTTTTTGAATGCATTTAAAATTCACATCACCAATTTAAGATAATATTGATATCCAATTCAATTTTCAATCTCTTTTTATCTTTTCTTAATGCAGCGATCTATTTTAATATCTATTGCATTCGAATGCGCTAAATTTTATTTTGTATCAATAGACTGGGCTATCATGAAATCAGCAAGATAATTATAAATAATATCAAATTCAGAATTGATACGATTTATCTTTTCAAAAGATATTTGGTCGAACTGAATAATGATTCCTCTCTTTTTTCTCTCAATTGCTTTGAATCCTTATAGAAATATAACGATTGCAGTTGGCGCAATAAGTACCGATCGTAATCCATTTTGGTCACAAAAATTACCAGGCATTAATTCGTGTGACGACGATGATTATAAGTTTGTTTATGATTATAATCATAACGAACGAAAAACAATCATACCATTTCCAAATACCCTAAATAATGATACGAGTTCATTTGAGTTAACTCAATGCAACCAACAAATTAAAAAAAAAATGATTGACACTTTTAATAAGCTTGCGATCCAAGGAGCATTTATCAGATTCTATATCGGACAGACAATAATTCGCACAAATTTTTTTACATCATCTAATAATAACAAAGAACTTTTTACACATTATCTTATTTATGTTGATAATACTGAAAATACAGAATCACCTCGGGCAAAAGTTATTCCAAGTGAGGAAGCTTCTCTAATAGAAAAGCAAGAAATTACAATTAAATTTTCGCTCAAATTCTCAAAAATAGATCCTGACGAAACTAGACAAAAATTAAACAAAGAAAAAAGCAATCAACTCAATTTTTTGATAACTGTAGCAGTTTTTATGGTAGTTATTTCTTTAATAATTAGCATTGCATTTTATTATAAAAAAAAAGAAAGTCACGACATTCCACTCAGTGAAATATGGAGAATTCCTCCTGATTTACCTAATACATTTCTTTTTATTATCTTTGGCATGGATATAATTAGCATTTTTATTTACATTATTTTATTAAAACGAGACTGTGATCCTTATGGCTCTTATATTGAAAAAATTGTTTATCCGAGTATTCTTGTTCCTATCACCGTATTCACTTTAATTGCCAAAACAATTGGATTAAAACCAGAAATTCAAAATTGGATGTCACCAAGTATTGTTTATTTTTTTGTTTTTGTCTTAGTTCCGCATATTTATACTTTATTTTATAACATTTTTGGCTCTTTTCGTGGATTTAGTCCATTTTTCATCCTATTCAATGATTCTTTCTTTTTGATAATGAATTTGATCTTTGTTAATGGTGTTGGACCATCAGCAGCATTGCTGAATCCTCCTCGATCTGTCGATGCTCAAACTGGCCCAAGTCCATTACAAAAGAAAAATGTCAAATTTATATCAAGAATAATTGATTTCGTCTATGTTTGCTTAAGTGCAGTCTTATTGATGCCAATTACAAGTCATTTATTTGAAATATTTTTTGATGATGAATTGGTCAATTTGAAACTTTTTGGAACAATTTTATTCCTATTTTCATCAGTTGCATCGGTTTTTGGTTTGATTAGAGCACTTCCGAGAACTTTATATGTCACCGAATCTTGGCAGAGTGGAATTGCCCCATTGAATTTTATTATTGCTTTTATTGAAATGTTTTATGTAGCTTATGTTGCTTTATTTGAAAGGAATATCATGAATTTTCAAGCAATTCTAATGGTACCGGTTTTCGCGTTGCCTTTATTCTTTTCAATTATAGGAGTAGGAACTGTAATGCTTTATCTTACTCCTTTTATACCAATATTGGCAACTTTTTCACAACAGAAATCAACATAACCTCTCTGTTTTATTTTAAAATTTTATTATCATTAATTTATAAAGAAATAAAGTTTTCTTATTTCAAAATTTTGAATTACTACAATTAAAATCTAATAAATACATTGATTATGCTCTTGAAATTTCAATATACAAACACGAAATATCAGGTTTAATTGTATTGTTTTTTTTCAAAAAATGTATTTCAGAAAAATTGTTAATGTCTTATTAATTTCACCTTATTTTTTGAAAATAAAAGAAATTATGTCATAAAGTGAATGAGTAAAAATAGATATCTGGTAGTATTCGATTTTCTTTCTCAAAAATATGAAGTCCAATATCATGATGGTATAACAGCGCGTGAAGTTATTCAGCAAATACAACCACATTTATTTCCAAGCGAAAGAGATATTAAATTTACTCCAAAAGATAACGAGAAATCATGCCACAAACTTAACCTTTATCAAGTCCATCTTTCGAAAAATGGATCATATGATTTGAGTGATATAAAATTTGTTAATTGGAAAATCACTGCAGCGGAATGCGATAATGAAAAATACCATTTTTTTTTATTTCGCCCATTCATTAACGTTTATCTTCCAATATACATTATATTCCCGGAAGAGCTAGAAGCGGAACGGTCGAAAGCTTTTTTAACTCTTATTTACCCTATCAAAAAACGAGGTATTGTATTAAAAAATTATTTAAAAGACAAAGTTCAACAATACACAAAAGACAAAGCAGAATTTAAGGAACGTCCGATTAGAGGCTTTATTCTACGATTTTTAAGTAATTCTCATGAATTAGAAGATGATGAATATGTTGAGCCATGGATGAATGGTGAGAAGGTCTTACTTATTGCGCGTACTGATAATAACATCAATCAGAACTCCTGCTCACTAGGCAGATTCTACTATATTTCTTATGGCCAAGTTAGTCAAGCCAGAGTAAAATTAAGTAGAGATATTGAATCTCTTGATTATGATGAAAGATCTGGTCTTACATTAAGTGAAGCAAAGAAAAAATTAATTGAAAAGCATCAAAACGGAAACACTTTTCCAGATGACAAAGTTATCATTTTATTCAATTCTATTGTTCAAACCGAAAAATTTGCACGTATTGATGATTTATTTAGCGATAATGATTTTTATCAATTTGTTGTTATTTTTGAATCATCTGATATGAAAATTAATCCAGCAATTCAATCAATACCAAATGAAGAAAAAAGACTTTATAAAGTAGCTGTTCCTGAAGATTCTAGACCTTATGTTGTTGAATTTAATATTGGAGAAAGGTCTACTCGTGAATTGTTACAAGACATAGTTTCCAATGATGAAGCTAGAAATGAATTAAGTGATGAAATTGCTGATAATGATAATAATAATTTAATAGACGAATCGGATTCAACAATTAACAGCAATGATGCACCAAATAATAACGTTAATGATAATATTAATGTTAGGCAAGAGTTAATCCTTAATAATAATACTCAAAAATCAGATGCAAATAGTAGCCAACTGGCTAATAATCAAGCGAAAGAAGAACTAACAAATGAAAATAACGAAGAAATAGTTGAAGAAGAAAACAACGATAGAAATAATAATAATACCGATAACGATGACAACAATAGTAATTTTACTACTACTACTTCTAATAATGATAATGATAATAATAATATCAATGTTATAAATGTAAATGATAAAGAAAAAGAAAATTATTATAATGAAGAAGAAATTAAAGAAGAAAATCTTCTTGATATGTTTTGTTATTATTTCAATGAATTTATGAAAGAACGAGGAAAAGAAACGAGATTAACTCCAAAACCAGGATATTTCAATAATCTCTCAGGAGATGAGAAACTACTTATTCAAACGTTCAAAAAATATTACGATCTTTATCGTCACACGAAACAATGAATCTCTATCTATTATATATATTTGTATATTTTTATTTTTTAATAAACTGTTATTATTCGCAAAATCCATAATCACTTTAAGTTATAATACTTTTTTTTTTCTATTAGTTCTTTCAAAAAGTTAAGATTAATAAAATTTTGTTCAATTTTTTTGATAAAATACATAGAATTTATTTATTGAAATGGATTCACTCTCTTTAAGGAAGTTGTAGGACCAAATATAATTTGAACTTTTTGTGTAAATATCTCCTTAAATAATTTGTTATTGTAATTCTAAAATATATTATTATATTATATATTTGATATTTATTAAAATAAATCAATAATAAATGAGATCCCTTATGTATATGAAAGAAAAACATCCAAATTAAAAATGACATTAAAATGAATAGAACATCAGAACGACTTTATTAATCAAAAAATAAATGGTTTTTATTAAATATATGCCTGCTTGCTCACTTTTCCTATTGACCAATATTACATAATTTGAAAAAAAAATTTAATGATCATCAATATTCCGATAAAATTTTGTTACATTTTTTTCTTAAATAGAGTTTAATTTTGGGAAATTTGTAAGTTTACTATGATATTATTTATTGCATACCTTAAAATTCAATTTTAATGAGGAGATAAAAAAAGTGGGGTTTGCCAAATTCATAACTTTCAAATGAATAGAAGTATGCGAATTCAAAAATGTAGCACTTCAACTATTAATATATCAAAATTAATCATTTGCTGAATATTTCCTGTTGAGTATTTTTTTAATTCATTTACTTTTTTATTCAAAAATTTATACTTTAACAGGTCCGATATTATAAAAATTGAATGACAGCAAATTGTCTACTGAGATAATTTTTGAAATTATTGGTAAAATAGTATTATATGTTTAAATGTTAATGCAATTTAATTGATAAAATTTTGTGTTAATAAATATTAAATGAGATATTTTACCTACAAAAAAGAGAATATATTTGGTCATACCACGTCCTTACAGAGATATAATCCCAAAATAAAATAAAATAAAAAAAAAATTTCTAAGAATACTTCAAACATTAATTTGTTTCCCTGAGCTTTTTAACATGCACCAAATATATTACGCACTTATTAATGCCATATTCACTAAGGTTTTGTCATACTAAAAAAAGTGTGTATTGAAATTTTTGAAGGAGTATTAAATTAATAATTTATTGATAATGGATGAGAAAAAACAGAATCTTATTATCCTTGATTTTTTATACCAAAAATACGATATAGAATATGAAAAAAATATGTCACCCCAATCTGTAATTCGGAAAGTTCAACAATATTTATTTCCAAGCGAAAGAGGTGAAGATTTGATATCAAATCAAAATGAAAACTCATACAAAAAACTTTGCCTTTATCGAAACGATCCTAACGAATCAAAAGGTGCAATACCTGTAACATGGAATATCACGCCAGGTGAATGTGATTATTCCAAATACCAATTTTATTTATTCCGCCCATTAATTAATGTTTATTTGACAATATATATTGTTTATCCTAATGAACAAGAAAAGCACAGATCAAAAGCTTATTTAAACATTATTTATCCGATAAAAAAAAAAGTTATTTTGTTAAAGAATTATTTAAAAGATAAAATTCAAGAATATACACGAAATAAACCAGAATTTAAAATTCCAATGAAAGGATTCATACTCCGATTTGTTTCAGATTCAAGGGAATTAATGGATAATGAATATATCGAGCAATGGATGAATGGTAGAGAAATTTTTCTTATCATCAGTCCAGAAAATAGTATCAGTCAAAATTTTTGTGCGCTTGGTAGATTTTATTATATTCCCTTTGACCAATCCCGAGAAATGCTTAGTAAAGATAATGAATCTCTTGATTATGATGAAAGAGTTGGATTTACGTTACGCGATGCAAAGAAAAAATTAATTGAAAAACATCAGAATGGAAAAAATTTTCAAGAAGATAAAGTAATAGTTTTATATAATTCAATTGTTCAGACTGATAAATTTGATAGATTAGATGATTTATTCAGCGACAATCATTTTTATCAATTTGTAGTTATATTCGAATCGGATATTCAGATAACTCAAGTCCCTCAACCATTTTTAAAAGAAGCTAAAAAATCTTATAAAATACCAATTCCCAAAGAAGGAAGGCCTAATATTATCAATTTTCGAATTGTAGGTGAACCGAAACGTGAATTAACGCTAATGAACAGTACTTCATCTCATTTATCTGTTTTGGATAATGAAAATAGTAATACTAGTAGTTTCGATGATGATGCCAATTATATTCCGTATACTAAACCCACTGATCCCAGTGATAATTCGCGTGAACAAAAAAATTATATGAATGATCCGGCGAAAGAAGAACTAACAAATGAAAATAACGAAGAAATAGTTGAAGAAGAAAACAACGATAGAAATAATAATAATACCGATAACGATGACAACAATAGTAATACTACTACTACTACTAATAATAATGATAATGATAATAATAATAATATCAATGTTATAAATGTAAATGATAAAGAAAAAGAAAATTATTATAATGAAGAAGAAATTAAAGAAGAAAATCTTCTTGATATGTTTTGTTATTATTTCAATGAATTTATGAAAGAACGAGGAAAAGAAACGAGATTAACTCCAAAACCAGGATATTTCAATAATCTCTCAGGAGATGAGAAACTACTTATTCAAACGTTCAAAAAATATTACGATCTTTATCGTCACACGAAACAATGAATCTCTATCTATTATATATATTTGTATATTTTTATTTTTTAATAAACTGTTGTTATATTTTTGTCTCACTAAAGTATCTGCTATAAAATGAGTAGTCTCAAAAAGTTCACTCTTCAGAAAAAGTTCATAATTATTTTTTTAAAAAGCATAGAAAATGATACAACTTTTTGAGGGCATAATTGTCCATTAATAAATTCAATGGAAGATATTCAAAAAGTAGAAACGCAATATGAGCTTAAAAAATGTTCAGCATTTCTAAATCTCCGAAATTTAGCTGGTAAATCCCCCTGCAGTAGGAACTCACAAGCTAAACCTCCAAGATATAGACTGAGAACATCCCTGCAGAAGAAGTTCAAAATCTAAGTCTTCGAGTTCGTGTTAAAAAAGGCGCCACATTAATAAAAATGCTTATCGTTTCTACTTTTTGAATATCTTCCATTGAATTTATTAATGGACAATTATGCCATCAAAAAGTTGTATCATTTTCTATGCTCTTTCAAAAAATAATCATGAACTTTTTCTGAAGAGCGAACTTTTTGAGACTACTCATTTTATATCAGATACTTTGGTGAGCCAATATTTTTATTTCATTTACTTTTTTAATTGTCGATGATTATTTATTCACATTTTCTTTCTTTCTATCAGACAAAATAAATTATATAGAAAAGAGATTTCTGTTATTTGAAAATTGCGATATAATGATTATTTTTTAAGTGGTTTTATTATCACTGTAAATCATTTAACTGCATTATTATTTTAATTTTGAAACATTTTACTTTTTTTAACAATCAACATCGTGACAGCTAAATCATTTTATTATTTTCACTTGAATACTTCAAAACACTCCAAGAATATTGCATATTAGTTTACATACTATCAATTTCTACGCTCATTTTGCATAGGTGCGAGTGAAATTATTATATTATTTCTATTATTATTACCAATACAAAGTTACCATAATAATGTTTTTGGCAAGTTTTTGCTAAGCTATTAAGTACGCATTTATTTTTACTGCCAGAATAGCAAATTCTAATGAATTTATCGAGAATTGCTAATAGTTAACTATTATTCATAAACTAGACATTATTATTTCAAACTTTTTGTGGGAGCAGAGTTGTAATATGATTTGAGAATATCTCTCAAAATTCAATGAAAATTGAGATATAGGTCCCAAATTTTTTGAATTAATTGAAATTATTAAATAAATTTTTCAGATAAAAAACGATTAATTTTTTTTTTATATATTCTAATATTCAATAAAAATATTAATATTTTGAATATAAATGCAGATTCATATAATTATATATATATTATTAAAATTATATTTTTATTTTAATAAGATATATATTCATATTTTATCAAAATAAAAATAGATTAATATTAAAAGAGAGATAGGGTTATAAATTGACCTTATAATACTATTTTCATGTATTTTTATATAATAATAAAGGATTACATTAGATTTATTTATTTATTTATTATTAATTTTTATATATATAATTTATTTTAATATTTATATTAAATGTATATATATAATTGACCAAGAAATATATATAATAAATAGTATATACTTTCAATGATATTCAATTTTCAATAATTAGCATGAAAATAATTTATTGAAATTCTAATCGTCTAACGAGTAAATTGAGAGTTTTCACTCAAATAATTTTGAAAGAATTGAATCTATCGTTCGAATTTTTTTGGCGAGGTTCGTTTTCTCGCCAAATACCTGATAAATAATATTTTTGATAAATGATTGTTAATATATAATACTATTTTTTTCTCCAATCTAAAATTTTGGAGTTGAAATTGAGTTCTATTTACGAATATTTCATTTTGAAAAAATACATTATTTTTTACTGAACAAATAAATGATTTGCTATTAATAAGCATCAAATGATTTATCTATTTAATTTATTTAATTATCATTAATTTTTTCAGAATGATTTAAATTTGATTTTTCATATACTGCTTTAATAGTACTTTTTATTATTATTATATGTTATAAAATAATGTTATAATTTATATTCAAATGTTTAATTGTTTATATATTGTTTTTTTTATGAGTAATATATAAATTATTGACTTCAAAAAAATATCTCAATTAATTTGAATGATCTCATAGAATCGGTCAGACTGAAAAATATTGAATGAACATATTATGAAAAAAGTTTAATATAATATCTTTTTCAATATATTTTTTTTTTTTAACGTACATGTCTTCTATATTTCACCCTTAAACGTTTGGAAAAAAGATCAACTTTTTCTATTTGTGATGGATAAAGAAAGCAAAGAATTTCTTTCTAATTTTTCATCAGAGTTAAATTCCAAAAGTAACTTGCTTTCTCGTAGAAAAAATAAGATTCATCATAAAATAGCTCATTTTCAACAAATATCGAATGATATACAAAATCGAAATCAAACTCTTCAAAGTTATACATTGAATTTAATTCAAATGAAGCAAAAAATTGAAAAAGATCAAAAAAGTTTTCGAATTTCGCAGGATCAAACAAAAGATCATATAGAAAAAGATATTACCTATTATGCTAAAGAACTTGAAGAGTTATCAAAGCAGGAATATAAAATAAAATATGAGATAAATCAGAAACATGAATTTAAAAATAAGCTAAGTCAAAAATATGATAATGATGTAAAAATGATTCAGGATTTTGAAAAGCGTGAGCAATTAATCCCAAAAATAGATAAAGATAAATTAAAATTAATTTATAAACTCGATCAAATGTATATTATTCTTAATGAAACTCAAAATCATTGTCAACAATTTATAGAATGTATCAATAGTTTAGATAAGGATTTTGATTTAATTAAAAAATCAAAGCAAGTATTGCATCAGAAACAACTTAAAATCAGGCAACAAATTGAATCTGAGCAATCTAATTATTCCCAACAAAAAACATCCATTTTAATTCAGACGCAAAAAGAGATAACCAAACAAGAAAAAATTCGTCAAGAAAAAAGTCAAGCTATTCAATTAAAGCATAAATATGAAACTGACATAAAGTTATTAATGGATAATCAATCTCAATTAAGTGATTCTTTGTTCTTATATGATCAAAGAAAAAAAGAAATATCAAGTAATCAAAAGAAAATTGTCCATCAAATCTCAAGTCTGCGAAAGAGAGAAGAATTTATAAAAGACAATTTGGTTAACAAAAATGCTCAAAGAAAAAAAGATAATTTTTACTTTTACCAAATAACTAATGATAAAGAAGCATTATTAAATAGAGAAGCATTTGATAAAAAATTGCATGATCTTATATCTGGGATTGAAAGGAGCCGATCTATTAAAAACCAAATTTATTCACAAATAAATAAAGAAAATTTATTAGTTTCACAATATACCGAGAAAATAAATTATTTAGCAAAAGAATCTGAAGATATTTTATTGGATGTTAATGTTGATTCTTCTAACTTTCTTTTCATTAATGATATTTTGGCAGAAATTAAAAATCTTGAAATGGATGCTTTAAATGAAATAGAAAAATGGAAGAATTGCTCCATATCACCAACAAGTTTTAAGTATATTCTTAACAATTGGAATAAAAAGATACTAAATTGGTTGTCGTAATGTATAAATATATATATACATTACTTTTCATTTATATTTGTTACAATTTTAATTATTAATAAACATGATTTTTAGCGTTAATCGTAGTAGAATTTAACAAATCAAATTTTATACGAAAAAAAAAAAAAAAAAAAAAAAAAAAGAACTTAATAAATTATAAAATAGATTTCAAATGGTTATAAAAAAAAAAATTTAATTAAATTAAAGAAGTCTGATATAGTTTGTCTTGTTGAGGTGGGTACAAACTTCTGAAGCAGTTTGATTTAGTTTTTTCATATAGTTCTTAAAAACAAATCTAGAAATAACATGGCAAGCTATTCTGTTCTCGGCTGAGAGTTCTTTGCAAATTGGTACAAATGCAAAAGGAGATCTGCCAAGCCTAAATCTGGAGTTACGAACGCCATTTTCAGGTCTGATGCCAAATGGTCTATCAAAAGTTCGTGTTGAATTGGTTGAAGAAGAAGCTGCTTTTGAAGTAGTATTGGTAGTATCTTCAAGTACTTTTGCTGTGATAACTGGACGAGTACGATTAAATTGTGGCCTTCGGCGAGGTTGAAAGTTCTGGAATTGAACTTTGAACTTTTCAACAATTTTAGTGCAATCATCCAAACTGATTTTAGCTTCTTGGTTGATAGGGTGTCTAAATCCAACAGCGTTGCAAATAAAATGAGGATTTTTTTGATCATGAATCATTGTTAAAATTTCATCAAGTTTTGTATTAACTATATTTGTGCAAACTTGTTGGCGTTGTGTTTTGAGCTTTGAGCATCGTTCAGTTAATTTTGTTTTAATTTCTTCTTTTTGTTTTCCAGATAGAGATAATTTTGAGCTTAATTTAACAATCTGGAAGCATTCATGATGATCTGGTGGAGAAAGTAATGTGTCTCTATAGATCGAGAGACCAAAAATGGTGAATAAAGAAAGAGCAAGCATTAAAAATGATAATTGTAAATTCGACCAAATAAATATTAATTGATTGTTTAAATGGTCATACTGTTTATAAAAGAAACCGAAACAAAATTGCTAAATTCTCAATAAATATGATGAATAAATAAAAATTAAATTAGAAATATGGATATTTATTAAATTAAAAATATATTAAATATTATGTACTTTAAAAATCAAAATATTTACCTAGATATTTTAGATTTAAAAAAACTTTTTTCTAAAAAAACGTAGATTTTATTTCAATTAGAGTTTTTCTAACCGCCTATTATTCACAAAAATATAAATAATAAACTATACAAAAAAATATAATTTCATGTAAAGTTATCAAATTTCGTCAGAACAAAACTACTCATATTCTTATTTTAAATTAATTATTCTTTTTTAAGAATAATAAATCTCATTTTATAATTTAATATCAATTGCCTAAGATATACTATAATAGGTTATAATTCGATTTTCAAAATATCTAAAAAAAATATGAAAACAATATAGAAAAATTAGAATTATTTTTGATGATATATACATTCACACTAATGTTGTTCATTTTAAATATGGTAAAATTCTTGATAAGCTATTTCATTTATGAATAATATGTAATTTTAGATTTCAAAATTTTGTTTGATATTTACCTTTTAATATAAAAGATTAGTTTTAAAATTACGTGAAATGCAAATATTCTCTGATATTTTTGTATTTTATGGAATATTTTGAAAAAGTTGAATTTAATAATACTGTTCATTCATTGTTATTTAAAAAAGAATATATGATTTAAAAATAAATTTTAGCACTAATTAATTTTTCATTGATGAATTAATACAAATTACTTCAGTGCACGAGAAACGCACCAGGGTGTGATTTATCTCAAAAAAATTGAATGCAAATTGAATGAACCATTGAAAATTCAATGGACAGTAAACTTTCTGAAAAACTCTAATTTCAATTATTGTGCGATTTTCATTTTGGTAAATCTATGATTCAAGTGTGAAATTTTATATGCATAAATATAAATTTTAATATTAATGTTTGATTTTTCCTCAAAAAAATACTTTCTCAAAATCAATATAACGTATAAATTATAAAAAGCAAATTGATTAATCAATTACTTATTCATCAATCACTTTCGCATATTATACCATATTTAAATTAGCAAGTACCATTTTATTAAAAAAAAAAAATTATAATCTTTTTAGTCTCTTTTTGGTTTGATTTGTAGAATCTTTTTTGGGTGCTGCTGCAGATTTTGCTTTCATTGCATGGATTTTAGTCATAAGTTTAGCTTTATCGCAATAATCATTATAATTTTCAAGTAAAAGTCTGCCAGCATCTTCGTTGAGCGCACTTTCTGGATTTGGTTGAATTAACAAACATCGAATAGCTAAAAGAAGATGATCTAAACCAGTGTCTTCTGTCCAGTCACTACTTAAAGTGCTCAAACAAATTGCGCCTGTTTCCTCATTTACATTTGGATGAAAGATTTTTGTAAGAAAATATCCTTTGGGTGGTTTTTGTGGATATTCTTCAGTGATTTCAAGTTTAACTTGAAATTCTCCACCTTCAAAAGGAGTATTTTCTGGGCCTTGAATTACAGCGTGAAACTCTGTAAGATTATCACCATCCATCTTAAGTGTAATTCCTCCCAATTCTGCATTTTGAAGTTTTTTCATTTCATTCATTAAACGACGAGATACTTCAGGCCTGATGGACAACATTTTTTTTTTCTTAAAATAAACTTTATTTAAACGTCCACATAAAAATCTTTACTCTTTCAATTTGAGAATATACACAAAAAAACAGAATAAACTTTTTCAATTATTTGACAAATAATAATGTCTTTTCCTTATCCTAATCAATCTCCACAACAAAATGAACTTCGTTTTGTTGAAATAACCAAAAGAGCAACAATAAATCGTCAAAAAAGACTATCATTAAGTGAAGATCAAATTTACATCGCGTTTCAAGATCCTCAATCTATTCCACCTATTCCAATATATATTCGTAATCAAAATTCCAATCAAACCCAATTTGGATATGTTCAATTTCCTTAAAAAAATGTTTCAATAAAGTAAATGTTATGTTAAACCATTCTTAATATATTAAAAATATATTTGTTTTTAAAGAAAATTTATTTATGCTAATTTTCTTTTATTTGAAAGAAATAAATAATTATATCATACTCATCAATAGTTTTCATGACGCATTTTCGATGATGAATCAAAATGTCACTTTTATTTTTGATGTTTTCAACCGTTTTTTTCTTTGAAATTGAATATTTTTTAGAATTAAATGATGAGCGATTTAGCAGAAATTCAAATTCAGTCTATTGTGAAAGAAAGAGAA
This sequence comes from Tritrichomonas musculus, assembly GCA_039105265.1. NCBI lineage: Eukaryota > Parabasalia > Tritrichomonadida > Tritrichomonadidae > Tritrichomonas > Tritrichomonas musculus. Next base: position 277,572 of record JAPFFF010000012.1, read on the forward strand.
AAGATATCAAAAGAAATCCGTCATCTGAGAATTCAACTTGACATTTTGAGAGAAGAAAATTCGAGAATTATCGAAAAGTTGACAATTCCAAAAAGCAAAAAATTAGATTTTGCTAATATTTTGTTGTTTAATTCTGATTGGATGACTTCATATTGCATATTCAAAATCATAGAACTCAAAAAAGAAATCAATGATCTAGAGGAGAAAGCTCAAAGCAATGATTATAGTATCAAAAGCAAGTTAATTGATGAATTAACGAAACTTACTGAAAAAAGAAATCAGTTGCTAAGCGCTAAACAATCTCTAGAAGATGAATATACACAATTAATTGAAGAAAGTGAAAAAGAGAAAGAGCAGCTCAAAAAAAATCTGAATGAAAACATATAGTTAAAAACTTATCCAACTTCTCAATGAATAAAAATAATATACTATTAAATTTTATATCTTTAATGATATAACAAACAAGGTAAAAATTGAACTTCATTTGAAAAACAAATAATAAAATTAAAAATATGAAGTAATCTAGTAAACAACTTTCTTTTTTCTTGATTTCTTTTCTGTTAAAGGAACAGGCGAGGTTAAAGTCTGATCTATATTTGCCATTCTCTGTGTAAATAAATTATCAGAATCATCCATAAATTTGGCTCCATCTTCAGGATCTAGCCTTTTTCCATGAATGGTTTGCATTTGAAGAGCAAGAGGAACTCTTCTTGAATGCTTAAAATCTTTTGTAACATTAACAACATTATTTGCATTTTCAACTTGAAAGCAATCTCCAGCTTGAGATGGAGCTTCTTCAAGCATTAGGTTCAGTGTATGAATTTCATTGTTTCTTGTCTGTATTAATTTTTGTATTTCAATTTTGTGTCTTTTTTCCATTAACTTTAATTGTGAAGAAAAATGTTCATCATTTTTAGCATTTGTTTTGGTTGTTTTTGATTGTCTGAGCCTCATTGATTTGGTCTTTATGGCTGCTGCCTCTTTAAAATTGCATTGACCAGCTACAAGTTTAGCTGTAACAATAGATTGTTCATAATCAGACATAGCTGATGCTTGTGTATCAATTCGGCTTTGTCGCCATTTATCAGCTAGTTCTTTTAATTCATTTTCTTGCCTTTGCTGAAGTTTTGCTAATTTCTTACTAAATATTTGATTTGTTAAAGAGATTTTATTTGTAATATCTTTTGTAAATTGTTTACGGCTATTATCGATTTCTGTTGATAAAATTTGATTATTGTCAAAATAATCCGCAACATGGCATCCTAATTCCATTTCATCTTCGAAATTGACGAGATCTTTTAAATCTTGATAATATTTATCTGCCAACTCAAAATCGCCGATATCTACTGCTTCCTTAAGAAGCCTTTTTGCTTCTTTTGATGTTAATGGGTTTGGTAAAGATTTTTTTTGAGACATTATGTATTCTTTTTTTTTTAAATTCCATGCGTTTATTTTTCAAATTTTTCTGAAATGATTTGAATCCCTAACTTTTTCAAAAGGAATTTAAATAGAATATTTACAAAATGTCGAATGAACAATTTCTAGAGAAAGAAGAAGAAATTAAATTAAATTCAACTAAAGTCAAAAGAATAATTAAAGAAAGTTGCGATACGCCAAATATCAGATTTAATGGATCGGGTCTTCAATTTATGTCAGAGGTTGCTACAGAATTTATTGAATTTTTATCTCTAGCTGCAGTCGATCGATCTGAAAGACCGAAACAATATATTGATTCAGTAGGAATTATGAAAGCATTAAGGGATTTAGGTTTCAACGATATTGCTGATGAAATTCCTGATCTTAATGGTTACACAGAAGATATGATTCCTGAATAACTTTTTTTTGTTTGGTTTTGTTTTTCTTTGAGTCATTAATTGTCTAAATATCTTTTTTACCAATTACACTTTGTTTTTACAAGGATAAACTCTTCCTATATTTATTGTTTATATGTGAAAGAATATTGCCAATTTCCTAATATATCGAAAAGTTCAATCAAAAATTCTCAAGTTCAAGGTTTGATCATATAGCATTTTCCCAAATGAAGAAGATTTCATAATTGTACTTTGAAAAACTAAAAAGAACAAAAAATAATTCGAATTACAATATTAACGTTTCTTTTAATTAATCAAATTAATATATATCTATAATATTATAATTTTTTTTTTTTTCTTTTTTGTAACTTAAACGCCAAGATATTAATATTATTTTCATTTAGACAAGAGAAACGCAAGGTCTTGGGATTCCTTCAAAGATTCATTCTTAGGTAAAACACAAAATGAATATAATTCAACAAGAAGATCGACGCCAAATTGCACACCTTTGTTGAAAGCCGTACAAAGCATTCCAAAGAATAATGCCAAACATTTTAAGTATGTTTCATTCTTTTGAATGCTTTTAATTGTATTCATTGATTTATATATATAACCTTCAAATTGTGGAGTAGGTAAGTCAGGATCTATTAAAATTTCTTGAATAACTTGAGCCTTTGCTGGTGTTAATTGAACAAGGGCAAGTTGTTCAAGAAGATTATCGTTTCTCTTTACAAGGAACGAAACTATATCCTTAGCAATAGCTGTGTTATTTTCGATTAGAGAATCAATCTGTGAATTTGATAAATCTGCTTCTAATGACAGTTCAGGATTCTTTTTAATCTCACGAGAAAGCGAATCTACTTCAGCTGATGTTAATTGAGTATCGATTGCTTTTCTAATCAGAGAAACTGCTGATTCCTTCGAATTAAGTGAAACATACTCATCAAATAATGCAGGTGGAGAGTCAAACGAAGATATAAATGTATCTTGTATTTCGCCTGGAAAAATTGGGGTAACTTCTGGCGCAGGGCGTATGTATATTGGTTCAAAATCATTATATATTGTTGAGTCGGTTAAAAGCTCAACAAGAATTTGAGAGGGGCTCATAACTTCGCTTTCTGGGCTTTCTACTTTTTCTGAGAGTACTGGTGAAATTCTTGGTTGATATTGCTTTGGTGCAGATAAGTTGATACTAGTAGAATTTGGAAGTGAAAAATTGTTGCTCATTATTGATTTAAGAGTCATTGAGCCAATCTTATCTGTATCGCCACTATCTAGAATGCAACTAACTATGTCATAAAGTTGTGGTGGGCAGAAGTTTGGATTTGAAATTCTGACTTCGTTATATAAATGAACAAATACTGGTAAAAATGGACTGTCATTAATAGGAACCTTGTTAAATTCGCTAAAGAGGAGCCAGGCTGCGACAATTTGATGTGAATGTTCAAGTAAACCGTCGGATAATAACATTGAAATTCCAGCTAAAGCTATCATGCGATTTCTAATATCAAATGATGAATGAAATTTTGAAGAAATTGTCGAGAGCGTATCGGTGTTATTGGAAAGCAGATCGACAAAATTCTCTGCAACTTGTCTCTCCAACATTCAAATTTACTAATAAACAAACTTTCTCAATTTTAAAAGTAAATCTTTCAATATTGAAAACTATAATTTTAAACATACAAAAAAATTATCAAATTAATGTAAATCAAGCTTGCAATAATATAATATTGATATAATAAGAAAAAGAGACATTGAGGAAAATAATGAAAAGATATTTGCTCTATTTTCAATTTATGTTCAAATATTAACCATTTCTTTTTTTTGTTTTTGTTTTTCATTGATTTTTGTTTGCTTGTTTATTTAATACTCTCTATCAAGTTTTAATATAACCTGTTTTAGCTAATAGTTATTTTTTAAATGACGAATTGCTTTTATCTAGAAATCCATTAGTTTGATTCCAAATGGATACCTTAATCGATTGACCTATTAGGGTTAATAATAGCATTGATCATATATGTATTTAATAATAAAGATTAAAAAGGTTTTAGATAGATTGTAAATATTTAAAGTTATTAATACCAAAAATAAAAAAAAAAATGGCATCTATGTTTTTGTTTGTTTACTGTGGTATTAGAGGTAAAAATCATCAGTTTATATATACAAAAATTACAACTTATTAAATATTGAAATAGTTTTCTAGTTATTTTCTCAAAGTATTATGGTGATCGACAAAAATCTAAAATTAAGCTGGTTTGGCATTTGCTTGAGCTTCTTCATTTTCGAGCTTTAATTTTTCAAGTTTCTCTTTTTCTCTTTCTTCCCTTTGTCTCTCCTTTTTTTCTTTTCTCTTTTTCTTCACATCTTCATCAATGAAATATGGAAGTAAAACGTCCATTTCTGTATCATTTATGTTGGCAATAACATCTTTATGAAGAGTAGCAAGTGGTTTTGTCCTTGGAGGTTCTGTGTGAGCTGGAACCTCTTTTTTCTCTTCTTCTTCTCCAAAATAAACGGGAGTTGACATCAAAATGAGTAATTATGGGTTTTAGTAAAACAATCAAATTTTTTGAAAAAGTTGATAGAAAAATTTTCACTTTTGAATAATATCAAAAAGTCTATAAACTTACACATTTCTATATGCAATCAGCATAATCATGAAACTCAGCTTTGTCAATTGTATCATCAAATCTATCTTTATATCTTCGAAAGTTTTATCAAATGAACGACGATTATTGAAAAATATCTTTTAATAATATCTTTAAAAAAAAGGCCAAAAATCATCGAGGATTTGAGGTCTTCTTATTTTGATAATTCTTGTCATTATTCCAAGAATATGTAAATTAGAAAAAAAAAATATATTTATAGTCAGCATTTCATAGATAATGATACTAGATACATAAACATCAGTTGCTTCAGAATATTTTTCGTTTACATAAATTTCTGGTGCTCTATAAATTAGTGTCCTTTTTAAAATGCCAAAATCTGAAATTCATCAAGAAGGATTTTTTGAAATTTTGAATTCCTGTGAATGATTTTGTGCATGAGCATATGACGGCCCGCTCGCTAGTCTATAAGCAACGATCAACTTTTGAAAGTCCATTCTTTTCCATTTCATGTATATCATGAAATGTTCCAATTTTTCAATATTCAATGACAATTGTTAGAACTAGTTCGCCTTAAAAGTTCATTGGTTATTCGCATTGAATTTCAAAATTGAGGAATGGTCTAGAACTGACATTAAATTTGCTTCCTTAAAAAGCACAAGCGTTTGTATGTCATTAAATGTGTCCTCGTCAACCATGAAAAGAGAAATTTTGTTTGTATAACGAACTTTTGTGGCTGATTCTTGCCTTCATTTAATGACTTCTCTTGATGAAATGAGAGACTGTTTTCAATTCAATTAAATTCAAATTTCTGCAGCCTTTGATGAAATTTCAGACATCCGAGCATCAATTATCTAATTTGTTAAATTAACATTTACTTATTTTATTGAGTAATTATTCAAGAATTTATATTGTTAAGTATATACAAATATCATATCAAAAAGAAGTGAATCTGACAAATTGCTTCCAATAGCTTGGAATTTTGTTACTATATAATTTTAGCGAATCAGAATGAGCTATTGCTATTGCAAATAATAAAATTTAATTAGATTATTTAATTTTATTGTAAATATAATTGTTTTGACCAGTAAGTTGAATTTGTTTTTATTATAAATCAAAGATTGTGAATGTTTATATAAATTGCTTTTTTTTTAAAAAAAAATGAAATTTATTGCACTAATGTACAAATTCTGTAAAAGAAACTTTTATTATTAAAGAATTCATCCAAAATATTTATAAAATGGCCTAGTGAAGATTCAAATCATATATTATTAAAACAAAAATTAAGATTATATTTCTACTGTTCATCAAAAGTTGCTTTTGAGGTAAGAAAGCTTGGATAAACTCAAACTTGGAATTTATGCCTAGTGTACAATTAAATATTTCTTTGAATCATTATCTATTCCACTTGAACTGAATTAAAAATGCCTTCTGTATCTGTTCCACAAATTGCACAGGTGGGATCAGTAGAATAGCGTTTTATTGCGCATGAACTGCAGAATTTATGACCGCATTTTACCATAACTGGATCTTTGAGTAATTTATGGCATATTTGGCAAACATCAGGTTCAAGAGTTACAACTTTTTTCCTACGCCTTTCTGCTTCTGCACGTTCACATCCTTCATGGAAAGCTTTCCATCCAGCTTGCTCCTCCATCTGTGATGAAGATACAACATCATCACGGGTATGAAGATATTTGCATGCGCCTCCAAATGTGCAATAGCCTGTATCATGATAGTCTTTGCATATAGGCATTTCTTGATCAACTGTAAATTCCATTTTTTTCCATCCAAGATGATCATCGTCACGATCAATTGTACCATCTTCAAGACCTTCTTGATTTTTTTTATGAATAAGTTTTATATCTTTTTCTTGCCTTTTTTTTACCTTTGAAAGGGAGTCTGAAACCGCAGATATTTCATTTGAGCCTAATACAGATTTTGGCTTATTAATTGATGCAATAGGTTTAATGGATGTCTTTTCTGTTTCTGTTTGTGCTATTAATTCTGATACTACTTTTGTAGAATTATCTGTTTTTGTTCTTTTTCTCATTAAAAATATGCTGAAACCAAATAACTTAGGAAATTTTAATTTGATGAAAATTTTACAACCAAACTAAGATATCTCGAAACTTATTTGAAAAAAAAATTATAACTTTAGTGCTTATAATTCTAAAGAGTTCATGACTACAAAGTTTTGAAATTTTAAACGAATTAATAAAAATTTTAAAAATGGAAATATATATATATATATATTTAGTACTGATTGCTTTCATCTATTTTCAATCATTATTATTTTAGAATATTTGTTTCTATTTGATGAGAAATACTTAACTGATTATAAAATCCTTTTTAATTATAAATTATTAATTAATTTAGTTGTTCTTTAAATTGGAATTTCATTGGTAAATAATGATTTGTTTTTTATTTAAAATCATTTTGAGTAATTTCATTGGATACAAACTAATTTTTTATAATTGATTCTATTTAATTTGAAAAAAAAAGAATTAATTTTAATGAAAACATTTATTTATTTAAATTAATATTATTACTCTATATCATTATCATTTGCTCCAACATGTTCTGCGCTTTTTGGATATTCAATATCGTTATTTGATTGAGGCTCTTCATCATCAAGTTTGTTATGCTCATCATCAGATGACATTAGTTCAGGGTAGTCTTTTAAATTTCCACCAGCTCTTAGCATCGCATCTCTTTGCATTTTACGAAAATCTTTAAAATCTTTCTCTTCTTTTTCACGCTTTTTTTCTTTTAATTGCTGCCTTGCAATCATTTCTGCTTTTTTACCACCACTGGACCATGCATCAACAAGTAATCTATCTTCATCAGTAATTTGAGCATCATCTAAATATTGTAATTTTTGGCATTTAAGTGTCATTTGTCTTCTGTAGCTTTTAGTGTGAGGTACAATTGGATTACAATCCATTCGAAGAACTTTTAAGTTTGGCATCTGTGATAAAACTTCTATTATTTCTGGATCATCCATTTGGTTATGGACTATATTTAAAACTGAGATTGAAGGGCATTCCAAAATTCCCTTCAATAAATCTGCCGTTTTAACTTGATTATAATCAATTTCAAATGTCACTAAATTTTTTAAATTTGATAATCCACTTACTTTTGAGATACAGTTGTTGGACAGCATCAATGAATTCAAATTAGTAAGATCTTCCAAACCAGTAATATCAGTTATCAAATTGTTTTGTAAATTCAACGAAGTTAGTTGTTTGAGAGATGATAAATTTTCTATTGTTGTTATTTGATTATTGTTGAGCCAAAGACTTTTCAAATTTACAAATTCATCAAGGTTTTTGATTTTTGGGAATCCTTCATAGTGCAAGTAAAGTGTGTCATTTAACTCTGGATAAATATATAAATCGTGCTTTTTACAGCATTCCAAAATTTTTGATTTTGTCATATTTGGAAAAGATTCATCATCTACATCTTCTTCCTCATCATCAATTGTTTCTTGATTGTTGTCTGTTGATTGCATTTATAAATTTTTAAACGTTTTTTATTTGAAAATATATTTATCCGGATAATTAAATTGAATGCTTATAACGAGATTTATTAAAAATAAGATTATTCTGTGATACATTAGTCATTTGTAAAATTTTATAAGTATTTTAAGAATATAAATGTTAGAAATCAAGATTTTAAAAATTAAAAAAAAAAAAAAAAACAAGAAGATCAATGATTAAAATTTATTGAATTGTATATATGCAAAGCAACAATATTTAAAAACAAATATATATATTTATCATATCTTATTTATTAAAAACAAATAGTTACATGTTTAAATCAAGCTTTTTCATAATCATTTCATATTCTTTATCGCTATCATAAGCTCCATGTGCTACAAGATACTTTTCAACATCACGATGATGATTTATTGATGCCCAATAACGTGCTGTCGTATGAAAAAAGTTTTTTTTTGAAATGTTATGAATTCTTTTGAATTTTGAATTGCAGATGTATAAAAAATTGCAAAAATTGAAACGATATAATTAAGATTAACTTTTTTTGCACACAAAATTTTAACAATTTCAAGTTTGCCAGCATCAGATGCATAATGAATTGGCTGCCAAATTAAACACAGAATAATAAAACTCATTAAAAAAAGAAATAAAAAAATCGCATTTTGAGAAAAAATAAAATAAAACATCACAAATTTCAAGTGGAATCTTCAACGCTATTAATGAATTAAATATGAAAACATTCCCTGAAATTGCTGCAAAATGGATTGGTGAACGACATAAAAAAATTGAATTAAACCGTTTTTATCTAAAATGTTGACTTTTGCTCCCATTGCAAGTAATATATTAAAGCATCGAAGAGATCCATAAAAGCATGCAACACTGATAATTGGAGGATCACTTTGTAATTGCCAATCTAATCGTTTTAAATTTTCTGGTTTTAAATCTTGAGAATTAATATTAAAATAAACAAAAAAGAACTATTGTATTTGAATGAAATGGATATATGATTAATCTAGATAGAGAAATTGAATCATCTTTTTTCAAAGTATAAAGCAATTCATCAATCATAGAATAATTGATGCTTTATTTAAAAATTTTGAATAATTTTGGCCTTTATAATTGACCTTCATATTAATTCTTATATTTATTCGATATTATCAATAAATATATATTGAGTATTTATTACGTTAAAGAATGCATGCATGAAATAAAAAGCACGATAAATAAAGATAGGATAAATTTTTAGTAGGAAATAAAAAGGATCTTGTAGAATATAGAAAAATTTTCACTGAAGTAGGAGTAGAAGCATCCAAAGAACTCAATGCAATTTATCATGAAGTTTCTACAAATAATAGTAGTAGTATTGAAAATCCTTTTAGAGATATAGTATTTTGAATCGGTTTAGAAACTATTAGCAGGGAATTTAGTTTTCAGTTCAATACAATGCCAATTTGACCAAATAACTTTGAAAAGTTTAATCATTGATTGTCCATATATGAAACTTGGAATTAAAAATGATCAGTTTGGATTTAAAAGGACAAGCTTAAAAGATAACAACATTAATTTTTATTTTTTTAAACATATTTACTACAAAAATATCATCGTTCTTTTCTATTTGATTCATTTTAAATTTCATAATTGTAATTATCAATGTAGAAGTTGTTATGTTTTAGAATTCGATGATCAAAAGAGGAAATTAAATGCAATCAAAATATAGCATTATTTTGTTAATTATGGTGACGCCAACAAAAGCAATGAAACCATAAAAAAAAAAAAGAGTTATCAACAGAACAAAAATAACAACTGCAAAAGAATTAACAATCACCGCAATGACACAACTAAAGGCCTTTGGTGAAGCAACGGCAATGCTTCCTCTTTTTCAATACTAGAAATGTGTCAATTACAAATTAATATTGTTTAATATAAATTTTTAAAAAATCTACATAAATTTATTTAAATTATTGTGGTAAAAAATGCTCAACAATGGTGAAAAATAGAATAATAGATATCCAATAAATTGAACATACATGATTTTATTCAATAACTTAAAATAAGTAAAGTATTTACATTAAAACTTTATGATTGAAAACTTGCTTATTTACTTACTAAATGAGGAAAAATACTTATTATAAATAGGCCAAATATAAATTTAATTTTCGAATAGATGATTGAAAAAATTCACTTTATTTCAATCAAAACCCCAAAGAGTTTTTATTCTATAATTAAAATCAAGCATCAGAATATTTATTTGCTTGTTCTTGTCTAATTTCTTGAATTTGTTCTTTTTCAAATCCCAGTTTTTCTCCAATTTGTATTAGTTCATTTATATCTTCATTGTTTTGATATCTAGCCCTTATTTCATGTTTAAAGGCTTCTTCAACCATCTCTTTAACTATCAATTCTCCAGGATTTTTAATGCTTCCTATCAACGTCTTTTCTCTTAATTCTCTTTGTTTTTTAATAACATAATCTTCCTTCTGATTCTTAGTTTTTACTAAATAATCAAAGCATCCTAATATTCCCCTATATCCTTGCTGGTTATCCTTAGAAAGATTTTCATAAAAACTATTTCCATCAATGCTAATCATATTTTCTCAAAAAATAAAATAAACGATCATTTTACATTTAAAATTTTTTTAGCATAATGCACAAAGAATAGTTGTTGATCCCTATTTAATAGTGTATATTGTAGAAAATCGTTTTATAAAAAGTTGCTTTGTGGATTTAGTTTATTAAATATTAGGAAGCGAAAAACAATTGTTAATTTTTATTTCACAAAATCAATTGTTTTTCAAAAAAAATAGCCAGATGATAACTTCTGGCGTTTTTCTAAAAAAAAAAAAAGTTAAAATATTATTGAACTTGGATCTTCAAGCAAATCCTTAATAATTTCAAAATTTGGGTCAATCAAATCAACAAAATCTTCATTGGTTTCTGGGCTTAAAATATTAAAATCACTTTCATCAGAAGAATGCTCTTGATCTGATGAAGGAGAAAATGGAGGGTTATTACAATCACTTGGTGGTTGTAATGCATTTGTATTGACTATAGGCAATGGAAATTGAGGTCTTTCATTCGGCCGTGGAATAACTGGGCTGTTTATGGCAGTATTGGGCAATTCATTGGTTTCTGGACTTGAAAAATAAATATCATTTTCATCAGAAGAAAGTTCTTGATCTGATGAAGGAGGGTAGGGAGGGCTAAGGGCATCACTTGGTGGTGATAATGCATTTGCATTGACTAAAGGCAATGGAAAATGAATTTTTTGAACACCTTGATTGTTTTTGCTAACATAATGTATTTCTTTGGTATCTATAAAAACAAAACGGTGAATCCTCAAAAAATCATTCTTCTCCCTCTTTGACCTGAAATGTCTCATTGAAGGCCTTTAAAAAAATGAAGAGAAATTGTTTCTCTTTTTAAATTAAACTTAGTTTTTCATTCAATTTAAAATATTAATATCTTATTAAATAAACATTTATATAATAATTTTATGATTTTACAGATATTTATTATAATTTAAAAATTATATTTATAATAAAATTTAATTTCATGCTGCTTTTTAATTGAGATATCTCATATAATAATCCTATCATTTTTACATTTGGCAGAGGATTTTTTCTCTCAAAAAGAGAGAAGATGAAGTGAGTTGATTTTTGTGAGAAAAAAAGAAATGCCAATCAATTGAAATTTCAAAGAAGATGCCATTTGTTATCAATTTTGAAATTTTAAAATTACATCTAATTATAAAGGAGATCTGAATCTAAAATTAAAAATATAATTATTAAAATATATAAAAAAAAAAAAGTACAGCTTCATTTTACAGGAATGAAAAAAAAATATACCTTTTAGCAAAAAAAAAAAAAAGTAACCATATTTTTGTCAGTTATATCTTTTTTTCAATAATAATTTTGATAACATATTTGTTCTTATTCAAAAAAATGAATTCAATTTTTGCTTTTTTGTCTAGATTTTTAATTATTTTTTAATTTTTATTCTATTTTGCTCAAAAAATTATTTAGCAATAAAATTAATAATTGAATTAATATTTGGCTTTTCAAATATGAAAATTGATTAACATTAAGAAGCACTATATTTAACAAATGCTTATAAATCCGATAAGCACAATGGCGCAACATAATAAAATTTACAAATTAAAATGTTGATCTTCGATAGTTATTTTTTATTTTTTCAATTCTTGTATTAAAACAAAATCAAATCCATAAAAAACAGCTTTATTATTTATCAAATAAATTTTTATATTATTCAATAACACAAATATATAGCTTTAATTTGAAGAAAATATATAATTTTCATTTCATTTTTGGCAATTGTTTTTTGGTGTCTGAAACCGCAATTGTTGGTCGTCCAAAGTTTCCTTTCCCTCTATAAAGTTGCTTATCGGGTCCGTAAATAAGTGTTCCTCTTGAACCAGTGTTTGGTGTTTGGGTTATTGTTGTTTGTGTTGGTTGCCCAAGAGTTTCTGCTACTTTTATATCTCTTATCATTCCACTAATAGATGTTTTTGGCCTTCCGCAAAGGAGACAACGATAAGAAGTCGTCCCACCTGATGTTTCTTGGTCACTTGTTAAATTATGATATAATTCTTCAATTATATCTTGTAATTCATCTTTTGTAACACGCTCAGGAAGGCTTTGCTTCATTGTTGTAACATTCGAATTTATTTCATTAATTACAGATCTTATTTTTTGGAAGAAATTTTGAACAAATTCTTTATCAACATATTTATCAATTTTTCTTTCGACCTCGTTCAAACGGCTTGTATTTTTGTCAATAAGTAACATCAATTGAGAACGAACTTCTATAATAAGATTTAAAATATGCTCATCAACATCTTCATTGGCGTTCATTATATTTAATTCATTGATCGATTGTTGGACAACGTTATTAAAGAAAGGTCGATGTTCCTGATTTGTGGTTCTCGCAGATAGGCTTTTATGATTATCATCAGAAACCTGTTGATCATTGGTTTCTTCTTCTTCTTTTGTATTTGATTCTTTATCTTTAGAAGTTGACTGATTCGATGGAATAATTGGAGGAAGTTTTTTGAGTTTAGGTGTTGTTGGCTGTGTACTTGGCTGTCTGTATGATTGGCTCTGTACAATTAATGGTTGCTGATCTTTATAGTTTGATGGTGTAAATTGTTCGATGTTTTGTGGCTGAGGATCGATGATTGGAAGTTTTGGAACCTTATTTGGAGTATTTGATTTATTTGGAATTGAAAATGATTTAATTTCTAGCAACTTATTTTCATCATTAAAAATATTTTCTTTCTTTTTCTTCTTTTTACGGCTAGATTCTTCATCATTATTATTACTCTCTTGTGAAGGTGACGTAACGTTGTTGTTAGCTTGATTATTATTCTGAGGAAAACCATTTGCTGGAACTTGAATAATTCTTTCTGTTACTGTCTGCGGCATCTTAGATTGTTCAACTCGTAATTGCATAATTTCTTTTCGGATTTCATATAGCTCGTTTTCAAACTCTCTTGTCTGCATATCAAATCTTCTTCGGACCGCTCGGATTGCATTGTCATCACCAATTTGCTGGTGAGTATTATTATTACTATCAAATTTAGTCTTTGATCCAGTCAGGTCGAAACTGCTTTCACTTTTTCCATCGAGTTGTGGAAGAAGAAGGGTACTTCTTTGATCTTTGATTTCAGATTTGACAAGTTGAACAGTAGATCTGATCTCAACAAGACCTTCTCTGATATTTTTAATTTGTTCCTGGTGTGATGTTAAGAGTTCAGTCATTTGATCAAGCTTTTCTTTCAAAACAGGATCCATGCTTTCTTCCTCTTCTTCTTCAAATTCATCAGATTGAGCAGGTGCCTCATAAACGACACTACTGCCAACTGAAGAATCAGCAGGAGAAAAGAATTCTGTTGAATTTCTTGAAATTGGCCTTCCTTCTTCCTCTTCTTCGTTATTATCTTCTTCTTCAACATTTTCTTTGTTTTTGTCTTTTTCAGATTCTTCTTGATTTTGAACTTCTTTTTCTGGCTCTTTGTTTGTGTTGTCTTCAGCTGTTTCGTTTGCATTTTCAGCAGGTTGAATTGGTTTTTGTTCGTTCTCGCCTTCATCATTTGCTTTGTCTTTTTGTTTCGGACTGCTATGACTGCTTCCTCTACGACTTGAGTGATGAGAAGGAGAATGATGAGATGATGAGTGTCGTGAACTACTTCGATGATGTTTCTTTTTAATTTCTTCTTCGTTTGGAATAATATCTTGCGTTTCGTCATCTTCAATATCGTTGTTATTTTCGTTATCATCTTCATTATCATTATCATCTTTAACTTCATCTTGATTTTCATTTTCTTGACTCATCTCATTATCTTTTGGTTTTTCATTGTTTGACTCTGTACTTTGTTCGATCTCTTTTTCGTTTTCTTCTTTTTTCTGATCATCTTGTGATGTAGATGAAGAAGTCTTGGTTAATTCTTTCTTTTCGTTCTTTTTGTCATTGTTTATTTTTTGCGAGCTTTTTGATTCACTAATAGAAGAATTTGGAGGAACTTCTATGCTGGAGCTTGGTTCAATTTTAGTTTTGTTGGAAAGTGCTGGAGCCGGTGCTTCTTTGCTTGGAGGAGGAGGAGGTTTTTTAGTTCTTTTTGGATTCTTCGATTTTGCAGCTTCACCTTTACTTTGTTTTGATTTTGCTGATGGTTTGTCTTTACTTGATTTAGCCTTGTAGACTTTTAATGGCTCGAAATTAAGAGGCGTGAAGTGGACCGGCGTTAATGTTATCTGGCGCTGATTTGAGTTTGAATTTTGTATGAGTTGTGCTTGGCGCTCGAGAAGTTCTTGTATTACTTTTTGATCTTTCTTTTCGTCATCAGATAAGTTTGCAAAGTTATTTAAAGTTACTAATTGATTGACCTTAATGTTAAGTTCATCAATTGACCTTTGATGATCGGCGCTTGTATCTTTCAAAGCTTGAATATCATTTTGTGAGTAAAAATCTTCTTTTTCTTGCGATGGAGTAGTTGATAATGAAGGTACTTCTATTTTTGTTTGTCCCATTTCAGCAATTTGTGAAACAATCCTCTCAATTATTTCTTGATGAGATTTAATATCTCTTTTAACGTTCACCAAATCTTGTTCTTCATTTCCAATTCGTGCATATTCAAATGCAAGTGTTGATCTAAGAGCAAGATCATTATTTGAACTTTGCTTTTCATCTGTAAAAAATTCATCTGTAAAATCTTCTTTAATAACTTTTTTCAATGATGGAGGAGAATCTACCAAAACTGAAACAACAAGTTGATTTGGTAAATTTTTCACTTCAGTATAAGTATCATACCTAAGCTTTGATGATTCATCATTATCAGTTTCAACTTCAGCTTGTTTTAAATTGGATGAAGATTTATCGTCAGTTTCAACTTTTTCTGTTGCTGTTTCATTTTCATTCGAATTGGCCAATTGATTTGATTGAGCTAAAAATTTTTCTTCTTCATCTTTCTTAATTTTTTCAGCTTCCTTTTCTCTTTCTTCTTTCGATCTGCTTGTAGCGAGAGCTGCAGCTTCTTGAGCTTCTTTAGTAATTCTTTCTAATTCTTCTTGCTTTTTTAATCTCTCTGCTTCGGCTTCTTTCTGCATTTGCTCAAGTAATGCCTTTTCTGCTGGTTCCTCGTTAGCGAAACTATCAGCTATTTTTATCTGGTCATCGTCATTGATTAATGATTGATTTTGTGATCCAGTTTCTTGAGGAAGTCCTTTTAGATCAACATTTGCCATTAAAGTTTTAATACTGCTAATCTCAGCTTTTACCTTCTTTAATTGTTCATTAAAAGCATTTTCCATTTTTGCAAATTGTTGCATTATCTGATGTCGCATCGCTGTGAGTGGCTTCTCTATGTCAACAATTTGTGGACCTTGAGTTTTTGATATTTGTTCATTTATCATTTTCATTACATCAACAACGGAATTGGCTTGTGAATCTTTTATAATGTCAACATCGCCTTTTAAAAGTAAAACATCTGCTTTAAGTTTCATTAACTCTGGTCGAAACATAGTGTTTTCAGTAGAATTTTGCTGAACAACTGGAATTAAAGGATTTAGCTTTTCTTCATTTTGAGTAATTTGAACGTTTAATTTATCTAATTGAATTTTGATATCTTGTAATCTAATCTCCATTACTTTTTTGAAATTAATTGATGTTACTTTGCCAATTTGTTTGGTCGTAACAAGAGATGGTGTGGAAATAGATTCATTCGCTTCTTTTGTGTTAATTGTGCCTGAATTATTTAATTGACCAGCGTTTAAATCAAGATTAGCGTTGTTCGTCGTTGTTGATTCTGAATTGTCTGTTTCATTTGTTGTTTGTGGTGGAGTAGAAGGAATATCGCCTTTTTCTGAACTTGGTGTTACAGGTCTTGCTGATGATTTAGAAGACTGGGCTTGTGCTTGGTTTTCATCTCCTTCTTCAATGTTTTTGTTTTCTTTTTCTGCTAGATCTTCCTCTTCTTCTTCACCATCTAATCCAGATGACATAGGTTTTGATATAGCAGTCATTAAAGATTCAAATCTTTCTTTTAAATTTTCGATTTCACTTTTCAATGATTTATAAAAGCTGTCATCTAAACTCGATCCTTCTCCATTATTTGCAGGGGCAGGCGCAGCAGCAATTGGTTTCGTAAGTTCATTAATAACATTTGTCAAATTTTGATCTACTTTCGAATTTAATTCTTTGATTTGAAAAGAAAAATATTGTCGAAGTTCTCGGATTTCAGTTGATAAATCATCTGAATTTTGATCCATTTGAGTATTTAATTTTTGGATTTTTTTTGTGAGTAATTGCATATCGGACATTTTCATATATCGTGATTCAGCTTCTTCAAATAAAGACATAGTTTTCTGAAAATCGTCTAATTGATATGCAATATCTAAAAAAGCTTCTCGCGTTGATTGATAACTGAGATTCATCGAAAGTAAATCTGGATTTTTAAGTAATTGTGCCAAATGTGTTGTAACAGGAGGTTTTTTCGTAGTTTGTTCTTTACCTCCCTTCATTTAAAATATTAAAAATACGTTAAATTATTCTCTCAATTTTAAACTTTTTCTGAAAATAACGATTATTTAAAATTTTGAAATTTGTCTATTTTAAGCATTTTCATTTAAATAATAGAAATAAAACAGGATCATACTTTTCCATCGATGAAAAGGTAAAGCATCTAAATGATAAATCTTTTTTAAAGAAATTATATAAATAAATATTTAATAATAAAATATTTTTACATCTGAGAGAAAGGAGGATGTTCATCTTTCCAATCATCCCATCTTGCAGCTTCCTGTCTAGCTTGTTCTGCTTCTTCATCATCTGAAGCATCGAGTTTTGGCTTAGGCTTTTCTGGTTGAGCCCAAGTTTCATCATCTGGAGGAAGAGGTTGTGGCATAATTGATTCTATTGGTGCAAAAACTTGTTTTCGCATTTCTTCACGATCGATCTTTTTGAACCACATTTTTGGTGGCGGTGTCTTTGGTTCTTCAGGCTTAATACCTTTTGCGCGCATTTCAGCCAATGGAAGTTCATCAGTTGCACTTCGAACAAGACTTCTGGCTTCTAATGCAGATAATTTCAGTAAAGAGAGAATGAGTTCTCTTTCTGTTTCTTCGTCTATTGAATCACCAATATATCCTCTTTGAAGATCATCACGTTGTGGGTGTCTATTAAGAGCTCTAACTCTTTCTTCGAGTTCTTTCTTTTCCTTGTATTCACCTAACATATAAGTTCTTCTATCATTTGGATTTGTTGGAATAGGTTTCTCTTCATTAATAATATGATAATGAGTCATTTGATCTGAAAATGCTCTTAAATATGATATTGCTGTTTCAATATGAAGTGGTCTTTGTTGTGCATCATTATTCATAAGATGAAGCCTTCCGATATAGTATGGGATTAAGAAAAATCGAATTTTATTCGTGGAATATTCATCAAGATCTTCATTGTTGCTGAAAAATTGTCCTTTACGGAAGAATTCCCATAAATTTTCAAATTTTGAAATCAAAGGGCGTGATTCTTCTTGAATTCGTTTTGATGAACCTGGAAGTTCTTCAAGTTCTAAATATTGGTTTTCGAGTTCTCGAAATTGGCCAATTGGTAATACTCCTGAATCAAAAATCATTATAAATTTTTTTTTATAAGTAGTCAGATGAAATGAATTTTATTAAAATTTTAAAATTGAGAATAAACTCTAAAGAAGATTCTATGAGTTCATTCAAATATTTGAAATAAACATTGATTCAAATTTATTTAGAACTTTTTAATTATAACTAACCAAACAATAATTCAAAAAATTGAAACAAGATCTAAGTTTGAAGAGTTTCTTCTTCGTTGATATAAGTACGAATAGGTATAGAAATTGGTAGAATATTTACCTGTTCAGGAGATTTAATTTCCTTTTTTGATTGTGTATCTGGATTTTCAGGAATATTTTTAGTCCAGCACTCTATATCATGCGCTAGCTCTTTAATTTGATATAATCTTTGACGAACAACTTCGCCTTCTTTCAAGATATCATCATATTGTTGATGAAGACTAAATAAATATTTGGTGCTTTGAGGTTCATCATCTTCTTCTGCATCAGATGAGTTATCTTTTGAATTCATATTAAAATGTTTAAATTTTGAAACTTTTTCTGAGTTTTTAACTCCTTTGGAATTTTTTTTTTTTTTTTTTTTTTTGAAATATAACGATTTTTTTATTTATTTATAATTTTGTAAGAAATGGCAGCAGTTTTAAATTGGAAAAGTTTTGGAAATGTATATAACGACATCCTTGTTGAACAGCGTTCGATCGATTGGTTTTTACTTGGATATGAAGAAGGTTCAAAAAATCATATTCGATTATTAAAAAAAGGTGATGGAGGTCTTAATGCAATGAAAACGAATCTTAACGATAGTATGGTTGCTTTTGGATATTTGAAAGTTTATCCTACAAATAATGAAAAGAAAGATCAAGAAACGCCAATTCAGCCTGATTTTGTCCACATTACATTTATTGGGAAGAGGGTAAAAGCGCAAGAAAGAGCAAGAGCGGTAGTTCATCGATTAGATATTCAACAAGCCTTTCCAAGATATATAATCGAGTTTGATGCAAGTACAGTTGATGAATTAGATATGGATGTAATACGTGAAAAGATCGATGAAATGAAAGGACTTCTTGCTGAATAAATAAAAATGGAAAATGTTTTTTATTATAACAAAATTATAAATTTGATTAATAATCATTTTGATCTATATTATTATCTATAAGTATAATCATCAACAGAAGCAATAGAATTCTTTTCGAAATTTTATTTCTTATCAATTTAAATAAATTTCTTGAATCTACATAAAAGAAATTTGAATCTACAATATAAATATGAAATGCAGTTAATTATAAAATCAAAGATCTTTAATTTAAAAAAAAAAAAAAAAAAAAAAAGTTGATCAAATATTATAAAATTCATTACCAACATTAATAATAAAAAGTATTTTTTTTTTTTTCATTCATAAAAAACATTTTTTATAAATAAAAACCTTTTTTTTGTGTGTGTGTATTAAATAAAGTCAGCGTAACGCATGTTCCTAATAAAATCGTTGACTTTCGGAAAGTCTCGATTCTCCAAAATCGGGTTCAACAAACCCAAGAGAGAATTTTGTCTAATGTTAGCGTTAACTACCAATAAAGCACGATAAATCAAATCATCCATGTGTTTTTCTCTCACTAACGAGCAATTTCTGCAAATTCTATCAGCGACCTTATATTTCTGATCCATTGACAGCACGTCCAACAAATTGTAACAAACTTTCCATCTCCAATTATGAGCTATAAAAGCGTCAATTTGAGGGAACAAAAAATTAAACAACAAATCACGAACATTTTTAAGATCACGAATATTTTTAGGGTCACGAATTAATAAAGAATTAACAAGCTCAGAAAGATCTTTATCATTCAATAAAGTATTCAAATTATTATTAATTTCATAAATAAAATTATTCACTACGTTTTCAGGGCAGTTTTCGATAATGGCAGCACCAATAACGGAAGCTGGTGGATTGCTTAGATAAACATTAAGATTAATCATTTTTAAATAACAATTTGGATTGTTGCAAAGAACACGAACAAAAACAGATAGAAGATTTATATATTCAGGATCATTGTTCGGATATTGTAAAAATAAATCAAAACACCATTGGGCTATATTGTTTAGAATTTCTGGCGTAATATCCTCGCAAACTCTTGAAAACAATTTATAACCTTCTGATGTTTTGAGTATATTTTCATAATTATTGACAATGGCATCAACTAATGGTTGTGATTTGTATGTCATCTTGCTTTGGATGTTGAGTAGAAAGGTGACACCTGCTTTATATTCTATAAATGATTTCATGTTGCTAATGATTTCTGTAATAAGCCAGTCATCTATGCTTTGGCCGCTGTAGAGACGAACTATGGCACGTCGGGGAGCTGCATATGGAATGTACTCGTGAAGTCGACCACGAAAATCAATAAGTTGCGAATTCATGTAATCTTGATCATTAGGTATTTGATTCTGTTGCTGTTGTGATTGAGCAAGATCGCCAGGTGGCATATTATGATATTGTTGACGACTGTATGATTGGTCATACGAATATTGCTGTGGTGGAGGATGCTGCTGGGGAACTTGATTATACATATTAGGATCGTATTGATATTGTTGTTGTTGTTGCTGATATGAGTTATAACCTTGACCATATGATTGATATCGTTGGGAATACGAATCATAACTATTTTGCTGATAAGGTTCATAAGAATTATTATAGTGCTGCCCGTAATTTGATGATTGAGATCGATATGGAGCATTTGGATATCTTCTGTCTTGAGGTTGATTTCTTTGATAATAATCTCGACGATCGCCAAAGCGATGATAATTGTTATTCATAATTCAATTTTAAAAAAAAAAAAAAAAAAAGAGCAATTAGCTATTCAGAAATGGTTATATTTTTGAAAAAAACGTTAATGAGGTAAAGTTTTTAAATTCAATTTACAAAAGATTGTTTTAAAGCAAGCTCAATAAATACTATCCATCTACATTCATATCTTTTTCAAACGCCAGGGTAAGTTAAAAATTCATTTATTGTTTCTAGATGTTAGCATATTTTAATTTGAAATTCATTGGATAAGTAACATCTACAAAAAAAAAAAATAGGATTTTAATCATTTAAGAAAAAAAAGTCTTTTAACAAATCTTAAACATGAAAAGTGATAAACTTTTTTAAAAAACAAAACAAATTAGTTACTTTTGGCGCTTTCTATGAATAGTGTTCGTGTATTGTTTCCATATGATGGATTTAGATTCATAACTATTAGATAAACTATTTAAACAAAGTTTATTAATAAGTTTAAGGCGAAAATAATCACTCATTACTTCGTTTTCATCTTGATTGGGATCAATAAAATATTTAATTAGTTCAATTTGTTTACTGTTTGGATTTTTTTTAGCTTTCCATTGAATTGTAATGCTGTGTTTAAGAGTTGATTTTTCATTGAATGGTATATTCGGAGCCAATCCAAGTAACTGGAGTAAAAATATAAATGGCTTAAAAAGTGCACCAAATAGAACAAAGAGGAGAGCAAGAATATGCGTTGAAAAAACAAGATTAAAATTTGAAAATGGATCAATTTCTTTAATTTTAACTTTGTAAGATTTATCTGAGAAAACTGGTAAAAAATCTGATTTGGGATAAAAAATAAATTTAAAAATGTTGCTTCTTGAAGCTTGAACGTTGAGTTCATATTTAGAATCAATACTATTGATTGGAATTTTCTGTTTAAAGATTTCAATAATCATTTGTAAAGAAAAGGTCGAAACATCTAAAAAAGATTCTTTTGCTTCTTTTTTTAATTCGTTATATTGTTTTCTTTTATCAAATGCAACAATAAGATTAAACGAAGACACAATTGATTCAATACTGGATTTTGAAGACAAGTTTATTTTCACCTGATTTTGAGGAAATCTAATAGATTGAGAATACTTTGAAAGAGGAACAGCTATTGACAAAAAACTATAATCTTGTTCTAATAAAGAATAAATTTTTTGGCCAATTTTTGTTTCGATTCCAAGAATTAAAATGTCATAAGTCCTCATATATCATTTATAAAAGTGTTAACAAAAAAATTGTTAACTGTGAAATATGAATTGATAAAATAGCAAAAAAATAAATAAAAAGGTATATAAACAAAATTTTTACTTCTTCTCGTCTGGATAAAATTTGTAAAAACAGTCTGTACAGACAAATACTGGTGATGTTGAAGAAATATTGGGAATTACTAATTTATATGGTAAACATTTTTTACAAACCACCCTCCCGCAAACTCTGCAATGGTGTCTTCTATTAAACGTTGTAAATGGTGCATGGCAAACCATGCATGATGAAGCCTCTTTATCAGGAATCCAAATAGGAGCATAAGTTATTTCTTTCAAAGGTTCTTCACAATTATCTTTAGCATTTTGTATGGCTGATGATAATGCTAAAAACCACTTATGTCTCATGTCAATAGTTCTAAATTCGAGTACAAACGATTTTCTAGGAGCATATATATATAAACATCTTGATTTCGGATCTTTTTCTTCAACTTTTAGTTCTACAAGATCATAAAATTGAGGAAGTATAAAAAATCCACCTTTATTTTGTGCATAAATAAAGAAATCTGAAAATAAAATAATTTCACGATGATCAACTTTTTTACGGCAATGTTTATCAGCAACACCTTCCATAATAAATCTTCTGCCTGGTACGACAATGGGGAAAGGCTCTGTGACAAAATTTTTTGATATTTGTTCTAATTTTGGTATAGAGTTAATTGAAAGCAGTAAGTTCTTGCATCTTTCAGTGAAATTCTCTAAACTTTCAATTCTTTTTGGATCAATATCAGAAAGATTATTCTTTAATTGTTGTGCAAATTGTGATGCTCTTTCAAGCCATTGAACTGGTGCTCTTAAAACTTGTATAATAACTTTTCCATCTAAATACTCTGAGAGTTCTTGCGATTTTGCGACAGAATAAGAATTGGCAATTCCTTCATTCTGAATAAAATGATTTAAATATGTTTCATGTGATTTAAATATTGGTGACGTTGTTGAAAATGAATCTATAAACATTTCGATAAAATTGGATGGTAAATTTTCAGCGAGTGATTCGATTAATTTCAAAAATTTATGATGATAACCAAGAATTGATTCTAAATCAGATCTAAGATTTTTTTCTATTTTAGAATACAAAGTATTTGTTGCTTTTGGGAAAATGTGGTCAAAAATTATATTTAGGTCTGAAACAAACAAGCGTTCATATGAAATGAATTCTATAACATCAATAGTCCATTTAGATTTTTTATTTAAGAGATCAACAAAATATGTTTCGGTAGGCGATATTCCAGGGATTTGTGTACATAACAAATGTTTTGGATCAATAGCAAAGTTGGTGAATGTTGGATTTTCAGGTATATAATAGCATAAGCTTCGAAGTGATTGAGGTATATCTTTCTTTTCACTTTCAAGCGATAAATTGACCCCAAATCCAGAACTCCAATCTAATGCCATTTGAAAATTCTTATTGAAAAATTTGCCTCAAAAAAATCATACATTTATATATATATATAAATTAATAATTCAAAAGTTTTTCTTATATATTATTTATGATTTTAATCAATTGTATGAAAATATTAAATCATAAAAGATAAATCAAAAAATTAATATGTACTATTTATAATATCTGTTTTCATAAATAAATATTTTCACTATATCTATTCCTTCACTTTGATATCAAAAATTAACGCAAGAAAATCAAGATCATCAATTATTTCTTTGCCTATTGTTGGGAAAGAATAATATTTTCCATTAAAAATCTCTTTGAAAACATGAATACAATTAATCAAATTTGCTCTAAAGTAGTCATAATCATAGGAATCATTCCTTATGATTGCAGGAAGGTAATACTTCAAAAAGTTGGGATCACTTGTATCATCTATATCAATTTTTTCTAAAGATTTTCGAATAAAATCTTTAATCTCTAAAAATAGTAAAAGTTTATCTCCAATTCTGAATCGTTCGTTAATCCATTTATCAATTTCGTTTTTCATTTCATCATCAGCTAATGAAATAATTGCATTCATGGTAACAAGGCCTTCAACAATAAATTCTGCGTAAAAAGAAACAGACTCTGGAATAGTTGGATCAATTTCAATTGAATTGCTTTTCAAATATTTATCTAATTCGTTTTTCCTAAAATCTTCAAAACTACAATCTGTTTGAATGGAAGGTTCATCTTTGATAAATTGAAAAGGTGTTTCATTCAATTCAGTGAGAAGAAGTTCAAATGAAATTCTTTCAATTTCAGAAACAAGAAATTGCGAAGATTCAATCATATCTGGTGAGAAATGGATTTCATAATTTCCTCCATTCCCACTCGCCTCAAAGTTTACTCGAAATACATTATAATAATTAGCGATTTTTTCGAATATAAAATTAACAAGAGAACTCTTCAAATATACATTTTGAAAAGATGACATGAAAAATTGATAAAAATGTTGATCGCCAATTTCAATCAATTTCTTAATATGATCTTGATTATAGTTAACATAACCTGTAAAAATTGAAAAGCAAAAAGATGATAATGACGATTTTCTAAATTCATCTGAATAATTCTTGTTTTTCCACAAAAATGCAGAATACTGTCTTTCTTTTAATTTCAAAATATTCAAAGAAGAATCGGAGCATTTTTGTAAAAGTTTCATTCCCTTCATCCTTTCAACGAGGAAGTTGTGGAAAAATTCATTTTCTTTCAATTTTTCTTCGCATAATTCTGTTGATTTAATTTCGCTTTGGGGCTCTTTAATTGAGCTTGTTATATATTGTTTATATCCAAACCTCAAGAGAAACATTTCTGATAGGAAATCTCTGACATTTGTAAATACAGGAACATCGAATTTTTTATTGACATTAAGTGATTTTGCACGGCGAGCTGCGTGTGAAGAAGAAGCCAGAGCTTTTTCTCTTTTTTCTGCAAGTGTAATGCAATAAATGATTCGCATGTCTGCTATACTAACAACAAACGAGAATCCACCATCATATTTCATTGATGATATGTCAGGATATTCGATGTATTGAGATGATCTGTCTCTGAAAAGGTCTAGAATCTTAATAGCAAAAGAATTACTATTAATAATTTTGTCAATTAAATCATCTAAAATATTATGAAAGAAAATTTCATTAAAGTTTTCGGGATTTCTAATTGATTTGATCTTGTTAAAAATACTTGTAAAGTTGAAAATTGGTGAATATTTCCAAACTGTGATAACTTCAGAGAGAAAATATAATGTTATACTTAAAGCTGCTAATTGCTCATCCTTTTCTCTTAGTAAGTTGACAACCTTGAAATGAAATTCATTGAAATAATTAATGCAAGAAGCAAATGCGTCATACAGAATCTTAAGTAAACTATCTCCAGAAAGGTATTTTTTGTTTTTAAAAATCCGCTCCATATCATCTTCTTGATCGTCAGGAAAAACTTCGTTATCAGTTGGTTCACTGGGATTAGTTTCATCTTCAGAATCTTTTAATAAAGGATCAATGACCTTTTCAAAAAATGTTGCAAAAAAACGATCTTTAAATAATGGTGTATGTAAAAGATACGTGCCAACTAAGCGTGGGGCAAGTTTGTCATCAATATGACGTCTGATAAAATTATAGCCAGCAAGAAGATATTCGTTTGAAGTAAAATGTCCAAAAATAGAAGGAAACGTAGATGTACAAAAATAATCAATAACAAAAGGAGTTTTAAGTTCTGATGATTTTACAATAGGATTATTTAATCTATTATCGCTTGTAACTCGATCGTCAGGAGAAAAAAGTTGAATTTTTGGTGAAAGCTTAAGTTTTGATGCTGGTTCGTCAAATTGAAATCCTTCTTTTAAAACTTTAGATATTGAATAATCAGCTTTATCTTCATTATCTCCGAGTTTATAATATGTATCAATAAATTCGCGAGTAGCACTATCTTGGTCAATTAATGGTGTTGAATCAAGACTGTATGAAAAGAGGAGATTTGGAATAGGTAAATTTGGATTTTGCAATCTGAATAAAAGCAAGTTATATTGTTTCTGATAAATGTTGTTATTATAAAATATTGTATTTGCAACATTAAGAAAGCGTTCTTTGAGCATTCCGGTATTAAAAGCATATTTTCGCTTCAGTTGTTCATAAGAACCGCGTAGTGTCATTAATTTTTATTTAAATCTGCTTATTCAAAAGTAACTTTTTGAATTTAAAATTTTTTTGGCAAATTCAGAAATTGAGAATATTCTTCATCGAGAATTTGAAAGATTTTATGAAAATATTATATGAGGTTTAACAAAATCGAATGCCTGTAAATGGTTACTGATTTGGTCCGAAAAAAAGTCTACCGAGATTTTCAAACAAGTTCAATCACGTTTTCTTAAAATATATCAATTACATTACTTTTTTGCAGTGTCCCAGTATTTTGGTGAATCGTATTTTTCTACGCCACTTTTTGAAAACTTTTTAACTTTTTGAATACTTTTTTATACTTTTTTTATTCAATTTTTTCGAAATAATGCATAATTATATAGTTCAAATAGCTTCTCGATTCATCCAGCAATTCAAGGAGCCCGATTCGGCTTCGCGCAGCCCCGTGGTGATCACTGTTGCGTATATTCCTGAAAAATGATGTAAAAATAAAAAAATTTTTTAAAAAGTAGTATGGTAGAAATGTCTTCCAATAAATTTTTATATCTTGAAAATATGATATTATATGACTATTTTTAAGATAATTTAACTAGTTAAAATTAAATTTTATCGTCTCAAAAAAAAGATAAATAGTTTTTTAAATTTGAATTCAAAATAATCGTTTGATTATGTTCAAATTCACCTTGTTTGACCTGTGTCTATTATTACTATTATTGCTCATTGAAATTGAAATATTGATATTTATGGTTATTAAACCACAGGCGCGCATATCGATGAGTCTATCTTTGAGAATAAGGATGAAGTAATTTTGATGTCTCATACGCGATTTGATTTCTCTTATAACGCATTTGTGGAAATGAAAAATATTCTGGTAGCTTTTTATTTAAAATTGACAATTCTTCCTGTCTAGGATAATATCTTCCATTAAGGCGGTAGTCTCCTATTTTTTCGTAAACCATTCAATATTGATAAAACTCATAGAATTTAGGTTTCAATGGTAATATACTATGAAAAAGTTAAATGACCTTTGTATTTGTCCTTAACGATCAAAATAAAAAAAAAATAGTTTTTTCTGGACAATCGTTTTTTTCTACGCTACTTTTTGAATGGTTTTTCTATCCATGAGTAGCTACTCATGGAAAGTAAAAAACCACCATCTTAAGGTGAAATTTAACTTACTCTGTTAAGAAAATTAACCAAAAAAATCGTAAATTTAAATTTGAACTATATAATTATGAATTATTTAGCAAAAATTGAATAAAAAATGTATAAAAAAGTATTCAAAAAGTTTGAAAGTTTTCAAAAAGTGGCGTAGAAAAATACGATTCCACGTTTTTTCTTTTCTTTGTTTCTATGGTAAAAAATTGCAATTTTTTAAAAATAAGATTATAAAAAATATCTACATAATTAACCCATTTTATTGAAATATTAATTAAATTAAAATACCTTTTCTTTTATGGCTTTTTTTCAAAAAACGTGGAACGAATGAATATCAAAAAAAAAAATAATTAATAGCATAATTTCCTTGCTTTAAATTAAAGGATCGATTCTAAAATAGTTGTACAATTGAAAGAGCCTTCAAAAAGTGGAATTTCTTCAGAAAAAATAATCAAATAAAAATGCTAAATAAAATTAAATCTTTTTATATTTTTACATAAATTTTACCGAGACTACATACCGCCTAGCGGGCGTCGAGCGAGGCTGAGCGAAGCGAAGCCGAGTCGAGACCCCGCGGCTGGCGGTAAGAATCGGTAAAAATTGATGCATCAATGATGAAAAGTCAACTGAATATTTGATAGAACTCCTTTTTCTAAATTATTTTAAGTTCAAAAATCAATTTTTTTCTGAACATGGTATATATCAAATAGAATGTTTGCAATTGTTGTTGATTGAAAACTTTTCTATTTTGATTTTTTTGTTACCTTTTACCGATATAACATTAATATCAGCTGATTTAATCAAAAATGTTATTGATTGCTTTACAATGGATAATGAATATTTCTCCCATTTTATAGTATATCTTATTTAGAATGCAGACGATTATGGAAAAGATGATCTTAAAAAGATTTTGATTGAAAGCAATATATTAGATAATGGCATTGAATTCTTTTTAGAAAATCATTACTTGAATATAATTTATCGCTTTTTAATTGAGCACCTTAATGATTAATCAAATGATAATATTAAACTAGTATTTTGAAATTAATTATATTCCTTTACACTTATTTTATAAAAATTTCGATATAAATATGGGATTTATTTGAACTAAATTTTAAATATATATTCATCTATATTAATAAAGGATATGCATTGGATTAGATTTATTAAATTATAAATATTTAATGAAAAATAAAGGTTTGTTTTATTAAATATTCTTTTATTAAGACCAATCTTAAAGAGATTTATTTTATATTAATTTTTTAGTACCATTAACGTTTTGTCTTAATTTCATCACATTAAGATTTGTTGTTTGATGAATATGCTGTCCGTTTAGAGTTTCGCCTGCGATGCACAAATCAAGAACATTTTTCCCAGCACCAAATATTCTCGCAGTGCTATGTGAATCATAATGCTGTTCTGTCGTGGCTTCCCATTGTTTCATTATGAGGATCTTATATGGAGGAATTATATGTTCTTTTATGTATGAACGATTTATTTCTTCGTTTGGTAGGGCAGTAAAGTCATATAATACATGGAATTTGAGCTGTGCAAAATAGTTCTCTGCTAATAAATTTAGCTGAGGCGAATAAGGAATAATATTAAAAACATTAAGTTTATTCCTTTCGATTTCGGTGTTGACCTCGAGTGTTTTATGGATTGGACAGTAATCCTGAACAATGACGATTTGTGATGATGGATTTCCAATATTATTGCGAAATATAAAAGATATTTCTCTCAAAAACTTTGCATATTGATGTCCTTTGACACTTTTATCGTACCATTTATATACTGTACCAAAACCTGGAATTATTGCAACGAAAATAGTCATTTTTTTTGCTGTCAATGGTTTGTTTACCAACGGCGTTACAGAATAAAATCCACGAGCTTTTTTTTTGGATCTGCCAAATACAACCGCGGCCTCATCTATGAATGCAAATATTGTATTTGTGTTCGAGATTATTTCTGTTAACATTTTCGACCAGATATATCGCAATGCCATTGCTGCGAAAGTGTTTCTTTCTTTGACAGAAAAACTTGGGATTTTCCTTTTAAATTGATATTCATTTAATATTCTATTTACTGTTTTAATGCTTATTTGGTCTTCTTTTTTTGGCAAGGGCCATAATTGTTGAGATAATATGCTCTTTCGGAATCTGTTGCGTCAGGAAAATCGAATATTGTGCATAATAAGCATTTTAATGCTTTATCATTAACTTTTTTATCACCTCCTCCTCTCTCTTTGATTGGTTTAACAATTCCTTTATTTAAACATTCTCGCAAAAGTGCTTGTATATATTTCGATGAATATTTGAGTTCACATTTTAATATTTTTTTTTGTCTATCACTGACCCATTCTTCAACAAATGAACTTAATGATTTTATTGGATGATCACAATTTAAAAAATCATTTATTATTTTTTTTAATTCGTCTCTTTCTTTAGGTGATATACTTTTTGTTTCTTTTTTTGTATGTTTTTTTGATTTTTTATTTTTTGTACTATTTCATCAATATTTAAATCATCACATCTCTCTGTCCATTTGTACTTTTCATTTAATGCAAATAGTTCATAGTTTTCATCTTGAGGAGTCTCTATGATTTCATCGTCAATTGTGAATGCAACATATTCAGATATTCTATCTACAATTTTTTTTCGTAAGACATCAACTTTAGGTAATTTTCCATTTAATAAACTTTGAAATAATATAAAAAGTTCTTTTCCGCATTCTATCACAGTTTCTATATAAGGATATTCTCTGTCAATTTTCAAAGCATCCATTGTTACTGATGCATTTTGTTCACCAAGCGATGGTTTAACAAAAAATTGAATACCATTATAAGCCTTCTTAAACTGTTCAAGTAACGATGCATGCTTTTCATATTTAGGATTTTCTGCCAAATAATCATTTGTGGGACACCCATTTAAATCTGTTTCAATGAATCCATTCAAATTTTTATAAACCTTACGAATATTATTCTTTTCAATTGAATTATGGATGTAATCGAAATTATACTCATTAAAATTTGACATTAATGAAATATCATATGGTATTGTAAATAAATTATCATTGTTTTCTTCAGGAATAAATAAGATTTCATTATCATCACTGTCTTCTTCTTCTTCAGTAATATTGGTATTTTATTTTGCTGTTTTCTTATGTGAAGAGCGAAATTGTGATATATTCAAAAAATCATCATAATTAATATTATCTTCTGTGACCTTTTCATAATATAATAAATCAGCTTTTCGTTCTAAAACATTATTATTTAACCTTTTTGGGCAATTATTTGTAACAATATCGTCGTTTATGTAATAAACCATATTGTTTTAAAAATAATATATAAGAAATGGCCAATTTTGGTATCAGAATTATGATATGATAATTTGTATAATATATGATTTTCAATTGTTGATTCAAAAAGTAATAAAATTTCTTAAATTGAATGGACGTTGCAGTTTTGAGTTCCCAAACGTCGTTAATAACAAAAAAATGAAACTTTTAATATATATTTATACATTTATTAAATAGTATTGAACATTTTTATTATTTTTCAATATAATATTAAAATGATGAGTTTTTGATATAAATTTTATGAGATATTGTTTGATAATTATAGAAAAATAAGTTAAATTAATTGTCTCTATTATTAAAACAGTTCTGGGTATAGGAATGCTTCTTCTTCTTTTTAGCATATCACTTTTACTCATAGGAATCAAAGGTTTGACTTTTTGAAAACAACTTTTGAGGCGATGGAATATTTTAGTGACTTTTAGTAAAAGACTTTTTATACTTAGAAATATTTATTAAATATTTTGGTCAATAACTAAATTTATTCAAATAATGTATTATTATCATTTGATAAGTCATACATATTATCTAAAATATCAAAGTCTTTATTAGATTGATCATTATCATTTTTATGATCTAATATAAATAAACAATTTCTTAGATTTAATCCATTCAATGTATCTGATAAGTTAAATCGGAAATTATTTATTGCTATGTTTACTATTTGTTTTAAGTCGTTAACCATCTTTTGCTTTACAAAATCTTTGGTTAGATATTGTATTAGAGGAGATCTCATCTCAATAAATTGTGATATTAATTTTACAAATCTTTTATAGAAATCATCCATATCTCTGTTATCGTTTTTTATATCTAGTTTGAAGTGTTATGTCTCAGGTTTTGGTTTATAATTTAATAAATCAAATATATTGCTAGCATCAAACTGTTCTACTTCTTTAACAATATGAATATTATCATCAATCTTTTGAATTACATTTGAGTTTTCATCTACTTCACTGTCATTTAAGTTTTCTTTATGATCATAATTAAAAATCTCATTCATCCAATCCAAAATTATTTTTAAAATCTGGTCAGAATCATTTTCACTGTCTTCAATGTTTGGGAATTGTGGAGCAGGTATCGACTGCATCAGCAATTAAATTAAAGTCAATATTTGATGATTCAGAATTTAATATATTTTTATCAACATATGAGTAGAAAGATTAGTATGTTCTCCAGATACTACGTATCTTCCGCACATACTAACTAGATGTCATAGTTCCACAGACCTCGAAAACCACAAAAAAATCCGTATCTGGTACCCTCTAGAAACACCCCTTCTAATAGCTCTACAGGGCTGTATATCGTAGTCGATATATCCAACCTTCTATAAATAACCCCAAACGTAATTTAAACGATTTTTTTTCTATCCTAAATGTCTATCGAATCAATCATCGATGGATTCTATGACTACGTAGATGACATTAACCGTATTCATAAGACCCCTCGAATGGTCACTTGCGTAGGATCATCTGCGCAGTAGGTCTATTATTTTTTGGTTTGTATCGTTAAGAGTCGATCATTAACGAACAACATCACCAACGAATTTATCGTAAATGCATATCACTAACGATCCAACGTAAATGATCCAACTATTCTAAACCAATTTTAATTTAACATTTTTATTCCTTCTACTGCATTAAACTAGCACAAGATCATCTACGCATGCAACTTTTTACTTTAAACGAAACATGAACAGCGAAGAAGAAGCCAGATTATTCGAACTAGACTTCCACACACGTAAAGAGATTATTCTAAACGATATTAGTCCATATTCGATAACGATTCCGTTAAAGCATGTACAGCGCAAGAACGTTATACCGGAAACGATGTTGTATAATCTCACAAAAACGATTAACTGGAACGATATATCCAATATAGATTATACTGGAAGTAGTACGAAGTACACAGAAAGATCTACTAACAACCATAAACTTAATCCATTAAGTGATAGATTCTGCCACAACGTTATCTTCTATTACATGGTTCCAATAGATCCGCATAACAAGAACAAGAACGATTATCTATCGAAGTACCTCGCAGAACACACATCTCAGATTAAACGAATATTACAATCCCACAATATTAACGTTAACAAACGATATATTAAACCAACGTATAGTAGCAAAGAAGGTGAATACTATAAACAGTACATTAAAGTCGCATTACCAGCGATTCCAGTTAACGATGTATTCGCATTAATTACTAACGAAGAATCTATTAAATCCTTTAACGATGAAGGTATCTACATTAACGATATCGACTTCACACAAGACTTCGCTGGTGTTATTAACAAAGAAGAGGTGATCCAGTATCTAATAGACAATAACAATTATGTTATAGAAGGTTCCAATAACGATGGAGACTACGTAATTATGGACAACGACAAACTAGTTGGTAAGAACTGTCTTACCTTCATCCATAACACAGAACATGGTAAAGTTAGATACAAATTCTATAACAAGTTCGTACAATCTATTGAGAGTCCATCCGTTAGAGGCAAGATCGGATCACATATAGCGGATTGGTTATACAATCCAGATGAACAGTTACGGAACAGCATTAGCGATAGTTTGGATACAGGTTTGTTGCGATTGGAGATAACGTTCTATATAAACAACAATGCTGTTAGTGAAGAATATATCCACAACCATCTTAACTATCTCACCGAACTACTTCCACCAGAATTAATCTATCATAATCCCATTAACAACCAATGGAAGTCTGTGTTAAACAAACTATCATATAACTTACTCGTCGTCGATTTAGATAACAAAATAGCACTGTTCTCATACTTCGTTAACGACATTACCGGTAAAGTAAATGGATTCTACTTGTATAACATTACCGATAAATATGTAAACAATGTACTTAAACTATTTGGTTATAATCTTCCAATACTAGTAGTTACATGTAAGCGTGATAATGACGATTTAATAATAAGAGAACACTGTTACGAGAAGGTTCTCGTACCGAATATTACTAAACGATTCGAATTAGATGAGCTCGTAACATACTTAACTAATGGTAATAAACGATTCGCTCCAATATACAAGTTAGATCTGGTTAATGCACCCAACTTAGAAGATAATTCGATAACGAAATTTAGAGTTATTAACACCAAGAACATATCGACGCTTAAAACCGATAACATACCGATTAAGTTTATCGACTCCACAGTCTATTTTATTCTCACCGAAATGAGAAACACTATAGAACAACAATATTTGAAAGAGTTAGAAGATGAGAAGATGTTTATGAAGAAACACGATGATACGATTAAGTCTGTTAAAGCAGATAACAAGAAAGTAGATGCTGTCTTACAAGAGGTTAACGATGAAGGTGTTAAACTACAAGAAGATGTACAAGCAGCTAAGCAGTTACGTTTGCAACTATGTAATTACTTAGTAACAGAGTTAATGAAACCGAAGACATATTACAAGAGATTGTTAGACATGGAAGATAACGTTAAGATGTACGTGTATGGATTTCGGGATATATCTACCAAGTGTCGTACGCGATATTTATTAGCAGTTAGTCCAGAGAACAAATTAACACCAACGACTCCATTATTATTATATCCAGCAGATCGAGAACTTAAAGACTTCATCTATAATCGCGGAGGTGTAGATCGATCTTCTTCATTATATGGAGAATGGTATATGATAGATGAGACCAATAAGATCTGTGGCAGAGATACTGGATTATGGTGCTTCATTATCGAGAAACATGGCACAGCATATAAGAAATGTAAGAACCTACAACCTGTAATAGATATTATAGAAGTATTCGAAGATTACCGCGAAGAAGATAAAGGTGATGATGAAGTATATGAGAACTCTACTATCGATGTAGAAGGTAGTATAGAGAATTGGAAAGCGTACAAAGATGAGTTCTTTAAGCACAAATACATTAATAGTAATAAGCTCCGGAAGATCGATGAGATAGTTAAAGAAGGTGATGTGGTCGAGGTACTAGACTGTTATGGATGGAAGTGTACGAACTTACTTAAATGTCGAATTAACGATAATATCGTCGAATGTAAGTCCAATAAGTGGATGGATGATATATTGAAAGATCGAGAGAGTGTGTTTAAAGTTGTTACTGGTATCGAGAAGAGACACCCAGTTGCTAAACGAAAACTAGTATGGTTCGTGTTATAAATGTAATGAAATTCGAGACCAGACCTCGACGTAAAGACCAAAAAGATGATTTTTTTGGCAAAACCCAACTGTCTTCGTAGATGCGTCATGCATTCGATATAAGAGATGAACATACTAACCCGGGATCGTAAATCCAATCCCTTATAAAGAGAAACAATATGCATCTACTCGGTTGGGGAAGAGACTGGAAGTCTTTTCATTACGAGGATTACATTTGTCGACAAATGTTTCTGTGTTATCTATATCACAAGCAATAGCTTACCACATAGGTGTTAATTCGCTATGGGATCTATCACAAATATGATACAAAATAACACAGAAAAGAGGTACAGCAGCGAATCGAACTTGCACCTGCAACCGATGTCCGGAGATGCACTTCATGATCCAACAACTATACCAGTTAGCGCTAACATCTGTGTTCTGTGTCGATTTAGTATTCATGTAGAGAAATTGACGAAATATTGTAATTTTGATCATTATTTCTTTATTTTAACTTTGTAACTAAGTTTGTACTTTAATGAATAAGAATTTTATACTCCTATTTTTGAGATATTTTTCAAGAATCATTTCACTTATAACTTCACTTCACCGAAAATAATCATCTCACATCACCAAAATAATAATAACGAACAAAAATACGATGAAAAATAATTCAAAATAATACAAAATATTAATTACATTTTTCTTTAAAATGAGAGTATAAAGTAACTTATTTACATAATAAAATTTATTAAAATATATATTATTATTATATTGTACAATTAGTGTATTATTATTTCGTAAAGCAATTGAGAAATAAGTCATTTTCTAATATTTTTTATGTAAATTTGTGTTTAAATCTATATGTGGCTAGTAATATGGAAATAAAACAGATAAAATATTTTATAATTAAAGTATAAAATATTATTATTGATTTGTAATTCATAAATATTTTATTTGACTCGAGATATAAACGAAATATCATTTTTTAAATGGTTTTTAAATTCTCAACATCCATTAAAACCAATTATGGCAAATGCTAGTATTGATTATATAGAAGTAAATAATCTGAATATTTTTTCATAAGATAAAATATTCATTCAATTAAACTAAAATTAAAAAAAATCAAATAATGAGTTTTCACTTCACATGAATACCTCTAAATCGACCAAATAAAATACGGCTATTGTATAGAGGGTTTCGGCAAAATTACGGATTTGACAACGGCACTCTCCAACTACGGCCTACGACCGTAAGGGTTACTTTTTCCTTTTGTAATTCAATATATATTGGAAAGGACTTATCAATCAATACTTTATTTGAAGAATAATATATTACTTAAAATAAAAAAGCATTAGAGTATTTTTTATTTTCATCATTTGAATATAAATAGTATTTATTAATATTTTCCACTATAAATTACGTTAAAAATCTATATTTTAATAAGATATCCATATTTTTAAACATATCAATATACCACTTTTTGAATGATAATGATGGGCAAACTATAATTATTTGACTTATATCATGCATTTTTTTTTTAAAATGGTTATAAAAAGTTAATATAGACGTTCTAGATATATCTAATATATTCTATGCTTTTTTTAATTGAATAATATTAATATAAAACGGATTTAATTCAAATTTCTTTGGATTAATTTCATAAATAATTTTACGAAAAAGCATTAAAATATAAGTGCGATTAAATCCGAAAATAAAAAAATATTAACACGAAATTAACTTACAAAAAATTGATAATTTATTTCAAATCTTGTAACGTTTTTATTTCAAAAATTTTCAAAAATAGATTTTTTTTAACTTTCAAAGGCTTAAATTTTTAATTTTTTTAATTACAATGTCAGCCTCAGTTACACTTTTTGGTAGCGAAGATGGCGGCAATTCAGATCAAGACAATAATGCTGCCTACGAAAAAGCATTACAACAAAACTCAAATCCAAACGTTCAGCAATATTATCAACTTCCAGATGGCCAATCATCTGCTCCACTTTCTGAAACAAGTCAAGGATCATATCAATTAAGCGCTTACCCACCTGAAGAAATGTCAATTAAAGTTAATAACGATGAAGTTATGAAAGATATAAAAAACAAAAGTAAATGCTGTTTAATTTGCTAACTTACTCAATCTTTTGTTTTATGTTTAATGACTATATTTTAAATAAAAATCAATTATTACTAATATTTTGAATTACCAGATTACATTCAAAATAAATAACATAAAATTGATAATTGGTACAATTCTAAAAATTCTAAAAGAAAATATTTTATAATTATTAAAATATTAACATATAAATGATTATTTGATTTCTATTATTGTCCTTCTGAATCAGACGTTTTGACTTCTGTAACTTGTATTGATGAAATCGAATCTTCTGGCGCAACTCCTGTTTCAACAATTGTTGATTTAACATGAGATATAATTTCATCAAGAGGCTTCTTCTGTTGCTTATATTGCTGTTTTAACTTTTCAACTTCTTTGATAAAATTAGCACTAACTTCTGTATCATCTTCTCTTAATTTTTGCATTTCTTTTGCGTGAGCTGCTTGCTCCCTCTTTAATTGTTCCATATAACTTTGAACTTGCTGAACACCTTCTTCAAGAATTTTTTTCTTCTCTGTTTGAATATCTTGAATCTTTTTTCTCAGCAATTCAACTCTAGATTTAAGATCCAAAGTTAGTTTTGATGACCCAGTCGTAACTTCAGCAAAAGTAGGTACATTTTCATCATCATCATCATCAAATTCTCTGGCACTAAAACCATTTAATCTTGAGCGAACATAAGCTTCTCTCTTCTGTTGTTTTTGATCTAATCTCAACATTGTTTTTTCATCAAAAAGCATTCTATTGTTCAATGACTTATTCGTTGAGGCTATTCTGGATTGGGAATAAATCTCACTTGTTTGAAGATAGCTCATTTTATCTTTTTAATATATTTTATACGTTAATTAAACCAAATATATTCACAATATTTATTCGTTATTTTATTATTATAACACAAAAATTATTCATTAGAATTTCCTTCATCGCATAAAATTAACCGCTTAAGCTCTTCTGCGATAGAAAATTGAAAAGAAGAACTACTGGATTCCAAAAAGCTATCAATCATTGAAGGGATATCATTATTAAATATAATTGACTTCATCTCATCTTTCCTGCCACCAACAATATAAGCATTAACAAGCAACTTCGCCATTTCAAAAATCAATTGGAATACGTCATCACTAATTTCAGACATCATTAACGAACAGGATACTTCTAAAATTTGCGGAAAACTAGTAATAAACATCTGAATTTGAACAACTGTTGTATTTTTAAGGATTTCACACCAGCAGGATAAGGATGCAACTTTTACGTAATAGTTAGACATTGATAAATGATTAAATAAAATAGATGGAATATCTGTTTTTATGATACACTGCGTATATTCATTTGGCTCAGCTATCAAAAAAGATGATAAAGTTTGAATTGCATTTTCACAAAGAACATATTTTTTGTCATTTTTAATATGAGGGATTAAATGCTCAATAATATTGATATTTAATAATTTTTTGGGGTCAATTAAATTTTTTTCTACTAAAGATTTGAAACATAATAAGATATTGATAAGAATAGAATCAAGATTCTTATCTGAATCTAAAATATTGATGAAGTTAATAATACCACCTTTTGTTTGCATTGCATTTGAAAAGTTCTTTTCAGTATTATTATTGTTGACTGCTAATGAGCATCCATAAATAGCACAATCAAGAAATTCAATAGAGCGTTCTGAGTACGTAAAAGTACAGTCAATAATATGGTCAACAATCTCTTTTCCTTTTCCATATGGAAAATTGTCAAACGTGAGGATTGCATTAAAAAATTTCATAATTAATAATCGTAATTGCATTGTGGCATCGTCACCTAAAAGGGTAAATCCATTTGATTTTCGAATATCCTTTAACACATCATCATTTTGCAGATTTTGGATTGAAATAAGTTTGATCATGCAATCAATTGGTGCTGTTCTTTCAGTAATTCCATCATGCTCTACACTTATTTTATTAAATATTTTTGCAGCATTGTCTTTTCCACGACTTGCATAATAATGAATACACTCAATAGGAGCTATCTTATTAATATCTAGCACTGTTTCATCAATAAGAACATTACAAATATTAGTGAGAAGATTATTTTCAATAAGATATTCAGTTGTATCTTTAAAATATTTCATCAGTATTTTAAAAATTTTGAATATATAAGATTTTTGTTCATTATTAAGAAAAGGAAGATCTTCATTAAGCTTTATAATAAGGCGCTTTTCTATATATAATAGATAACAAATAATATAACGAGATTCCATGCTTGAAATCAATATATGAATTGGCTCTATTGGAAAAGTTTTATTACTCATTTCTTCAAAGATATTTCTAAATAGGTCCTCAAAATATTTTTTTTCATTTTGATCTATTGTAAAATCTTTTTCTTGTTCGTCATTTGTTTCAAGAAAACTAGTCATATCTGATGAATGATCTTGAGAAAGGAAATGAACTCTTCCGGTATTATTTATATCCGAGGTGAACCGAGGATCTATATATCCACTAGTAAACATTTTATGTATTAAATATAACCATAAATCATAAGTAATTTAGACTTAAAAGAAATTTTAAAGGTTGTCTCACTATTTTTGAACGATTGCTAACTCAACATCTAGTATGCAGATTTAAAATATTTTGATATCAAAATGTTAATTATGCTTAAAAGAATGTATAAATGATACGCAAATACATTTTTTTGCGTCTTATATACAATTTGAATATTATCTGCAAATTCGTCAAAAATCTATATTTTCTTCTTATATTAGAGAATTATAAAGCATATTTAATGATATATTAAGATGGTGATGGAAAATATCAATTTAATTCAAATAAAAAATTGATTTTTTATAAAAATTTCGTACGTTAAAAGGACATTTTAATAAATCTCTTATTTTTTGATGAAAATGGATATTTCATTGCATCGAAATGTTCGTATATCATGCGAAATAAGCATTTATCAACTTTACACCGAATAATTCGTGTTTTCATCAAATATTTAGATACAATACATATGTAAAAAAAAATTTTTTTATTGCAATTTATACTTTATTTACATCTATATTAAACAAATGAAATAATATTGAATTTTTTTGATTTTTATTGTGAAAATTATATTTTATAAATGTTACGAATTCATTCAAATTTTAGATAAAGTGGAAAAACTTTTTGAAAATTTTATTATCAAAAAATTGAATTGTATTTTCATTTAAAAACTTTTTGAAATAACTAAAATTGTGAAATCAATTACAATATCTTCTAAATGACTGTTAAAAAATTAAATATTTTGCATATTATATTTTAAAATATTAATATTAAAAATATATGTTTATATGAAAGAATTTTGTAAGAGAATTAGAGTGAGACGACTTTTGAAATTTGAAAGATATTTAAATATTAATTTGAAAATACATGCTTTTTATACGAAAATTCAATTAGTTCAATATAGCCTTGATTTCTTGATAATTTGACGACTCCATAATTTGTACATAAAACTGATTTCATGAATTATTTTTTAAAATAATAAAGCATTGTAAAAATTTTTTTATTTGGTATATCATATTACGATTATTATTTAATATTATGCCTTTTGACTGTCCTAGTGAGAGGAATTGTATTTTTTTTAAATTAAATTATATTATTCAATTTTTAAATAGGTCTTCAAATTTGTGTACATTCAAAATTTTCTGCGAAAAGACACGATTTCTTAAGGGGGGAGTATACTGAGCTTTATCAAGACACAAACGTATTTTCATGATACATTACTCTAATAAAATAGGTAAATATTTTTTTATTAACTATTTAATTTATTTAATATATAATATATTCCATTACAATCAAGATAAAATCAATTTTTTAATTTTTTAATTTTTCAATTTAAATTTATCGTATTATTCAGAAAAACTAATTTGATAAAAAAAAGAAAAATTATCTCTTTGTTAACAAATTTCAGCCATTTTCAACAATTCTTATATTATTTTTGCTATTCTTGGTTATACGCATAGCATTAATATAATAGCAATAAAGAAAAATGGCATACTAGTCTAATCTTACTCATATAAATTTTTTAT
Source organism: Tritrichomonas musculus (assembly GCA_039105265.1). Classification (NCBI taxonomy): domain Eukaryota; phylum Parabasalia; order Tritrichomonadida; family Tritrichomonadidae; genus Tritrichomonas; species Tritrichomonas musculus. The sequence goes on from JAPFFF010000012.1 coordinate 318,548, forward strand.
ATCTACGAGTTCTTGCAAATAAGTGATTGTATTAGTACTGTTCAGTTATATTGTCATTATATATATTCTTAGCTAACACTTATTATTTTTTCATCGTTTGAAAAATTCAATTGCAAATAATTTTTTTTATTTCTTTGAATTTCAACATACCAGTAATTAAAATAGCACCAATCAATGATATTATTTATCACAAGTATTCTTTATTTAATAATCATTCATTTTTTCGTCGTTTGAAAAATTCAATTGCAAATAATTTTTTTTATTTCTTTGAATTTCAACATACCAGTAATTAAAATAGCACCAATCAACGATATTATTTATCACAAGTATTCTTTATTTAATAATCATTCATTTTTTCGTTGTTTGAAAAATTCAATTGCAAATAATTTTTTTTATTTCTTTGAATTTCAACATACCAGTAATTAAAATAGCACCAATCAACGATATTATTTATCACAAGTATTCTTTATTTAATAATCATTCATTTTTTCGTTGTTTGAAAAATTCAATTGCAAATAATTTTTTTTATTTCTTTGAATTTCAACATACCAGTAATTAAAATAGCACCAATCAACGATATTATTTATCACAAGTATTCTTTATTTAATAATCATTCATTTTTTCGTCGTTTGAAAAATTCAATTGCAAATAGTATTTTTTAATTCCTATGAATTCCAATAAATAAACAATCAAATTAGTATTATTTGGTTTTGTCATCACAAATATTCTTAGCCAACATTTATTCATTTTTACATCCTATGAAAATTCAATCATACTTAAAATTCAAATCCAAAAATAATTAATTATTAATAATTAGATGTTTATTAACTATTCACCATTAAAATGAATGTTTATTTTTTTTCATTATAGTCACCTGGCGGTTCTTTACATCGTTCTCTTTCTTTGATTCTATTTAGATTTTTCTTGTCCATTTCTTTTCTTGACTTTTTGCGCGTATTGTTTTGATTTCTTGCTATTTCATCATTTCTTATTTCATCAAGTGCTGCTGGTGAAATGGCATTTGGACAAATCTTTTCAATTAGATGAGTTTCGAATAATGGATCGTTTTTTTTTCCAACAGCAATAGCAACTCGTGCTTCGTTGCTTACAGAAAATACTTTATTTTTGGGAGCATAAATTCGCATAGAAGCATTTAACGATTCGTTATCTTGGGTTCTTTTTTTCCCAGTTTTTCTTACGAGTTTTACGGTTTTTTTTAAAAAGTCAATTAATAAATTTTTCAAACTCAAATCATTTTTTCCTTCTTCCCATTCCCAGAATTCATTTCCTTCTTTCCTTGGTTTTCTTGGCCTTCCGCGTCCTCTATATTTTTTTAAATCAGAGGGGTGAGTGCAATTATCATGAACACCTAATACATGGTCTGTTGTATTAGTCCACATTTGTTCTTTTTTTTCTTTATCATCGACGTTGAAGACTATAAACTTGAACCAGATGATGATTTTGGATATCAAGGTTGAAAATAATTCAAAACAAGCCTTTATTGTTTTTCTACCTGGCTGCTTTTTCTTAGCCATTTCTCTTGATGCATTCTCGAAAAATGTGTTTGCTTTGCGTTTCAATTGCTGAATTCCATGACCTGGATCGATTGTTTCTTTTATTTTAATGTGATTATTTTTTTCAAGTAATCGATGAGTCTTATTGTCATCATCATGGACAAATTCAACTTCTTTATTTTTTAAATCATCTCCGATTTTATTAAAAATTCTTTGAAGTCCTTCGGTTTCCATATTGTTGGATTTACCATCGTAATTTCCAACAAATGAACTTTTCGACTTTGTCAATGTTTGGAAATCAACCACTTTTTTTTGATTCAAATCAAATAAAGTAACGGTTCCTGCAGAACCGCAAACTTTATGATTCCATGAACAATCACAAGAAACAGTAGAGTTAGGTTTTATTTGTTTTGCATATTTATGGCATTCATCAGATACCATGTCGGTTACTTTTTCTACAATTTTCTTTTGTCGCTGATAAAATGTTCTTTTACATGGTGTTAAACAGTTGTAACGATTGGCTTGATGCTTTGTTCCTTCATAACCTTGTCCATTTAAAAGTGCTGAAATAACCATCATATCTGTGTTTACCTTTTGAACTGGTTCATTACATGTTTTTGATTGCTTTTTAGGTAATTTTGCAATATTTTGGCAATGAATCTTCTGCTTTGATTTAGGTGCCATTTTAAAAAATGATATGAAGTTTGTTTTAATTCTTCTCATATGATTAAAACGTTTGCTTTTAAAAACTAACGATCATTTTCAATAGAAAATAAGTAATTTGTAAATAACGACAAAAATCGATAGACAAAAACGAACACTCATAGAAATAAACGAACACTCATAGAAATAAACGAACACTCATAGAAATAAACGAACACTCGTAGAAATAAACGAACATTCATAGGAATAAAAGAAAAATCACCTAAACAAACGAACAATCACATAAAAAACGTATACACATAGAAATTAACAAACTATTACAGAAATAAGTGATTTTTAATGGAAAAAAATGTAATTTTTATATTTATTTTTAGAATTTTCAGAAATATAAACGTATTTCATTGAAAATTAACGTATTTCTTAAGAAATAAAGTATACCACTTCTCTCAAATTTTTAAAAATCTTTTTTTGTTTATATTCGCATTTAAAATATTTAAAATATCGCATCTTATACCAAAAAATCTAAAGATGTTGTATGATTTTTATTTTCTTTTAAAATTGTTGCTATTTTGCAAAAATTATGAATCAATATTCCAGCACATGATCGTATTCCATTTTTTTAACATATCTCAACATTGTTTTTTTGTATATCAATCATGAAATAATATGTATCAAGCACGAGCTTTGAACTCAAATATTGGGAGACTACATATGATTTTAAAAAAACGTCATTTTTCTATATAAAATCAAGTGTTTTCTAAACCTATCAGACGAATCAATTATTAACAAATTTAGCTTTAAATAACACAAATAATAACTTCAGATGATATTTAAAAAACTAATGTTGAGATATTATTATTTTCTTTTTTTTATATACAATAATTTGATGTATTTTATGATGAAGGAATTTTTTAAACTTTAACTTCTTTATTTATGGATAAAATTAAAAAATATTCAAAATACTTATTTTTCTGATGATATAAATTCAATATTTTGCAGAAAAATATGATTGCATTATGAATGAAGAGAATCGACATTATTATTATTTCATAAAAAAAAAAAGAAAAATTCTTAAAAATTCCATGCAATATTATTTAATATAATAAATTATCATAAAATACTACTTTTAAAATCATTTTTATTAATGAATAATACAAAATTCAAGCATTTTTTTATCAACAAAAAATTGAATAAAAATTTACAGAAAAAATTCAATATATTCATTGATTTTTTTTCTTAATATTATTCAAAATTTGAAATAAGTCAAAAAATGAAAATATCTTATTATATTATAAATATTTTTATAAATTATTAGATTTAAACTGTAATAGAAAAATAATATAAAATTATAATTCAATATTAATTTCTAATTTTATTCAGATAACGAAAAAATTGGTAAAATACTCCCCCCTTAAAAACTTTTTAAATTAATTCACCATAAATTCAAAAAATTTTTGAAATTTATATCCGTTTATTTATCCAAAAAGACTAATAAATAAACGAAGTTATGGAAAACAAATTAAGCTTAACAGTGCAAGGTACAATCGATTCATGCACTACACTTCGTTCAGATGATTTATATTGCAAATATTCTTTTGCTACTGCAGGTGATTGGAATTCATATCAAGGTGCAACTACTGGAATAACAACTTCATCACACGCAGAAGGAACCAAACCAGCTATATTTAATTCACCTTTTCAAGTTTCTTTTTTTTCATCGAAGCCATATGGGTGGCCACAAATCGTAATAGCAGTATACGGATTAAATAATTTTGGAAATGATATGATTGTAGGATATGGAGGAGCTCATATCCCAACTACATCAGGCCGACATCATTTAGAGATTCCTTTGTTTACACCTGAACCAGGAACAATTTTTCAAAAGTTTGCTTCATTCTTTACTGGATTATACCCAGAACTTATTGATGCAAATACTGTTGCATCAGGGGAAAATAGAGAAGTTTTGATAACGAAATCTCAAGGAACTGTTGACGTATCGGTCACTGTCACAATGAGTGACCCTGAAAAATTGTTATTAAAATTTGTTCCATGAAAATTATTGTTAAATAAAGATTTAAAATATAATTTTTTTAAATAATTAAATCTTCTTTGACTCAAAGACTTTGAGTAGTTCATATGATAAAAGATATTATTACATTCTAGTTCTCATACAAATTTTAATATAAATATATAATTTTAGCGTTTATATTATTATAGTATAATATCAAAAATATTTTAATTTGGTGAGGTCATTTTGAAGATATCATAATTTATTCGACTAGCATAACCTTTTCAAAAAGTTTTTGAATTGATAAATAATTCAATTTTCAAAAATAATACTTCAAAAAGTTTTTCTCTTAATCAATAAGTTGAATGAATTTTTTTTTATTTAAAAAAATATAATTTTCACAATGTTAATTTTAAAATTTCAATATTATTTTATTTGCTTATTACTATATAAGCATAAATATATCATATATTACAATAATTCATTTTTTCTTTTAAAAAAATAATATATCAAAACATTTGATTAAGGGTACTCTCAAATTTCATTCAATTTTTGAGCAAAAACAATTTTTTAAAAAAAGAGGATTTTCCTTGATTTTTTGGTAAATATAAAAAGAACACCAAAAATTATCAGAAGAATTTTTTTTATTTGGCTCTATCTTTTAAAATGAGCAAAAAGATATCTTCAATTTTTCCAATAACAATCCAAAAATAAAATCCTCAGGCCAATCATAATATTTTAAAGCATTAAATATATTTCTTAATAAAAAGTAGATAAATTCCAATTTTATAAAAAAAATCCATTTTTGTTTTTTTGTAATTCAAAATTTGAAATGTACACAAATTTGAGATAATTATTATCTTTATATTTTTATATTCACAAATTTGAAAAGGATAAAAAATCATATATTTTTTCAATTTCTCGAAAAATTAACTATGTATTTCATCAAACGAACAGTTGTAAAGGTTATATATGAAATTATATTTTTGTTAGTTTTTTTATTTCAGTGTATTATTGACAGTTTTTATCATATTAGTATTAAAACGTATGATTGATGTATTCAAAATTCCTCAGGCCAAAACTAATATTTTTATGTATATAATCTATAAAAATAGAAATATATTTGTATCTTCAAAATTCGTAGAGTTCTTGAATGTTGATCACTTATTTCTATTAAAATACCTTTTTAAGAGTTTAAAACATATAAATACATACTTCATAGAATATATATTCATAATTAAAAAATCATAAAAATGATTTGATCAATAGAAAAAAGAAAAACAAAACAAAAAAATCAAGTAAAGTATACAATTTATAAAACTGACACAAATTAGTAAAAAATAAGTATTTATTTAATATTTTGATAAATATAAACTCAGGATAAAAATTTGTCATACAGAAAATTTTTATTTTTACGAAAAACCCAAATGTATTTATTTAATTTAGACATCTAGGTGTAGGATTGATGGAATCAAAATTCCTCAGGCCAAAACTAATATTTTTATGTTGATATTACATTATTACCTAGACATCTTTATATTAATTAAATTCGTAGAGATCCTGATATATGATCAGCTATCAAATTCAATTTTCCATTTTTAACCTATTTTATATATAATTAGAGATTCCATAAAATATATATTTTTAAATAAAACATCATAAAAATTCTTTATAAAATAAATAAAAGCAAAACAAACGAAAAAAATCAAGTAAACTATTCAATTTTCAAATCTGACACGGAATACTTAATAATAGGTATTTTTTTAATATTTTGATAAATATAAACTCAGCGTAAAAATTTGTCATACAGAAAATTTTTATTTGTACGAAATGTGAAAGTATTTTTTTCTCATTATATATTCTAAGCGTATAACTGATGGATTCGAAATTCCTCAGGCCAAAACTAATAAAATATAGTCAATATTTGATAGGGTAAGCAATAAAGTTGTATTCACAAAATTCACCTAGATCATGTGATATGATCAGTTATTGAATTTAATTTCCTCTTTTTCTCATATCATATCTATAAATACAAACTTTATCAAATATATTTTTATAAGTTAAAAATCAAAAAAATGATTCAGTCAATGAAAAAATGCACAAACAAGCTACAAATGCAAGTAAAGTACACAATTTTCAAATCAGACCAAAATTAGTAAAAAATAAGTATTTATTAAATATTTTGATAATTATAAACTCGGAATAAAAATTTGTCATACAAAAAACTTTTATTTTTATGAAATACAAAAATGCTTTTCTAAATATTTGATATCTCAGTGAATAATTGTAGATTTAAAAAATCCTCAGGCAAATATTCTTATATTCGCATAAAAAATATAAATGCCTCAAAAAAATCTAAATACAGATGATATTCATGGAAATTCAAAAAAATCTTCTTTTTTTCGATCACATTCAAATTTGAAAAATCTCACAAAATTCAAAGAAAAATGTTTTTATATTCTCAAAATTGAAAAGCAAATAATCTATATAAAAACCTCAGAATGTATACCCTTAAGGGTAAGCTTTGAACAAACTTCAGTCAAAATTTGAAAATTTTATTTATTTTATTCGTTATTCAATTTTGAAAGATTAAAAATAATTTTTAAATCAATTTTTGGAGCATAAAAGGCTTTATAAGCATTTCGGAGTGTTTGCTTGGTTTATATTAATAAAAAATTTATTGCAAGTATTTATATTTTTTTGATAAAAGGAATCTTGGTGAATCAATAATCTTCATCTCAAAGAATTTAAATGATACAACATTATTTCGAATGTATAGTAATTAATACTAAAAAATATTAGTTTTGGCCTGACAAAATGTTTTTATCTTTCGTGAAAGTTGAGATATCAATCACCTAGAGTGAAATATGTGAATTTATTTAAAATAAAAAAAATGGCCGAGACGAATTTTTATTTTATGCTTAAATAAATTAAAAAATCTAAAAAAAACTCATTATTTAATAAATTGTGTCAGATTTTAAAATTGAATACTTTTCTATCTTTATCTTTTCTTTTTTTAACTTTTTCTCAGAATATAAAATACTTATTCCTTTTTAATCGTTATAATGCAAAAATACAATTTATAGTGCATATAATTGATATATTTTTTTTTGAAAAATATAGATTTTATATCAATATTTAATACATGTATCGACGAATTTTGTTAGTGTTTTTGTAAAAAGTTCTAAAAATTCATTAAGTAACTTAAATATTGATTTATAAGATAAATGTCTAATTCAATCATCATTGTTTGCTTCATCTGATTTAAAATAAACCAAATTTTCATCCAATTTTAGCAATTATTCACCAAAAACGTTATTATTGAATTCTTATGCATTTTTTAAGTTTATGTCATATACCTTATCAAATAATATAAAATAATCTATTATAGTAATTTCGATACAACAATTCAAATATAAGGCAATTATACGGATTGAGGAATAATCATATTCTATGTGATATCCTGACATTATCATATATTGAACAAGTCGATGAACCTGATTTTTTTTATTCCTTTATATTTAAATTGATTATTTAAAAATTGAAATAATAAAAATATAATAATTCAAAATTTGTGTACATTGAATATTCAAAAACAAAAAAATGTTCTTCTTCTATAATCATACAATCATAATTGTTTTATCCCATATATCCCAATAAAGTTATCGACCAAAAATATTAGTTTTGGCCTGAGAATTTGTATTTTTCTTCTTTATTTCACGAGATATTAAAATCAAAAAATTTTCTATAAGAGTTTGTTTTTAATAAAAAAAATTCTTCTGATATTTTTTTATTCTTATTCTATTTTTATAAAAAAATATCAAAAATATTAACTTTTGAATTTTTTCTTCTATTCAAAAAATTGAGAGAAATTTAAGCTTACCCTTAAATCACAATTTTTTGGATGTACAGCTAATAAATTCTTGCTCCACATAATATATAAATATTGAAATCAACGAAAAGTTCATTCCCATCCCAATAAAATTAAAAATCAATACTTAATCAGAAGAATCAGCTTTTTCTCAAAATTAACTGTTGGGACTTGCACCATTTTTCATTAGTCAATTTAATAATATCTTATGAAATATTTTGAAATAATATCAAATTGCAAGAGAATTTTTTATAAAAAATCAATTTTTTTTTAAATAAAACTGATATTTTCTATAATTAACTTACCATATCTTTAAATACACCATCTAAATATCTAATACAAAATGAGAATATAAATTTTCCATGAAGTTGCAGATTATCTGCAGCAGATAATTTTTAATATTTCGAATATTTGCGAAAATTGAATTGTATCATTTTTAAATTCTTTTAAGCAAAATAAACAATTTGATATCAAAATATTTTAAATCGACTTACCAGATGTAAAATTTAATTTTTTTTATTTTTTCAATAACATTCTCAGAAATATACATAAACTATTTAAAACATTAATCAAATTTATTCAAAAATTTTGTTTATGGATGAAAAACCTCAGCGCAACCAACGTCAGAGGAGCCCAAATAATAGATCACGAAATCCAAATTATCGACCACGAAATCAAAACAAAGGACCCCCAAATTCAGATAGTCAACCTCAAGGTAAACAATATATTGCGTTATACCCTGTTACAGGTAAAGAATCTGTTGAAGCAATTTCAGAGGGTATTAAAGAAAAATCAGAGCTTAGTATTAAACCTGAAATAAAACGCTTATTTCCAGATGAATCAATTGGAATAATCACAGTTGAAGACAAAAGAACCTTTAGCAATATCTTGAAAAACAGCAGTAAACTAGGCATAGATCTTTTAATATCCGGGGTACAGGCAAACCTTTTACACTTTTTCTTTAAAAGAATTAAAGATTTAAATGGAGATTTAACAGATACAACTCTTGATGTTTCGAATATACAAGAGAAATTAGGAGCAGATAGACAATTTAATATTAATGAATCTATCCAAACTATTTTATATGCATTCTCAGTTAAATATTTTGAGCAGAGAAACCAAATTGAAACATTAATTTTAGATAATAATAATATTACTAATCCAGGATGTGGCTATAATATTCCTTTTTTATTCAAAAATATAAAAACTATTTCAATTGCTGGCAATCACATAAATAGACTTTCTCTTGCCCGTACTAAAAATAAAATTGAAGTTATCCCTCATTCCAATGAAGCTAATAACGAAGATATAAAAAATAATGATGAAGGAGAGGTTATTAAAGAAGACTATAAAAAAGAACAACAATCTAATGGACATAATCTGCCCAATGCAAAAGATAATGATTATAATGAGGGAGAAGGAGGAGAAAATGAATTACCCCATAATAATTTTAAACCAAACCAAGACCATAAATATGACTATGAAGATTCAAAAGAAGCTCATTTTAAAAAACCATTAGATCTTCCTCCTTCATTCGCACAACTTAATACTCGATTTCAAACAGTAACAATAAATAAAGAGCAAAACCAATATTTTATAGATTTGGTGTTAGCTCTTTTTGATCCCAACCAAAATATCGATGCCTCAACATTTTACGCTCCTACAGCAACATTTTCATATACTGTATCAGAGAAAATTGAGTTAACAAATGAACCATTATATAACTTTTTGAAAGCAAATGATCATAACTTGGTCGATATTTCAAGTGGAAATATCAAAAGGATAGGCAGTAACTTATTTTTTAATAGAAATGAAATTTTTAGAAAAGGTTTGAAATATAAATCGTTGGATCAAATAACAGTAATGCCAACAGTTGCCATTGGATCACAACTGTTTGCTGTTGTAGCTAATATTACTCTAACAATTGAGTATACAGATAATAATGGTACTACTTCTCTTGACGTAAATTCCATCAACACATTGACTATCCAATTAAATGAAAGCTCATATCAAATATTGAGCCACCAAATTTTTTTTTATTGTTAAATCTTTTTGTGTAAGTAACTAGAATTAATAATAATATTATTAAAAGTTTAGAATATAAATGATATTTCAGCTTTTCATTGATTTTCGAAAGAAATTAAAAAAAAAAAAAAAAAAGAATAACAACTATATTTATACAAACAAGTGTGTTTTTAAAAAACAATGAAAACAAACGATTTTTCTATATAATAATATAATAATTAGATTTCATTATTTGTATAGATACTGGCAACAATCTTTTGTTTTTTCAAAAAGAGAACCTTCCAAATCTTTTAAAAACTGCCAAAATAAAGCTTCATAAAATGCAACAATTAATTGCATTTTTTGAGGAATCAATGATTTAAAATCGGGAAAGTTAAAGCACATTTTTTGAAACCATAAAAAAGATTCATAAAACCCATCATTATGCGTAAGTAAAAGACAAATTGTAAAATATTTTGAGCTTTTCTGATTGAAAACATTTGTAGGGATACCATTAAAACAATATATACAAATATCATTCAGATCGAGTGTAATTTGAAATAAGTGAATCAATGCAGTTCCTCTTTTAAAATTTAAAAGACCATCAATTTTACGGCTACATTTTTCAAGGAAACTCATTTTGTATATTTGATGATATTCTTTTTCAATTATCATTTGTAATCGAAGGCCATTCATGAGCTCATGGTATGTATTCGAAAGATCTGTTACAGTTTGATCAGTTGATTCATAATCATCAAGATTTCGTAAGTATATCCATAGTTTTGTATCATTATTTCTAATAATAGAGAGCAAATCAAGTAAATTATGCTTTAAGTTCTGATTAGATTGGTTTTTATCCATTTCAACAGTTTTTCTTCTTTGTTTTTGCGAACTACTCGAATCATTATGTTTTCTATGTTTGCGGCGCTTATGAGAACGTATATTATGACGTTCAGATTTATGGTGCGATCCTGGAGCAGGATTTGATGTTTCTTCATTTGAGTCTGAACTTTTTTTTTGCGAATCTTGATCATTCCCTTTGGTTTTTGAATCGATGTAACCTAACAAATCATCTTGAAGCGGAGTTGGCATTGTCACTGAAATGGAATATGGATCTTGTTGATGCGATATAGTTGATGATCTATTTTTTTGAGAGAAATAGTGAGAATTTGATTTTTGAATTCTTGTCAATGTGTTTGTTCCATTTGTTCGCATATCTGATAATCTCTTTGTAAAATTTGAAATAGCTATTATTAGATCATTAGATGCTGCATTCAAAGCTTCATTGTAAATGCTCCAAATAGATTTTTTTGAAATAAAACTGTCAAAAAGTTTTAAATCTTCGATCATTGAATTCTTGAATCTTGTTGTTAAATAATTTGATAATTGCTGATCATTAAATGGAATTTTTTCTATATACTGTCTAGCTTCAGGGACTTGTTGTGGATGCAAAAATATTGAAAGTTCAGTTGTTGAATATGTTCTTGCAACTGTTTGAAGCCTATCCCATTGGACACGGTTGGATTGCGAGTCTTGAATTGGCAAAGTTTTTAAATCATCGAACATATAAGAAGAATCAAAGGCAAATATGTCAGATTCAGCTTCAGATCCAAAATAAGGACGAAGATTTATATTAATAAAAACACTTTCAAAGTTTGGAGTATTTTCAGCCGGAATTTGCAAACTTTCAGGCTCATTTTGAGGATAATTAAATGTTTCTCGATTGTTTTGAACTATTTTTTGCAGAACTACAAGTTCATGCAAACTAAAAATGATTGATGTTTGATTATCAAACGTTGATTCACAGTGTCTTGGAACAAATTTTTGATATTTTGAATTGAATAACGTTTTAATAATATGAATAAAATGCGAAGATTGAATATTAGATGCAGCGAAAGTGAGTATTTTCACGATAGGATGATCTTCGGCTTTTGGAAGAACATCACTATGGGCTTCTAAATATTTGTCGATAAATAATCTCTTAATAATCGAATGCGCAAAGCCATGCTTGTCTTTTTTGTAAAAATTTAAAAGAGCGTCATGCTGAAAAGTAGTAAGAGAATTGGTGGCTACTGATAGCGCATTCAAAAAAGCATAAAAAGCATTACTTGAACTATCATTATACTTAACTTTTTCATCAAATATTGACCATAATGAATTAAAGAAGTAATGATTTGATTGAATAAATGTTTTGATAAATTTAGATGTAAACGATTTGGTATGATATTGAAGAAAACGCATAATAAATTTATAGCCAGCACTCTGTAACTCATAAGTAACAAAATTATGATAAATAGATGGAAATGTTGAAGCCGAAAAAAGTAGGAAATCTGGATCGTCTTTTGTCGTAAAATAAACAGAAACAGCATTAGCAGCAGTTTCTGGCTTTGTAATGAAAGTCAAAAGCCAATCTGATACACGATTTAAAATATGGGATGAAAATTTTGAAATAAATTTCACCGGGGGTTTACGAACTGCGCTAATAAGGCTCGTTAAACTAACATTTGTAAAATCTTTATTATGATCAGAGAAAAAAAAACTAATTAGATTCACTTGCCGGTTGATTATTTGAAGATCAAGGTATTCTTGGAGAGCTTTTTGCTTTGAACTGGCTTCTGAATCTGAATGATTCCAGTTATAAATAGCGACTAGATCATGAATATTGTAATTCTTTTTCATTTTCTCCAATGAAATTTTGAATGAAAAATAAAGTATCTTCTTTGAAATATTTCTATAAAGCTTATTAATCTCATTATGAAATTTGTTTTTTTGTATAAACTGAGTTCAAAAAACTTTACCTCCATTTCAAATTTTAAATCATTTTATCTTTTTTATCAAACAATTTAATTGCATTATTCTTCTGTAATAATATTTTATATAATTATCTTATTATTAATTAAATTATAAAAAAGTAATTCATATTTAAATTATAAAGATATGATTATTTTAAATTGAGAGGGAGGTAATGTTTTTTGAACAAGGTTTACATATTTACAATTCAATTTGAAGAATAAAGAATAATTTTACTTCCAAAACTTCTTTATAACCATAAGGATTTTTACAAAAAATAGGTTTATTATTTATAAATAATATAAATTAACTTATTAGATTGTATTTGTTTTGAAAAAATAGACATAAAAATATATTTTGTTCTAATGTATCACTTGATATGCATCATTTTTCTAATACAAAATGTATTCTATTGATTTTTTTAGTTTGCATATGTCATTCTTTGTATTCGTCATATTCAAAGAGAATCAAATCACTGAAGTCATATCATATTTTTGCCAAAAAAATTTTATATTAAATATAAAATCTATTTTAAAATCATAAAAGTACTATATAAATTAAAAGAGGAAGAGATATTTCAAAATTTCTTTTTTCTTTCAAAATTTATAATTTTAAAAAAAAATGCAAAAGCAAAACCCAGATTCCAACGCACCCTCAAAAGAACTTACATGCGATCAATACATAAATCTTTTAGAAGAAAAATTGAATGCTTTAAAACAAATTCGGCAACAGTTTCTCCAAAAAAAGATCACTCCTGGAGTTTATGAAGAAAACACAATGAAAAGCTTACAACAACTTCAACATGGTCTTGATGGTGTAAGACACACGTTTTTGCCTCTTACGATTCCACCATATTTACAAATTTCACCAGAATTACCAAAATGGATAACATTAACTCAATCGCAAGCTTCAGAATATGCAAATTATTCAGTTCAAAATGACAAAGAACAAAAAGAAATGCTTCGAAGATTTCGTCGTCCAGGAATGCGAAGAGCTGATATACAACGAGCAGCTAAATTACTTAATGTTCAGCAGAATAAAGTTCTTGAAAAAATGAAATGGAGCCAAGCTGATTTTGTTGTAGGCGTTTTTTCTACTAATGTTCGTGCTAAGATTAACCCTAATGAAAGTTATTCCCACAGTCTTCTTAAAGATATTAAAAGCTATGTTGAAGAAAATTCTCTTGACTATCCTGTTGATGATGATACGCTATCTCTTTTTGTTATGTCCATTTTTGATGATGATGCTCCATTAGCTTCAGGATATCCCAAAGCTAAAAATATACAACAAGAGGTTTCTTTTATTGCATCAACCATATGTAAATATGCACCTGATTTTCCAGTTGATAAAGTAGTAGATTTTGTCAAGCCTTATATTGCACATATTCATTGTGATCAACTTATTCCATCTTTTTCATCAAGCGTTCAAGAAGTGATTAATTCAATTAAATATGCCTATGACATATTAGGGAAAGATGCTTCTATGGCTGATTTCGGTATTGAAGGTGTATCATCACTTACTGTGCTAGATGGCCTCAAAGCCCTTAAAAAAGCAAAATCACCTGATGAAATTATACGCCAATTACAAGAAATTGGTGACGATGCAATTAGTAGTACTCAAAACTCTCAATCAAATGCTGCTGCGATGATTGCAGCTAGTTTGATTTCGTCTAATTTAATCATTGTACCAAATCTGTTTGCATATGCCATCGCCTGGGGTAGTGAATATGCACTAGAAACTTTCAAAAATAAGCCTTTATATATTATGGTATTTGACGCCATTACAAATGTGTTAAACGATTTCAAGGTTTGAGGTGATACAAACATACAAAATAATTGATTTTATGTTGTTTATTAAAATATCTAGTTTATTTAATAAATATTTGCTAAAAACAAAACAAAACAAATTATTAAAATAATTAAAGGTCAGTCGAATGATGCGTTGGCTTTAAGTTGTTTTGAACATAATCAAACATTTTGTTGAGCCTTTCATATAAAAGATTAATATCATCAACTTCGACACCATCAAGATTATCTTCATGCTGATTTAAAAACTTTTCAGCTTGTGAGCATAACTTTCCAAGTCTCTTAAGATCCTTTTTCTTTGGTCTCAAATTTCTCTTTGGCCATTCTTCTTGAACAGTTGATGTGACGAGTTCTAATAGATCAGACAATTTTTGATATGCTTCTGGAGCTTCTGCTTTATCATTTGCTCTTTTGAAAATTTGAGCAGTCGATATTTCTATTTCAGACTTCATTCTATCAAGTTCTGATTTTTCCATATCTGGATTTTTTTGTATTTGATATTGCATATTTGCAATTAATCGAATGGCTTCATTTCTTTCTGCTGGCGAAGATGTCTGAAGGACATTATTATCTTTGGTAAGTTTTTCTCTTGTTTCAATCAGATAAGTATCATATTCGTGTATCATTTTATCTTTTTCTTTTTGCTTTGATTCAGTCTGTTCAAAGGCTTGTAAAATACGCTCTACACCATATCTTTTGTTTTTATCAAGACCAGAGGTTGTCAATTTCCTACAACCATATACTTTTACACGACCATTAATAATTTCATATCTTCCTTTTTGACCCAAATCAATTGTTCTGATAAAAGGCTTTATACCAATTGGCAAGTTTTGAGTATTATTATTTAGTTCATATGAAAAAGTGACGAACCTATTAGTGGAGCTATTTATGGCTGTAATATTATAAGCTTCTATTGAATTGAATTTGATATTTGTACTTAAGTAATTTTTGCGAGATGCTGCTATTACATACCCTGCACCAATTACAGCAGCCTCTTCTGTATTAAGCGATCGATAAACTGGAATAGATCCATTGAAATTCATTGTTTTATTTATAAAATCAATAAATAATGGGCTTCGAGTCCCACCTCCAACAAGCTCAATTCGATCAATATCTTCAGCAACGTCGAAACCTGCATTCCAAAAAGCTTTGTAGAATGTGTCGTTTAATACCTTTATTTCTCTATGACACCTTTTTTTAAGGCGATCCATTGAATAAGTAAAAGTCATATCATATCCATGCAATAAATCTTCAAGGAAAAGGCTGACTTTAGGCTGCAAGGTTAATTCATGTTTTACTCTTCGAGCTGCTGCAAGAATTTTTTGCTTTGCTTTATCATCAAATGTAACATTTTGCTTTTGCTTTTGAATTTCACGTTTTATGGATTTTGCTATTTGACAATCAATTGAATAAGATCCTACTGTATCATTCCATGCATAACCAAGTTCGTTTATAACAGTTCCATTACGAGTTTTTGTAAATTCTTGAATCGAAACTTGTATCTGAGAAGCACCTATATCAATGAAACAAACATATAAAGATTTCTTTTTAAAAAGCTGGTTTCTTTCTACTGCGAACAAAGTACCAACAGCTGTAAATGTATCAATTAAACGAGCATTGTAAGTAGAAAGTTTTGCAGAACGAATGAAAGCGGTTCTTTGGTGATGAGTTAGAAATTTTGGAACAACAAGTGAGAGCTCATCAACTGTTCGATTAATTTTTGACATCTTACAATCATTAATTGCTGATGATATTAATTGGGCAGCAAAAAATTCTGGATATGCAATTAATTCAAGATAGTTGTCATCATCTGCATCAAATGGCATTACTAAACTTCTTTTTATGAAAAATGAAATAAGGGATGAAGAATAATTCTTCCCTAAAAGTTGTGGTAAAAATCTCGTTGAATTTAATGGATATCGTTGAACTATTGATAGATCACCAACTGATCGTTTAAAATATTTAACATCATCGTCAGTAATAAGCGGTGGTGCATCATTTGAAATAGGAAGAATTGCTGCAACAGCTGGCGTATATCTTCGTCCTAAAGAGTTCATCACTATTGAAACAGGACTTCCACGTTCCATCATAGAAGCTCGCATTGACTCGCATCCTAAGTCAATTTGCAAAGAAACTGATTTAATAAAAGATAAAAGATAAATCCAAATCATCAAAAAAAATATTGAGAGCGAGCGACCAAATACAAGTTCAGAGAATTCGTTATCTAATAAAAAAAAAGAAATCAAATAAAATAATAAAGTATCATACAATATCATATTCTCCTTGCTCCTGCAGGTCTTTTTTTCCACTTTCTATTGGCATTTTTTATGTCTTTCTCATTACATCATTTACCCAATTTTATTATTTTCTTTCTGTGCTTGTTCTCTAACAAATTCTGGAATCATGAAAAAAAGTTAACATCTTGGGTGATATTGAATGATTTTTGCATTGCGATCCTATTCTATTAGAAACAATTCATTCTTTTTTCACAAGATGTATTACTTCTTTCTTGATGAATATAATCTACCTACCTAATTTACCTAAGTTATACAACGATAAAATCGCAATCATATCAGACTGATTTATTTTTTCTCTATTTGAAATCCGTTGAATTATCTGCAATAGTATCTCTGCTCATTACAGCACAGTATGCATTGATAAGCTTGATCTTTCTTAGATTCTTCTTCATCATCCAAAATTTTAACATGAATGGAGAAAATTAATAATGGGTATTTATTACATTAATATTTAATCAAATCTAACAATTATTTTTATTTTCAACTGGATGCTATTTTATAATCATCATTTTTTCCCTAAAAATCATTGTTCCATATGAAGATGAACTTAAATTATCATTGAATTAGTTCGGTGACATTTAATAAATAAATAATTTATGAAAAAGTTAGAAAATTGAATTAAGTTCTGAAAACAATTCAATAATTATTTGGCTTTCTATTGAAATATTATATGTAATAAACTCAGAAATCGATCAAAATAATCAACGTCAACAATCATATGAAAAATCAAGAATACAAAACCTCCAGATATCAACTTTTAGATCCTATAGATTTTATTCTTGAGCCATCTCATCTTTCAACTATTTCATGTGGCTCAATTCAATCTGATTTTGAGTTTATCGTTGATGAGAGAAGCTATAAATGCAATAAAACTATTGCAAGAACTGTTTTTTCAAACGTAAATATTCAATTAAGTCAACACCCAGAAACAGATAAAATATTTATAAAAATCACTGACCCAAATTGCTACTTTCAATTAATCCAATCAATGATGGCTGGCGAATATATAACAATTAATGAAAATAACGCTTTCTTTTTGAATTATATTGCTTCAACTCTAGGGAATGAAGAATTAAGATCAAAAACAGAAATTTTTATGAGCCGTTATAAAGTAAACACAGTCAATATAAATAATAATGACAATAATAACTATGCTGCTGAATGCGAATATATGCCTGCAAAATGGTACCAAGTTTTGCTAAAATTAATTTTAAATTTTTTCGCCAAAATTTCAATTATTTTCAAAATTTTCTTGTTTTTATGCGAATTAATTGGATTGGCGATAGGAGTTGCGTATATTTTTAACTTGTTTATGATCCCTTTAACATCAGGAATTATTTCGTTAAACATGAAAAATGTTTATCGCTATGGAGTCATGATTCCATATTTCTTATTTAATATCAATATTGTAAGTTTAGTTGAAATTGTTTTTTTCTACATTTGTAAATCAAACCATTTTATTTCAAAAATTCCATTTTCAAAACATATACAACTCATTAAACTAATTAGAGCTGTTTGGCCATTTTGCAACAAAAAAGCACCAGTCAAATTCAAGACATTTCAATTATCAACGTCACCATTGATTAATTCAACACAAACAGAGAATCATCAAGAAGAATATATGAATAATGACAATGAAAATAACAATAAAACTAAAAAGAAAAGAAAATTCAAAGCTTTATTCTTTTCTGGGGAAAATAATATGTACAATACAATTCTTGGTTTTCTTTTAATAGTTTTATGCATTTTGTTTTGCTTTCGAAATGTATTTCGTTTTGTAATAATCTTATTTACTGTTTTCATACCCTCAATACTGATCAGAACTCTTTTCTTTTTATACTCATTTTTAGCAATTTTATCAATTTTCCCTAAAGGACGATCAAATTTCATTGAATATGGAGATTTCTCAGATCCTTTTGTAAATTCAATATATTTTACAGAATCAAAATGGATTTTATTCTTTTACGAATTATTTTCATATTGTAAATGCATAAATAAAAACACAAATCACAATCAAGCTGATTCAGGTTCAACGTCAATATCAAATATAAAAGATCATGAATTTTTAGAAGATGAAAATCAAGACAATGTATCCACATTTCCTTTCTGTTTTTTAAAGAAATGCAATCCATTATTTATTTCTTTTCTTCAAGCTTTATTTTCTAAGCCGACTGCAGGATATCTAGTATCATTTGGAATTTTTATTCTTTTAATTGATGAATGGCGAAAATTCAACATATTTCAAATATATCTAATTATTTTTGTTATTATTTTATCCTTCAATACATTAATGTGCTCAATTAATTTTCCATTCTTAACTATTCAACGTTTTTTCACTCCACCTTGCTCAGAGAGGCAAGTTCAATTCCAGAACAAATGGATGAACAACTCACGAAAGAGAATCAAGTGGAATAATTTATGGT
Source organism: Tritrichomonas musculus (assembly GCA_039105265.1). NCBI lineage: Eukaryota > Parabasalia > Tritrichomonadida > Tritrichomonadidae > Tritrichomonas > Tritrichomonas musculus. The sequence goes on from JAPFFF010000012.1 coordinate 337,923, forward strand.
TCACTTGGAGTAAAGATGCAACATCAATTCGAGTTTCAAGAATTATTTTTATTGTCTTTTTTTCTTTTGCTGTAGTTGGATCCATTTTTCCAGCTTCAATTTTCAGACAAGAAGAACTTGTTACACCAAAGAATCATAAAAATTTGAATTTAAAACATAAAAATAATGAATCATTAATTTATTTAATGAATCCTGTTTGCGATCTTCGTATTCGTGATTTAACAATTACTCAACTTTCAGCAATTGCAGAGTCTTCTTATCAGTTGGATGATGATGATCCAACTCTTGATTCGATGTTGAAAGCATTTTTTGGTAACAATTGGAATGAATCATTAAAAATTGTGAATGATGCACCAAAATCAGAGACATCTCATTCAAATATTCGCCATTTTATATATAAAGATAATCTTCATTTAATAAGTATCAGAGGTACTGACAATACTGTAGATGTTCTTGCTGACATTGAACTTTGGGCTTCTTCATTAATGATGAATATTTTATCTTCAAGTATTCCTATTTTTAACGGTTATGCATCTGAATTCAGAACATTTCTTGGATATTTAATGCATTTACCAAGTTATATGTTTCAGCCGTTTTCGTTGATTAACAGTTACATTGAAATTATTAACAAATTCGTTAGTTCAATTCAATTAGGAAATGGAACTGAAATTGTTTTAACTGGACATTCTTTGGGTGGAGGTTTGGCTAAATTAGTATCAGTTATGACAGGTTATAAAGCAGTTTCGTATTCTGGCCCTGGAATTCAGGCTATAACAGCATTTTATGAATGGAAAGATAACAATATTGGCCAATCATTCATTAATGTTGTTCCAAATTTAGATCCTGTTGCTGGTGTTGATCAATCAACTGGATCAAGCTTCTTAATTCCTTGTAACGAGGGATTAATTGCATGTCATAGTATTATTAGAACAATGTGCATGCTTGCAACTATTTGTACAGATAGTTTAAATAATCAGACTTATTCTTTTTGTTTGGATAATCTTGGTGAAAAATCAATGAATGAGATGACAAGTATTGGTAGACCATATTCTTATCTTTCTTAAAAATTAACAATATAAAAGAGTGAAATCATTATCTGCATTTACATTCAGAAAAGAATAATTAACTAGATGCAAATTAACTAATTTTTGATGAATAACTAATAGTATATTAAAATATGTTATTAATCGCAAATGAAATTTACTTTTTTTTTTTTTTTTTTTAATCTTTGATCTTGATTATATATTGGCTTTGACATTTCATAATAAAAATAAATTAAAAACAATATTTCATACAATAGAACAATTTGACTTAGGTTCTGTGGGAAGGTCGTCTCCTAGTGGCAACTCATCATCATCTTGCCCTTTTTGATTATCATCTGCATTATCAAGGCAATCCTGAACTAAAATTTTGAATTCTTCAAAGTCGAGAGCTTCATTTTTTGACGTATCATGATCATTAAATTTTTTTATAACATCTTTCTTATCCATATTTAACAGAAAGCAAAGTTCTCTTTGCTGTCTATTGGTTATCATACCAAGACAATCAGAATCAAGAAGGTCAAAGCAAACACGAGTATTGGCATTGAAAAATTGTCTTATTTGTCTGTCTCTTATCGCAATTAAAATCTGAATTAGTAAATAAAATTCGTCAAAATCAATAGTTGATGTTAAGTTTGTATCAAATAAATTAAATATAAATTCGCATTCCTTTTTCTTTATAACTTTATCTTTAAAGACTTCTTCTAGAAAAAATCTGATAACAACATCATCAAGGCCTTTTTGGGTATAATCAAGCATTTGATATAATTTTCTGATTATTTGATAGTTTCTAGCACTTAAATTATATGAAGGAGGAGTAAGATGCATGAAAGAAAGAACTGTTCGTCTGAAATCGTCTTTATAAAATACTTTTCTCATTAAAAAATTACTTTCAGAAAAAGTTTTCGTTTTATCAAATGGAATATAAAATTTCTTCATGCTCAAAAGAACTAAACAAGACTGATCAAAATTATTATTTTATTGGAAGTACTGATAAATCTCAAGATATTTTTGATTTTCATGAAATATCGAAAATATTTGGAGAAGTTCAAGTATTTCATGCCAACCAACAATACGATGAAGCTATTAAAAGCCTAATTCATTTAAGACATCGTGCATTAATAGAAAATCCAGATGCTTTCCCTTTGTTCAATGAAAATAATATTGCTTCAATTTTATTAGATTTTTTAAACAATAATTTCGATTTTTCGTTCAACAGAAACGCAATTTTAATAATAATTGATTTTACAAGATCAAATGATAAGAGATATATTAATCAATTTATAAGTCTTTCTATTATTGACAAAATCAAATATTTTATTGATGAGAGTAATTTATTAGCACCTTTTGCTCTTCTTGAAATATCATATATCTGTAATTATAAAAATACATTTGATTATTTAAATCAAGTTGATTTCAATTTTGATAAATTTTTTCAACTCTTATTTACAAGCCATGGAAAAAGATCTTCTGAATTTATGGAATCATTTTCTTTACTTTCAAATATGCTTAATCCACAAGTTAACTTTAATGAAATAATTATAATAATTAAGAACATTGATAAATTTATTAAAATTTTACCAATTCATGAATTGAGTTTATATATTAACTTAATTAATTTTATAGTTGATCTAACAGATTATGATAATTTTTATGATTTTACCAAACAAACAGAACTTGTTCCAGATTTAATTAGCCTTTTGTATAGAATAAACAATCCAAACGATGTTAATATCAAATTCGTTTATTCTTTACTTTCTATTATTACTTTTATTTCACAAGATTCTCGATGCCCTGAAATTCAAGGATCTTTTCTAATAGATTTTTATTTTAATTTTCAAAACCCTATTATTTCGCCATTTATCTTTTACATAATTGGGAATTTATGTAAATATCATATTGAGGGCCCTCAAAACCTATTTCATTCAATATTAAATACCAATCCTTCTTTTGATTTAATTAATACGGCTATACAAAAAGGATTTATTAATGAACTTGGAAAAGTGATTTCAAATGCAAAATATTATAAAAAAATAGAAGCAGTGACATGCTTCTCAAAAATTATTGTATGCTCAACACAAACAATGAGAGTTGCAATTATTAACTCCTCTGGATTAAATTTAGTAACCATAATGAGTTTATTAATAGATTCACTTTTTTTTGATACTGATAATACTGAAGTTGATATAATTCTTGCATTACTGTGCCTTTTTGAAGATATACAAAAAACATTAAATAATGAGGAAATTGCTTCTATTATAGAAGAAACAGACCTTAACCGAATTTATGAGCTTGATTTTGAAGGAGGAGAAGAAAACGCTATTTTAAAAAGACTTAAGAATTCATTGGAAGCATTTTATAATTTATAAAACAAAAATCAAATCTATTTATATATTTAAAAAGAAGAAGAAGAATTATTCGTCGGTTTGCTGAATTTTGGGCAATTTTGATTCTAAAAACTGCGCTAGTGGCTGAAAAGGTTGAAAATCGCCAATTTCTTCAATAATACAATTAATATCATCTTCATCAAGAAGTTCTTGTTCAACAAAAGCCGGGATAATATTTTGAGCACCTAAACTTCCATTTGAACGTTTATCTAACACAATTAATTTATCGCAATAACATCCTAGATTATCTGGATTTGAATAAAATAAGCTAACCATATTCAGAAAGTTGGGAACTTTTGAATCATATGTTTCTTGATCACATTTTAATAATAAATTTGCATATTGAAAAACTGCATTTTGCTTAACAAGACAATCTTCATTTTCATTACCAATAATTTTCTCAAATTCAATTAGAATAGAAGAAGATAGATCAGGAGAATAATTGAATACTAATATGCCTATCAAATCAACAATTCTCTTTTTTATAGTAATATCATCAGATATTGAATAAAATTGGAACAAGTCATTTAGTATATTAGGCCGCTGAGCAGGGAGATATTTTGGGTCAGCAAAAGATAAAAAATCAGTCCAAACAGAAGCAATAAAAATTTTAATTGCTTGTCCAATACCAGGCAATGTGAAATAAGGAACAATTTTTGTTATTTTATAAAAAGTAAGAATAGCTAAATCATCATCTAAATCAAACAACTCCTCATAACTATCAAATAGATTTTGCAAAGTTTGATTAATAATATCTTCGTCATACCCATCGAAATATCCATCTTCTTTTAATACTTTTTGAATTACTTTCATTATTTGCTGAAATATCAATGACACTAAATTGGCAATATATTTTGCATATTTATTTTTGCTAGTCATGGAATATGAGGTTGATGCCAAAATACATAAAGATTCTATATCTGTTGTATTTTTAATCATATTATACACAGGCTCGATAAAATACAAAATTACATCATTTGTTGGTGTATCAAATATTTGAATAAAACGTGCATAAAGATCGATTGAATCATATTGAATTTCGTTGATTGGAAACGAAAAATATTTTATAATGATCATAATGATTTTATTATAAATATTTTCATTATTTTGAATGTCTGATAAACCAAAGATAGTTATTATTGATGTAAATGATTGTAACATGTATGACAAATTTTGCAAGTCTGAGTCACTAAGTTCTATTTGATGGCTAGTAATTTTTTCAATATTTACTTTTTCATCTAAATTAAATAAAATTTCTAGGTATGCTTGAAGAAACGGAATGAAATCTTCTTTAATCTCTTCAATGATACCTACAAATGGAAGAGATACAGCAAGCGTAATTGAATCAAATAAACTTGGAAGTATTTCATTAAGATAAGCGATTTTTGATTCTCGGTTTAAAAGTGAAATTAAATTTCCTACAATATGAACAAAAATTTCGTTCTCTGGCTGTTCAACAATACCATTTTTAGCCAATCCCAATAAATTTAAAGTAACAGTTTCCATTTCTGGATAATTATAATAAATTTTACAAAGAAGTGATGCCATTATAAGTAATTTTTCGTTATCACAATTATTATTAAGCAATGCAATAACTGGCCCAATACATTTATAAAATGATTGGCTTCCATTGCACTCACACCAATTTACAAACAATTTGAAAATCTCGAAATTTTGGTTATTTAAATAATGGACAAAAATATCAACGACTTTTTCTTCAATCAAATCTCTAAGAGATTTCCCATCTTCTGAAGCTAGCTTATATTCATAACCTTTAGTAATAGATCTGATAATGATTTTCAAACAATTCTTCCTAACGATAGAGTCTACATGATAAATATTTTTAAATGCAAAATCCAATGAAAAATTTGATGGGATATAAAAAAGAAAAACTGATTGAATATAGATATTATCGCTCATTCCTAATTCTTTAATATAATTATTAAAAACATCTGTTTGATCAGCCAATACCAATAAAATATATTTCAAACATTTTTTCCCTTCTTTGTAAATATCTTCATATTGATGTGGTTGCGAAATTGAGTTTGCTATAGTTCCCAATAGTATTTTTGGATTTGAAATCGCTAAATCTCTGAATTCTTTACTTTTTGAAGCAAAATTATTAAACATATTAAAACATTGAACACGAATACCTTCTTCATGCTCTGGATTATTGGCTGCTTTCAAAATAAATAAGAAAAGATCACTGATACATGGCAAAAAAGGTGCCCTGTTAATTAGAAAAGCACAGTCGAATGCGTTTAAGGGCTTACTTAATGCAACATCGGGAATACTTGAAAACATAGCTGGTAAATTTGAAATGAATTTATCGCGATTTTCAAAATTAATATCGTGCTTGATTAAAGTAAGACCACTGATAATCGATTGATAAAAAAGTAATTCTGATTCGGGGTTGAGATTCATGAAAGAACAAATATGATTTACTAGTTGTAAATTCGGGTAAGTATCAAATAAAAGTGTTAATGAACTTAATGAAATCAATGGCTGCACTTTATATAGATCAATCAAATATTGAGCAAATTCGTTTAAAGCTTTTTCGTCTGAAGGTGATCGAATAAAATAATCAAGAACAATAAAAAATGCATGATTTGCTAAATTTGAATCAGTAGTTTTGACAATAAAATCTAATAGAAATTTTTTTATACTATTGGCTACATCAATTGAAATGCGAGGCGTGGATGAAGACATACTTTTCAAAAAAAAATGAAGTCGAATCAATGCTTGCTGTGATGAATTAATGGAAATATTTGAATCGATAATTCTAAATAAAATCGATATTACTGTTTCTGGTGAGCTCTGCTCGAGATATTGATATTGCTGTTCGGATTCAAAACGTTTTTCGTTATTTTCAGATGTAAATGATTCTAAAAGGTGTATAATTTGGTTTAAATCATTATCCATAAAAAAATTAAATCATTTATAATATTGAATAGTTTATATTAAGGGGGGAGTCTCACATGTTTAAAGCTCACTATATAAACAAAATTAAAATGTAAGATTTTGAGATTGTTGTTATAATCGTGAATAGAACATGAAATGCTGACTTTTAATATTATTTTAAAGCAGCTCTAACTAATAAATATGATAATATTTAATTTCATTATTTAATCTTAAATTTTACTTTTTGGTTATTCATTTAAACAATATATTTATATTTAATAATTAATATTATTAAAAATGATTTTTTTATTAAGATATTTCAATTTTATGTATATTCTGAAAAGTATTCAAATTTTTTCATATCCCTTAGTTAACCAGAAACCGAATACATTTGATAACTATATTAGCCTCATTATAACGAAATATTACATTGAAACCTAAAAGCTAAATTGATTCAAAAAACTGATAGATCTTATTCAACACTTGCTTTCAACTATTAGTGAAACAATTACAATCAGTACTAATTATTTGCTTACATTTAAAAAGTAAATCGATAAATATTTTTTATATCATTTCTTTTTTGAAGAAGATATTTCTATCTCATTACGTAATTTTATATCAATTAGCATTTAGTAATTAATTTTCTAAAGTCGAAATTTAATTTTTTTAAAAAAAACTATTTGAAAAATATGAAATTCTATCAAATAATAATATTAAAAATTATTAAATATTTTATATACCATCATGGTATAAAGATTACTCTAATTTTTTATTATCAAAAAACTTATATGAAACACAAAAATATATATATATTTGATCATTTTTTCTGAAAATGCTGATTTGTTGAACTTTTTTTTTTCATTTTTTTGCTGTTATGAGATAATGAAAAAAGAACTGGCATCTTTGATCGGTTTTACTTAAAATTATTTTTAGTTGTCTTGTTTTTTATTGAAAATATGGCATCTTTGATCGTTTGTTATTGAAAATTATTTTTAGTTGTCTTGTTTTTTATTGAAAATATGGCATCTTTGATCGTTTATTACTGAAAATTAATGCAATGATAATTTCTAGTCATTTCATAATTTTTATGGCTTACCAAACAAATTTGTTAAATAAAATCTTTTGTATTTCTTGTAATATTAAAATATAATGAAAAAATGAATTTTTTTTAATCTTATATGTAAAAAATATTAGAATAAAAAAAGAAAAATATAAAAGAAAGATTATATAAAACCAAAATACCTTTTATTTAAAGGTGTAAAGTCTGAAGGTAGAGATACTAATTAAGTTTTTGAGATTAAGATAATATTATTATTCAAATGAAAAATCTTTTTTGTCTTCGTTGTAATCGCCAGGTGGATCTTTTTTAGAGTATTTCTTTTTTCTGTAATGCTTTTTTTTTTCTCGATATTGAGGTGTTCTTTTTCGGAATATTTCTTGTTCTCTATCATTTTCGAATGACAATATATCAGCTAATGATTGTTTTGGTACAAACTTTATAAGATCTAGGTCAGTCAACAAACTTGAAAAAAAATGAGGATCGTTATATAGGCATCCTGCCAAAAGGGTTCTAACTTCATATGATCGCGCGAAATAAAGTCTCTTTGGGGCCAGCATCGATATGAGGTTATTGAGACTCTCGTTGCATTGAGTATTGTTTCGAAAGTCGCAATTTTTAATAAAATTTTCGGTTTTATTGAAAAAGTTTTGCATTTTTTTAAAAGCAGTTTCATCGTTTTTCCCTAGTTCCCAATCAGAATGTGATGGTGGTAATGGACCATGCGAACAATTATCGTGGTTACCTATCATATGAAATGGAGAGTTCGTCCACATAAGTCCTCTCAATTCGACATCTTCAATATTTGTAACTAAATATACTCCCCACGAAACAATTTTCACTCTCTTAGTTTCTATTTCATCAGAAAATAAATAATCATACTCCAATTTGTCAGCTAGCTTTGCAAAATTTCTAGACATGCATTGAAATCCATGCCTAGGATCGAAGGTTCGACTAAAATCCAGACCTGCTTTTTTCGCTTGATTTGGCGTTTTATTATCATTATCAGAAGTTATCGAGTTGCAACAATCAGGTCCCCATTTTCCAATAATTTGGTCAAAACTTAGTCTAGCTGCAGCAGATTCTAGCATATTGGACGCAACGTTGACATCTTTTTTGTTTGTTGTTTGCATGTCAACAACTTTGTTTCTCCTGCAATCCATTGTTGCTGTTGTGCAATACATTGCATCACGACAGGAGTCATATCTCCCATCTATTGAAATATTGGCATCATTCTGTTCAAATGTTTCCTTAGCAAACCTCTCAAAATGTTCAGAAGTACATTCTTTTATTTTCGGTATCAACTTTTGTTGGTGCCTATAAAAGGTAGATTTGCTAGGAAAACAGTTTCCTTGGATAGCAGCGCCGATGCGAGCTCTTTGAAAACCAGAGCCTTGTACTAAAGTACTGATGACAGCCATATCTGGTTGAACTTTTTTATAAGGAACATCTTCCTGAATCTCTTCTTTATCATCATCCTTTTTATTCCATCTAATATTTATTGCTTTTTGGTTTTTTATTTGGATTTTCCTTTTTGGCGCCATGAAAAATGAAAAAATGAAATAAACGTTAAAAAATATATGGTTAACAAAATAAACCAACTTTTTATATATTAATACGTTTTTTTTTTAATTATAAACCTTTCAAAAAAATGGGACTCTGAAGAAAAAAACGTACACATATTATTATATCATAATTAATGATTAAATATTTAAAATAGTATTTTATAATATTTATAATGGACATTTTCTTTTTGATTATAAATTTAAATTGTAGATTTTTCTAAAAAAAAAAATTAAGTTAAAAAAAGTGCAAAAAAGTTGAACAAAAATTTTCATATCTCCATTTTACCAGATGTAGTGATTCAAATCCTTAACGAATACATAATTTTTTATTCCTATTAATAAAAAATATTATAACTTAGTTTGGTTGTAAAATCTTTAAAATTGAAAGACTACATACATTTTTAAATTTTGGTAAAATCTCTCTGTAATTCATGATTTTTCAAAATGTATGTAATCATTCAATTTTAAAGATTTTACAGCCAAATTAAAAACTTATCATCAGTGAACCTAGGAATATAAAGTTATGTATTCGATCAAAATTTAGTTTAATATTTATTGAAATATAATATAATTAATCTCCTTTCAATTAAAAAAAAAGTATTTCAAACATTTTTATGTATAAAAAAATAGAATTTGGCATGACTACTGAGCACTTCATAATTTACAAATGAAAGGTAAACTGATGAATGCGACAAAATTAAAAAATAAGGAAATGTTTTGCAAATGATTGAATATATAATTTCGTAAAAAAACAAAAATTTTTTATAAAAAAAATTTGAAAATATTAGTAATTATTAATTATTAGTATATTACTTAAGTAAAAAATATAAAATAAATTAAAGAAATTGATTTTTTTTTATTTGGTCCGTCCCCCTTAAAAACCCAATTTGAATGCAATAATATACATATTTTTTACATAAAATTAATCTTAGATAATTTCTATTCATTCATTTATATGAGCTTTTTATTTTGTCGTAAGATTGCTTAGCTTTATCATATCTTTCTTTTAATGCATCTTGAGACTTACATACTTCCTTATATTTTGTTTTGATGTCTTCGATTCTTTTAATCTTTTTAAGGTATTCATCTTGCTCACCAATTTTAGATTTTATGGTAGAAATTTCTTTATCACACTTTTCTATTTCATCCATATGATCATTAATTAATTGATTGAGCTTATCTTCTGGATTTTCTTGAGTTAAATCATGCCGCTTTAAAATATCTCCCAAACTTACATTTAATGATTCTAATTCATCATCCATTCGTTTGCTTTCGCTTTGCATTTCATCTATTTCTTCTTGTAATTGATCAATTTCTTGATTTTTTAAGATAGTTTCATCTTGAAAATCATTATATTGCTTTTGTAGAATCATAAAATCCATCATATTAATAACATATTTTTGCTTTTGGCTTTGAAGAAAATGACTTCTCTTATTAAAATTATCTTCTGATTCACGAATTATTAAAAATCGATTCAAATCTTCATATAAAAAAACCATTTCTGTTTTTGGCTTTTGCTGTGGTTGTTCAAAATCATCAGGAAAACATTTATGATAACATTCAACATCAATTTTTGATAATTTTCGAAGCTGATCTAGAGAAGCTAATGAAAAATCAATGAAAGAAAATAATTTTATATATTCCATAGTCACTTTTTCTTCATTAGAAAAAAAATCAATAACTTGTTCGATAAAATCTTTTTGGGAAGGGAAACGACATTTGGGGTGATTTAAGACATAAAATAAACAATCTTCAGGGACATCTTTAATACACGAAAAATTAATAGCCATTTGAGCTATTTGATCAGATTTTGATAAACATGAATTAAAACTTTTACCATCTTCTAGACTAGAGTGCATTCAGTACTGAACAAAATTACTTTTATTCAAAAAATTCAGAAGGAAAAATATTTGCACTTATATCTTGATAAATTCAAGCATAATTACTGTTATTAAATCTTATATATACTTTATATTAAGATATTATCTTTTTTTGAATAAATATATATTTATTCGGTGAATCAAATAATAATAAAAATTTAATATTTCAGTTATGACAGTTAAAAAGTATCATATTAGACATTTAAAGCAATGTAATTCATTGTTAATCATTAATCTAAAAAAAAAAAAAAAAAAAAAAAATCATTATTTTTATGAATTCATTATCATTAGGTAGAAGTCAATGAAATCGTTAAGTGCAACATGTTAACTTCTTTAAAAAACGTACTTTGTTTAAAGTAAACGTGCATCATTTATATATTATAATTAAGGGTAAAGTTGGCTTTTCTCAACTTTTCCCCACTTTTTGTAATATCTTTCAAAATATTCTATGAGTTTTTGCTAATGGCAAATTAGAAATTCCTTTAAAATATGATAAATATTTATATATCTTTTCAAATAAAAATTTTAAATTAATTATTTTATATATATATACATTAATATATATATTTGATTTGTTTAATGTTTTGTTAAAATATATTTTATATTATAAACAAGAGAATTTGTAAAAATATCAATTTTTTTACATTTCAATTGCCTCAAATAATTGAATAAAAAAAACATTCTTTCAAAAAATTGAGAATATTTTTCATTTATATAAAAATACTTTTATTTAGCCATTTTGAATATCTATAAATATATATGATATCTAAATATTTAATATATTTTGTTGCGTGCTAATATACAATTATAGATTATATTTGTTCAAAAATTAAACATAATTGTCAGATTATCTCTATATTTTTCTGGCATAAAGAATTAAATATTATATCTAGGTAATAAATATAATATTATATGACATAGATTGATCAAATATCTTTATTTTATGCCAGTATTTATAAATTAAATTAATTAAATTTTTATCAAATACTCCAATGATATGATTATTAATGTAATATTTATAAATATAACATTATAAATAAATATTAATAGTTGATCCAATTTATATCCAAAGATACTAATAAAAAAATAATCAAATAAATTCTATATATTATATTTCAGTTTTTGAATTAAAATAAGGGTTAGCACTCTCAAAATTAGTAATTCTTTCTCACAAATTGTATAAATATTATCATGCAAATATAACTATTATTTTGATTGATTATATTAATTAATAAAAAACAAATCTGTTATAAATTTCATATTTTGAGAAAAAATTAATAATTTAAACTGATTTTGAATTCATATGTTTTTATCTCTTTATATAGTTAATTAGCATATTATCAATATTATTAATTAAACATATATATAAATTGTTTATATATATATATCAAATATATATATGTAATATAATTTTTTTTAAGGATCTTGAAATAAAAAACTTTAAATAAAAAAAAAAACGATTACTTTTTTCGATTATTTATCATTTGGGAAAATTCAAATTTGAATTCTCCAAATTCGAACAAAGAGTCCATGAACAGCAATCAAAATACCAAAAAAAAATCAACAAAAGAGTCTAACCTTTCATATTCTTTCAGTTTTTTCAAATCCATATGTATATCCCATACAATAGGTTCTTGACCAAACGCCAGTTATACTACTATTGATCTCCTATTTATCTCTAGTTTCATATCCAAGTGTTAAAAACCTCTAGAAATGCTTCTATCATCCATATTTTTCAATATTTTTTTTCTTTTATTTTCATAAGATTAAAAATGTAAACCATAGAAAAATACATATAATTTGTATAAACTTTTGAATTTTATTTTTTTTTTATTTTTAAAATATCTCTTATAGAATAAATAGATTTATATAAACATAATAAAGCAAAAGATATGGAGAATAAAAAGTAAATAAATGTAATAAGAAGAATGTTTATTATCAAATAATTGTTTGATGATCATCAATTGATTTCGTCAAACAAGCTTAAAAGAAAATCTTTTTTGAATTAAAATGTTCATGTTGACTAGTCTGGTTACCTGCGATCTAATTACGAATTGAGGTCGAGCATATTTGCTTGTGTCAAAGTATGTAGTAATATATTTCATTATTTTGTTGTACGGCACAAATGGCTTATCTTCAGTGGCTAATGCTGATATAGCATCAATAATCAATTGCTGTACGGGTGAAAACTTCCCTTTTCGTCTTTTGTTTCGCACATCCATTGAAGAAATATCTTCAAGCATGTCATCAGCATAATTGTGTACCATCTTATCTTTTGAACTGACTTTGTACTTATTGGCTTTTATTTTTCTTTTGATTGCTCTTTTCTTTTTATATGCATCTGTTTTTGTTGTTGTGGCTTTCTTTCTTTTTGTTTCTACCAAAGCTTTTTCATGTAACATTACATGATTAGGAAGTGTTAACTGAAAAGAATCAAAGATCGCTTTTTTCCAATATGGAACATTCCATTTGATGATTGATACATATGCACGGATTCTCCAGCTAATTCTAAAGGCTGTGTTTTTGCTGGCTATTGAAGCACGAGAATGGTTAAACGACTCAATTGGGTTGGTAGTATACTCTGGATCAACTTTACTAAATGTATCAGATATGTCTGAGATTAATTCATCTAGTGTTTTTAATGCTTTAGCATTATATTCTGGGTCCAGATCCTCATGTTCAATAAAATAGTTTGGCATGCTTTCCCATTTCTGGAGTTTTTCTTCATTATTAAAATTTTTGTCATGTAGTAAAATTGAAAAAAAATTTTGAATTAATTCATTAAGGTTTTTCAAATCTTGATCGTTCATGCAAATTTGATTTATAATTTTCTTGGTTTTTTTGCATAAATGATTTGTGTCAAATTTAATTTTGGCAAGAGGAAGTTTTTCTGATATTAATTTATGATCTGTGAGATCGCAATCATGAATGAAAGTTAGATTGCTTAAGGAGTCTATTTGTGTCCTTTCGATGATATGGTTCAATGAAATGCCTTCCATATTTTTTGAATGCTTTTCTGTGGAACTTAAAGAGGCAGCTTGTTCTTTCCCATGGTGAACAAGATGGAAACAAATAATGAAGTTAGTCTTTAAATCCATTAAAATTCCAAGGCAGTGTTGACCATTTCTTCGGTGGCTCCACGAAGCATCGAAGCCTAATTTTATTTGAGTGGTTTTTTTCAGTTCATCCAATTTTTCTTGGCAAACTTTTTCGGCTAAATCTCTGAGTACAATATCAATTAAAAACAAGTAATCATAATATATTGTTCTTGATATTATGTATTTCTCTGTCATAGAACAATAAGATTCAATTCCTTCATAGCCATATCCATTGATAATGATTGATAATATCTCTTTCAAGTTTCTTTTGATCTTTTCAATGTTTTTTGGTTTGTGTACATTTCTTTCTAATAATTCTTGAAAAGTTGAATGTCTTAATGTATGTTGATTCATGAAAAACAATAAAAGTGAAGTAAATATAAACTAAAATTTTTGAACTTCACAAAAAGTCATAAGTAATAAAATTTTCTTTGAAATTTTCACAACTTTCTCAAAAGTCAGAACATAGATAATTGAATGTTAATTTTTTATTATTTCATTCAATTGTTTCTATCTTAAAAAATAAATCATAATAAAAAATGCTTTTGTTCTACAAATATGCATGACAAATTTGTATATATATTAATTCAATGATAAAGTATTTTGAAAATGCTGCATTAAGTTATTTTAATTAAAATTATTAAGAGGATATTTGAATTCATATAACTTTTCAATAATTTCAAAGCCTATGAGAATATATTTTCAATAAAGTTTTGTATAAAAAAAAATAAATCTAATTCAAAACTTTATATTTATATTATTTCATTTTTAACCATATTTCCATTAACATATTATCGATAATTTTTTTTTTTACTTTTTAATACTTTTTTTAAAAGGATTGTCTCAAATTTTTATTTTTTTAATAATCTTGCTTGATATGTACTATTTTCAAATTCAAATTAAATAAAAAATAAGGAATATAAAAAAATTCTTACAATTTTAGAGAGGAATAATCGAAGATAATCCAATTTTATGAATTTTTTCTAAAAAGAAAATATTTGATAAATCTATAAAAAAGCATGAATAGATATTCACGCTTTTTAATATTTCAGGATTTATCAAAAAGTTTCTCATTGACCGTGTATAAACTGAAAAAGTTCTAAAAACTATTTTCAGATAAACTTTTTCTAATTACTCAGCCAATTAAAAATAGAAATTAAAATCATCTAAATAAAAAAAAAAAAGTAAAATGTTAAAAAAAAATTTTTTTGCCTGAAATAAAAAATTGATTTTAAAAACATCTTATATTTATGACCATATTACTAGATATCAAATAATTTATTTAAAATTGTTATTATTATTATAAGATATGCTTATTTATATATATTTCCAAAAATTGAAATAAAAACCTAAAATTATTTTTAATACTATTCAATTGTATCAAAAGTTAAAATAATTAAAATGGCCATTATCACGATTTAAATAGTGATAAAATGATATATTCATTTTAATTTATTATAATTAAATAATATAATAAGTATATTATATGTTAGTAAATATATTAATTAATATAATAAATAGATAAGAGCAATAATAAATTTTAGTTAAAATTTTAATTTTAATTCAAATTTTACAATTATCCATTATTTTTATAAAAACTGATTTCATTCCAAAACGCTTTTTTTTCGTTTTCAAGGCAATATATTGATTTCAAAATCAAATTAGGGTATTTGTTATGCAGTATTAAATACGATAAAAACATTTTATTACGAAATGCTGCAATTTTCATTATCCAAATTTTTCAATTGTTTGCTTTTCAACTATTGTATCAAGCATTTTTAATCAATACATTTGGTATCGATTATATATACACTTTAATGATTTCTAACAATTCTCCTTCTACAAGAGCCGACTTGAAAAATAAAAATTTTCATGTTGTAAAATCAAAATTATTTTATCCCTACCAAAAAAATGTATTTTTTAGTGTTGACATCAAATATGGATGTAAAATATTCATATTAAAAAAATATTTCATCCAAATTCCATGAGGACTAGCAGATCAAGAATTGGTGTTTTCAAAATTATAAAAAAATTCATTATTTCTCATCATCTACGTAGCATTGTTTAACAATAATTGACAAATATTTATAGATGCATGGCATATATATATAATATCATAATTTTATTAATAAAAAACCATTCAAGTAATAATTGCATAATCCTAATTTTTGTTATTTTATTTTTTTCCTTTTTTATTCATTTTTCTGAGAAAAATACAAAATTTAGAATATTTTACGTTCATCTGTGTTGATTAGAAGTTGAAAATTTGATTTGATAGCTCTGTGGAGCTCCTTTTTTTCTGTACATTTGAATGCCCCTCAGAAAAGATTGAATTTGCATAGAAATAAATTCAATGATCATACAATTCATTCAAGCAGCACATAGAATAAATTAAAAGATTTCAAAAAAAAGAAAAGCCAACTTTACCCTTAATAATCTTTTCATAAAACAAAACATATATTTATATAATTTTTTAAATTTTTTCAAATCAAAATAATATTCACTTCATTTTAGTTCGTTATTTTATTTTTGAAACAATAATTCAAAAAGTGACATATCCGTTTTCATATTTATTTTTATAAACATGGACGACGAGAACACACAAGTCTTAAACTTCAGCGCTAAAATGGTCTCAGACTATCCTGAAGATCGTCGCCGTCAGTTTGTTGTTTCCTATTACCTTTGCGATAAGACAATGGCTATTTTCGAAATGCAAGTTCCAAACTCAGGTTTCCGTGCTGGAAAATTCCTTCAACGTACTCGTGTTAGGGATCCAAAAACAAAGCAATTTTTCGAACCATCTGCTTTCTATATTGGTGCAAAGATTCACTGCTCTGGCCGTATATTCGAACTCTTAGATGCTGCACCACACACACTTTGCCTAATGGAAGCACATTCTGATGAATTTCCAGAAGCTGATATTTCAACTGTTATCCAGAATTTAATTGGCATTTGCCAGCAAACTACAAAAAGCATTCGCGCTCTTTTCGAAGAAAAGGATACACGTAAAACAGGATTTGTTCAAACTGAAGACGCTAAAGCTATATTTCAAACATTTGTACCACAAATTACCCCACATGCTGTTCTTACACTTGTTCGCGCATTTGAAAAAGATGATGGAACATATGAATATGGCTTACTTCTCAATTACATGAGAGCTTAAAAATATCTGAATATCATAACTATACTATTTTTTTATTTTTTTATTTTTATTGAAATACATATTTTCACAAATGAATAACGCAAAAGATATATTTTTAATCATAACTTTCAAGAAGGCTGCTCATCTCATTTCTCATTTCTTCGTTTTTCTCTTTTTGTCTCATTTTTTCGTGCTTTATTATTTGTTTAACAGAATAATTTGACGTTTTTTGTGTCATTAAGCTAATTCTCTTTTCAATTTCATCCAATTGTTTTTGAAGATAATTAACACTTATTCGAATTTTTTCAACTTTTTGCTTTTCTTTAGACATTATAACTTGATGCTCTTTTTTCATTATTTCAACTTCATCTAAAAGATGATTTGGGTCTCTATTTGAAAGATTTTGTTGCCTATTAATGACTTGCAGAGCTTCAATCCTATTTTTGGCTTCTACAAGTTCTTTTGACAGCTGTTTAACTTCTTTTTGCTGCATTATTGAATATTTCTTTGGCATATCTGCTCGATTAAGTTTTAATTCTGTGTTTTCTTTTTCAAAATATTTGACTCTATTTTCAAGAAAGTGATACTCATGACATGCACGACTTTGGTCGATGAGGCGCAAAATAACTTCCTGTGTATTCTTTGTTGCAGGAAAATGCTTCTTTCCAGTTTTAATAAGAGAATCAATTCGTGACTTAATCACCGAATAAAGATGATTAATAGAATGAATTTGATATACTCCAGTTTCAATTCTATTTCCATTTGAACTTAAACTTTCATTATAATTTGCATTTCTACTTTCATTTATACTATCATTTTGATTAACATCATTAATATAAATATTTGAATTTTCATTTTGTATATTACTATTTCTGATATTATTTTCACCAATATAATCATCTGTCAAATCATCATCGTCAGAATAATAGTCATTATCCTCTTTGAACTTATTTGTTTTATCGTAGTCAGAAAAATAATCAATGCTATGATCATTTTTATTTTGAAATTTATCATTATTTTTGCTTATATTATCTACATCAAAATCATATTCATATTCATATTCATAATAATAATCATTGTTGGAAATGCTATTTTCATCATTATTTTTGATTTCGGACATACTATGGCTATTATTTTGAATTGCGCTTTGGCTCTCTTGCTTGCTATTTGTAGAACAATCCAAAGTTGGAATTGATTCACCTTCATCATCATCATTTCCTTCCCTTTTATCATTATGATCAATAGGGATTGGAAATTTTTGATTGATACGATCATTGCCTTTAAAAACATTTATTTTTGTAGGAATTTCTTCTTTTGAATCATCTGAATAAATAAAATCATCGCCATCATAAAAATAATTTTTTTCTTCAGTAGGTGAATCTATTATAAAACTATTTTGAATTATTGAATTATTATCAAATTGATCTAGAATATTCTGATTTGTATTATTAATTGCAATATTAGATTCTTCTTTAAAAACTTGTTTTTGTATATTTCGGCTATTTGTTGGATCCATTAATTTTTTTGATTCAATATTTTGATTGTACATAGAATACATTTTGTTAGAATTTTGCTGTGTTTTGTTTTGCTTGTTTTGCTTTATAAATGAACGAGGAGATCTTCCAGATGGCGTGATATTTGGCTCCTTGGCTTCTATTAACATTTCAAGTTCTGGATCACAAAATGGATCAACACTTATTGGTTTCATTTTCCTGGGTCTTGGCCTTTTTCGATATGGCTTTTCTTCGTTTAAGGTCATATTAATTTTTTTATAATCCAAATAACGTTTCAAATAGAATTTTTATATTCAAACAGAAAATTCAATTTGGTACAATATTTTATATTAGCCATAACAAAAATTTGTGAATACTTATTTTAATAAAAATGAATGAAATAAAAGAAATTGATAATAAAAATATCAATTTAGCAAAGCCTATTCTAAAAGTTATTTACGTGATTTTTATTACTTTTTTATGCGGCTTGTCTGTTTACTTTGCTCAATACTCTGTATTAACTAAATCGGATTATTTTATCGAAAATGATAAACAAGAAATTTACAAAAATACACCTTTCCAGGATCGACAAGTTTGGATATTATACTATTCATCTTTTGCAAATATTAAAAACGATCATCATTGGGGAGACTGGCGATTCCATAAGAGCGAATTTGAAAGAAGTTATCATGAACCCCCTGAAGAAATACCATCACGATATTATCCACAAGAAGGTATTTATTCAAGCCATAATGAGAGCTTAATTGAAAAGCATCTCTCTTTGATTCAATCAACTAATATTGATTCAATTATAGTTCCATGGTTTGGACTAAAACGAAATGATATTAAACTTAATGATAATGTTACTGGATTTACAGATTATACAATGAAATTACTTATGAAACATGCAAGCAAATATGACTTGAAAATAATTCCGATGATTCCTAATTATGAAAAAAGGAACGCTTCAAGTGTGCTCGAAGATTTAGAATACTTTGAAATTCATTACTCTCGTAATGAAGCAACTTATAAATGTCAAAACAACAAACCACTCGTTTTTATTTATGATATTCAAAATTTTGAAGATGCAGCTGAAGTTATTAACTCAAAAATATCTTCGTTTGAATTTGTTGGAAGTGGTATTAAATATGACGACTTTTTAGAAGCATTTGAGGATGGAGTAATTGGATACATTACATTCTTCGCTTCAGAAGGTTTTACATGGGGATCAACAGCTGAAAATTGGCCACAAATGTCAAAATTTGCTAATCAAAAAAATATCCTTTTTGTGCCATCAGTTGCACCAGGCTATGATGATTCAACTATTAATCACTGGAATATGAGATATATAAAACCAAGGGAGTGTTCAAAATACTACAATAGCAGATGGGAAAAAGCAATAAAAACTGGCACAAATGTTATAATGATCAATTCTTTTAACGGATGGAAAGAAGCTACAAATATTGAGCCTGCTAAGAATCATGAAAAATTTGAACTGAATAATGATAATTGGTGTAATAATGATCCTTATTATTATATTAAGGTTACAAAAGAATGGGTCAACAAATTTAAAGTAAATCAATAAATTTGTTGAAATAAATATAATATATTAATTCAATGTATATAAACTATCTTTTGACTTAATATAGTAATTCGTATTATTTATTATTATTTATCTTTACATAACTTTTTTTCTTTCTCTTTCCATTTTTTAATTCGAAATTATTTGATTTTTCTCTTGACATTAAGACAAATCTTTAAACTATTCCAGATTATTTTATTCATTTTCATAATTTCATAAAACAAAGTTAAAACTTTCATTTCTAAAAAGCAATTAAACAAATAATTTAAAAATGAAATTGTCAGTATGAAATCTCGAAATTTACAGATGTGGGGGAGCCAAAAATAACGTATTTTTTATTTAAGGGACCACTATCATATTTTTTTGTAAACATTTCAATATTGAGAAAACTCATAGAAAAGAAAATTCAATAGTTGTTATCTCGGAAAAAGTTTAAAACTTTAAAATTTCACCATTCCGATCATTTTTGTAAAATTTTTATTCCTTTCAACTTTTAAATTTTTATTGAAAAAAGGGAATAGGCTTAAAAGAAGAATAGAAATAAATGATATGTAATTTATATAATTTATATATACCAAAATATAGCAAAAATACTCAAGAAATAATTTTTTTTAAGTCAATTAATTTTGTGATAACTCATAGAATTTTTAACATTGAATTTGATAGTGGTCCCTTAAAAAAATACCAATTTTAACAGTATAAAAAAAGATTTATTTCTTGTTATTGGAAGAATAAGTATGAGAACTTATTTTATTTTATTTAATCCGTATATCTTATGCCTAACTTGATTAAATATGAAGTTTTTATATATCATTAAAATATATTTATCTCGATATAAAAATAAGTTATAATAAAAATTATAATATATTTATT
The DNA here is from genome assembly GCA_039105265.1 of Tritrichomonas musculus. Taxonomy (NCBI): domain Eukaryota; phylum Parabasalia; order Tritrichomonadida; family Tritrichomonadidae; genus Tritrichomonas; species Tritrichomonas musculus. The sequence continues at coordinate 358,941 of JAPFFF010000012.1, forward strand.
ATATAAAAACAATTTTAAAAATTATTATTTCTTCAAATACTATTATTAATAATTTTTAAATGAAAAAAATTATAGATAAATATTGCATGTGTAATGATTTACGAAATTCTTCTCAAAGATAAAAGAAAATCTAGTTTTGACGAATCAAATAAAAATAGTAATATTTAAATAAAATAATATTAAAATATAACAAATAAAACGCTGGCCAATTCCAAACTGAGAACAAATTAACTATAATAATTGTTTTTCTGACCATATAGCACCAGAATTTTTTTTTATTTTTTGATTTTGGAATGCGCCAGTCCAATCATCTTGAAACTTTGTGATTTAATTTACCATATATATATATGAATTTATATTATAATTTTGAACTGATTTAAAAAAAAATTTTGCTCCCCCACCTCTAAATTTACTTAAATAATTTGACATAAATTGTATGAAAATATAACCATTTTCTTTATTTTTGTAAAAATGTGCTGCAAGCTGCCAAAATACTCTTTCAAAGATGAAAAAATATTCCTAAAAAATATGTTTATGTTTTTTATTGTTATTCAATCCTTGACTGTTACTGTACTATGCATCGTTTCGATATCTTATTTCACAAAAACTAATGTTAATATCTTTCTATCTGTTGATATTATTACCCTTTTTATCGCAGTTATTATTTTATCAATTATATTAATCGTTGTTGGATGGGGTTCAGCTGTCAGCAATACAACTTTCGCTTGGTATATTTTTCATTTCTTTATGTTTGCGCTTCTTATAATTGAAATTATGGTTTCACTTTACACTTCTAATCTATCTTCGTTTATGAAAACTGCTACCCATATATGGTCAAAAAATGAAGAAGATGAAAGATTAGAATTGCAAGATGGACTTAAGTGCTGTGGACTTACAAACTTTACAAAACCATCAAACGCAAATAACTGTCCTATCGCTGCTACAGAGTCTTGCCTTGATCGATTAAGATCTATTTTAGTTACCTTAAGAAATACCTCAATTGTTGCTATGTTTGTTTGTATTGTTGTTGGAATTTTTATCGATTTTGTGGGGTGTGCTCTTTGTTTTCATCCTGACACATTTACTCTTGCTGAACAGGAATTAGAAGAATTATCAACCCCTCCGATAGATTTTCAAAACCATGAAAACCCATTTGCTACAATACAAGAATAATTTTCATAATCATATTATCTGTTAATATTTATATTTTAATTTAATCTGTAAATAAACAAATTTTAATTGCTTACAAATGTAAGTATTTGCGAGTTTACTTATATCAATAACCGAAAGGTAATATTTGACTGCGGATTACTTTGAATTGTGCTATATTAATGAAGTCAACCTTCAATAGATCATCAAAAACAATATACCTCTTTTTGGTATACAACAATTGATTTTAATTTCATTAATAAAAAGAGAACCATGATATTATAATCTTTTTAGTTTATTTCATATTCAAAATCTTCTTCAACATCACCTATGACTTTATAATTGAATTTTCTCCTTTCTGGCACTTGGAACGAAATATCATAATCAAGTATACTACATTCTGTAGCGTTGAAATGACAGTTTTCAAAGGTGAAATTAATATAGTTACTTTGTGAATATTGACTTTTAATTTCATCTTCAGAATAATTTATACAAGATCCTTGTAAATAGATACTTGCCTTCAACAAAAGATGACCCACATCATAAGCTAGTAATGAAGGGTTATTGATAAATATGCAAGAATTTATATAGTACAATCCAGACTCCAAGTTACTAAACTTAACTGATAGAGGACTATTATTATTGGCATAATAAATCGAATTGGTTATAAATGAATCATTTTCATAATTTATCAAACCAATTTCTGCATTATTTTTTGTTAAAATCATATAATTTATGTCCAAAATAGTTGAAATAATAAGATATGAATTTACGTCACATTTTGTGCAATTAGCATAATTAATATTCACATATTCTGAATTAATCAATCCATTCTCATCATTTTTTGGACATGAATAAAACTTAGTATAGTTCATATAACATGCAGTCGTGTCCATTGATATGTTCAAGTCTTCAACGGCACAATGAACCATATATACATTTTGAATAGGCCAATAAGGACGTCCTCGATTACTACCCAAGATAAAACATGAGTCAAAATATAAAGTATACTTATTAGCCGAAATTCGCGCATAGTAAAAATAACATGAACAAAAAGAGGAACCATTAGCAGGATTAATGTTTGAATACATTTTTTCTCCATAATATTGGCTAGAGTCTGATTCAATATGAAATGCTGCATCCAGAAAATGAATAAAAGAGGAAGAAACCAAATCAATTTTCTGAGGCTTGATAGAAAAAGACTTATAAAAACTAGGAATACTATGCGATATTTGCATATTATTAATTAAGAATTTGTTCTGTGTTGAATATGAAGGACTAATTAATAATGGCGAGTTGGATGTTGTAAGCTTTAAAGTAAGGCCAAGAATAGTGTAATTCATCAATAAATGTGAAATGAAGATATGCTAACGGAAAATCGCTAATAGTTCATTTAATTTTACGTGTGATTAGCGTATGATTGTGTATGAATGATGCATTTTATTCAAAAAAATTCAATCAGATTATTTTTAAATTATTCAATTTTCATATAATTCAAAATGGTAATTTGAAATTCAAACAAATTTTGCCAAACTACATTCATATCAAGGACAATTTCATATTAAATGAAAACAATTCCAAAAAGAACAATTTCTGGAACTGTTGATGAAGAGCCATACCATATTCATGAAAAATGGACAACATGCGAAATTTTAAAAATGAATCCAGAAGGTGAACCTTCACCGAAATGGTCTGCCTCTGATAAAGTATGGAGGCTTATATGCTTTCCAAAAGGATATAATTGCGATGATCACTTTTCTCTTTTTCTATCTTGTGTGAAACTACAAGAGAATCACCAAGTGAGCTTTACAATTCAAACTATTGGCGGTAAAAAAACAAAAAAAGAATCATCAACTTATCCTTTTTCGCCTACTATTAAAAACAGAGGATTTTATAAATTTATACCTTTAGATGATATTGATTCATACACAGTTAACGGAAAAATTAATTTCGAAATTGATATCAAATTTAATCCTCCAAAATCAGGAAATACAAACTTGAGAAAAGAAGTTGGTCATGTTGGTCTTCGAAATCAAGGGGCTACATGTTATTTGAATTCGGCTCTTGAATGCCTTTTTCATATTTGCGCTTTCCGAAAAATTGTATTTAGTCTCCCAACTAAAGGTGATGAGGATATTACTAAAAGCGTTCCACTTGCTTTGCAGAGATTGTTTATCCTCATGCAAAAATCTACATATTCTCCCTCAACATCACAACTAACAACAGCTTTTGGATGGAGTAAAAAAGACCTTTTTCAACAAAATGATGTTCAAGAGTTTATGACTGTGTTTATTAATAACCTCAAAGATAAAATGAAAGAAACAGAAAATCAAGATGCAATTTCTCGACTTTTTGATGGTAAATTTATTCATTTCATTAATGGCCTCGAAATAGAATATACCTCAGAAAATAAAGAAGATTTTAATATAATCTCTTTAGATATTCAAGGAAAAAGCAGCCTTAAAGAATCTCTTAATTCTCTAGTTCAAGCCGATATGCTTATTGATGATAAAAAATATAAACTTGAAGGCTATGGATACATCGATGCTTTTAAAGGAACCCAATTTTTAGAGCTTCCTCCAGTTCTCCATTTTCACCTTAAAAGATATGCTTTTAATATGTATATTGGCGCAACAAAAATAAATAGTCGCTACGAATTTCCTTTTGAATTAGATATGTCACAATATATGTCAACTAAGATCAAAAACGATGAACGATATAAATATGAACTTTTCAGTGTTCTTGTACATGCTGGTGGCGCTCAATTTGGCCATTATTATGCTTATATTCGCCCAACTGTTGATAGAAAATGGTTTAAATTTAATGATGAAATAGTATCTGTCGTTTCTGAAGAAGCAGCTATCAACGATAATTTCGGTGGAAATAAATTAAATTCTGCATATTATTTAGTTTATATACAAAAATCGGAAATTGACAAAATTATGTCACCTGTCGAAGATAAAGATATTCCAAAACACATTTTGGACTATTACAAAGAATGGAAAAGCATGCATAGCGGCTTTTCTCCAAGTATTTCACTAAATGTTTTAAACGAAGAAGTATATAAAAGAACGTTAAAAATAAACGGACGGATAATATCTAATCTTGTCACTCCTAAAGTCAAAACTCTTGGAAATATCAAGTTATTAGATTTAATACCAGAATTTAAGAGAAAAGCTGAAATTATTTCAAATTCAGAAGTTTCATTATGGACTGTTGACGAATTTGGATATCCAAAGAAACACATTTCACCTACTTCTAATGTAAGCCAATACTTCAAATCTTCATCTCAAATATTTGTTACAAGAAATAATCAAGAATTTTCCAAAGATGATTCAAGGCCATTTTTGGTTTCATATTATGATTCAAATGCAATTTATCCTCTCATATATATAAAGTTTGTCGTTCTTAAGTCAACATCCAATCTTGTTTCTTTAATGGATGAAATTCGGAAATTAACTAAAATCAATGACCAAACAGCTAAATTTTTAACATATTATGTTCATCCAGATGGGAAAACAGAAGAAATCAATCCAGAATTTACGTTAAGCACACTTAACGCCCAAAATGGAATGTTTGTTTTCCAACAACATGATTTAGCGAAACCTGACGAAACAGAAGAAATTAAAACATATAAAAGCATTGAACTTCTCCCAGAATATAAGGCAACAACATTTCTCAAATTCAGTGATTTCATCAATAAGGCTTCCTTATTTAATTTTATAATGATTGATCACGAAGAAATTGCATTCAAGCTTCTTATCGATAAACAAGATTCACTTATAAATTTATTACAATGCATTAGAAAAGTATCAAATCTTACTAATCAAGACTCTGTTCTTCTCTTCAAAAAAGAAGAAAAAACAAATTCGCCAAGCGAACGTCCTATTATTATAAGAAAAGATGAAACTATTCAGCAAGTTATTACAAACGATGTAATTTATTTTAAAATTATTTTTAATATTTCACAAGAAGAAGTAGGACAAATGAAATCATTCAGATTACAAATTTTGAATGAAGATCGTGATACATTGCAGACCCCAACTTTATTAATGCCCAATGTTTTCTCAGTTAATGATCTCGTCTATAAAATCAAAAATATCGATAATACTTTAAAAAACAAGCCAATCCGTGTTCTTCAAATTCAAGATTCACAAATTATCAATATTCTGAAGGATGAGGAAGAAATTAATGACTTAAAAGATTACAGTTTGAGAGCTGAGGTCATCCCTGAAGACCAACTCAATCTTACAAATAATCAAATTGTTCGTGTGACTTTAACAATAGATTTGGATAATCCACGACAAGGAAGCATCGGAAAACCATTTATTATTAAAATCATTGATAATGAAAAGTTCAAAGAAACTAGAGAGAGGCTCTGTAAAATACTCAAAATGGTGAATGTATCCTTTGGCTATACCAATGATTACATTTCACAAGATAAAGTCAAATTATTAAAAGATGAAGATTGTCTATCAGAGCTACTCAAAGGAGATCAAACAATGCTTTTCGCTTTTTTGCCTGTTGAGCATCGAAAAAGTCAAAAAATTAATACTTTTGATATTAATAATGATGTTGTAATATATAATTAATAATAATAAAAAAATTAAAAAACTTCAGTATTATATATATTTAAAATCAATAAATTTAAGAAACATTAAAATACAACGATCATTAAAATTACTGCCTTTTGTGAGATTTATAGATCACAAAATATATTTTAATTTTTTCGAAAATGTGTTTTAACTAAGACTTAAATTTATAGAAATTGGTTTCACAATAACATCATCCAGCATAAAATTCCAGTAAAATCAATCTTTCTTTTTTTTTTTTGAATCACAAAAAACGATCATTGAGAAAATCTTTATTATGTAAAAAATAAAATAGAAGCTGATGCATTAGTTAAAAAAATGAAAGATGTATATACCATTATTTTGAGTTTTATTGAAGTAACAGAAGTCTCAGGCACTGATTTAAAAAATAATAATTGGTATTATTGAAAAGCACCACGTTTTGCAAGACAAAGATGAATTTCAAAAAATTTTTCAATTAATATTTAAAATTATCATTGAGCTTCAGATTTTATTGAGAAATTAGAAAAAAATCTTTTAAGCTTTAATTAAATGCAATCCAGCCTCAATTATACTTTTGAAGGACATCTATCATATACGAAATAACAATTTCTTCTTCTATAAAATCAATTAGAAAATCTGCTTTCTCTTATTGCATATCGTTAACAATTCTCCTTTCTGCTACTTCAGCCAGGTGCAATGCTTTCTATCACTGTACATCATTAAGACCAAATATCAATTCCATCTTTTGGGATTGGATTCAATGCTTTCTTAAGTTGTTCATCATTGAAACAATTATCAATTCTATTTGATGTATCTGTTATTGGACATTATATTTGCGATGAATGCTAATCATTGGCACAATTATCAATTCCTTCTTCAGAATCATCATTTGGATACAATGCTTTCCCAGGATGCTCATTGCTAAAACAAATTTAATTTTAATTTAATTTTTCTATGGAAGCTCATTATTGATGCATATAACAATTTCCATCCTCTTAGTGACTTTCTTTGGATATTCATCAATGACACAAATTTTACTTTTCCTTCTTCATTAACAGAAATTGAATCTAAAGCATTGCATTCAAATGATTTTACTAAAATAACAATTCCTTCTTCTGTAAAAATAATTGATGAACGTACTTTTAAAAAAATTTCATCTTTGGCTGGAATAACAATTCATTCCTCTACATTTTCACATGGATACAATGCTTTTGATGGATGCTCGTAATCAAAGCAAATAACTTTTTAACAATCATTCTTCAATCTATTCAATTCATAACTCGTCTTTCGAAGGATGCTCATTATTATCACAAATACTTATTTCTTCATTTATGATTATCAATTGTAAATCCTGCTTTTTTTGAATGTTTGTCGTTGAAAAAAGCGGAGTTTGAAATTAATTCTCACGTGATTTCAAACGACGATTATATTTCATCATTAGCACCAATATTAATACAAATATCTATTCATTTCTCTGGATGTTTCATCATTAGCACTATTACCAATTCCTTCTTCTGTAACTTCAATTGGAATTAATACTTTTCTGGAATGTTCAAAATTAAAACAAATATCTATTCTTTTTTTTGTAAAAAAAAAAAAAATCGAAAACAATGCTTGTTCTTCTTGTCCATTATAAATTAGTTAGTTGATTTTGGGGAGTAATTTAGTCCATAGTTCATATGAAAACTTTAAAAGGCAAGTATAATTTGTCCCTAAACAAACCTATTAAATGCATTATAAGACTGAAAACCTATTTACACTACATCACTAAACAAACATATTAATAAGAATAATGCTATATTTATTTAACATCAATGCTATCATGAAACATATTATTTAAAAATTTTCAGAAAATATAAAAACTCAATAAAAACACTCATAAAAGAAATGGTATCTAATGCTATACCATTAATTTAAAATTCAAACCGAATTTAACTTATTCAAAAAATATTAAATATTTCCAATATTTCTCGTATAGCTTTCTTTAAACTCAAAAAGATTCCACATTTCAAAAATACATATTTATAGATACTGTAATGGTAATAATTATTTTTCCTTATTTCTTTTATTGATTATTTTAGAATGCATTTTCACTTTCCCTTCAAAAAAAAAAAAAAATTGAACCATGCAATTTTCTTTATTCAAAATTATTATTGAAATTTCGATATCATTCAAAAAAGTAATCGCAAAATTCAAAATTTGAGGTGATAATTATATTACGATCGAGTAATTCAATTATCATAAAATATATTTTCTTTTAGAATTAACTAGACGAATACACAACTTAGAAAAAAAAATTTTAGATATTTTATATTTAAGTCAAACTTTCTTCAAACCACTTATGTTATAATATAAGCCAACTAAAATCAAAAAAAAATTATTTAAATATCATTTTTATAATTATTAGGTTTAATAATGAATTAAAATGCGATACTTTATATTTTTTTGGAACCAAATGCAATCATCATATGCTATTTGGTATTCTTTTATTCTAAAAATGATAATCATCTCATCTTAACTCTTTTAGTCTTTGTTGAGCAACTGGTATAAAAAAGAAGAAGATTATCAAAAAGTTTATCTGCTTTATTGATTAGCATATGAGTCTCTTTGACAACTTGCTATTTTAGGAATGTAAAAATAATGTATTCAAAAAGTTCATCAAAGAAATGTGATATAAAAAATAGCTTGTATAAAATCTTGGACATGTGATATAAAAAACGCATTAATAATTAAACTGAAATTCTATAAAAAATGCTAAAAAAATCATCTTCAAAAGGTTCATCTCATGAATATCAAACGCAAAATAGTCCAGAACATCTTCAACGTCTAGTTGATGACTTAATTTATGGCAAGCCAGTCTCATCAATAGATAAATCTCTTCATTCACAATTAGTCCCATTTTTACAAGAAGCCAAAAATAAGGCGATAACAAATGAAAATCATAATTTAGAACGGAAAATCAATGTAATCATGAAGCAATTGACCTTAATTCCAACCAACAATAAAAAAACGCGAAAAAGAAAAACGGAAAAAGAATACAATTCGTATTTAAAAACGCAGTCAATTACGCTACTACAAGATAATAAAGAATGTTTAGAACTATCATCCAAACTTATAAATAATGAGATTTCTATCTATAAAGTCCCGGTTAATTTGATCCATCCTGTTTGTCATTTCATAAGGCAAAAAAGAATCGAATCAACGGAAAATCATCAATATGAAACCGCCAAAAAATGCGACCAATTACTAACTGACCTACAAGAGCACTCAATCAACTTAATAAAGCCTGAAAAGAAAGATAATTCTGAATATATTGAACGTCTTAAAACAATCTACAATGAAGCGTTACTCAGAAAAAATAAGGCAAAAAATGAGTTCGATGACCAATTCAAACATTTGGATGAGGAACTAAATAAAGCTTTGAAAAGTTTCACAATCGAGTATAATGAAATTAATAAAGAAATAATTATCGAAGAAAGTGAAATCCAGAATTGTAAAGGATTCACACCGAGCCTCATGTTGTTGAATATGAAAAATCAAGAACAACTTTATTCAAAAGCAAACATGTTCAAAGAAGCTCGTGAATTGAATAAAAAGGTTAAAAATCAGGAAAAATTAGAGAAGGACGAGTTCGTGAAGCAGGGAACTGCTTCCATTCAAAACAAAAAAGTGGAAATCGAGAAAAATAAATCAAAAAGATTCAATTCAATTAACTCGTTCTGGGACGAGAAAAAAGCTTGGCTGCACAAGAAATACGTTAAGGCAATGGCAGAGTCAAATGACGAGATAAAATCAATCGCTTTGAGACTTCAGCAATTTGAAATAAAAGTGACAGATGAGCCATTTGTATTGTCAAAGGAAAAACAAATTATTAAAAACGATCAAAACGAATTGAATAATAATGGAAATGATAAAGAATCTGTCGCTTCTGATTCTAACTCTCAAAGATCAAGAAGCTCTTCAAGAATATCACGGGCTTCATCCAAATTTTCACGTGTTTCAAATTCAAACAAAGAAAATCAACCCAACTCCAAAGAGAATTCGTCAAATTTGAGAGAAAATCAACTCAATTCTAAAGATAATTCGTCTGTTGTGAGAGAAAATGAACTTAATTCTAAAGAGAATTTGTCAAATTTGAGAGAAAATCAACTCAATTCTAAAGATAATTCGTCTGTTGTGAGAGAAAATGAACTTAATTCTAAAGAGAATTTGTCAGGTGTGAGGCTAAGTTCGTCTGCTTCTTTGAGTGATAAAGATGTGACTGAGACAAGAATCAATGTGCAGAACAGCACGGTCAGTGCAATATCGGCACAGAATGATGGCGGCAATAATAAAGAAGAACCCGAGTTAGAGTTTCTTGAAGAAAACACGGACTCTTCAGATGGCGAATCATTAGAATTCCTTTCTTCGCGGTCAGGGAATGTTTCGTCCGAAGTGGCTCAAGAAAACCAAGAAGACTTGCCGTCATACTCGCGCTTCCTGAGCAAGAACAGAACAGAAATCAACGACGAGCCAAGGAAGAGGAAGAACCTGTGCTACTCCGAATTTCTGCAGAGCAAGAAGCAAATCAAGGACAACCAATCGTCGTACTCGACAGCGTCTTACTACTCGTACACAAACGAGTCAGATTCAATTTCTGCTCATGAATCAGCCAAGAAGAAAGAAGCAGCGGAAAATCCGAGCTATTTGTCCGACGGTTCTATTCAAGCGGGAGACAGCAACTCTTATTATTACTACTCTGAGAATCCGTCCAATTCTGGGTCGTACTATGAGTACTCGTACGTGACAGATGCTTCATATGAGTCACAGAATTCGCTGCTCGATTCGCAGTATTCTCTGAACTATTCGGGCGGCTACAACTACTCCGATTATTCACAGGTCTCTGAAGAACCAGCGTCGGTAAGCGCGCAGAGCTCTGCTTATTATTACTCAGACGCCTCGGGTAATTCTCAAGCTTCGTACTATTCGTATGGATCAAGTAAAAACTCGGGCCTGAATTTGAAGAAAAACGCAATCGGAGTCCAGGTGTCAAGCGCATCACTGGCTTTCAATGAGACGCGAGCGAGGAGGCTGCCGAAGAGATTCAATCCTTCACGGAGGCCAAATGCTTCAAGCGCTTCTCAGAATTCTGAAAGACAGATGTCAGATGCATCTAAAAGGTCAAATAATTCACAGGTCTTGAGTGAATCTCAAAAAGAAAGGCAAGTTTCTGACGCATCACAAAAATCAGACAAACCAAGTGAAAAATTAGTTTCTGATGCATCTAAAAAGTCAAAGGCATCAAACAAACCAAAAGAAAGACAAGTTTCTGATGCATCACAAAAATCTAACATTTCAAACAAACCAAGTGAAAAGTTAGTTTCTGATGCATCGCAAAAATCAAATGCATCAAACAAACCAAGTGAAAAATTAGTTTCTGATGCATCGCAAGCTGCAGAAGCATCGCAGCCAAATGAAGGTCAATTTTCTGATGCAAACAATTCACAGGTGTTGAATGAAAGACAAGTTTCTGCTGCTTCACAGATGCCAGGCAGCGGGCAGCCCGGCGGAGTCGCTGAGTCTGGCAGGTCTCATGCTTCAAACGCCTCAAAAGTTTCTAACGCTTCACAAAGGTCAAATGCATCAAGGAAAGGACAGGCAGGGGGGCGGCGGGCATCTGACGCATCGCAGCGATCGAATGAGCCACAAGGCGAGATGCAGCTTTCTAACAGTTCACAAGAATTGAGGCAGGCCTCTGGCGCGCCGCAGACCAATGAAAGGCACGTCTCTGCCGCATCACGCAATTCAGGTGAAGCACAGCAAGAAGAGACGCAAGTGCCGAACGCTTTACACGCATCGGACGCGATGCGAGTCTCTGCCGCATCTCACAGGTCAAACGCGTCGCGGAAGTCGGCCTTGCCAGATGCGGAGGCAGCGCAAAGCTTGGACAGGAAGCAAAGCGCGAGAGACGCGTCTGATGCTTCGCGCAAGTCGCACCCTTCAAATGCGCTGCGGGACAATGACGCGCATGCGTCTGATGCTTCGCGCAAGTCGCACCCTTCAAGTGCGCTGCGGGACAATGACGCGCATGCGTCTGATGCTTCGCGCAGGTCCAGCTCATCAAGAAAAATGAACTTTTCGCGAAGGCCTGGCCAGCAGCCTCCTCCCAGCGGCCAGACCTTTGGAAAGCAGCCCGCAGCCGTATCAGTTTCGCAGGCAGTCGAGAGGGAGGCGCCCGATGCAGCCATCCAAAACCAGTCAAACGCATCAAACGCAGAGCAACCTTCCAGCACACATGATGCCTCAAAAGTTCACCCAAATATTGCCTCACAAAATTCTGATCACTCAAACTTATCACATCACTCAAATGTATCACATCACTCAAATTTATCACATCACTCAAATTTATCACATCACTCAAATGTATCACATCACTCAAATTTATCACATCACTCAAATTTGTCACATCACTCAAATGTATCACATCACTCAAATGTATCACATCACTCAAATGTATCACATCACTCAAATTTATCACATCACTCAAATTTATCACATCACTCAAATGTATCACATCACTCACGGAACGTTGATGCTGTGAATTCAGCAGGAGGCGAGAGGGGGGCGTCTGCCCAAGGCGGCTACTATTACTATGAAGATGAGGAAGAGAGGCAGTACTACTATTACTATGATGTCGAAGAGGAGGAAGAGGAAGAGTGGGAAGACAGCCAGGAGACGATCAGCGAGACGAACAGGCGGCAGCATCGGCGCAGCAACGGCGGCAATTTCGATGAGTCGCCTTTTTCATACAGGTCGTACAACGACACTGCTACATACGAATACGATGAAGAAGATGGAGCAGCGAAAGAACCGATTGGAAGCGCGCGCCAGATCATGGGCAGCATGACAAGCACATCTCTCTGCTAGTCATTTTTTTATTCTATTGTTATTCTTTAAAAATAAAAATAGTAGTAACCTTGTTTTTTTTTGTCATTAAGACAAATTGATATAAAAGACTGTAAAAGAAATTATCAAGACAAGTTGATTTAAAGCAATTTTAAGATAAATCATTGAATTTATTTCAAGGTTTTATTGATTCTTTTAATTCCTCTGATTCCTTTTTCCTTTCTGGAGATAACAATTTTTTAAAAAAAAAAAAAAATGCATCGCCCGGGAATCGGACCCGGACCCCCACCTTGGCAAGGTGAAATTCTACCATTAGACCAGCGATGCTTCCTGAAACATGAAAAAATTATTTATATATCTATGAAATATAATAAAATACTCATCAAATTATTTCTCTCAGAAATAAAAAAAACGATTTTAAAACACAGATTTTCATCATTTTTATCTAACTTATAAAAAGGCAAAATCATACAAAAACGAGCATATATTAATTTAATGATAAAGTTCCATGAAATTCAATAGCTCCGATATCGAGCAAATAGTGACCCAGCCAATTTTTTCCAGTGACCCTCATTTGAATGTACTTGAACTCTTTTCCGGTGTTTTTTGCTATTTCGAACGTGTGAGTGATGTCTCTTCCATTTGTGAAATTGCAGTTAGTCTGATGGTCAATTTTTTCCCAATTGACCTTGTCATTTGACCCTTCAATTACCCACGACTTTGGGTGGTAGTCGGACGACATGTCGGTTCTCAAAGTGTAGCTCGTTGGCGAGACTCGATTTTCCTTGAAGTCGAACCTTATCCACGAATTCTGGCTGTTTTTCGTGTAGAAGTAGAGCTGGTCGGTCTCGTACTCGATGACATTTGAAGGCGGAAACAGCGGGTTTGCAACCGACGAGGCGGTTATTTCTATTGAATTTTGAGTGCCGTCAATGTCCTGGTTTCGGATGAAGTTGATGATGCCATCAAACTGGTTCTCGTTGTTGAACAAGATCTCGATTTTGCTCGATTTATTCTTGGCGGTTGGAAAACGGTTTTTCTCAAATTTGTAACGATAATTCAATTTTTCATTTCTCTTTGTTTCTTGCTTCAACCTGGACGCCAAATTCAGCCACGTCTCACTCGTCAAATCATTGAAATTAAAAAATTCCAAGAACTCAAGAATATTCTCACTCTCAACATTGACAAATTGAACATGCTCGTACAATTGAAAATATGATCGTTCAATTGAATAAATTGAATTGACTACTTTCAAAAGTTGATCTTCCGCTTTCAATTGAAGTTTGGGAGAGTTTAGAATGGAATTCAAAATATTGAGAGGAAGTTGACTCATTTGCTTGATTTGTTCCTCATCGTCTTCATTGATCTCAAAAAATTGTGACGATATGAATTCAATTTCTGATTCAATTTCTTGTTTGAAAAATTTGTCATTTTTAAGGTGATTTTCAAGCCTTCCAAAAACATTGTTAAGAGTAAGAGTGTCGCTATTATTAGGACTGTGAACTTTTATCGTGTCTGAATTAAGTATTTTAATGACTTCTGAAATAAAAGGAAGTTCAGATTCTGGAATATTATTATGATCAAAATTTATTAAATTTAAAAAAACTGAAAAATCACCCGTTTCTTGGGTTTCAATTATAAAATTGTCGGATGTTGGATCAATTGAATGGAGCTGACTAATTTTGGGTGATAATAAATCAGCAATAAAACGACTTGTTGGGAATTCTTCGCCATTAACAATAAACGAAAAATCTTTCTTATACATATTGAATGGTGCATTAATTATTGATGATTTTTTGAGTTTTAAATAATTTATTTCAGACATAAAATTTATTGGAAGTTATGGTCAAATAAAAAGACCTTTAAAATAACGGAAAAGCTTAAAATGATAAAAGAAATTATAACCATATTTTTGCGAAAATATTTTTACTAAAATTTTTTTAAAAAAATTAAATATTTGCATCTAATTTCATTCAAAAATTCAATTTTTAATAATTTCATATCTAATTTCAGACTAAATAATGCAGTATTGAAATTAATACAATTGAATAAAATTGTTAATTGTTAGGAAGTGATTTCCAAGTAATTATTTGTTATTAATTTTGATTTTCAATTGATAAATAACTACAAGAAATCAGAATTATTAATTTATTCTTGGTGGAATTCAAGAAAAAAAAATTTGTCAAATAATTGTATGAATCAAGAAACGATAACACTTTCATCAGCTGGATTAAAGAATATTGTTAAAACTAGTCAAGAAGGAAATTTAGACTTTTCATTTATATTTGGCGAAAAAGAAATTAAAATTCCTACAATTTTTGCAGAATTTATTTCACCAATTGTATCACATCTTCACCAAAGTGATCCCACTATTGACACACTTAATTTTAATGATATCGTAAATAACATTAGAACATTAAAAAAGAAAACAAACAATAATAAATTCATTACAGAGGCCACCCTTTCTAATCTAGCCAAAATTTCTCAAGGATATCCTATACCAATTTCAACTAATAAAGAAGAAGAAAATATAGAGATGCGAAATCTTTTATATTTATCGATTTTTATTGGAAACGACGAGTTATATCAAAAACTAAAACATATAACTATCATGAACAACGAAAGTACCGAAATCGAAACATCTCTTGAAGAGCTTGACATTTTTTATACTGTTTCAAGAATATTCCCAGGAATTGAATATTTTGGTCTAATTAATGATATAGCGAAAAAATTAAGATCGAAAGATAAAGAGAAAATGAAAAGCATTTCAAAACCAGTTTTATATTTACTTATTACTTCTCCACATTTTAACTTTGATGACGAAGATTGTTTAGTTGATATCATCAATGATGTCTTCACAAAAAGTTCTAATGACAAGAACGAATATGAAGAAGAAGAGTTGTACATCAACATCTTTTATGAAGCCGTTGATTTTTCACAAATAAGCATAGAAAAAATTGAAGAAATGCTGAATGAAATTGACTACACGAAAATGACAAAAAATCTCTGGAATATAATTTGTGAAGTCATCAAAAACAATATAAAAAGCACGAAAAGAAAGGAAAAAGAAGAACAAACATTCGAATTTGATGGAAACTCAAATCATCGATTTGAAGGAATTATTTTCAACCTGTCAAAAAAATCAGGTGGAAACGTGTCAGACAAAGGAATCGTCGATGTCGCATCTTCTAATTTTAAACCCGAAATGCCTCCTAAAAATGCTGTTGATTTTGACAGCAGCAATTATTTCAAATCAAACAGCATTTATGGCCAAGCCTGGCTGAAGTATGATTTCAAAGACAGGAAAATCCGTCCAACACACTACTCAATCAGAACGAGAAATAACAGTGACAATCATAATCCGCGAACGTGGGTCATTGAGGTGTCAAACACTGGTCAGGAAAACGACTGGAGAACGATAGACACCAAAAGCAATGTGAGCAGCGTTTCAAAACGGAATCAAAGTGACACATTTGAAATCAGCACAAAACTGGCATCAAGCGAGTTCTACAGATACATCCGCTTCAGACACACAGACTTTACATCAGGAAATTGTGGCGATTTGGCCATTTCATCACTTGAATATTTTGGAGATTTGATTTAATTTTTATAAATATTTATTTAAATACTGTTCAAAAACTAGACCTCACAATTTTGTGAGTAAATTGAATTTTTTGTGATATGGAAACATATTGAAAATTTTTATTTAATACTTTGTTAACCAAAATCTTTTAATAAAATACGTGAATCATCAGCACTTCACACTCTTTTAAAAGTGGCGCTGTTGAATTGATGGCTCTTAATGATGGTATTGCTGCTGATTGGTCTTAATGACTATCTTCATTATTACCAATATCAGTGTGCTTTATCATCCAATTCTGTTGCAAACAATGCTTGATCTAAAACAATTACTTTTTTCCTTTTATTCGTCTATTCTGATATGCTCGAATAACCTCTGATCTTCAATCGATATATCTATATGAAAATTGTATTTTTTTCAGTAATATTATATATAATAAATTAATTTTATTGAAAAAAAAAAAAAAAAAATATAGTTTATTGAAATCGAATGACATTTATATTTTGACAAAAATTGAATACTTTATGATAACATAAAATTTTTGAATATAAATTTCGTCGATAAAAAGAATTTAAAAAAATAGTATCTTTTATTAAATCATTTTTTATTTATGAATCCAAAACCAAATAAATCCATTTTTCATAGCTCACCGTTGCCATTTCCAAAGGTTGATACAAATGAATACCTGAAAATCAATAAAAAAAGATATGAAATAATATCCGCATTTCAAAATCAAGTAAATAACATCACATCTGAAACATATCCATCCATAATCAAATATGTTGAAGATAATTCGGAATGTTTTTTAAAAGATAATGATACTGCAGTTTTATTTCTTCGAATTCTTAACCACTTTATTCAATTAAAGTTCAAAGAAATAGAACTTATTATTGACATTGGTATTTATTTTTCCGATAAAGTCAAACAATGCAAAATTACAGAAACAGATATCATAAGATCTGCATCATTAACCACAATTAATTATTTATTCATGAAAAATGCAATTTCGATTGAAACCATCATTGAGAAATCCAAAACCGATGATCTTATTTTCATCAATTTTTATCCAGAAATTAAAATATATGAACAAATATACATTCAAAAGAAAGAAAAAATATTTAAAAATGGTCGCGAACCAAATGATGAACTCATAAAAATTTTGGAGGATATCAAAAAAAATCCAGAAAACCATATTTTAAATAGGAACAACAATTATTATCCATCACCGCTTTATAAAGCAATTGTTGAAGATGACGTTGACACTTTCCAATCAATTCTTTCGAAGAACAATTTCAGTGTCAATTATATATTTGAGAACTCAATATATGAGCGTGTTCATGCAATTGATTATAATTTATCTCTTCTTCAAGTCGCTGCAATTTATGGATCATTGAATGTTTTCAAGTTCTTGTGGATGCAAAGTGACATTGATATTAAAGGAAATCTTTTATGCTACGCTTATTCTGGAAGAAATAGAGATATAATTCACTTGTGTGAACAAAAATGTTCATTTGATAATGTCATTAATTTCGCCATTTCTTCACACCAAAACGATCTTGTTGACTATTTCATTGAAAACTTTGAAGATAAACTCATTGAAGACGATGAATATATTTTGAATTATTTCCAAGATGATTCTTTCAATGACGATAATGATAATCCATATAAAAAATTGCCTTTCAACAGCATTTTAATAGCATTCAGAGCTTTAAATTACAATATAATTCACAAATGCATCAACAAGATTGTGTTTTTGATCGAGAATCTCCAAAAGTCATCATACATATCGTTAATTCTTGCAAATTGCATGTATGACTTGGAATTGTTTAGATTCATGCTGGCACACCAAAACAGATACCCACACTTGATTGACTCGCATGGAATAATTGAGTATGATAAAGCAACAGATTGTCACGCATTGGCTGCAATAAAGGTAGTTATAAGTTATGAAAACATGAACTTCTTGTTCCAATTACTCAACATTTGTGTTATCAATGATCCAACTGTTGTTGATCTCATTTTGGACTTGCAAAAGGCTCCAGGATGGGATGAGTTTCATGAATTTGTTAAAGAAAGATTCCATAAAGAGTTGTTCTTACAAATTTTATTGTTCTGCTCCGAAGAAACCATCATAAAAACGTTTAAACTTTATAATTGTATTGAATCTGAAGATTTTTTAGATGAATTTGCATTAGTGGCGTCAGATTGTTTTTCTAAAAAAATGTTTGAGTCAATCATTGAAAAACTTTCATCGATATTATCGAAGGAAACAATGAAGAAGATAAAAGATAACTTTGAAAACAAAGGAAATACTGAATTTGCTCAAATAACTTCATCAACATATAATACTAATAAATAATATCATTTTCACATTCATATTTAAATAATTATAATATTTCGTAGGAAATAATCTTTTATTAAAGCTTTTCTATCTTTTTCTCTTTTTTGCTATTTCATTTTGAAACATTGGCTGAACTATACCTTTGAGAGTATCTGGCTTTAAAGAATTAATATCAATATTTTCTTTGATGACATAATCGATAAATGTTGTGTAAGTGGCACCAATTGCACCAGTTATAAATGCAGCTGATGTACCAGAAATAACTCCTCCGATGACTGTTCCAATTCCAGGGATACATTTTATTGCGTTTACAACTGCTGTTCTTACCAAAAAGCTAGCTGCACCATTATATAAAGTGCATGAAAGTATCAACAGAATTTTCTCAGGTGAAACATTAATCCCATATATAGCGGTTATACCTGCTAGCATCGCTATTTCTACTGGAATTAAAAGAGCAGCATCTGTGAATGGAATTGGACTTCCTCCAGCAGCAGCAGCAGCAGCAACTGCTCCAGATATCACGCCAATTGAGCAGTCTCGTTTATGTTTTATAGACGCAATTTGGGCATTATTTAACGTTTCATGCAAAATACATGGCAAATTATCTTTGATAAGACCAACAAGTTCTTCAAGACCAAATGCTTCATATACATTTTGGTTAATAATGCGTTCTTTGGCCAAAACAGGAATAACGCCAACCACATTCAAGTTAATGCTTTCAATGTAACGTTTCATTTCATTACTGACATGAGTATCAAATGATTGCGTGATAACAATGATTATTGGTATATTTTTCAAATCTGAATGATTTGAGAACTTTTCAATGAAATCTTTTTCAAAATTTTGAAAACGCTGCGCTTCAGATTTTACACAATATAGCAAACAATGGATGCACTGGCTAATGTCTTTTGGGTTATGAATTTTTGAAATTCCTTTTAATAGCTCTTTTTGTCTTGATTCTCCAAGTTCAAAACCAGGTGTATCGTATATATTTAAATTGAGATCTGGCTTACAATATTTTGTAATATGCTGAGTAACAGCATTTCCAATTCCTTCATCAGCTAATTGTTCACGGAAAAGATTGTTAATAAGCGTGCTCTTTCCACAACCAGTGATCCCAACAACCATTATGTTCAGTGTTTTCAGTTTTTTTAGTTTTCCTTTTAAGCAATTTTCAACACATGATGTCAACTTATCTGAAAAACGGTCTCGTTGTTGACTAGATTCATTGCTTGGTTCATTTAAGTCAAAGAGAATGTTTAAATCTGATGTTTCAATTGATTCGTTCCAATTGAATTCTTCACTCAATTCACTCTCTTGGCTGCTTTGGCTCGATCCCATTTGCTTTCTAAGGACAATAAATAAATGATATGATTTATTAAAATTTATTTCATAAGGTGAAAAGGCTGTCTTACTTTTACTTGAAAAAAAAAAAATCAACATCTGAAATTTGAATTACCTACGTTGACGGTTGGAAAGTTTTCTGAAGTTTATATTTTTAAATCTTTTTCATTTAATAAGTATTATTTTTAAGAATTAAATTTCATATCAAAATAATTTTTTTAAATAATCTTATCAATTTTTTTATGTCTAACTTTTTTCAAATAATTATAAAGGTTTCCGAACAAAAACCAAATAATTATAATCTTAACGAAATAGTTTGTTTATTTACACATATTCACAAATATAAGGTATAAGCCTTGTTAGTTATCTATTTGAATAAAAGCACGTTACTTTTTTTAAGAAGGTTCCTCAGAAAAAGCTTAAATTTACCCAAACCGTTTTCATAAATTTTAATACAAATATATTCCATTCTTTTTTAAAGAAAATATTATGAATGCTTCTAAAAAAGCATTAAAGAATGATGATTTTATAACATACCATATAAGAACTTTTATAGAAAAAGTATACGTTTAAAAATTGAGAGATGCAAATCTTTTAAAAAGTTCATTCAAAAAGTTTATCCTTTATTATTTGAAAGATTTACAGTAAGTTGAAATATCTTGGACCAATTCAACTTACTGTATTGTTTAATTTTATTAATCTAAATATAGATTGATTTTAAAAATACTTTTTATTAATAAATCTTAATATTGATATGAATATTAATTATATTTGTGACAATGGTTCAATCTACTCAAATCAAATACTAAAATCTAATTGTTTATTTATTACAATTCAGCATGAAAATATTGAGATTATTAAAAATTATTTATAATTTTGAAATGAGTAATCATTAAATATATCCAGAGAATCACACAAACTTTTATTTTCATGAAACCTCGTTATTTTATAATTTTGACGGTGCATTAGTGCATTATACATTATTAGAGAATCACACATAATACGCACACACCCCAAAAAAAAAAAAAAAAGAGAATTTTTTAAAATAAAATTGAATTTTTAATGACTATTGTTAATAAAATTTTCAATTATAGATCTTATTTCACCATTTTCTGCTAAATCATAAGGCGTTTTTCAAAAGTATTATAAAAAACCGTGAAACAATAATAATTTAATTTCAAAAACAAATAAAACAATTAATGTTATCTTTTATATTAGTACGAATATTACTTTTTGATAATAACAACTTTACAATCTCTACATTAGAATGCATGACTGCAAAATGCAGAGCAGTTAAATGAGTTAAAAAAAGAATAAAAGAAGAATATTATTAAAAATTACAAATCGGTTAATATTATTAAAATATTAAAATTGAATTGGATTCAAAATATTTCATTCAAATTTCATTTATAAAATGAATAATTGAATATCATTTGAAAATAAAATCTATTAAAAACCCAATTAAAAAATTAAAATTTAATGCAATTTAAAACTGATGATTTTAAATTATATGAAAAGTAATTGAATTTAAAATTTGATTAATTTGAATTGAAAATACGATTAAATTATTAAGTTGTAAACATAATGAAAAATAGAAAACATAAAAATATATAATACATTTACATCAATTGTTTTACATGATAATAAAAGTTTAACTATAACTATATTATCTAAATTAACTGCTAAATGTAACGGTGCACTATAAAAAAATTTTTTTTCCAATTTTATCAATTATTTTGTCAGAACTGAATTTAAAAAGATTTTTCATTTTAAATCTTCGTATTAAAATATTTTATTTCGAATTCCATTTTAATATTATATTTAAAATACCATAAATATATATTATTTTAAAATCCAATTCAAATAGTATATTTGAAATATCATTGAATTATTGTATTGAAAAATATGATCAGGTAAAAATTGAATTTAAAATATAATTTCTTTTATTTACGTCAATATCATCACGAGATAATAAAAGCTTAACAATTTCAATTCTATTCCTCATGACAGCAATATGCAAAGGATTATCATTAAAAATATTTCAAAGAATTATATTGTAACATTTTATTAAAAATATATTCTCCATTCAAATATTTTGAATTAAATATAATTTAAAATAATATATATTGAAATATCATTCAAATAAAAAATTTTGAAATACCATAAATAATTGTTATTTTATTATGAACTTCATTAAAAAAAAAGAATTAAAAATTACTATTGTATTAACATCTATTTGCTTATTTAATAATAAAATTTTAACCATTTCCACATCATTTTTTTCAACCGCAATTCTTAATGGTGATTGGTTAATTTATAAGAAAAACAGCATTTCAAATAATAACTTGTATAAATTGCATTTAATATTTGAAATAAAACTACATTAAAAGATATGAATTGAAAAATGAAATTAAAATTTTTAGTATATAAAATTTCATTAAACTGTTAATATAAATACCATTTATATACAATATAATAAATTACATTAAATAGCTTTAATTGGAAATATAATTAAAATATTTACTTTTTAAATTTGATTTAAAAATAAATTGTTTTTGGAATCCTATTTAAAAATAAACTCTCATAAATACCTTTCAATTTAAGATCGATTTTGTCAGATGATAAAAATAATTTAACAACTTCATATTTCTTTTCTTCAATAGCTATAAATAATGGTGTTACTTCATCAATAAAATCATAAATAGAATTTTCGTAGTTTCTTTAAGTTTTCTAATTTTATTTAATAATTAAAATAAAAATGCCTGGAAGATTTGCGTCAATTTTTGGATGTGATAATAAAAGTTTACAAATATTTACATATCCCTTTTCAGCTGCAATATATAATGGTGTTCCATTTTCATATAAAATTAAAAATTTTATTAAATTAAAGAATATAAAATTTTATTTAAATCTAATAAAAATTTCATTAAATATGAATAAAATTCCATTTCAAAATACATTTTAAAATGTTATGAAAAAAAGTTTGATAAAAATGCTATAAAAACAATTTTTTTGATATTAAAACTGTATGAAAAAAAACAAAATATTTATAATATTAATAATGTTAACATCAATGTTTTCGTTTTTTAATAAAAGGTCAACAATTTCAAAAGAATTCTTTTGAACTGCGAAACCCAATGGACTAATAAAAACCAAAATAATTTAAACATAACAAAAAAAATATTTTTAAGTAATATTATTCAAAACTATTTGAAAAATGCATCCATTTAAATTATTAATTATAAATTGCATTAATAATATTTATTGAAAATTGCATGAAAAAAATTTTAACTTGTTTAAAATTATATTAATATAATAACAATGAAACATAATTAGAAAAAAAATATTTGTTTTTAAAAATACCTGCAAATAAATTAACATTAGTTCTTTTATTGGACAATAAAAGTTTGACAATATCAACATTCTTTTTTCCAATGGCTGCTGTCAATGGAGTAAGTGTATATTCCCAAAATCTTTTTTCAAAAGTAGCTTGATAATTGACATTTACTAAATTTTCACTTAAGATATCATTAACAAGATTGTAATATCCATATCTACATAATAGAAAAAACTCAATGTTCTTATTTGCTGGTTTAAAAACAAATGAGAAATTGTAATTCAAAAGACTTTTTCTAGAAATATAATGATTAAATTGATCATTTGACAATTCAAGAAAATACGATGCCATTTCATTATGATGACATTTAATGCTTTCTTTAATACATTCTTTATAATCACATTTTATTTTATATTCTTCAAGAATGTGAATGATTTCAGGATTATTTCCATGAATTGCATATAAATAAGTTCTATCAGTCATTTCAACATTGTTTAATCTTAAATAATTAAATATTTGAATTGATCCATAAAAAGATGCATAGTTTATAAGATTCGTTATATAATTTCTGAGTAGTTTATTTGATTCAAAAAATGATTTATTAACATTTGACGAGAGATTTATGTTGTTTTTGTTAACATGAATAACAAATTCATCGATTAAATCGTTTTGAATTAATGTGCAAATATAGCTGTCATTCGTTCCTTTTTTCCTTTTATTTTCAAAATCTTGAATATCACAAATTTTTTCTTGTATTTTTCGTGATGTTTCGTCATCCAGATATTGCTTGATTTCTGGATATAAAAAGCATTGATATTGTATAGAAGCTGATTCCTTGATATAGTCTGCAATATCTTGATCAATGACAATAATTTCTTCTTCGATACAAATTAAAATAAGAGTCCTTTGTACCATAAATATATTGAAAAGCTCTCGATTTGAAAAATTCAACTTAATATCGTTTTTGAAATGATGCATAATTCTCTTAATTTTATTGTAAAAATTTGATAAGCGGTAATGATTATTCGTAACTTTTAAAATTAAATTAAGAAGTATTTTGAACTCTAGCTTATCTTCTGTGATTTTTTTGTCTAATATTATTTTAATTAGATTTTGAAAACGATAATCCTCTTCTTCTTCAATAGAATTATCTAAAAATGAAAGGAAAGTCTCTTGGATAATTTTTTTCTCTGAAAAATATTCATTAAAATCCATTTTATTAAACAAAAATATATAAGGTAGAATCAATAACAATAAGTAACCTATTTCAATGCATTATTATCGTCATGGTGAAAAATTAAATTTAAATTATGAATAAAATTTTAGAATGACTGTATTGCATTCTCTTTTACAATTTGAAAATATGTTTTTATAAATATATATACTCCAACATGAACTAATATCAAAATTAAAAATAAAAAAATTATTCATATAATGCATATATTTCATGATAATTTATAAAAAGTGCAAAAAAGTTTCAAACTTTTTTTTCTGATGTACGGTACAAAGTCAATATTGACCTTAACCTCTGGGGTCAATAAGTATCGGGGGCGATAAGGATTCCCCTTTTTTTAAAAAAAAAAAAAGTTTATAGTTAGTGGAAAAAAGTCTGTTTCAGGACAAAAGTCTGTTTCACTTCACATGTCGAAAAAAATAAGTTTTTTAAAACAATATAGAGAGTTTTCACTCTTTGTTTATAATGAATATAAAATATTTATGTATAAATATTTTATTTAATTCAAGTAAATACTAATTTCTTTTATATTCATGAAAATTCCTTTATTCAATTTTGATAGGACAAAAAAAATAAAATCGTTAATTTTTCAAAAATTAAATAAGATTCAAGATTTATAATATAACATTTATATACTAATACTATTAATCTTCATTATATAAATTGTGTGAGAACTTAATTATTTGATATTGACTCTTTTTTATACAATATCAAATATTCTGAAAATTTGAAAATTTTATATTAAAATCATACCTTTTAGGAAATGGCATGTTAATTAACTAATAAACAATTTTAAGCTATTCATGAATATGCTATTTATTTTGAAGAATATCCTTTATACATTTGGATAAACGCCATTTTTTAAAAAAATAAAAATTCAACAAATATAATGATATTTTGTATTTAAGACACAATATTAAGTATTCTAAATATTTGATTGTGTATGTTTCATTTTATATGTTTAAATGCTTTATTATTTGAAATTTTGGTGAAATTCATTGAAATCCATATTTTTAATAATTTCATATTTCCTTCCAATTCTTATTCATATTTTATTTATTTTATTTATTCAATAAGAATTATATCGTAGATGATTCTCAAATAATCTAATAATAATAAAAATTATAGATCGGATTTGTAAATATCATTCTTTTTTATAATATATTTTTAAGATGACCTCTTCTGCAGAGTTATCATAGTCTCCATATTTTGTTTATATGATATACTAATACGTGTATTTTGGTATAATAATATATAGAAATCACAGTATTTCATGAAAAATTCAGCTGGATAATGATGTTTATTGTAAGTTAATAATTTTTTGAATTCAAAAATGTTTTTTTACTATCTTCTGAGCTATTTTAAGCAATATAACTTCACTTTTTATGAACAAGTTTTTCGTTCATATTTACACTATATATATATATAAAACATAATATAATTCTGCATTAATATTATCAGATATGATTATTTGGAAAAATTGAAATAAAGAATATAGATAAAGTTTTATTTGGAATATAAAGATATATAATTATAATATATCCATAAGATAAAAAAATAGCCGAGAAATGTTCTAAAATTCAATTATTTGCATTCATTTTTTTGTCATTTAAATAAATATTGAATATTTTATTCAATATTTCATTAATTAAAATCAGGTACTACTGTTTTGTTTGCTTCAAATTTATTTGGGCATCTTTTCAAAATTAAAAGTAATATTAGCATGATACCTAATTTGCAGAAATAATATTCATTTGATGATTTAGTTTCATCTTATACTATTGTAACAAGCGAAAGTGATTACATAATAGAAGATAATTTTTATATTAAAAATGAATAATTTTTAATTAGATTTTGATAAAAATAAAAATGAATAATTAGTTTTTATAAATTTGATTTATCAATTATTTTACAGCCATTACTCTTTTTACTTACCATTACTCTTTAATAAATGCTCATTTTTCTTCAATTTTAAAAGATTTTTAGTAAATGTTTCAAAAAGTTTACTTTTGAACTTTTTGAGACTGATGCCAAAAGAAATATTTTAAATTATCTTAATAAAAACATAGTAATATGAAGAAAAATTCCCATCAATTAAATATAAATATATATACAAATACTAAAAAATGAAAACATATGATTGTTTTTATCAATTATTTATATGATTTTATTTTTCCTTTAAAATACTTTTAAATGGTATAAAAAATGATTGCATTTAATGCATTTTATTATTATAAATTTTCATGGAAAAATTATTATTCTATAATGAAGAAACAGTAGTGAAACAGACTTTTGTCCAGAAATTGACTTTTGTCCACTAACTATACAT
Source organism: Tritrichomonas musculus (assembly GCA_039105265.1). NCBI lineage: Eukaryota > Parabasalia > Tritrichomonadida > Tritrichomonadidae > Tritrichomonas > Tritrichomonas musculus. Next base: position 385,714 of record JAPFFF010000012.1, read on the forward strand.
TCTTTTTATTCTTTCAATTTTTTGAAAAGATATTTAGCTGGTTATAAAAAACCTAAAATTTCATTGAATGAGTTTCAGAAAATTTGATATACAAATCAAGTTAATGAATTTGGATGAAGCATTTATAATACAGGTTCAAAATTCAAAAAGTAAACTCAAAATAGATGAAAGTAATCTTGACATATTTTTTAGAATAATCAAAGGAGAAAAGGTCAATCTCTGTGTTTCTAATTTATTTGATATATTTAAACTATCAACATACTTTAAAAGCAATGATATCTTAGAATTGCTAGATAATACATTATTGAAAGTTTCTAATATTGGCGATATTTGCTACATTTTATTAAACAAACCAATTTCAAAAGAAGAAGAAAAATATCTCCTTAAATTTCTGAAAATTGGAAAGATGGGAGAAAAACTAAGCAATCAAATTGATGAATTTATCAAAGATTGCCATTTCATTGATTTTCCAACATCTTCGATTTTCCAAATTTTATTAGGATGCACAAAGAAAGGCTTGATTAATCACGATCATTTATATCGAAAAATTCTGACTTCAATATCAGAAAATTTGTGTTTGCTGCCGTTTATTGATGCATTTGAACTTGTCGACGAAGAAAAGCAGGAACTGTTCTCTGCAATTCAATCAATTGAAAAGAAATGCGAAAACCAAGAAAAAATTAGAAATGAAATTAATCAGAAAAGTTCAGAAAACAAGCCCGAAAATGATGAAATTCTCAAGTTACAAAAAGCAAATGAAAAATTCTTAAAGGAAAGACAAGAAAGAGAAGAAATAATGAAAAACTTGAAACAAGAGAATGAAAAACTTAAGAAGCAACTATTGAAAGAAAATTCAAATAATGTGCAAGAACAAAGTGAAAACTCAAATGATGTAATTTTAAAGTTACAAAAAATCATTGAAAAACAAAACAGAAAATTTTCAAAGAAACTGCAAGAAAAAGAAGAAATGATTAATAAAATGAAAGAAGAAAATGATGATCTCAAAAATCAAATAGCAAATATAAATCATCACGATAACTCTGGAAACAATATTGAATCAAATGATAAAATTTCAAATTTACACAAAATAATTGAAAATCTCAAAAAAGAGCAGAATGAAAGAGATGAAATAATAAATAAATTAAAAGAAGATAATGACAATCTGATTAAACAATCAAAGCAAGAGAAATTGGAGCCAAACAGCAGCTTCCAGTTTGATGAAAATGAAATTGCTGATCTCTACAATTTATGCACGAAATACAAGTCATATTTAGAAAAAGAGCAAAAGAAGAGTGAAGAAAAGGATGAAACTATTCAAACACTGGAAGAAAACAAAGAAAAATATAAAGAAGCATTCATAAAAGAAAAAGAAAAGAATGATTTCAATACAAAACTTATCTCTGACTTAACAAAGGAGAATGAACAACTTAAGAAACAAACAAATGAAAACATCATTGATAAAGAACAACCCCCAATTAATGCTATAATTGGGAGAAAAGATAAATATCATCCACCAACATCGCCGAAAGAATTGAAACGAATAGAAACGTTCAAAGAAAATGAATCAATCGTAGAAAACGGTTTTTATACATACAAAGATAAAATAACACATAAAAATGTTACAAAGTTTATTAAAAAAGATCTTGACAAATCGATCTCCCAAACGGAGATAATTTCATCTACTACACAATTGAAAATAGATGCAAAGTCATTATCGAAACATGAAAAATTGTCAATATTTCAAAGAATTGATGTTTGGGAAGCAACAACTTTTTATGAAGCAATTTATATGAAGAAGAAAGTTTCAAATAAAGTTTGTGTGCTCAATTTTGCATCATCAACACAACCTGGCGGAGGAGTTTTAAATGGGCGTAATGCACAAGAAGAGACTCTTTCAAGACAGTCATTTTTATATTTTTCATTAAATTCTAAAAAAGAATTTTACGAACATAATAAAAAGTTTTATGATCCTTTCGGAACAGATTACATGATTTATTCACCTAATGTGATGATTATTCGTGATGACAATGATGAATTAATTGAGGCTGTTAAAGTTTCCATCATTTCAGCTGTCGCTGTGAATTATTCTGAAATTAAACAAAAGTATAAAAAAGGTGAAAAAGATCAAGCTGTCTATGATAAAATGAAAAATAGATGTCGTAGAATTCTGAAATTGTGTTTATTGAAGGGAAACGATATCATAATATTGGGCGCTTTTGGCTGCGGCGTTTTCCAAAATTCACCTAAAATGATCAGCGAAATATTCAAAGAGCTTCTTGTTGATGAATCAATAGGAATAAATTTCAAGAAGATTATTTTTGCCATTAAAACTAAACCAGGAACATCAAACGAGACTTTTCAAATATTCAAAAATACATTGTCATTGCCAACTAAAAAATTTTGATAATTTTCATTTTATTTCTTTTAGATATTATACATAATTAGTGAAAAAGATTTGTTTTTTCAATTAATTTAGATTTTTTTTTCTCAATGATTTCCACTTTTTGAAAGTTCATCAGAAAAGACTATTTATACTTTCAATGATCCATAACAAATAATAATAATAATAATAATAATAATAATTAGTTATATTAATTACTTTGCAATCTATTTCATGGAACTCATAACTTTTTGTTTAAAAAATAAATACAAAAATAATGATTGCAGTCGAAAATTGATTTTTTTAGATATTGAAAATTTTCATGATTTCCTCATTCTTTGGAAATGAATCAATAGAATTATATTCCATGTAGAAAATGATAATAAGTAATTTAATAATTAAATGATGTTTAAATCAAAATAATTTATGAAATTCTAGCAATTGGAATCCTATTAAAATCCTCCTAAATGAATAATCAAAGACGGTAATCATTCTTATTTAAAATAATTTAAATATAATAATGATTTTGACGATTTGATTTTGACTCCTGATTCATCAACTAGTGCATATGATTTGAAGCAAATATTGAATGAACAAAATCGACGATTTCATTTTTGCATGAATAAATTAGATAACTCATCTGTGATAATTCTCATGATTTTTGGTTCATATCTGATCATAATTCATCTATGAACAAACATGTATGTTTCTAAGATTCCATAACTTTTTTCATACTCTGAATCAGGCAAATAATCATCAAGCAAATTGTACATTTTTGCAACTTTTTTTTTCCAAATACTGCTGATATGTAATTGTTCGTTCTTTCTAGTTGTATTTTTTCTCAGAATTATCAATGAGAAGAGACCATAATTCAAGAATCATCTCACGAATATATTTTTGGAAAAGCATTCATGTGTATTTACAGTTGGAGCAAAAAGAAGTTGAATGAAAAAATATTTTATAAAAATCTAAGTTGTATAATTATTCAACGAAATGTTGTTACATTCAAATAAAAAAAGATCTTTTTTATTGTAGTTTTAACTCAAAACCTTCATAAAAAAGTTCATTAATCCTTTTTGCTTTTTTTGATAAATTTTTCATGTTAACTCTGCCAAATAAAATTCGATATGGTGGAGAATATAAAGCTGTACTGACTTCATTAATAATATGCTTTAATTCATCAGTAAAACAATTCATATATTCTTGATTTTTTTCAATGATATCAAATAAGTCTGATGGATTTAGAATAGGATCTTCTTTGTTTACTAAATATATATGATCATCATTTGCATATCTATTTGTATAATGCTTAACTGATAAATATTTTTCATCAAATTCAATTTTTACTTGAGTTTTTGTAATTCCATCTTTCATAAATAAATTATCAATATTTGTGGAATTCATTACTTTTTTTGAATAGAGTTTTTTATTGGAAGCATTGTGATCTTCTTTATATTTTTCTTGATCATAAAATTTCAAAAGATCTAAAATATAAAATCTGATATACAAAAAAAGGCTTTTGTTACTTTGGGTATTATGATTAAAATGAAAAATAAAAGGATTATTTTGGTTTAACTTGATTATGTTTGTTAAAGATCTAACAAAATACAATTTGGCATTAATATTATCAGATTCTTCAGATAGATAATAATAAGTGAGTTTTAAGTTTGCTAAACAAATAATGAAAATTTCTGATATTCGCATTCTTTCATCTTTAAAAGTTCTTCTTCGAAATATTAAAGGAGCATTTTCTTCATTTGACGCTTTTTCATAATATTTAATTGATTCTTTTTGATTGCCATCTATTTCATATAATCTTCCTAAATTGTAACTTGCCATTGCAAAGCAATGTTCTGATGAACTCTTAAACATATGGTATGCATAATCTTTTTTTCTTAAATAAAGGATACACATTAATCCATAATTGTATTGACCAAAAGGATATTCGCTGAATGCTGCTTCTTTCAAATAATTGCTTGCATATTGAATATTCTGTAACTTCTCTTCAATAGCATATATCAACCCTATTTCATTAACTGCAAGATAATAATATCCATTAGAACGTATTTTCGATGATAAATACTCACAATCATTGTCTAATTTAATTAAACGTATTAAATAATCAATCGATTTTGATATTTTCTCATTTAAAAATGATTGATATATTAATGCCAATTTATATAAAGCTTTGTAATTGTTTTGTTTTGCTGCGCGTTTATAAAGTTTTATTGCTTTTAATTCATTTTTTTCTACAATAACCCCATTATAAAATATTTTAGCCATCTTATAAAGGGCTTTAGAATTATTTAAAACTGCTGAATATTCATAATAATCTTTTGCTATTTTAAAATCTTTTTTAACACCAAGTCCTTTCTCATATATTTTTCCTAATTTATAAAATGCTTTTGAATTTTTTTCTTTTGTAGCCAATTCATAGCAAGCTTTTGCTATTTTATAGTTATGATTAAATCCAGTGTTATTTTTGCAGTAAAAGTCACCGATTTTAAGAAAAGCATCAAAATCCTCGCTAACTTCATTTTCATCAAATTCAATTTTAACTTCTATTTCATCATCGTTGTAAAGTGGTAATTCTACATTTGCAAGGAAATAATAACATTGATCTAAATATTTTGGATCTTCCTTATCTAAACCATTATAATGCATTTTTTTAAACCTTAAAAATGTATTTAAATGATTAACCATTGCTGAAGATGTATAATAATCATAAGCAGCCATACAATCTTTTACTACTCCTAAGCCTTTTTTATAAAGGTTTCCAAGTTTTATATATGCTTTAGAAGGATTGCATATTTCTAATAAATCATAATATTTTTTGGCTTTTAAATAATTCCTTTTCACTCCTTTTCCCTTATAATATATATTCCCCAAACGTAGTATTGCATCTGGAATACAGTCATTTTCAATTGACTCATACAACACTTTAGCTTTCACATAATTTTTGGGAATTATTGTTCCTTTATAATACATATTAGCTAATTTTAATATTGCATCAGAATTATTAAAACTAGCAGAAAGTTTATAATAATTGATAGCTAATGAATAGTTTTTTGGTACAGATATCCCATAAAAATAGTAATCACCTAATTTTTTTAATGCCAGTGGATTATTTTCATTAGCTGATAATTCATACATTTTTTTTGCTGTTTCATAATTTTGTTCAACTCCTAACCCCTCATAATACATATTAGCTAAATAATAAAAGGCTTCATTATGGTTTTGATTTGCAGCTAATTCAAATAATTCTTTTGCCTTTGTATAATCTTGGTTTACTCCATCTCCATTTAAATAGCAAATGCCTGCACATGTTTGTCCTAAAGGATTATTTTGATCTGATGATAATTTATAATAATAAAATGATTTTGATTGATCATCTTGAATAATTCCAAACAAATTATTATAAAATGATTTTTCTAACAATGAAAGTTCATTACTTTCATTTATAATTGATCTTGATTCTTTTTCATTTGAATCAAAAGAATTGAACTTTTCTAAGGCATAAATATCGCCTAACAAAGATGATTGGTAGTAAAAATCTTTTGCCTTTTTATAATCTTTTTCAATTATTGTTCCTTCATAATAAAGATTACCTAGTTCATAAAGAGCATCAGAATTATTTAATTTTGCCGATTTTTCATAAAATTCAATTGCTTTTATATAATTTTGTTTCACACCTAAACCATTAAAATAAAGTTGTCCTAATTTAAATAATGATTTTGAATTATTTTGATTTGCTGATTTTTCATAAAATTCTATTGCTTTTAAATAATCTTGTTTGACACCTAGGCCTTTTTCATGCATTTCACCTAATAACTCAAAGGCCTCAGAATCATTAGATTTGGCTGCTAATTCATAGTATTTGTATGCCTTATCATAATCAATTGTAACTCCTTTCCCTTCCCGATAAAGATCACCTAATTTAACTAAAGCAAAATAATGGTTTTGTTTGGCTAATATTTCATAGTATTTTATTGCTTTTTTATAATCTTGTCCAACAAATATCCCATCTGAATAAATCTCTGCTAAAATTAATATTGATTCTGTATTATTTTGCTCTGCTAATAATTCATAATATTGAATTGCTTTTGTGATATTTTTTTCCACTCCTTTTCCTCTTAAATATAGTCCTGCAAGAAGTCCTAATGCATCAGAATTACCATATTTTATTGATTCTTCATACAATTCTTTTGATTTTAAATAATCTTTTTTTAATCCTAGACCTTCTTCATATGCCATCCCCAATAATAAATAGGCATCTGGATCATTTAAACTTGCAGCTTTTTCATAATATTCTTTTGATTTTAAATAATCTTGTTTAACTCCTTTTCCATCAGCATATAAATTACCCAAATTCAAAAGGGCCTTTGAATTATTTAAACTTGATGCTTTTTCATAATATTCTTTTGCTTTTAAATAATTTTGTTTAACTCCATTTCCACTCGCATATAAATTTCCTAAATTCAGGAAAACTGTTGAATCATTTAAATCCACTACTTTTTCATAATATTTCCTTGCCTTTTTATAATTTTTTTCCACTCCCAAGCCGTAGTAATATGAATTTCCTAAGCTTAAAAATGCTAATTGATTGTTTTGTTGGGCTGATAATTTAAAGTATTTTACTGCTTTTTTATAATTTTTCATGCATGCTGAATATAGATAACCAATTAAATATAAAGCTTTTGAATTATTATGTTTGAGGGCTAATTTATAAAACTCTTTTGCTTTTAAATAATCTTGTTTAACACCAAATCCTTCTTGATATAATTGACCTAAATGCAAAAAAGCCTCAGAATTATTTAAATTTGCGGCTAATTCATAATAATCTCTGGCTACAGAATAATTTAATTCAACTCCTTTGCCTTCTAAATATAAATCACCTAATACAATAAATGCTTTAGAATCATTATATTTAGCAGCCAATTCAAAATACTTTTTTGCCATTTGGTAATTTTGTTCAACTCCCTGGCCTTTATAATATAAAATGCCCAAATTAAAAAAAGCATTTGGATTATTATGGCTTGCTGATATTTCAAAACATTGTTTAGCTTTTACGAAATCAGTTTTTATGCCTTTTCCTTCTGAATAAATAACTCCTAAAGGTATCAAAGCATCATAAAAATTCAAATTTGCTGCTAATTCAAAATATTTTTTGGCTTTTGCATAATCAATTGAAACTCCATTTCCATTGTTATAAAGACAACCCAACCTGAAAAATGCTTCTGGATTGTTCAAATCTGAAGATATTTCACAATACATTTTAGCTATCTTATAATTTTGTTCAACTCCAATACCAAATTCATGAAGCTCTCCCAAATACAAATAGGCATCTGGATTTTTTTGTTTTGCAGATAATAAAAAGTATTTTTTTGCTTTATTATAATCTTTTTGAACAATATCACCCTTTATATACAATTCACCCATTTTTAAAAGAGCTTCGGGATTATTTTGATTTGCTGACATTTGGTAATATTTAATTGCAAGTTTATAATTGTTTTCATTATAATACACATCACCCAAGAGAAATAAAGACTTGGAATTGTTAATAATGCCATTTAAATTATAATAATCATTATTCTGATTTATTAAAGATTTGTTTTGATAAGCACTATAAATCATATTTTTCAAATGGAAAACAATTATTGGCTCTATATTATTTTGAATATCTGTATTTTGATCAAATATGATTCGAAAAAGAATAACCTCGAAAAAGAATAACCTCGAAAAAGTAATTAATTATATCTATGATTTTAATTTGAATTATATGTTTTTTTAATATATATTCTTCAATATATGAATTCAAATTTGTTTCATGATATATCATTTCATATATTTCAGGTAATTGTGCTCTCTTATCTTGGTTTATATCCATACATTTAAGAATAATATCTTTGATGGATGCGGGGATATTTTTAAAATCATACTCAGAAATTGTTTTAAATGTTCGCAATTCATTAGTTAATATAAAATAAAAAATTAAACCAAAGCCATAAATATCTGTTTGGAAATTTATATACATACCATTAATTTGTTCATATGATGAATAATTGTTTCCAAAATCATAAGTATAAACATCATTATTTTGTAAATAATCATTTTTATCAATAATTTTTCGAACAGTTTCAAAATCAGAAATATAAGTATTATAATCATGATCAATAAGAATGTTTTCAGCTTTTAAGTCTCTATGGATTAAATTATTAGTATGAAGAAAATAAAGTCCTTCATAAAGTCTTATTATTGTTGTAAATGTAAATAAAGGATTTATTTCTTTCTGGTTCTCAGAAATGTATTTTGAAAGAGAGTCATTGCACATGAATTCATATATCAAAAACAAACCCTGGCCATATTTTATAAAACCATAACATCTCAAAATACATCTATGATAATTGTGGTAAAAAGTTTCTTCATGACTTGAAATGGTTGTCACTTTCTTTAATGCAAATAAATATAAACTTGGGAGATGAATACATAAAAAAATATTTACATATAATTCTTTTAAAAAGACAAAATCACTTTTATCAAATTCTTGATATCTATTTTTAGATTCACTACTATGGTCCATATTTTTATTAATTTCAATATTTAAATTATTTTGTATTTTTTTGACTTCTTCCATTGAATATGAGCGAAATAAATTTGTTAATTGTACCTTAATATTTCTTTCGAATTTGTCAATTTTTTGATCAAATGTGAAAAATGATTGGTCTTGAAAATAAATTGATGGATAATAATAACGTCTAATTAAATATGAAATAATTGCCCTAATTGTATATTTAACAAATGCATTTGTCTGAATATAAGATTGAAAATGTTTAATAAATGTATTAATGTCATTATTAACTTCAATATCAATTGAACTTTTTATTAAATCAAAATTCTTAATATCGCAGTTGATTTTTGATGATTTTATTTTGTTAATAATTGGAATCAGAACGTTTATGTCCATTGATTCAAGAATAAAGCATTTTTTTTCAGCACAGAAAATTGAATTTACTTTTGATTCTTTTGTATAAATTTGGTAGGTTATAAACCGATTTTCATTTGTAAAATAAAACAAGCAATCTTCTATTGATGTTTGATTTGTTTTTTGATCTTCAAATTTCATTATTGAAAAATCAAAATAAAAATATTTAAATTGCGAATATATTTTGATAAATACTTTGTTTGAAATAGAACTAATAAAGTGCTCGTATTTTTCTGGTATATCTTTATATTCAAGATTTACAATTTGAGACATTAAAATAAATGGTAATTTTTATATAATAAAATTCAATGAAATATAATCGTCTTCAGATACAAAATGAGACAGAAAGAAGCTATTTTCAATGAAAAAGTTATAGATTTCTTTAAATACTGTGCATCGATACTCGTTCATTTAATATTGAACAGGCTATGAATACTCAAAAGAGAATTAGATATTCAATTGAATTACTAATAAAGAATCAGCTAGATTAAAAGATCGGGTATCGGCGTATAATCTTGCACATCTTTATTTTCATGAAACAAATGTTGGTGATAAATGTTATGATGAAATCATTTAACTTCTTATAAATAAAAGACCTTATTTATGGAATCATGAAGAAGATCAAGTGGAGTTATACCCTAAATTGCGTAGTCAAATAATAATATATACTAAATAAACCTATAAACAAATTTATATCTTCAGACAGTAGCATTAACAATTAAGAATTTAATGTCTCTGTTTAAATAAAACAAACTTCATCATTCTTTGCTAATAAGTATGATCTCATAAACAAAATAAACAAAAATTTGTATACTTGTTAAAATGGCCAATTCATTTAAATAGATTATGCTCGAATGGAAATATCTCATATTCAACTTTTCTTAAATTTTTAAACTGCATGCAAATTTTTGTTGATTTTATTTATGAGATAATATTACTTTGAAGAATTGTTTTCTTTTCATCTTATTTTTAAAGATTCAACAGTTTATGAAAATTATAAAAAAGAAAGGTCAAAAATTCACCTTAAAATTTTTATTTTTTTATTTTTTGACCACATAAAAATATGAAAACCCGTCATATATCAGACTATAAAATAAATTTAAAAGATTATAAAATTCTGAAAGAGCTCAATCGAGGTGGATTTGGTGTTGTTTACAAAATCCGAAACAAAAACACAAATGAAGTATTAGCGGCGAAAGTCATCCTTTCAGGAAATTCAGAAAAGATGCAGAAAATGATTGATCGAGAGATCAATATTATGATTCGAGTTGCCCATCCAACGATCATCAAGTTTTTCGGATTTTCGCTTGAAGATTTTTCAGAAAATCAAAATGTAACGATCATCATGGATTTTGCGAAAAGAGGTTCACTTTCAGACATTCTAAAATTGATTAGTCGAGGTTTGACTCCTGAAGAATATGACAACACGACTCGTCAAATCATTCTCATTGGAGTTGCTTATGGAATGAAGCATATTCATGATCAGCACGCAATTCACAGAGATCTTAAACCTGAGAACATTTTGATTGATGAATATTTTCATCCGCACATTTCAGATTTCGGTCTTTCGAAGTTTTGTAAAGTAGGGCATTCTAAAGAACAGACGACATTTGGTGGCACATTTGAATACATGGCACCAGAAATCATAAGAAACCAACCATATGATGGGAAAGTTGATGTTTATTCATTCGGAATCATCATGTATCAAGTGATTGGAAATTGTTCTGCGTATCCACTTTTAGAGAACAAAAAAATGCCAATTTATCAATTCCAACAAAAAGTTGCGGAAGAGAATTATCGTCCTCATTTTGATGTTGATTTTAATGCGACACAAGCATTGAAAGAACTGATTGAAAAATGTTGGTCTGCGAAGCCTGAAGATCGACCAACTTTTGAAGAAATATTCAACAATCTTGCTTATAATCAAAAATATTCAGTTTATGGTCTTTACACGACAGAAGATAAAGAAGATGCAGATGAAGATGAATGGGGTGATAAATATTACCTAAAAGACATTGATTTCAATAAAATTGTTGCATATACAAATGAAATAACAAAAACTAAACAAGATACTAATATAATTTTGCTTAATTCAAAACTAGAAACAAATGAAAAACAAATTAAAGAACAATCAAGCAAATTTTCAGAACAAAGTCGAAAGATATCAGAATTAACAAAAAAAATTGAAGAACAAAATAAACTAATTTCTAAACAACATGATAAAATTCATAATTTGAAAGATGCAATGAAAAAAATGATCAAACAAAAAACTAAACGAGATCAGCATATTAAAGAATTAGAAGGACAAATTGATCAACAAAATAAATTAATACAAAATGTCACCGAAAATAATAATCAAATAATTCAGGAACAAAATAAACAATTTCAAGAATTACAAGATCTGAGTCAAAAATTAATCACACAGAATAAAGAACAAAGTAAAAGAATTGAAAAGTTAGAAGAAGAAATAAAAATGCAAAATAAAAAACAAAAAATAGAAAAAGAAGTAGAAAAAGAAAAAATAGAAAAAGAAAAAGAATTAGAGAGTAAAATCCCAAAATAAAATTTATAAAATTTCAAAAATATTTAATGAAATTTCAATCAATATTTTATGAAGTTTTCAATTATCATGTTATATCATGTTTAAATTAATATTTTATGGCATTTCAACATATATTTTATATCATTTCAACATATATTTTATATCATTTCAACATATATTTTATTCCATTTCAACATATATTTTATGATATTTCAACATATATTTTATTACATTTCAACGTATATTTTTTAACATTTCAACATATATTTTATTACATTTCAACGTATATTTTTTAACATTTCAACATATATTTTATTTCATTTCAACATATATTTTATTCCATTTCAACGTATATTTTATAACATTTCAACATATATTTTATGATATTTCAACATATATTTTATGAAATTTCAACATATATTTTATGATATTTCAACATATATTTTATGAAATTTCAACATATATTTTATATCATTTCAACATATATTTTATTCCATTTCAACATATATTTTATAACATTTCAACATATATTTTATGATATTTCAAAATATATTTTATGGTATTTCAACATATATTTTATCTCATTTCAACATATATTTTATATCATTTCAACATATATTTTATCTCATTTCAACATATATTTTATGAAATTTCAACATATATTTTATATCATTTCAACATATATTTTATTCCATTTCAACATATATTTTATAACATTTCAACATATATTTTATTCCATTTCAAAATATATTTTATGAAATTTCAAAATATATTTTATGGTATTTCAACATATATTTTATATCATTTCAACATATATTTTATCTCATTTCAACATATATTTTATCTCATTTCAACATATATTTTATACCATTTCAACATGTATTTATGATATTTCAACATGCATTTATGATATTTCAACATGCATTTATGATATTTCAACATGTATTTATGATATTTCAACATGTATTTTATAAGATTTAAACATATATTTCATTAAATTTAAATATTTTTTTTTTAATATAATTTCTAATTATATTTTACAAAATCTTATTAATAAGATATGTATCAACTATTTTAGTAATAAATTATAAGTAAAATATTTTTAAAAAAAAATTATAAATTTTTTCTCTCTTTTTTAATATTTAAATATGTTGAATTGAAAATGGTATTTACATATAAATTCTTGGTGAATCAAGAATGATTTTTGACTAATTATAAATAATATATAAATAGAGCTAATATAGCATATTATAGTAACATATGTTTTATATCATAAAACCGCTTGTATATCGAAAAAATGATGTGATTATTTGAAAACTTAATTGTTCAATTTCTCAAAATTGAATGATTGAAAAACAAGATAAATATATCCTTATAATATAATAGTATTTATTAAATATAATCTTCATAAAACTAATAATATACCTTATATCAATCCTTGATTTTTGATGTATTTTACATTTTTGTATACAAAAAATATTGACAAAAATATTAATAGAAATTGACTCTATGGCCCAAATTGATCCAATAAGTTCAACATTCTTATTTATACTATATTTATAAATAAAACAATAAATTATTGGATATCTATGGAATTATTCAAAATATAAATTTTTCATAAATGGCCCAAAAAGATATTTTTTTCGAAATAATCACTTTTTCTAAAATGATATTAAGGATGAAATCAATTTATCTTTGATTTCTTAATTACAATGATATATTAAATATTAATTTAATATTATTTCATACAAGACTTAATAATGAGTGTTTCTATCATCGAAATAAAAAAGGATATCAGCATTGAGATTACAAAACTATATTAACAATTGCTTTTTTTATAATTTTTTTATATTGCCATTAATAATTTAAATATGTAAAAAAAGTTATTATTTTACAAATTATTAAAAAGATATTAATTAATATTATTACCAGTCGACTTTTTCAGAAGAATTTATTTTAAATTTTTTGAATTTTAATAAAAATCAAATTTAGAGAAAAATTTTCCCGATTTTTTTTCGTCCATATTCACACATAATTTAATATTAAACTTAAATAATTGATATCCAAAATATTTAAGGAATTCGTCTTGACAATTTTTTAATATTTATATTTGAAAAAGCATAATATATTTGGCGCCAAAAAATCATAAAAATATTTGAACAAGAAATCTTACTATAATTAATATTTAATTATGTACGAATAACTCATTGCAGTAAGAAAGGCAAGACCAGATATTAGAGAAATAAAAAGAGAATCTTTGAATGATAAAAAAAATATTATATCTAATTAATCAAATTAATTCTCTTAGAAAAGAAAATAAACAATTATGCGAATTAGACGATCGATGAAAATGATGTATTCATTTAGACGAGGTTTTTTTTAAAAAAAAAAACAATTCATTGATGATAAAAAAAAAGAATACAATAACAGTGAATAAATATCTTTATGGTGCATATAATTGCCAAAAACTAAGGAAATATTAATAGATAAACCAGTTAAAGGTCTAAAACGCACAAATTATGACAAAAGTGAAAAAAAAAAGTTTTTTTTTTGATAACATATACATTGAAAAGCTACATGGAATGACGAGTAAATATTATTTATTACAAATAGTTTATATCATTAAAGAAATTGATCAGATTTGCAACTTTGGCCTAGGAAAAAACAAAGGTATGGAAACTTCTATCCACTCGACAGATCATTTTTCTTTCAAAATATATTTTTTAAATGATGGTATTAATGATAAATATAATATAAAAAAGACATATTTTTCGAGAGGAATTTAAGATAAAAATAAATTATTTTTTTGAAAAAAATTGAATCCTAATCTGGTTATCTTAATTCAAAAAAACAATTTTTTTTTATTTTTTTAATTATATTATTTTTAAATAGAATTATATAAGTAATTTATATTTCATGAGGAAGAACTCGAAATTTATCATTTTTTATATTCATATCACAAGTGATATGAATTATTTTAACCCAAAAGGCGAATTTTTTTTTACCTAAAAGGCGAATTTCAAAATTTTGAAAATTATGAGTTTAGGCTGGAAATTGTTTTCTAATTTTCTTCATATTGAAATTAAAAATTCTATTCCCAATTCGTTCAAATCACTTTTTCCATTTTTATTGTTGATTATAAAGCATCATGGATAAGCAAACCAAGCAAAGATTATTCATTTTTAATATTTTTTCCTAAAACTCAAGCAAATTCGCCTAATTTACTAAATAAAAGCGATTTACAAAATAACTATCGTACAAATTCCAGCACATAGTTGGAAGATTAAAAAACTATCGAATATTCATTTGTTTAAAAGGAAAATAAAATATACTGGAATTAATAAAGGGTGTAATTTTTTAGCACAGTGCTACAGCACAGAGAACTTTTTGTATGCATATATGGTCTAAATAAACTTTTTGATAAATTAAAAAATAATAATTTTTAAACAAAATAGCATGACCCCCTATTCATGCTTTTTTTATTCCTTTAAAATAATTTAAAAATACTTGTTTTCTTATTTAATATTGTTTTTAACCATTAAATCCTAAATTTTATCAATTTAGGAAGCCCAACAAGCCATTTGATTCTCTAAATCAACCATTTTTAAGAATAATTATAAATCAAATAATAATCTCATTTTTGAAAATTTTCGATTATTTCGCCTTTAACATATTCTCTAAATGGCATAAATTAAGAAATCAATAAAAAATACAAGGAACTTTTAATCTTTTCTATGTAAAATAAAGCTCGAAAAAATGGACGATTATTTTCTTCTGAAAAAGTTGTATGTGCTATAAAGAATTCCTCATTAATAAAAGAATTATTTTGTAAAACGATCTTATTTAGTGAGTTTTTTGAATTTGTTTGAGTTTAAGGAAAAGACATTCTAAAATAATTATCTTTGCATGGTTTACTTGTCCACGTTGCGCTGGTATATACCTAAAATTGTTTTGTAAACTACTCTTATTTAGTTATTGCTGTCTCTCTAGTTGAAACTGAGAGGATTGTTACTGTTTGCAGTTGATTTGAAATCAAATCCACAATTTTTTGTGCTTGCATAGTTTCTTAAAGATTCAAATTTCCAGTTGTTCGTTGTCGAATTGAAAATGTTGCTGCTTCCCGTGTTGAAAATAAAAGCATCGCTTCCAACTGGATTGGAATTGATGCTTGAAGCTGCATAATTGTCATTGTTTCCATTGTCCTTGATACTTGCCTCGATTGAAATGAAGATGAATAAACTGTTCTTGGCAGCGTTGGTAATGCTGGTTTAATTCATGTTGAAACTTTGAGCACTGATGCCAACCTGATTAAATCCAGTGCTACATGTTGCCTGGCTGCTGCGTTCTGTGGATGAAGCATTGTTGTTTCTTATGGAGTTGATATTAATTGTTATGTTATCATTGGTAATTCCACTGATGTAATAAAGTGTTGTAATTGCTTCATTTGTTGTTAAAACTGAGAGAATAGTTGCTGTTTCCAGTTGATTTGAAATCAAATCCTTCGTTTTGAGTGCTGTTGTCGCTAATAAATCCGAAGTAAAAGTTAAGAGCATCGCTTGAAATAGGATTAATGACATTGGCACTTGCACTGTTTCCTGTAGATCCAATTTCCACTTTTCTTCGTGCTCATTTTGAAACTGTTGCTGTCTTTTGTGTTGAATTTAAAAGCATCACTTCTTACTGGATTGTTAGCAATGTTTTTGATTCTTGTCTCTGTTGAAATGAATCTGTTGTTTTAGTTGATTTTATTCTTGCCAGATTTGTAGTTGAAATTGAGAGGATTGTTGTTGCTTGAAGTGCTGTTGATATTTCCTGTTTATTTGAAATCAATTCTGTTGTTTTTAATGTTGTTACTGGCACTACTCTTGTTACTTGAAATAGTATCAGCACACTCAGACTGATTGATGCATCCTATCATTTTGGAACCAAAGTTTTTGATTGTTTTCTGTGTTGTTTGGTACATTGCTTCATTATTTCCATATCAAAATTTCAGCTGGAAAGGGAAAATGATTGTTTGCAATGTGGATTTGAGTCGTTTTTGAAGTTGCTTGGAAATCTCAACAGTGGATTTGGCAGTGCAATTAATAATTTATCTACAAACAAAATACACTAATTCAGCCAGTCATGATATTCTTATCTTCAGAAACTCCAAAAAAATAATTCAATGTTCAAAATTTCAGCTGGAAAGAGAAAATGATTCATATCTTCATCGAGAGTTCGGATAGTTTTTATTTTCATTCAATTCTTATTTTAATTCAAACAAAATTTACTTAAAGAATTGGCGTAATAGAAGATGAAAACAAAGCTCAGCATTATTTTCATGTGGCTTCAATGTCCTTCAATTTTTTTTTTCACAGTTTGCATGACGATTGGAATTGGATTGAAAAAAATCACCACCAAATAAAGCAAGTATCGGAGATGGAAATAAATGTCTCGTTCTTGATCAATCAAAAAAGCAAAGTTCATGCAAAATTAAATAAGCAAAATAAAAAAGAAACAAGCTTATTCAATAGCTTTACTTGAACTCGATACTTGCTTTATTTGAGAGGAGATTTAAATGATGCAAAGTTTTAACTTCAAAAATGAAGCTTCAATGGAAAACATGATTGCTGCAATTCTGTATGCAAAGTGCATTGAAGAAATTATATTAAAAACTAAAATATACCTTTAAGTAAGGATAACTCGGTTGTATGCATTTTGTTTAAAAACTTAGTGTTTGTTAGGATTTGTTTTCATCCTATATTCATATGCTGACAGTCTGAAGTAATCTATCAGAAATTTGTAGTCTTCGTCGTCTTTGTAGCTGTATTGCGTGACATTCAATATGTAAAATGAAATGTTAGATGAAAAATGCATTGTGATGGTGGCATTATTGGCAAAAGAATAATATCTTGAAAAGAGATAACTATTTATTATATACTTGGGAGAGGAGAAGTCGTCGGGGATTAATATTTCAAATGTTGATTTGTAAAAGTCTTTCATAGCCAATATCTGGCCTCTCGCCAAATATATTGTTTTAGGACTTTCTTCAGGTAAATATTCAGTAAAATTGATGACAGATATGGCATTTTTAAATAGAAATAAAGCCAAAAACATAGGGGGGTCAACCGCCGAAAATGTGTCAAAAAATATATTTTTTAAAGATAATGATAAATAAATGATGGAAATATATTCCTTACTTTATATAGTTTATTTTAAAATATTTATTATTAAATTTCATCTATAGGTCCACAAAAGGCAACAACTTTTCGAAAATTAAAAAAAAAAATTAACCATAATTCACCATTTTATAATAAAGTGGCTTTTATGATTATTTGAATCAAATTGATTAATATTTTAAGTTTTATTCAAGAAGGTTATTATGAAAATATTTATTTGCTTAGGTTATCAATTTAAAATTAATTTTTGAATCACAATTTAAATTATTTAAAAATCATAATAATATAATCATTGATATATATTTCAATCTATCATAAAATTGATTTTTAATAGATTTTCTCTTTTATTTTTTAATATTTTTATTACATTTGCATCAATTTCATATAATCATTTAGAATATAACTATCATATAACATTTTATGTAATTAAAGAGCAGAATTAAAAAATTATCACAATTAAACCTGTTTTATAATCATTTCAATGGCAGAACAAAGTCTTTTATCAATTATCTTAATGATTTTACTGAAAATTTTTAAGAAATAACTCAATTTTCAAATCACAAGTCATTACAACTTTAATGCTTTGCCTTTTTTGGCCCTATAGATAAAATTAGGGAAAAATATTCTTAATAAATAGTATATTCAATGAACTATATAGTTCTATAATTATTATACCAAAATTCTCAGATTTTAAGTTTGCTTTAAAATTTTGACAAAAATTTTACGGTTGACCCCCCTATCCAAAATCATTAATTCAAATAAATAAATAAACCTTTTAAAAAGTTTACAATTTGTATAAAATCTTTAAAATGCAATTAACAATATCTAAAACAAGTTTAAAGTAATACATTTCAATTATAAATGAATATTATTCTTGAGATGTTTAAATATTTCATAATATGCACCCCTGAATTTTTAATTAATTATATTTTGATCAAAATTGATGTAACTAAAATTAAAATGCATGATAATATACCATAGTAAGTTAATAACAATCATTTATAAAAACAACATTACAAAATAAATATATATTAATATTGGTCAATAAATATCATCATCCATATAATCAAAGAATGTCTCTGCGTATTCCTTATAATCTGGATCTTTCATAAACTTCCTAAAATCGTTGTCAATCTTCAGTTCCTTGAATTTCTTTGCGCATAAAGGATATTTGCACAATAAAGTAACTGCAGAGATGGCTGTTCCAAGGATGCTGCTGTCTGATCTAATTACTTCCTTAAATTTATTAGAGAACATCAAATATTCAGGTGCGAAATCGACTTTGCCCACTTTAATAATAATCATCATTGCAGCATGCAGAGACTGATCGTCTCCGAAATCAAGTGCAGCTGAGAAAATGGCCTTAAAAACGCCAGATTCGCTGAAGCTTGCCACTATTTCTTTAGAAATTTTGAATTTTCTAATAATCAATGACAGATGAGTGAGAACACGATTATCGTTTTCGTCGCACAGCTTAATAAAGAACTGATGAGTCTGAGGCAATCTCGAAAGCATCGGCCTAATTTCGCTGTGTGTCATTACGGCCAAATATAGCCTCAATGTGTCAATTGGAGTCGGCAAGTCTTGCGTGATCCACTTCGGCTTCTTCATTACCGCCATTGCGCCTTCCTGGATGCCGCAGATTCGAAGCAGGACGAGTGTTGCCTCGATTGAAGCTGTCGCTCGGTCGAGGAGGACAGAAATCAGCTCCGGAAGGCAAGGGAAGTCTTTCATGCGAATGAGAAGTTGCAAGCAAAAAGGAAAGAGAGAATCAGAGGATAAATGGTCGATCACCAAACCGTAATCAAGGTCAATATTTTTATGAAAAAAGTGGCAAAGGGCGTTATAAGCCTGTTTCACCGTATTTTTGTCCCGACTTTGTAAACCTTTCAAAAATACACCGATACAATAATTGAGTCGACTTTTTCTGTAGTCTGAATATTTGTAGCACAGAAAAAAAAGCGTCGAAATCAACTCTGAGCCAACGCTCGACTTGAAGAAAATGGCCGACTTCTGTATCATCAAGTCTAGCATCTCCCATGAATTGGTCGAGCTGTCAAACGACTTGGCCATCAAGGAAAGAAGAATCAAACTTTTTGTGGGATTCCTTGGTATCAGATCACTCATTGTGTCGGTGAAAGACTCTTCAAACGTCTCTGGCGACTTCTCAAAAAGGACATGAAGCACATCTAGGCATGGATCGAGAAGCTCGTCGTTCTCAAGAGGAAGCTGGTGATGAAGGTCCAATTCAATGAACATTTCGCGATGACATTTTCGCTGGAGAATCTGCTGGAGAGACTGAAGAAGGACCGTCATTTCAGCAGGTCTCGTGTTCCCCTTAAAAAGCTGCGAGACAGTGTTCATGAATTGCCTGGATTGAACTTTTTGAATGCATCTTGCCGCCTTTTTCAATTCAGAACGATAACTGTAGCTTCGAGGATCAGAAATGGCGTCAATGTCGAGAAACGGCGAATTATTGTCATATTCAATCATGTTCCTCATAAATTCACCTTCGTCAGATTCATCATAACCGTTGAAATTTGACCTTGGATTTTCAATTTTACTTTCTGTGTATTTTTGTTCGGTTTTGACTGGCTTGGTTGAGCGGTTACGGTTATAACGGTTATTATTGTCATTTGTGGCTTCTTCTTCATATTCTATCGTCTTTTTTCGGTTACTTTTTTTCACTTGAAAATCCGAAAATTTTGGATTTCGTGGAATTTTCACTTTTTGGAGATATTTCGAAAGTTTTTGAACAGATCTATCGTCAGTATCAGGAAATGCAACATCGCTATTTGCAAACATTTCATATATCTCGCGAAATGAAGGACGACTCTTTGGATCTTGGGCCCAACACATTTTAATTAGACTTTTTAATCCGGATGGAGTGTTTCTGGGGATTTCTGGTCGCCTTTGTTCGACAAATACTTTTTTAACTATCATGTCTCGGCTTAAATTTAACCATGGAACTTCGTTTGTAAGTAATTCATATAATATGATTGAAAAAGAATAAACATCTACTTCTGGTCCATAATCTCCTTCGTTTGAAAACATTTCTGGTGCCATCCAAAGAGAAGTTCCAATTTGGTGAGTCATTAATTCTGTGTTATTTGAAACATATCTGGCAATTCCGAAATCACATAACTTTGGTAAAAGTTGATCATCAAGAAGAATGTTTAATGATTTGAGATCACGATGAATAATTCCTAATGAATGAAGATACATCATTGAATGAGCTATACCCATTGCTATTAAAGTTCTTTGGGTATTGTTCAATTTAATTTTACCACGTTGTGTTTGTCGATAACTGTAAAGTGATCCATTTGGATAATATTTGGTTACAATTGTAAGAGGATATTTAATTGAAAATCCTATTAATTCTAAAAGAAAAGGATGTTCAACGCTTGCCATAATCGAAACTTCACGAATAAATGATTGTTTGAATTTGCTTGAATTTTTTGTTAATATTCTTTTTAAAACCACCATTTCACCAATTGATTTGTCTAATGCTTTGTATTCTTCCGAGTATCCTCCAGAATCTATACGTTCTTTTATTTCATAGTTTTTTATATCAATAATATAAGCACCAAGTTCAGCAGGTACTTCATATTCGTTTAAACTCATAAAATCTATTTTTTGGTTTTTTTAAGATTTTATTTTTGAATGCAGATGGACGAATATGCATACAAAAAGTTTGATCCTAAAAAAATCATTCTAAACATAAATATCTTTTCATCAAATCAGTAAAAACCAAAAAATTAAAATGATATTTAACTTTTAGACGCATATAACATACATTAAACCAAAGAATAATAATAATTTTTTTAAAAAAAAACTATATTTAATAAACAAACATCAAATCTTTTCTCTCGTCAAATCGAAAAACAAATAAAAAAAAAGCGGCATTTGAATGAAACTAATTCAAACACAACTAATTTCACAGAGAAAATCAAGTTTTGAAAGGAGTTGAGTGTGACATTCTTGCCATTGCGGATTGCTGATTCTTCACCAGCGAAGTGAGCGCGCTCAGCGAGTCATTCTTCTCCTCGAAGACCTTCTTGGCCGACACTGCCATCTCGAGTATATTCCTCAGCCTATCTGTGAGAGACGCCATTGAGTTCATTGATGAGTAAACGTTGCCCTGGTTGATTGGCAGCTCTGCGAGCTCCTCTGATATTCTGGCGAGCGTCACCTTGTGCTGCTGACTCAGCACCTCGAAGTCAGCATTTGGCCTTAAATTGACCACTCTGCAGTTTGCGATTGAGAACGAGTTTGGCCTCACGAAATCGAAGGAGAAAAGTGGCAGCTGAAAAATGTTAAAAAGTGGCTTCATTTTCTGAAGAATCTCAATTAAAGTTGGACTTGCATTTGGCCTATTTTGGAAGATCATGGTCAAATTGTAATGTATGTCTTTCACAGCGGTTGTCACTTCCAAAACGAAGTTGTTTTTCTGGCGAAGATTTTCATGCTCTTCGCTGTACTTGTCTCTAAACTGCTCAAGGATCGGTTGTCTACTTTCGTATGCTGAAATAGTTGACCTTTGCTTGGAGACGATAGACTTCAGTTCACTTATTGTTTTTTCTTTACTTTGGATGTCAGAAAAGCACTTTTCGAGCTCCTTCTTGGGACATGACGAGCTCTCAATTGATTCAATACTTAATTGGCTTTCATTCAATTGCGTCGATAGAAATTCATTCTGGCTGGTCAAATTTTTGACCTTTGATTGTGAGTCTTTCAATTTTGAGACGACTTTCAAATGCTCCTGTTGAAATGAACGATACTCGTCTGAAATTTGTGACATGGTAACTTTGGAATGCTTGAGTCGAGATTGAAGCTCGCTTATTCTGAGATTTTGCTCTTCTTGGAGACCGTTTAGCTCTGTCACTTTTGTTTCGAGCTCTTTTTTGGAAATTTCAGCGTTTTGATATAAATTTTGGAATTTTTTAGCTTTTTTCTTCATCTTCTTGAGCTCGTTGATACTGGTCTCAGCTATGTTGCGTAATTCTTCTATTTCTGTCTTCTGTTCTTCTTCGGCTGTGTAACGAAGTTGCTCATTCGAAAGTGTTAAATGCTGAATTTGTTGGTTGAGATTTTCTTCGAGTTGTTTGATCTTCATTTCCTTCTGTTGCGTTAAATTTTTTAATTGATTTATTACTTTTTGGTCTTCTTTCAATTTTTTGATAGATAGTTGATTTTCTGAATTTAATTCTTCATTTCGCTTCTTTTGTTTAATCAAGTTTAAGTTCAATTCAGATATTTTTTCTTTATATTTTATCTCTGATTCTTCAAATTCACTTATTTTTCTTGATAAATTCCGTGATTCTTGATCTTTATCACTCAAAATTTGAGTAATTTCTTCAAGACGTGTATCGTTGCATTTGCTTTGTAATTCTTTAATCTGATCTTGAAGCTTTTGAACTACACTTTTATGAGATTTACTAAATTCTTGAGATTGCTTTTGAATTATCTGTTCCATTTCAGCACAATGATTTTTAAGAATTTCATTCTCACTTTGTAGATGAGTTGTTGAATTTTGTAATTTGGGAATAACTGCAAGGTGCTGCTGTAAAGTATTTAATACGCCATCATAACTGCTTTCGTTTGGATCAACTTCAAGAGCTATATATAATTTTTGAATGAAATCATCTACTTCTTGAAATTTAGAATATGTATATTCAAGTAAGTCAGAGAGAGAAATTTGATCATTATCGATTTGACCAAAATCCCTCTCAATTAAAGATTTGAATTTAGAATAATCGACAATCATTGAATCTGATAAAATTTTTAATTCATTTTGAACAAAGGATTCATCATCATCAATCGAAACAGCTGATGGATCAAAATTTTTAGCGAAATTGGCAATCATTTTATGCTCTGAAGTAATTTGTTTTTTAAGTAATTTTGTCATGTTTTGTGCATAATTAAGTTGTTTCGTTAAATTGGAAGTTTCAATCGTTGAGTTTCTCTCATTATCCAAATCCTGAATACTAAGTGTATGGGATTGTTGTAAGCATGATAAAACAAGTGATCGAACTGCAGTAAAAAATAGAGGAATTTTCTCTTTTAATTGAAGATGTGAATTATTTGAAAGTTGATTTATTGTTTCAAAAGATTTGTGAAATTCTTCAATGCCAAGTTGTTGTTCATTAATATCGGTAGTGAATTGTGAAAAAGAAGATATTTCATTTTCAACTATATTCAAGATGTCTTTTTTGTCTTTTAATAATATTTGATTTTCTTGATTTGGATCTTGAGGAATGAAGCTTTCTTGGAATTTCTTTTGTTGCTGCCTTTTCTCGATTTTTAATGTATTAAGCTCATCTGTGATATTTCTTTTTTCTCGTTTGATTTTATCAAGCTGTCGTTGAAGTTCATTCATTTTTTGGATGAGTTCCTCTTTATCTGGATCAAGATTAGGATTTTGGTGATCCATTCAATTCAAAATTTTGGAGAACGTTTACGTCCATATTGAAACCCCGCCAATATCTAAATCAAATAAAAAACTTTTTATGGGAGTTAATTTAAAAAGTTTGATTTTGAATTCAAAAAATTGTATAAATTTTTTATATTTTTTCAAAAAGTAGAATTGAAAATATTACTTCAGCATTATTTACTTTATCTAAGGCAAGCTTAATATTATTAAACATGTATCAATTTTTATGGATTATTCTTTTTCTGTCAAAATCATTTCTAACTTTTTGAAAATAGGTTAACTTTTTAAATCAATTTATTTTTTATAAACAGAATGTCAACTTGGCTTGATTCTTTCCTTCAAAAGAGATCATCAGAATTTTTCGTTCGTGTTGATGAAGATTATCTTCAAGATTCGTTCAATCTTTTTGGTATCAAAGATAGAATGACATATTTCAAAGAAGCAACCAATTTATTATTAAATGATCAAATCTCACAAAAAGTATCAGATCCAAAACTTATCAAAAAGAAAGCCGCTATATTATATGGGCAGATACATCAGCGTTTTCTTTCCACTCCTGATGGTTTAGAAAAAATGTACAAAAAATATAAAAAATCGCATTTCCCGAAATGCCCTCGCGTATATTGTAAAGGCGTTTCTTGTTTTCCATATGGAGTAACTGATCAACTTGGTGAACATAAACTAATGTTTTATTGTCCTGGTTGTAATGATGTGTATAAGATTCAATTACCAGAAATTGATAAAGTAGATGGCGCATATTTTGGGCCTTCTTATGTTCATATGTTATTTCAAAAATATCCTGATGTTATACCAAATATTAAACATCAAACGTACGTTCCAACCGTATTTGGTTTTCGAATGTGTAAGGAGTCAGACGTTGAAGTTACAAATGACGATGATTCAGATTTATAAATCTTTATAATATGAAATATCCGTAAAGAAAAAGATGAAATTATTTTGACAAAGATTCATGCTTATATTTATTATGTTTTTGTAGCCGATGATGTATTATGGTTTCATGGTTCTATTTAAGATATATTATTATCATGTTGATAAAAGATTTGCCAAATTAGCTAACTTTAATTTTGCATTTTTATTATTATTATTATTAAACTTGAATTGATTTAATTTTGTGGTTTATTTATATTGCAAGGATATTAATTATACCAAAAATGGCATTTTAAGTAAACAACGTAAATACATTCAAACTTAATTGAGAAAAATTCTGAAAAATTTTCTGAGAAACATAAGGTTGAAAAAATAGTTTATTTAAATTAAAATAAGAGCTTGATATTATCAAAAATAATGATGATAAGAAAGAATAATGTGAATATTTTTTAAATATTAACGAACAAAAAATATTTTTAAAAACCTCTAAAATTCAATAATGATTTTGGCCTTTTTCCAAAAACTTCAAAATATACTTGAAGTTTAAAAGTATATAAAAACTTTTTCAAAGGAGGTTAAAAAATCAAGATAATCTTCTTCTCAAAAATTTAACATCTTCTTAACTGAGATTATAATAAAATTTTGTCTATTCAATTATAAAAATTTATAATCAGAGATGAATAGTGTACAACCAAGCAACACAACTGCTAAAAAAAATATGATTCCATTCCAATACGTTCTCTTGAATTCTTATCCCACATCTCCAATTGTGGTTGTTCCATATAAGCAATTTTTCCCTTTGCAAGTGCAGCCAAGCAAACAAATGCAAACTCAGTCCTTATTAATTAAGAAAACACAAATTAATAAGAAAAAGTTCACACCCGAAGAAGATTCAAAAATTGTTGAGCTTGTTGGGAACGAGCAATTTCCATGTTGGCAAAACATTTCTCAACAAATTCCAGGTAAGACAGCTCGTCAATGTCGAGAGCGTTATCAACATTATTTATCTCCTAAGATTTCGACTGCTCCATGGACTGAAGAAGAAAATCAGCTTCTCGATAAACTCCAACAGCAATATGGAAACAACTGGGCCAAAATTACAGAATATTTTAAAGGTAGAACGAACACTTATCTCAAAAATAAGTGGAATTTACAGCATCGAAAGCAGGAGTCAGAAGATTCTCGTATTATCCCTCCCAAAAAAATTATTCTAGTATAAGGAATTTTCGTAATTTATGAAAAGATTACCTCCATATCTCTAAGTTGATAAGCAATGATCAAATTTTATTTATTATTTATAGTCTATATATTATTATCTGTTATAATAAAATGCAAATATTACCTTACTTCAGAAGTATTATTCTATATTCTCATCCACGAATTCAATGAAAAACTGTTTTTATAGTATTTCAATAATTTATTTTTTGTTAAGGATGTACCATCTATTTTTCTTAAAAAGTTTTGAAGGATAGCAACACCCATTGAAAAAATGAGAATTTTGAAATTTTGAAAGAATTCCCTTAGAAATTCAAAAAAATAAAATGCTCGAAATGCATGAGGTTTGTTTATTAAATATATCGCCATTTTGATAATCAAATTTTGATTTAACATAAAATTAGTGAATAAATAGTAATTGATTTATATAATGATAAAAAAAAAAAAAAATGAACATCTTGAGTTTACTATTATTATTTAAATATATTAATAATGATAAATACCTTTTCAGAAGCAAATTTCATTCTAAAAAAAAGCATTTTCATTTCCTCATAAAAGCAGTTTTGCTTTAAAATATTTTCCGCAATTTTCTTCCAATAATAATATATATATTATAATACAAATAATGAAAAAAAGCAATCTAAAACTTAATATAATCCAATTTGAGCGTTAACCACAGTAGGTAAATTTAATCCCTTAAAAACGTCATCATGTCCAATAGATTCAATTAAATCAGAAGTAGGTAAAAACAAATCTGTTGTAACTGTATCAATTGTATTAATTTCCATCGTATCAATTTTTTCTTGTTCATCCATAACTTCCTTTGGTTTAGGAAGCTGAGGAGGTTCTATATTATATAGAACAACTTTATCGTCATCGTCGTCGACATAAAGAGCTATTTCATGAGTCCATTTCTTAAAGGTCTCCCTATTAACATATTTGAACATCAGCTGCTTTTTATCGTCGATAACTTTCTCCTCAAGTTCAATTGAGCAGCATTTAAACATCAAATCTGACCAATCTGTGAAAGGCTGAGCTAAAACTCTTTCAACACTTGTTTTAATTGTTGACATTATCGGGCAATTCAAAAATCCTGTATCAGAAGGCATTAAATAAGGGAAAGTTTCATTAATAGTGTTATCTTTTGATGGATTCTTCTCTTCTCCCATCGACTTCGCGTAGTCGATTTTGAAACTGAGCTTTGGAAAAGACAACTTACTTCCCAAAAATGGCTGTTGAGCAATTTCCACTCCATGTTTATTAATAGCCTTCAAAAGCTCTGTTATAGAATGGAAATTGGAGAAGTTTTTATCAGCTTTAATAGGTCTTGCCAACATTTCAACATACTCATCATCGACATTTGTAGCAAGAATTTGGACACACAAATCATAAATCAAAGGTTGATGATTACCTTTCATTTTGAAGAGGAATTGAGTAAGCAACATTAAAATTATGTTCAGATCTCGGACAGGATATTTCGATAAACTATTTTCTGTCAAAACTGTCTGACTTTTCTCAGAGTCAATCACGTTCATTATTGTTTCTATTATTTCATATAAATATTTTGTCTCTTTTGCATTGTATCCGAGTTGTTTCAAATCAGATTTAGAATTTTGAATTACTCTGAAAAAGTCGAAGAAATAATTGGTTGTATTTTGATCAAAGCAGCAACTAGCAATCATTGGAATCAATCCTTTAAAATCATTAGGGAACTCTTCCTTTGACATTTTATGTGCAAAGTCAGGTGAGCTCAGCATCTTAGTAATATAAATAATCGATGCATTCAAGACACTAGAAGTATCGTCGCCAGAAAGATTCAAGATAGAAGTTACGGTATAAAAAACGTCTTTTCTTGGTTCAGCCATTGACAATATATTAATTAAATTTTCAACATAACACATCGTCAATCTGTAATCAGGCTCCTTCTTCATATCAAGTACTTGATAAAGCCACTGTTTTTCAGCTGGAACTTGAATCTTGTGTGTTCGTTCATAAAGGACAGAAGAAACGACAAAAAGTGATTTAAGCACCGCATCTACAATATCATCAGTTACTTCAAGTCCAACAAATCTAAAGAAAGCAAGACCATTCAACGCGATATCCAAATCGCCACAGCAAAGGCCCCAGGCCAAGCTCTGAACAGAAAGTCTTTCTCTCACTGGAAGATCAAGTTGAAGAATGAAATTATGAAGCTCTTCATCATCGCTGCCATCAAACGGAAGAAGGGCCGACAGAATGGGAAGGCACATGCTTGGATACTCGTTAATATTCACATATGAAAAGAGAACCAAATCAGGCAAAAATGATTCAAACGGCTCCTTCTTTTCATTGACACAATAAAGCATGATCGATAAGACAAAAGTGACAGTTGTCTTATAAATGTCATCGTCTTCTTCATCGCCGTCATCGTCTTCTTGCACATTCTTCGTAAAGCTTTGATTGGAACCGTAGTTGGGATTTGAATGAGAATTGATCGGAGTGTTCATTAATATCGAGCCGTTGCTATTTTGGTAGAAATCAACCATCGATTCTTCTTGTTTAGAAGACGAAGTCGGCTTCTTTTTGTCGCTGTTGTGGGAGTCACCGTCAGTTGGCACTTTGTCGGTCGAACTGGCAGTTGACATGCCTGCTAATTGTGACAAAAATTTTGAAATGTCAAAAAGTGCATCCATCTTGTTGAATTGGACTCTGTTGTACTGCCAATAGTCAAAGCTGAGAATGTTCATGAGCATCTTCAATACTTTCTCTGGATATAACGTGTATAAATAGACGATAATGGTGGCATATCGTTTAGCATTCGACTTTTTGTGAAGTTTAGATGTGAAAATTTTTATGAAAATGAATTCAAATATATCAAGAGAATCTTTTTCTTGCTCTTCAATGACTTTCGCAATGATTCTGAGAACATTCTTGGATGACGGAAGTGATAATAGACAGGTAATGAAGGTGTCTGCAGTAAACATGGTGAAATATGATTCAGTCGGTGTGATGACTTTTTGATGATTGTTGACAGAGGAAAGATTTATCGATTTAATCCAAGGTAAAACAATCAATGATAAACTTTCTTCTTTTGAAATAACAGTGAATATTGAGAAAACAAATTGTTCACTCAAAAATGAAAATTCTGATGCAAGAACTTTTGATAATGAAGCACATGACTCAAGTGCTGTGTTCGAATGCTGAGAATTGACTATGTGGGGACGTAGTTCTTCTATACGATGACAAAGTTTGGGTGATATATTATTTCTTGATATGGCTAATCCAATTGAGATTGATTGTAGAACTCTAAATCCAGCCCCTCTTTCTAATCCATCACTAAGAAGAATATAATAGAATGATAAAGCAAGCAATGAGCCTGCATGTTTATAAATGATATCATAAAAACTCTTATCTTGTAAAGTTGGTTCATTTCTCATTGATTTTTCAACATCTTTTATCACTTGGTCAACTGAAGAGGCTTCTCTAAACAAAGAAGCCAAAGCTTTAAAATAACTCATCTTAATATGTGATTCATTAATAATGAAGTCGCAAAGCATATATTTATACGAATATTGCATATATAAAATACTCTGTATTAGTAGAGAATTAATAACTTTTGCATTCATATCAAAAAGTTGTAAATTATGTAAAAATTGAGAATAAATTTTCTCTGAAACTGGGAAAACTCGCATTAAAGAGGTTAAAGTGTTTTGTGCGGATTTTCCAAGATGGTTATCGCAACCTCCTATGTTTAATAGGAATATCTGCCATGAATCAAGGTCCAAATTGACTTTGAAGGCAGGCTCGTTTGAGTCATTGTTTTCATTCGAATCATTGGAATCCTTTAAATCAATTGAATCTTTCAAGTAAAGACTTTCTTTATTATTTGGTTTGGTTGCTTTTGAAAAAACAGAAACACGGTTAAATGGTGATGGTGGGTCTCTTTGATTATTGTACCTCAAAAAGCCAAACATTGTCTTTGAAAACTCCAGGAACGAGTGAAGTTGTTCTTCAAGAATGCAATTGTTTGGTTTAGGAGCAGTAAATGTTAGTTTTGTATGTGAAAATGAATTTGATTGGAAAAGGTCAAATGTTCTTTCTAGGAAGGAAAGAATGAGGAGAGTAAGTTCATTTGTAAGCCGAACTTCTTTGTTGTCAATTCTTCTTCTTAATGAGAAAAGAAGAGGAAGTAGAAAATGTTCATCTAATTTCGAATAACTTGAAACCATTGTCAAACATATTTCTGCATCTATTTCTGCTAAAAGAGCGAAATAAGGAGATTGACGATTCTTTTGATTTACTTGATCATCATTCATTATTTCAATAAATAAATCAGCAAGTTTTGCCAGTGATTTATATTCAGATTTGGTGCATGAATTAAATAAGAATATTATTAAGTTTGCTATGTAAAGTTCATCAATATATTTTTTCTGTGATGATGGATTTGTAGAAAATGTGTTCTTTATGAAATCAATGATTGTCTTTCTTATTGCTGATAAATCATCTTTATCGAGCTTTTCACGTAATTTTGAAGCAAATGCTGCTATTTCAAATTGATATAAAAACAAGAATTTGCTTTGCATCAGATCGTAATCGTTGAATGAAGAAGTATCAGAAGTGGAATAATTTTTATATGAAATTGAAGAAAGAACATCGATTTTTGTAATATATGAAATATCTTCTGAATAGTTATCGAAGATATCACATACTGATGGCTTGTTTGAATTTCTTGAAATGTATTTACCAATATTATAGCCATGAAGTCTGATGTCATAGTTAGCGCTGCAAAGGCCAATACATGCTGCTTTATTAAACATGAGACGATGCTTTTCACTGATTGAGAATTTTTTGTAACAAATTGAATCAAGAATGAGTTCAATTGTGTAAATTGTACGGAAGAGAACTTCATTTGATGATATTGTCCTTTTGTTGATAAAATGATCTACATAATCCATAATTTCTTCGACAATGTCATTGTTTTCAGATAGATGTATAATAGCCTGGAGGGAACGAATCGAAGCTGCACTAACATCAGCTGATTCTGAGTAAAGGTTCATTGCAAGGTCTTCGATACAAAGAAGGCTCGGTTTTGCAATTGGTACGATACAAATTGCAGAAGGAAGAATTAAATGATTTACTATATCAGGATTAAATGTTTTAAGTTGATGATCTTCATCTTGGAATAATGGAAGTGAAGCTAAATCAGAAGAAAACATTTTCTTCCATCGATTAATTACAGCTGTTACAACGGTTTTAGCTGTAGGCCTGGTATATGTTAAAGGTATTGATTCACTTTGATTATAATAATAAAGTTCATTTATATTATTGTGGTGTAACGTAACTGATTCAACAAAAGATCTGATTAAAAAGACTCTTAGCTTGGAAACTGTTTTTGTCCAATTATCAACTGCTGTAGGATCGTAGTTTGATGCTAGTGTTAAAGCTTTCTCTTGGAAATAGTTGATTAGATGTAAACGTTTTTTCTCGTCAATTGGGAAATGATAAGCAGAATGAATAAGAACTCGGGCTGCTCCAAAAATAGCTTGGCCATGATCTTGGAGAAACAGTGATTTATGTCGAAATATTTTTTCAGGAAGCTTTGTTAAAATGAAGCTTTGTATATCTGCTGCTGCTATTTGAACAATAAATTCTGTCATCAAATCCTGATGAGGAGCAAAAACTGATGAATTGTCATATACAGAGTCAAACATTTCATTAACAATGTGTAAATCTTTAATAATATGGAAATCAGGGGTGTATTGTTCACCATTATGATAAATTGCTTTATAATTAATACCAATTAGAAAAATAATATAGCTATTTAAGAGTCTAAAAGAATGATCTGGGCTTTTAGCGTATTTTGTAAAATCTTGTAAATGTTTGCTCAAATCGTGTGCCTTAACTGCAAAAGTAATTAAAATTGCAAAGCATTCGAATGCTGGGCCTGAATAGTTTGTTGAGAGCATAGATTTTGCTTGTGGATAAACATCATTAATTAATCCTTTGGGATTTCTAAAGCTATCATCTGACATGCAAAGATTGCCAACGAAATTTGTTAAAAATTTGTATATAGCACAATGAAGATCATAATTTTGTTTGATTGCTTTATTTGCGCTTTTTGAGAGTTGAGAAATTTGTTTTCGAATATTTTTATCAAGATCATGAACATCTCTAAAATAAATTTTACTGTAAAGATTAAAGTATATTGATGGTTTATCATCAGTATAATCTTTGAAGGAAGAATTGTTTTTCAAATAATCAAGAGCTTGATTGTAAATAGAAGGATCTACTTTTGATAAATAAAAGAGTACATTTGCGAATATTGAAGCAGAAATTGTCCTGAATTTGTTATACTGAGGATCTGTTATATTTGTAGAAATGATTGTTTTGATAAAAGTATAAATCTGTTTAGCGTCTTGTTGCTTTCGAGGAGATGAAAAATCAGCGTTTTCCACGATTTCAAGACAAAAAATAGCAGCAAGAACTTCAACGTATAAAGCAATACCGTAACGTGAATGTTGATTAGACCAATCTATTTGAGGCTGAGGTTGTCTAATGAAAGCAATAAATGTGTTTAAAGTATTTAAGTTTGGTTGTTTTTCAGATGTTGCGTTAATATGAGGAAGTAAATCATAAAAAATTTTAATTGAACCAAATGGCGCTTCTGATGCGATTGAAGCTGTGTTTTGCAATATATCTCTGAATTTAGAAAGATCATCAAAATAGCCTTGTAAATATTTATAAAAATCTGCCAGTTGATAATTCGCACCTCCATTTTGGATTGTTGTAAGAATTTCTGTAGCATTTTTGCTAAAAGAGCTGAAAAGATTTCTTATTTGAAGTTCTAAAATATTTTCAGACATTTTAACATTTCATAAAGAACGATATAAACGGTCTCCATTTTATATAAAAAATTAGAAAAAAACGAGAATATGAAATTTATATTAAAGAGAAAGTTCTTAAAACATGATATCAATTCTAAAATATTAAAATTCAAAATTTTTGTAATAAACAAAATAACCATAAATGGCACTACAAGGGAATTTCATAAGCATGTACAGTCTAGCCTATTGCTGAAAATTGTAAAAGATTAAATAAATAAAGAAGTAAGGAAAAAAAAAAAAAAAATGATTTAAAATATTGTATGTAAATAAAATAAATTTTATTCGTTTATTTAAATTGCATCACGTAATACATTAAGATTATATTGTTTTTGGAGTTTCTTAAACACCGGAGCAGGATCGTATGTTGGCTCAGCGACTTGCTTTGGAAAAGACCAATTTGGCTGTTCGTATTGATCTGGTTTTGGCTTTGGTGCAGATTCGGCGAAAGAAGAAACAGCGCCTGAGTCTTTATTAGCGAATTTTTTGTTTTCAGATTGATTGGATTCCGATTCAGAAGCGGAGTCAGAGTCCATAATTGCTCTCTTTCTTGGCTCTCTTTTATAAGTAGACTTTCTGCTTGACTTCTTCTTTGGTTCAGATGATTCTTCTTCCTCATCTTCATATTGTCTCTTGCTCTTTGATTGTTTTCTGTCTTTTCGGCTTGATTTTTTCCTTGGTTCATATAACTCTTCCTCTTCATCTTCGTATTGCCTCTTTCTCTTATTGCTGCCTTTAGAAGCTTTGCTGTTCTTTCGGCTCGATTTACTTCTTGCTTCGCTTGATTCTTCCTCTTCGTCCTCATATTGTCTCTTTCGTTTGCTGCTTTTAGAAACTTTGCTGTTCTTACGGCTTGATTTGTGTCTTGGATCGCTTTCTTCTTCCTCATCATCATCATCTTCATATTGTTGTTTTCGTTTGTTACTCTTGGAAAGTTTACTATCCTTCCTTCCTTTCTTCCTTGGTTCATCTTCTTCCTCTTCTTCATCATCTTCATATTGTTGTTTTCGTTTGTTACTCTTGGAAAGTTTACTATCCTTCCTTCCTTTCTTCCTTGGTTCATCTTCTTCCTCTTCTTCATCATCTTCATATTGTTGTTTTCGTTTGTTACTCTTGGAAAGTTTACTATCCTTCCTTCCTTTCTTCCTTGGTTCATCTTCTTCTTCCTCATCATCATCATATTCATATTGTCGTTTTCGTTTGTTACTCTTGGAAAGTTTACTATCCTTCCTTCCTTTCTTCCTTGGTTCATCTTCTTCTTCCTCATCATCATCATATTCATATTGTCGTTTTCGTTTGTTACTCTTGGAAAGTTTACTATCCTTCCTTCCTTTCTTCCTTGGTTCATCTTCTTCTTCCTCTTCATCATCTTCTTCATATTGTTGTTTTCGTTTGTTACTCTTGGAAAGTTTACTGTCTTTTCTTCCTTTCTTTCTTGGTTCATCATCTTCTTCTTCGTCATCATCGTCATCAATTTGTTTCTTTCGCTTGTTTTTAGATGATTTGCTATCTTTCCTGCCTGATTTCTTCTTTGAATCTTTTTGATCCTCTTCTTCGTCCTCACCAAGATGCCTATTCTTGTTACTCTTGGAATGCTTTATGTCGCTTTGATCTTCTTCCTCTTCGTTTTTATTCTTTGGATCTGATTCATTTACATCATTTCCAGATGGTTTGTGATCTTCTTGTTCCAATGTTAAATTGCGTGCTTCTTTTTCTGGAACTGTTTCATCCAATTGTTTTATTAGTTCTTTGTTCATGTAAATTGGAAATTCTAATTTATCTTCAATTCGAAAGATTGCAAATGGAGGTTCTGGAACTTTTTCTTCTTTTTTATCTTTATCCTTCCCTTTGTCATTTGACTTCTTTTTACTGCTTTTCTTATCATCTTTCTTTTTCTTTTTGTCTTTGCTTTTGGATTCCTCATTTTCATCATCTTTCTTTGTACCTTTTTCTTCAACATATGTAGCTGTTCCATATGAAAGTTGAGATAAGTTATTTCTAAGTTTCTTTATGTCATTTGATGAAATTGCATCTTTATCCTTTGATTTTAAAGATTCAATTTCTTCGTCTAGGTAACTTACATTGATTGCTCGTTGTGACTTAGCAAGACTATTTGTAAATGAGAGTAATTCTTTGATATTGTTAACATTGCAATCATCAACATTGATTGTTTCGAGTGAATTAATGGAGGCAGCAAGTTCTGATATAGCTTGTAATCCATCGGATTCTATTTTTTGTGAGTGAAAGTCAATTATCTTGAGTTTCGATGCTCCACTTAATTTTTCAATAAAATCTTTAATGTTGGGTCCAACTGAATGATCTGTGCTTCCATAAGCGTAAAACTCTTCTAAAGATCCAAGTTGTGAAACAGCTTCACCAAATTCTGGCAAGTTGCTGGCTTTGTCAAGAGCTAAGTTAGCTCGTAATATCTTTAAATTAGAGCATTTACTAAGGAATTCGCTAAATTCAGAGCTAATTGGATTTCCACTCCAATTTAATTCGGTTAATTGAGATGGATTGCAATTTTTAAGGTAGCCAATGATTTCTGACCAACCAGATTCATCGTCAAGTTGAGCATAGCCAAGATTTAATTTGATTCCATGTCGATAATTATCTTCAAATAAAAGCTTCAAAAATGAGAGAAGAGAATCTTTTGTCCATTGAACATTAGAAACATCAACAACCTGAAGTGTTTGTGGAAGCAATTTCTTATCGAAAGTAATATTGCCTGATTTATTTCCACTTAAATTGATCATTTCAAGATTTTCAAAGTTTTTATTTTGAAGATCATCTATAAATTCTCCAATTTTAATGTTACTATTTGAAATAGATAATGAGCGTAAAAATGTTGTGTATTGTACGAGTTCGGTTATATTAACTGTACAATGGTCTAAGTTGAGCATTTGTAAGCTTTCTTCAACTTTTTCTAATGATTGATAAAAGCTAGATGGTATATCACTTTTCTGAATTGAAAGTGAGACATATTTATTATTGGAAGCTAGGTCAATCAATTTTTCAAGATTTGAGTCTGATAATTTGCACTCGACAAGACTTATTCCAGTTAATTTATTTGATTCTGCAGATTCTGGACTTTGCGATAGAGAATCATAAAAATTGTCGAACGAATCGTCCCCAAGGCCTGAAACTAATAAATGTGCAAATGGCAATGGTTGGTTATTTTCAAGTAAAGATGGAAATCGAGGTAGCTCAACGCTTTCAATAAAATCTGCATCTTTAAGAACGCCATAAAAAGCGGAATCTGTATTGTCTACATCTGTAATTCTTAATACTTTAAAATGTGATTGAAGTGTTTTTAGAAAATTGGTATCAATTTTTTCTTTGTCTTCATTGTGGTCCTTAACAAGATATCTGGTTGTTGGAATAGTACATTTTTCATCAGTTCCAGTTGAATCTTCCTTTGCTTTAATATCTAATTTGGCCGCTTCTTGTTGTGTCAATATTTTTGAAAGATAGTCAACAATCACCTTATTAATTTTGTCGATCTCTTTTGATTCTAAAATAACTTTTTTTGTTTTATCTTCTTTATTATATCCAATTTCTATTTTCTTATCAGCAAAATTGATTGATGTAATTTGGTCATAATATATTAAATTTTCAAATTTGGACTGTTTTTTATCACAAAAAGCAATATAGTAATTTGTCAGAGCAATAAAATAACCACTATTAGGCTTTCCATCATTCACGGTGAATTTCGTTAGTGCGTTTTGATATACTACTCTATTCCCTTTTTTAGCAAGTCCTGATATTTTGTCGTTGTCTTTTCCCATTTTTTGTTTCTGTTTTTTTTTGAATACTTTCAAGTTTTTCAACTCTTTAACTTTTCAATTTTGGTTTTTTATTAATTGAATAGTTTTTTGAAAGATTGTATTTTTTCATTATCATTTGTTGAAATTTTTTATAATGTGTTGATTATTTTATTATAATATGCATTAAATCCATTATTTTATAAAAAGAGAAAAAAAAATGATTCATCAAGTTAGTATATTATCTATTTTATTTGAAAAAGGAAATTGTTTACAACATCTGGTATTTGCATTTCATTAATAAATACATCTTTTTTATGAAAGCAATAGAAAAAATGATTTAAAATATTATTTAGAAATTCTAAATAACAAATATTCAAATTATATGATGCAAGATGAAACATAGTACATGATAATGTTCAGAGAAAGCATTCAATGCCTTTTTTGGTTTTTAATTCTCGAGCAACAATTTGAGCTGGTAATGGGCACGATGAAACAGAAAGCTTCTGGATAATTTCATAAGCTTTTGTGTTTTTATTGATAATATGTGGAACAATGGTAGAGAGAATAAATTTCATTCCTTCATTTGATGCGACTGCAGTCTTGACAATTTCATCTATGGGCATTTCTAAGATATATTTACTAATTAAATTTCCATATTGATTCAAAAGTTTAGGCTGTTCCTGAGTAGCAATTAGTGCAGAGTGTGCAATTTGATTTTCTAAAATAGAATTGGGAATTTGTTCGTTATTTAAAATTTGTGATGCAACAATATATGGTGAAAAATCGTGCGATGTCGATGCATAAATTACATTTGTGGTAGCTTTTGATCTAATATGATTGGAGATAATTGTTTTGGCTTTTTCTCTTCCATTAGGAATATTTTTTACAAATGCTCGAATGATCATTCCAAGAATTTGTCGATCTTTTTGATCATTTAATATAGATAATGCATATTTAAGTAAAAATTCTGGTAAGATTTTTGCGTTTTCAGGAGGTCGTATAAATTTGAATTCGTTTATATAATTGTATAATCCAGAAAAATAGTTTTCATCTTGAAGAATCAGCGAATATTGATATGATTTTTGAATGATTTTCTCGATATTCTTTTCTTTCCATTTTCGAATGTCTTGAAACTTTTCGAAATTTTTCTTAAATCTGGAAATATCTTCATCACTGATCATTGCTAATTTTCATTTAATTTGATCAAATTGAAAACAAATTAGAACAGAAAAAGTTTGGTATAAAAGGGAAATGAAAATATATTTTTAGCCTCACAGGGTTATCTAAATTTTCATTACAAATTGTTTTAAGCCCTTAGGTTTGAGTATTAAAAAATATTGTAATATTAAATATTGCATAAAACATATTTTATAATATAAATATTTCAACATTCAAATAAAATGAAAAAAAAAGCTCTGATTTCATTAAAAAAAAATTAAAATAATATGATATGACCTTAAGGTACTGAATAGATTCTTATGTATGCATTTTTTATAAAACATTAACATGATCATTTTTTTTTTTTACGGCCAGGTACATAGGATTGAAGCATTTTTGTGTTATTTTGGTTATTTTTAGGTGGTTGTAGTGAGAAATTTACTCTTTTTTGATTTGGCATTTGAGAAATTGCATATGAAGTATTTGTCCTTCTCAAGCGATGATTAGCGTTGTTTTCACTTGGACTTCCGCTTTGTAATTTACTTGAATTGCCACCTATTCCAGAGTTATTTGGCTTTGGTGCGTTATTGTTACGA
This sequence comes from Tritrichomonas musculus, assembly GCA_039105265.1. Taxonomy (NCBI): domain Eukaryota; phylum Parabasalia; order Tritrichomonadida; family Tritrichomonadidae; genus Tritrichomonas; species Tritrichomonas musculus. Next base: position 424,693 of record JAPFFF010000012.1, read on the forward strand.
GGACGAATTGATTTGAATAATGACATGTTATTGGCAATATCGTCCTGGGCAATAAAATCATAAGCTTCAATGTTCTCTGAACTATCGCTGTCCATTTGAAAAATGAGAGTTGTCCTTGATTTTTTATTTTCAATATTTTTCTGTGGTTCTTTTTGTTCAACTTTGTTTGTTTCTTCTTTTTGTTCAACTTCGTTTGCTTCTTCTTGTTCAACTTCATTTTCTTCTTCTTCTTGTTCAACTTCATTTTCTTCTTCTTCTTGTTCAACTTCATTTGCTTCTTCTTCTTCTTCTTCTTCAACATTTGGTTTTTCTTTCTGTTCTTCTTTTTCTTCTTGTTTTTGTTCCATTTCTTGTTTTGGTTCCATTTCTTGTTTTTGTTCCATTTCTTGTTTTTGTTCCATTTCTTGTTTTTGAAGTTTTTGTGTTTTCCATGTGTCTTGTTTAAGGATTTCTTCTTCGAAAATACTTCTCAGATTTTTAGTTTTCACACGGAAAATTTTATTTTTTTTATCTTCTTCTTTTTTGTACCATTCTTTAGTATCATATTGACTCAAGAACAGCACAGCCTCATCATAAAAGTAAGGAGAATAATATTCTTCAACATCACGATGAGTCAAAACAGGTGAAATTCTTAACGCTTGGTCTAAGAAAAAGTAAGCACGATATTGAATTCTGGAAACATTTATGAAATTATCATTGTACTCACTTTCAGGCTTAGTCATAAGATCAAGTTGTAATTCATAAATTTTTTCATGAATAAGTTTAAAAACATTTTTCGCAATTGGAAGAATTTTCTCTCTTTCCGTTCCGTGAGCATCTTTATAAGGAACATAAAAATAAGAAGCACAAATAGCGTACAAAATTGCATTTGGCATGAATTCGTAACCAGGATAACATAATTTATATTTATCGAAATAAACTTTATTTTCTTTTGAAGCTTTATTGTTACTAAATAAATCATCAACGCAAAGTACATTGCATAGATATTGAGGGAAATATTGGGAATATGTATCGTTTGAATTTGCAGATAAACCAAACATTTTTTCATCATTTCCTGGATGAAGATATACACCACATTTGGTCGTATTTCGAAGTGGACCATAATTCGAGATAATGGCAGGATCAGTATGGCCCCAAGAAATTTTGACAGCTGCATTTAAAAGTTTTCTAAAGTAATGAGCTCGTCCAATAACAATTAATTCATAAATTTGTTTACTTTGATCTGATTCTTCATTTTTATTGTTACTTTTTCGCTTCGCGTTGCTTTCATTCATCTTATTGGCTGCTTCTGAAACTACAGCATTAACAAGATCCATGATTTGTTGGCGCATTGATGCATCTTCAGCATAAAGAACTATTTCAGAAACTGCTTCCGGATGAAGGAGTTCAATCACTTTGGTAATATCTATAATGCTCCTAAAAATGGGATCTCTTGATGAACCAACTTGGATAAAAAAATTGTAATAAAATGTTTTGATCATTTTGAAGCAACATCGGGTGGCATCTAAAAAATATCCATTACGATAAAAAGAAGGTGCAAAATATTGTACTAAATAAAAAAGAAATTTGCGTAAATCATCGCCTTTGATGAACTTGGTTGGTTTGTTACTTTTCTTTTTCTTTTTTTCTTGTTTTTTCTCCTTTCTCGTTTTTTTGAGCGTTTTCGAATTCTCTTTGTGCGGTTCTTCTTGCTTTTTGGTATTTACTGGATTTTTATCATTGGGATCATTTGTATTTTTTTCTGGTAATTCTGCTGATTTTAATGTTTCTGTGGATTTATCTTTTTCTTGTTTTCCTTCTTTATGTTTTTCTTCTTTATGATTTTCTTTATCTGATTTTTCGTTTTTTTCAATTAAATTTGTTTTTGTAAGTTGCTTCATTGCAAGCTTAATTGATCTTTTTGTAAGTTGATGAAAGTCAATACAATCATTCCTACTGCTTTTGTTAATTTCAATTACTATTTCTTCTTTTCCAAGCTCATCAATTAGAGTTAAAGTTCTATTTGCACAGTATCTACGATAAAAGTCATCGTCAGACAATTTATGTGCTGTTTTTGTATTTATTTCGTTTTTCGCTTTTTTTCTTTGCTTTCTTTGCTCTTTCTTAGTTGGTTTCTCGTTTTTATCTTTTTGAGTAGACTTGATTTCTTTAAAACCAATAAGAAGAAATGTTACCAATCTTTTTAGGATTTTTTCATTCAATTTGATAATTGCTATGAAATTTTTCACTTCAGTTGGAATTTTTTCTTCAATCTCAATGTTTAATGGAAAAATTGTTCTGCAGCCAATTTCAGGGTTAAAAAATGCAAAGTTGACTGATCTTACAATAACTTCTGCTGAAAAGATGGTATTTACTAATGAATGAGATAAATCAGCGCCTTTTTTAAAAATTTTTAAAGGATTTAATAGCATTAATGAAAATTTATCGATATTTGTTATGCTCATCAGTAGATCCTCAATGTTATCAATGAAATTGGTGTTGAATGAAAATTGAGATAAGACTTGAACCAACTGAAATCCGCCAATAAGTTTTGAATTTGACTGTAAATAAAGAAAGGCGTAAAGGATCCTCAATAACGAAATTCTGACAGCAACAAATGAAAAAAAAATATCTTTTTTTTTCGATTCTGAATCTTGATTTAATTGGGTGTTGGGAGGATTTTCCGCTAACTCTTGACTATCCATAACAATATTTACAACTGCATAAACAGCTTCCATAAGATTAATTGTAAGGTCAGAATTCTGATTAACAGATGCGCTGTCAGCAATTTTGTATATCAAAGGGCATGTTCTTTCGCATATAAAGTTATAAAATGTTTTAGTTATTTCATCAGAAGCTTTGTAAAAAGAAACAATGCAAGATGTCAATAATGATATATTCAATAAAAAGTCGTTATATTCCGAATTATACATCAAATCATTAATATTTGGTTTTTGAAATTCTCTCATAATTTCATATGAAGATAAGCTTAATGCTGATAAAACTTTTGGTAGATTAATATAAAGGCTTGCATCTTTTTGTCTTATTAACGGTAGAATGATTGTTAAAGCACAATTTAACATTGTTATATGAGCATTATTAAATTGAGTATTTGATTTCTTATTTTTTTTAAATATTCCTTTGTCATCATCGTTTTCGTCATCACAGTCACTATTTTGTTTTTCTTTTTGTTTCTTCATTTTAGCATCATCTTTTTTTTCACTATTCTTGTCTTTGTCTTTTACTTTCAAATAGATGTAAAACTTATCAATAAAGTCAGTCGATTTTTGAGGAAGTAAAAAATCTGGAGTGCAATGAATTGGGTCAGATGGATCCTTTTGTCCATTCTTAGATTTGTCATTAGGTTTATTGGGATTTTGGTTCTTAGCTTTGTCTTTTGTATCTTTATCTTGTTTTGCTTTTTTCTCTTTTTCAGCCTTTTTGTTTTTATTCTTTTCATTATTTTTGCTATCTTTTTTATTTTTATCTTCTTTATCTTGTTGTTTCTCTTCATATCGAGTATAATTATCTGTGATATTAAAATAAATATTTTTTTCTTTAAATAATTCGATTAATGGCCGGAATTTCTCTGGAATTTGAAACCTTTCGGCAAGATTTGACTGTTTTACTTTCTTTGCCTCTTCTTTGACAGTCTTTTTTATATTAATTAATGATAAAATGATAATAATCCAGTCAATCACTTCACGAAAGTTGATAAGAATATTCGTTTCAAATTTATAAGATGAACTGTTTTTTCTGTAAGGTGAATAATCTGATCTAATATCAATTGAATTCCAATCAAATCTTTTGTCAGTATTTTGCTCATCATTTTTGTCATCATAACTAAGATATTCGGTAACAATTGGTATAACTTTTTCAATAAAAGGTGTGATCATTCGAAGAAATGATTTCGAGTTTTCTTTAAAATTAAAAAATTCTGGGCCTGGTGCATACATATATTTTTTCAAATAAAAAATCTTGGCATAATTGACAAAAAATCGCATTGCTTCTTTACATAATGGAAAATAATTTTCAAAATCAAAAAATATAATATCCTTTTCTAACCTTGTGTAAATTTGTGTAAAATAATGAGTCATTTGTTCGAGGTGATATTTTAAACAATCCTTCGAGGCCTGTGCTTTGATCATTTTTCGAAAAGCTATACGTGATTGGCGAGAAGTTGCTCTTGATTTCATTTTCGAACTCATTTTTCTCTTCGTTTTTGTAGAAAATGCAGAAATAGCATCATTTTTTGTAACATGATCTATATATACCGTTTCTTTTTTTTCTTTAAAAAATTTATAATTGGATTCAGCATAATCCACTAATCCAGAAAGAAGTTGAACTGCATGTTGGTTGAAGGTCAACATTTGATCCATTAGGTAGCCAATGTAACTCTCATCTTCACTTTGAATCGTAGAATAAAGATTAAATGGATCCATTCTAAAATTTTATAACACAATATTTGAATAATTATTGAAGTTTTTAACTTTTTGTAAACTTGAAAGAAAATGTTAGACAATCGTTTTTCCTGTCGGACGACTTTTTGAGGGCATTTTTCTCTCAAAAAGTGGTGCTAAACATCAGAGGTTGTATCAAAAAGTGAAATTCTCTCAATTATTTTGATAGTAATTTGCAGTGAAAAAGTGAAATTCTCTCAATTTATTTTGATAGTAATTTGCAGTGAAAAAGTGGAATATTGATTCAAAAAGTTGTTTGCTTTTTGAAAATATTATTTAAAAAATACATTTTTTATGTCGTTAATTAGTGATCATGAACCAAACAAATCAAATCATCATTTCATGCTCAAAAATTCAAAATACTAAGTTTCCTGCTGAGATCAATGGAATTGAATATGAATCTTTAACAAATTATGTTCATCAAATCTCGCATCAAGCATTTCTCCCATTTTCAGCTCATGAAACATCAAAAGATAGAGCATCAGTTACTTATGGTTGCACTTTTTCTTCAATAGGATGCACAGCAAAATTAGTTTTTAAACAATCTCAATCATTTAATTCAGATTTTTATTATTCGTTCGATCTTCAAAACAGTATTCTTACTCATAGTCAACATCTGCTAGATAGGCGTTTTATCGAAGATCATCGCAATTGCTTGACAAGTAAGCAAATCCAGGATATTAGATTTCAAACGGAGCTTGGCGTTTTGCCTGGAAGAATAAGAACAAATGTAAACGTTGATACTGGAAGTGATATTTACTATAGCATTCGACGCCCTATTTTACGTTATTTAAATAATGAAAGTTTAGATTCTCTAATAGAAAAACTCAGAAATGGAAATGAAAAATTAATTAAAATCTCAAAACCAAATGATACATTAATCATTATTTTTTTATCTTTTTTTATCATTATTCTTATTTTGTTTTAAAAAAAATTCAATTAAAAATAATCGTTTTTTATAAATTCAAAAGTTTATATAATTCAAAAATAAGAAAAAAACTATTCAAAAAAATAGACAAAAGAATGAGTTATTTTAACTTTTAGTAACATTTTTAACATCTCGACAATACGTATAAAATCATTTATATTATAATCATTGAAGCTGGATTTGTTATTTGATGAATATTATTTGTATTCATATTTATGATGCGCAAGATTAGTTAAGAATTGAATTAAAAAACATATTAAGATGTTTTGTTTGCTCTTCGTAACATTGAATAAAAAGGTTTATAATTGTTCTTTGTACAACGAAAAAATAAAAGCATGGCTATTCATATGCCAAAATTATTTTTTCTGAAAAAGTCGATTTTCCATTATTGAAAAGTTTTTCAATATTGTGAAGAAAATATATAATTATATCCACTTTTTCACTGCAAATTACTATCAAAATAAATTGAGAGAATTTCACTTTTTCACTGCAAATTACTATCAAAATAATTGAGAGAATTTCACTTTTTGATACAACCTCTGATGTTTAGCACCACTTTTTGAGAGAAAAATGCCCTCAAAAAGTCGTCCGACAGGAAAAACGATTGCCCGAAAATGTTAATTTTATTTCTAAGCTGATCTGCCAGCAACGGATCAAATCAACTTGACTTCAAAGCCAAAAAAAAAAAAAAATCTAATTCAATTACAAATGTAAAAAATGGTCTAAAGAGCCAAAAAAAATAAAATAACAATAATATATTTATATACATTTAATCTGTGCATTCAGATCTTGTTAATTTATGTGCAGAGAAGGGTCTTTTAAATTGTGGTGTAACAATTTTCTTTGGATTTAGCTGTCTTTGATGTATTATTGGACTTTGAAATTCTTTTTTTAAAGAAGGATCTATATAAGCTCTAGCAGAAGGTGGTCTATTATTAACTGCATCCGAAATTTGTTCAGTCATTATGCTATTGCCGTCATCAATTTCCTTTAACGTTGATAATGGTGATTTTAAACCTATACATGGAACTGAATGATCATTAATCTGATTTTTTGAAGATAAGCTTTTTATATTGCATGGTGATTTGTTAACTACATCAAAATCTTTGATTACAACCTTTTTTTGTAGTGTGCTGCTTGAAAGATTCTCATGAATATTTTCTTTATCTTTATCTTTGTCTTTTTCCTTTCCATTTTTGGGTGTAATTAATAAATTTGTGGGTTTAGATTTTGGTGTCTTTGGTCTTAGTCGCTTTTCATCTAGATAAATTATCTGAGGCATTTTTTCCATTATATCTTTTCTATATGTTTTTGAGTTTGAGCATGGATTTCCAATTAGTGTTAAAGCTTTTAGTTTTTGGCATGCATTTAAAAATGAAACTGAATCAACATCAGGAATACGATTGTGTTCTATGTCAAGAACTTTTAAACGATTTAAAGACATAAGTTCATAAATATCTGTGATTTTATTAAATGCTAAATAAAGTTCTTCAAGTCTAGGCGATATTGTTGCAATTCCATCTAGATTTGTTAGTTTACAGTGAGCTAAAGATAAAAATCTCAAATTGACTAAGGAAGATGAAATATCTCTCATACTTGGAATAATCGAATTATTGAGTCTGAGTTTTTGAAGATTTGGAAAAAAATCGCCGACAAAAGTAAGTGACATTTCAGTTGTATCTGCAAATGCTTCTAGTGTTTTTATTTGTTTAAAATTTTTTTCTCCGCTGTAATTAAATATGCTTTCAGTATCATCGATATCAGGATCATATTCATTATCTAGAATGATATTCTGAAGCATCAAAAAATTTAAAAATTCATTTCAAGAATTATTAAACGTACCAAAATATAAAAATTTTATTTGATTCAGAGGAGGGTGAACCAAAAAAACTTATTGAAAAAGTTTATTTTAAAAATAATGATATCTTCTTAAATAAAGAATAATACCTTTATTTTCTTAATTATTAAATTGTATTTAATTGTATTATAAATATAGTATTTATTTAAATTTCTTAAATAAGATATTTTTTAAAATCTTTAAAATTATAATATTTTGAATGAAGTTAAAACGTCAGCAATCATCAATTATTATATGAAATGTATTTGTTTATGGCTTCTTTATGCGATTCTGAAAACATTTTTATACTTTTTCTAATCATTTAGGAAAAAATATGATTTTTGTTATACAAATTCAAAATAATTAGAATTTTTGATCCAAAAATCATAAATAAAGCATATATTTAGACATTGAATTAAAATATGAAACCATATTATACAATTCTCAATAAAAAATAAACTTATATTTTATTTTATTAAAGTTTTTTTAATTGTTTTTATTTTTGAGATTTTATTTACAGATATCTAAATAAATACAAAATATATTTTGATTTTTATTCATAAATTATTGTTTTATAATAGTTATGAATTTAATATAATTGATATAAGCTATTTTGTGATTTTGGAAAATATTTTCAATGTGATATACTAATTTTATGTAAATCAAATTGATATATAATACAAGCATATATAAATAATTATATATTAAAATAATTATAAATTATCTTTCAATAAATGTTGGGATATTTATTATTTCCAGCATATCTTTGATATAATAAATTTTGAGAATAGTTTATATCAATTTAGAAATATAAAAAATATTTCAATACTACAAATTGAGAAAAAACACGATTTCAATACTTTTAATTGAGAGAAAACACGATTTCAATACTTATAAATTGAGAAAAAACACGATTTCAATACTTTTAATTGAGAGAAAACACGATTTCAATACTTATAAATTGAGAGAAAACACGATTTCAATACTAAAATTTGAAATGGGATTATCCGATTTGAATGAAAACTCCAAAACGTATAGAAGGATTTAATTGCTGAGTAGGCAATTTTATCACACATATGAATATGTTTAAACTCTCTTAATTTGGAAACCAACTAACGAGCAGATCTATGGTTCACCCTCCTCTTTTGATTCTAAAAATAAATTTTTTATATCAAAAACAAATATCTTTTTTATGTAAAAACAATCATTTATTTCCGAGTAATTGTAAAACATCTCTAATATACATGAATTTAGAAACAACAATAGCTAATGAATTATCAACAAAAGCTTTTGCTGCTCTTTCTCCGCATACAGGACAAATTGGTCCTTCCATTTGTTGATATTTATGAGAATGGCATACGCTATGGCCACAAGGTACTAATGTTACAGGTGTCTCTAAGAATTGGCCGCATTGCCCGCAAGAGACCGCCTTTGAAGCAGCATCAACAATTTCCTGAACACGAATTGCAGAATCCCTCAGAATCCTCTCTTTTATTGCAGCTTCCTGTGCTGCAGGATCATATTTTGCTATTCGAGCTCTTGATATTTTGTCGGCCAATTCTTCGACTTCGTTCGTTGATTGTTGCCACATTTGCTTCAATTCATCTCTCCTTTTTGTAAGTTCTCTATTTTCCATTTCAAGGTCTGAGATTTCTTTTGTCTGTGTTTCTGGAAGAGCCATACGCTCTGCAAGTTGAGCCATAAGGTCTCCTAAGACTTTTTTCTTTTCTGCAAGTTCTTCGATATCACCTTGAGATCCATCTTTAAGTTGTTGGGTTTCTTCGACGATCTGTTCAATTTTTGCTTTTAATGAACCGATAAGATGAACTTGATCTTTGATTTTTTCATTGTGACCATCTATCTCTTTATTAAGATTGGCAATCTGTTGTTGATAACTGCTGATAGCTTCGTTCTTCTCTGTTGCAATTTCGGTTATTTGTTGTTCAGCCTCTGAAATCTCTTTTTCAAGCTGAGATATTTCTGCTTCTATTTTTTGCTCGTTTAAACAACTTTCACGACGCCAAATTTCAGCCTTTGCTTCCATTTCTGTAATTGCTTTTTGTGTTTCATCTATGCTTTGACGCAATTGTTGTCCTTTAGTTTCATGAATTCGAAGATTACGAGTTAGATCAGAATGTTTATCCCATTGAACTTGAAGAGCAGCGCTAAGTTGTGTGATATTGTTTTGTGTACGTCGAATTTCTTGTTTAATGTTTTTTTTATTAACTTTTGCCTTTTCTTTCCGAGATAATGTTTCTTCATACAAGTGAGTTAGCTGATCAAGAATTATTTGTTGATCTTCAATTTGATCTTGCATTTGAAGAACTGCTCCAGAGTTGAATTTTAAATCTTCTATCTCTTGGAGAACTTGATCAAGTTGAACTTGAAGCAATTGGATTTGAGATTTATGGACAGTGCAATTTTTACTTTTTTCTTCGTATCCTTCAATTAGTTTTGAAAGCATTATACGTTGGTCTTTGACGCGATTTGTTGAATCAATAAATTTTTGTTTGAAAACTGATATTTTTTGGCGCATTTCATCATTAAGACCAGGCATCCTTATTAGCCTAGCAATTATAATTTGATCTGTAGAAGAAAGCACTGGATCATTTGATGCCGACATTGTAAAACTAAGAGTATTTGTAATATTTTAAACGGGCCATATATAAATTGAATATTTTTTTTTTTTGAATTAAAAATACGTTTTTTCACAATGGAAATTTTGATACAAGATGTTATAAATGAATTGGGTATGTAAAAGATAATATTCAGTTGGTTCTGCCATCATATTAAATAGTTAAAATGAATGGCAATCCTTTTCAGAATGTTTTTGGAGATCGTTTATTTCAGAAAAAGAAAAACAACTTTTTGAGCCATAAACCGTTAACAAATATAGCGCCAATGATAACTCCACCGTCTTTAGGAAATCAGGATCAAATTGATGGTGGTAATAAAATAAACAATCTCAAACAACAGCTTCTTGAGGCGCAGCAAGAAATTTCTCGCCTTAAGGAAGAAAATATTACGCTCAAAAAACAATACGAAGAAGCACTAAAATTAACAAATCAAATGGACGAAATACACCAAGAAAATGCCGTTCTCACTAGATCGATTACCAAGCTAAAATCAGAAAATGATGATTTAAATAAGAGATTAAAAATTTGCCTTCAAATGAATGAGGACAATAAAAATAAACAGCAAAATTCGATACCTGATAATCGAGCAAATTTAAATGAACTTCGCGAATCGTTAGAAAAATCAAACAAAATTCATCAAGAACAAGTTGCTGAACTGAACAATGTTGTTCAGGAAACAACTCAAATGCTTGAATCCGTTAAAAATCAAAATTCCGATCTTAGATCAATTATTAAAGGGATTGTTGAAGCTGGTGAATCATACTTTGGTGAAACTTTTAGTTCACCTGAATCATTACGCCAATTCTTTTTAATACCAAAGCCAAAGATAGAAGTCTCTGATGAAAAAAAATCCGAAGTTCCTCAGCCAATTGATTCTTCAGTGTTAGACGGATTAAAAGCAAAAATAAAAAATGAAAGAAAATTACGAAAAGAGTTGGCATCAAAACTTTCTGAAACAGAGAAGGAGCATGAAAATCAAGCGCAACAATTCCAAAAAATTATAAATGATCTAGAGAATAAAGTTTCTGAATTACAAAAAATTTCAAAAGATAATGAACTAAAAAGAAAGCATGAAATAGCAGAAACATTATCAAAAACAACAATTTATGAGGATTCTATTAACCGTCTAAAAATAAAAATACAAGATTTGAAGGAACAAAATCAAAAACTTGAAGAGCTTCAAAATAGACCAAATCCATTAGCTCCTGAGCTTAATGATTTAAAAGATCAAGTATCCTCTCAAAATCAAAAAATACAAGAAAATTTGGCTTCAATTTCAACCTTAAAAAATCAAATTTCTTCGTTAATTGCGCAATTGAAAGCATCTGAAATGAGAATAGAATCGACAAAGAAAAAATTAGGTGATTCCAAAGATGCAAATGAAAAATTAAATAAAGAACAAGTTAAACTAAGAACTGAGCTCAGTAAGCTTGAACTTACAAATGAAGAATTAAAAGAAAAATTAAAAGCGACAAGTGCACAACTGAAAGCAGATAGATCAACAATTCAACAAAATTGCTCAGCTTTTGATCAGCTTGAATCCAATTATTCAAAATCCAAATCATCAGTTCAATTACTTCAAAATGCACTAGATAAAACAAAAGATGATATTTCTAATCTTTATAAAGAACGCGAAAACTTAATTTCTACAATACAAAAACTTAATTCACTTTTAATATCTTATGAAAATTATATTCACCAACAGAAAAAGCTTTTAAAGAAACGAAAAGCCGAGGAATGCAAAAAAGTCGAACCTCAAATTATCGAAACGTTTGTTGAACCCGAAATTCCTATCACATCATGGTTTTCAACAGAATTCTCTCGTGACTTAACTAATATGATACAAGAAGTTGCTAAAAACGAAGCTTTACCCATCAACGCCAAATTGCGACACGTTCTATCCGTTATTGGTAAATATTATAATTCTCAGATTGATGATGCCGAAAAAATAGTTAAAGGAAAAGAGGAAATTTTCAATGAATTGTCTGATAAATTCCACAACTTTTTGAATGGAATCGGCAACCAAATTGATATTGATTTATTATCTATATCTGATCCCATTAAGCCAACAATCGAATGGATAATTAATCTCAAAGATCAGAAAACTGAAGCAGACGTTCAAAGAGAATCTGTTTCAAATGAGTTGAAAGATCTCCTTGATAATCTTCAACTTTCTACACCTGCAGATATTGAGAAAAAAATGGCAAAATTACAAATGGATCTCAATACAGCGCTAAATGAACTTCGAAAAGAAAGAAAAAGAAGTAAAAAACAGAAGCAAACGCAAAAAGAGCTCGGTGACTCATTTGAAGAGCATCAGCGTGAAATTGAAGAAGTTTTTAATAAGCAAAAAAAGAAAATCGAATTGCTTGAGAAAAAAGTAGATGACTACGAGATCGAAATTCGTCAACTTAAAACAAAAAATACAGATCTTTCAAATGAAATAATCCGCCTTAAAAGTGACAATGAGGAGCAAGTTGGTGAAGTTACCGCTGAGAAGAATGCATTTTTGAAACAGATGAGAGATGAATATGAAAAAGAAAAAGTTGAGCTTTTGTCTGTTATTGAAGAGAAAACAGTCAGAATTGAAGGGTATTGTAAACAGTTGGTAAAATTAGAAAAAGAAGCTTCACAATGGAAAAGAACAGCAGAAGCATTAAAGAAACAGAAAAAAGAAAAAGACAAGGAATTGGCAGAAATTAAATCTCAATTTGAAGAAGAAGATAATGATTGGAAAGAGAAGATTCAGAATGAAAAAATAATTATGAGTCAGCAATTTAATAATATCATTGCTGAATTAAAATCAAAAAATAAAGAATATCGTGCTTTATTGAATAAAACTTCTGAAGCTTTGAACGATAGTGATGAAAAAATAAAAATTTTGACAGCTAGATTAGCTGAAGCAGAAAGTACTAATCAGCAAAATTTGTTAAAATTAGCTTCACAAAAAGATGAAATTGAAAGAGAGAAGCAATTGATTGATACTAAAATCAAGGCTTCTCAGCTGTCAAATGAAATGAAGTGTCAATCAATGCTTGAGAAAGAACGATCCAACCAGGAAATGGAAAAAAGAAAACTCTTTGGCTTTGTTGCGAAGAGTTTTCATCAGTTTTTTGATGGAAGAAAGCAGTTAAATGATGAATGCTTCAAAATATTAATCAAAAATGCTTCTGATGAAATTGAGCGTTTAATGAGTGAAGATGCTGCTACTCGTAGATTATTGGGAATTAGTCCAAGTGAATCAATTCAAGATTCTGTTGCAAAATTATTATTAACCTTGTACAAGCCACAGTAATTATTTTTTTTTTTTGTTACTTCGGATAAATGGGAAAAAAATAGAATAGATTGAAAAACATAGTATTTCAAAATTTGTAAATAGTATTTAATTTTTTATAAAATTGTGTTTTTTACAGAATTAATTTAAATAATTCACCTTTTTTTGGCTGTATTGTACGTTAAATTTATAAATAAATGGTATTTTCAACTTTTTATAGGGGGAAGAATTCCACAAATTCTCCAGGTCCTGGTTCTTACAATATTCCTGATCAATTTGGTAGTGGTCCTCGTTATACTTTAAAAGGACGAGTTAAAGAAAAAGATCCTGATCCTGAACCCCCAATTATTAAAATGCCAACAACTTTAGTTTATACCACGACAACTTTCGGATTTCGTGCACGTGAAAAAGAGCCAGAGATGACTCCTGGGCCAAATGTTCTTCCAATTCCATTCGGTTCCGATGGGAAAAAATATAGTTTTCGTTTTAAATATGAAGATCCGCCTAATACCAATCCAGGTCCAGCTGATTATACAATTTCACGTGAGTTTCCTGGACCAAAACAAACGATTTCAGAAGGGAAAAGATGGGACGCAATTGATCATAAAATAACTGCCCCTCCAGGTTTTGATATTCCATCAATGTTTGAGAAACATAAAAATATGAAAATTGGAGATTTGATTCCTCTTCCTGAACCAGAACGAAATGGTCCAGGACCTGCAAAATATAAAGCGAAAACAACAATTGGTAAAGACACTCCACTCTTTACTGTCCCTAAAGGTCCAAGGGAATCAAAACCGAATGGTAATCCTGGTCCTGCTGATTATCAGAGATTAAGACCTCTGACTAGTGAGTCAAGAATTGGAACTGCAATGAAGTTTCGAACAAAGTTGCCTCAGCCAGATAAATGCGACTATCCTTATCATAAATATCCTGGCTGCATTTCTCCACGAAAATTCACACATGGAACAAGGCCTGCGACATCATATGAAACATTATCACCAGGTCCAAAATATGATAAAAAATCAAGTATCGAAATAAAACAAAAATCAATTGGAAGTAAGCCAAAAAGCAAAAATCCTTTTGAATTAAATCCTGGGCCTGCTGATTATTTTGATGTACCTTTACCTACAAAAGATGTTCCTTTTTGTGGTTTTTATGGTCCAACGGATAGGTTTCCGGCTGGCCCAGAATTAAATAAGGAGAAAGAAAAACCTGGTCCAGCTGATTATGATAGTAATAAAGGATCCTTTTATCAATTTAATAGGGGATACTATTTTACATCTAGAAAAATGGAAGATTATGTTCCAGATACAGCTGGCCCTTATATTGAACAAAAATCTTCATTAGGTGGCCCGAAATATACAATAGGGAAAAAAGAAGAGTTTTAATTTATTGTTTTTATATTAATAGAGGTAAATTATAGTTTTATATGTTTTAATATTGATATTTTTATGGTTTTTCTTCATATCAAAACTCTTCATTCTATGATTAAAAAAAAAATTAAAAACGATAAATTTTTTGTTGGAGAGTCAATTAAAGAAAATGGATCATCTTGCCCTTCGGAGGTTTAAAAAATTACGTTCTGTTTAAACTTTTTCAATAAAATAGACCAAGAAAAAAAATCAATTACGTTTTACGATTACGTCTACGCAAAAATAATTAGAATATGACTTTTTTAGAAAAAGATAATAAAAAGTTGCCTTTTGAAAATAAAAATATTTATAGATAAATATAAATATTTTCTCCTTTCAAATTTGAGAGTTCTAGCTTAGAGGTTAAATTAATTTGAGGTTAAAGTATTGAGTTCGAAACTAAACCTCTTTGCTCTTTTTTATATTTATATAAATTATGTAATTACGTTTCATTTCGGCAATTTTTATATTATAATACGTCTTTTCATTGAATTTTATAAAATCCCAATTACGTCCGAAGGGTAAGGATCATCCAGATAATATTTCAGCAAACATTCAAGAAAATTTTCAAATGATTTTTCTTGAATGTTTGCTGAAAACATTAACCAGATAAAAACTAATATTAGATTCTAATTTTGATTCAATTATCAAGGACAAATTCAATTTTAATATGAAATATAATATATATAAAAAATAATTTACTGAAATCGTATTCTAAAAATATTTGTAGTAATCATATTCATTTATTTTTTAAATCTGAATCAGAAGCATCAATAATATCACTAATCAATATAAATTTAGAGGACTTTTCTGGGGATTTGTTTTTCTCAACGAGACTGGGTAGGGTAAATTGTGTTGGATTTTGAAATTCAACTTTATCATTTATTATTAGTTCTCTCTGATTATTACTATATGAAAAGATTACTTCATTAAAAAAATTAAATTTTAAATGAGGCGGCTGCAGGGGCGGAGATGGATGCGGTGTTGGAGAAGGGACATTATCTTCTTTTGGTGGTTGCATAGAAAGTTTCGAATGTAGCATTAAAGATCTTTTTTTTTTGCGTTTCATTTTTACTTTTAATTTTTCTACATCGTCAAGTTCGTATCTCTTTATTTCTATTTTCGAATCATCAAATACGATAATAGTTTTCCACTGGTTTGTTTGTTTGGGTTTCATGATGAAAAAAAAAATTTTGACTTTCAAAAGTAATATTCAAAATTTTATAATAAAATATTATATGTCATTTTACACCATCATAATAATGATCAAAAAAATATAAAAGTTTTAATAATTTATTAGTAATAATAAATAAGCATGTCAACAATATAGAAAAGTAAAATGTTTTTTTATTTAAACCAGTTATGATTTAAAGTATCTAATGCTGAAATTCTTTGAGAAGGGTCTTGATGAATCATTTTTGATAATAAATCTTTGGCTTCATCTGAGATATCATCTGATAATTGAAACTTTTCTTTTTTAATCTTTTCCTTCAAATGATCTGAAGATGATGGTTACCATATGGTAGTTTTCCCATTTACATTTGATATAAAGTGACCCCGCAACTCCAAATATCACTTGCGAATCCATCAAATGAACCTTGATTTGAAATACATTCAGGACTCATATAAAATGGAGTACCTCTTGCTTCATTAACGGTTTTACCTTTCACTGCACAACCAAAATTAAATAAAAACAAATGATAATAATTAGTCATTAAGAAATTCTCTGGTTTAATATCGCAAAATGATATCTCATGTTCATGAACATATTGTAAGGCATCTATTATTTGATACATGTATTTTTTAGCTTGATTTTCATCAAGTTTTCCATTTCTATCAAGAAATTCTTGTAAACTTTCTTTTTCTTGAAAAGTGAAGATGTAAATATTTTCTGAATCTTCACACTGATATATAATGTCTTGAATATTATCATGAGTCAATGATTTTTGAATTTCAATTTCATTTCCAATGTAATTTTTTTTAGGAATTGCTTTGCAAATAAAATAAAGATTTTGTTTTCCTGCATAATATAATGTAGAAAATCGACTGTCTTTCCATTTTCTGATAATATAAAAATCAGAAATCTGACTTGGAATATTTATTGGTTCAACGAATGAATCAGACATTAAATGAAAGTGAAGTAAAATAATAAATTTTTCCATTCAAATGTACTTGACGACTCACAAAATAAAAATATGTTTTCACATGTTTCATGGAGTTTTCGGATTATTTTATATATTTTTGAGAGAGCTTATTGAATTGACTCCAGCGGAAGAACTTTTTGAATTCCTTTGATGACCACTTTTTATCAATGTCAGATAATAAGATAAAAACGATAGAAAAGAAAGTTTTGGATTTGGAAGAGACAATAAACGAAAACATCAAGAGATTGGAGAGACTAGAAAAGAAAATTGACAGGATCCGGAAACTGTTTTATTGTATGTGGACATGAATAATAATTGTATTCTGGTATTTTGGGTGTAGATGAACAGATAATAAATAATAAACTTAAAAATTAACTAATTTTTCTTTGCTAAATATTTTTTTTATACAAAATGTCTGAAGTTATGGTTTTAAAATGCACTTTAAAAGTTTCTCCAAAGGTGAATTCGGCTGAGAAAGAGGTTGTAGATGATATTCTAAAAGATTATTTCGTTTGTAATGGTGTTGATTTG
Organism: Tritrichomonas musculus; assembly: GCA_039105265.1. NCBI lineage: Eukaryota > Parabasalia > Tritrichomonadida > Tritrichomonadidae > Tritrichomonas > Tritrichomonas musculus. The sequence continues at coordinate 441,897 of JAPFFF010000012.1, forward strand.
GTGCCAGTTTGTGATTATGATTGGGTAGAATACACAAAATTAACAAAATTTTTACAAAATGCATCTGATTATTTGTATGTTGATGGAATGGAAAAACATCATATTCGCCGTGAAATTATTTGTGTTGTAAAATCTGGTAAATCAAATCAGGAATGGAGAATGGTGTTCAGAAATGGAATACTTATTGATGGACACAATGATTTTCGATGGATACCAAAAAAGAAATATGTAAAAGGAATGAAATATCAAAAATGTCATATTTTCTATCAATACAATGTACTTTTAGACTTAGTCGTGCTTTTGAAGCGAAAGAGAGAAAGAAACATTTTGATTTTTTATTTCAAGAACCCAATACATATGGGGAATGGAACTTGAAAGGAGTCATTCTTGAACCAAAATATATGTATGAACCTCAACCTTTCAATTGTGTTGAAAATTTTTGTCAAGCATTTGGTGAACATTTAGGGAAAATCAGAAGAATATGGCCAAATTGTAAAGGATATTTAATAGGTAAATTAGGTGATATGCAAAATGGTCATTTTGTTCCACTCGAAGGAAATCATAGTTTTCAGAAAATATCAATACCAAGAGGTGGAATAAATTCGAAACCATATAATGCCTTAATAATAAAAGTGAGAAAAGGAAGTAAAAATCCAATAAAAGAATGGAGAAAGGGATCAGAATTAAGAACGAAGGATTGGGAAGATAGACTAGAACAGAGAAGAAAATGGGATGACGAAGAAAAAGAACAGAAACAACGTGATTTTGATGCAACAATGGAAGTAAATAATGGAGTTGCCGATTATGAAACTCCATTTTATGATGAACCACCAAAAAGAAGCAAAAAAAGAAATCAAAGAAACAAAAGGTAGTTTATGAAAATGAATTTGATGATCCAAATTATTATGAAAATAGTGGTGTTGCAGAGGAAGTACCTTTTTATGATTAAATATTTTTATTTTGTCTTATCTTTTTTTTGTCATCTTTTTTAGGAAACACAGTATATTTGAATCCATCAACGAGTCTACATGTTTTTAATTCTTCTTTGATACGTATTCGAATTTCTGGTATATTCTTTTCTTCCCATGTCATTTGACCTTCATGAAGAAGATTCATCATTACTTCCATTGTAAATACTCCACAATCATGCCAATTCTTTTGTGAAGGACCAGACAGATATTTAATTTTTAGTTTCTTTTTTAAATTTTGAGCAAAAATGAATTTCTTAATATCAAGAAAGACTTCAGGATAATCATAAAATGGAGTGGAATCAAAGAATTCAATAATACCTTTCTTATAACGAATAACAAATAAAATCCAATGTTCCAAGTTATGATAAATTGGCCAGAGAACCATATCAAACTCAGATATTTTCATTTCCATATTGTCATGCGAAAGACTTGTGATTATGTCATTTTTTTCCATTCCTTTGAAATAAAAACGAGATTGTGGATGAACACCAGTAATGAAGTCATAAATTACGGGAGACAAAATCTTGACTTTTCCAATTTGTTTCACTTTCTTTCCAAAACATTTAAGGAGACTTGAATATTGTTCCATTACTTCTTGATCAATGTAATTGTTCATATTAATCGGTTGTAATCCTGTCCCTTCCATTGTATGAAATTTAGATTTGACGAGCTGACCGATTGGCATTTTAATATAGGATTCATTTTCACGATGTTTTGCTTTGGGAAATGGATTCTTTAAATCGTCTTTATAAAAATCGGAAAGTTTATGAGCTGACGTAGGAATTGCTGTTGAATCATTATTGGCAACTAAAGGATTAATATCAGGAAACATTTCTTTTTGAACATCATAAGGAACTGGCGATTGAGATTGTGATGTTGATGAGAGAGGTGATATTTGTGGAGTTTGTGATTTTTTAGGAGAAGGAACATAGTATTTCATTAATTTATCAAGCATTTGTTTCCTAAATTTGGGAATATCTGATTGACTAAATTCAACATGATCATCAAGTATGATGTTTTGAGCATGATAAGCAACGAAAACTCCATCATCATATTTATTATCTTGATATGGGCCTTCATAATATACTTTCCATGAAGAATCTGCTCCTAAAGTTTTTAGAATATTATGGATTTTATTTTCAACTTTCTGGTATGTTGATTTTAATGAATTAAATATTACGATTGTTTCATATTTCAAATCAATTTGAATTAAAATCCAATTATTTTCAACCACCATGGGAAAGAGAATAAATGTGTAATCTCTTTTGAGATCTTTTTTTTTTTGCCAATCTTGGATCAATTGATTTTAGATCCTTGAATAGTAATTTTGATTTTTTCAATAAAGAAGGATTAATAGAAGTTAATTGTGTCAAAATTAAAATATTCTCTTTCCTTTTAATTTTTTGAGCTTCATTTTCTAAATGTTGAATATAAGAATAAACAGTATTATCTGTCAGCTTTTTGTTTTGTTGAAGGGAATTCACATCTGAATCAGTAATTGTAATATTTTTATGTATTTGTGATTTTTGGGATGATTTTGGTGATTCAGATGGTGAGAGTGATGATAAAGTTGATGATAATGGTATAGAGGATGGAAAAGATGATGATGATTCTGATAATTTTTGGGAAAGTTTTTGTGATGTCTTGGGCGATGTCTTGGGTGATTCAAGTAATTCAACATCTGATGAATGTACAGGAGATGGCTTTTTGTCTTTTCGATGATATTGTTCCAATTCTTGTCGAATATGCTCTCTCATTTGATTTAATTCTGTTTTTGAAAGAGTATCTTTTGAGAGAAATTCTCTTGATTCATCCGAATCGAAAAACATCAATGCTCTTGCCCAGAAAAATACAAATACTCCACAATCCAATGGATTAGTTTGTCTTGGTTTATGAATGACAGAATGACCAAATGGTTTGTCATCATTTTCCAATCCAAGAATCTGCAAAATTTTATGAATAAATGGAATATCTTTTTTATGACTGTGAGATGTGAAAGAATCATATATAATAAAATCTCTATTTTGAAAATCAATTAACACTCCGAAATAATGGTTACCATTGCTAACTCCAATTTTTTTATTATCATGAAGAATGATAGGAAGTAAAATATAATTGTAATATTTATTAATAGGTTCATTCTTTAATTGGAGACAATATTCTTGAAGTTTTGCTTTTGTTATTTTACCTTTCATACTTCGAATATTTTCGTTGAAAATATGAGTCAAAACTATCATATCAGAAAATCCTCCATTTTGCCTTATTAATTGATTATGTAAATGTAAGAAGTAACTTCCAACAACTTCGTCTTCAAGCCATGTTTTTAGTTCAAGAGAATTCATTGATTTATCATCAAGAATAATGTTTTTATGAAGAGGATATTGTATTTTTGAATTTTGAGATTTCTGAGAATTTTGATGTGATGGCATTGAATTTTGTGAGGAAGATGATGACTCAAAATCGTCTGAGTAGTAATGTTGAGATGATTTTTTAGATGATTGTTTAGAGGATTTTTGTGATGATTTTGAAGATGATTTAGGTGGAGGTGAGAGAGATCTTGGTGGAGGAAGTGAAAAATCATCGTCATCATATTGTGAACTTTTTGGTGATGATTTGGGTGAAGGTGGTTTTGGAGATGGACCAATTGGATGAGAATAATATGCAGGATATCTTGAATATGTCCTCACTAAATGAAAATAACCAGGAATAGCTCTCAACGTTTTTTTCAATGGAATATATTTAAATAATTCTAATCTATCATGAGGATCTTTTCGAATAACTAACAAAAAACCAGATAAATTTATATGATTATTTTTTAATATAAAAGCACATTCTAATAATTTCTCATTAATCTTTGATGGAAACCAATTATATGGAAAATACATGATCATTTGATGTTGATCAAAAGCAATATATTCATCTAACTTTTTTAAAGGTGGTTTAAATGTTAGACTTCCACCAACGAACATAAATTTCGTCATTATTTTAATTATTTATAGAATTTTTTTATTAAAACTTTTTTAATTTAGACAAATAAAATTTAGGCAAATATGAAAGTTTTTTTTTGAATACTTTACGATTGGCCGATCCATTGAAAAAAAACATGACATTGAAATTATTTCTGAGGAAAATTGAGAGGTTTTAAGAAAATGAAAATTTGTGATCTGAGAATCATTTTTTAAAATGTCTAGCGCAGCCCAAGTACTTTTTATGTTTTTTCAAACATTCAGGTTTCTCATACAAAAGGTAATAAAAAGGCAAAAGTGTCAAAGAAGACAGCCGCTCAAACTGTTCCCAACTTCAATATTAATCAAGATCTTGTAAACTATTTTCAAAGACAGAATACAGAGAATCAAAATGTTACAGAGAATCAAAACCCCCTTACTGTTGAATCTGCGCTGGAAAGAATCAAAAGTTACTCTCAAAAACCATCACAAAAAGTGACAGATCCGGGATCTACCATTGATGATCAGACATTTGATGAATTTTTTCCCAAGGATCCCAAGAGCAGGCACCTAAAATTGAGAATACCGTTATTTATGATAGCGGAAATGGATCACAAAGTCCAAAAAAGCATGATTCATCTCCAGGTGATGCATTACTTAAACAGTTGAAGGGACCGAAAAAATGGAATCATCAAAATCCGCCCTATTCTCAAAAAGTTCCTCCAAAAGATACCATAGATCATGACACAATGGAAGAATGTCTGTCACAAAACTTCCAACCGTTGACTATCGATGACGAAGTTCTATCCAAATTTGATGAACAGCATCTGAAAAATTTCTTTTTTACAACCAAATACCAACCAAATATCAGTGAACCAGAGGTTGACAGTCACATCCATATGCTCGATACGAATGCAAAGGGAAAACTCAAAAAGATTTTTCTTTGAATATGCCGGTGAAAGAGGTTATTTTGGTTATCAAAAAGAATCGTTCAAAAAGATTCTTGAAAAACGGCAATTCCATTGTTTTCCCTGCACCAATCTAAATAGCTGCATGGTTGATCTTTTCGACTCTTCACAATAAAAAAAATGAATTAGCAACGGATGACTTCACCAAAATAAATAGCCGCCAATTTTATATCATCTCATTAGTCAACTTCAGATCACCATAAATGCCGCTATAATAGTCAACCAAAGTCGCCAATTACATATTGCAATATAACAAAAAGTATTAAAAGCAATTTATATTATAAAATATAAATAAAAAGAACAAATTTTTAAATATTTTTTTACTGAGCGTATATAAATATGAGATCAGACTTACCAAACCAGCTCTCCGAGTAACTTCTTGCCTCTGCGGGGGTTGTTTTACATCTGAAGCGTTCATACAATGAAGCCTAATTCCAGTAATAATTATACTCTTGATCAAGATTATCTAATGATAATAAAAACATATTAAAAATTTTGCCACCACCGCACAATTTTGCAATTATTATTTAAGGAAGGACGGACAAAAAGTCTAAAATTCAAAAGTAAAAATTCAATGAGTTTTCACAAAATTAAAATAGGAAAATAAAAAGATTTAAATGTAAAAATAAAGTGTAATAATAGTGTATTTTAATAATTTATGTATTATGCATATTATGTGCATTAAAAAATTATAGAAAAAAATATCTTTATAGGTAAGGAAAAATATGCATATCAATAATTTTTTTAAGTCAAATTTTAAAATTTTTTAAAAAATTTTTTATTTGTTATTAAATAATAATGATATTTAAAGTAATTTTTCTGATCAGGTGATCGATTAAAATATAATATTTAGTTTTATAGTTGAGAAACGGGTATTTTTTAAAAAAGCACAAATTTTATTTCTATTCATGGTTCGACGTTTTTCTAATAAAGTAAAAAATACTTCTAAAAAAGAAGGACCTTTTTCTAAAAAAGAATTCGTCATTTTCTAAAAAAGAAAAAAAATATTTCTAAAAAAGAACGGATAGATTTCTGTTCTCCCGATTTTTGTCCAAAAATTTTAAAAAGTTATGTGACCGCTTCAGATTTTTGTCCAAAAAGATAACTTTTTCAATCCAAAAAGTGAAATAATAGAGTATTTTTTATAAAAGCATTTTATAAAGTGTTATTAATAATAATTTTTAATGAGATGATATTAATATTTCATATTATCGTTATTCATACCATTATTGCTATTATAGTTGGTGGACATAATTCTGTTTTGGAGACATAATTATGTTTTCACATCATTTCTATATATTCAAATTGGACTTTCAAAAAAAAATTGTAGAACAATTAATATCATATTGGATACATTCTATTCCCCGATTTTCATTCACTTTTATCAAACTAAATTTGATCATAAATATGATATCGAATTTATAATTTCTGAATATTTTTTTATTATTTGAAAAAAATTATAATTTACTTTTCATCTATAATTAAAATGTATCATTATTATTTATTGAAATAAAATAGATAATTAGAAAAAATGGTTTCATTTTCATTTCACTACTCAAAAAACTCATTTCATATCACATTTCATGCTTTTACCATAAAAAAAAGGTTGTTTTAATTTGCTCTAACATAATTATTATTTTAGAATATAGTGTATATATTATATTTTAGAAAAAAAATTATTGAAATAATAATTATATAAAAAGAAAAAGTGTTTTCAAAATATGAAAAAAATTATTCATACAAAATTACTAATTTTGAAAAATGAGTTTATTTTATTTCAAATTAGATGCAGTATTAATCATCTATATGATGCATATAATATATTAAATATAATAATATGGTTGAAAAAGAATCAATCTTGGAAAAATTTCATTTTTCTTTTTTTCATTCAAAATCATTCATAAATCACTCATTCATAATTGATATGATTTCAGAATTACATTATTTGATAACACATACAATGAAATATATTATTAATCCTCTAAAAATCATTGTTGCCCATCAAGATTTCAGGTTTTTCTAAGAAATATACAAATTTCACTTTTTTATTTTTTCTATTATAATAGCATTAAAAATAGCAATTAATCAATAAATATTAGGCAAGTATAGAAGAACTATTAAAATAATGAAAATAATTTCTAAATGTCTAAAATTGAAAGTCTTTTTAAGTTATTTCAGAAGTTACTCTTTTTCATTAAGGTAATAGATCTTGAGTAGAACCGCCAATTTTATTCTTTCAATATCATTATACTATATGCATTATATCAAATATTTAAATAAAAATTTAAAAGTTTTTATTTTTTATTGGAAAAAAACAAAAAAGTGATATGATTTTTAACTTTATTTTGTGCATCAAAATTTTCTTATATGAAAGTTTTTAGATATCAATTATCTGACAAAATTATATCATTACTGATTATGAATTAATGATATTATTATTAAATCCCAAGTTTCAATTATTGAGAATAAAATAAGCATTTTGACTTTTTTTTACATTAATGGCAAAATTTCATATAAATCACAAATATAATAGCTCATTTAATTAAATAATGATGTACATAAAATACATTAATAAAGTATATAATATTATATAATTATCTTTAAAAAGTATTGAGAAAAATGTGTTTATTTTTGTGTACCATTCAAAAAGTTGAGCAAACATGATTATGTCCCAAAAACATAATTATGTCCACCAACTATAAATAGTAATAATCATCATGGTCATCAATAATATGATATTATATATTCTTAATCACTATCTTCATTTTCAATCTGAATATCTTCTATTAGACCACTGAATATATATATACCTCCTGAAACGGTTGAATAAAATGATAAAGGAAATTGACCTATAAAAATATCATCTTCATGGATTTTTGGTCTTAAGTTTTTATTTAAATATTCAACAATCTTAGGCAGTTTTTCTTTACAGTTGCTGTATTTTTTAATGGTCCTTGCAGCATGCTTAATAAGCATTTCATCTCTTTCAAAGTCTCTTTTTTGTTTTGTTCCATCAAGAAAATTAAATTCAACATTCATCTTGTTATCTATAATTGATTTAAATTGTGTTTTGTTTTTTAATTTTATACTTGGACATTTTGGAAATTCAATTGTTTCAATTTTTTCACCATTTTGAATACATTTGAAAATCATATGTGAGCACATCATTTTTGTTTTATACATACTTGACTCCCGTGCGATGATTCCAAGGAGTTTGTAGTTGATGGCATTGCTCTCTGAATTCTATAAAAAAGTGACACTTGATTCCATCTTTCCTCTTTTTGATACTCAATTTGGTCAGTAAAACACAAACCTACATTTTCTAATGAATCATTTAGCACTTTTTTCATTTCATCATATTTTTTATTTTTATCTTCATCTGTATCATTTTCCTTTGCATTTTGTTCTTTATATTGTAATAAGAAATGTTGGAATTCATTACTAAAATGGCAAAAACTTCTGTCGAGATCTAATTGGCACCTGCATTTAACAATAGTACTTATTTGAAAACCAAACAGTTTTTTTCTTAAATTTGATAATAAATGTCTGATACACACAATATTTTCAATGTTATTTTTTTCAAAAAATGATTTCAAAGATTTTCCTTGGTCGGACTCAAACAAAAAGTTAGATAAATCAATTTCTATTTTTTTTTAAAACCATCATAAATTTTTTGATAAATTTCTTCGCACTCTGTTGCAGAAAATGAAAATGCTAATGGTATTCCGACGTTGTAAACTGACATCATAAGAATTGCTGTTACAAATGAAGGAATAACTCGAAAAGTTGAGTCTAATAAAAAGCCTGAAATTATATTGAGATTTTTTTCAATTAAACGTTTTGCATCTTTTGAAATAAATAAACCTCCCAATACTCTCAAATTTTCACCTTTGTCATTTATTAATGGATATTTGTTTAAAAGCTTGTGATCCTGTGTTACATCTAAAATAAGATTTCCTTCACATGATTCTATAAAACTTTCATATGTTGTTGTTTCTTCTTTTTCTGGATTTTTTAACCAGGATTTTATAAAATCACAAATAAAAGAATTTTTAGATGATTTTGGGATTTTTTTCAGAAAAATTAAATAATGACAAAAACGATTAAAAGCATTTGTGAATAATTCAGGCGGGTAAAATATTGCACTTTTACAATTAAATATAGCAAAATTTGATACATTTGAAAGATCAATTGAAGAACGACCTTTTTCCGAAGAAGAAAAAAATATTTCTAAAAAAGAACGACCTTTTTCTAAAGAAGAAGAAAATATTTCTGATGAAGTAAAAAATATTTCTGAAGATTACTTTACTTTTTTCTGAAAAAGAATTTATTTTTTTCCATTCATACTCTACTTTTTTTGCTCAATACCCGACTTTTTTCAATTGACCACCCGACCATTTTCCCTACCTATATCAGTTTTTAAATATAAATATTTAATTTTTATAGCGTGAATGGAACAAAATATGGCACCTAGTATGGCAGACTGAGTCATTTGTGGCATAACATGACACAAATGGATCAAGTTGTTAGGAATGGGCGTAATGTTAACTGAGTACGACCTAAAGGATACTACACCAAATACTTCTTTTTGGGACTTTCTTGAAGTGAAAATTTAGTGAAAAAAGTGGCATTTGGACTTAAAATGATCTCTTACACCTATTACCTCTTAAACATTATTTTGCTATTTTTTTCTTTAATTTTTTTCAAAGCAAAGCAGTTTTTATATATATTTTCATAAATAATGATTAAAAACAAATAATTATATAAATTTTAAAATGAATTCTAAATATTACTAAATATATAAAAATAAAAATGGATTTTTTCAAATAAAATTTTGAGATATTATTATTTTAATCATATAATAAATTTCAATAACAAGATTTAACGATAAGCACTTTTTGTGAATATTCTAACGGTTTGAGTGACCTTGGTTGATTTAGATTTTGTATTTATAATATTAATTTGATATAATGGCTTCTGCTGATGTTATACAAAAACTTGTTTCCGAAGATCTCCAAAAAGCAAGTAACCAATTTTCAACTATGTTCAAAGATCGTCTAGACGCGTTAAAGCAAACTATTCAATCAATTGCTCTTCTGATTGCTGATGATAAACCTGAAAATCGTCCTCGTTATTTAACAGTTCTTGTCGATGTTCTCATCAGAAACCAGTCAAAACTTCCATCTGGTGAGATGATTGATTTATTTAAAAACGCACTACCTGAGGTAGGCCATAGAGTTGCTAAACGAGCAAGACGAATGGCTCTCACGTTTTGCTACTTAGCAATCGCCAAAGCCGGCTATACACATAAAAATGATAATCTTTTACGTCAAGTTTTGACAGAAATATTTAATATATACACTTCAAATATCTGGATGCAAGCATCATGTGCTGCAATGCTTACGGACATAATTTCAATGAATATTTCTGATGACGACCAGTTTCTCGATTCATATATATCTTTATTCGATTCAATTAAAGAGGAAATACCTTCTTCTGTCGACAACTTTTTCTTTTGGCTTAAGCTAAAAAAGCTATTTCCAAAAATTGAATTAAGTGATTTTTATAAAGATCCGATGACCACAGATTCATTTATTAGATTTACATCACTTCTCAAGACAACTTTTGTTGCATTACCTATAATTCATCCAATATGGCACCTGCTAGCAGAATATGATGCAAATAAACTATTAGAAATTGTTGATGAATTATGGGCTCAAAAAGGCGAAAATCGGTGGTTGGTTTCTGTTGCATGCGCTTCAGCTGTTCCATTCTTAGTTGCTCCTGAACTTGTTAAATTTATTTCAAATTCTAATTTATTTGAATTTGCTCTTAGTTGTAAAAAGAACACAAATCTAATTACTTCTTTGAATAAGCGTTTACTGCCAATGATAGAAGAAGCAGATGAATCATCATTCCAATTGATTCATGCTCTTTTACTTATTCCAAGAGAACATTCTTTTGTAAGTGAAACCATTAATAAAGGATGTGCAAGTTTCAACGATGAACAGACAACCAGGATGATAAAATCACTTAATGATCTTCCATTCAAACCTCTCTGCGCACTTCTTTGGACTCAACGCCACAGATCAAATATTAGCAATGATTCAATTATTACAGATTTGTTTAATATGGCGGCCAATTGTGCTTTTAATGTTTCAGATATTGAGGAACTCTCAAACTTCATTGCCAGAAATATGAACAGAGTAATGCCAAATGGAAAATCTTGGTTCAAGCTTATCAGTGGTATTGATCTTCCAACTACAGAATCTTCATCATCAATTGAAAATTTAATTGAAAGCACCAATAAAGCCATTGATGGAATTAACAATATTAGCACAATCCTTAAAATCAAGCCAATATTCGAGAAGTGTGCTGTTTCAATTGAATCATTCGTAGATCTAATAGGCCAACTAAATAAAAGCAAATATGAACATTGGCATCAAATTTCTAAAATTCTTGTTCAGAAAGCAATTCCATTACTTGGACCAGAACATGCCAATCTTATTACTACAAAATCAACACTATTACCAATTGCTGTTCAAGATCCTAGATTATGCGAAAGCGTACTTCCTAGCTATGTTGAACAGATAGACAAAATACATCCTTTCTCAGATGAAACCGATCAAAAGGATATTAACGAAAAATTATCATTCCCGATTTCACCCGAAGGAATTGAAAAGGTACTTCCTGCTGTTTTGGCAAGATGCAGTGGAAAACCCAATTTGCACCAAGAAAAAGTAGCCTTATGGCTAGTTAATCATATAAGTGATGAATCCGCAAACCAAATTGTTAAGTCACAAATCGATTTAATTTTGAATGATGAAAAAGGAAAAGTTGGCGGAGAAGCATTTATATCAATGCTTGTTAAATCATCATCAACAATGGCTTATGAAGTTCTTACCTATCTAACAACTGTTGGCGGTTCATATGACAAACAGAGTGCAATACACAAAATAGAAACATGGATCGATGATTGCTGCAGTTCAAGTGATATTCCAGTTGATGATATAGCACGCGCCATTTATACTGTCCTTGACCATGATTTCCCATCAACTTCTTCTGGAAAGAAAAAGGCTGAATCGGCTCTTGTTTGGGCACAGAAACTCATCAATAAAGTCCAAAGACAAATTCCTAGAGATATTTTTGAACCTTTAACTGAAAAGTTTAAAAATACTGGATCGAGAAACGCTCAAAAAATTATTCGACAAATTTCTGGCACAAGCATTGAGTGAAAATATTTTAAATGAGGCAAGATTTAATTTGTCAGTAATGATATTAATGAATGTGATTAATAAACTCAAATATATATTATAATATTAATTTAGTGATGCTTTTCATTTAAAGTAACTTTATTCTCTAAGTTATTTAGTCAATTTTCTTTTGATTGTACAAAACACTCGTTGATTTTTTGAGGCCTTTTACAAAATTGAAGCATGAAACACTTTAGAAAAGAATTCTACAGACTGAAATATGAAATAAATTTTTTATTATGCGATGGTCTTTTATATAATTGATAAATAAAACTTCATGATTTTTATTTTCTGGTATAATGGCAAAATAATAGGAGATTTTCATTTCTTTTAAAAAATGGATTTCAAACGGCCTCTTAACGGCTTACTAATTTGATATGGAGCTCCCCACCAAATTCAAGAGAATTGATGAAGCAAAGGATTTAGGATTCCTTGAAGTTACTAGTTTCAAATGCCTAGGCTTGTATATATTTCATCCATCATTAGGAACATCAGCACAGCATTCATACCACAAGTTTCTTGTTTTTGCATGGCACAATCTCGGCCGTCCTCTTGTAGAACTTGTCAACCTTGCAATTAATATAATAAATGAATATCAATCTGGTTTACTAAAAGGGGTTCTTGATATTGACATTCACGATGTTTATCAATCAGGCCTCGATTTTGCACATACATGGATTTGTACATTCCTTTATTCTGATTTTATTGGACCAGAAAACGAAGAAAATCGTGAAAATATAAAAGATCTTTTAAGGAAAATCGCTGAACTTGATGGGGAAGATTTTGACGGAATTGCAATAGAAGAAGAGGAAGAAGATCAAGATGAAAAGAAAAAATGGTGGCTATATGATGAAAAAGAAGAGGAAGAAAAAGAAGAACCACCTTTAATTTGTGACCTTGATGCTGATATTGGACAAATCAAACTTTATTTAGATAATTTAGACCAGAATCTACCTGTTGTTGATTTACCTCTTTTAATTCAACCAGTGACTTTTACAGATGAAGAGTTTAATAATGATAAGTCGATTCCATTTCCACTTCGTGCAGATAGTGATGTTATATCACACCATTTTTTCTACACTGGTCTAAGAATTTATAATCAGATTAAGTATCATGAATATATTAATTGCTGTTGGCAAAAAGATAATAAAGAATCAACAAGTCCACATATTGTTGAACTCGAAAATCACTTCCAGAAAACAGCAGCAATTATTACTGACTCAATTTTAACTACCGATGATTTAGAACTCAGAATTCATGTTATAGAAAAATGGATAGATATAATGGAAGCAGCATTAAATGAAAACAATTATTTATTCTTATTTGAAATTGATGGTACTTTAAGCAAACCACCAATATCAAAGTTAAAAGTAATATGGAGAGATGTTAACCCAGAGTCAATGCAAAAATACCGTAAACTTCAGGAAATTACGTCAACATATAAACGCTACTCGACTTACAAGTCAAAGCTTAGTAAACTGTCAACGTTTAGAGAATCATTACCTTATATCAACCCATGGCTTACTGAAATGTGGCTCATTTCAAATAGTAAAACTACGGACTTTTTGCAGACTTATCGTCAACAATGGTCATATTTCAATAAAGTTGAATTCTTAAGGCAGCCATGGGGTGTTGATATGGGATTTTTACTGAATAAAGAGCTCCTTGATGAAATCGATAATTATATTCCAATACTAAATGATGACGATTCAATAAATGAAAAAGCACAATTTGCTGAGAGAAGCGCAATTCTATCCCCAATTAAGCCATCAACTTCTTCACCTTTTTCTTCACAATTTTCACCAAAATCTCCTTTCTCGACGAATTCCATATTTTCACCAAAATCACCATTTTCGCCAAAAACTCCATATTCACCAAAAACTCCATCATATACTTATTATCTCGAAAAACATTGAAGTATACAGATATTTTTGTTATCTTCCAGATCATTAACCATTCTATTTTTATGTAAATTTGTTGTAATTTTGATAATAATCAATCTTTTTGCTTTATTTTTTATATACAATATTTTTTTATTAGTTGTAGTCAAATCAACAAAGCGAGATTCTGGATTTGCGTATATACGATGTTATCAAATCGCAAACTGTTGAAGCAAGTTGCTTTGCTATAAACAAGAATCACAAATTTAATATAACAATAACAAATCTGCTAATAAACAGTTTTTTAGCTGATTAAAGAATCTATCCTAATTCAATAATTCGTTCATAGATTCTGAATTGAATCTCTTCGGAATATAGCTAAATAATATTAGATAAATTTTGTGTTTATTTGAGTTAAAATTGATTAGCCAATTAAAATAATCTTTCAAAAATTTGAATATCAAAAAAAAATTTTTAATGTTTAAGTATCCACTTAGTACATCAAATTATGAACTTCTCCATCTTGTTGGTGTTGGCACATATTCACGAGTCTATGAATCAAATTGTCGTGATAATAATCAAGTTATAGCAGTCAAACAAATTAATCTCGAAGAATTTCCTTTAGAGCTTGAGACAATCCAACGCCAAACAGCTTTTTGGTCTAAATGTGAACATCCGAATGTCGTTAAATACTATGCATCTTTTATCGATGGCTCAACGTTATGGATTTTGAACGAATACATGGGCGCTGGCTCATTGAAAGATATAATCAAATTGAACTATCAAAATGGATTTAAAAACGAACAATTAATAGCTGCTCTTCTTGCTCAAGTTGTAATGGGCGTCAAATTTTTCCATGATAATCATGAAATTCATCGTGATATTAGAACTAACAATATATTAGTCAATTCTGAAGGATTTGTAAAACTCGGTGATTTTGGTTTGGCTACATCGCTTGTTAAAGGAGGAACCCGTCAAGGCTCAACATTATCTTTATTTGGCGAAGAATGCTATATGGCTCCAGAGGTTTTAAGAAATGAAAATGGATACTCAGAAAAAACTGATATTTGGTCTTTGGGTCTTACAGCAATTGAACTTGGAACCGGAAAAATGCCTTATGCTGGAATGAAATTCATGGAATCTTTAGTTCAAATCATAGACCATGACCCACCATCACTTCCTGATTCAAAGGAATATTCTGCAGCATATAAAGATTTTGTTAAGCAATGCCTAAATTCCGATCCTTCTAAAAGAGCGACTGCTGCAGAACTTCTAAATCATAGGTTTATACGTCAATATACTGGCTCAAATGTAACATCTGCTGCAAACCTCCTAGCTAATTCTGAAAATTCTACATCCAGCGCTGCAGCATATACCAAACAAGAATTATCATCTAAACTACCACCTTTATATGTGATATTTGAAAAACTTCATCGAGATAAAGACTCCCTTCAAATTTCTAAAAATCAATCACCATCGCAAATGATTTTTGATTTTTCTGTAGCAGAGAGTGATTCTAATAAAGAGAAAGAAACAACAAAAGATAAAGAAAAAGATGGGCATAAACATCATCATAAGCATGGCCATAAACACAAACATAAGCATTCTAGCAAAACCAAAAAAGCTGACAACAATGATACAAATGAAGAAAAGAAGAAATCATCTCACAAACGCAAACACAAATCAAAATCCTCTGATTCTGACGACAATGAAAAAGATTCAGGTAACTCCGAATCAGAATCCCAATCGACTTCATATTCAGAATCCGATTCAACCGAATTAAAAAAGTCAAAGAAAAGTAAAAAGAAAAGAGATACAAAAGCTGCTGCAACCGATTCTTCTTCTGAAAATAGCAAAAGTGAATCGGACAATAGTTACAGCGGAAGTGACGATGATAACGAAAAATCAAAATCAAAAGATAAAAAGAGTAAAAAACGAAAGAGTACTAATAAGTCGAAGAAAACAAAAGAAGGAACTGAAGATTCATCTGCAGCTCCAAAAGAAGAAAAGAAAGATGTTCAGAAAATGGGAAGATTTAGCGTAACTCGTACCGAAAGCAGTGGATATATGGACAAAGGACAAAAACCAACTGTTGTCGCTTCTGTTTCATTATCACAGTCATCTTCTCAAAACCTCGATCAAAAGCAGCGCATAGAAGCTCTTTCTAATGAAATTGCCTCATTAGGAAATGAATTAACTAGATTAGAAAACGAAAATGTGAGCTTGAAAAAAAGATTAGATGAAGTTGTTGAAACAATAACAAAACTACAAAATCAAAAATAAGAAACAAAATTCAAAAAAAAAAAAAAAAAAAAAAATCCTCCTTTTTAATTGCTCATTTTCTTTTTCTACTTCTGATTCTGTTATTAAATAAATCAATTATGTTTTTGGTTTATATTCATGTTCTTTGTTTTCATTACTTTTAATTCGACCATTCTTTGGTTTCTATCTAGCTTTAAACTAAATTTTATTATTCATTTTGTATCGGATCATTTAAAAACATACTCTATAATTTTGTACTTCATTTATTGATATTATCGTTATTATCACAACTCAATTGGGCATTTTTTGCTTACGAATCACTTTTTTGTTTAAAGATTATTATGTTTTTTAATGAAAAATATTTCTAAACGGCATTGGTAATTTATGGATGATCCAAAAAATGCAACTAAAACAGCTCTAACAACAACAAAAGAAGAATTTACAAGTGAATATCAAACAATTTCAATGATGCAAGAATCAAACGCACAAATTCAAATGAAAATCAATCATATTATTCAAACTGAAAATCAACAAAATCAAACAATTATTAAACAGGAAAACGATCGTACAGAAACCAAAAATAATCTTGAAATCGAAAGAGAAAATTTTCTCCTTGAAACAAAACAAAAAAATGACCAACTTGCAAAAGATAGATTAAATTTATTAAATGAAATGCATCAAATTGATGATAAACGTTTGCTACTTTTACAAAAAGCTGACTATAATCAACATATAATTGACAATTTAAAATCTCAAGAAGAAGAATATAACAGACTTGAAACTATATATCAAAATCAATATTTACAAGCTGATTCTATGATTAAATCTTTGCTAGAAAGCAATGAAAAACAATCGAAGGATTTATTAAACAAATCAATGATATCAAAGAAAGATGAGAAAATTAACCAACTAAAACAATCAATCCAAAATCTTGAGCAGTTACTTAATGAAACCAAAGAAAAAAGACAATTACTTTTAGATAAAGGGCAAAATTTGAGAAAAGAAATAGTGAATTATAGAGATGTCCAAATGAATAAATTCCTTGAAAAAATAGATGACGAAAGTCAAAATGTGAAAAAATATAATAATATAGCATTCCAGGTTCAAGATAAGACAGACACCATTAATCTCAAAATAAATATGATAAAAAGACAAATTAATGAAATTGACAATCAATTTATTCAAGTAACACAATTTATTAATTCTCAAAAAGACAAAATTTCAAACAAGTATGATAAAATAAATGAAATTAAACAAAATGCAAGTGATACTCGCCAAAAAGCAGCCGAATCAAGAGAGAAATCGACAAACATTTTACATAATCATTCACTTTTGCAAAAAATTCAGAGTGACAGCAAGAAGGTATCAGCGAAATTTAAAACAAAATGCGATGAACTAACAAATATGTACAAGACCGAAACAAAATTGAATAAAATGCTTCCTGAATTATTGACAGCTAGTTGTGAAGCAGATGCAAGCCTTGCCGAAATTGAAAATGCATTAAGCCAAATAAATCAAGAAATTGAAAATCAAGATTTTAGCAGTGGAAACATCGAAGAACAAATAAATCATTTACAAAAGGACTTATTGGAAGTTGAAGAAAAACTAAAAAAAGCAAAAGCTGAAGAAGCTCAATTAAAACTTATGATAAATATTGATAATAGTGATGATAGTATTAGCTTCAATAATTTTAAGAGAATCAAAACTGAAAAAGAAATCCAGATTAAAACCAAAATTAAAAGTGTTAAAAAACACATATTATCAATTCTTCTTCAAATCAAAGAACAAAATCTTGTTCTTGATAGGCAACGTCGCTCCAAAGATGCATTACTAAGAATTATGAGACAAAATAAAAGTCTATATGATTCACTTAAGGAGTCTCATGAAAATAATATAAATCCTATATTTCAAATGCAATCAAATGGAAAAGCTAAAAAAATAGAAAATCAAATTAGAAATCTTCAGATACGAATTAGCACAAAAAAAGAAGTTATAAAAACAATGAAAAATAATTTATATGCAAAATCATCTTTGCTCATTCATACTGTTCATAAGTCAAATAGAAGCGATTTAGCTTCAACAAATACTATGAACTGTGATCCCGAAACTAAAAGCTTAATATTAAAGAATCATGATAAATATTGTGGCATTGAACATGAGTGCACTGCTCTAAATCTACTTTGTAAATTAGAATCTAGTAAAGATTATTGCATATTCTGTAACAAGTACAACGTTCCAGTGGTTTAAACAAAGCACAAGTTAAATGACTAGAGGTTATTTGAGATCAATTATTTATCTCATTAACGTCATTATTTTTTCCAATTGCAATATCTATTGACTAGTAACAGCAATGAATATTAATGTTTGAATTATAAATAAATATGTTTATTCGTAAAATATATCTATTGAAATTCAAAGCATTTATTTAAAATTTAATATTATTATAACAAAAGAAGATGAAGATACATTTTTCTTTCCAAATTTCATTAATTAAAATCAATTATATAATAAAAAATGATATGCAAATTATAATTATTTGTATAATTTTCCATAAAAGTCAATTGAGCATAATAAAAGGCAATTTGTATCTCTATGATTTGGGCCAGTCTGAGTTAATCGGACATATCTCGATCTTTTCTTAATTGAACATTTAAATGCAGATGTTCCCCAGTCTTCTTTCAACGAATAATCAGTTACTCGTCTATCAACAACTGTCCATTCATGACCATCAGAAGACACTTCGAGTATCCAAGACTTTAAGTGAGAGTTAAAAGTATCTCCATATGTCCGAATAACATAATGTGAAATTTGAATTTCCATGTTTTTGAAATCAAACATGATCCATGAATCTTTAACATCTTTAGACATGAAATATGATGATTTTGACATATTTAATACCATTTTTGGGTGAAATTGTTGTCGGTCTCCAATAATTGATGATGACGATGCTGTGATCAAACCTGCATCTTGAATATTTCTGTTGGTTTGTCGTGTTAAATATGATAATATCCCATTAAACACAAAGCCTTCATAATATCTAAATTTAATTTCTGTTAACTCAGGTTTTAATGTTCGCTGATTTTTATCATTTTGATTATTTTGATGGTATCGATGAGAAACGATATTTGAATTAATTGATTTTGACATCCTTTGGCATAATGAATACCAAATTTGACCTGATAAATCACAAGAATCAAAGTTATTCAGAAAATCAATTATTTTCTCATTTGATAGATTCTCATATAATATAAAATTATATAAAATTTTATAATCATCACCTTTTTCATCGACAATCTTATTAACAAAATGTAAAACGACATCTTCAGTTTCTGCTATAAAATTTTCATTTTGAAAAACTTTAGATAAAATATCTGAACTGAGCATTGATAATTGTTCATATGGAATATCGAAAAAATTTGATGCCAGGAAAGAAAGTTCATTTTTAATTGAGAAATTCGCTTGAATTTTATGTTCAATAATTGAAATTATGTTTTCTTTTGTTAATTTCGTAGGCTTCAACTCTTCCAAAGATAAAACAACGTCTTCATTTTCTAGAAAGTTAAAAACGTAAAGGTAAAAAAAAATTGATTGGTCATTAACTGATAAGCTGTTTCCGCGAAGAGAAAAAACAATATTGTTAAAAAAATGATTTGGATCTTTAATTGGAATTGTGATACTTGAACAAAAAGGCTCAGCTTGGTGAATTCGCGATATTTTTGGTGAAATAAAATCAGCTAATAAAGAGTTAATTTGATATTTTGAATCTTCAAAACATATTGTAAAATTCGGAATTAAAAGATATTCAGGTATGTTTGTAAATCCTTTTGAGGAGAACCAAATATCTTTCATTAATCTAGAAAATTTTTATAATTTGAATTGAAATCCACTTTTTGAAATATTTTTTGAAAATAAAATTTGAGCTTTCAGAAAATTCAAAAGATTGAAAAATGCAATTTAATTACCCAGCATTTGAATGAAGTTTCATGCTAATATTATATGACATTCACCTTATCTACCACACTCAATAAAATGTATTCATTCCCAAAATTGATAATTTTAGCTTTTGGTTAATGCTCAATGATGTTGATTCACATTATTAATGAACTTTTTGTTAGATACGTTTAACTTTTCAATATATTTTTTATTATGTTTAAAATACTAAACGTATCTAATGAATCAAACGCTGGATCGACGACTAGAACAATTTCAAAATAAGGTACAGGTAAAAATTAACATTGCTGATGATCATATTCAACGTGATATCGAATATCTCAACAAGTTACAAAAAGATATCGTAGAACAGCAAGACATTTTACAAAAGTTAGGTAATCAAGTTGTTCAACGACAACAAGTTGCCATTGGCAAGAACCAGCGCAAAAAAGTTAATAGAGGCATGATGATTGCAAAATTAAAATCAAATCATGCACTCACAATTCAAGAATTGGAAGCAAGCAATGCTGATGAGATTGATTCACTTAACCAAGATTTTCAAAATACGTTATCAGAAATTCAAAAATCAACTCCAAAAAGAGTTCAAGAAAAAACAGCTCCTATTGAGTTGGAAATTAAAAAGGTTCAAGATTTAATTGCAAAGAAACAAGAAGAAAATGCACATGTCGAACAAGTTCTTGAACCAGATTCCGAAATAGAAATCGAGCAGACTCATGAAATGGAATTTAACCGCATTAAAAAACTTGAACAACGCCTTCAAGAAAAAAATCAAGAAAGATTGAATTCTCTTCTTCAGGCGAGACAGCAACTTTTTGAGTGCGTTCACACTTTAGAAGAAATGGAGCAAACGCATAATGTAGCAATGGATAATTTCAAAGATCAGCTCTCTGAAATGGATGAAAAATATGAGGCACAAGTCAAAAGAGAGGCTGATGAACATAAGAAACAGACTGTTTCTGTAAAACAGAAAATTAAGGAAATAGAACAAATGATTAAATCTTTATCAAAGTCACTTCATAGAACAGAAAAAAGGCAAAAAGATCAATTATCTAATTTATCAACCCAAACAGAAACTTTGCAACAGCAATTATTAACCATAAAGAAACAAGAAGCAATTCAAAGAGAGGGAGAAAACGAAATTCAAGAAGTGTCTAACCAATTATCATCTTTGAAAAAGACATTATCTGATAGGGAAACGATATTAAATCAAATGAGAGGAGATAACGAATTAATGAAACGCGAAATCGCCCGAATGTATCATGAAGCTAAAATGGCTAAGCGAAGAGAAATGCTTAAAATTGAATAAATTATATGTAAATATATAAACATTCTTTTTTCTTATATATTAAAAAAAATTAAAAATAATATATTGGTAAGAATGCTTTGTTTAAAAAAGAAATAAGCATAGTAATAATATTAAACTCAAAATAAAAACAAACGGTAAAGATTAATTTTAAAAAATATAGCAAACATATCAATTAATATAAATTATTTTCTTGATTTTGCAACTTTGGTTCTATTTTTAGGATGATTTCTTTGGGTTTGATTTTGATCTAAATTTTTATTTTTAATTTTAATTGTATTTATTTGCTTCTGGAGGCTTTTGTTTTCATCGTTAAGATCATCTAATTTCTTTTGGATTTCTAGTATTTGCTTGTTTAATTTATTGTTAATAGATCTAATTTTACTTCTTGGAAATCGTTCAATGACATTTCTGTCTAAATTTAATTGATGGCTTTCATCCATTTGGTCTTCCAATTCTTTCTGAATATTAAAAATTGTTTTACAATTCATTTCTTTCATTTTTTCATATTCATTTCTTACCTTTTCTCCAATTTCGAATTGAAACTCGTTTAGATTGACGTGATACTGTTGAGTTAAAATTATATCAATACGATCATTTTCTTTCTGTGCAACTGATTTGGCCGCATCTTCTTTCCAAGTATCTCGAGTAATATTTGATCGCTTAGAGTTTGTTGAACGGTGAGAAGGTGAAGTTAAATTCGTACGACTTGTTCGATTAGTTTGGTTTGTTCTTGAACTTCTACGAGATGAAGCTGTTGATTTAGCTCCAGGCCTTCTTCTAATTGTTTGGTCGTCATCTTCATTATTATCGTTGTATATGTTTTGCTGAAATATTGGATGCATTTCTCGTCTTGAATGACGAGAAGAATGAGATTGATTATCTTGATTTGAATTCCTAGATTTTCTGGAGGCTTGAGAATGAGAATAATTGAATGTTATCTTGGTTGGTTGCTCTTCTTCATCACTTCCTGAATAATTCTCATCAGATAAATCTTCATTTCTTTTTGAATGCTTTTCTTTTCTTTGTTGGAATGACTCATCATCAATGTTACTTTTAGTTCGTTGCTGCTTTACTGCTTTTCTCTTTATTTGGCTCATTTTGATAACATCATATGCTGAATCATCTGATGATGATATTTGAGGCCTATTTGCTTCCAACTTGTTTATTGCTGCTGATGGAATAGTTAAATTTTCAGTAGAAAATTTTCCAGACAAAGTGTTCAAAGGTGAATCAGATGATTTTTCATAGTTAGACTCATCCATTTTATCTTTTTGAGGAACATCCTTAGAAGAATTTTCTTCCTGCTTTGGGCCTTCTGAATTTTGATTTACGGTTTCTTCGTTTTCTGCTTCTATTCCTTCTTCCTCTTCATAATTATCTAGTTTCTTTGAATAAGACAATTCTTTTTCATCACTGTTTGAATAATTTGCTTCCTTAACGCCAGATTCTTCTTCTGTATATGGAGGTGGCTCTTTCTTTGGATTTTTGATTTCGATATTCTCTTCTTCTTCTTCATATTCAGATTCTGAAAATTTTGGAATCATATTATTTTGTGGAGATTTTCCAGCTTCAGTGGCACTTATAGCTGGATTAAGTAAGTCACTGCTAAACTCATTTTCTGAAGATGTTTCTTCTGAGGAATAGTCATATCTTGCTTTTTTCTGTATTTTCGACTTTGATTTTCGAGTACTCATTTTAAAAATAGTTTTTTAAAATTCACTTTTTCAATTATTTATGATAATCACTTTTTCAATAAATATTTCTACCAAAGAATAGATTTTGATTGAGGAATTTGAAATATTATTTTTATCATTTCTTGAAAAAAAATTGTAATAATTTATTTTTCAACATGCAATAACTTATATAGATGGCCAAGCTTCAATATATTTTTGTTAACAACAATTCTATAAATACATATATAAAATAGTATAATCTTTACTAAAACAAAGAAAGTTAATCAAAATAATTGTCATTCCATATTATTTTTTGTAAATGATAGCATCACAAATATTAATTGGCGTTTTTTTTTTCTTTCGCAAAAGATTAAATATAATAGCCTTCAACTTGATTTTTCATAAAGAATAGCTTATTCAAATGAAAATATAATTAAATGATACTAATCTTTGTGAATTTTTGATTCAGAGTTAATTGAATCATAGTATTGCCTAGCTGCTTCATAGTCAACAGAAAGAAGAGGGACCCGAAGAATTTTTGACATAACCATTCGTACATTTTGAAGCCAATCAGAAGTTATGCAACATTTAAAATGAGGAACATCTTGTGGTAAAGCAATCTTGACCTTCATACCAGACATTGTTCTTCCAAGCATTTTGAAAAGATGCAAAAGACCATTTCCAAAAGTGAAATTTGGCGATGGACCAGAATTACGATGTGAAAAACAAAAAATATGAAATTTGGTTTTGGAAAAATCAATGTTTTCGCCAAATTCTGTGAATTGAAGAATTCCAGAGCCATTGGTTGGGGTACATTCAGGAAATACTACAACAGGAGAGCGATTTTCTTTAGCTATTTTAAGAATTTTTTCTAAACTTGCTCTTTTTCCTTTTTTCATTGGATGATTTGAGAGAGAATTTACAAGGATTGTGAAAAATGAATAAACAATAACACTTTTTGAATCATATGGAACAACAAAAAATGGGGAATATTGCATTTGAAACCATATTAAATTTAAATAGGAACCAAAATTAGAAATTATAATATCACCTGGGTTTACAGAATCAACTTCGCCTAATTCATTGAAAGTATCAACAATTGATGTCGGTTCAACTGAAATAAAAACATTTCCTAATAAAAACAAAAGAATGCGGTCAAATATTTTTGAATTGACTTTGATTAATACTGTACGAATTTCGTTGACCGGAATTATCATCGCCAAAACGTAATAAAGGAATGATAACGAAAAAATAAATATAAATAATGGTATTTTTAAGCAAGCAACGAAAATCCTGACAATTACCATAGCAGGATGCACAAATGTTGATGTTTTTTCGAACGGATTAATGTTAGTTGATCGATCGACCCACGCATCAAAACTCAATTTTGAATTCTTTTCATTCATAAATTTTAAAAGTTAACAATTAAAAAACTTTTTCAGAAAATACTAACAAATTTATGATGTTCGTTATTGATAAAAATTTAAACAACAATTTAATAAATGACTCTTGATAATTTCGCAACATCAATCTCAAGAGATTTTACGCCTGGACCTGGTGCATATTCAACAGAAACATATCGCGCTGTTGGCGATAGATATTCAATTAAGTGCAATATTCGGCCGAAGTATGGATCTCGTCCACCATTAACATCAGAAATTGATTATCCCAAAGAATATTCGTCATTTACTCGAAATAGAAAAACAATTAGTCCAAAATACCAACCTCGCAGAATTGAAGAAACACCAGGGCCAGAATTTCTCCCAAATCCCAGAGAACAATTTAGTAAGAGTGTTTGCATCAAGAGTAAATATGCAGATCCTGACACAAGCATGTATCCTGGACCTGGCACCTATTCGCCTGGCGATTTATCAAAAACAAAAGTTCCACCAATGGTTGGGCGCTCAAAAATTATTTTATCAGATAATCCAGATTCACCAGGGCCAGCAGCATATAATGTTTTGCATAAAATAGGTGAAGCGCCAAAATATACCATTCGTCCTAAAACAGCTCTAATTGAAGATAGAAGTCTTAACCCTGGAATGTTGTACAATAATCCACCGAAAATTGGTGAGAGTACTCCCAGGTGGACTATATCGCGTTCTAAACGAAAAGGCGATATAGATCGAAAAGTACCAGGACCTGGTACTTATCAGCATGATGTTCCACACGATAGCAGAATTGCACCATGTATTCGTCCAAAATCACAAATTAAAGATAGAGAATACTATGATGTTCCATTAAGAAATGATCATGAGTTTCCAAAGATTACACAAAAAACAATAGGGCTTAAAACCGAGTGTGAATATTGGGGGTCTCGCAATAAAAATCCTGGTCCAGGATTTATGCCAAAATCGACTTTGGCTCAAAACGGTTTAACAATTGGTGAAAGATTCAAAAATAAAAATGCTCAAGATTCACCTGGACCTTCTGATTATAATCCTCAAAATGCTCGACTACCCAGCGAACCTATTTTTACGGTTAAAGGGCCAATGGCAAGAGATGATTGGCTCCCAAAGAAAGCTAATGAACCTGGACCAGCTGACTATAATACTCGATCTAAAAATTCTGCACCAAAGTGGATTATTGGTGATAGGTCAATTAATCGAACAACAAGGTCAATGAGCTCTCAAAGAGAACTAACTGTTTTAACCAGCCGAAAGCCAAAATCTTCTTTACAGTAACTTATATATGTATATTATTTTAATGTTTTTTAATATTAGTTTCAAACTTCTTCTTTTGAGTAAAATATATATAATCTTGATAAAAATTAAATTAATTTATTAAAAACATGATTTTTATAATCAAAAATAACATTAAAAATATTTTAAAGGATCTAAAAAAATATCTTTTTCGTTAAGCTTGTCGAAATATGTAAAACCTGTTGGCTCAAGTTTTTTCGGGGGCTGCGTATCATCGCTTCCAACAGCTTCTGTAGCCATCTGGACTTTTTGTGTTTTAATGATTTCATTTTTTGGAGTAGGTTCTGTTGTAGAATACTGTGATTGAAGGCTTGCCACTTCTTGATTCAATTGAGGTTTTACTGGATGATTTTGAGAATCTGTTGAAGAAATATTATTAGAGGGATTATTGTGTATATTTTTTTTCTTTTGCAATATTTGCCTAGATTGCGATGAAGATGACAAATTCTGTCTGGCTTTGATTTGATTTTTACTTCGAGCTTTTTTCCTATCTTCATCAATTTGATTTTGAAGAAGTTCAACGATAGAAGGGTTACTAGCATTGCTTTGATTCTTTGGCCTTGTTATTGAAGCAGTCTCAGTGTTTGGTTTAGAAGGAGCATTCTGTCCAGATTTTGGAGTTTTTCTTTTAGGGATCATTATAAAACTGGGCAAGCTAATCAAATATTTGAATTAAAACTTTTCGTTATTTGATTCAAATAAAATTTTGAAAAACGTTTATTGTCAAATGCCGTGTAAACAAAAACTACAATATACTCAAAAAAATAATCACCCGCTTCCTACAAATCCAAAATATCCTACAAATCCAAAATATCCTACAAATCCAAAATATCCTATAGGTAAACCTCAAATTTTTTGCCCGAATAAAACGTCAAATAAACGCAAGCCTTTACCTGAACTATCATCTCCCCGCGCTTCTCCTGAAACCATTAAACAAATTGATCAAATTGATCAAATTTTTAATGATATATTTAATATTATTAAAGAAGACAATGAAATTTTATCATATACAAAAGAACATTTTCCAAATCTCTGTCCAGAGACAGATAAAAACACGGATGTAAAAAAATAGTTCTCAGAAAACCTGAAAAAAAATCTATTTGTTTATTAGAAACCATATTTTGATTTTATTTTCGCAATATCATTGATATTATCAGACATTATTTATATGTTTACTCTAAAATGTTATTTAATACTAAAAAGTTTTGATTCTTCTTTCTCTTCAACGATCTTATTTTATAATTCCGGTTTTTATTTGCCTCTACCTTTTAATTATAGATTACTTTAAAAAAATAGTGAAATTAAAAAGTAATGCCATTGGAGTGTTTTATCTTTATCTTTAAATTTGGGGGGGGGGGGAGAAAAAAAAATTTTTCAAGAATAAATTTCATAAATTAACGTCTTTACTAAATACTTTTGATCTTTAGTTTTGATTCATAATGTCAGATGAATATTTTAATGATAATTACTTAAGTACTCCTAATGCTGTTTCACGTGTTCAAAAGTATCTTATTGAAAAAGGAAACTTTCAAATGAATCAAACTCTCGTCTTACAAGATGATGAAATTTTAAGACTTAAAAACGCTCTTCGAATGATCAAACAAAAGATAATCAAAGTTGATGAAAAAACAATCAAAGCAATTAAAAAATTAAGAGAAAAGAAAAAACAAATTAAGCAGATAATCCACGAAATACGAATAAATAAGGCAATGATTTTCCAAGAAATAAATGATAAATATGCCAAAAAAGTCAAGAAAGCAAAAAAAAAGCATCAAAAAAATTTAACTCTTCTTGATGATACAGCATCACAGAGCATGATTCAAGAAAAATATCGAAGCGAAAACGATACCGACACTGAAATTTTAAATGAAACCATTAGGAGCATTAATCAAAAAATTGATTCAATTAGGTCTGAGCAAACCTCATTCATCCTAGAATCAACAGAGCGTGCAAATGATACCATAAATCGATATAAAATCCAAGCTAAAACCAAAAGGGTTCGTTGCGAAGAATTAAAACAAAAAATTAATGAAATATGTAAATCAATCGACCAAATAAGAATTGAAAAAAAGCAAAAATTAAGATCCATTAATAATCAAACAATTGAATGTGAATCACAAATGTCAACTAGTAAAACACAGTTTCTTTCACAACTCAGCTCTTTTAATGATGACGAAATTAATAATAATTCGGAATTAATAGGATTAAAAAGACAGATCAAAATTGCATATGAAGCCAAAAGTGAAGTTATCCAGCGAACAGAAAAATGCAAATCTAATTTTAAACTAAAGAAACAAGAACTCAAAAGAGAGATCGAGTCATTACAAGTCGAGCTTCAAGAAACTAAAGAAAACAAAGGAAAAAATAATATTCTTCCATTAATTTATGCTGAAAATGAATTTATTTTAAAAATTCAACAAAAGATTAAGAATGGAAATGGAATCTTGAAGAAATTAAGAGAAGAAAATTTAGCACTTAGAAGAAAAATAAATGAATGTGATTATATATTGCATGGTCGGACAGGAAGTTACCAGCGCTATTCAGAGATTTCAAGATTAGATAGTTCTCCTCAAGAAAATTCAAGTACTCTTTAATCAATAATGTTTTATAAATGTTTTTTTTTTGTTTGAAAAAAAAAGCACGTTTATTATTTTTTTTTCATTTCAAAATCTATAATTTTTTACTATATAAAATAAAATTAAAATATAAATCAAACATCATTTCACTGAATTATTCCATTAATTTTTTCAATCGCTTTTGCAATATCATCATTACATTTTGGCAAGTATAGCTTTTTCATTAATACTTTAATCTTTGGCTTTAGTCTATCATGAAAACTAATCTGAATCAAAATTTCCACCATCAATTTAATTGAAGGAATTATTGAATTAGCCATTCGATTCAATACAAATTCGGCAGCATAAGGATTTCTACAAGCATTAACAACCAAAGTCCCCGTAAGCATTGTTTCATCTAATCTTGTCAAGCACATTTCAATCAGATCATTTGGTAATCTTACTCCATTAGCAGCCATTTGTGAAGCTGCAACAAGGAGAGCATTTCTTAATGTGAGATTTCGCGTATCTATGTTGTTTTTAATGAATTCAATTGGAATTTTTTCAGATTCATTTAATGATACAAAAAAACGTATCACTGAAATTCGCATAGAAGCATCATTATATTGAAGGCATTTAAGGGCTCTTTCAATAACTGCATTGTTTAATTCAGCTGCATTTGATTCGTTCCAACCACCACGAGAAAAAATTTCGAGTGAGATTATTATGTGCTTATTTGAAACAGTACGCAAAAAGGCATCTTCTATTGCACCATTTTTACAAGCAATCATGAACAGGTCATCGTCAAGTTGGCTGTTTCCAGTAGGCAACATGTCGATTATTTCATCAATTATTCTAGTTTCAACAGTCAAATCCTCATCTTTTGAATCCATAGCGCTATTTTGAGAGCTACTGTTGCTATTACAATTACTGTTAGATTTATTTTTGCTATTGTTGTTGTTTTGAGGGTTTATGACAATTCTATTCCCATTATTTGAATTAAAGTCACTTTTATTAGAGATATTAAAATTAGCTCGATTATTTGAATTATTACCACCATTACTATTGCTACTGTTAGTTGAATCGACTCTATTTTTATTACAATTGGATATCGCTGAAGCTGCTGCTGGTATAATTTTCGTAATTGATATATCTTTTAAGGAGCCCCTTTTCATATTTCGAAGAGCTCGTGCTGCTTCGTTGACATTTGATGTGTTAAGGAACATTCCTAGACATTTAATGTAAGTTTCTTCATGTTTACTATGATTAATAGATTGAAGGTTTGACCAACATCTTTCTGTTAATTCTTCTGGGATTCCGTCTTTTTGTAGAGTTTGATAGAAAATTTCGATTTCAGAGCTACTTGATGAGCTTAAATATGATTCAACATCATTAGTAGCTTTTTCTGTATCATCCATCGATTTTTCAATGTACTCATTAATTGCCTTTTCGTTTGATGCTGGGAAATAAACATTGCCTGTTTTCCAAATTTTCAAAATATCGGAAAAACTTGGCCTTTTGTCTGGATCGCGATCCCAACACATTTTAATTAATTGTTGAATGCCTTCTGGCGTATTTTTCGGAATTGCTGGGCGTATGTTATTCAAAAGTACTTGACCAATGACTTGCTGTGGTTCTAGTCCAGCATATGGTATTTTTTTACACAGCATTTCCCATAAAACAATAGCATAAGCATAAACATCAACTTTTTCATTATAATTTGAGGCACCACCTAGTATTTCAGGAGCCATCCAATGAGGAGTTCCAATATTCTGTGTATATACCATATTATCTGCACTTGCAAAACGAGAAAGACCAAAATCACAAACTTTTGCAAATCCATTGGTATCGAGCAAAATATTAAGCGATTTTAAATCTCGATGTATAATTCCTTTCGCATGCAAATAAGCCATACCACGAGCAACATCAAAAGCTGCAATAGAAAGCTTGGTTGCATCAAGACGATGATTTTTATGTATATCTTGAAATAGGGAACCTCCACCCATCCATTCTGTCAAAATACAATATGGCGGAGTGTCAGTTGCTCCAATAAAACCAAGAAGAGTAGGATATTTGACTGTAGCAAGAACAATAACTTCTCTTTGAAAAAGAGTTAAATTTGTACTAGATAGTTTTGAGCTGTTGAGACGCTTTACAGCAATTTCTTGACCTGTAGGCTCATAATGTCCATAAAAAACAACAGCAAATGATCCGCTACCAATTTCATTTTCTTCAGTAAAGTCTGAATGCTCAACTCTCCATATTTGATAATTAATTGGTATAGGTGAAAAAAAGCGAATACCAGGTATAATTTGTTCTGCTTCTGTTTCAGCTATAAATTTGTTAATGCTGTTTTGCTTGTTTTCCATCATATTAGCAATTATTTTATTTATACCTGGAGTATTGCAATATTGTTTGAATGATTCACTGATAGCTTTCAAATCCATAACATGAAATTGAAGCCATTTTGGATCATTAGCGTCAAAATATGTTGATCCTTCTGGATATAAAATTTTAGCTTCTTCAAATAAACGCATCGTTATTGAACAAAGTTCTGTTGCAACTTGCATACAAGAATCATCGATTGCTGAATGTGCCCAACAATGTAAATAGTGAAGTCGAAATATTGGAAAATACTCGCGAGAAATAGATATAATATTTTGATAAGCTTCTATTTGTTCTGGCTCCATTTCTTCATCTGTTGCACCTTTTTGAAATGATTCAAGAAATTGAGAAAATTGAGATATCACAAGCTGAAATTTTTTTCGGTGAGCAACAGCTTGTTGACTCGACTTCTTCATTCCTAAAAATTGTTTTGAAAGGCCATCATATGCATCCTTAAATGTAAGGAGATAACTTGACATACAAACTTGAGCTTGAAAATCTTCAAATTTAAAATTGAATATGTTGTAAAAAAAAAAATGGATTTTATATCAGAAATTTTGAGAATATTGTAAAATGTCAATTGAAAAAAAAAAAAAAAAAAAAAAAAAAGGTGAAATGTAAACAATACAACGGTTTAATTGAAAATCTTTATAATATTTCAAAAAAATCTAAATATCTTGTAGACAATGAAGATTTTTGTTGAAATAAAAGATTTAAAAATTAAAAAATCATTAATATATAATTAAAAAATAACAATAAAATATAAGTTGCTTGCAAAACATCACAATTCAATCATATTAGAATATTATGAAAAAGTATTGACAAAGATTATTTAAATAAGACTTTTGATTTGAATATCTACTTCCTAATGTAATAGAAGCTAGATTCCTAAATTGAGAATTGAGCTTCATTAGCGATTTTTGATATCTGACCAGATATGCATTCAAAAACAAAATAAAAATAAGAAATCAAAGAATGTGCAACAACTGCAAAAAGTCTAGGAAACATGCTCTCTACACATAGAGTTATTTAGTTGGAAATGATGAAAATGATTTTTAAATAGGAATTAATATAAATCTTTGCTTAATTTTAGATTTTTCTCTTTCTGAATTTTATTGTGGGAATATTTGGTCTTTAAAATAATAAACATTATGTGTCGGTTATATCCGTTATAGAGTTATAATTTACAAGATAAAATGGATGTTGATAAACAAAACAGAATAGCAGAATTTACTGCCAGATTCTCAGAGTTCAAAAAATATGAACAACTTAACAATAATGCAGTAGATGATAAATGGAGATCGATTTTATCAACAGAGAAAAACCAACAACAAAAGCTTTCAATTGATAAGATACGTGCTAACTATACCAAGCAACTCGATCGTTGCGATGCTGTTATTCATAGACTCATTCAATGGCTTAATGATGGCGAATCACAGTATCAATTTGCTCTTCGCGCACATAAGCATAATCTTCAGTTACTGACAGAGCTTTCCAATAAAAGACTTGATAATGAACATAATCGTTTCAAAGTTGCGATCAAAACAATTACAGATGAATATAACCATCATAGAAAATCAGCCCTTCAAACTTATAATGAACATATTGCCGAATACCGTGATATTACAAATGCAATTGAACATGAATACTCAAAGACAAAATCAGATATGGATACCAAGTATCGAACTGAAAGAGAATCATTAATTATGAAAAGTCAGGAAGCAGTTTCTGCATTAAGAACCCACATCCTTGAAGAAACTACTCGTGTCATTACTGAAATTCAGAGAAGGAACGAAAAATTCAAAGAAGAAAGTGATGGGAGAATGATGCAATTTCAACAGATGTTTGACAAACATAAAAAGAGACAAAAAACGATGAAGGCCAATGAAGAAGAAATTATAAAAAAAGCTGCAGAAATATCTCACTGGAGACGAAAGATTAAGAACAATGAAAGAGAATCTAAAGAAGCAAATGAGCGCTTAAGAACAGAAAAAGAAAATCTTTCCCAACATTTTCGACAACTTAAAGATACAATGGCACAATTTCGAGCTACAGAAGCCAGAAAGCTTGCAGAAATTTCTGTTGCTTATGAAGATGCTATTAATCATGTAACAGAGAAATTAGGTCTTGCGGAAAAAATCCTCAAATATGCAGAAATGACAAGAAAGCTTGAAACTGAACGCGAACAAGTAATACCATTTCCAAAATCTATAGTTGAAACAGATCCAGAAATTATGAAACAAATGCAACAATTCAAATTACAGCTAAAAGGCGATTCAAAGTATGTCGCTGAAAGTGATATGTTTGATAAATTTTATCGTAGATATAATAAAGTTCTACTAGAGAAGCTTTCTCTCCAAAGAGAAAAAGAATCTCTTTTACAACAAAACAATCATTTGAAGCAAATGCTCAAGAAATATATGGCTGGAACTGCTGTTTCAACAGATATGATGTCAAAGCCAAATACACTCTTTATTGTTAATCAGAATACAAATGCACCTCTCAGAAAAGTTGAGCAAGGAACTATTCCAAAGATTGATGCAGCAATGACCCTTGCTGATAATACTTTACAACTTGGTAAATAATTTAATTGTATATTATTTGTGTGAGAAAAAAGAAGTAATGGAAAAAGTTGGTATGATTATAAATTTTATTCTAATATTTTATTCTAATATTTTATTTTATTTTATTCTATTTTTTTTTTTTTTTTTTTTTTTTTTTATAAACATTCCAAGCCTTACATCCAGTTGAAGGGCATCGACTTCCTGTGACGCCAGCAAGATGAGGAAATAATATTTAAGGGACCACTATCAAATTCTATGTTAAAAATTCTATGAGTTATCACAAAATTAATTGACTTAAAAAAAATTATTTCTTGAGTATTTTTGCTATATTTTGGTATATATAAATTATATAAATTACATATCATTTATTTCTATTCTTCTTTTAAGCCAATTCCCTTTTTTCAATAAAAATTTAAAAGTTGAAAGGAGTAAAAATTTTACAAAAATGATCGGAATGGTGAAATTTTAAAGTTTTAAACTTTTTCCGAGATAACAACTATTGAATTTTCTTTTCTATGAGTTTTCTCAATATTGAAATGTTTACAAAAAAATATGATAGTGGTCCCTTAAATTTTGAGTAAAGATTCAAAAAATGATAAACAAATTTGAATCAAACTGCTATATTCAATTCAAAGTAAGAAGTATAACTTTTTCCACTAATTCTAAATTTTACTAAACAAATATTTGCTTTAAATTATTATAATCATTCCTTCAGCTTTCATACATTTTGAAAATATGGATCTTGAAGTATTTCCTTAATTCTGATCCTTTCTCTTGGATTTTTTTTAGTGCACTTCCAAACGAGTTTCCCTAAGTCGTCAGATAGGTCAATATTTATCATTCCATCCAATATTTGCTTTTTAATTGGCTGATCACCGTTGTACGGTAAATAACCTTTTACACACGCATAAAACGTTATTCCAAGCGACCAAATATCTGCTTGAAAGGCGTCATATGGATTACCTTTTAATAACTCTGGCGGAGCATATTCAACAGTACAATTTTGTTTTATGCTTTTACAAGTTTGGCAATTCTGAGCAAATCCAAAATCAATCAATTTAAGATTCATATTCTTATCCAATAAAACATTATCCAATTTTATATCACCATGCGAAATTCCTTTTCCATGAATATATTCGATTATTTTTGATAGATCATATAATATTTTTTTCATTTCTTCTAGGAAAGGCTCATCAATGTCATGGCTATTGACATAATCAAGCAAAGTTGCTCCATCAACATATTCCATTACAATGATGAAATACTCATTTCCTTCATCAGTTTTTACAGAAAATGATTCATAGCATTTGATGATATTTGGATGTTTAAGGATATAAAGAATTTTTATTTCATTAAAAATACTTTCATATCCCCCTTTCTCTTTGAGGGCTTTTACTGGAAAAATTTTCAAAGCAAAAAGTTCATCTGTTTTATCTTTCGTTGCAAGTTCAACAGCACAAAATCCTCCATTTCCAAGTTCTTTTATCAAATGGTAATTTTTCACTGAAACTGGTATACGAATTGGATACCCTGAGTAGGTTTGAATTTCAACCATTTCCTCTTTTACATCAGGAATGAATTGTTCTAGATTCATTTCATTTTCTTCATTTCCATCATTTTCTAATGAACGAGCAAAATGCTGCGATTCAATTAAATTCTTAATTCTTTCATTTTTTTGTGATATTTCTTTTCCATCATCGTTCCTCCATTGATTTGTGGTAGATGCACCAGAAAATATTCCCAACATTTTTAAATTTTAAAAATATGAAATTGATAAGCTATTCAATTTAAAAATTTTCTTATTGAATTTAAATTTCTTGTTTTTATAAGCATCTCATTTAATTATATATACTTTATTCAAAATTATAATATTAATGAAATATATAATAAACATTTTATTTAAATTCTAATTTTTCAGTTTCAAGTATACATTATTTATGAAAGTATATCTATTTTTTTTAACATTCCAAAAATTTCCAAAAAATTTTTAAAATTCATTAGTTTCAATGACAGAAAAATAGAAAAAATAGTCATTCTAGACTGAATCAAAACATTATAAACATCAAAATATTTAATAACAAATAACAATAATAAACAATTTATAAAAAAGGAAAATAATATTATATATAATCACTTAAGATTATTTGGCTTTATCGATCCAATTGCATGGAGCAAGTTTCGACTGCTGAATGAAATCCTATTTGTATTTGAATTCCTTGGAGTAAGTTTCTTTAATGGCTCTGTATTATTGGCTGAACTACTACATAAGGTTGCCATGTCCCAAAGACATATTTCACCATTTGGTCCAGCCGAAGCGAGAATTGTACCTTCGATACTGACTGCCAGATCTCGAATCTCACCTTTATGAGCAGTTATTGATCCATATTTCCTACCTTCGCCAATATCCCATGTTGTAATTTTTCCCATTTCATCCGCAGAAATTACAACCTTACCATTCCTTGAAAACTGAATAGCCATTGGAATTGAACTTGATTCAGCAAATACTTTTGTACATGGACTTTTCTTATCATCTCGAATATCCCATAACATTACTGAACGATCATAGCTAGCTGTAGCTATAGTTGAGGCATTTGGATGATATTTTATGTCAGTTATAGCTTCCTGATGACCAACAAAAAGCCTGATTGGAGATTTTCTATCAATTGTCCAAAGCCAAGAATTACGATCATCAGTACCTGATACAAAGTGATATCCTAGTGGTGACCAATCAACACACCATACAATGCCTGTTGGAACTGATATTTGTGAAAAGCCGCTATTTTGTTCACAACACCATAATCTAATGAGTGATGCTCCTGCACAGGCTATCAATCGACTATCTGGCGAAAACCTGCAACAGTACGTACGTGGACCTATTAAAGTTCTGTTATAATAAGTCGGGTGATAAATTTCATTTCGAATTTTTGAGTAAACTTGTTTGTTGGCCATGATAGGAGTTTTTACCATTTGATCTGATCGCACTCGAGGAACAATGTCAAGCTTATCTTGCTGCTTAAAAACAACCAGGTTACCATCAATATCTGTATTTACACTGGTTGCAAATAATTGAGTATAACCATATGGCGTGGCTGCAGCAATAAGGGATCCATTATAATTTATATCATATGATATGTTCTCGTTTTGAAAAGTGAAGTAACCAACTGATGGAAGGCTATTTTTTGATAGATGTTGCATATTTTGAATGTCACATGCAACTTCAACAACACGGGAATGCGAAACTTTTGGCAAATCAAAAGGATTTGCCATGTGCGTCGCTGGATTATCATCGAGAATTTCAAAATTTGATGTTTCTCCAAGAAATTGACAAGCTAAATCAATTGGACTATTGCACAAAAGCGCAGTACGTGTTTGTGTTGGATCTTCAGATTGGTCTGTAGAATGATAAAGGAAATTAGGTACGTCCATTCGATTAGTAAAATAGTTTAAAGGAACAAAGGAAACCTTAACATATCTGTTTAAAATATTGAGAAATTGCATATAAGACTTATCCATTAAAAAGGCGACTAAAGCTTGGTAAGTAGTTTCTGTTAATGATGTATGGAATGTAGTTTTTTCAAGGTTATTTTTAGTAAATGTAGTTGAGTTCAATAATGTACGAAGCTTTTTGATATCGGTTTGATGAAATGAGTGAAATTCCATTCCAGGCTCTGGATGCTTTGTGTATTTGTCAAAAAATTCATGTGCAACATCATCTTTCTTTTTAACGAATAATTGATAAACAGTATGATAAAAAAAAGCAAAAAGAAGAGGCTTTAATTGGATTTGCTGAATATGTGGAACTTGCTTAATAAATTCAACTAAATCTTGGTACATAATAGGTAATTGCTTTCCAGTATCGTCAGATTTATTTTCTTGATCAGCAACATCGCTAATTGAAATATCAACTAAAGTATGGTATTTAGAACTATTAATATTTTGACCAAAGTATGGCGTTTCTAGTGATTCAGGATTTACAATGTAATACCCATGCTCCTCAATATATCGCTTTATTTCTTCTTTAAATACTGGCGTATTTGGAGGAACAGGTCTCTGTTGCATTTGAAAAAATTTTGAGAGTGAAAATTTTCAATTCAAGTTTTGTTGACGTGAAAATTTTGGGGAGAAATAAAAATAAGAGTTTTAAATGAACATACAACTTTACTTAAGTATGATAATATATATTCGAACATTTTCTTCATAAACATCAATTACTAATAAAAAAAATTCCCATACATAATTTTTTTGAAAATGCTATGAAATATATCTTGTTCAACTATAAGCAACTTTCTTTTTTTATTATGAATACTTGAATTATTAAAAAAAAAAAAAAAAAAAAAAAAAATATATCATTGATAAATTTGAATTGCAAGAATAAAATAAAAGTTTAAGTATAATATTTATAATAAATAGAATAAATCTGTATAAATCAAATAACTATTTTTTTTTGATAAATTGCTTAAGCAACATCATCATTACGCGTAATAAGAAGCTTTTCATGCATTCCATCAAGTTGTTCATCAGGAGATTTTAGAATACATTTAATAGATGTTGCTATTATCATAAAAACGATACAAGCAATACACGAAGATAAAGCGATGGCGAGTGTTGGCTTCTTTGAGATCAAAGTAGCGTAAGGCGATTGAGTTGGGACATCTGTGGGCTCGACACTTTCACCATTTTTATTATTTGCTAGACGATGCGAATAAGAAAAAGCGAATAACAAGATAAGAATCATATTATATATTGTTGAACTTCTGAAACAAACTTTTTCTATAAATTATTAACAGAAAGAAACAAAATATTCAATGAATCTATTTAAAATATTTCTGAGAACAATGAATTTGAATTGAATTTTTTTTATCTTTATAAATGAAGGGAATACCTTTATCTATACTCAATTTTATTAAAGTTAAACTTAGGATCTTTTTTAGATTCAATCAAACAGATCAATTTTTAGAATAAAAAAATAATAATTTCTATTGATCAAAAGAAAGAATTCTGAAAAAATAAAAAAGAAAGTAAATTCATGATTTAATCTTAAAACTTTAATAATAATAATAATAATAATAAAAAATAACACAAAAAAAATTCGAATTTAAAATTTCTTTCAATCTATTAAAATTGTATCAATTGTTTCCTCTTTTTTCCGCATTTCCAACAACTTCTCTAATTTTTCTTTTCTTTTTTCAAATGCTTCAATATATTTTGAAACAATTTTTGGACATTCATATTCATTAGCGTTAATAATAGTTGGTCTTCCCAATAATTCATCTTTTGCCAATCTGGAGAAATAGAAGAAGGTGATAGTTGCAATCATTCTCGGAAGATGATTTCTTGAAGTCACGACAGGCTTCTTTGTTGGGAAAGGCAGAATAACGCATTTCCATTTATTTTTCAAAATTTTCACTTTATACAAAAGTGTCCGTTTAGAAATTGAATTGAAAATTGGCTCGATTTCAATTACAAGATTATTTTTCAGTAGGCTAACATTATTATTCGTATTATTAGCAGCAGTTTCATCTTTGTCCAACAAAACTTTACTGCTAATTTTAAGTCCGCTTTCATTAAAAATGACGACAACTTCATTTCCGTCAATTTTTTCATCTTTAGCGTTGAAATTAATCAAGCAAGAACCGAATTTGAAGGAACTTCCAAGATCATCGAGGAAAGTGTCATACAAACTTTCACTTTTTTCGAAAACAGAAGCTACTTTCACGTCAAGTGACACCAAATCACAAAGCCTATCAAATTCATTCAATTCATTGGCCACTTCACAACCGCTTTTTTCATCTATCAGCTGCATTGAATTGAACGACATGCTCGACTCGATTGAAGCGAAGCCCATTGCTATCAAGAAGCTCTTTGGAACACGTTTTTTGACACTTTTTTCGTCTTCGTAGTCGTCTTTGTAGACAGGAAAGACGGACTCTTCAGGGAACTGAATCTCGTCACGATGGAGGATGTTTTCTTTGAGCGTGTTCTCTGGCGCTGGCAGCTTCTCTGGTGTTGCCACTTCGGTGATGTCGAAGGACGAGATACCGAAGGGTCCTCGAACGATAGCGCCGAAAGTTGCTGACATTTCATTCTCTCCGAGAGAGACAACTCTATCGTTGATTGCATAATTTTTGACAGTTTTATATTTCTTCTCAAAAAGTTTGACTTCGGCTGCTGAAACGGTTGGTATCAAAATTGAATAGTACACAATTTCAATCATCTTACAAATGCACCAATTTAGAGACTTAGGTGAATTTGAAGGTGAATTCTTTCGCTGCTTCTTTTGGTCGCTTAAATAGGCAATAATCGGCGTTATTATCGCAC
This sequence comes from Tritrichomonas musculus, assembly GCA_039105265.1. NCBI lineage: Eukaryota > Parabasalia > Tritrichomonadida > Tritrichomonadidae > Tritrichomonas > Tritrichomonas musculus. Next base: position 481,630 of record JAPFFF010000012.1, read on the forward strand.
GGTTTCTCACAAAAAGATCAGTACTTTTTGAGAGCTCATAAAGTACGATCAAAAACCAGAAAATATGTCGGTCTGAAAATTCATTCCCTTTGAAATTGGCCAGTATGTGCTCAATGACTTGCTTGTCAATGATTTTGCTAACAAAGTTGGGCATGAAAAGTGGACTGACAGAAAGTGCAAGTAATTCAAAATCCCAAATACGTTCAACTCGGAGAGAACGAGCTGTTGGCGCTTCTTGCGCTATTAAATTGGCAAAGAGATCTTCTTTTCCGGCATTGGCTAGGAGAATGAGACGATAGACATTGAAATCTTCAATAATAAAGGGAAGCTCACTACAATTACAGAATTTATCAATAACTAAAAGAACTCGATCTTCAAGAGATTTGTTTTCATCTACTCGGGAGAACTCAAGTAATGATGCCATAGTTGTAACCCAAGCTCCATTGACAAGCATACTTGGATTTGGAATTGTATCTGGTTTCATGACTGAACTGTTATTGCTACTGACTTGAGTAAAATATGGTAAATCAATAGATGCAGCTTTTGAAAGAAGCACATACATGATTTTACTAAAAAGTTCAGGATGTACAGTAATGAAATGACTTGAGGTGTTCATGATGCCATAAACTACTTTAAACAATGAATTCCATAGCTTCTTCTCCATTAAAAAACATAAGTACTTTAAAAATATAATCTGCCATTTGGTTTCTCTAACAAATTCACCATATGAAAAAAGTGAAAATAATTCTTTGATATTGTCGAGAATATGAAAGTCCCAAAAAGGAGTTACAAACATGCAATCACCAAATAAACTGATGATCGAATCTGCCGGAAGTTTTGGCTTAAAAATATTATTTATCAAATAATCATTTTGAACTTGTTTAACACATTTCATTGCACTCTTGAAGAATTTTTCTAGAATTGGCCAGTTAATCGAAATTGTTGATTGATTATCTTGGCATTTATCATCGAATTCTTTCGAACACGTTTTCATTTTCTTAATTAAATTTAAAATAAAGTTTCGTTTCTTCTCATCTGTTGGAAATGTTAAAAATTGCATAAATATTTCATTGAAAAGTTTATACCAGTATTTATCATAATGCAATAATTGGCCGTTTGACTGCGTGATAAAACAAAAATCAAAAAAGGTAAGAATTAATTGATCTGCTTCTTCAATTCCTAAATCTGAAATAATAATTCCATCAACAAAGAGAGTCATTAGTTTATCTCGTATTTCAGAGTCGTTTTTCGGATCTGTTATTCGAATTGATTTTAAAAGACACCAAAGAGAAATATTCCAAGTTTCAGGTTGAAATGGATGCTTCCAGTCTTTACTAGTTTTATTCTCTTTTGGCGGTGTGATCGTAAACTTTAAAAAATTATATGTATCATCAAGCGCTTTAGGCGTATGACTTTTGCGAAGCTCAAATATCAATGGAATTGAATCAAAAATTTGTCGAATATACTTGTTGTATCTTTCAGAATTTAAAATGGCGGCAGGATTACTTGGATCAATAAGCCATCTGGAAAAAATTGAGATGGCTCCTTCAACTTCGGGAAGTTTGAATGAATAAATTAGTGGGTCTAAAGCAAATTCAATATCAATATCTGAATTTAACATTAGACTAAAATCTGAATCAATTAATGTATCAATAACACTCTTTACAATTTCTTTAGCATGTTCCTCTGAAAAAATTTCAAGGGCTTGCTGTGGAATTGATTCTTCCATATTTGACATGGTTTGCATTGATATTCAACTTTTTGTGGGGAAATAAAATTCTATATTATCTTGATGAATGAACCATTATTTATAAGCATTTGATCAATAATATAGCCAACCAACATATTAAATAAGTAATAAGATAGGCAATATAAATGATAATACATATAACAAGCTTGCTAAGCACGCTTTTTGAGTGATTTACAATTTTTATATTATTTAAAAATGAGGAAAAACGTCGAATTTTTAATAATAAATTAAATCATGAGAGCATATACAAAAATTTTTTTATATACAATTTCCGTAAAAATAACATCTTATTATTTGCAAAAAACAATATACTTATTTTGCGAATAGATTTTACTTTAAATTAGTTGATCAAACTTAAATACTTTAACCATAAATAAAAAAAGTGGCATAAAGGTAAATAACCTGTTTCAATTGGTAATTCATTTAAAATACTAGTTCTTTAACAAAATTTCCCAGTTCTGATTTTTTTCTTGATTACGAGTTTTATGGTACAAGTTTGTTCTTGTGAGGACTATATTATGAATATTATTGAAATATTGTATCCAATTAACTTGATGAACGATGCAATTTTCAAAAAATTCTTTGAATCTAAATTTTTCAATGGAATATAATTTTATCAAATTCAATTTTTACTCACAATTTAATATTGATAAAACTTTTTCTATGATCATTTGAATTAAAATCATATCCTCGTTGCTAAAATTCAAATCAGATGAATTATATGTTTAAAAGTATTGCTGCAAAAGTAATTAGTCATTTCTTTTGCGAATACATCGATCAAGTTGATTCATCGCAACTTGAACTCGCAATTTGGGAAGGTAAAGCTCGCCTCGAAAATGTTAAAATTGTAAAAGATGCACTAGCAACTCACAATCTTCCATTTACGGTAAACAATGGCTCAATTGGATCAATATCTCTACTTTTTCCTTGGAGTCGATTACGGAGTGAACCATGCGTCGTTAATGTAGAAGATGTTTTCATGGTAGCTTCAGTTTCTGGAAATATTCTAATTTCAAAAGATCTCGAAACAAAACGAGCAGTTGAAAAATTACATGAGGAAGAGTCAACAGTTTCAGAAGGTGGAACCATCTCATCAATTTTATCTCAAGTTATCGATAATATACAATTTCACATAAAAAATGTACATATACGAGTCGAACTTAATGTTAACGATTCAATTGTTGCAATAGGTGTTACTATTAACTCAATTAATTCTTTTTCAGTTAATGAAGCATTAGAGTATGCATTTATATCTTTATCATCAGCAATTTTACGCAAAAAAATTGAAGTTTCAGACCTTTCGATTTACATTGATCCCAATCAAGAACCTGTTCCATCAGAAAATTTTGTTGATACAATGCAGAAAATGATTTATACCTCTCATCATTATATTCTTAGACCATTTACTTTTTCAGGTTATGTTTATATTCATCGACAATCGACTACTGAAAATCCAGAAGAAGATACAGAAAATTCCACCGAACTTCACGTTGATACGAAAGGAATCAATTTAGCCTTAGATGAACTTCAATGGAGAGGCTTAATGGAACTTGAAAGACAATATGCGATGTTTAATACTCGACGAAAATATTCACATTGTGGGAAGCCAGCCAAATTACCACAATCAGATCGATCCAGTTCGAAATGGTGGCGATATGCTCATCGTTGTGCCGTTGACAAGACCAACAAGTATTCATTTGATGTTAACAATGCATTGAATATTTTAGTTAACCGAAAAAAATACGTTAATCTTGTTGAATCAGGTGACAAAGAAGCAGTCAAAAAGTTTGAAAAGAACTTTGATCTCCCCATTGTTTTATTTTTGCGTAATTACGCAAATGCAGCCAAGAGAAGCATTGAAGAAGGGACTCGACTTTCGCCTGAAGAAATTGAAGCCGTTATGCAAGAACAGAAAAAGTTAAAATCACAGACGTTAAACGTTGTATTGAAAATGGGCATGTTATCAATTTCATTCTTAAAGAAAGACTTGTCACCAATCACGCATTTTCTTCTTACTGAGATCGTCACAACGTACAATAAACACAAATTTAACAGCCAAATTGAACTCGGCATTGAAAGCATGACGATGTTCAATGAAATGTCAGATAGGTTTAATAAGACGTTAACTTCAAATGGAGGTGTCAAAGTTGTCTTCATATCAAAAGCAAACAAACCTAATGATATTAATATCCAAGCTTCAGGGACAACATTTGTTATTGATCTGCAATTTTTAGATCAAATTGTTGGATTTTTCAAGAAAGAAAGAAAATTCATTTTATTTAATGAAGAATCAAATTCAAATACAAATGTAAATACTGAAGCTAAAAAACAAATTCAAACAGTAATTGATCAATATTTGGGCGTTAATTTAAATATCGACATAAATGATACAACAATAATTCTTCCTTATCAGGAATGCTCTGATTGTCCTTTACTCTTACTGAACTGTCAAAAGACAAACATTACATCGAGGCCAAATAAAGACTTAAACATGAATGATTTTACTTCTTTGTATGATAAATATATCATTCAATTTAAGGATTCAATGCTTTACTTGGATAAGAAACCATTGCTTTTTAATAAATTCGATTGCAGCCTCGATTTGTTGATGGCAATTGTTGAATCGAATGTTTTCGACGCAATTAAAATTAATTGCACTTTTGATCAATTTCTTGCTCATATTTCAACCGTCCAATTCCTCACAATTAGTAATATAATTCTCTACATAATTGATTCTATTCTTTTGTTATTTAAAACAGATTCAAATTCAACCAACAAAACAACAACGAAAACAAAAAATGAGTCAAAAATTCAATTCAATTTATTAATAAATAAAATCGATTTTTCACTTTGCATTTTCAGTGGAAAATTGTTCGAATTCTTATCAAATAATTTTCAATTGAATTGCCTCATTAGTGAATTCATTTCGGTTAAGGCCGAATTGAAAGGTTTCACTGGCTATGAGTTCATTACATCTAGTGCTAAAAGTGACAATTTTGATGACAATAAATTTTCCTATGTTGAGCTGTTAAAACTTGACTTTTCTGACGAGGAACCAAACGAAGCTAGTCAAAATAAACCGCTCAACAAGATCAATGTTGATGTGAACAACATCATTTTGTATGCAAAAAGGAAGTGTTTATTGTACATCATTGAATTATTCAATGATTCTGATCGTTTTGAAAGAATTTTTGATAACAACGATACATTTGACTATTCAAAAATTAAGCACAAAACGGTTGAAACGTCAGATTCGGTGAATGTCATCAATGTTGATGTAAAGAACATTCGAGGCTACTTGTCAGACGATAAGAAAGATATCGGTGAGTTCATTTTAAAAGAAGCTAATGTTGTTGCTAATGTTGACAAGTCCTGGGCGACTGAAGTGACAATCAATGACTGTCTCCTTAAGGACAAGGAGCAATTCATTGAAATAATGAATTTGACTAGTATTAAAGCAAATCCTTTCTTGTTGCAAATTCAGAGGACAAGTCAAATCATCACCTGCCTCGACTTTGACTATGTGAACAACATAATTGAATACGCATCTAACATAACATTACCAAATGATAATGACACAGATATCTCTTCATTCTCTTTGATGGATTTGGACCTGAATGTCAAGGCAGTCATTGGCTCTTTCCATGAACTTCGTTTCAACATGAATGAAATAAATTTGAAAGGAAAAATGCCAATTCAAATTAATTTCAATCTTGATTCATTCAATTTGGACTTGGATAGAATTTCACTGGTGAACGTTAAAACCGTTTCATTTTCAATGAACAATGAAGTCATCGATCAAACTTTGATTGATGACACTGAAAATTTTGAGAAGAACAAATATTACACTCAAAATTTCATAGAAACCGAAAAAGATTTGAATTTGTTAAAAGCGGTTAAATTCGTTATTTGCAAATATAAGGCAAATATGAGTATAAATTCAATCAATTTAAACGTCATTCCAAACATCATATATATTTTACCTCCCTTAGAAAAAGTTTCATCTTTTCTCAAAAGTAAAGAAAATAAAACAAGTGAATTTAAATTGACCAAAACCGTCAAAACAGAAACAAGACCAAAAATTGAGGCCATTTTTGTTCTTGCTTTTGAAATGTCCTCTTTTTCATTTGCCTTTCTTGAATTTGGCCAAAACTTGCTTTCATTGACATTAAGTCAGCTTTCCTACAAGAACCACACTGTTAAAATCGACTCGTTTTCATTCCTGTCGGAAGGGAACGAGCCGATAGCTCTATGCAAAGAGAACTTCTTTTCGTGCTCTGACAATTTGAATGCATTCAAAATTCAGAACATTGACTTCATTCTCAATTACGACAAACTTTTGAAGCTGACGAAATATTTCCTGCAGTTTTCGCCACTGCTTGCCTACACGTCTCTCTTCTCGAGCAGCAAGAAAACCGCTCCAAAAGACGATCGAAAAAGCGGTTTTAGTGAGATACAGGCTGATTTCAACGAGTTTTCATTCCTCATCCGAGACGGCGACGTTAACATCAGGATGACGATAGGCTGTCATATCCGGCCAAACTCGTTTGAAATCAATCGGTTAGCGGTTAATTTCATTTTAGGTGAATTAGTTTTACCTCTCCTTCAGCCAGTTTCAATCAAATTAGATTTTGATTCGAAATCGACGAAGCTTTCTTTCTCGCCGATAAATTTGTCGATTGGATTCGGCGACATTCAATTTTTGACGCAACTCACAGAAAAGTTGTTGTCCTTATTGAATGAAGATAAGAAGAAATCGGTTGAACAACCGGCAACCGAAATAACCGCCGAATCAAATACAAATTTTGTGTCACTTTTGCCACCTAATTTTGAAATTTTGCCAATTCGCATGAATTTCGGTCTCTGCTTCAACGACAGGTCTCCCTTCATCACGCTGAGAGTCGATACATCCAAGGTGAAATTTGGCCAAATTTTCTCATTCCAGCTTCGACTTTCGATTATCTTTTTCAATGCAGAAACTGGGAACAAAGACCTGATTTTAGAGCCGATAAAATTTGATACGATGGTGGCGGTTACCGATAAAGACAAGACGATAGACATCAAATCGTCGCCGATTATATTGAACGTTCATGTTCCGTTTTTAAAGAGGCTGATATACTTCAATCATCGTCGCAAAAAAGAGCTGAAACTTGACTACCAATCCTACAAATTTGTGAACAAGATGCAATCGCCAATCTCATTGAAAGTTGGCCAAATTGTCCACAAAAATATCAAGCCAGGTGAGTCTGTTCCTTTCAGTGATGTTGATGACAACACGACAATCATTGTTTGCTACGATGCTGTTCATTCTGAGAAGTTTGTTCTTAGTCAACTTTTTTATCCAACAGCCTTGTCACTCTCGTGCTTTGTCTATCGTGAAAACAACAAGATTGTCATCAGTCCTCCTTATTTCATCAAGAACAGCCTTGAGGTTCCAATCAACATCTATTCTGGCAACATGAAGAAGATGTGCCAGATCAATCCAAATGAGAACATCTCGCTTCCAATCACGATTGATGTTGAGCAAGGCTTCTTTTTTGTGTGCGGCGAAATAAACATTCAAAAAGCCATAACAAAAAGTGAAAGCGGCATTCTTTTATCAACGTTCAAATCTATCTCGCTTGGCAGTTTAATGAGTAGTGCAAACTCAGGCTCGTTGGAATCATTCATCTCCAACAAAGCTGACGAAAAAGTGACTCCTTCATTGTATCAACTTGGAAGTTGGACATCGTCACAACCGACAACTTACGTAGTCGTTGACAACACTTCAGACATTTCCAATAACAACATCGTCTGCCACATTAATCAGTCTTTATATCGGAACTTCATCGGAATCATAGACATCGCTCCCGTCCTCACTTTTGTGAATGAACTTCCTTTCGACATTGACGTTAAAGTTCCGTATTGCAAGTTTCCATTGCACATTGAAGTTGGCTCTTCAGTGCCATGTCCGATGAACACCTTGAACTACAACACAGAAGGAATCATTGTCTGCAGTTTCAGCACCAAATTGCACGGCGTTTCGCCAGACACGACGCTTCTATACAGAGAGAATTCGAAGACAGAAGTGATTCTCTTAAATGAGAATGATCAAGGCACATTAAGTCTCACTGCACAAGCTGTTGTTACTCCAGAAATTGCGAAGATTTATATTTACACGCCAGCAATCTTGCATAATAATTGCCAGTTCCCTCTGAATGTGCGGAGAACGTCGGGCACAAAGCCACTGGTGCTGAATGACTACATTTACATGGGCTCGAATTCATTTGTTAACAAATCAACTTTGAAGGTGCAAATTCAATGCCAACAGTTTAATTCTGATTGGCAGAAAGAAAAGATTGATTGCACAGCAGTTGGCATCTCATCAACTGTTTTCTTACCAACAACAAATGATTCATTATTTGTCCCCATAAACGTCCGTATCCGTCGAGCTCAGTCTCCATTGAATCACACAAACATGATTGATTTCTCGCCTTCTTTGATTTTTGTGAATGAAACTAATCACCGATTCACACTGATACCTTCAACGAAGGACGAAACATTCTGGCTGATTGTTGAACCACACTCGAGGATTCCTATTGTCTATTCGACGAGCACTTCCCAGTTCTTTGTGCAGATTGACGAGGTAAAGATTGGCATCAAGATCATTCTTGCCTCTCCGACGCGAAGTGTTTTTCGGTTTAATTCAATTTTCATTGAAATGGAGACGTTCATTGTGTCAGGCAGTCTTTCTTGTCATTTCAGACGTGCAAGGATGCCAACTCCGATAGTCTTTTCAAATCTATTGAAAATTCCTTACTCGGTCTACCAAATAGACTCAGAAAATCCGATCGTTGTTGATCCTAATTCGACATCGCCGTTTGCATACGATGATCCTTTTGGCGACAACTCTGTTGTGATTGATTTTGGGAAGGCCAAAATCAGGGTCAAATTGAGCTCGAATTGTGAACCAACACAAATTAAAGATACCGGCTTTTATATTGAAATAAAAACCGCCGGAAAAGGTCATCGAATGCTCGCAATTTCAGATCGAAACCTCGGCGTTAATTTTGACACGACATTTCATTTATCGTTCCTAATCAAAGATCTTCTTGTTTCTTTAATTAATCAAAACATGACTGAGCTTTGTTTGGTTTCTTTCCACAACTTTTGCTTCAAGACGTCAAACGAAGGCGAGAACTCGTTATATGAAGTTTTACTTGACTCTGTTCAGATCGATGACCAGTTAAACATCGCGCCATTTCCAACGCTCCTCATTGGCAGCAGCAACGAGAAGGCTAAGTTTCTCCACTGCTCGGCGATCTGTTATAGAGAGGCTCCACTTTTCAGCTCCTTTAAGAATCTCACTTTTTCAATGCAGAAGATTAACATCTACGCAGACATGGCATTCATATCGGACATGTACGGGCTCTACAAGGAGATAAACGACGCAATTCAGAAAGAATTTGAAAATGAAAAAAAAATTGAGAATAATAATAAGCCTTCAAAAAGTAATCGTGCGAAAAGAACTCAAAGTTCTATCGTCATTTCTAATGAAGAAAAAAATTTGGATGAATCTAAAAAAACCGTCGGAAATTTGATAAGTTTCGGCAGTTTGATCATCCATCCTTTCTTGGCTACTGTAACTTATCGTGGAATGAGTGGAAGACCAACTATTATGCCAAAATTAGAATTGCCTCCTGCATTGACTATTATTCCTAATATTACAAATGCTAACCTCTCCTTAAAAAGTTTCCAAGTTCAGAATTTTTTGGCGCCAATTGCGATGTTAAAAGAAAATATTTTTGAAAGTTACAAAAATGAAATTATAATGGAATCATGGCAAATTGCAGGACATTCAGATATTTTCTTTAACGTGTTCGGTATAGCTGAGACATTCGGAAATGGTTTTAAGTCAATGTTTTACGATCCTATTATGGCTGATGTCGAATCTCCAGAAAAATTGTTGATGATAACAAAAGGTGGCGGACAATTAATATTTGGAACACTTGGTAGTATTATTCAAGGAGGAGAAGGGTTCATTAAGAATATTTCTAGCTTTTTATCGATGATAGGAGAAGAAGATACTACTGCCGCATCTACAGATAATACAAATTTAAGCGCAGTGGATACATTTAATGAAGGAATAACATCTCTTGGAAACGGATTGATCGATGGAATTTCTGGATTGATAACAAAACCAGTTGAAGGTGGTAAAAAAGACGGATTAACGGGTGCTGTAACTGGATTAGCTAAAGGAGTTATCGGAGCCTTTGCTAAACCTGCTGCAGGCATTTTGGACATGTCAGCGGGTATTATTGGAGGAATTAGAAAAACCATATCTTATAATGATGATACGGTTAAAAGATTTAGATATCCTAACTCATATCCTTTTTCAATTGTAGGCGGATTTAATGTCGAAGTATCAAAAGTTCAAGCATACGTGCAAAAACTGAACAAAAAGAAAAAATATTATTTGATGAATTTAATGGCAATTAATTTTGATAAGGATTATATATATGCGTTATTCGATCAAAGACTTTTCTTCTTTAATAGGACTAAAAATGGCTTTAGCTACTCATCAAAAACAAAAGTGAATAAAATTAGTGATATTTCTCAAGCTGGCAAAAAAGTAAAGTTCCAAATTTGCGGCGTGACAAAACCAATCATTTTTGAATGCCCAAATCAGGAGACTGCAGAAAAATTTATCAATGTGCTAAATTCACTTGTGACATTTGCTTCTATTTTTAATTAATTATAAAGAAATTTAAATATATGTTTAAATAAATGAAAATATTATTGTTAAAATTGATAGTTTGTCATATTTATTTATTTTTTTTTTTTTTTTTTTTTTAGAAATTTCAGAGTAGCTGTAACAAATTCAAAACATGATCGTATTTTTTTTGAAGTGTGATATGAAAATCTAATTTTTTTCTAAAATTTTTATCAGTTGTATTTATTATTTCGGAAATCAAATAATAAAATATATGTTGCAATGAGTTGTTTATTGATATTTAATATAGTGCATGCTAAATAATTATAAATTGTAAACTTTTTTGTTGGTTATTAGTATTTTTTTTTAAAAGCAAGGTTCCAATGAAAGGATCCTTTTTATAATAGACTGAAAAATAGTTTAATATATGTAAAAATGATTAATCATGATATTAATTCAAATTTTATAGATAATTATAATATGAATTTGGATTGATTATTTTTGGATTTCTTTAGGTTTAAAGCTGGATTCATGAAATAGTTAAGAACTTGCAGATTCACTAGGTTGGAAATCTTTCCTTTAATAATTCAAATCCAATTCAAAAAGATAATTAAAAAGAAAGAATTCTATTTTTTGTTTTTTTACAAAATTTTTCACATTTTTTCATGAATAAAATTAAAATTATGCTTAACGCGACCAAGGAATTATTCTCATATATTTGATATTTATTTATTTATAATTAATTTTATATTTTTACCAAATAAAGGATGACCGCATGCACATTTTTAGCATCGTGAATTTATACATTTTTCCCAGGAATTTTAATATTTTATTTAAAAAGTGCAAACGCTCAAAATAAAGTTTTATATTATATTATTATAAAATCATAAAACCTTCTTACCAATGAGAAAAATCAATTTGACAGTCCACTTTTTGAGAAGGCTTGCCCAAAAAAAATTCGTTGCAGCTACTCTGAAATTTCCAATTATTTCAAACAAGGTCAATAATATTGGCATAAAATTGACGTTGCTCAGAAAAAATGTCTTGATAAGAAAAATTGAAAAATTCCTGACCAACAAGGAGCATATATAATAGAGAGAGAAAAATATAGTAATTTAATTCCATTATATTTGAACGTGGAAAGTGACATAATATTCCAAGTGTCACATGTTATGTGGAAAATATTTTGACTTATCAAATTGAAAATTTTAAAAATTTTCATTCAATTTTGGAAATGTATCATTTCTAGTTCACTTATAAGTCATGCAAGAAGAAATAATAGATACATGCCTTCAATCATTAATCAATTGGACTCCAGTCCATTTTGGTGAAAAAAATGATTACGAGGTAACTGAATTCTTTCGTGCTCAAGACAAAAGAAATGGACAGATGGTTTTTGTTAAAAGAATTGATTTATCAAGAGATTATTTAAATGAATATCAAGCAGAAGTTAAAGCTTTAAATTCACTTAATAGTGATAACATTGTTTATTGCATTGAAAATGGAATCGAGTCGTTTCCCATTGAACATAAAATGCACAGTTTTGGTTATATAATTCTTCCTTATTCAGGAGATATTGATATGTGTGATGCACTTGCTAATTACCAATGGAAAAAAAATGAAGATGATTTAATTAAATTTGCATATAATTTAATTAATGCAATTAATCATATTCATTCCAGAGGATTTATTCACCGTGATATGAAATTAGAAAATATTGTTATTAACGAGATATCTATTGATCAACAAAGGAACAAATTCACTTTTAATCCGGATTCTTTTAATATTATTGATTTTGGATCATCTTACAGTTGCTATGATCATAATTGTAAAGATGATAAAAATTTAATCGTTTTCAAAAGAACACAAACATATTCTCCTCCTGAATTTATTAATAATGGTATATTGACAGAGAAATATGACATTTTTTCTTGTGGAATCATTCTATATTCAGTTGTTGCTGGGCATTTTCCAAAATTTGATTTCATTAATGATATGAATGGAGTTCATATCAAATTTTTGCCTTATGACATTAATGATTTCTTCGATAAAAATGAATGGGATGGGATTTCCGAAGAAATGCAAGATTTGATTAAATCAATGCTTGCTTTTGATCCTTTATATAGACCATCAACAGATGATCTCTTAAAATCGAATGCCTTCCAAACACAAATATCTTTGTTTGGTTTGATAGATGATGAAGAAGGATATTTATATTAATATTATTGTTTTTGTATTTGTTTTTATAAATTTAATATTGCGAGTCTTATTTATTTATTCTTATTTTTATATCGAATTCTAAGTTTTTTTTTTTATTCAGTGATATCATTTGACTTCAATTAAGATTTTTTTGAATAATAGTAATATTAAATGCTTTAAATCGTGAAAAAATCAAAACAAAGAACAAATCATTCAGTTTCCTTTTTTTAAAAAAAAAAGCCAAGATCAAAATTGTTTGTATTTTATAAGAAAACGCCATAGTCAGTTACAAGTACTTGACCTGTTATTGGCTTTGAATCGTCTGATGCAAGGAAGAGCAGAACTCTGGCAACATCTTCAGGTGTGCATGATTTAAGTTGAACATCGCCATGCTTGTTGATTGCTTTCATTGTTTCCATATCCAATTGTTTAGGATCGATACTGGATGTCATTGGAGTCAAGATATTACCTGGGCAAACAGCATTGCAACGAATAAATTTAGAACTGAGAACCATAGCAGTATGCTTTGTAAGTCCGATAATAGCAGCTTTTGTGCTTGCATATACAGCACCGCCTCCACCAGTTACGCCTGCAACTGAAGCAACGTTGATGATTGATCCACCTTCTTTCATATATTTAAGAGCTGCACGAATACATTGCATTGTACCAATTTGATTGATATTGACTACTTTTTGTACGTCTTCATCGAGATATTTATCAATTGATTTAAGTCCGGTATCAAGAACGCCTGCATTATTAACTAAAACGTCAATTGAACCGAATTTTTCAATAGTAGCTTTCATAAGAGCTTCACAATCTTCGTTTTTGGAAATATCAGTTGGAACAGCAAGAGCTTTGCCACCAGCAGATGTGATCGTGTTGGCAACTTCATCTAATTGTGGTTTTCTTCTGGCGCTAATGACAACATTAGCTCCTTCTTTTGCAAATATTATGGCAGCAGCAGCACCTACACCAGAATTACCACCAGTGATGACAATTGTTTTACCAGAAAGTCTTCCCATCAAATTAAGTGTCCAGAAAAAAAAATCGTAATTTTTTAATTGAAAATTGAAATTGAAAAATATAACGGTTTATTTCTACTAAAGTTTTTCCAACCGCTTTTTGCGCAGAAAAATATAAATATAAACTATTCAAAATATAAAAAGATTTTTATTTCCATTAAAAAAAAAATGTATAATATCAGCTTTTCTGTAATAAAATAAACTGTATATTTAGTGCATGTTCAAATAATTTCAAAAATAAACTGATGTTAATGAAATATGCTGATCGATAATGAACATTATAATTATATTAAATACATTTATTTAATTTATGTATATATTTCTGTAATTAAATATTTTTATATGAATCATATATAAAAATTAAGGAGATTTTAATACATTTTTTGCATTAAAGATTCAGTATCTTTTTCAAAAATTTAATAAAAAGTAAATTAGGCACTATTTGTTCATTTTCTTTCAACACTAGAAGCAAATCATCAGATTACTAAAGTAAAAATATGGAGAAATTATTCTAAAATAATATTAACTAATTTTCTTCCAAAAAGAAATTGAAGAATAAAGAATCCTAAATTCATATGATATACGACCATAAGAATATTTTTTTGGAAATAAGAAACTTTGAAATCTTTTAGTGCACGAGAAACGACTACCTTGCATGTTTGCCTCAAAAAATTGAAAGGAAATTGAATGAAGCATTCAAATTTGAAAACTAACTGATAATTCTGAAAAACTCTAATTTCTACTGATATAATATAATAGTATTATTCTCAGAATAATATTCTTCCTGCTTCTTTCATAAAATAATAAAATTAAAACTTTCCAAACATCATTGAAAAAATAGTTCATATAATAAAGATGAAGTATAAAGTGTAAATACTTTTTTATCTCATATAATTAAATATTAATATATGGTTCAGATTTGTTTCAACGTTTATCTTCTATACATCAAAATAAACCCCAATTAAATATAAATGGATGAAACTTTTTGAATTATTGAATACGATAATTTTTTTGTTGTTTTGATTAAAAATATAATATTTAAAATGAATATTTTCAATATTAATTGATATTGGAAATCATTTTAAAAATTGATAAAATTTGTTTCCCCATCAAATTTTCTATTTTTCAAATTTGAATAAACTTTTCAAAATTATAAGATTTAATTAAAATAGATATATCTTTTTCTTAAAAAGGTATGTTTAGCATATTCTTTCTATTTTTAATTTCACGTTACTTTTAGTGCATAAAAAACTGATATTTATAGCATTTAATGCACATTAAAAAATAATTCTTATTTTCTAAAGTAATAATGAGATTTGGCTTAGAATCCTTAAAAAATTACATTTAGGAATAAAATTTTATAACAATTACGTAAAAATGAATAATAATAAAACATTTTTTTCATAATGGATAATCTTTATTTATTAAATTTAATAAATTTTTTAACCTTCGTGACGAAGGCTTTACCATCTAATCAAGTTCTTTTTAACCTTTTTCTTTTTAAAAAATTTGTTTCTGAATAAATTATTGAAAATGTTCAAAAGCAAAAATCGAAAAATAATTTTTGTTTATTATGAATTTCAAATATTCGATGGTTTTTAATTCAAATTTCAAAAATCAGCATTTGAATTTAAAATAAGAAAAGAAAAATTGAGTAAACAAAGAAAATATTAGCATTTCTTCACCAATTTGTTGAAGAATTTTATAATAATTATTATTGGTAAACTAATAATAGTTCAAAATTGAAAGAAATTTCAACGATTTTTTTGAAAAACTAATAGTCATCATCAACATCTAAAATTTATCGATCGTTTTATTTAGCCATTTTTTGCGAAATGCGTGAAAAAAAGGAAAAACTTTCTTAAAATGCTAAAATAAGGTGATATTATTTTGAATATCCGATCATTTGCTTCAATCATTGAAAAAGTTGTTTTGAAACTAAATTTTAAAATTTGAAAAAAAAAAAGAATCAAAAATAAAACTAACAAATGGGCCGTCGAGTTGAAGATAATGCTTATGAAATAACAGGCAGCGAGCTTATTCGATGCTATAAATTAATGTCAAAAAAATGGATATTTTGGATAGGTGCGTTCTTTACTTTATGCTCAGGTGCTGCTCCAATGTTAATGAACATTATTATGGCTGATATGATGAACTTAATGACAACTCAAATTGATGATAGTTTTACTAAAGAAGTTGGAAAACTATGTTTGAAAATGTTATATGTTGTTCTTGGAATGACAGCCGCTACAGTTATTGCTTTGGGCTTCAGATTTTACCTAAATCCACATTTTTTAATTGATATTCGACAAGCCATGTATGATAGTTTAATGGAACAAGAAATTGCATTTTATGATGAAACACCTGCAGGTGTTTTAATTGGACGATTAGCAGAAGACGTGACACTGATTAGATTTGTTTATGTTGAAAAACTCTTAATGGTTATCCAGCATTTAACACAAGCAGTTGTTGGTCTTATCCTTGCATTTTGCTATGTATGGCGTGTTACTTTGGCTGTTTTTATCGGTATTCCAATTTCAGCTATTGTTTACATTATCGGTAATATTATTATCGAAAAATTATGGCTCCAATATAACAAGTGCGTTACTGAATGCATTGATAAAGCTGAAGAAGCAATTACACAGATCCGAACTGTTAAAGCCTTTGACTGTGAACTTAAAGAAGCTGCTCTCTATTCTAAAAGTATTGGCGGAATTGAAGATGTTGCTAGGAAATGGTCAATTCTTGCTGGTGTCAAAGATGGATTTATTTCGATGCTTACTTGGGGAATGATGGCTGGTCTCATGTATTATACATATTGGCTAATGGTTAGAAAACCATACCTCAACGTTGAATCGGGAGATATCATGATTTTGATGATGTCAATGATGCTTGGAACAATGGGTACCTCACTTGCCCTTGCAGCTGTAGATGATTTCAAGAAAACAAGAATTTCTGCTGCTAAAGTTCTTAATATTGTTGAAAAGAAGCCTGAAACGGATCGTCATAAAGGTTCAAATACAATAAATGGAAAAGATCATGTTGTTGGAAAAGTAGAGTTCCGTGATGTTGCTTTCAGATATAAGACAAGAGAAGAATATGCAGTTAAGAATCTCTCGTTCGTCATTAATCCAGGAGAGACCGTCGCACTCGTTGGTGAATCTGGATGTGGAAAGTCAACAACTTTACAATTGTTACAACGTTTCTATGAAATCGAGAAAGGAAAAATTCTTGTTGATGATGTTGATATTCGTACTTTGTCACAAATTTTCTTAAGATCACAAATCGCAATTGTTCCTCAAGGTCCAGTTTTGTTCTCAATGTCAATCAAAGACAACATTCGTTATGCTAAACCTAAAGCTGATGGACAAGATGTTGCGAATGCGGCGAGAACAGGAAATGCGCATGACTTCATTATGGAACTTCCTCAGAATTATGATACGGTCGTTCAACAAACTTCTCTTTCTGGAGGTCAGAAACAGAGAATTTGTATATCAAGAGCAATTTTGATGAATTCTCCAATCTTACTCTTAGATGAAGCGACAGCTGCACTTGACACAGAAAGTGAACAACTCGTTCAGCAATCTCTTGAAACTGTTCGTCATGGAAAAACGGCGATTGTAGTTGCACATCGTCTTGCGACAGTTATGAACGCAGATCGAATCCTTGTCTTCAAAGATGGCAAGATCCATGAATCAGGCACCCACAAAGAACTTCTTAAGCAAGATGGTTTGTATGCGGATTTAGTTAAATTCCAACTCGAATAAATTTTTTTAATTAATAAAGAATTAGTCTTTCACAAAATATTCGAGTGACCATTTATCTATTCAATTTTAATTTTTTAGATTGTGTCATTTTCTTTATAAAAAATTTGCTATTTTTTTGCATTTTCATAATTTTGCATGATCACAAATGCAATAGAAACCAAATGCTTTGCTTGAAAATTAATAAAGAATATCTTCCCATAACGATAAAAACTTTTTGATTGATTCATTGAAAAAAATATAATGATGTAAAAAAAGCAAATCAAACTTTTCAACTGAAAAAATTAATTTTCCTTTTTTAAGTTGCTCTCAACTGAAAAAATGTCTTTGAAATCATAAAATACACAATAAAACTTTTCATTATCATCATTTGAACTGCGATAGTATAAAGGAAATTATTGATCATTATTGATAATTTGTTTGCCAATAAGAAAAAAAAAAAAGAAAACGCGATTGTAACAAAGATAATTAATTAAAGTGAAGTAAATAAAAATATAAATATATTAATTAAGTTTTCAAGCATTGATTTTTTTTTTAATTGTTATCGTATTATTAACAAGGAAAGCGGGATTTGATCAAATGAGAATAGCACGAAAATAATTGCATCATAAAGGATGCTTTGACGGCATTTCAAACATAAAAATTGATGAATATTTCGTCATTAAAAAAATAAGATAATGATATGATGTAAACATATGCTTTGAAAAAACGATACGATCAAAAAAATTCAATGATTTATATATTTGTGATAAAAAAACAGTATTTTTTTTATTTACTGCTGCGTAAATTATTGATAATTTTGGAGTAAAATTTTTGCTTTCCATAATTTAATCATTATTTCATTGAAATTACTATCAAATTTGAATTGGATTTACCATCATTTTTTGAATAAAACTGCATTTTTTCTTTTACCATCATTTATGTTTTCTGAAGACATTGAAATTGTCAGAAAAATGAAAAAATTGAGTAAAAATGACTAGAGATTTTATCCATAAAAAAGCATAAGGGAAACTCTCCATCTATTTATTTTGAGCAAAATTTTAAAAGCATGATATTTGAGTAATAAATGAAGTAAATTTCAATATCCGATCATACGATTTTTCTGATAAAAGTTTTGGTACCAAAATTAAAAAATGGGCCGTAAAGCTGAAGATACAAAATACGAGGTTACAGGAAATGAATTGGGCCGGTGTTATAAATTAATGACGAAAAGGTGGGCTTTTGGAATTGGTGCATTTTTCACATTATGTGCTGGTGCTGCTCCAATGTTAATGAACATTGTTATGGCTGATATGATGAACTTAATGACAGCTGCACCTGATGATAATTTTACTAAAGAAGTTGGAAAACTATGTTTGAAATTATTATATGTTGTTATTGGTATGACAGCTGCAACTGTTCTTGCATTAGGATTCAGAATGTATCTTAATCCATGTTATTTAATTGATCTCAGAGGAGCCATGTACGATAGTTTAATGGAGCAAGAAATTGCATTTTATGATGAAACGCCCGCAGGTATTTTAATTGGACGATTAGCTGAAGACGTGACACTGATTAGATTTGTTTATATTGAAAAACTCTTGATGACAGTTCAGCATTTAGCACAAGCTGTTGTTGGTCTCATCCTTGCCTTTGCCTATGTATGGCGTGTTACACTCGCTGTCTTTGTTGGTCTCCCAATTTCAGCAATTGTTTACATTATCGGTAATATTATTATCCAAAAATTATGGCTCCAATATAACAAATGTGTTACTGAATGCATTGATAAAGCTGAAGAAGCAATTACACAGATCCGAACTGTTAAAGCCTTCGACTGCGAACTTAAAGAAGCTGCTCTCTATTCTAAAAGTATTGGCGGAATTGAAGATGTTGCTAAGAATTGGTCAATTCTTGCTGGTGTCAAAGATGGATTCATTTCAATGCTTACTTGGGGAATGATTGCAGGTCTCATGTATTACACTTACTGGCTCATTGTAAGGAAACCTTACTTAGACGTTCAATCAGGTGATATGATGATTTTGATGATGTCAATGATGATGGGAACAATGGGTATCACACAAGCTCTCGCTGCTGTTGATGACTTCAAGAAAACAAAGATTTCTGCTGCTAAAGTTCTTAATATTGTTGAAAAGAAACCTGAAACTGATCGTCATAAAGGCTCAAACACAATAAATGGAAAAGATCATGTTGTTGGAAAAGTAGAGTTCCGTGATGTTGCTTTCAGATATAAGACAAGAGAAGAATATGCAGTTAAGAATCTCTCGTTCGTCATTAATCCAGGAGAGACCGTCGCACTCGTTGGTGAATCTGGATGTGGAAAGTCAACAACTTTACAATTGTTACAACGTTTCTATGAAATCGAGAAAGGAAAAATTCTTGTTGATGATGTTGATATTCGTACTTTGTCACAAATTTTCTTAAGATCACAAATCGCAATTGTTCCTCAAGGTCCAGTTTTGTTCTCAATGTCAATCAAAGACAACATTCGTTATGCTAAACCAAATGCGAATGAACAAGATGTTGCGAATGCGGCGAGAACAGGAAATGCACATGACTTCATTATGGAACTTCCTCAGAATTATGATACGGTCGTTCAGCAAACTTCTCTTTCTGGAGGTCAGAAACAGAGAATTTGCATATCAAGAGCAATTTTGATGAATTCTCCAATCTTACTCTTGGATGAAGCGACAGCTGCACTTGACACAGAAAGTGAACAACTCGTTCAGCAATCTCTTGAAACCGTTCGTCATGGAAAAACGGCGATTGTAGTTGCACATCGTCTTGCGACAGTTATGAACGCAGATCGAATCCTTGTCTTCAAAGATGGCAAGATCCATGAATCAGGCACCCACAAAGAACTTCTTAAGCAAGATGGTTTGTATGCGGACTTAGTTAAATTCCAACTCGAATAAATTATCATTAATAAAGTAATAAATCTTTTAACTTTTCTTCTTGTTTTTTTTTTTTTTTTTTTTTTTTTTGTTATACGATTCAATTTTGTTTCAATATGTTTTGAACCGTAACAACTGAATTTCATGAAAAGTGCCAAAATAAAAAGACTATAATTTTTGAGTCGAAGAAGATAGAATAAAGATCATTACAAAGGTTTCTATTAGAAAAGCCAAAAACTTGCGAAAGGTAGAAAAAGTTTGGAATTTTCAAATCGTAAATAATGATTTGAATTTTTTTGTGAAGATATTTCAGTTTCTATCAATTTCTAAAAACATAAAATAACTTCAATTTTAATCATTTTTTTAGAGTAAAATAACGAATGTTAATGATTTAGAAGGTCTTCATTTTTTATCTAATTCAAATTTGAATTTATGTTTGACACTGAATTTTAATTTTTGAATCAAACTGCTTTCTGCCATTTTATTTCCTTTCAAAAAATCAAGAATTTTTTGTTAAAAAAAATTGAGTCACTTGATTTTTAAAAAAGGACAAAAAAAAATATTGAATTGCAAATGAAACTTCAAATTTGAAATGAGTGAAAGTGCCAAAAACAAAAAGTTGAAGTTTATTGTGCATTAAGAATGGATATATCTAATTAAAATTGCAATTTTGACATGAATATTACTAGGGTTGACTGTCAAGTGAAATGACTGTCCCTACCTTCACTTTTTATAAAAAATACGTTATTTTTGTTACTTTTTTTGGACAGAAAATCGTTATTTACGTCTATATTTGGTCGGAAAATACTCAAAATTTGAAAGAGCAGTCCACTAACAAAAATGATGGATAGTTTTTTCTTTAGTTAATTAATCAAAATGTTTCAAAGATAGCAATTGATTTTTAAAATAAAATGGAGAGGAAAAAACGTTGACCAAAATTTTGAAAGCAATTAAATGAGTATTATCAAATATTGAAAAACAATAAAAATTTTATTCCGATAAAAATCAAAAATTTTCTAATTCAAATCAAAACAAATATCAATCCAAAAATTGAGTGGCTGTCCACAATTGAATTGGCTGTCCAAATATGGACAGATTTGGACTGTGGACAGCTGGTGTAAAAAAATACGTTGCTTTTTGGACAGTCTCCTTTGAAAAAGTTGTGGACAGTCAACCCTAGGAATATTATTATTGAAATTTATGATTGAATAAAAAATGAAAAATATTCATAATCAGCGAATTGTATTGCATTATAAAAGCATTTCTTTGGATTTTTTATAAGAACGAACAACAAGTATCAAAATTTTGCAAGAAGAAATCAACATTTGAGTAAAATGAAAGTTAATGATAGCAAATCATAAAATGAACTTCTATGTTCATCCAAAGAATGAAAATAACTTGTTTTTGTCATTTGAAAATAAGAAATGCTTGAATAAATGAGAATAAAATGATAACATGTGGCTAGAAATTAAATTGAAAACTTGTAAACTTTTTGAATCGAAACTTTATTACAATTCAAATTCAAGAACATTTTGTTTTCTAAGTTTAGCTAACTTTTTCATCATTAAATAAGCAGTTTTTCATTTCTAATGATTCATAATAATTTTTATCATTTTATATAGACATGTTTTTCAGAAAAAGTCGAACTTTTCCAACGGAAAAGTGTATTTTTTTTTTTTTTTTTTAATAAATCGTTTCAAATTTCAATTTCGATCACTTTTAAGAAAACTCCAAAAAATTGATTCCTTTTGGAATATTTATTTTCGTTTGAATTCTGCTATTAATGTTGATTTGGCCATTAATGAAAAATAAAAAAAGATTGATTTAGCCATTAAACTTGGGCTATAAATAAATCGTTTCAAATTTCAATATCGATCACTTTTATTTAAATTGAATGTATGTTCAATAATTCTTAGAGGTTTATTTTTTTGAATTTTTGAATATAGGTGCAACGTCTAGCTTCTTGTGATACAATCATTCCTTGAGTAAAAAATATTATTCTATAACATAAATTAAAGCTAATTATAATTTTTAATAGAGGTCTCTTTTGACAATTCCAAGATATAGATAAAATATTTTTTAGGAAAAAACGTGCTGTATTAATTTCTTTCAAAAATAGTTATAAAATCAATTCAAAATAATAAAATCCATTAGTCAAAAAGTCATTCTAAAATTATTTTACAAAAAATGCAAAATATTAAGATTTGATACATATTTATAATGAATATATTATTATATTATGAGATTATAACTCTCAAATCAGTTTAATTTATTTTCCTTATTAAGATAAAATAATTTTATTTATATGATTATTCAAATAAAAACAATACTTTATCAAAAAGCTGATATTAAACAAAAGCATATCTCAGTTTTCACAATAACAATTCTTATTAAATTTATATTTTAGATATAATATATATAATGTAAACTGTATAATGATTTATATACAATGACAATCACGCGCTATAAAAGTTTAAAAGTTCTAAAACCGTTTGTTTATAAATATAATTATCTTTGTATTTTAATAAAAAATATAAATTAATAAATAATATATAATAATAATACTCAATATAAAATATATATAATATATATAAATATTAAAAATAATTCCATATCATGAGATATATTATTATGATATTTTTTGGGAAAAAGTTAGATGTTTTACCTATTTTTGAATTTCGATCATGATAGAAAATTGAAAACTTTTAATTCAAATTCATAGCGCGATCATAATATTTTTGAAAGTAATTGAATAACAAAAAAATATTAAAATGGGCCGTAAACCAGAAGATACTAATTACGAAATTTCGGGAAATGAAATAGGTCGTTGCTTTAAGTTGTTGAAGAAAAAGTGGCTTTTTGGAATTGGTGCAGTTTTCACGTTATGCGCTGGTGCTTCACCATTGTTGATGAACGTCATCATGGCGGACATGATGAACTTAATGACATCTCAAATTGATGATAATTTTGTTAAAGATATTGGTAAACTATGTTTGAAATTATTATATGTTGTTCTTGGTATGACAGCTGCAACGGTTCTCGCATTAGGATTCAGAATTTATCTCCATCCATGTTACTTAATTGATCTCAGAGGAGCCATGTACGACAGTTTAATGGAACAAGAAGTTGCATTTTACGATGAAACGCCATCAGGTATTTTAATTGGACGATTAGCAGAAGATGTTACGCTTGTTAGACAGATTTACATAGATAAATTACTTACTGTTGTTCAACATATCGCTCAAGCAGTTGCCGGTCTCATCCTTGCTTTCGCTTACGTATGGCGTGTTACACTTGCTGTTTTTGTTGGCCTCCCAATTTCAGCAATTGTTTACATTGTTGGAAACATTTTCATTGATAAATTATGGAAGCAATACAATAAATGCGTTACAGAATGCATTGATAAAGCTGAAGAAGCAATTAACCAAATCAGAACTGTTAAAGCCTTCGATTGTGAACTTAAAGAAGCTGCTCTCTACACTAAAAGTATTGGAGGAATTGAACAAGTTGCCAAAAGATGGTCAATCGTTGCTGGTGTCAAAGATGGATTCATTTCAATGCTTACTTGGGGAATGATTGCAGGTCTCATGTATTACACTTACTGGCTCATTGTAAGGAAACCTTACCTAGACGTTCAATCAGGTGATATGATGATTTTGATGATGTCAATGATGCTTGGAACAATGGGTATTGGTCAAGCTCTCGCTGCTATTGATGACTTCAAGAAAACAAAGATTTCTGCTGCTAAAGTTCTTAATATTGTTGAAAAGAAGCCTGAAACGGATCGTCATAAAGGTTCAAACACAATAAATGGAAAAGATCATGTTGTTGGAAAAGTAGAGTTCCGTGATGTTGCCTTCAGATATAAGACAAGAGAAGAATATGCAGTTAAGAATCTCTCGTTCGTCATTAATCCAGGAGAGACCGTCGCACTCGTTGGTGAATCTGGATGTGGAAAGTCAACAACTTTACAATTGTTACAACGTTTCTATGAAATCGAGAAAGGAAAAATTCTTGTTGATGATGTTGATATTCGTACTTTGTCACAAATTTTCTTAAGATCACAAATCGCAATTGTTCCTCAAGGTCCAGTTTTGTTCTCAATGTCAATCAAAGACAACATTCGTTATGCTAAACCAAATGCAAGTGACCAAGATGTTGCGAATGCGGCGAGAACAGGAAATGCGCATGACTTCATTATGGAACTTCCTCAGAATTATGATACGGTCGTTCAACAAACTTCTCTTTCTGGAGGTCAGAAACAGAGAATTTGTATATCAAGAGCAATTTTGATAAATTCTCCAATCTTACTCTTGGATGAAGCGACAGCTGCACTTGACACAGAAAGTGAACAACTCGTTCAGCAATCTCTTGAAACCGTTCGTCATGGAAAAACGGCGATTGTAGTTGCACATCGTCTTGCGACAGTTATGAACGCCGATCGAATCCTTGTCTTCAAAGATGGCAAGATCCATGAATCAGGCACCCACAAAGAACTTCTTAAGCAAGATGGCCTTTATGCTGATCTTGTCAAATTCCAACTTGAATAAATTATAAAAAGTCTTTTACCTCTTCTTTTTGTTTTTCTGACTTTTGAATTTTTTTGAATGAAACAGGAATTTCTCATAAAATTGATTTTAAAAATTCGTAACAGATAAAT
The DNA here is from genome assembly GCA_039105265.1 of Tritrichomonas musculus. Lineage (NCBI taxonomy): Eukaryota > Parabasalia > Tritrichomonadida > Tritrichomonadidae > Tritrichomonas > Tritrichomonas musculus. Next base: position 506,608 of record JAPFFF010000012.1, read on the forward strand.
AAAAAAGGTATGGAAACTTCCATCCACTCAACAGATCATTTTTCTTTCAAAATATAATTTTTTAATGATAGTATTAATGATAAATATAATATAAAAATACATATTTTTAGAGAGGAATTTAAGATAAAAATAAATTATTTTTTGTAAAAAATTGAATCCTAATCTGGTTATCTTAATTCAAAAAACTATATTTTTTTTAATTATATTATTTTTAAATATAATTATATAAGTAATTTATATTTCATGTGGAAGAACTCGAGATTTATCATTTTTTATATTCATATCACAAGTGATATGAATTATTTTAACCTAAAAGGCGAATATTTTTACCTAAAAGGCGAATTTCAAAATTTTGAAAATTTTGAGATAGGGGGTGTAATGATTACATCACAAATACTATAAACGTCTTTTTTCGTAAAATAACGATTTTTTGATTTGTAGTATTAAGGAAACTTTTTGAATGCGAATAAATTTTTTTTTATTTTATGAAGAATCAAAAATAATATTATTTAATTTGAAAAACATTTTACTATTTTATCTTTTTATTTTTAAATTATTAAAAACATTTTTAATATAAAAAAATAATTGTAGATCAAGATAAAAATAAAAAACTAATATCGAGAAAATAACGTATTTACAATTGTAATTACAATTGTAATTTTTAAACGAACTAGTTGTATACAATTGTAAATACAAAAACCAAGGCTTAGTAATGATAGAAAATTTTCAAAAAATTGAGATAAAAAATCAAATATCTATAGGATTTCCTTGATAGGCTAGTTATTCTGATATCAATTATCAGGTTTGGCACTTTTTTTAACTCAGATAATCGATAATAAAATGCTATCGATTGGAACTTTTAATTGATGAATTCGATTATCAAGTATGAAATGTGATACAAAAAAAATATGCCTTTGATATCGAAATTAATACCTGAAAAATTGAAATTAATACCCGAAAAAAACATTAAAAATAGTATTTTAATGGCATAAAATAAATATATTTTAACTTATTATGTAAAAGAATCAGATTTTATTAAATTTTATAACGGATATGTGAAGTATAGTAGAAGACAGATGATGTGAAATTTTTTGACCATTCAAGGTCAATTTTTTTGAGAAGATTTTTTGGTCATTTAATTGCCAATGAGAAAGGCACTAATGACGATGGATGTAAGCGAGAGATATGAAGCAATTCGTGGTTTTCAACAGAGTTTTCAGTTATCTCCAACAAAAACAAGCGAACAATTAGGAATCTCTTATGGAACCGTAACAAAAGCAATGAATAACTTATCGCCTACAATAAGAACTTATGAAACAAAATTACAAACAGTACATAAAAATTTTATTTATTTAAAAACGATTGCTGATCCTCATGTAACTGGCGATCAAATTGCCCAAATGATTGATGAAACATTTGGCCTTAAAGTTTCTGGCAGAACGATTAATAGGTTCAGAAATGAAATAAAACTTGAGTTTCGAGCTCCAATAAACTCCGTTTTCTTATCGCCTGCTGCGATTGATAAGCGCAGAAGATGGACTAATTTCCATATCCAAAATGAAACCTGCTGGAGAAACGTTGCTTTTAGCGACGAATCATGGTTTCAGTTGGGGAGAAACAAGCGCTGGGTCTGGGTGGACAAAAATAATTTAAGTGATAAAGTATTTTCGCACACAAAGTCCCACCCTCCTAAAGTTATGATATGGGCTGCAATAGGGTGGAACTTTAAGAGCGAACTTTTTTTTGTTGAAGGATCCGTTAATACAGAATTTTACTTTGACAATATCATATTAGGAAGCCATTTTGTTGAAGATGCTGATCGATGTTGGGGCATTGGAAACTGGGTTTTCCAACAAGATAATGCCCCAGCTCATCGATCAGCAGAGACACAAGCAGTATTGAAAGAATTAGGAATCACATTGTTGGATGATTGGCCTCCATATAGCCCAGATTTGAACATCATCGAAGTGATTTGGGCTATTATGGAGGCACGGGTTGAAAAGGTCAATCCAAAATCAATTGATGAATTGAAGCAAACATTAATTGAAGTGTGGGAAAACTTGGATTTCAAAACAATTAATGGACTTGTTTCAATAATGGATGATCGTATTCGAATTGTTAACAAAAATCCTGAAAGAACAATTTGGAAGTTAACGAAAATTTAATCTCTGAATAAAAATTAAAATTTTAATTAAACTTTTTGTGGGAGGACAAGTAAGATAAAAATTCTTTTGAAAAATATTGAATGTATTAATTATCAAAAAGTTAGAAATATTAAACTTTTCAATTAAAATTTTTTATCCCACTTGTCTTCTACTATAATCAGTTAAAAAAGTTTAAAAATTTTAATACGTTAAAAAAATTTCAATATTGATAATCGATCTTTTATTTTTATTCATTATTGATATCAGAGATAAAATTTTTGATTTGATATTGATGTCAGAAAAATGGATCAATTATCGATATCGAAAATCGAGACTTAACAAGCCTATTCCTTGAAAAGCATATAGTTAAAATGTATATTAAAAACTATAGATAAAAAATAAATTTAATTGATCAAAAGCCTACCAGAAGTCGAGTATACACTTTTTAAAATTCTGAAGCTTGCCCTTCGGAGGTTTTAAAAATTACGTTCTGTTTAAACTTTTTCAATAAAGCTGTGACAAATTAAAGTAGCTCTTTTTTCCCAAATACCATATGTATCTATTGCTATGGATGAGGGAAAAACGTCTAAGAATCAGAATCTTCATTTCGTTATCAAAGCTCCTTTTTCAAAACTCAAATCCTACCCATATCATATTGTAAGGATGAAAGGAGGGAAAACAAGAGATTATCTTGAAGCAATTCCTAGAGGATTGTATCCATTACAGGCCACAAATATTTCAGTTGGATCAGTGGTGATAGATGGTAACACTGCGCAAAAAAAAGCTTGGACCCCAAATTATAAGAAATCAGTTTATCATTTAAATAACATTCCAGATATTCATAAAGTTCTAGTAATTCCATGTTTGTGTCATCGCATCCATAATTCGAATAAAAGTCAAGTTAAGAAAGATAAGAAACTGAAAGAAATTTGTGATAAACTGCATAAAATTGCAGAGAAATGTCAAGGCAATTCTAACAAATTAGGTTCTATATGTCCTAGTCATGTTGATACAAGGTGGGCTTACGACTTTGATATTGTTGATTACATTTTTAAACATAAAAAAACGATAAGAGAGTTTTATGATTTGCCTATCAAAGATCTAGAAAATTTAAGAGATGTTTTAATTGTATTTAAAGTACTTGTCGCCACATTTGAGAATCCAAAAACATTAATGCAGACAGCTTTTAAATTGTTAGAAAGAGCAATCAATTTTTTGGAAGAATTACACACTAAAGAAGCTAATCCTTATGGATTATGTCTATCGCAATCTCTTAAACAATATACTTTGGATTCCAATGAAGGAGGCCTTTGGACATTAGCTTATTGTTAAACACCTGAAGGCAGAGAAAACATGAGAAGAAGAAATATTTTACAAATGAATCCCAAAGAAAATTATTACCGCAAATTTTTCCATTTGGATGAATTAGCAAATAACAACATCGAAAAATCAGTCTCAAACTTGGCTTCTGATAAAGCAGTTTTCATTACTGAAAATGGAAAACCTGTCTCAACAGCTTATTCTGATTCAGATGATGATGGCTCTTCCATTTCTGAAGAAGAAGAGGAAGATAAATCTGATGAACCTCAATATTCAAGACCTTATAAAAATTATTTAATTGGAGCAAAAAATATGCTGAAAAATTTCCTTACTTTGAGAAAATTACCCAAAAATGAAGTTGATAATGCAATTCATGTATTTAATAGTTATATGGATGATGATGATGAACCATTTATTGATTATATAAACACATCTAATAAATATTCTTGGATACAAATAAGAATGTCAATAGAAAGTTTTGCTGATATAGCTGATATTGCAATGAGACTCCTTTCTGCAGCTGCATCAGAAGCAAGCTGCGAAAGGGCGATATCAAGGCAACGCCTTATTCATTCAAATCGAAGATTAAGAAGTTCTGAGCAACTTCTTGATGCGTGAATGGTTTTATCTTATGCTTAATTAAAAAAAATAATTAATAAACATTTGCATTTAAATTGTTTTCAATATATGATTTAAAAACAATTTTTTTTAAACTTATATACCTAGCATACCAAGTGGCAACTTCACAAATCAATTTTATTTTTATATTATTATAATGATAATATGAACATTATATATATTATGTTAATATTATAAACAACAAGCATATAATGAAAAAAAAAAAAATATTTTAAACATTTTTTTTTATCAAATTACTTTTATTTCTATTTTATTCATTTAATATAAATATATAATACATAAAAGCATTTCCACAGAATTAACTTCCATATCATGATAATATCTATAACTGAGGGAAAAAAAGACATAAATATAATTTCGAACCCTGGATTTCATAATTAATTTTCAAATTCATTAAGTCAATTACTTCATAATTAACAAAATAAATTATTTATACAGAAACTTAAAAAATATCGATCTAAAAATGTTAAATCTTATTTACTAAGATAATATAATAAAAAATGTTTGAAATAAAAATTGAAACAAAAGAATTATCTTTTATTCTAAAATATTATAAAAAGTTTACAAATTTGTTATGGACGTTTAAAATATAACTTTGGGGAAAATCTTTTTGCATGTGGGGAAAAACTTCCCCCAACTTTCCCCCAAGCCACATCATTAGATTGCAGATGGAGCTCTCCTAAAAGGGGGATGTACGGAACCGTAACAGCAGTAGACCAGGAGTCTCATCAAGTTATAGAGTTTTGTACTCTGACTAAAGATGGAGGCCATCGAGTTGATTCCAATTATGATGACTCCAGTAATAATATGGAAACGGTTGGAACAACGGAAATTATTAAAAGGTTAAGAGAGCATGAAGTTTTTGATGCAATTCATACAAAAACAAAAGATAGAGATAACTCCACATCCAAATTGATAAAAGATATTGGATCAGAAGATCATCTGACTTATGATCCTGGTCATTATCGTAAATCTTTTGAGAATGCATTAAATAAATTTTTCAATGATCATAAAACTGTTGAATATTTTGTAAACGACAACAAAATAATAGTCAAAAGGCCTTTCTATTGTTTAAAGGATAGGTTACTGAAGTGGATGAATTCATGTCTAAAGTTCTCCGATATCGATGAAAGAATATCGATGTGGGGTTGCTGTATTGCTCATCATTTGGGTGATCATCGTAATTGTATGCATCCTCTAGATGAAGAACATAAAGTTTGGCTGGCAGGTAATGAGCATCCAATACTGGTTGAATATCCTTCAAAAATTCGTTGATGATCAGATTGATATTCTCACGAAGACGTCAAATCAGTTTCATACACAAAATGTGGAATTAGTTAGTAGGCTGGAAAATATTAATTTCATTTTTCTTTAAAATGAGAGTATAAAGTAACTTATTTACATAATAAAATTTATATAAATATATATTATTATTATAGGGTGTCCAAAAAAATTTGAGCATCTCGATTTGTGATAAATGAAAATTATTTTTTTTCTTTTTAAAATAAAGTTCAAATGTTGTTTTTATTGTGCTATTAAAAAATATTCCAGATATTAAATGTTTCAATAATTACGAACAGTAATTTATGGTAAAAACATAAACGTATAGAAATTATAAACGTACTTATTATATTTTTTTATTGGTGACTTAAATATTTTTGATATATTTATGTTTAGAATATACATGGAGCTGAACAATATATATTAAAATAATTAATGGAATTAACTATATTATATTATTTCTTTATAAATAAGTTATCAAGCCCACTTGATGATTAAAATGTTAAGAAAAATTCATTATATATTTTTCTGAATTGAATCACTCTTAAATTGATGATCGATCTATTAATCAACGAGACATAAAGATAATCAATTTTCAAAAAAAGGGAATTATTTGTTGCACAATTAAGAATTAAAAAAAAGTCATATGCTTTGTTTGGGTAGAATATTGGATTGTGAAAATTTGATTTTATTCACTTTTTAATGTCTGCTATTTTTCTTTCAAAAAGTGAAACGAAATCAGATTTTTTCGCAATTTTCCCAGCTCAAATTTTAATATTAAAATAAAACTATTCCGAATTTACAATCAGTAAGATGTGAAATTTAAATTTCAAAGATCATATCTTCATGCGATTATTTATTTGTTCTTGAAGGTCAACAAAATTCAATTTTGTTCAAAAATGCAAAAATTTAAAAAAAACGCCAATTATTACCATTTTGGCAAAATAAAAGGACGTAGTTTTATATATATAATTTATTTGTCATATGAAGAATATTATTTAATAAAAAGAATTTACAGTTACTTATTATTCATGCTAACAAGATTGCAAATATTTTGCCATGCTTCCAAAAAATTTTTTTTGAATACAATACCAATAATTTTATTCAGAAATCAATAAACAAATGCATTCATTTAATCTACTCATTAGTTTTATATAACATATATGTTTACATTTTTAAATATGTTTTATTTGCTCCATCAAATGAATCCTAATGAAAAAAATTTAATTGTTTTCTCAAAAAATTCAATATTCAAAGATGCAAAGTTAAATGAATCATATTCAAATTAATATACAAGATTCTTGCTTAATTTTAATATTATATATATTTTATTAATAAAAGTTATTAATAAATCAAAAATTATCTTTATATCTTTTATACAGATGTAGATGCTCAAATTTTTTTGGACACCCTATATATTGTACAATTAATGTATAATTATTTCGTAAATCAATTGAGAAATAGTTAATTTTCTTAAATTCTTTATGTAAATTTGTCTTTAAATCTATATATGGCTAATAATTTGGAAATACAACAGATAATATATTTTATAAATAAAATACAAAATATTATTATTGATTTGTAATTCATAAATATTTTATTTGACTCGAGATATAAACGAAACATTATTTTTTAAAAGGTTTTTAAATTCTCAACATCCATTAAAACCAATTATGGCAAATGTCAGTATTGGATATATAGAAGTAAATAATCTTAATATTTTTTCATAAGATAAAATATTCATTCAATTAAAGCCAAAATAAAAAATTAAAAAACGAGTTTTCACTTCACATGAATACCTCTTATCAATCATAAATTTATTCTTATTATAACAAAAGTTGAAAAACTCCATGAAAATATAATGAATATATGATTTGATTTGATTGCGAATATTGGATATAAAATCATAAAAATATTTGCATAAATCATTTTTTTAAAGACAAATTTTTAATTTAAAATTAGGATATTTGAAATAAGAAATACTTTTAAATAAAATAAAATATTTCTATGAACCATATTAGATTTATCTATTATGCTTAAAATGATTTAATTGCTCTTATTAATTTTTTTCAAACATATGAAAGAGGAGAATTTTTGAAAATATGAATAATTGGCAATATTATAAACTTTATCAAAACTGTAGCATTCATTTTAATTATAATAATATCAATAATGATATTTAAAAAATATTTTGGAATTATTTAAATTTTATTATTTGAATTTTAAGGTCATTTAAATCATCTTTTTTATACTTGCATAATTTAAACTGCTTCTCAGCGGTTGTACAACTAATTGAGAGATATTCAAAAGTTTACATTTATCTACTTTCAAAATTCAATTAGGTTGTACAACCGTTTTTTCATATTTAAATAAAAAAGAATAAAAAAAAGGAATTTATGATTAAATTTGATTTATATAATAAAAGAAATGGAAATGTATGACAGTTTGTAAGCTAGTATTGCTGAATTGCTATATAGTTTGGTAATGAGCCTATATTTATTTGAAATTTGATTATCATTAATCATGGGAACGTTCTGAGTTACTCCAAAGTGCCATGTAATTTGCATCTATTTGTTGCGTTGGAACATTTTTACTAATGATACACGAGATTCTGATTAGCTTTCTCTAAGGAATACTAAATAAAAATGATTTGAATTCAATTATAATTTTTTCTTTTGAAAATTTGAATGATGTAAAATTTTCTTTCTATGAATTTATATTTATCTACATTCAAAAATTGTATAGAAGTTTATTCATTTCTGAAGAAAATTTAAAAAAGCAATTAAATGCACAATTTAACAATATTTTAAATAACTTATTTAATCATTATAACTAATCAAACATTATATTGTTAATTATGAAAGTATATAAAATAAATATTCATTATAAATTTAGATATTAACGAAATTTCAAATACGAAATTTGAATTCCTCTCAAATACTTGTACAACCGTTGAGAACCAGTTTAAAGATATTTTCAATTAAATATGTAAAAGAACATTTTGTAGAACAAAACAAAATACTCATATTTTATTCATATCCGCTAGAAATTTATTGATTTTCATAATGTTTGATGTAATTTTCGGACAATCGTTTTTTTCTACGCCACTTTTTGAATGGTTTTTCTATCCGTGAATAGCTATTCATGGAAAGTAAAAAACCGCCATCTTAAGGTGAAATTTAACTTACTCTGTTAAGAAAATTAACCAAAAAAATCGTAAATTTAAATTTTCTCTTAAAATTATAACTATTTGCTTTTTTTGATACCCTTACAAATTAACTGTCATTTTTTTTTGCGGAATAAACGTACGAGTAAACGTAAGAAGAAATTTTTGAAAAATTTTCTCACAAATAATTTTACTTTCTCTCTCAAAATCTGACAATTCTTTTTATTCCCATTGAATTTTTTTGAAATAATTTTTTTTTTATCAGAATTTTGACCGTTTACTATTGATTTTACATGTAAATGAGGTTTTTCTTTATATTTAACAAATATTTGGATAAAATCTTTGGGGATTTAAATCATTATATCCTATATTATTTAATTCCCAAGTTATAACGAATTTTGTTTTTTTAATCGTTAGCAATTTTTTTATTAATAAAAAATTCGAATTAAATCCCAATATTTATAGTTATAATATAATTATAAATAATATTAAATTTATTTATACCATTTTTTTAATATAAATCTCATTATTCATCGACTTTTTCTATATTTTTTTATTTAAAAAAAGCTAAAATTGAAATTTTTGAGTGATTATTATATAAAATTAAGATTCATACTTAAGTATTATACTTAAGTATTATCTAAAACGCACATTGGAAGCACAAATTAATCAAATTATAGCGATTTTCAATCTTTATGGAATAATATTAAAAAAAGCAAAAAGGGTCAAATAAAAAGCATAATAAGAGAATGATTATAAAGAATATGTTTAGTAAAAACCATAAAATTAAAAAGAATCGAAAAAAATAAATATCGTCATCGAATAATCTTTCAAATTTGAATTAGCAACGAATTGAGATCATCTATACACTTAGGAACTGTAATAATATTTTGGTCTCGATGTTTCAGAAGCAAGATTTAAGTAGAAATTGAGCAAAGGAACTTGTATAAAAAAATGGGTGAATTTTATGATTTACGATCACTCTTTCAAAATTAGATTATATTCACTTTTTCATAAAAAATAAGATTTTCTTATAAAGCATAATTCTTTCTAATAAAATCTAAAGGATTACTAATTATAAATTAAAAATAATATGTTTTGTAAATGACAATTCTTTTTTGAATTGAGTTTATTCAAAAAAAAATTTTAAAAATTTTAAATGAAAATTATACGTACGTTTATTCCGCAAAAAAAAATGACAGTTAATTTGTAAGGGTATAATTTTTTTTTATTTTTACATAATTTTTCAGGAATATACGCACCAGTGATCACCACAGGGCTGCGCGAAGCCGAATCAGGCTCCTTGAATTGCTGGATGAATCGGGAAGCCATTTGAACTAAATATTTATGCATTATTTAGCAAAAATTGAATAAAAAATGTATAAAAAAGTATTCAAAAAGTTTAAAAGTTTTCAAAAAGTGGCGTAGAAAAATACGATTCCTCGTAATTTTCGTTGACATCAGATTATTGCATTTTTAATTTTGAGAAATTTAAATGAATTTGTCTCATATTAGGAAATATATAGGAAATATATTGTTCATAATTTATTATATTTTAAGGGTAAGCTTTGAACAAACTTCAGTCAAAATTTGAAAATTTTATTTATTTTATTCGTTATTCAATTTTGAAAGATTAAAAATAATTTATATTCAATTTATTATGAAGATGTAAAAAAAAATTTTAAATCAATTTTTGGAGCATAAAAGGCTTTATAAGCATTTCGGAGTGTTTGCTTGGTTTATATTAATAAAAAATTTATTGCAAGTATTTATATTTTTTTGATAAAAGGAATCTTGGTGAATCAATAATCTTCATCTCAAAGAATTTAAATGATACAACATTATTTCGAATGTATAGTAATTAATACTAAAAAATATTAGTTTTGGCCTGACAAAATGTTTTTATCTTTCGTGAAAGTTGAGATATCAATCACCTAGAGTGAAATATGTGAATTTATTTAAAATAAAAAAAATGGCCGAGACGAATTTTTATTTTATGCTTAAATAAATTAAAAAATCTAAAAAAAACTCATTATTTAATAAATTGTGTCAGATTTTAAAATTGAATACTTTTCTATCTTTATCTTTTCTTTTTTTAACTTTTTCTCAAAATATAAAATACTTATTCTTTTTTAATTACTACAAAGCAATACTATGAATAATGATGCTCATTATTTGCATATACGTTTTGGAAGAATATGTAATCTTAATGAATCTATAATCTACATTTCGATGAATTTGAAAGACACAACATTATTTCGAATGTATAGTAATTAATACTAAAAAATATTAGTTTTGGCCTGACAAAATGTTTTTATCTTTCGTGAAAGTTGAGATATCAATCATCTAGAGTGAAATATATGAATTTATTTAAAATAAAAAAAATGGCCGAGACGAATTTTTATTTTATGCTTAAATAAATTAAAAAATCTAAAAAAAACTCATTATTTAATAAATTGTGTCAGATTTTAAAATTGAATACTTTTCTATCTTTATCTTTTCTTTTTTTAACTTTTTCTCAGAATATAAAATACTTATTCTTTTTTAATTGTCACAATACAATACTATAGATAATAATACTCATTATTTGCATATGTGTTTTTGAATAATATGTAATCTTAATGAATCAATAATCACCATTTCGATGAATTAGAAAGATACAATATTGTGTCTTATATATAATAATTAACATCGAAAAATATTAGTTTTGGCCTGACAAAATATTTTAATCTTGCGTGGAAGTTGAGATATCAATCACCTAGAGTGAAATATGTGAATTTATTTAAAATAAAAAAAATGGCCGAGACGAATTTTTATTTTATGCTTAAATAAATTAAAAAATCTAAAAAAAACTCATTATTTAATAAATTGTGTCAGATTTTAAAATTGAATACTTTTCTATCTTTTCTTTTTTTAACTTTTTCTCAAAATATAAAATACTTATTCCTTTTTAATCGTTATAATGCAAAAATACAATTTATAATGCATATAATTGATATATTTTTTTTTTGAAAAATATAGATTTTATATCAATATTTAATACATGTATCGACGAATTTTGTTAGTGTTTTTGTAAAAAGTTCTAAAAATTCATTAAGTAACTTAAATATTGATTTATAAGATAAATGTCTAATTCAATCATCATTGTTTGCTTCATCTGATTTAAAATAAACCAAATTTTCATCCAATTTTAGCAATTATTCACCAAAAACGTTATTATTGAATTCTTATGCATTTTTTAAGTTTATGCCATATACCTTATCAAATAATATAAAATAATCTATTATAGTAATTTCGATACAACAATTCAAATATAAGGCAATTATACGGATTGAGGAATAATCATATTCTATGTGATATCCTGACATTATCATATATTGAACAAGTCGATGAACCTGATTTTTTTTATTCCTTTATATTTAAATTGATTATTTAAAAATTGAAATAATAAAAATATAATAATTCAAAATTTGTGTACATTGAATATTCAAAAACAAAAAAATGTTCTTCTTCTATAATCATACAATCATAATTGTTTTATCCCATATATCCCAATAAAGTTATCGACCAAAAATATTAGTTTTGGCCTGAGAATTTATATTTTTCTTCTTTATTTAACGAGATATTAAAATCAAAAAATTTTCTATAAGAGTTTGTTTTTAATAAAAAAAATTCTTCTGATATTTTTTTATTCTTATTCTATTTTTATAAAAAAATATCAAAAATATTAACTTTTGAATTTTTTCTTCTATTCAAAAAATTGAGAGAAATTTAAGCTTACCCTTAAGGGTATACATTCTAAGGTTTTTATATAGATTATTTGCTTTTCAATTTTGAGAATATAAAAACATTTTTCTTTGAATTTTGTGAGATTTTCAAATTTGAATGTGATCGAAAAAATGAAGTTTTTTTTGAATTTCCATGAATATCATCTGTAGTTAGATTTTTTTGAGGCATTTATATTTTTTATGCGAACATAAGAATATTGGCCTGAGGATTTTTTAAATCTACAATTATTCACTGAGATATCAAATATTTAGAAAAGCATTTTTGTATTTCATAAAAATAAAAGTTTTTTGTATGACGAATTTTATTCTGAGTTTATAATTATCAAAATATTTAATAAATACTTATTTTTTACTAATTTTTGTCTGATTTGAAAATTGTATACTTTACTTGCATTTTTAGCTTGTTTTTGCATTTTTTCATTGACTGAATCATTTTTTTGATTTTTAACTTATAAAAATATATTTGATAAAGTTTGTATTTATAGATATGATATGAGAAAAAGAGGAAATTAACTTCAATAACTGATCATATCACTTGATCTCGGTGAATTTTGTGAATACAACTTTATTGCTTACCCTATCAAATATTGGCTATATTTTATTAGTTTTGGCCTGAGGAATTTTGAATCCATCAGTTATACGCTTAGAATATATAATGAGAAAAAAATACTTTCACTTTTCGTACAAATAAAAATTTTCTGTATGACGAATTTTAACGCTGAGTTTATATTTATCAAAATATTAAAAAAATACTTATTATTTAGTATTTCGTGTCAGATTTGAAAATTGAATAGTTTACTTGATTTTTTTCGTTTGTTTTGCTTTTATTTATTTTATAAGGAATTTTTATGATGTTTTATTTAGAAATATATATTTTATGGAATCTCTAATTATATATAAAATAGGTTAAAAATGGAAAATTGAATTTGATAACTGATCATATATCAGGATCTCTACGAATTTAATTAATATAAAAATGTCTAGGTAATAATGTAATATCAACATAAAAATATTAGTTTTGGCCTGAGGAATTTTGATTCCATCAATCCTACACCTAGATGTCTAAATTAAATACCCTTACAAATTAACTGTCATTTTTTTTTGCGGAATAAACGTACGAGTAAACGTAAGAAGAAATTTTTGAAAAATTTTCTCACAAATAATTTTACTTTCTCTCTCAAAATCTGACAATTCTTTTTATTCCCATTGAATTTTTTTGAAATAATTTTTTTTTTATCAGAATTTTGACCGTTTATTATTGATTTTACATGTAAATGAGGTTTTTCTTAATATTTAACAAATATTTGGATAAAATCTTTGGGGATTTAAATCATTATATCCTATATTATTTAATGCCCAAGTTATAACGAATTTTGTTTTTTTAATCGTTAGCAATTTTTTTATTAATTAAAAATTCAAATTAAATCCCAATATTTATAGTTATAATATAATTATAAATAATATTAAATTTATTTATACCATTTTTTTAATATAAATCTCATTATTCATCGACTTTTTCTATATTGTTTTATTTAAAAAAAGCTAAAATTGAAATTTTTGAGTGATTATTATATAAAATTAAGATTCATACTTAAGTATTATACTTAAGTATTATCTAAAACGCACGTTGGAAGCACAAATTAATCAAATTATAGCGATTTTCAATCTTTATAGAATAATATTAAAAAAAGCAAAAAGGGTCAAATAAAAAGCATAATAAGAGAATGATTATAAAGAATATGTTTAGTAAAAACCATAAAATTAAAAAGAATCGAAAAAAATAAATATCGTCATCGAATAATCTTTCAAATTTGAATTAGCAACGAATTGAGATCATCTATACACTTAGGAACTGTAATAATATTTTGGTCTCGATGTTTCAGAAGCAAGATTTAAGTAGAAATTGAGCAAAGGAACTTGTAAAAAAAAATGGGTGAATTTTATGATTTACGATCACTCTTTCAAAATTAGATTATATTCACTTTTTCATAAAAAATAAGATTTTCTTATAAAGCATATTTCTTTCTAATAAAATCTAAAAGATTACTAATTATCTGTTAAAAAATATATGTTTTGTAAATGACAATTCTTTTTTGAATTGAGTTTATTTAAAAAAAAAATTTTAAAATTTTAAATGAAAATTTTACGTACGTTTATTCCGCAAAAAAAAATGACAGTTAATTTGTAAGGGTAAATACATTTGGGTTTTTCATACAAATAAAAATTTTCTGTATGACGTATTTTTATCCTGAGTTTATATTTATCAAAATATTAAATAAATACTTATTATTTACTAATTTGTGTCAGATTTATAAATTGTATACTTTACTTGATTTTTTTGTTTTGTTTTTCTTTTTTCTATTGATCAAATCATTTTTATGATTTTTTAATTATGAATATATATTCTATGAAGTATGTATTTATATGTTTTAAACTTTTAAAAAGGAATTTTAATAGAAATAAGTGATCAACATTCAAGAACTCTACGAATTTTGAAGATACAAATATATTTCTATTTTTATAGATTATATACATAAAAATATTAGTTTTGGCCTGAGGAATTTTGAATTCATCAATCATACGTTTTAATACTAATATGAGAAAAACAGTCAATAATACACTGAAATAAACAAACAAACAAAAATATAATTCCATAAATAACCTTTGCAACTGTTCGTTTGATGAAATACATAGTTAATTTTTCGAGAAATTGAAAAAATATATGATTTTTTTTTCTTTTCAAATATGTGAATATAAAAATATAAAAATAATAATTATCTCAAATTTGTGTACATTTCAAATTTTGAATTAAAAAAAAAAACAAAATGGATTTTTTTTATAAAATCGGAATTTATCTACTTTTTATTAAGAAATATATTTAATACTTTAAAATATTATGATTGGCCTGAGGATTTTATTTTTGGATTGTTATTTGAAAAATTGAAGATATCTTTTTGCTCATTTTAAAAGATAGAGCCAAATAAAAAAAATTCTTCTGATAATTTTTGGTGTTCTTTTTATATTTACCAAAAAATCAAGGAAAATCCTCTTTTTAAAAAAAATTGTTTTTGCTCAAGAATTGAATGAAATTTGAGAGTACCCTTAATGCTATTTTTGTTATTTATTAATATTTTCAATGATCAATATATTTTCTATATAATCGAATATCTTTTGATATAATGGCCAATATTTATAATATATAGAGGTGTTTTCACCAAGCAAATCTTCATACGATTTTAATAAAAAAATATATATTTTTTCAATGCAAAAAAATGATGCTATATTTAATTTTTTTAATAAAAAATATCGCTCAATTTTAAGATAAATTCATTTTTTAATTTCAAAAGACTTTTATCCTGTCTATTCAATTTTCTTTTCAAAAAAAAAGTACAAAAAAGCAAAGAATTTCCATAAATAAAATAGATTTTTCAGCAATTTACAAAATAAATATCGATATATATCCATAATAAATTGTTTTCATGAAGTTATATCAAAATGATATCTGATAATCAAAAATGGATGAGTAAATTTGTTTATTAATTTTATAAAAATAAAGGTATATATGCGATTTTAATGAAATTTCTGTGTGCATTGAATGATTAAAATACTTTTTTAATAATTTTTTAAAAAAAAAAACAATTTTGATGAAAATGATTTCTTATTTATTTATTATTACTGCAAACGCATGCAACCTTATCCGAGTGCAAAATTGATGCACTATCTTGCCTACTACGTATTCCACAACTTTTGCAGTATGAATGAGCAACGTCTCTAGAATTAAAAGCACAATCGCAGCGTCTTTTCCCTTTTTCAGTAATACGATTTAACTTTTGTTTGAAACTCAAATAAGCATAGTGTACGTCATTTTTACTCATCTTAAAATTCAATTTCTTTACTGGGAAACCATAGGTAGAAAGTATTGAATATGCATATTGTTCGTTTGTAAAAAGAGATTTTTCTCCATAAATTTCCTCTGTAATTTCCATGGTTACACCAAAAGTTGGCTTTCTTGAACGAACTATATTTGATAAAATTTCGTTCTCAATTTTTTCAAGCATTTTTGTCTTCACCTCATTTTCTAAATAAGCATCATATGAATGCTTGTAATGTGCTTTAAGTCTCATTAACCCAAAATGATGCTCCAGTGCATTTGTTCCTAGTCGATTTAAACATATGCTGCCAGAGAACAATTCAATAAATGAATTAAAAGAAACACATGTAGATATTAAGTCGTCAATCATTTGGTTATCAAACATGATTATACATGAATTGTTTGATTTTTGAGGGCAGACATTTTTAACAGATTTTGTCAATTGTTTATAAAAATTCATATAATACGAAATAATTTCTAAAAAATCGACACGGTCATCTATTGTAATGTTTTCATTTGAAATCGAGAGAATAAGTAAAGTATACGGTAAATAATATGAACTTGTTGAATAAATACCCATCTCTTCTAATAATTGAAAAACTTTGATATCAAAAAGTTTAAGAGGCAAGTCATCATGCATTTTTGTAAATCTAGAATTTAAAAACACTTCGCTTGGTAAATTTAAAACCTCTTTTATTGAATTATTAATTGAAACAGATGGCGAATTTTTTTCTAAAGTGCAAACTTTTTTTGAAATTAATTTATAACGTCCTCTTTTTAAAACGTGCAATGGATCATTTATAAATAATTCTTTTGAAAAATTCAATATTGGCCGATTTTTAGGATTCCACCTTAAAACATTATCTCTAATCAACGGATGATAAGTAGAATCTCCATCTGAAGCATATGAAAAAACAGAAACATTGTTTTCATTTAAAATCTTTGATAACTTTTTCAAAGTGCTAATTTGACCATATTTGGCCTTTCCAGAAGTAGAGGCCTGAACAAAAATGGTAAAGCATTTATATTCATAACTTAATGGCTGGAATTGATATACAAATGCCGAATTAATAGTTATATTCTTCAAATTTTTAATTAGTTGCTCTTGTTCTTTAATAACTGATTTTATTTTATTTAATTCTTCATTGTTAATTTGAATATGGCCAATTACACCACTAACGGTCCCATTATTATGAATTTTTATATATGGATCAAAAGATATGGCTTCCACAGCTAAAACGCCAGGAATTTTGATTGATTTTTTAAGTTTTGTGCTCTCTCTGTATTTATCGCATATTTTATGAACTAAATCAATATTGGTAATCATATCAGTTGATATGTGACAATGAAAATTCATAAATCTTATCAACGTCGAGTAACTTGGAATCATTAATGATTGACTTAGCAATCTGTAACAAGGATATGACATTAAAAGCACACCCAGGAATAATAATTTAATGTTTTCACTCCATAATCTATGATTTTTGTGTTTCCTTGCGTTATTTTTAACATTTTTCACATATGTTTTTGTTGTATTGGAAACATTTGAAGCTTTTGGTCTGATTTGAATTTTTTGGTCTTCGTTATTTTCTAGTTTTTGATATTTTTTGCCCATTCTCATTTTTAAACTTTTAATTTCGTTCCTATTTTTGTTCATTTTCTTTTTTATTTCACGGGATTGGGTAAGTTTGTTCATAATAAAATGAAATAAATAAAATAAAAAAAAAAAAAAAAAAAAACGAGCACATTTAATTTGAGAGCATATTTGATCAATAATTTTTTTTTTTTTCAATGAAAATTGAATTAACTTTTATCTGATATTTGAAAAAGGCACTATTAAAACTAATTCAAATATCAGATAAAATAATATTACTAATTAAAAATAGTAAATATTTAGATATTTATTTTTTATATAAATCTAATAATTTTTTATTTCTTTAAAAAATTTGTAAATAACAAATATAAATGCACTTTTTTAAAAATAATAATTTGATATGTTTTTTAA
Organism: Tritrichomonas musculus; assembly: GCA_039105265.1. Lineage (NCBI taxonomy): Eukaryota > Parabasalia > Tritrichomonadida > Tritrichomonadidae > Tritrichomonas > Tritrichomonas musculus. The sequence goes on from JAPFFF010000012.1 coordinate 524,822, forward strand.
ACTTTTTAAATTATTTTATTTTAAATTTTAATTAATACATATCTTGAAATCACTCGATATATTTCAAATATTTTCATTTAAATACTTATCAAATTAGGAATATTTTTTAAAAAATAAGTTATAATATAATCTGTAATGCAATTTTTTTTCTAGAGCTTTTTTTATGAAAAACTGATTTTTCTAGGTATAGATAAAATAAATCATTATTATTGTATTTTTGAAACATTTTATGTCATATATAGAATCATTTTTCATAGTTATGTAAAAGCTATTAACAACACTCATCAATAAATATGCAATTTAATTATTTATGAAAAAATGGAATTAGACTTCAAGAAATATGCAAACATATTCCTTATTATCCATTAAATACATCATATAAGTTTCATATAAAAAAAATAGATACAAAAAAAGTTGAAGTAGTTTTAAAGTTGGTGAAAACACCTCTTAATATATGTATTTAAATGATTATTATGGCTATTAGCCTATTAAAAATAAAACAAAAACATTTATTGATCTCAAATTCTTAAAAAATGTGTTTTTCAATCAGTCGTCTAGTTTTACTCTTGTTTGTTTATTCAAGTTTTTATTACTGTTATTCTTTGAATCTTTTGGTTTGCCATCTTTTTTTAACAAAGCAAATATATAACTAGAAGCATTCGCAAAATAGATGCATCTATTAACTTTGAATGTTTAGCTTTTAATTGTTTTTCACATATGAAGCCAAGAAATGTTTTTCTTTTCTTTTTAAATTAAAGATATGTTTTTCAATTATAAATCAAACATGATTGAAAAATATTCCAATTGTAATATATGATTAATATCAAACTTCAATGTCATGTTCATTAATGAACTATTTTACGAATATAATATAATAAAAATCGCATTGAAAAGCTTTTTGATGAATCCAAAATTAACAATTGAATATCACTAATAATGATCATCATTTGCTTGAGATTGATGAATGAAATCAATGACAAATCATACAAAATACTTTCATATTCATTCAAAGATTTGATATAATATGTTTTTTGAAATTGTAAATTGGTATTTCATGGTCGATAAAAAATAATGATATGATAAAATGATATCACAATGATTATAAATTTTGTGTATCATTCAATTTTGTTGGAAATTTGATTTTCATGACTTGGTAGTATATGTATAGGTAAAAATGATATTTTTTATAATTATAATAACTTGTTGTAATATTTTTACCAAAATAAACCGAAGGTTTATTCAATTAATAATTGACAATTATGATCGTTTTTTTTTTTAGAAATTTTTTCCAATCATTTTTAGGAGTTTTCAAATTTTTATCAAAATTTAGTTTAAATAATGATAATTGCATAAGAATATATATTAAACATGAAACAGTAATACGATTGAACAAAAAAAGCTTATCTTTGGAAATTTTTCAATGAAGATCAAAAAAATTTGAGTGAAAAAAATTTGAAATAAAATGTTACACAAAAATATTAATAAAAAAATGGGGCGAAAAGCTGACGATACAGAATATGAGATTACTGGAAATGAATTGGGTCAATGTTATAAGTTATTGTCGAAAAGATGGGCTTTTGGAATTGGTGCATTTTCCACGTTATGTGCTGGCGCTGCTCCTTTATTAAAGAATGTTGTTATGGCTGATATGATGAACTTAATGACATCTGGTGAAGTTGATGATAATTTTGTTAAAGAAATTGAAAGTTAAATATTTTATGACAACATTTGTAATTGAAGACAATTTTATCAAGGATGTTGTAAAATTCTGTATGGAATTATAATATAATATTCTTGGTATGAGAGAATCAACGGTTCATTCATTAAATGTCGTATTTATTGTAATCCATGCTGTTTTATTGAACAATAGTTTAATGAAATTCCATCAGGTATTTTATTTTGTAAACCAGCAGAAGATGTTGCAACGATATGACATATTTATATTGAAAAATTATTAATGGTTGTTTAATGTTTAGCACAAACGGCTGTTGATCTCATCCTTGTTTTAGTTTATGCTAGTATATAACTTTGGCTGCTTTCCCAAGAACTCCAGAATATGCAATTGTTTACATAATTGGTATCATTATTATTTAAATGAATATTTTTAAATATGGATGCAATATAGAAATGGATTCCAAATGCTTTAATAAAGCAAAAACAATTACACAAAGAACAGTTAAATTATTCGATTGTGAACTTAATTAAGCTTCCCTCTATAAGAAAAAACTAAATGAATTGAAGGTTTTATCACAAAATAGTCAATCTTTGAAGGGATCAATGCATGATACCTGCCTGATTGGAGAATGATTGCTGGGTATCATGTATTATAATTAATAGCTCATTGTCAAAAAACCTTATTTTAATGTTGTAATAGGTGGTATAATGTTTTTGAAGATGGGAACAATGAGTATCACATCAGCTCTATCTGTTGTGGTTGATTTAAAAAAAATAGTTCAACAAACTTCTCTTTCAGGAGAGAAAAAAATAACGAATTTGAATATTATGAAGCGACAGCTGCACTTGACACAGAAAGTGAACAACTCGTTCAGCAATCTCTTGAAACCGTTCGTCATGGAAAAACGGCGATTGTAGTTGCACATCGTCTTGCGACAGTTATGAACGCCGATCGAATCCTTGTCTTCAAAGATGGCAAGATCCATGAATAAGGAACTCATTTAGAGCTTCTTGAGAAGGATTGTCTATATGCCAATCGTGTCAAATATCAGCTAGAATCAATTATATTAATAAATACATTAACAATGTTCCATAGATTTGTTATCTTTTCTTTTTATTTACTTCTGAAATTATGAATCAAACATTTTTATTATTTTCATTTGCATTAAAATATATAGAGAATAGAAGTGTAACGTATTTTTCCTAAAAGATGGCAAATCTTTCCCAAATTAAGTATTTGAACTGCATGAAAGCTTGAATCAATTAAATAGTGTTTTTTAAATCAACTTATATGATCGATTTCAGAAAAAAATTATGCTTTATCGTATTATTAAATAAATAATTATATGGTTTTTCCCGTCATTATAAAAAACAAAACATTTGAACATATTATTTTGACTTCAATCAATTAATATGTCCAAAAAATGAATGAACAATTTGATCAAAAAAAAAAAAAAAAAAAAAAAAAAAAAAAAAATTGGATGCCAATAATCATAATCTAGTTAATAATACTTTAGCTTATGATTATGATTATATTCTAAATTGAAAAATATATCAGGAAAAATTGTTATCAACAAATAATTATTGAATTTGAAGTTTAAATGATAGAACTCTTTTGAGCATTTTGAATTAAAAAGGAATCATTTTTTTAATATTGATTAAAATTTTTATGATCTTGGAGGTTTTGCTGATTGATTAATTAATAATTGGAAGTTCAATTGAGAATGTTACTATTAATAGTAAATTTACTATTAATAATGAATAATATTACAATTAAAGTTGAAAAATTAATGTAAATTAAACATTTGTATAATAATTATAATTAAATATTAATCTATGATTTTGGGAAGAAAAAGGAACGAACCAATGACGCTAATATTTTTAAATTATTTGGTCATTCTGGTTTGTGAATAAATTTAATTTGTTCCGTGATATTGGGTAAAAAAAAATTTTATGCGAAAAAAAATAATGATATGAAATATGAAATCATAATTTTGAGAATTCGATTAATTCAAAATAATTTTGTAGGATTTTCGTAATTTTCTCAGGAAATCTGTATCAAATAATATTTAATTTAGTTTTTTTAAAAAGAAATGATAAATAGCACACTGTTATGGTGAAGTGACCATCACAGTATTCAAAAAATAAAACTTTTTGATAAATGTAATAAGAACTTTTTAATAAATGTAATAAGAACTTTTTAATAAAAGTAATAAGAACTTTTTGATAAAAGATTTATAATTTTGGCGCCTTTTATATCCAAAATTGGAAAGGATTACTAAATACTCATTATCGATTATCTTAGATCTTTAAAAAAAATATCCGAAATACTCAATAGTGATTATCTTAGATCTCTAAAGACGATTTACGAAATACTCAATGGCGATTATCCTAGATAATTAAATTCGAATTCCGAAATACTCAGTGGTGATCATCTTAGAACTGCAAAAGCGATTTCCTAGATACTCAATAACTATTGTTTTAAATCTTTAAAAAAGATTTACGAAATACTCAATCGTGATTATCCTAAATCTTTGAAGACTATTTAGGAAATACTCAATATTGATTATCTCAGATCATTAAAAACGATTTCTGAAATACTCAATAGCGATTATCCTAGATCTTTGAAGACGATTTCCAAAATACTCAATTACAATCATCTTAGAACTGTAAAAGCGATTTTCGAAATACTCAATATCGATTATCTTAGATCATTAAAAGCGATTCCCGAAATACTCAATAGCGATTATCCTAGATCTTTGAAGATGATTTCCGAAATACACTGTAGCGATCATCTTCTAACTGCAAAAGCGATTTCTAAAATACTCAATAGCAATCATCTTAGATCTTTAAAAGCAATTTCTGAAATACTCAAAGGCGTTTATCTTTAAATGGTTAATTTTTACTATATCAATGAGATTAAAAGACCAAACATAATTTAAATGAATAAATTATTTATTAGATATTATTTTTATAAACATATGATGTTTTAATAGATTAAAAATAAAAATATTCAATTTTTTAATATTTTACTTAAATTGTGAGAGATCTAACAATTTTTGATAATGTTATCAAAATAGGGCTCTATAAATATTATAAGATATCTTACAATATTGCAAGATATTTTAAAAAATATTTGTCAAATCTTAAAAATTAAATAAATGCGAATAATTTATTATATTTTTTAATATACAGTAACTTATTTTCAGAATTATTTAAATGAAATATTTTAAAACATCAATTAATTATTCCATTTATCTTGTTTTGTACAAAATTAAATCCTTTTACTAAAATTTATTGGACTATATCTTAATAATTTAATATATTAAAAAAATAATTCATTTTAAAAGGACATGGGAACCGCTTAAAAAATTAATATTTTGCTTTAAAGAGCTTAATTTTTAGTAGAAGTAACTTTTATCCTGCTTTTTTGGAAATACATTACATATTAAAATTTAATCTAGTTTTAATCTGATCATAATGGCGCTTGTTGAAGATAATTTTTATTTTTTGCAGAATTAATTTGTAAATAATAAATCTTTTTGCTGAATTCGATATCAATTATTTCCAATTTTGGAAATGGAAATCAGCAAAGATAAATCGTACTAATTGGAAATCGTACTAATAACTTCAAAGATACCATAATAATCTTGCCGCTGTGTTCAATAATAGTTTCATTACGATTTGATAAAATTTTCGAATAATTTTAGATCTAAAATTTACATTTTTCAAAATGTTCTATTACATGTATTAAAAAGTTCTTATTACATTTATCAAAAAGTTCTTATTACATTTATTAAAAAGTTCTTATTACATTTATCAAAAAGTTCTTATTACATTTATCAAAAAGTTTTATTTTTTGAATACTGTGATGGTCACTTCACCTTAACAGTGTTATATCTATTCTACCCCTTTTTTAAAATTTATTAAAAAAATATTAATTAAAAGGAAACCTTATATTTCTGTTTCCATCACTTTTATTTTGAAAGATAAGATTGAAATAATTCAATTTTTGGATAATAACTTAAGATTTCAAAGAAAATTAGTGAAGTGAAGTGAAGTGAATTTCAATGTCCGATCAAATCAATTTTGAAATAAATTATTAAATAAAAAAAAAAAAAATTAAAAAAATAAAATAAAAAATGGGATTCGATCCTGAGGACACAAATTACAATATTACGGGAAATGAATTGGGCCGATGTTATAAGTTATTGTCGAAAAGATGGGCTTTTGGAATTGGTGCATTTTTCACATTATGTTCTGGTGCTGCTCCAATGTTAATGAACATTATTATGGCTGACATGATGAACTTAATGACAGCTGCACCTGATGATAATTTTGTAAAAGATGTTGGAAAACTATGTTTGAAATTATTATATGTTGTTATTGGTATGACAGCCACAACTGTTCTTGCATTAGGATTCAGAATGTATCTTAATCCATGTTATTTAATTGATCTCAGAGGAGCCATGTACGATAGTTTAATGGAGCAAGAAATTGCATTTTATGATGAAACGCCCGCAGGTATTTTAATTGGACGATTAGCTGAAGACGTGACACTGATTAGATTTGTTTATATTGAAAAACTCTTGATGGTTATTCAGGAAATGGCACAAGCTGTTGTTGGTCTTATCCTTGCCTTTGTCTATGTATGGCGTGTTACACTCGCAGTTTTTGTTGGTCTCCCAATTTCAGCAATTGTTTACATAATTGGAAACATTTTTATATCAAAATGTTGGAAGCAATATAACAAATGTGTTACGGAATGCATTGATAAAGCTGAAGAAGCAATTAACCAAGTCCGAACTGTTAAAGCCTTTGACTGTGAACTTAAAGAAGCAGCTCTCTATTCTAAAAGTATTGCTGGAATTGAAGATGTTGCTAAGAAATGGTCAATTGCTGCCGGTGTCAAAGATGGCTTAATCACAGCACTTACTTGGGGAATGATTGCAGGTCTCATGTATTACACTTACTGGCTCATTGTAAGGAAACCTTACTTAGACGTTCAATCAGGTGATATGATGATTTTGATGATGTCAATGATGATGGGAACAATGGGTATCACACAAGCTCTCGCTGCTGTTGATGACTTCAAGAAAACAAAGATTTCTGCTGCTAAAGTTCTTAATATTGTTGAAAAGAAGCCTGAAACGGATCGTCATAAAGGTTCAAATACATTAAATGGAAAAGATCATGTTGTTGGAAAAGTAGAGTTCCGTGATGTTGCTTTCAGATATAAGACAAGAGAAAAGTATGCAGTTAAGAATCTCTCGTTCGTCATTAATCCAGGAGAGACCGTCGCACTCGTTGGTGAATCTGGATGTGGAAAGTCAACAACTTTACAATTGTTACAACGTTTCTATGAAATCGAGAAAGGAAAAATTCTTGTTGATGATGTTGATATTCGTACTTTGTCACAAATTTTCTTAAGATCACAAATCGCAATTGTTCCTCAAGGTCCAGTTTTGTTCTCAATGTCAATCAAAGACAACATTCGTTATGCTAAACCAAATGCGAATGAACAAGATGTTGCGAATGCGGCGAGAACAGGAAATGCGCATGACTTCATTATGGAACTTCCTCAGAATTATGATACGGTCGTTCAGCAAACTTCTCTTTCTGGAGGTCAGAAACAGAGAATTTGCATATCAAGAGCAATTTTGATGAATTCTCCAATCTTACTCTTGGATGAAGCGACAGCTGCACTTGACACAGAAAGTGAACAACTCGTTCAGCAATCTCTTGAAACTGTTCGTCATGGAAAAACGGCGATTGTAGTTGCACATCGTCTTGCGACAGTTATGAACGCAGATCGAATCCTTGTCTTCAAAGATGGCAAGATCCATGAATCAGGCACCCACAATGAACTTCTCAAGAAGGAAGGTCTCTATGCTGATCTTGTCAAATTCCAACTTGAATAAATATAAAAAACCTTTTCTTTTTGTTTTCCTGATCTTTGAGAATTAAAAAAAAAAAAAAAAAAAATGAGAAAAAAAAACATTCAAGCAGTAATATTAAGAAATATCAATTTTCTTCATAATATTTCTATTTCAAAAAAAAGTTGTGAATCTAATAATGAAGAAGAAATCAATTTATCAAATTGTAAAGAAGAAAGAAACAAGTCAATTGAAGATAGATAAGGAAGTATTATATTAGAAATAAAAAAAGTGCCATTTTTTTTGGACGATCAATTTCAACGAAACACTTATCGTTGATCGTTGATCGTTGATCGTTGAAATAACGAAGTTAACGTTGACAACGAGCCACCAAAAAAGTGACGCCGTTGATCAATTTTTTCAACATTGACCATCCCTGAGCAGCAGAATGGAATACATTGAAATTAAAAAGTTGATGATTTAATTTCATTTAAAATAACATAATCAAAATGTAATTAAAAACATTTATTTTTCTATACTGAATACTCACCTTGATAATGCTGCAAAGTAGTTTTTGAAACAAATTGTTAATTAATTAAAAAATGAATAATTAATTTTGAATTGATTTTCTGAGTCGTGTTAATTAATTAAAAATAATTGCTTGATATAGTTAGATAATAAGAATAACGTCAAAAACCGTTTTTAAGCATTCAATTTTTATATAACATTGAAGAATCAACACTGTGTGATGTTGATATTTGACTCAATAATGGCACTTCATGTTTATGTCTTCTTCGTCTCTGATATTTAAAGATTAAGCATAAAAACAATAGAATGAATTGTTGAATTGATGCAGCTAAAGTAGACGCCCATGTTGACCAGTGATCATTTTGGCCGATTGCCATAAAAATGGCAGAAATCGAGCCGCCCGGCGCCTGAATTGCCAGCAAAAGCAAAGAAAAAGAGCCGTTGTCTCTAATTTTGCATGTTGTGTAAAATTGAGGGAGATACTGAAAAATGACGGTTAAAACGGTTATGCTGCCAAAAAGTTTGCCAGTTGTCATCATTATTTTGGATCCTATTCCTTTAGTGAAAACTAGCCAAATATAGAAACTTACAATTATTATTGATCCGATGATATTCAAAAAAAGAAAAAACAAATTGAATATCCATTCTTTACGGAAATTGTGAGATGTTCTATTTGCTCTTTTTTCACGATCAAAAAATAATGTTGTTAATATAATAATAATATAATAATTGGAAGATAAAAAATCCATAAGGCAAAAGCATTAATAAATGTCATCAGGCGTGGTAAAGATTGAAAAAAATTAACTTGTATTGCGGCAATGAAATCCGATGACCTTAAACATATTATATTAAAAACTAATACAAATTGTGTGAAATTTGAAACAAAAATAGTCATTGGGTTAATTCCATAACTTGTTCTATTCCTAACAATACAATAAATTTGTGGAATTAAAGAAAAAATGGTACCAAAAAAAATGATTAGACCTATAGCTCTCCATAATATGGATGAACTTTCTTTCATTTGAGAAGTATAGTCAATAAAGCCTGCAAATGAATAATCATAACCACCGTGATCACGATTCATTTCAATTTTTTATATTTTTTTTGTTAAATCTTTTTTTTTTAATGAAATCATTTTATATTGAATATTGAATTAATTTTGATGGTAATAAATAAACTTTTCAATTCAACCTATCGATTCTATGAATTTATTTCAATTTTTTCAAAAAAATCAAAAATTGATTGTTCCGTTTAAAAATGAAAAAAAGAAAATATCTTTATCAAAAATATTTTTTTGTCAAATATATACATTTTTTAAAAATAAATCATAATAATTTAACATATTTATAATATATCATTTAATAAAAATAAATTTTATTTTGTGATAAATGAATTGAAAGATATTTTATTCAGTTAACGAAATTCAATACTGGTTTTACGATGCAAAATTATTAAATTACATATGCTAACTTTATATAAACGAATTTTACATCATTAAATTAATGCATATAAAAGCTGAATAATTCATGTTTTATATATATTAGACAAAATTATAGCTATTTTCAAATAGACTGTATCTCTATTGATCTAAAACCAAGCAAAAAAAAAATAAAGCTTCATTGGTTCAACATTTCATAAAGAATCACTTTAAAAATCAAATATTTCTCAACATATATATATTTGATATGGAATATATTAATAAAATATATATTTTATAAAATCATTTTCTCTAAATTTGTCTAAGAATAAATCAAAAAAATCAAGAATTGATAACTACAAATGATATGATCCTTTAATATCATTATCAGTTAATAAAATTCACTTGATTTCAATTAGTTTTTAGAGAAAAATGTATGAGTTCTCCCAAATGATCAAATCATGCCAAAAATATAAATATTTATTAATTTTGTTTTTATTAATTAAATGTTATTTTTAATTATTTTAAAAATTCGTGATCTTATTCAATATAGACAAAGATAAATGAATAATTTGTTAAAATTTAATAGGATTTTTTGAGTTTTCAATTGGTTGACCACCTCTATTGTTGGGCAGAAATTTTTTCGATGATATTTTATGATCTTTGTGGTCATATTTCTTTTATTGTTGAATCACAACCAAAGAAATTCCTTTTTTCGCAGGATGCGATCAACAAGAAAGCAAATTCTGTAAATTTATTAGATCAATCCTTTAGTTTTAATTTTCTTGATCATATGCCTAAAAATTTCAATATTACTACCAATAACAGATCTTTTCTTTTTAATGCAGACATTTTATCTGATACTAGTCCCATTATAGCAGATTTCATACAAAAAAATCAATCCAAATTACAATATCATCTAGATATTGATGATGAAAGAAATATATTTAACAAACTCGAACTATTATACCAAGGAAAATCCGTTATATTTGAGAAAGAAGATTATCCAACTTTATCACAAATAATCAATTCTTTAAAAATTACAGCAATTCCGATTGACCAGCTATTAAACATTGATGATTTTTATATTTTACATGATAATAACCAAATATCAAAGCAAACTGGTGCCTGCTTTAAAATATCAAAAGATGGATTTAATCATTATCTTATTACAACCGCTCCTCGAACTTTTACAATAACCACAAATAAAAGGGATTATAATTGCAACATATTTGGCATATTAACATCTAAGATCATACGTGATTTCATCTCAAAAAATCCAAATTCAAATCATTTTTATTTTGACTTTTTGGATGAAAACGATGAATTTTTGTTAATAACCGAACTTTTCAATTTTGAAGTAGTGGAAATCACATTCGAAAACATTGAAATAATCAACAAAATAGTGAATGATTTGCAAATTGAATGTATTATAAATGAAATACAAAAAATTGGCAATGAAATGGAAAAATTTAATGAAACACTTGATGATCAACAAGAATTTGTTGATTCAATTGAAGAATTATTTGACTGGTTATATCACATCGACCAATTAACTGTTGAAAAAGTTGTATTTTTAATTGAACAATCAATATGGATTCAAACTGAAGAAAACGTTAAAGAATTATCTTCTTTTATCATTTTGGTTATAAATTCTGATTTTAAATTGCATAAATATTTGTTGGAATTGATTATTGAACTTAACAAAAAAGCCGATAACAATTCAAATAAGTTGAATATTCTAATTCATTCAATTGTTGATAATTTGATGCTTTCATTTGCATCAACAAAATGCAATTGCTCTTTTGTTTATCTTTTGCAAAAAAGTGGGATAATTGAAATGGAAGAAATAAAGAAAAAAATCGTATTTTATTCAAATAATAATGTTGATAAGTTTATATTAAGAAACATAGAATTATGGTTTTTACCTGAAATCAATGAAATATCTCAAAACTTTATTTTTTTTCGAAGGTTCAAAGAATTAAGTTTAGATGAATTGAATTTTGTCTCATATTTCAATAAAAATATAGATAGTTATATACAAATGAGAGACAAAGGAGAACCAGATGATGAAATAACGAAAGCAATTCGTTGTGATGCCATTGATTGTTTAAGAAGTTTGATTTCCTCAAAAATTGATGATGTTAATAATTTTTTCATTCCATTCAACATATTTGAAAATTATGTTGATTTTGATCAAAATAAAATAAGCTATATTGATTACGCTGCAGCATATGGATCAATAAAATGTTTTAAATATTTACTATTAAATCATAATATGATTGGTGAAGCAACTTTAAGTTATGCAGTTTATGGAGGAAATATTGAAATCATTAGAATTGTTGATCAGCGATTTTCATCTAATAAAGTTCATTATGGTTATTTCATTAGTTATGATTACATTTATTTATCAATTATAAAGCATAGAAATGATGTATTTAATTGGATTTTTGAACAAAAATACTTATCTAATTCCTTTCCTGATGAATATAATAATTCATTAGTTTATCTTTCCGTTTTGACTGGAAATGCTCATGCATTAATTCAGTTGGTTGATAATGGATTCGATTTTTCACGTAATCCAAATTGTTGTTATATTTTCTGTCAAGCAGCGTCACGAAGAGGATTTTATCGAATGAATAAATTACTTCTTCTTTTGATGAATGTTAATTTAAGAATTTCTAAAAGAGATGAAATGAAATATTATGATGAATTTTTTTCTTATAATACAAATGCTCCATTTAAAATTCAACCAAAAGAAAAAGAAGAAGATTCTTTTATTAATGCATTAAATCAAAATTCATTTTTAAAAATGAATAATGTCATTTCAACTCTCGTGAGATTTGATCTTAACGAAAATCCGATTGATTCAATTGATTCTTTTTATTTCGAATCTTCTGTTTTATTAGGAAATCTTTCAATTTTTAAATTATATGAAAAATTAATGAATCAAAATGATTTGAAAAATATGTTTATTTTGTCCATTGAAAATAATCATACTTCAATCATCAGTTATTTTTTGAATACAATTTTCAAAGATGATGTTCAATTCAATATATATGACATTAAAAAAATTGTTTTGTCATTAATAAAAAGCAAAAATCTAGAATTATTTAAGCAGATTAAAAATGCATTTGATAAATTAAATCCAAATTGTTTTGAAGAATTTGAATTCTATCATGAAATGCTGAATTGTGCTTGTTTAAATAACAATATTGATGCTGCTAAAAAAATTATTGATTACATTTTAGAAAATATTGAATCTGATGAAAATGAAATAAGAAGCAAATTTACAACATCTTTTATGAAAGCGGTTTTTGGCGGTTTTTCTGATATATGTCAATATTTCTTTGACAAAAGAATTGATTTAGATTTTGAAATAATTTTTTCTGACAAAAAATTATTTAATTCAATGAACGCTGAAATGATTATTTTTTTATATGAAAATGTCTTATTTAAATATAAACGTAAACTTTTTATGTGCGTTATAAATGAAGCAATAAGAAAGAAAAACAAGAAAATGATTGAGTTTTTGTTTAAGAATATTTTACCCTTGGGAAATAATTTGATTGATGCAGTTAATACTCATGACATTGACATTGTTAACATTGTTTTAAAATATAATTCAAAGCCATCTTTTATTAATAATTTTTCTTCAAAAGAAGGGACAGCATTACATATTGCAGTTTTGTACAATGATATAGACATTGTTAAACGTCTTATTTCATTGCCAGGAATTGATATAAATAAAATATGTTATACTTATAGTACTCCTCTTAAAATTGCATGTGATAACAATAATTCAGAAATTGTTGATATTTTAATTAAAGAAGAAAATATTGATGTAAACGTTATATCAAATACTGGAGATTCTCTTCTTATGAATGCAATAAGAAGAGATGATTCAGTAATTGCTGAAATGTTAATAAAACATCCAAAAACGAATATTAACAATCGAAATAGTAATAATCAAACAGCATTAGTTTTGGCAGTTATGTTAAAACAATTAAATATAATTGAATTGTTGATAAATGATGAAAAATTTGATCCAGAAGAAAGTCTTCTTGATTATTCATTTTTCATTTCATCTTTCATTTCTTCACAATATTTAATTGCTTCTAAATTACTTGATGTCAATTATTTTTATTTTGGCGAATACTCGCAGATAGATTGTGATTTTGTTAATGACACAGTGCTGGTCAAAGAAACCATATTAAACAACAATGATAAAATTGACTTAATTATAAATCATTCTTCTTTTGATAAAGATAAATCGCATCTGTCAGAAGCTCTTTTTTGTGCAATACGAAACGAAAACATCATGATTTTCAAAAAATTGATTAAATTTGCTAATTGTAATGATGACGTTTTTAAGTCATTGCCTATGATTTTTTCACCACAAATAAAAGATAATGATCAATTAATAATTGATGTCTTTGAAATCAATAAAAAGAATGGCAATTTTATTGATTTTTCAAATTTGTTGCAAAATAGAAAATCATTTTTCACTTCTTTATTACCTAATACCAAAAATATCAATGAAATTGTTAATTTGCTATTAGAAAATGGTGCTGATCCAAACATTCCAGACCAATATGGGGTTTATCCGCTTCAACATGCAATTAACATTAATTCAAAAGATTTTATTTCTACTTTAATTAGCTCAAATAAAATTGATTTTTTAACCAATATTCAAATTAGAAATAAAAAGAAAGAATATGTTGAAAATTTAATAGATTTTGATGATCAAAATAACCCAAAAAATGCTCAAACAAATGATTCTAAATATAAAAAATACATTCATTTGGTTGCAAGAGCTGATGATAGTGAAATATTGAATTTATTTTTGCATAATAAATCAATTGATATAAATGCAACAGATGATTTAGGTGAAACTCCATTAATGGAAGCATGTAGATGCCTAAAAATTAACAATATCAAATTATTGTTTAGCGATGATAATTTAGATTATCTTCATTGCAATAATAAAGGAGAAGATGCGCTAACAATCATTTCAAAAATGTATGATGTTGATGACATAAAAGAATCTCCAAATGATAAAAATGACTATTGTATGAGAATCATATCTTTAATAAAATAAATTTTAAATTTGAATTATAATTCTAAACTATTTCATCTATATAAATATGTATCAAATCTTAATATTTTGATATGCTTATATTAAAAGTTAATTCTATTATTACCATTGTATGTCCAGTCTTTAATAGAGGCATAAAGATCATTTGGTTCTGATTAGTTATTAAATATCAAATGGTAAAATTTATTCGAATATCAAAGCTTGTTAATTTAAATTAATAAGTGGTAAGAATTGTATAGATGAAATAGTTTAGAAATAATAAATTCAGTTTTAAAAATTACATGAAATACATTCAAAGAGACTAGATCTTATAAGTTGTAATATGTACCAATTAATTTTATCCATCATAAAGAATGAGAGTAAAAAAAAAAAAAAAAGTCATTATGTTGAACATAATGAAAATTATTTTATATTTCATCAGTTTTTTCGGTCAGTTCTTTTCCAGTAATAACGCATATTGGGTTGCTGCTTGAAGACACCAGCTGTATTAATTCGCTTCTTTCGTAAAAGACGCCAGAAGAAGCCAAAACAGGGTCACGAATAGCTCTACCATAGACTTGTGAAATCATGAACAAAGGCGTGCGTCCTCCACGTCCGCAATCCAAGCTAATTCTGTCATTGCTATCTTCAGCATCGTCCATTATGTAAGTGTTTTTGTGGAAGAAGTCCTTGTAATTCGGCTTGCCGACAGTTTCCGCTGATTCCTTTGCCTTCTTATAATACAAGTCAGGATCTTCCAGATAAGTTTGAAGGATTTCGATCTGAATAGCGGAATCTTTATTTGGCATCAAGAACAGTTCTTTCACTTCCTGCAAAATGTTGTAAACATGCAAGGCTGGCATGTAACCTTTTTCGACGATATTCAGACACATTCTTCCCTCCAACGAAATATTCAAATGATAAGGAATCGATATGAAGCGAACAATTGGAGGCCCATCTGGATAAATATCAGGGAAAGACACATATAACTCGAACCATTTATTCTCATAAATTGTTCCGTCAGTTCCTTTCAAATAAACAATCCAATTGTCAAGATTTGTACTATAAGTATAAATGATCAAGTCGTTGTCGTAATCGTCGTCTGTCTTGTCCATTATTTGTGATATGTAGTACAACTCCCGAAGAATCCTTCGAAACCGCTTGTTAGGAATTTGATCGTTCCTGTTCATATACACAATGTGGCTTGGTGTTGAAAGACGAACGTTATTTTGGGCGCGATAAATGAATTTGTTTCTGATTTCTTTATTGAATGAAGCGAATTCAGAGCCACATTGGAGAAAGTCTACATCGATCATTTCAAGCTTGATCTTGTTTGGATGTGTGCTTCTATCATTGCCTATAATTGGGTGGTTATGATGAGAAACATCACGATCATTGTAATCAAGAAAAGAAGAAGTTTCAAAGAGATCGATTCCTTCAGTTATTGTTGTTGGATTGAATGACATACCGAAAGAAATGTGAGACAATGTAATCAAACCAGTGTCGATATCTTTTTCAGATTCATAACTTCCAAGTATGACACTATCGAGGATAAATTTGTATTCAAAAAGTTTCAGACAAACATCATTCATTTCTTCATCAATTTCATGCTTACTTTTATGATTTGTTATCAAGAGGATTCTTGTAGATGCATTTTTATAAAACAAGTTTCCTTCAGAATCTCTTGTGAACTGATACAAATCATCACAAATATTCAATATGGCCTTACAATAATTTGAATGGCCTTCAAATTTGAATGTATTCAAAATATTTTTCTCAAAATCAGACAAAAAAGGACTCATGTCAAAACGGTCTTTAATTCCATCATTAAAAGTGACAAGACCAAGAATTGTTGGAATTCGATAACCATGCAATCTGTTGGCAAAAATGGTCAAATATTGCTTAATTATGAATGAATAAGGTAAGTCAGTATTTTCCATATTTTTGCCCATTTCTGATGAAATGTCAAGACAAACGAGAACAACTTGTTTCACTTGATCTGGGTCAATTAAATTCAAATTATTATGATTAAAGGGATCATCTTGTTCTCTCGAGAATTCATCAAGGTCTTTCGAATCAACGAAGCCGCTTGTTGGGTCGATGATGTCGACTGAATTTTGGTTTGATGAATCCTTATCGGAAGATTCTTTCAAATAAAGAAAATTATGATCTTTTCCTCTAACAATAGAACAGCCAGTTGCAACACGTATTGTCAATGGTGCAATTGGAGTGAAATAAACATATTTACTAAAACTTTCTTCAATGTCTGTTTGCTCAGGCTTTTTCATTTCAGTTATTTTAAATTTACGGCCAACTTCATCGGCCCGCCAAATGTAGACGTATCGTGGCTGCTTCAATTTATTCAAATAGTTAAGATTGCTCTTCTTATTCGGAGTGGTCTCAATGATCGAAAGGGGAAGATTCTCTGGAATGTCAGAAATATGGCAAATTAAATTGCAGCATCGTAATGCGTAGCCAAAAACTTCATCACTTTTAATTCGCTGTGGAACCATCCAACGAAAATAGGTAAACAAAGTGGAACAGATGGTTATTACGTCGCGACCGTTTACTTCATAACGGTCGATAACACGGTTAAGACACGTTAAAAGTGGTGGGAAATGAATTAACGTTGCAACGGCTCTTAGAAAAAGTTCCCCGTGACAGCCGTCATGATTTAGATATCCTAGAAGACAGGCAATGTCACAGAGACTGCCAAGTGAGGATTCTGAAAGAGGCGAGAGAATAATTTTGCGTGTTTCATCATTAATATTACAAAGCTCGTGATAATTGTTGGTTATGTCTATGTTGGCAAGGGGACTGGTAAGAATTCCGTATATGTGTGGTTTGACTTTTGGTTCGGTCTCTTTGAGGTAGAGATCCCCAAGTGTACCACCAAGAAATGGAATCCCTCCTGCAAGATATACAATTAAATCCCCTTTTTGGATTTTGAGTTCGTCTGATATTTGATCTAATAAATAGTTTTTGCATTGTGTTGGATTAAAAGACATATCTAATTCGACATCAATTCCACGTAAAAGTAATTCTGGAGTTCCTGTGGCGAAAAATCGCATTTTTAGCTTTTGTGGTGGTATTCTTTGCTGATGGTTCTTTTCAAAATCTTGTTGTTTTGTAGTCATGATTAAAATTTTAGAATAGTTTAAAATAAAAATTTTATTAGGTGAATTATTTAGCTGAACGATCAATTATGATTGAAAATTATTAAACTTTATGCAAATATTTCAATAGTAATTCAATTTTTGAACAAAAATCTATTCAATTTCAATTTTTTTTAATTTTGGTTTTTTTCCATGCTGGTATCTTTGTAATTTTTAAACATATTCAAAGTTTTTTTCTTTTAATGTTTTTAAATAATATTTAAATTAATGATAATAATTTATTTAATTTAATAATATCAAATTCATTTATAATAATTCTGTTTTTTGAATAATAAGAGGTTCATTAACTCTATCTTTATAAAGTTTTGCCCACCTATTGTATTTCAATACATAATAGATCAATGACAAAGTCATCAAAAAAATACCAGATAATCCCAGAATGTAAGTTATACTAATGAAAAAGCTCAACCAGCTCAACTTAGGAGCAGCAAAATTTTTAATAAACAAAACAATAACGCTTGTCAAATACCCAAAAGAATCAGATATATACATCAAAAAACCAGAGTTTGCCTTGTATTCGAAAGTAGAGAGAAGTAAATCATAAAGAATTGAATTAAAAGGCACGTAAGCCAAATTCAAGCCCACTCCAGTCAAGACCATCATTAACAAGCCAGACTTAATTGCGCCATTATCATACAAATATGCGCAAAAAGTTGTCAAAAACATGCTCAGAATGATCAAGAAATGATAAGAAACGAGAACTTTAATGTTATTTTTAATGAGCATGAAAAGACCAACAGGAATGACAACGATAATTGCAACAATTAATTCAGAAGTGGCAAAAATAGAAGGGACGCCTAAATATCCAAAATGTGACCATAACTCAGCTGCAAAATTCTCCCTGAACTCACGATAGGCCGATAGAAGCATGTAAAAAAGTGTCATGCATAGAATTCCTGGACCGAATTTTTTTAATAAACGTACGCGATCTGAATGGTTCATTTTGACCCTTTCTGTTCTCGATTTAACGTCTTCCTCGGTTGGTGGTGGAATTGAATTTAGAAGAAAAACGCTGATAAGTAGAATTGGGAAGAAAATGAGGCCGACAACAAAGGGCATTAAAAATTCTGACACTCCATCGTTTAATAAGGAGCGTCCAACGGCTTTAACGGCTCCTGATGCAACAATAAATGAGATACACATGCCGCATCCGAGGACTTCTGATGTTTTTCTTCCTTCAATGTAAGAAAATACTAATCCCCATATTATTCCTAATGGAAGGCTGTTGAAAAATAAGAAGATCGAGTTATATGGGGTGGGAACAAGATAAAAAAATAGAAGAGATATTTCCGCTAGAACAACTGAGAAGATGATTAATTTATCGCGATGATTCTTATTTAATTCTGAAATGATTTTGATGCCTGAGAATTTTGATATTGTATATCCAATTTCTTGGAATGTGATTAGCATAATTTTGTACTGAATTCCATAGATTGTTAATCCTGAATATTCTGCCGCTGCAAATGGTTTTCGATAAGCGTATACACAAAAATAGCATAGAAATGAGCAAGCAAAAGCATAAATCGTCATGAAAATATTATGATTGGCTAAGAAATGGGAAAGTCTATCTGATCTAAATTTCATTATTAATCGAAGTGATATGATATTCTCAATTTAATTATAATTGAAAAAAATCTATTTACAAATATTTTGTTTAATATATCATTATTTTCGAAACAACTTATTTATTTAAATCATATAAAGTTATTTCTAAATAATTATAATGTAATAATTAGAATTTCATTTTAAGAAAATGTAGGTAATTAATAATATTGAAATGCGTTGTTTTCTAATAAATAGGAGAATTCTTTTCAATTTTATAATCGTATATCAAAATTTCTTATAAAAAATTGGTTATTAAAAAAAATTGAATTAAACATCAAATTTTTATTATCTTGCTATAATGAGAATTTTGTAAATAAACAAATAGTAAATTAATTTTTAACAAAAAATGAATTTTTTTTATTTGGTCAATTAAATGATGAAATGGATCCTGCTTTGAAAAGTTGTAAGCGCCAAATGCCAAAATAGATTGATTATGAAAATAAGATTGTATAATAAGAATTAAAATAAGGATTTCTTTTACTAAACAAATAAAAAAAAAAAAAAAAACATCAGAAATATATTTAAACTGCCTCTTCAACTTTTCTTGGTTGAGGAACACCTGTAAATCTCGAATACAGAATTTCAAACATTCTAAGCGTGTCGTTCAAGGTCATTGGTACATTATCATTAGATGCAAATTCTCTTCCAAGATATTCTTCATCGCCTTCGTTAACATGGCATAAAATGAGCTCTGATGTACGGAATGGGAGTCCTTTTTGGTCATAACTGCTTGCAATTTCGCGTCGTAACATTGCCATTGTTTCATTCATAAAAGTAATTAAAGCATTTCTCTGTTCAATAACGTTCATTGCAAGCGCTCTAAGCTGTTCCATTTCTTGATGTTTGAGTTTGTTTAATTTGATGAAACCAGAAAGTTCATTTCCTTTCTTTTTCATCATGTTAACATGTTGGGTCATTTTACGTCTATTTTCGGCTTCTGGTTTAGTCTTTGCGCGTAATTTTTGATCTTCAATTCTGTCTTTTTCTTCTTGTAATTTGGCGATTGCGTTTTGGTTTGTTTCGGGTTGGGTTAATTGAGTAACAAGTTTAGATTCCATCATTTGCATTTCGAGATCATTTGCTTCTTCTAGTAATTTGTTATACCTGTCGCGTAACTTAACAACAACTTTTTGAAACTTAGTAACTTGTGTAGAAATAACTTTGCTTTGAGATTCAGCTTCTCGCAACGTATCCATTTTTTCTTTATCTATGTCCGCTTTAGCTTCTGTTTTCTGTTTTTGAAGTTCTTCTTCTAATTCTTGGCTTTTTTTGTTTCTAAATGCGTATGATTCTCTTTCGAATGCTTTCAATTCAGCATTTAAGCGCATTGTGGTTTCTTTAAGTTCTTGTGTTAAGCTAACTCGCTGTTGAAGCATAGCTACTCTAGCTTCTTCGATTTCTTTTTTCTCTTGCATATTAAATCGTAAATGGTTTCGCTCCTTCTTTTTTTCAATGAGCTTTTTTTCGTGAGCTTCAAAGTCAGCTTTGATTTCTATTTGTAATTGTTGAATTTCTGCTTGACATTTGGCTTTGGTTTGATCAAATAATACTCTATGCTCTCCAAGTAGCTTCTCTTTTTCGGCTGATTCTGCTTTTAATTGTTCAAGAATATTGTTATTTCGGCGTTGAAGAGAAAGAAGAACTTGATTTATATTGTGGTTTTCTTCTTTAAGTTGATTTTTTTTATCAATTAATTTAGCGATTTCAACATCAAGGCCAGGGACTGTGTGTTCTTCTATGTATTTTTCGCCATCAATGTAAACGGCAGTTGGAGCAACTTTTGGTTCCTCTTTTTTTTTGGGTGGCATTGATAGAATTAAATAAAGTAATAACGTATAAAATAATGACCATTTATTAATTTGATTTTTGAATGTAACCGTTATACAGTAAATCTCAAATTGGAGAAAATAAGCATTCAAAAAAAAATTGAAAAAAATGTTATTATCTTATTAAAAACAAAATAAACATGTATAAATATGTTTTTATTAGTAATAATAATGTTGATTTTGTTTTTAATTTCTATATGTTTATATAAAAAATTAATTTCTGGTTATTTATTATGAAATGTTGTATTTATTTTTATAAAGCCAATTGTTTAGGGAGAAAATATTTCATTTCACCTTATAGTCACCTCTAATTACTTAGTTACTTAATTCTTAAATTGTCTTTTATAAGGTATTTGGAATGCATTTTTTTAAAAAATGTAAACTATTGAAAAAAAAAAAAATGGAAGTGGAGTATTCGAAAATGAAAAAAACTTAATATTTCAACTTAATATTTATATATGATTTAAATAAGTGTAAATCTATGTATTCAATTAAATATTACTAACTAAATCGATCCTTTTGTCTATTTCGCTCAATACTTAAATTGCTTTTTTCTTGCATTTATATTCATTAATTAATCTTTAAATTGCTTTAAACGATATATTCATGAAAGTTTTTTAATGATTTGATTAGAATAATTAATTGAATATTATTATTAATATAAAATGCCAATGAATAATTTTTAATCACTTGAGGTTATTTTTCAATTAAAATTTATTATGATGCCATCAAAATAATTTATATATCAAAAAAATATTTGTATTTTATTATTTTATATAAAATAAATTATTAGTTAAAACTGAAGTATCTATTATGTTTATTATGCAAAACTTTGATGAATGATGAAATAATCAAATTATGTAAAAATAATTTTAATCATATTTTGTATATGAATATATGCTTTCAATGAAAAATATCTTATATTTATTTGCTGGAAATCAGTGATTATTGTATTTAACTAAAAAAGAATTGTCACTTCATTAATCACTGAATAAATTAAAATCAAAATTGAGAAACAACATCCTCTTAAATTTTCAATATATTTAAATTTTCAATATAATATCAAATATTTCTTTGCCTATTTGTTTATATATACAGAAAATATTTGAATTAAGAAGATTTCTTTCAAAATTATATAAACCTTGTTTTTTTATTTGCATCTTCCATTTAAATTAAAGTTGCATTATATTGATAACCACCCATTTATATTTATTTTAAAATTATAAATAATATACTACCTTATATATATTATTTAAATTATGCATATATTCTTTTTTAAACCTTTTTATTAATGAAGAAAATATAGTTTATTTTGAATAGGAGGTGCGAATAAAAAAACAAGGTTTAGAAATATTTCGAATGGAAAATCGGCAAAATTTATTTATCAAAGCGAAAGACTCTGAATATTTACATAATATTATATGTAAAAAAGATTGGGCAAGTTTAATTGAATTGGCCTCAGGTCGAAATGCATATAAAGATTTATTATTTCATTTTTTTCAGTCCGATGATTCATTAAAAGTTTTAAATAGTATGACTGAAGAACAAATTTTAAATCTCCTTGATGTTTCGCCATTAAGTCTTGAAGAAAAAATTTTATCAAGAATGGAACCACTCTGTGACAAAGATACCAAATTTTCAAATATTGCATTAAAATTAATGAAAGAATTATATACTCATGGTGGTGATTTAGATAGTTCAATAATCGTTAAATGTTTACCCATTAATGTTTTAAGAGCAATAATTGACAGTCGAGTGCCCAACAATAAATTTCGTTTTGGTCAAAATAAACAAGAATTTTTCATGTTTATAATTTCATCATTACAGCAAGGGACGTCTCAAGAAGAAAATTATCATTATCGATATCTCAAAGAACGCGACTGTGCAAAAGGAGTCTTTGTTTATATTACAGAAGAAATCAATACATTTCCCCTTGGAAGGAGGGAAGTTTTCAAAGAAGTGATTAAATCCCTTTATGATGCTTTTTTATACATTGAAAGCAACGATAATATTAACATTCATTCAAATTTGATACAAACCGTTATAGCTCCAATTTTTTTATTAATAACGCATTCCTTACAAAATAAGATATATGACTATAGGAACGACAAAGAGATAATTGAACTTCTTCGTAATGTTTTCAATGAATTTTATTCGTCGAAATTTTTCCTTTCAAATGCATCGATACCAATTTTGAATGGTTATAGAAATAACGGTTTAATTAATTCCTCCAAAATCTTTGAAAAGTGCAAGATCATCTCACCAACTTTTTACTATAAAGTATTCAAAAAGGCAATCGAGGTTAATAACGATAACTTCGTCAATCGAATTGCTCGAGTTTTCTTCACGAGCAACGAAATTTTTCGCTTCATTCGGGAACTTGATGATGGTGTTTACGATACGTTATTCAATGCATCCATCAAGGAATCTGTGCGTGAGTTAATTGAGATGAAGAGGAGTGGAAATTTTTCTTTCTGTTGTAAATTACTAACGAACAAACCGAAAGAAATTGAATTGTTAAAAGGTCGCTTCATTCCAACATTTGATGAATGTCTCAAATTCATTAAAACCGTCATTTCTCAAATATTTGAAAAGAAGGAATCATTGAATTTTGATTATTCTATCTTCCCTGAAATTTGCTGTTTTCTTTTGAATAATTTGAATGGAATTGAATGCTCTTCATGCCGTTATTCGTGCTGTGACGTCTTCGTTAGAAACCAGAATAAATTAGTTTGTTGTCTGTTTAACGATGTCAATGAGAATGTTCATCGTCCTCTCGATTTCTTGGATGCCGAAATGAGAAACAATCTCGTCTTGGGTGTAATTAGACATCCTGCAGACAGAAGCAAATTCTCATCGATTATTAATTCAAATAATCCAACGTACCTTGTCAAATTCATCTGTTTTTTGGCATCGGTTCGTGACATTAAACTGCTTCTTCCTGAAGAAAAGAGAGGAAATGTCGACCAGTTTGGATTCATGGAATGCAAGTCCAATTCGAATTCAAATGAGAGAATTAAAATAAACATTGTTGAAGTCTTTCTTCAAGCTCTGAGATTTTGGGAGAATAATGACAAGTCACTTTTTAGGGACGGTTATTTGGCCTATTATCAATTTGTTAGAAAAATTTTAATTGAATCAATAATAACAAATGATTATGAATTAAAAAAGGAGGCAATTCGTGTTTATTATCGTTTCTCTGAAATTGTTTCATTGGTGAAAAATGCTCGATATCTTCGTTTTCGAATTTGTATTGCTTCATTAACTTTTCTGACGCCAATTGCGGTTATTGTTGGAAGTGAAATTGATGAGCATTTTGTTGAGAAATATATTAAAAGGTTTATTCAACCGTTTAACCCACAATCTTATCATTTGATCTTGTCTGAAATTTTGTCAAGATCTCATTTAAACATGAATTATGAAGATGATGAAGATGAAAGTGAATTTGATGAAATTGATTCATTTTTTAAGAAAATTTACATCGATCATCATTACCAAATCGCAACAAGAATGTTGTTGGAATTGATTAAAGAAAATCCTGTTAAAATCTTTCATTTATATTACACAGCAAATTTGACAGATCCTTTCTTCATCAGCAAAAAAAGATTTGTTTGTAATATTATGAAAAAATTCGATGTTTTAAATCCTTCAATTATTGACCTTTGTAATCCTTTGAAAACTGAACATCCTTTATCGATGAAGGTCAATTCGCCTGAAATTGAGCATGTTTATTTAAATCATCCTCAATATAAAATGTCCAGTTTTGTGTTCCTTGAAATTTGTCGTTTTATTGAGAAAGAATTTCGGTTATTTTCGCCTAAACTATTCAAAACGAAGCACACAAAACAACTGATGAAAATTCAAGCATTTCTGAGGAAACTTGTTTGTAATGTCTGTGACACTTTTCGGTTTGTGTTCACGTTGGATAAGCCAACAATTGACACAATTCAAGATTATTATTTCAAGCAAGAGAAATACAGAATAATTGTGAATTACTCTCATAATTTCTTCGACTTTTTGAATGAAATAAACGGTCGTCAAAATTCAATTTTTAATGATGAATCGTTTGAAATAATAAAAAGAGCTTTAATTGCTCGATTCTTAAGTGAACAAGATTTTCTTAGACAAAGGAATCAACCACTTCCTAAATTCACTGGATTCCAAATAATCATTGAATTCAAACGGCATCGAAATGCTGTCAACATATTCAACGTTATGAATTACAAGAAAATGATTGATGAATATGAATTCAATGTTTATAAAAAAGTGAATCAAATGAATCAAAAATTAATAAAACAAATTTGTCAGGTTTATAATATAGCTAAATTAATAAATGACAATCCTTTTGACGACGTTTTTAACGTCGATTTAACAAATCATCGAAGTCGTGAAAAAAGTGAATCAGCAAGGAAATCTGAATTTCCAATGACTGTTCATAAGTGCTTCACTAAAATCATGGATTCATTAAATAAATGTTGTGCTGAGAGACTTGTTAATGATTTTGAATGCTTAGAAAGATTGGTGTCATTCAAACCGATTAAGAATTGTGGCTCTGATTCGAGTTCCTATTCGATGTTAACAAGTCTTCTTGATCTGTTAATAAACAACTTTGTTTTGTCAAAAAATGAGTTGTTTAAAGCATGCAAAAATTGTGTTGTCGCATATGACGATATCTATCGTTATATGACAATTGTAGCACGAATTGCATCGCCAAACATTGGCCAACTAAACAATTTGCACAAACTTTGTCTACTGAAAGAAAACAATATAGATGAAAAAGTGACAAAAATTGATACAAAATTGTTCCATTATATTTTTAAGTGTGGAAATATTGACCAAATTTTGCTGTGTATGAATTCTTACCTCTTCGAATCAAGTGCTTCTTTCTTTTATAAGTATCTTCAGAAGACATCGGGTCTTCTTTATTCCAAAGAAATAATTAACACAATCATCAACGAAATCGTTAACAATGGAAAACAAGTTCTCGATGTTTTCCACGTTTCGTTGGCTCAATGCTCAATATATCCAAGATTTGTCGGTTTTCCGGTGCCACAGACGAATCTTGAATACTTGAAGATGATTGCGAATAGAAGCAGTCTCTCTGTTAAACGTTCAGCCTGTGCGAATGCTGTTTATTATGCGATAATGAGCTTCATTTCAGGTAATGAAATTCCATTAAAAGACGTTAACGAGATCATTGAAATGTCACATAAAAAAGCGCCTGATGAAATAACCGCTTTCTTTTGTTTGCTCATAAGTAGAGATGCTTCAATGAATAAAATGAATTCATTGCCAGCGCTCTTTGATTTGAAGAACGAGAAAGCTTTGCCCGAATCATTCATCATTAATCAAGGGCCAAAATTAATCATTCCTAAAGACATCGGCCAATTATATTTCAATTGCATTGAAAAAGTTATTCTGTCAGGATTAAAGTCAAATAAGCCACATATCTATAAATTGACAGTAACCGTTTTAAATGAAATAAACGTTGGCCCTGAAATTCAAAGGATCATTTCACCTTTCATTGAAAAAGGATTGAATGGTTTACAACCAAATGATGATAATGAAGCCTTCCTAAAATACGCAACTTCGTTCACAATGAAGAATCCAGAATTCAATGAATGTTTCACTTCATATTGTGAAGCGTTAAAAATCATCAAAAATCACTCCTTTGAAATTTTGAAAGCAAATAAACAATTCAATTTAAATTCGCCTTATCCTGAATCATTCAAAAAGTTGGAACGGTTATTCCTCACAATTTTGAAGGCTATTGAAAAACCTTTCATTGAATTCAAAGATGAAAATGAAATGAAATCAGTCTCCTTGTTTTGCTCTAAATTGATTCCATTCTTGGCTTCAAATAGACCAGCTGTTTCACTTGATGTTTTCCTTCAATTTGAAGGTTGTCTCTCAATTTTCGCTGATGAAGTGATGTGCCAAATTGTTCATCTTTACAAATTGGAGAGAAAAGTTGAAGCCCTTTCTAGTTTCATCATTTTGATCACTCATCATGATGAGCTCATTTTCAACCTGCCGAAATCTATCGTTGAAATTTACAACCATTTAAAAAGTGACTTCGGAATCGTTCACACAATTCAATTGGCAAGAAATCTCAAGAACGCTGATTTGAAATTACAGCAAGATTACAAATTGGCAAAGCTCCTTCTCCCCGAAGTTTTGTCTCACATCCCTGACCAGTCGTCTGTTGCAAAGGAGAAAGAAAAAGGCGTCGATTTGGGCATTGAAAGCGAAGACGAAATTGTTGATGTTATTTCAAATTTGGGCATTTTTTGTAAGAACGATATGTTCTATTCTCATCAGCCAATGCCTCGTGGCTCTAATTTGCTCGGAAAAAAAATTCAAAGGCCTATCGTCGCTGAGGCCGTTTGTGGCCGTTGTGAGTCGGGTTCGATTGAAAATGGAAATTCAACAATTAGCGCTCCTGGAGTGAATAATAAGATAAAAACAGGCAACAAGAAAGAAAGTATTGATGATTGTCAAATTGTGGCGCGTGATGCAACAGCTGAGGTAGTCTTGGGAAATGATGATGAGGAAATGAGGAAAAAAATTGAAGATGAATTTGAAGAGGATGTGAATGAAATTGATCAAGAATTCCCTGAAACTGAAGAAAAAGTGGCTGATTTGGGGGCTGAAGTTTGTAATGAAGTTGAAGAATATGATGATGTGGCTGAAGTTTGTATTAAAACTGAAGAGATGCAAGAAATTTGTGTTGATAATGAAGAGAAATTAATTGCTGATGTTGCTGAAGTTTGTAATGAAGATAATGAAAATGATATTGATGAAATTGCTGAAGTTTGCTGTGAAGATGAAGAAAATGCAGTAGAAGAAATTGCTGAAATTGCCGAAGTTTGCGATGAAGATGAAGAAATTGCAGTAGAAGAAATTGCTGAAATTGCTGCAGTTTGTGATGAAGATGATGAAAATGTAGTAGAAGAAATTGCTGAAGTTGAGGTGGAAGATGCTGTTGTTGAGGAAGTTGCTGATGCAATTGAAGAAAATGTGGGCAAAGGTAATGATAAGGATTTGTATGGCAGAGGTGAGCAAATTGGTTACAATGAGGAAGATGAAGGTGTTACTGGCTTGGTTCAATATGATGGAAAAGATGTTTTTGATTTATTTTCTTAAGATTTGAATTATGATCACAGAACTTTAATAAATAATTATTGTTTTTATCAAATCAATGATAATAATTATGTATTATAATTTCGATTTCTTTATTCGACATTTGTATTGAAACATATAGCAAAGAGCAAATATTTGTTCATTGCAATTGTTATAAATATAATAGTATTTGAAATCAATTAATTTTACCTTTTATTTTCTTATCTTAAATTTCATATCGTAACCCGTTTACGATAAAAAATTGTGAGTAATAATAAATAATGGTCGCTTTTTCTGAATTTATTTTCAATATTATCAGAATAATTGAATCAAAAAGAAGCGAGTTTAAGATTATTTCAATCAAATTGAGTAAATAAAAAAAAAAATGTTTGTGTTCTTGTTTTTCAACATGAAGAAAAGTCTTTTTTATCATGGATGCGTGCAAATAACCAATATTTTACTGGTGATGATTATTATCTCCGTTTTGGAATATATTTATCGAACTTAAGAATGGTTAAAGAACATAACAAAGCAAACAAAATATTTCGTGTTGAATTAAACCAATTTGCATCTTATACGTCAACTGAGTACAAGGCACTTCTTGGATTTAAGACCAACATTAACCGAAAGCATGCAATTAAATCAATTTAAAAAATCAAATTGGGATTCTCTTGACTGGAGAGATAAAGGAGTCGTTAATACAATTCGTGATCAAGGATTTTGTGGATCATGTTGGGCTTTTTCTGTTTTACAAGCCTCTGAATCATCATAAGCAATAAAAAAAGGTACTCTTTTAAAATATTCTGAGCAAGAACTTGCTGATTGCACCACGATATGCTTTGGTTGTGGTGGTGGCGAAATGGAAAATGCTTTCATCTTTATTATTAATTATCATGACGGGCAATTCGTACTCGAAAGTGATTATGAATATACAGGAATTGAATCTTTATGTCTATATGATGAAGTCCCACATGTAGGTTCACTTACAAGTTATGAAAATATTGTTGAAGGAGATGAAGATGAAATTGAAGCAAAAGTACAAATTGGTCCTGTTTCTATTGGTATTGATGGTTCAACTTGGCCGTTTTCACTCTACGCTGGTGGTATTTTTAATGACATAGCATGCTCATCAACAGATCTTAACCATGCTGTAGGTCTTGTAGGATATGGATATGAAGATAGTACTCAATATTGGATTGTTCATAACTCGTGGGGTGAAAATGGATATATAAGAATGATCCGTGAATATAATCAATGTGGAATCGCTTCAGCTGCTACACTCCCGCATGCCTAAATTATAATATAAAAAGTTTTTTTGATTAAGAAATTAAAACGCATAAATAATTCTAAATATGATACAATATATCTTATTTATTAGTCAAATTTCAAAATATTAATATTCTATGCTCGCTGATGCTGCTAAAGAGCAAAAGAAAGAATATTATTTATTTTATTCACCTAAATAATTTAATGTATCAAATGATAACTGTTTGGTAAGGAGTCTGTCAGGTAAGTCTTCAGTTCTCAAAGGCTCAAACAAAGACAAAATCAACGATAGCCTCTTCACTTCTGCAGTTACTTCTTTGGCAACTTGTGGATTCTTTTCAACAGGATCTAAATATCTCTTCAAAAGGGAGGAAACAGCATATTGCATTGCATTTAACTCATATACAATTTGATCCGTATAATAAAAGTCAGCAGATTCAATTAAAGGGAGCAAATATCTTGCTGATCCTGCTTCAACGCTTGGCCATATTTCAATATTGTCACGAGGTGAAGTTCCTCTTTGATTAAAATCGCGTAATATACGTCTGAAGAGCAAAACATCATGTGGGTCAAACGAGTGCTCGCAGTCAATCGATAATGGTGCAATTGGAGAGATGTAAATTTTCATTACATTTGTTTCCTTGATCTTTGAAAGGAATTCTGGGTTCAAGGCATGTAATCCTTCAACGATTAAGAATCCTTTCTTTTGAAGAGTTATTTTGGAATCAATATCATTACCAATTCCATCAACATAATCGTATCTTCGTTCTGGAATTGGTTTTCCTTCAAGTAAATCATCGATTCGCGAAGCAAGAAGGCCGGTATGAATAACTCTCATTGACTCATAATCAATATTTCCATTTTCATCAAGTGGACGTTCATCGCGATTCATGAAGTAATCATCCATTGGCAAAATTTGGCATTCATATTCATGTCCATAATTTTCTTCTATGTGCTTTTTGATAAGTTTTGAAAAAGTAGATTTGCCTGCAGATGAAGAACCTGAAACTGCGAGAACTCGACGATTAGGGAATTCTTTCATTAATGTATCTGAGATGTTATTTAAATTTCTTAAATCGTAATTTTGGACTTTTTCATCTATATCGTTAATGTCTTTACCTGATTTTATATAGTTGTTGATATTTTCAATTGAATCAAAGCCATTTTTAATAGCCCAGTTGACATATTTTGAAACTTTTTCTAGTTCTTTTGGAACTTGACATTGAATTGAGCCATCACTTAAGAAATGTGGAAATATTAAGAAAAAGCCGTTATTGAAAGGAAGAAAACGAAAATCACCAAGTTTTGATATATCTGTTTCATAATGTATTCCATATGTAAGATCAAGAAAATCATTAATTTTAATGCATTCAACAATATCTGGTGACAAACTTTGATTGAGGTGAGTAAGCTTATCTTTTTGTTTTCTTTGTTCAAAATATGTCAACAAATCATTTTTAGATGCTGTGGCATATTCAAGTTGATGATTTGATTCAATTAGTGATTTAATCATTTCTTCAATTTTTTGGACATCTTCTGCACTGATGGGTGAGTTTAATGAATCATTGCAATAAAAAGAATTTGTAAAGGGAAACAAAACCCTCAGTCGTCGATTTGTGATTTGATGGTAACTGTATGTGGTCAAAAAGAGAAGTGAATTTCTTTGGCACTTCATATGTAGGTAATTAGTTGAATTTTCAACATTAAAATGCCCTGATGAAGACTCAAGAAATGGGATCTTGTCAAGTGAATCCATAAAAGTGAAGAATTGAAATAAAATCTGGTCGTTTTTTTATATAGACTGAAAAAGTTGCATCATCAGTATTAACAACGGAATCTGAAAATTCAATTCAATGAGGTTAAAAATATAAAATCCTTTAACATGCATAAAGGGCCACGTGTATCTGTCTATTTATTAATTTATAAGTTAAACAAATATCACCAATAATTATTTTTTTGTAAGCAAAATAAAAAAAATCGGTTTTTTGATAGGTGTACCAGGACTAAGTTATTTCGGGTTATAAAAGAGTTTCATGAATTATATTTTTTATTTATTTATTATATAATATTTATTTAAAAATAAATGGATGCATTTATAATAATTGCTTTTTAATAAATATATAATCATATTTTAATAATTGAGAATATAATCAATTTAATATTTGTATTGATTATTTTATTACATTGAAAATATAATTCCCGTATATTCAAAAAGTTACTAATATAAAAAAATAATATCTCTGAAAATTTTTTTTTGTGATTAAAGTCGAATTCAAAAAGCTTGGGACAACTTCTCAATTAAATTCTGATAAAATTGAAAAACACAATCTTCTTTTCTCATAATTTTTTTTCTTTATTTATTGAGTTATATTCACTAAA
Organism: Tritrichomonas musculus; assembly: GCA_039105265.1. Classification (NCBI taxonomy): domain Eukaryota; phylum Parabasalia; order Tritrichomonadida; family Tritrichomonadidae; genus Tritrichomonas; species Tritrichomonas musculus. Next base: position 556,768 of record JAPFFF010000012.1, read on the forward strand.
ATTCCAATCAATAATGAAAAAATGTTTCCAATACGAGCCAAAACATATATTACTGAACTTTCAATTTACAGCACAATACTTAAAAATCGATGATCATCAACTATTATGTAAATTCATGATCAAAAAATAGCATTTGAGCAAGTGTTTACAAAATAAACTCTATTTTAATATCATTACAGGCTTTACAATGCGTTTTCTAGTGAATTAGTGCAAAGATCTATGATAATTTTCACCAAAGATTAGGTAAATTGTATTTTTTTGAGGATTTTTTCCTTACAAAATATGGATTAATGATAGATACAACATTAACCATATGCAAAAATATATGATTTTATATAAAAATGATTCTTTTATTCTTTGTTTTATTATTTTTTTCCCCTTTTTCCCCTTTAGCCATTCAATTTTTTTCAATATATCTCACAAAAAAAATCATTCATGCTTGGACAAAATTGAATACTTTTCAGTATATATTTAAAAAGTTTGTCCCAAGCTTTTTGAATTCGACTTCGAAAGATGCTAAGCCAAGCTCTTAAAATAAACTTGATATTCACATAATATACATCTTCTTATAGAATATAGCTAAATCAAAATTCCAAATGGTAGGGCCAATTTTGCTGTAGCAATTTTCATTCAATTTTTCACTTTTTAAATTGAATATTCATAAAAAATAAAAAAAAATTCAATGGTACTGATACATCTTTTTTGATTCCTGATATTAATATATAATTCAAGAGTCATCAAAATTTCAATATAATAAAATAGAAATAAAAAATGAAAATGATGAAATAATTTGTACAATGGTCACAAAATATCTAACGATTCTAAGTCAAATAGAGAAGCAAGTTGAATAAAATACGAATTGTAAATAGTAAATTTCCATTTTTTAGGTAATAAATATACTTAAAAAAAAAAAAAAAAAATTAAAATAGTTTAGCCAAAGATTAAATAATTATTTTCGTTACCTAGTTGGTTAAGTAATAAAGCTGCGAATTTAAAATCGATTATTTCAAAGAAAATAATGCTGCATAGTAAATCAAATGGTAAAATTAATGTTCGGTTGTTTCAATTATTAATAGGAGTGTTGTGCTCGTCATATGTTTGTAATTTAATTTATATCTAGTGGAGAATAAGGATATAGAATAGATTTTTATTCGTATTTTTATAGCGACCGTTTAATGATTGAGAATTTTTCAAAATTTTCTATCGTTCGAAAAACGGTTATGGTTGTCCTTTAACCAAATGAGGCTCACATTAGCTTATCCCAACAACGGTACACAAATTGTTATTGATGTCGATGACGCACAGGCACTTGCAAATCTTTATGACAAACGTCTTGGACAAGATATCGATGGAGCAGTTCTCGGAGAACAATTTGCCGGATATTTGTTCCGACTCTGCGGTGGCTTTGACAAACAAGGCTTCCCAATGAAACAAGGTTTGATTACAGCACGTCGTGCAACCCCACTCCTTCGCGCAGGAGTTTCATGCTATCGCCCACGTAAAGATGGTGAACGTAAACGTAAAACAGTTCGCGGATGCATTATTTCACCAGAAATTTCTGCCCTCCATCTTGTTGTTTTAGAAAAGGGTCAACAAGAAGTTAAAGGTCTTACCGATGTTGTTGTTCCACGTCGTTATAGCCCAAAGATCGCCAACAAGATCCGTGAACAATTCGGAGTTGGAAAAGATGCAGATGTTACCAAACTTGTCATGAAACGTGAAGTTAAACCAGGTAAATTCACACAACCAAAAGTTCAGAGATTAATTACACAACGCCGTCTTGCACACAAGAAACGTATGCTCGACGAACGTAAATCACGTAAAGAAGCTGCCGCTCGTAAAGCTGAAGCTTACAAGAATTTGGTTGCTGCCCAATCACAAAAATAAATAAATTTCATAAAACGCATTTTTTATTTTAATCATTTTACAATATGCTAAATCTATTTTTTTAGTTGAAGAAGAGGATTTTTATGCAACTTTTAGAGTAACGAGTTATTAGAGCTATGAAATTGTATCATTCAATTTTAGATGTCCAAGATTCTCAATTTGAAGAGCATTTTCTATGAGAGCTCTGAAAAATATTTGGATTTTGTCCAATTCTTTAAGTATAAGTATATTGATCATTGTCTTAAATATCTGTTTATAAAATCCTTTCATTTATCTTATTTTTATGAAACAATTATTTTAATATATCATATAGCTATGTATCTTCAGGAACATTTCATTCAAATAAATAATAAAATTATTTTTATTATAATCGCATCTTCCAATGAAAAATTCATTTTATTTACAAATAAAATATTTTATTCTAATGAACCCCAACCTTTATTAATAATTGGAATTTGATATCATTTTGCTCCATTCGGTCCAATGCCATGGAATCTATTAATTTTAATGAGATAAAAATTTAAAATCTTCAAAGATTTTGTCACAAAATCTGATAGTTTGAACAATTAATTATATATATTTGCTCTCCAATGAAAAGAACACTCTAATCAATGGTATATTTATGAGGAGATGGTTAAAAAGAGATTCTAAAGCATCAGTATGATTGATGGATAACAAATTGATAGTTTAATGTAAAATCGTTTATTAGTTCGATAATCAAATAATCCATTCATATCTTGAAAAGTAACAGTTATTTTGATTTTAAAAAAGATATTTAAATCATAATTTTCATTTATAAAACAGACTTCTGATCAAATGATAAAATAATCATTAATAAATGGCAAATCATTAATATTTATTTTAATGATTATTTGTTATAAAATTTTGTTGATCGGCTTAACCTTTTTTGAAAGAACTCATTGAAAAGCGGTTTTATAAAAAATTCGATATTTCAAAGAGAATAATCATTTTTTCAATGAAATATCGTTTTTTTAGAAATAATAATTCACCATTTTATAATATTCTACAATGGGTAACCTCTGCAGTAAGCAAGTGGTTCTAGCTGTTGCAAAAAAGGCTCTTCCACTGATATTAAATCAACTTGGATTGAACTTTTCAATGGCAGATTGGAACAAATATCATAACGAAGGTTCAGTTGAACAGAATCAATCACAGCTTGAGAATCTTGGTGTTGATCTCAAAAAATGTAGTTCATTACCTACCAATTTAACCAGAGCTGTTTTTATCTGTTGCAATACTTATACAAGACCTGATTATTCACTTGGTGTTGGTCCAATGAATGATGCAATCACTGTTGCAACTTACATGAAAGAAATCGGTTTTGCAATCTATTTCGCTCATAATCCCAGATCAGCAGAATTTTTAAAGTTTTTCAAGCACTTTTTGGGTAACACAACTGAATATCTTGTTGTATATTACACAGGACATGGTGCAAGTGTAGATGATACAAATGGAGATGAATCTGATGGAAAAGATGAAGCTCTCGTTTTTGATGATAACTTCCTTGTTGATGATAAATTAGCTGAAGCAATTGCAAATTCTGGAAAGCCTTCATCAAGTAAAGTTTGTCTTCTTAGTGATTGCTGCCATAGTGGATCAATTTATGATCTTCAATCAAAAGTATATCAAGGCAGAATTCCTGGGAATATAATGTCTCTTTCCGCTGCTAGAGATGATGAAACAGCAAAGCAAACATCTGTTGAAGGAAATGATCAAGGTATTTTTACATTTTACTTCTACAAACTACTTTCGCAAGATTCGACAATGAACGTAAGAAAAATGAATTCACAGATCGGACAATACCTCAAAAAATTTCAACAAAATTTTGTAGCTTATTCAACAACAGATTCACTCCTTGATCAGACAATATTTAAATAAAAAATTTTTTTTGCATATATTAAGTTTGAAAATACAATTTTTTTTTTAATGATAAAAAAGGTATTAATTAAAATATTAGTGTGTGTTTTTTTTTGAATAGTTCATAAAAAAAAAGAAATTTGTGGTTCATATTTGGAATTGTATATCAGGAAGTACTTTATAAATATACTTTATGTCTCATTGAAACTACCAAAATGCTGATTATATTATTTAAAAAGTTATATTATTGAGGTAGTTTTTTTAAAATGATATATCGAATGAACAAAATAATGATAATTCCATAAAATGTTAAAAATATATATAAATAAATTTGTCAATTCATTAAAAAGTAAAAGGTTTGTTGATTTAAACTACGATATTTTAATAAAACAAAACAAACAAAAAATATAATAATTTAACGAACTGTCTTTGGAACAAGTGGAGGTAAAAGTGGTGCAATTGGCCTTTTCCTTCCAATTATATTCCTAGGACTGTTTTTAATTCTTCTCGTTGTTTTCTTTCCTTTTTCACTTGATTTCGGTTCTACTATTTTCAATCTCGGAACGATATTCCGTGGTGCTTGTCCTCTGTTAAAAGTGATTTTAGGTTCTTTAATTTTTGCAGATTCTTCAGAATATGAAACAGCGACTTCTCGTTGTTTGGTAATGTAAAACTGCTCTTTCTGTTCAATTATTAAGCTCTCTTTGTAGCTGACTCTGTCTCTCCATTCATCAGCTTCTTCTTTTGTTTCCTGGGTTCTTTGTGAAAGAGTATTTAATTTATCAATTTTTTCTTTGTATATTCGGTCGAGTTTCTTATATGCTTCAATTTGAGAAATATCTGGAGCATTTGCTAATCTCGTTGTCTTTCGTGATATTCTCTTTTGGTATTCTTCTTTTTGGAATTGTAGTTTTCGCTCCTGGTTGAGAAGTGTGGTGATCTTATCAAGAAGAGCGATTCTCATTTGAACCTGCTCAAATTGAGCTGGATTAGTGTTCTCAAGAAGTGTCCAACGATGAATTGAGAGCGGTTTTGTTGCTTCTTCTGTAAGTAATGTTGATTGAGTTTGTGTAATAATTAACTCTTTTTCAATTCGTGCAACTTCTCGTTTTAATTTTTCTACTCTCTCCCTTTTTGAAATAAGCATTTGTTGTTTTTCAATTTCTCGTTGTAATTCGTTCTTCATTTTTTCAATTTCTCCTGTTGTCTCATTATATCGAAGACCTGATTTGCTAAAAGTGCTGGTAATTATTCGAGATTTTTCTCTAAGTGCTTCAAGTTCTTTTGTTCTTTTGCCAATTTCTCTTTCCATGTTTCTAATATTATCTCTCAAATTTTTCATCTCTTGTTTAATTTCTGTGCAAGCGCTTTCTGATTGAGTAAGAATGAATGTTTTTGTCATTCTCTCATTTTCTATTTCATTTATGGAGCTCGATGCATTATCTATATTTTGTTTAACTTGGTTAATTTCTTTTGTTAACTTATTTACTTGTTCCTCACAAATTCTCCTGTCTGCAAGGACTTCCATGCATTGATTGTCTGTTTTCGTAATGGTTTCTCTGAATTCTGTGATATTTAGTTTTAAAAAGTGTAGATCATTTTCAATATTCTGATTTTCATTGTGAAGCTGTAAATATCGACGAGAATCGACTGCATGATGATCTTTGATTTCTTTGATTGCAGTTTCCATTGATTGTTTTTGGTTGCTAATTTCTTTGATTTCTTTCTGAAGGGAAAAATTTTCGTTTTTTAATTTTACAGTATCCATCTCCATTTGCATTATGTTATTGCGTGTAGTACTAAGCTCACTTTCAGTAAGAGCAATTTCATCTTCAATTTCAGAAATAGATTGCCTATAAGTGCTTTGATCCTTTTTATTTTTGATTAAATTCTTTTGTAAGGTTTCATTTTGAGCTCTACAAAACGCAGTATCACCTTTCATTTTCTTACGGCTTTCCTCTTCTTTTGTAACAGCCTGTTGTGATGCCAAAATGGCTCTTTGACTAGATTTAATTTTAGATTCTTGAGATTCAAATTGCCGACTAATAGCTAGTTTTTGTTTACTATATGTATTTAACTGTTGCTTCAGTTGTGCAATTTGACTAATTCGCTCTTTGTGTACTTGAGAAAATTCTGAAAATAACTGATCAATTTTTTGTCTTTGATTATTCAATCTATTTAACTCGGAATTCAATTCATCAACAATCTTTGTTTTATCTTCAATGGTTACTAAAAGTTGATCTCTTTGTTGATTAAGTAATTCTAATGATTTTTTCTTTGCATCTAGCTTCTTTTGATATTCGGTTGCTTTTCCTTGATGATACCTAATTGTTAATCCAAATTCTGTCATTGACTGCTGATTCTTTTTTAACTCATTTTCGTAATTTTGAATTGTTTTCTGTTTCTTGTTTACAATGGATTCACCTTTTTCAAAATTGTTTTGAAAATCTTGATTTTGTTGCTTAAGTTGAGCAAGCGAATTGGTTAAACTTTTACCTTCAGAATCAATATTATTAATTTCATTAGAAGTTTGAATTAACTCATGATCGAATTCTTCTTTGAGATTTGTTAGTGATTCTATCTTCATAACTAATTTTTTTTTATTGTTTCTTGAAGTTTCAAGTTGATCTTGTAAAGATTTAATCATTTGATTATTTGATTTTACTTCTTGTTTTAACTCATCTATTCCATCTTGTAAATTTTTTTGAGTCCCAACAGTATCTATAGCGCCTTGTTTTTCAGCAAGCTCGGAAAGATGTAAAAGCTCCGCTTTTAAAGCGCTAATAATCTCTTTACTACGGCTTTCTCGTGCATGCAAAGCTTCTACAGTTTGCCAAGCCTTTTCAAAATCTCTTCGAAGAATATTTATTGTTTTCTGGTCTTCTTGACTATATCGAAGTGCAGATTGAACTTTCGAGGAGTTGACATTGATTTCTGCGTTTAGTGCGCGTATTCTTTCGATGAGTTGCTGATTGCAAGCATGAGAGTTTTCAAGAGCAGTAAATAATTTTTCATATTCAATGCGAAAAGCGTCTAACGAATTATCATTAACAAGAGCGGATATAACCTTTTGAAAGTTGGATTGAATTGCATCGAAGGATGGTTCATCTTCTAAAGCTGGGGTACTATTCTTACTTGAATCATTCATTCAATTGAATTACAAATTTTCAACTTTTTCTGAAAAAAAAAATTATAAAAAAACGTATTTCAGAAAGTAAGGAATGAAATGAAATATGTTTTTACTACTATATATTTGCTATGATTTTTACACTTCATATAAAATCACTGCAAATAAGCCAATTCTCTGGGAGCCCAGCTTCTAAAGAGGGAGAGGAAATCAACAGTAATAAGGATATTGATCTATACACAATACCTGATAACAAGTTCATACTCATCGTCCCTACCATCAACATCGCTACGGAGTTCTACTCTAAGTTGTATGTAACATTAAATAATAATCATCCCCAAAATATAAATTACATGATTAAGGTATGCTAAAAGGAAGGTGCATTTATGGAATTTAAGGAAGCCATCAAGCATTTTTTACCTGTTGTCATAACTACACTCTCAACCGCATCTAAGTGTCTTGGAGGGATCATAGAACATTTCTACCACCACCAGATAGACTTCAACAGCGAATACACACTTCTTATTGATGAAGCACACCTACTACTTGAACCCATATCGTTAATAGAGATCTGCAGAGAGTTCAATAAAGTAGGCTTGATTACTGCTACTGCATCAGATATTTCTTGTCTATCAGTCTTTGAAGAGTATGAAAAGATTAACTCCCTAGCAGATATCAAATACCACAGAACAATATATTTTTACAAGCTTAAGAGTAAAATGGAAGAACAAAGAGAGACTATAGCTAAACAAGTACTAGAAGAGATTAAGAGGTATAACAAAATATTAATCAAGATTGAAGATAAGAATGAATGAGAACGATTAAAGGAATGTATCGACAATGAACTTAAGAAAGTATTATATAACTCAAAGAAGAAGGAAGTAGAGATCAATGAGGATGTAGATATAATTATTACTACATCATGTATACAATCAAGTCAATCATTTGAGGAGAAGCTGTTATCTATATTCATTCAAACTCCATTAGGTACCGTATCATCAGTTGAACAGTTTGTAGGACGAAACCAGAATAAGGACTCAGCAGCTTATCTATACATGAGACAAGTAAAGTACCTGAGGAGAAGTTTACCTATAAGGTAGCCCAAAACAGGTATAAGACGAGACTAAACCAACTGAGAGCTAATAAATGGCTGTCAATGGACAAAGATTAATGGATAAGGTGTATGAGCAAGTTTGGAGAAGTTATAATTGATGAGACAGAACAAGAAGAAATAAAGAAGGATACAGTAATGATAAATGAAAATGACTTGAACAAAGAGTTTGCAGGTAATAAACAGTTATATCAGCACTTTGGTTTCAAAAACGAGAAGGAAGTGCCTGAGGAATATGAAATAAGAAGTAAGTATATCAGAGAGAAAGGAAGTGCATAGAGTATATAGTTTAGTTAAGGCTGAGTAAACCATTCAAATAATTATTTTTCTTTTTTGTGAAGCAATTACATATTCAACAATCAATAACGAAAGACAACAATCAAATCAATAACAGCAATGACAATAATCAAATCAATAACAGCAATGACAATAATCAAATCAATAACTGTTAAGTTAGCATTCAACTATCAATTGCATCAATCAAATCATCATTCAATTCCAACAATCTAATCAATTTCATAATCAACAATCAAATTAACTATCAAATCAGCATTCAATTCCAACAATTCCAGCATTCAATTACATATTCAATGACAAAAACAGCAACTACATATCTAATATCAACAATCAATGACAACAATCAAATCAATAACAGCAATCACATATTCAATGACAATAATAAAATCAAAAACAGAAATTACATATTAGTAGTAATACAACAATATACTAAACATCTTTATTAAATCGCTATTAATAGTTGCTAATTTATTTCTATATTTTTCGATATTTGCTTTTAAGTCTTTCGCAGTATCTTATAATGTATCAGATATGTCATTAAACCCTAACAACTTACAATCTTGTTTGTAAATTATATCTAATTCCAACATATTGCTGTAATCGTCCCAATCTTGTATATGTTTATAGGTATGCCTGTTAAGCTCCCATAAGCTGTTATGCCATTTATATCTAATTGTATAAATTCTTTATTCGATAACACAGCATTTATGTAATGTGTTATGTTTGTCGGACCCCAATAGAGTTGCAATATCGTTTGCTCTAATAAATATTCTAGCTTATCGTTCTGATCTCGTACTATGTTTAGTGAACAGGAGAGCAAATAGGTTTTACCATATTTTGTATTAGTTTCTTTAAATCCATATACATTTAATTCCGTTCCATCTTTAACATCTAAGAACTTGTTTGTATATGCTCGTATGTTCGACAACACTTTATACAATTTGTTTCTGACCATCTCTATGGATATTCTTTGCTGTTTCTCGTTCTATAATATCGTTTTTGGCTTTTATGTCGTTAATCTGTTGTTCGTAATGCTCTTTAAATGTTTCTTCGGCAACATCTTCACTACCATCTTTATTAACCGTTCTTACTGTTGTGGATTCGTCAGGATAGTTTAGCAAATCTAAATCGAAGGATTTAAATAATATTCGTTCTTTAGTGCTGGATTTTAATAAAGAAGCGTTCGTAGATGGATAGATATGATTAAAAACATAAAAAGATTTTCGGTTTGTTAGAGCAATACCATCGAAGAGCATTCGATAGCTTAGTGGAATTAATGTTTTCGACAAAGAATCCATTAACCTTACCAGTCAGCTTGTTGTGGTAAAGAAATATTGAAGCAAAATCTTTATCGACATCGACGATACATACATTATACAAAATACATTCGCATAACAGATTAAATTGTAATAGATAAGATTCGTTAGCAAGAGATTCTCCATATAACACATATTCTTCGTTCTAACACCTCTTGTTGGTTCTTATGAAATATATCGTAAATTCCAACCTTAATAATCCTGTATCTAACGAATTTTCGATAGCTTTCTTTAAAATAGGTTCGGGATTATTTACCCAGTCGTTAAAGGGCTAACTTATTTTACTTCTACCACTCGGAGACTCTATATACCGACAAAACTTATTGTAGAACTTATATCGAATGGTACCATTTGCAGAGTTGAAATAAACGTTAAACAGTTGTTATAAACGTGTTTCGAATTATCTATAATTACAGGCATTCCATCTGGATTCGGTTTACCTTGTTTAACGAAATCGAATTCGTGTACAAGATGTTTAATAACAGCTCTTTTATTAAAAACACCTTTATAATCTCTCTTAAAGTAGATGTCGTGGATGTATACGCTATTAGCATGCATAAAGTCGATTTTATGTGTATCGTCCAATAACGAAAACACGTTATCGGTTGGAACATTAGAAAGATTTATCTTAAGCAACTGATCAAATGTGGAAAGTTTATAATTAAATCCATCTGTATTCTTTATTCCAATCAGTTTAATATCGGATTTGTTTATATCTAAACTCCGTTAAATAAAGTTCGCATATAAAAAATAAACTTAATAAAAATTCAATTAATTTCAAAGAAACCGAAATTTTATATGCGAACTTTATTTTTTAAAAAGTTACTATATCTCTCAAAAAGTTTAAAAAAAAATTTATTTATAATAATCGATAAGAATCATGAATTTTTTTAACTTCTTTCCACAAGCCGTTTAAACATTCTCCATTGTGGTTCATGCATACAATGCATCTGGCTTGAAATGAAGAATAAATATTATTTATTACTGAAGTTGGAATATCATTCCATTCTTTAACTAATCTATCAAAAAGTTCATCTTGATCTTTGAATTTAACACCGGCCAATTTTCCCTTCAAAAAGTGCCAAAGTTGTTCTATTGGACTTAAGTCCGGCGATTTTGCAGGCCAATCAAGAACTTCAGGAACTATATCAGAGAGGACGCCCATTGTATATCTTGATTTATGCGGGGGCGCATTATCCTGTTGGAAGATGTAATTTTTTCCAAAATTTTTTTCTATATCTATAAAAACATCATTTGATAATAAGAGGTCTACATACTTTATTGAATTCATCTTCCCATGAACTCGTAACAATTTTGTACGATAGCCGCCGGGGCCTATCCCTCCCCACACCATCAAAGATATAGGGTGACCTTCTTTGGTGTAGAACGTTCCAGGAGGGAAGTGACCCCGTCGGCGCCATATTCCACCTTTTTCTAGATTTTCTTCGACAGTTGACTCATCTGTTATTATAAAGTTGAGAATAATTGGAAATTTTGGTTGAAAAGTCCATTCGTTTGATTTTATGATAGTTTGTTAAATTAGGTATCGGGACCTTTTTGAAGTATTTAATTCCATCAGAATTGAGAATTGTTTTGATGGAAGGATTTGAAAGTCCAAAATTATTTGCTGCGACGGTTAAACTTGTTTCAGGCAAGTTCTCAAAATAGTCAATGACATTATTTTCAATTTCTTCTGTTATTTTTTTTGGAGCACCTCGTTTAGGACTTAAAGTTCCATCTGTGTTATATCTTAAAATAAAGCTTCGGATCGTTGATATTTTAATACCTGTTATACGAGATAAACACGTCCATTTTGGTCCATAATCATCGTAAAGTCTAATCAAATGGGCCTTTTGGTCATTTGTTAAGCATTCGTAAATCATTTTAAAATTGAATACTTTGGTCTTTTTTTTATCGTCAAATTTTAAAAGAAATTGATGAGATTATTATATAAATAAATTTATACATTGAATTTTTAAATGCAATATTCAATTTTGAATTATTTTATATGCGAACTTTATTTAATTAAGTTTATATCTAATTGGTTAAGTACACGTTTAATCGTTGCTGTCGTACTACTGAACAAATCTTTAGCCATTTTATTTAATTTGCATTATCTATTGTTTGCTCTTCTTCTTGTTCTGTCTCTTCTGTCTTCTTTAGTTTTAATTTCTCGATATTCTTTATTAGTTTGTTGTCGATTGGATAGAATAAAACGATATTATCGGAAAACAACTCTTTAAATGGCTCTAGAGGTTTGTCCTGTATAGTTCCCCCGTTCGTATAATCTATTAACGATATGTCGCTTTTATTAACTATCTTGTTAAGGTTATATAACAACGTTTCGTGCTTTATCTTCTCGTTTCCAATTGCTCTTAAGCTAAATGTGGCGTCATTTTTGGATTTGTTAAACGAAATCTCTATTAATAATGTGTCTTTATTTGTTTCCATTTAATTACAGTTAAAAAGTAGATTAATAGCTACCAATCTATTTAAATAAGCATAATATAAATGGTTGCTATTCGTTGTATTACATAAAAACAAAATTATAATAATATTTTTAATATGGTAGATTCCTCCTATGTAGCTTTTAGTAGTATATACCCCCTTATGAAAAAGTGGAGAATTTTTGAGCTCTGGGGCTGATGATAGAGGTCTGTAAATCTAGGTTTGAAGGGGTCAATTTATTTCTCCCTCCAGACGGTCCCCTTTTACTACTCATATTCAATGACAATAATCAAATCAACAACAGCAATCAACTATCAATAACTGTAATCAACTATCAATTACATCAATTCTAACAATCAAATCAATGACAAAAATATCAATTCCAATCGGCATTCAACTATTAATTGCATATTCAATATCAATCGCATTCAATAACAATAATCAACTATCAATAACAGTAATCAACTATCAATTCCCACAATCAAGTTATCACTCAATTATCAACTCCAGCAATCAAATCAACTATCAATATCGACAATCAACTATCAACATTTACCTTTGTCACCTTCTTATGAGGCCAATCGGCAATCAATTTACAGTAAATGTTGACATACTGAGATTATTCTATATATCTTCATCACTTTAGATATTATGATTTTCTTGTTCATTTTCTCTTTCATATGCTTTCAATTTCTATATCTGGCGGCATTTCTTTCAGTGCGTATGCAATTGAATTGGACGCTTCCTTTTTTTCGATAATTGAATATAAAATGCTTCAAAGTGGAGATATTTTCAGGTTATGTTTTAAAATATGTTTCTGGTTAGTTTTGAAATGAATCGAAGATCAAATTTTTTCATGTAAAGCTATGAACCAAAAATGTGTAGGATTTGATTTGAAATTCAAATTTTGAATTCAAGTTTGATTATACTTCAAAAAGTTGAAAAATTTTGATCATTCAAAATTTGAATATATTGATAATGAAAAAGTTTATTGATCAAATCACCATTGAATTTTGAGACAAATTTTTAAATAATAACAATTATTTATTAATGTCATCCAGACAAATCAAATTTCTTAGACAACAACTAGAAGCCAAAAAGCCAAAAAAGGAAGAAAATCTTGATGATGTTGATCCAATCGATCTTCCATCAAATGATACCCCAGATTTATCTATACTCCTTTCAGAAAACAGTGGCGATATTGGGGAAACTGGCCAAGAAGCGCCCCCACAAATAGATTCACCACCACCACCACTTCCTCCTCCTCCAGCAAAAAAGAAACAAAAGAAAGAGAAAAGATCATCTTTTGATGAAGAAGTTGAATTTGCAAGTCTTGTTAGTGCATCGAAAAAAGCTAAGAGTGAAAAAGAAGCTTCAAAAGACTTATTTTCAATGCAAAAGCTGAATATAATCCGAGAATTAAAATCAATTGTTGGATCAAGTAAATATGAAGAATGTCTTAAACTTCCAAAATCATCAGCATCAATCAGGTTCATTGGTAGACTTCATAAATGGCCAGCTAGTATTCCCCAATACTTCAATCTTATTCAATTTTCAACTAATATTGATGGATCACCTAACTTCAAAGTCGAATTAACCGAATATGGAAAAGAACAATCATCAATTTATACAGCTCTTTCACGCATAAATGATGCTCAAGGTATACTGGAACTCGGTGCTTCATCTCACTTCTCACCTCCAGTATTGCCTTTTTTATGTCAATCATTACTTTTCCAAAGGGAATTCGAATCAGCCACAGAAGTTGTGCTTCGTGGCCTCTACGTTTTACAACAATCACTACCATCTAATTTTGTTCCTTTGAATTCAAAACTACTGCCATCACCCGGAAGGAAAGATTTACTTGATTTGATTGCTTTTGTTGCACGATTTGCTTTTCGTCGTTGTTGCTTTGAAACTTCCAATAATTTATGGAAGTTTGGCATCTCTTTGACTGATGACGATCCAGTGAACTTTCTTCTTCTTGCTGCAGTTCCTGCTCTTTATGCAAATGATGCTAAATTTATTAATGAAATGCTTAATTCACCAACCAAAAAGTGGCATGACATACCTATTAAATATTTACCAGATTGGTGCTTGGTTGATGCTATATTGAAGCTTCCTGACGATATTGAATCACTCTCAAATGAAATCGCAAGATGGCCATTCATTTTCACAGATTTAGGCTTAACATGCGATATACAAGTTCCACCATTTTTATCTTCATTAGGTTCAGCTTTCAGAAGAAGAGTAGAAAAGTATTTTGAAAAGCCAGAATTGGATTCAATGTTAGAAACATGTGCACTTGTAGCACAAGATATTGATATGTCTGAAGAACATGCAGTGATAATGTCATATTGGATCGGAGTCACAGGCGATGATGTTGAAATAGGTGACATGGTTGAAGAATTTGTGATGCCAACTGGCTAATTTATTATTATTTCTTAATATTAGTATTCAATTGTTCTTTGTATAAATATCTTATTAATAGAAAATTTTATACATGAAATACAAATCTTTCTATATTTTAAAGTTATTATCATACTTATATAAATTTTGTGATCTATTGACTTGTTTGAAAATTTCATTATCAAAATAAAAAAAAAAGATTGAATAAATAAAATATCATGTTTAAGAACTTCTGAATTATGCTATGCGTGTCATGAAATTAGTATTAAATAATCAAATTAGTACATATATTTGTAACATTTCTTCATCATCTTTTTTTGGGCTTTGAGCAATTTATAATAGTTATAGTCTGTCATAAAAGGAGGTCTTGGCGGAGCATATCCATATTGGCATCCGGCATAGTAAGGAGCTTGATACACAATAGGAGTTGGTGGAACAGGCATTGGCTGGACATATGCTGGTTGCACATAAGGATATGGAGGAGGTGGAAATTGGACAGGTGGGGGAATATACCCTGGAGGTGGATAACAAGCAGGTTGTGGAAAACCAGGTTGCTGAGGGTATGGCATTGGGGCCTGCGGATAGGGCGGTTGATAATAAACCTTTTGTTTAGGTAAGCCTATTGGAAGGTAAGGGTTATACATAAATATATAATAGAATGAAATAAAAATAAAATCTTGATTTTAAACGATACTATATGAATTTTAATTCTTAAATATATCGGTTTGTAATTAATAAAACATATTTTTTTTATAATTAATTTCAATTTTATTTTAATATACATATATTTATATATATTTTTAACAATTGTCTGCTTTTTTGATAAAGAAATACAAAAGAAAAATTGTTTTTAAATTCAATTATAAATTCAAATTTTAAGTAGATACTATTATTTTGTGAACTGACAAAAACATACAATTATTATAATAAAAATCTGAGTAGAATATTTGCTTAAAAAATAAATATAAGCAGTTTTTTCGAAAAAATATAAATGACAAAAAAAATTTTTCTCTTGGGAGGAATCGAACCTCCATCCCGGGATTCAAAGTCCCATATGATAACCACTACACCACAAGAGATTTCATTTACAGAAAATAATAAAAATAATTGATTAAAATTATTTTATCCAAAATGGAAATCGATCTTTTTTATTCTTTAAATATAAATAAAGTTAGATCTTGGTTAAACATACTGGATTAATTTTAAAATAGTTGTACTTTTGTTAGAATACTTCAAAAAGTACAACCATTCTAACAATTAATTCATTTTTTTAAAAATTTTTTTATTTAATATATTATTAAGGAGATGTTGATCTGGAAAAGAGTGAGATTAGTAATAGATGAATTTTATTTTTGCAAAGATATCATATCTTTTATATTATTTTAAGAAAAATAACTATTGAAAGTTTCAGTCACAATATATTGAATAGATTCTTCAATATTTATGTTGTCTTTAGCTGAAACTTCGAAATATTTAATATTGTACTCTTTTTGAAATTTCTCCAGTTCTTGAGTTACACGTATATCTTTGTCAAGATCACATTTATTACCTAGTAGTACAACAGGTATTTGACCAACTTCTTCTCTTATTTCTTTAAAGAGCCTAATTGAATAATCAAAAGAATCGTAATAAGATAAATCGATAACAACAATAGCAAAATCAATACTTATATATTGATATCTAATAATATCGTGATATGCTTCGAGGCCACTTGTATCATATATTTGAAGATTTACTTCATTCCCAGAAATATTAAGATTTTTTGTACTAAAATTAATTCCAATAGTAGGATTTGTATTATTTGGAAATTCATGACTGAAATATCTATCTAGAATACAAGTTTTCCCTGCGCATCCTCCACCAATAATGACAGCTTTGAAAACAATTCCAGATTCAGTAACAGGAATATCTTTAAGCAATGAACATCCCGCAAAAGCATCTGATTCAATTTTTTTTGGTTGATTAAGAAATGTGACTTCTTTTAATTTCTTGCAGTTTTTAAAAGCAAAATGGTCAATTAAACCAACCGAATGCGGAATCGTTATTTCTGTAAGCGATGCGCACATCTCAAAAGTAGAAGTTTGAATTGATGTAATTGCAGATGGAGATTGAAATGAAACACAAGTTATTGAATGGCAATGATAAAAAGCAAATTCTCCAATTGATTTCACAGAAGAGGGAATTGTTATTTGCTCCAATGATGAACACCAGTAGAAGGCTCTATTTCCAATAGATATTACAGATGAAGGAATTGTTATTTCCTTCAAATTTCTACAAAAATTAAAAGAACAGTAATCAATAGATACTAGAGAAGGAGAAACTGTTATTTGTTCTAATGATGTGCAATGATCAAAAGCTTGACTTTTAATAAATTTTACAGAGGAAGGAATTGTTATCCTCTTCAACTTGCAACAATCATAAAAAGAATCTTCTTCAATCGATGTTACAGGAGAATGAATTGCAATCTCTGTCAATGACAAACATCCTATAAAAGCACTAGCGCCAATTTTTGTTACTGAAGAAGGAATTGCAATTTCTGTTAATGATTTACAATGGCTAAAAGCATCATCACCAATTAATATTACAGAAGGAGGAATTGTTATTTCAATCAGCGCGGAACAATCTTTAAAAGATGATGATTCAATTCTTTTAACTGAATCATCAATTTTAATCTGCTTTATTAATTTATCTGGTCCTAATTTGTTCGATATCGAACTAACCCCCGAAACAACAACTGAAATGTTAACATTAGGTTTCATATGTGAGACTAAATTTAATATTAGTTTAAATTGTTTTGATGGAAACAGTATCTCAGCTGCTATTTCATTAAAATGACTCATCATCATATTAAAATCTTTTGATTCAAGTGATTTATTAGCAAACAGCATTTGAGTAACTTTATATTTCATGTAAATTTTCGTTAATGAGAATGATATTCTGGAATCTTCTTGTATTGTATTATATTTGATAATTTGTTTTATCAAAAAGTTTTGCGTTTCTGTGGGAAGATTGCAAAATGCTTCGTCTTTTTCATATTGTAATAAAGCAGTAACGTATAATTCACTTTTTTGAAAACCATTATCCTTAGATAAATTAAAATAAAATCTAGCATCATCAATGCTTTTACTACCTCCATATCCACAAAATAGCATTTGTGCATATTTATACATTGAATAAAAATCACCTTCTTTTGCACATTTTTCGAAATATTTTCGAGATTCTTTGAAATTGCCTTCTTTATAAAGAATTCGTGCATATAAAACTAGAACTCGAATATCTTTCGAATTCAAGTGTTTTGTGAGATATTTTTTTGCTTTTTTTAAATCTTTAGGTATTATTTTTCCTTCAAAGAGCATCATACTCAGATAAAATGCAGATTCAATATATTTTCCTGATATTGATCTCTCGAGATATTTAACACCGAGATCAATTTTGATTGGAAAACCGTTTTTTCCTTCAATTAAATAAGTCCCAATATAAAACTGTTTTTCTGCGTCATTTTCTGCTTGTATAACAAGATACTTGCAATCATCATTAAGTTTAACTAGATCTGCAGCAGGATAAAGCTTTTCTGTTTTGAAAAGGCGACCAAATAAATTTTGATCTTGCTGTTCTTCGATGTATCGACGGATATCGATTCTTTTGAATGTATTACTCGCTTTATTGTGAATGAAATCATCAAGTTTAATGATTTTCTTATCATTGAAACATTTTTTGTAATCATTTATGAATTTAACGTAATTTAAAAAGTCATCATGTTTAATCGACTTTGTGATGAAACTTTCATCATTTTCAAGTTCTTCAACAATTTGAGCAAATGTTGGCCTATCTTTAGGATCTTGAGACCAGCATCTTTCAATGAGATTTTGGTATGGCTCATCAATTGGTACATCAAAAGGTGGACGGACACCATTTGCAACTTTCATGATAAGTTGAAGCATTTCATCTTCTTCGTACGGAATTTTTGCAGTCAAAATCTCGTAAACAATTAAAGCAAACGCATAAACATCACTGGCTTCTGTTTGTTCTTTATTTGCAAATAATTCAGGAGCAGCATACCTTGGTGTTCCTTTGAAGCCAATTCTGGATTCGACTGTCATTGATTTATCGCTATGAAGTCGCTTTGAAAGTCCAAAATCTGATATCTTAGGAAAAAGCATGTCATCCATCAATATATTATCTGGCTTGAGATCTCGATGAATGATCTTATTTGCATGAAGATAACTCATCCCTGAGGCAATGCCATAAATATTAATTAATTTTTTTGTTTTTGTCCATATATTCCCAGATAATGATTGACGTTCTAGATCAATAATTCGTGATAATGTTCCGTTGGCCGCATATTCGGTAATAATTACTGGAAATGGTTTATTTTCAAAATTTTTGGGACTATATTCGATGAATTTTAAGACTGTTGGATGATCAAATCCTGCATTTAAATTAACTTCTCTTGAAAGCCTAAGCAAATCGTCTTGCGAGTTGACGTTTAATTGTTTACATAAGATCTTTGCTGCATATATTTGCCCTGTTTCTGTTTCTTTAATTTTAAAAACTTCACTAAACATACCTTCACCAATTTGATCGATTTTTGTATATTTTATAAGATCAGTATTTTGTTCTGTTGACATCTTCAATAGATACAATAACTTGCGAATTTGTAAATTATAAAATGTTTCTTTTTAATAAAAAAACAAATTACATATTGAAAATACTTTTAGGATTTTTTTTTACGAATATATATGCATAAAATCGCTGAATATATAAAATATAGAGAAAAATATTTTTCACAATTTTAACTTTTGTAATTTCAAAAAGTTTGAAATATATAAACTTTTTCAGAGAACATATTCTTTTAAAAAGCCATATCGTATCCCGACTTATTAGTTTACAATTCAATTTTTTTACCATTTTAACACCATTAATGCAAGATTCTGATAACAATGAATTTGTTCAAATTAAATTAAAGACAGAACAATTATCAATTGAATATTCACAACTGTGTAAACATTCACAACTTGCTCAAGAAAAATCAATTTATTATCATGAATCCAATTTATAAACAGAATTAATTGAACAATTTCAATCTGAAAATGAAATAAAAGATTCAAGCTTCAAATCCTTTGTAAAAATCATCAATGATAAAAATGCAGAAATCCAAAAGGATGAATTCAATGATCTTTACACACTCAGAAATTTCTTTAAAGCTGATATAATCACAAATACACTTAAAGAGTTCTTATTCAAAAATTCAGCTGATATCAATATGATTATTGATTTATTGAATGAGCATCGACAAAAAGTTGATGAATTTGGAATTGAAAATGATGATATTACTAGTATTATTGAAAATAATTTATCAAACAATATTGAAAAATGCTTTTAAAAATGAAAAATTTAATAAATTACAAATTGCAACTCTTTACAGAATATTTCAGAGAATTAACCGTCCAATTTCTGATGAGTTACTTGATTTCATTCAGAAATCAATTCAAGATCGTTACATTTTATTTACTTTTTTAGATACAGAAACTTTGTCTGATTCAAATTTTGATAAATTGTATGACGACTTTGTCAAATCGCAAGGAGAAACAACAAATCATTATTTTTATGATCCAATTTGCAAAGATTTAATTTATACGAAGAAGCTGAAAGAAATGAAAACTGAACAAGAAAAACTTCAAAAACATATCGATGATTTGAAAGAAGAAAACAGAAAACTTGAAATAAATTAAAAATTAACTTTGAAAGAATTTGCTGAGGCGAAAGAAAAGAGTCAAACTGTTGATTTCGATATAATTACAAAAGCAATTTTGCCACAATTTCCAAATTGGATATTTCTCGCAATTGCTTGTGGAAAAAGAAATCTCAAACTCGCACAATATCTTGTTCAATCGGGAATGTTCAGCATTCTGGATCGCAATGAAATGTACTTGCACTCAGCTTGCGGCTCTGGAAATATTGAGCTTGTAAAATATATTGCTCAATTCAGAACAAGTAGCATATGGGCAAGAACAATTTTAAATTCAAAGTTATTTGAATAGTATTTTAACTTTTTTTTACATTTTTTGAATGACATTTCATTCATTTTTTTTTTTGAATGGAGTTTGTTCATTTTATTCCATGGAACAGCATTACATATGACATGCAAAACATCTAATTTAGAACTTATTAAATATCTGATCTCATTTAATCAAATCGATATCAATGCAAGAAATCGAGTTTTAAATTTTTTTAAAATTTGTATGGTTTACAATAATTTTGAATGGTTTATAACGTTCTAAAAATAAAGTAATTTATCAAACAATTCTACATGTTGCTTGTGGTATGGGACAAACTGATATTGTTAAATATATAGTCTCATTGAATAAATTGGATATTGCAGCAACTTATGTTTTTTTTTTTTTTTTTTTTTATGAAGGAATTTTTAAATTTATTTTCATGGTAATGCTTCAGATTTGGCTTGCCAATCAGGAAATCCTTATCATGTTGAATACTAATTAACATTGCATAGTTTTGATTTAACTAAAAGAGTTGCATTTTTTTTTATAATATTTCATGGAATTTCAAATTATTAATAAAAAATATGACTATATTGCATACGGCTGTCCTTTCTACAATAGTTGACATGGTTAAGTTTATTGTTTCATTAAATGTCATTGATATCAATACACAAGATTCTATTTAATTTGATATTTAATATAATTTTTATTATTACTTTATAATGGAATTCAAAAATCGTATTTTGTCTTATGAAACAGCTTTACATTACGCTTCAACACAAGGACTTTATGATATTGTTGAATATCATGCAAGTTTGAAGAATATCGATTTTAATATAACCAGTATTTGGTTTTATTTGTTGAATAGGATTTTATTTTATTTTATATCGAGTCCTAAAATAATATTTGAATGGAATGTATCTTTTATTTTTTTTTTACCAAACAGCAAAAGATTGTGCTCAAGGAGAACATAAACAAGAAATCATTAGAATTCTAACCAGATAATCAAAAGATTATTTAAATGATATCATCAGAAAAAATTAATAAAAAATCATCATTTTTTTTTTAATTTTTGTTTTTATTTGATAACTAGAACAATTATCTTCTTTTTAGAATGTCAGGAGAAAAATACAAATTCATTATGCCATAAATTGAATCAAATCTGAAAATACGTTTTTATGGTTAACAAACAAAAAATTCATCTTTATATTATGCTAGAGGAAGATATTTCTTATTATTTTCTAAAGGAAAGCAAATGCCAAAATACTTTTAATCCTCGAATATATAATTGTAAATCGAGCAAAGATTTTGATATAAGCATTCCTGAAGAAATTGAAATATTATTATCCGATCAATATTTGACTAATCCTAAAAAATACGAAATTTGCATTGATGCAATTTTGGAATATTTTATAGAAGACAGACAATTCCCTCTTCCACTCAAATTCATTAAAAACGTTATTGAAATATTAGATAATTCAAATTTGGATAGAAAATTTATTGAAAAAACCTTATTTGTACTTGATATATCGCTAGACTCTTTTACCTCTAATCTTAAATTATCAAGTACTGAAATAAATGTCATTTATAAATATTTTCCCAATCAGTATGCTATTAATATTTTGTCACATGCAATAAGACTCAGCTCTAAATGTGCAAAGCCTATACTTGAATTATTTCCCCCAAAAAAAAATTTTAAAGGATTTAATTCATCCGTAATTACTCTTATCTCACATAATTTTACTCAAAACCTGCTTCCAATTTTAAATCTTGTCTATGTTCTTTCTGATAAATTTGAAATTGCTTATAATTTTACCAAAATTTATCAAACATTAATACCGATCATTTATAGACTTCCTCCTCCAGAACAAGTCATTTCTTTCAAAATACTAATTAATATGTGTAAACAAGATCAGACCAAAATCAGCATTTTATACAATAGTGATGGTGTTGAAAAGCTATATTCTAATATAAAAGGAGATAATGAATTATTAGAAATAGCATTTCAATTTTTGCATTTTATATCGAAAGAGAATGAAAAATCACTTGTTATAATCAAACGACTCAGAATACATTCAGCCGTTAAATATGCAATTGAAAATCTCAAAGAAAACGCGATTAAAATCATTTCAGCAACATTTTATAATATTTTACAAGATAATGACGGAGCTGTTGATTATTTTTTAAAGAAGAAATATTTTTATATATTTTTATCTTTACAAAAAAAAGTTTCTTTATCTACTTGGGAGGAAGTAATGACAACTCTTTGCATAGTTATTTATTATTGCAATAGCATGCAACAAATTGAATACATATTACAAAATTCTAACATAATTCAATGTATTTCAGAAACGTCCGAAAGCGTTGATTTTAATGATGATGATAATAATAAAACTCAATTATATATAGCTAGCTCAATTAAATTTGCTCTGCAAAAGCTTCTTTATTTTGCTAAATTTGAATTTGAACGAAATAATAGGAAAATTTTTAATCAAGATATAAGAAATCAACTTATGCAATCAGCAGTTACTGAGTCAAGTTACGACATTCATCCAATCACAGATTTTATTCAATCAATTGATTGTTTATACAACTCATGTTAATAAATATATGCGTTTATTTTTTTTTTATTAGTTCTGTTTCTGTTATATATATATATTTATTTTTAGTAACTAAATTAATGCTGAAATTTAAATGACAAAAACAAATCAAAAAAAAAAAAAAAAAAAAAATCTAATAATCAAATAATTAACTCAACTAACTTCAACTATTTGCATCATTTTTACATCGTGCGCAAAAATAGATGAAATTCAATCAAACAAATAAAAATAATCGAAAAGCAAAAAAAGAAAAAAATAATAAAATAATTATTTTAGTAATTAACTAAGCTTCTTTTAGCCAACCACCTTTCTTATAAGTTTTCAGACATAAGAGGATATGTAATCTGAGATTTTTTCGATGGCTTTGCCTTTTTAATTATGACAATTAAAATAATAGCCAAAACGATAGCAAGACCGCCAACCATACATCCAATTATTAAGTATAATTTCAAATCGAAGTCGTCATTTTCATCATCATTATTGCCATCATTATTGTTGTTATTATCATCAGTAGTGCTGGTTTCATCATCACCACTAATAACTGGAGAACTCTGGCTTGAACTAGTACTAGTGCTAGTACTGGTTTCAGTTCCAGTAGTTGTGCTAGTTTCAATTCCAGTACTTGAACTCGAGCTTGTAATTATACTGGTAATTGTATCGGTTTCAGTTGAAGTGCTTGCTTCGCTAGTTGAACTTGGCGTTTCAACTTCTCCTTCGACTGGTTCGTCGAGCAAGTCGTCATCTTCATCTATATAATTATCGTCGTCATTATCACTGTCATTTGCCTCCTCGTTATATTTGAATGCATAATTAGCTGCATATACATTATTATATGATATTGGAGCCTGTTTTAGTGTGATTCGATGAAGAGAGACAATGTCATTTGAAATATCGTCATTATATGCTGAATTTGAAAGTTCTCCGTTTATGTAAATCTTTATCATCTTGTTTCTTTCACGCACGAGAGTAATGCGGCAGTCATTCAACGGGATTTCGTCACGAGAAATGACGCTCAAATTTCCTACAGTAAATTTGATATTTTTGTTTACAATTTCAACTTTGAAGGCATTTTGATCGTCCTCCAAAATAACGAAATCTTGGTCATTTCTATTGTGAATATTTAATTGAAATGAGAATGAATCAGCATTGAATTCATCATCAGACAAAACCACGTCTTTATCTTGAATCCTTTTGTTTTCATTTTCATTCAGAGAAAAGAGTCCGTGCGCCTTGTAAATGAATTCAATTTCATCATTCAATTTGTTGCCAAATTGGTCAGAAAGGTCTTCCATTTCGAGCTCGTATTTCTTGTCCTTCTCCATTGGAGATGTTCGAATGATAACCGTCCTTTTATCGGCCTTGATTGAAACATTCTTGATTTCGAGATTATCGATTTCGAAGTTTTCCTTCTTTTTGACAATTCTCTTGTTGAACCTGACAAGAACGCGCTGGTTAGAAAGAGCTCTGCATACTTCAACACGAGGAGGTTCGTTATCTTTCGTTTCAATGAAGTCGATAACTTTCACTTCCTTTGGTTTCAAATTGAATACAATTTGATCGTTGTAGTTGACTTCACCACCTTCGTTATCGAATGGTGTTTCACTTTTGTGTGAGATGACGGTTTTACGATATGTCTTTCCAATGTTTTCAGGCACTCCAATTTCATGGTCAATTTTGAGAGTATATTTGGTCTCATTATTGGAAGGATTTCTTATTGCAATTGTGCCTGATTTTTCATTCCATGCCGAATAACCGTAAACCTCTCCACGCCTTGGATCACCACCGAATCGTTGTGAGTGTTGAAGGACGTCAAAACGGTTTTGGGTCCATTTTAGGACCTCACTATTTATGTACCATTTGTCGCCTTCATCGAGCATCGAGTACGTGTAATACATCTCAGTGAACGCGTTTCCTCGTGCCGCGCAAAAGTAAAGGAAGGTTCTGAAGCAGTCATTGCTGAGCGAGTTTTGGAGAGGCGTGTTGGCCTTTCCGTAGATTGGGTCATGATTATAGAGGCACTTTGAAGGGAACTGGAATTGATAACGGTCATAAAAATTGAAGTAACAACCGTCACGATAATTGAGCATCTGATCGGAATAACCGTCATTCTCACTCACCTTAACGTACCCGATATCATCTGACACTTGGATCCAAACAGAATTTGCCCATTGAAGGTGAAATGGAGATGGATTCACATACGATGTGATTGAAATCCAAAAATCGCGAATTTCATTGACTTCGGCAACTTCACGAAAATGCTCAAAGACGCCAAGATAACGTTCCCATAAGTCCGTGTAGTAATAAACACCACTCGGACCACCGACCATATGATCGTGACTTTCATTACTGCATGCATTGAATGCAAAACCGTCCAGCTTCAAATAATTGACCTTGTATTCACTAATCCAATTTGAAAGGAAGGCGTCAAGTTTTTCAATGTATCGTTTCGATCCGACATCAACGTCATTTGCTTGTGCATTGAAATAACCGTTCTTGGCATCTTCAATGACTTTTCCAAATTGACTAGGCGTGACATAACCGCCACGGGGACCTAGCCATACCCCGAAATGTGATGCAAAACGGTCCGTTAAATCAGATGGCTTTGTGAGTCCATTCGGGAATTTTGAATTAAACTCCCAAAAACCGTCTTTATTATACGTCTCCCCAGAGTAATCTTCGTTGTAAACATTGTACTTGTCAGTGTTGTAGTTGTTCCAGCCATCATCAACAACGTAGGAATCAAGAGGAGGCACTCCGAACTTACTGAAGCCGTTTTCAATCTCTTTGAATGATTGAAGAATGTTTGACTCATCAATGTTCAACATCCAATCGTACCAAGAGTTATACTGCTTACGAAAAGTAGTTGGAACAGAAATTGTCGAAATGAAATCAAACAAATCTTGACGAACAATTTCACGCCTGCTGCTTCTTGCTGCTCCAAAAACGGTCTTCCAACAATAGTAAGCATCAGCATCTTGATCGTCAAGAATGAAAGGATTATCATCCAACAATTGAAGGAATGTTTTACCAGTGTGATAACGAAGATGAGATACATGATCCTCAATTGAATTCTCAGTCAATGGGAACAAACAACCAGTAAAGAACGAATTGATATAAATTGGCTGTCCTAAATTAATAATGAATGGTGAAAGACGAGAATATTCATCTTGTTCAAGATTTGGATGTGACCATGAATTTCTTTCATCAGATTCAGAAAGTTGATACGAATCCAAATCAATGTAATAAAATTTCTGCTTTTTATTCGAACATTTAATTGATATTTGTTTCTCAATGTATGTCCTATTGGGCAACAATTCATATCGTTTGGTGATGTTGAATTGAACTCGATTATACAAATAACGATAGAATAGAAATATCGTCTCTTCGTTGAGTGAATTTCGACGATATTCAAATTCAAAATCACAATCAGATGACTTCACAACAATCGAATTCTCAGGAACAACTTCATCATAAAAATTGAAGTCGCTTGAATCAACAGATTCATCAGAGATTAATGCAATAAACTGCGATTTAATTTCTTTACTAAAGTTTACATTAATTGGAATGTCACTGACATATTTCAGGCGACCTTCAAGAACATGTTTTGATTGTTTTATGTTGTTTTCAACTTCATCAATTGTGTTTCCAACATAAATTCGATATTGTTGATCTTTGACATTCGTTTTTGAATGGTATGAAAAAGCTTTCAAATCAACAATTTTGCCAAAATTAAAAACATGTTTGAATGGATCAGTTGAACGTTCAATATTGAATTGATTGATCGGCATAACCGTTTTTCTGGCTTTGCTTTGAACAGAAGGAATCGCAAATGACCATTCTTCACTACCTGAAGCAGGCGTAAATGATTCACCTTGACCTGCTCGATGATTAATAATTGCCTTTGTTTTCACTTTTCTGTTCTCAATTGAGAAGATTTGTTCAATGAACTCGTTTTTGAGGCTGATTTCATATGGAATCTCGTTGTATGGAAGAGCGTAGTTATCAACTCGGATCGATGAATAAACAACGGGATTCTTGCTTAATTTAAGCTTCTTCAAATTGACCATTTTTGGAACTTTTTGAATATAATTCGAACTGTCTATTTGAGTGTTGACATAGATCTTCAACATCGTGTTTCTCTCGCGAACAAAAGAGAACTGGTAATCAGATGAGTCACTTATTTTCGCTTTAGAAACAACAGAAACAGAACCAACAGTGAATTTAATATGACGGTTATGGTCAAGTTCAACAATAATTTGATCGTCTTCAGAATGAAGTAGGACACCGTTTTGTAAACCTTTGAAATCTTTGACATGAAGGTTAATTGTGAATGAGTCAGTGTTTACATCAGTCAATAAAATGGAGTTGTCATCTCCTTTCGTTTCTCCATAAATTGATACAATTTCATTGTTGGCATAGAATTGAAATTGACCTTTGGTATTCAAAAAGTCACCATAGATGTTTTTCACTTTTTCAATACTTATTGAATAAACGGTGTAATTCTTCATAGCAGTAGATGTTTTGAGTGTGACTGTTCTCAAATCACCAAGCAACTTTTTCTCAATAATTGAGAGGCCCTCAATTTTGAATTCACAATTGGCCAGATCAACATGCTTGTCAAAACGAACCAAAATTTCATTCTCGCTGATTGTCTTGATAACTTCAACAATTGGCGGTTTATGGTCAATTTCACGGTGAAATTCATAAATACGATGCTCGCCTGGCTGAAGAGTGACTTCAATAGTGTCGCCGTAATGAACTGGAATTCCATTTTCAATCTCTTTTTGGTCAGTTGTTCGATAGTGAAGAACAGTGCTTCGATAAAGAGTGACACTTTTTTCTCTAAGGCCAATTTTTTCATCAATTTTGATCGAAAATTTCTTCACTTCATTTCCAGGATTTCTGAACGAAATAAAACCGTCATTGCCTTCAAAAGCAGAATAACCATAAATTTCACCTTTCATCGGCTGCCCGCCAAAAAGTTGAGAATGCTGGAGAACGTTAAAGTTGCTTTCTGCCCAAGAAATGACCTCTGAGTTAACGTACCAATTTTGGCCTTTGATTTCGTTGAAGGAACTTCCTCGCATGACGCTTCCAAACAGGAATGATCTAAAGGAGTCATCATCAACATTTTTGTCAAGTTTCACTTTTTCAATGGTCTGAAGATTTTTCAAAGGAAATTGGATTTGTAGCTCTTCATACAAAGACCAGTAATATTGGTCACTGAGAGTGAGCATTTGGTCAATTTGACAATCGTCTTTTTCTGGAACCTCAGCTATAATTGAATTTGACCATTGAAGGTGGAATGGCGAAAGATTTGTAAATGATGGCGAAGATATCCAAAAGTTTTCAATTTTTTCTTCTTTCGCAGCTTGAATCATCTCTTCATAGGCAGATAGAATGTGTTCCCAAAGATCGGTGATGCGGCATAGATCATCTGAATTCCTCAAATTTTCTTGGTCGGAAATTTGTAAATAATTGGTTTTATATTTATGAATATAAGAGACAAAATCTTTCTTAATTTTGTCAATATCATAATTGCTAGTGTGCTGGCTGAGATCGATTCCAAAATTAGATTTAATTTTCTTTGCATATTTGGTCACAGAAAACTTATTCAATGCAACATATGAATCAAGAGGAGGAAGACCATACTGACTGCATCCTTGCTCGACATCTTTGAATGAATCAGCTGATTTTTTGGTAATGTGATTACTGTAATGCTTTCTGAATGGCGACAAAACTGATATTTTAGCGATATAATTGAAAAAGTCCTTCCGAACAACAGATATTTGGTTACTACGTGATACACCAATGACAGTTTTCCAGGTTTCATAATAGCCATCTTTATTGTGAGTTAATTTTGAAAATTTCTTTCCTGCAAAATAACGAATCTTTGCAAGCTTTTGATCTGATTCTATTATTGATTGTGTAAGAGGAAAATGACAACCAAGGAATAATGAATTGATATAAATTGGTTGACCTAAATTATTGATTACATTTTCTGACTTTGGAATGCTCCATGAAGATGTTAAATCTTTATCATTAATAACAAGATAATTTAAATCGATGTAATCAATAAATATATCTTGATTCGAACTCTTAATTTGAATGAATTTATTTAAATAATTCTGGTTTGCTTGTAGTTCTACAATTTCTTTAATATCCCATGTTATATCATTCAAAGTAAATGGTTTAAATGTAAAAATAATTTTTGAATCACTTGGATGAATATTTTGGATTTGAAGATCGGAAGATTTAATTAAATAATTAGTAATACTGTTTTTAAACGAAATTACAAATTCTTCGCTTCCTTCTCGAGGAATAATTTTAAGTGGAAGATCTGCATATTTATTTTCAATTTGCTTTGTAGATATAATATCGTTGGCATTGACTTCCCAAGTATAAATTAAATAAGTATTGCTTAATCGATATTCTTTTGCTAAAAGTAATGAATATAAGAGAAAAATCATAAATTTATATTGTTTTTTTTTGAAATGATCAAACTTTTTCAATATTTTTTCTGAAATTTAAAATTTTTATCTAAAAGATTAAATTTAAAATATCCTTAAATTTACTCATTTAAAATACTTTATTTTCTAATATATTTATATTTTTTCATATAATATTATTTTTAAAATATAAAATACATATTTTGTTACAAAACTTGTAGAAAATAAACAAATTATTATTTGATAGGTAAAACAATAAAGCATATTTTATAAGAAAAAAGTTTATGATGTTATAGAATAATTATTTCAATCATTTCAACTTATTTTTAGAGAATTTTAATGATTTTATATCAACCAGATAAAGTATAAATAATTTTGTCTAAATATTAAAGATAAATTTTTATTCTAATGACATTCAATTAGTATCATTTCTATTAGTTTTTTTTTTTTTTAAAGATATAGCGAGTTTGATTTTGTTTAAAATAAAAAGAAAAAAAATGAATTCATCAGTTATTATGCATTTTACTAAAATTTTATCCTTGAATGGAAATTGCTTTGGTTGGACATCTTGGATAACATAGACCGCATCTAAAGCATTTGTCGTTATCACATATAACATATCCATCTTCACCAATTTTCATTGCTCCATATAAGCATGATGTAACACATTGGCCACATCCGACGCATTTTTGAGTATCTATTTTTGGAGCTTTGTACTGGTGAATTTGATCATGCTTAAGAGCAAGTCCGATTACATCTTGATATTTCGAATAGCCATGAGAATGGAGCCATTCTGTCATTTCCTTTGCAACCAATCCAAATATATCTCTTCCTTTCACTATAGCTGCTGTACCAATTCCAAGTCCAGAGGCACCACACATTAAGTATTCAATGGCATCTTTGGCATCTGTTATTCCGCCAACTCCAATTATAGGAACTGACGGACCAACAGCTTTAGCTGCTTCATAAACTGCTCTAACTCCGAGCGGTTTCAAGCCAGGTCCTGAGATATAGCCGTATTTTGATTCGCCACCTAAGAAAGGAGCACCACCTCTTTCAATATCAACGGCAAGACAAGGTCCAAAAGAATCAATACATGTAAGTGCAGAGGCACCTGCAGCAACAGCAGCCTTAGCTGATTTTTCAACGTCTCTAAGTGGTGAAAGCTTAACAATAACAGGCTTACCTTTTAAGCCTTCAACAGCAGCTTTCACAGCTTCTTGTAATGTTTTAACATCGCCTCCAAGGTGCTGTGTGGACAATTCTACTGCATCAGCAAAAGGTGCAACTTTTGGAGCAAGTTCAGCAACTTCTTCAGCAGTATATCCAATTGAACAAATTAATGGTATTTTGGATTGGGTACAGGCTTCACGGATTTTTGGATATTCATATTTTATCCATTTTTCTGGGGAAAATTCTGACCAAAGTTCAGAACTTAGAAAATTTTTATGAATTCTGTTTTCGTACATGTTAGGTGTTGGGCTTTTTGCTGCTTTTGTAGAAATCGTTTTAGTGACCATTAAACCACATCCTCCTTTGATACAATCGATGCATGCCTTAGCATCACGGACAGGCGGTCCAGAAGCTGGCATTAAAGGGTTTTTAGCATCTAATCCAAGGAAATTAGATTTAAGGGACATTAGTAAAAAATGTGAACTAATTCAGTTAAAAAATATTGATAGAAAAATATTCAAATTTTATGCAATGTATTCTCCATAGATAAAATATATTTTTATCCATAAATAATATTAATTAATAATTAAAAAAAATATATCATTGTTATTTTCAGAAACACTATCAATTTTAAATATGAAAAATTGAATTAATTACAAATAACTATTTGAAAAATTTGAGGAAGAATTTGGTTAGTCATATTCAATAATAGATTTAATTTATATTTTGATTATTTCTTTATTTATCGTATAAAAAAAATAAGTTAATAACAAAATACAATAGTCATAATGATTAAGAATAAAAAATTTTAATTAAAAAATTGTAATATAGAAATTATAATCCTCATTCACCAAGTTCAGCTTCTTCTTCTTTTTTAACGATCTCTTTAACACTATCCATATCAACAGGGCCTATTTTAATAAACTCTTCATCTGTTTCTTCGATTGCCATATCTTTAATATATTTTGTTCTATAAGCAGCAACTACTTCAACAAACTTATTTGTTCGCTTAGCAATTGCAAGAGCTCTGTCCCATCTGTGCATTGAAATGTTCATTTTTACCGCTCGAAAAACACATCCACCTTGAATTAAAATTTCTTCAGCTTCTGTGGCTCTTCCTTGCAAAACGGCAATCATTGCATTTCTTTCCGCAGGGCTTTTCATCTTCTTAATTTTACCGAGAAACATGACACGATCAACGAGCGAAAGTGCTGCATATGCTTCTTGTGCTGCATCAACATCTCCGGCTTGAACAGCGCAAGCTGCACAAACAGCCCAGAGGTTTTGATCATTCATTGATCTGCAAATCTGTAAAACAACTTTCCAGTTACGATGAAGTTCAACAGCTTCATATATCATTACTAGGAAAGGTGAAATAGACGATGCACAAATAGCTCCATCTTTAGCCTTGATAAAAATGTGAATTCCATCAAATGAAATGATTTCAGCTGCGTCGAAAAGCATTCTCAATTCATTCTTTAACATTGGCATTAACTCAGGGGTGAAAAAGGCTGCACTTGGACAGCTATAAACTGTTAATTTATCTCCATTGCGAGCAAGAATGATGTCATGATTTGTGTGCCATTGGAAATCATCGACAAAATTAGCTAATTTTTCTGTTTCTATTGAAGGTGGAAGACGTGGGTTAGAGGCGACAAAACGACATACAGTTAAATCACCATTGGCATTAACAAAACCAAATCTGGCTTTGGTTTGTGTAGTGGCCTGATTTGTACGAATACAGCGGATATCTGATGGATGGCTGAGCGGGTCGGCAGTAATCATTTGACCAGTTGAAGTAGAAAATGCAAATATATGCTTTCGTCCATCAGGATTAATTGCTGCAAAAACTGCTGGCGAAACAGCAACCATATCCGATGAAAGTAAATCCCACTTGACGCGTGTATCGTTAATTCTTGATATTGTACGACCATCATATCCGATAATTTGAACACCTGATAAACTAATAAGGGCAAACATTGTTTGTGATTGAACAATTGCTCGTGGTGGCTCTTTGATATCAACTAAAACTGGAGTACCCCATTGACCACATTTGTAAATATATATTTTTTGCAAAGTTGTCGCAATTAAATTACTAAAGTTGAGATAGAAATTAATTAACGAATCTTGAAATTGGAGTGTTTCTGAAACGCCATTTTTGAGATCATAAACTGTTATTTGCTTTGGATTTTCAGCTATAATCTCGCAATCTCTATAAACTATCTTTTTACCAACAACAGTTACTAAATTACATGTTCCGTTTCCTGCAACAAGAGCTCGTGGAAGATTATTCGAGGCAATCATTGCAGATCCAGCAGGAATTTGAATTGATCCAAGCGGTCTTAGTCTGTTATCAGTTAAATAAAGTTGATTTGATGTTCCAATAAGACATAATTTCAAAGATGAGATAAAGCATACAGATGATACAGTAAATTCAAATTGCTTTGATTCAGCTAAAGTTCTTCCATCTGTATCAAAAATCCTTGCAAATCGATCTTCAGATCCAGTAATAATTTCATTTGTTGCTGGATCCCAATCACTGCATGTAATTAATCGTCTGTGAGCTCTGAATTGGGTTTGATCTTGTTTGAATGATGCTGAACGAACCGTTACCATTCCTCCATGCGTGAACATTATATATTTGCCTGTACAATCCCAATTAAGTGTTGTAATTACGGATCCACAGCTGGCGAGATTTGATCGGTTAATTCCGTTTCTACTCCAAATTTTAACTATTCCATCTTCACCTCCTGTTGCTATTGATGTACCATCAGGATTTATTTTCATGCATGTTACTCCTCCTTTATGTGCTGTTATTGTTTTTTCAACTCTCCAATTTGTTGAACATAAGTGAAGATTTCCATCAGAGCATCCTATTATGAAAGTATTTTGAACACTCGTATCGCGCGTTGAATCAATACATGAAATATGAGATTGTTTTAATACAAAAACATCATCGTCGTTATTTGTAATGTCGTCACCATTAATTGGATATTTACGAATTGCTCCCCCATCTACAGCAGTATAAAAATTCTTATCATCGAGACATATTGATGTAACCATTCCTTCCACACCTGGAAGTTTGCTGGCTTCTGTTTTCGAGAGGGATTTAATCTTCATTAATAAGTGTCCGTTTATATTAGTAAATCAACTTGAAAAAGTTTAGAATTTAATTGTTTTGGCCAAATAATTAACCTTAAATTTTCAGGTTTTCATGAAATTAAAAACGTATATTCTGAACTTTTAGGGCTTTTTATTTTCATTATAATATTATTAATTAAAAATTCAAATTTATTATCAATTGATTCAATTTTTTGCATAAAAATTTAAATAACGAATTTAACCGTTAATTTAACAAACGTTTTGTCGGCAAAACTTATGAATATGAATAAAAAATTGAAGTAATTTTATGCTTTTTACTTTCACCAAATTCAATATTTGCTTATAACTATAATTAATGAAACTTAAATAACTTTTTTTTTTGATTTTATATGAAATTTAAATCGAACGGTTCCTTCAATTTGCCATATTTTGGATCTTATGGGTTTAACCACAGATGATGCATTTGATTATAGTAAAAATTAATATAAAGAATAAATATCATTCATCATTTTTATATTATTTCTCCTTAAATTTCATGTCATACATGTATCTTCTCTTTCCTTACATTTTTAAAGCAAATAAATATACGAAATATTAAAAATAAATCTAAATTTTGATATTATAATTTGTTCGGCCAAATTTCTAGTTAAATAGCCACATTCAAATTGAATATATTAAACCATTTAAGCTTTGAAAATCTACACATATCAAAATCTTGATGCATTTCATTTCATTCCATTAAAATGCATCAATTTATAAGTATCCCATTTTATAATACCAACGACATTCGATCAACAATGTATCCCCAACAATATTATATTCCTAGGCAATATTTTTTAAATAGATTGAGGGATTTTCAAGATCTGGATGAAATCGAAGAATTAAGGCACTTCTTTTATAATCCTTTTATAATACAAAGGCAACGACAAATAGAAAGAGAAAATCTGTTGAAATTAAAAATAATTCTACAGCAAGAAGAAATGAGGAAAAGAGAAGAAAAAGGAAGAATTATAGAAGAAAGAAGAAAAATCGAAGAACGAAGAAAATATTTAGAAGAAAAGAGAATAGCTGAAGCAAGGAAAAGAATTATTGAAGAAATAAAAAGAAACCAAGAAAGAAAAAAAATCATTGAAGAAGTAAGGAGAATTGATGAAGAAATAAAAAAAAAAAAAGAGGAAATTATGAGATCAGACGAAGAGTACGCACGTGCACTCCAGGAAGAAGAATATGAAAAGTTAAAAATCAGTGATGCAAATATAGATAAAAATATTAATTGGAAAGTACAAACTAGTCATGATTCACAAATTTGCATAGAAAAAGAAATTGAAAAAGAGCTTCCACCAATAATAATACCAGAGTCTAGCAAAGATAATTCTCAATCTGCTGATTCAAATGATCTCTTAAAATTTGATGACTATCCTGATCCATAAAAAAACTCGTTATTCCTAAACAACGAAATGGTTATATTTTTTTAAAAATAAACTGAAATCAAAAGAACAATTATTGTTTTTAAAAAAATATTTCACTTTATAAATTCTAACTTTACTCATTTTATTAATATTTAGAATATATTTAATAAATTATATTTATATACATTTAAAATGAACATAAAATAAAAATATTAACATAGATATAGGCCAAAACAAAATTTTTTACGTATCGAAAATTGAATTTGTCAAAGAGAAAATTACATTCAAAATTTATTTTTTTAAAACAATTCTATTTTGATAAATAATAGATTTTTTAAATAATATAAATTAGATTTATATTCTAATATCATATAAAAATATAATTAAAATAATAAATTCAAATAAATTATAAAATTTAGTATATTTGTTTGAAGTTGTTCAATAAAATTTTTTTATTTGAAATTTCAAATAAAAAAACGTTTTATAGAAAAAAGATAAAATTTTCATTTAGTTCACTTCATTTTTTAATTTGTATGATTTTAAAAAGGAGGCTTGATTCAACTTGGAATAAGATTAAAGTTGTTGACGATAATGGAGAGATGGTAAACGCTTTTGAACTCGATCGCTATGGTAGGCTTACTACAAAATTCGAAAAGAAGACGCCAAGGAATATAAAATTGCTATTATCAAATACCATAGCAAAACAGAGTCAAACGAAGCCTTTTGTGCTTCCACAGATCTCACCTCCCCCGCTTCCAATGCCTATATTACCTCAAATCCAAAATAAGGGACAAAAGCTACAAATGCCCCAAATAAATTATATGCCTCCAGACCCTCTTATAAAAAAAGAACCCGTTTTTAAAGAAGAGCCTACTTTTAAAGAAGAGCCTCTTCTAAATGGAGATGCTCAAGACAATGACTATTCTGACGGCTTTGAATCATCGCCAATTTATTTTAATAGCGACGATTTTCAATTTGATGAATTTTATGAAAGTTTCGACATTTTCGAAGCTTTTACTGAAGATGCTACCTTTTAATTTATTTTATAATCCAAAATTTATATATATATTGAAGATTATTAATTTGCTATTACGATTACCTTTTATATATCGTAATTTTGCATATATATTATTAATTTTCAAAATTTTAATTTTAATAATTATTTTGATCACTATATGACCTACCTTTTATATGGCATATTTTGATTAAAAATTTTAATAATAAATATTTAATAATAATAATAGTTTTATTTATTTATTTTTTTTATTCAAAGCAGTTTTTACTTATCTCCTTAAATCATATTCAATATCATATTAGCGAGGAAAGGTAATATATAGTTTAATAAAATTATAGGAAAAGCAAAACATATTACTGCATTTTATTCATTTTCTTATATTAAAAAGATCCATATCAAAATAAAAATATTATATTTATAAATAATAGTAATTAACAAATAAAACAAACCGAAAAACTTTCTTCTATTCATTTTTGTGCAATAAATTATTTCTTACATAATATTTGATACAAGCAAACAAATTATTTTTGTCAGGCAATAATTTGTAAAATTTGGCCATAGGCTGCCCTAATATGATAGTCTTGGGGAATCTTTTTTCAATTAACTTACAAATAAACGTATTCAATCCAGATGCAGATTCTATATTATTATCAACTTCTTCAGAAGAGTTGAAACGATTAAATTTTTGACATATATTTTCATAATCATCAGAAAATATGAAAAGTACCAAAAGTGTATCAATTAAAACAATTGGTGGTGATCCAACAGATTCATAGAATGACAAGTCAAAAGGACAATTACTAATCATCATGTTATTCTCGTCATTCCAGAAGGAAATTGATGGATAATATCGAGCGAAATTTTCCATAACTCCACAAGAAATATGTAATATTGAATTAAATAAGAATTTTTTATGATTTTCAAAAATATTCATACTAATTGAGTCAGAGAAGTCAATATTGTCATCATCGTATTCATCATTATTAAAGATATCATTTGAATAATACTCTGTTTGATTTGAGCTAGATATATTTTTAATATTACATATATGCTTGATGTCATGATAGTCTTGTAGGTGTTCGAAAAGGATTCTTAAGAACCACTGTAATTCGGGAACCGTTGAAAAAGTAAAATCGTCGAATTTTCCAGGAATTGAAACAATACATAAATAACGATAATTTTTTATCAAATATAAGACAAACGACTCGACCAAACTTCTCTCTTGATTTTTAACGGATATGCTTAAATGACTCTGCGCTTGTCTCTTCATGTCCTTCAGCTTTTGGTTTTGAGCTGCCTGGATATTGAAGGCGCTTTCAACGCACAAATAAGGAATGAGAACGTATGGATTAACGGTCGTTATCGTTGGAATAAAATCGGAACTTTTCTTAAAGACACGGGATGTCCAGATTGTCTCCTTAAACACGTTATTATGGAAAAATTTTATGTAGGTCGTTTCGATGCCCAAATATGAAGGCGAAAACAAATTGAATGCATTGGTGAATTTGGTAGTGGTGAAAAGTTGGAACGATACAGAAAAGTTGGGGTTGGCGGTTGAATAAAAAGTGCTCACTTGTGGAACTAGTGAAAAAGTGGAATTGGATAGCGGTTGCACGTTAGAAGAAGAAATTGACGAAAGAGCCGAAAAGGGCGAAAATTGAGTGAAATGTGATGTGAAATT
The DNA here is from genome assembly GCA_039105265.1 of Tritrichomonas musculus. NCBI lineage: Eukaryota > Parabasalia > Tritrichomonadida > Tritrichomonadidae > Tritrichomonas > Tritrichomonas musculus. The sequence goes on from JAPFFF010000012.1 coordinate 594,666, forward strand.
TGAGTTCTGAATGAATCGATAATTGGTCACATAGGCATTGATTTCGACATTGAAAATTACAGGATTCTCACCAATCTTCTCAATCATGTATTGAATTTGCTCCTTCGGATTGGGAATGTCTGAACATATAAAATAACCGTCAATTAACGGTCGTGATTTGATGTTGGAGTCAGGTGAAACAAAGTCTATGAAAATTTGCTTGCTCGGCTCTTGAGTGGGACCATTCGTGGAAAATAGTACAATTTCTGAGAATAAATGGTCGTCTCCATTCAATTGTTGTATTAAATGATCTATGGGATTCTTCCCGTCTTCGCTCTTTTTAGGAACTTTACGTGCAATGGTTGAAGGTTCATCAGTGCTATTAAGACTACTTTTTAACGTTTTGATAAACTTTTCAAGCGTTTCATAATGTGTAACATAATTGGCTGGATTACGTAAATTAATAAGACGAAAGACTTTTTGCTCTTCATTTTTATATGAAAAATTAAATGTAAAAATATCACTGCTTTTTTCAGAATTTTCTTGTTCATTTTCGATTGTGAATACATAAGATATATAATTTTTATGAATAACTACTAGTATGAATGATTGCATGGGTTTGAGCGACTTTATTGCGATCAATAAATATTCTTTTAAGGTTTCTAGTTTTTCTGGATGAACACACGTATCAATAACAAAAAAAAGTGTATAACAGTATGACGGAGTTATAATTAAATTAGGATCATTGTTAGTAGGTAAAAATATATTCGATCGATGGTCAAAATTATGATTTCCGAGTAGTTGTCTGTATATCATTGAACTTGGCTGAGATGATTTAACAAAATTTTGCTCCATTGATTGTGAGAAATTATATTTTAATTGATTAAATAATATATTACAACTTTCTGAATTATTGGGTTCCGATGATTTGCAAATTTGAGATTCAATATTTTTAACATTTGATGATTTGAATGTTTTTGAACACCAAGCGCACTTGTATTTATTCTCTCCTTCATGCATTGTATGCTTATCAATATATCTTTTGCAATAAGGACAGCATTCAGGCGGTTCAGTATAAACAAAAGTTGAATCATAATTTTCAAAAGGAAAGTATTGAACAATAACTGGTATAAAATTAGCTGGATTTGTCGAAGTTGGCCAAATTTTTAAAGATGAATACATTCTATCATAAATTTTATAAAATTTATTAAAAATTGAAAAAGTTATCTGATTGAACGAATTGTTTTTAAGGAGGTAGTTTATTATGTCTCTGATATAGTTATGACTATTTTTTTTTGTATATGAATATATCTTTAAATTTGCAATACAATTCTAAAAAATAAAAAAGAAATAAAGATTTTTTAAAAATCTATTTTTTTCGTATTTTTTTGATAAAATAACGGTTTTCATTTTTTTAAGAAACGGACTAAATCGTTAAAAAAAAAGCGTCAATTACATCGAATTCGCCAAATTCCTTAAGTTTTCAAAGATCTTAATACAGTGCGTGCAAAATTATCCCAAACCCTCATTTTCTTGTATGCAAAAAAAAAATAATTTGAATATCATATGACATTTCAGAAAAAAAAAAAAAATACTGATTCGTAGGTGAACATAGAAAATCGCATGCACATTTCAGAAATCTTTTGTGTAATCAATTTAAAATGAATGATATTCTATTTGTAATTTGCCAAATAATTGCTATACGAGTACAGAAATAGTTTTTTAAGTGCAATTAAGTAAAAAATATAAATTAATTTTTAAACCATTCCTTTTTTTATTCTAAATTTCGTATTTTTGATAAGAACTTTTTGAATAGTGGACTCTGGTAACTCAAAATAAAAAATTAGGGCCAAATATAAATTCAAATTTAAAATGAGACTCCAACCTCGTACCTATTATAAATTCATATTTTTTCTGGGGTAAAACGCTATTAAAAAAATAACAAAAAAACTAATAGAGCGTTTTTTTCATTTTTAAATTTTTGTACTAATATTATCATATGAAATATTTCAAAATTAAAACATATCAAAAAAAGCTTTCTATTAGTTTTTTAAAATTTGGTTTTTATATATATTTTTAAAATTAAAAAAATCCAATTTCTTTTATAAAAGCCTGGAGTCTCGGTTAAATTTATTATTTTCAATTGAAATGAAATGCTTTTAAGAAGGTAAGGAATTGTTTGTGTTCGTAATTATTGATTGTTTTGGAATTAACATCATTAAAAGATTTACATTTTAAAATAATTACTTCAAAAAACTTAATATTTATAAAGATATATTTGAATTTTTAACTTCGAAAAAGGAGTGACTACCCCCTTAAAATACCAATTTTTAGAGTATCTTTTTGATTTGCACACACAAGATTTCATATGATATTACAACTAATTTAATTATTAAAATGCGGATCATTGATTCATGAAATTTAAATCTAACTTAATACTTTTACATAATATTACTTTTTTTCAATGTAATAAATGACATATGCTAATACCTACATACTTAAATATGCATATTTGCATTTATTTCATTATTTCCCCCAAAACAACTCATCTATTTTCTCTTAAAACTAAAAATCATTAAAAACTTTTTCAGTTAAAATTTTAACGATTTCTTACTCAAATTTATAATTATATAAGTAGGCACTTATCATCATCGGATTGATATGAATTATTATCATCAACATTGCGACCATAAGCACGCTCTTTTTCTTTAAGCATGTTCCGATATTCTTCGCTTCCTTTATATGATGAATCTTTTTTCTCTTTTCTATCAATTTCCCTTAATTTATCAGGTGCTCTTTCACTCCAGTTAGTTGACATTTTCAATAATGAAATAATGCTTTTAAAACTATATTTGTAACTTTTTATTTCAATTGTGAGTTTCAAATAACATGTCATAAATTCATCTCAAAAGTTTGTTCATGTAACTTTTTTGTTTAGATGACATATTAAATTTCAAAATGATATCACATATATAACCTGTTTGCAGAATTAAGGTTATAAATTGAGAAAATCTCCTAATCTAATATTTTTTTTTTGGGAGATATTTTTTGCCCCCAATCTCTTGACCCCGTAACGTACTTCAGAAAAAATCGGCGAGAACTGTTTTGCACTTTTGTGAAAAATACAATGAGTGCATTAAAAGTAAAAATCAAAAAGTTAAAATAATTTCATATTGATCAAATTTTTGTCTAATAATATAATTTATTTAAAAATAGGCTCATTTAAAAGAGATTCTGTCGTTGAATAAACCACAAAATTCTGCTGAAATCTTTTCAAATATTGATCAATTTGTGATTCCATCTTATTAGGCGTAATTGAATCGTTCTGTGAAAGAATTTTGAAGAAATAAAATGTAAATATACCATAATCTGTACCTCCGACTGACGTTTCTTTAACTGTTTCAGACTGTCGTACTGTTGAAAATACCATAATATTTGGAGGAAATTTTTTTCCACTGTTTACACTTGCTTGTAAGTTATATATATGGCTGCTATGACAACAATCACTTAAAAGGTAAACTTTACATGATTCTGACTTTTTTGAATTGATTAAATCATCAACCAATTTATCATCAAAAAGATAATTATCATCAAAAATAAGAGCTTCATCTTTGATTTTTAATCCGTCTTCATTTTTAGCATCGTCACAAGCGCTATGTCCGATGTAGTAAATAAATAAATATTCTGTCGTTTTTTGTAGAAAATTTTTAAAATATTTCATATATTCAATAGACCTAGAATTATGTATAAAATATATATTGAATCCAATCTTTTTCATATAATTAGCAACTGTAATCGCATCGTTTAAAGGGCCAACGCCAAGCGAATATTCTGGTTTTGTATAGGTATTACAACAAATAAATACAGCTCGAGTTAAACATTTTGGAAAAGATTGCGATTTTTTTAAATCTACACCAAGATTTTCTAACTCTGCTTGATATTGTTCAATCGATCCTTCTTTATGAAAATTTCTCCAGTCATCTAGAGAAAAATTGAGTCCAAGTTCTGTTAGAATAGGTAAATATGCTTTTTCTGAGGCATCTTTCGTTTTTTTACTGCAGATATTACCCATACAAAGGGCTGATGATTTAAGAATTTTATTTTTCTTTGTACAAATTTACTTCTTTTTATTCATGAATATAGCAATTAATTATAAAATAAACAAATATATATATATTATATATAATATATTAATAATATAGATTAGAAATGATTGAATTGATTCATTCATGGAGAAAAAAGTATTTTCAATTTTAAATAATTTTGAAAAAGTTGCTACATTTAAAAAATAATCTTTTTCTGAGATATAAAAAATAAACTATACATTTTTGAATCTCGTTATATCTGATATTTCAAAAGGGTAAGAAAAATTGAATTTGAAAATGATTTAGTATTGAATAATAAATTTCAATGTCAAGTAATATTTTTGCATGCCTAAATGAGTCTTTAAATAAATAAAAGCAGTAAAAAAAATGAAATTAATATTACGATCAATAATTTGAAAGATGTTTCAGAAATTTATCATTAAAATTGATATAAAATAATAGGTTATAATGTAATTTATTTCTGATTATATCTCCAGAATTTAGTTACAAGCCATGATGCATAAATCATATATATTATTTATCTTTCAAAATAATCTTAAGAAAGATAATTGTAAATTAGGAAAACATAATTCATCGAGTGAAGTCTGATATTGGTCATTTTTTCCCTTAAACATTTTGTATATTACCAAATAAGTTATATAAATCAATTCTAATAAAATATTTATACTTTTTCATATTTTTAATGATATAATAGAGGTATATAATTTTGGTTAAAACAATAATTCAATCTTTTTAAAAAGTTTTGTATTATAAATATTGATAGAAAACTTTGAAAGAAAAAATAAAATTGAGAAGAATAATTGAATAAAAAAATTATAATTGTTTATTTATATATTAATTAATAAATAATAAGATGAATATCGAAAACGGCGACCTTGAAAGCCTATTCTTCAATACGACGGACTTCAAACTTCAAAAGAAGAGTATTGGTGAAGGTGTTTTTGGAAAAGTATACATAGGCAGACATATCGAAGATTCTAAACGCTATGCTGTGAAAGTTCTTAAAAGTGAAAGTGGTTTTGATGGTCATGATCAAATGCTTCTCATGAGAGAATCACTTATACTTCATAAACTAAGACATCCATGCATTGTAGAATTCAAAGGACTTAACTTCCGCTCGTTTCATGATCCTTCAATCTTCTCACCATCAATTATCACGGAATACTTATCGCATGGCTCATTAAAAAAGATATTAGATGATGAAAAGAAATCTCGTGCTGATCTCTGTTGGACATCGACCAAGAAATATCTTAATCTTCTTGGGATATCACGAGCAATGAAATATTTACATTCACACAATGTTATTCATCGAGATTTAAAACCAGAAAACATCCTTACAGACGACAATTACTATCCGCGTGTTTGCGACTTTGGATTATCGCGCTTTTTTTCAGGCACTCCCAGTAACGGCTGCAAATTGACCATGACAGGTCAAATCGGAACACCACTTTACATGGCGCCAGAATTATTTGAAGACGAATGCCACTACGGTCCGGGCGTTGATGTTTACGCATTTTCAATGATCATGTTTGAAATTGTGACCGGCGAAGTTCCATTCAAAGAACTTGGAAACATTTCAGGAGTTTCACTTGGTATAAAAGTGTCAGGTGGCTATCGTCCGACTATTCCGAAACATGTTCCAGAGGAAGCTGCATCATTAATGAGACGCTGCTGGAGCCACAAAGCAGAAGAAAGACCTTCATTTGAAGAGATAATTGAAGAACTTTTGAGAGAGAAGGGAATCATTGGAGAAGACGTTGATGAAGACGAAATTCAAGATTACATTGAAAATCTTGATGATAAAGAGAAAGAACAAGAAGAAAAACTTAAACAAAAACAAGACAAAAGTAAAAGTAAAAGTGAAGATGAAGGATCTAAGGAATCAGAATCATCAAATAAAAAATTCCAAGAAGAAATAAATAAACTTAAGAAAAAGTGCCACAAACTTCAGAAAGAACTCAAAGATAAAGAGAACCGCTACCAAGAAGACATTCAAAACATGAGAAAAAAGCTTGAAATGTCACAGCTGTCACAGGACTATTTTTCACGAGGTGTTTGCAGTTTCTTTGGTAACCAAGACGAAAGGAACGACAAAGAAGGATTTTCGTATCTTCTGCAGTCATCCGACTCAGGAAACAGCCATTCGTCGTTCATTCTTGGACTTCTTTATGAAAATGGCGAAATTGTGGAAGGAAACAGTGACAAATCGATTTTTTATTATCAACGCTCAACATCACAAGGGAACACATACGGGCTGACTCGACTAGGCATATGCTATTGTTATGGCTATGGTTTTGAAGAAAATTATTTGAAAGCGATTGAATACTACAAGAAAGGAACAGAACAAGGAAACACATACTCAATTAATTACCTTGGCTTTTGTTATGAAAAAGGACGAGGAATTAATCACAATTATTTGAAAGCGATTGAATACTATAAGAAATCAGCCAAACTTGGAAACTCAAGAGCAATGTGCAATCTTGGCATTTGCTATAGTGAAGGACTAGGAGTTGCACAAAGTTACTCTAAAGCGATTGAATATTATGAAAAATCAGCCAAACTTGGTGACTGGTATGCACTATGCCGTCTTGGCTTTTGTTATGAAGAAGGACTAGGAGTTGCACAGAATTACTCTAAAGCATTTGAATATTATGAACAATCAGCCGAACTTGGAAACTCAACAGCAATGTGCAATCTTGGCCATTTATATAGAGAAGGACTAGGAGTTGCACAGAATTACTCTAAAGCATTTGATTATTATGAACAATCATCCAAACTTGGAAACTCAAGTGCGACTAATTGGATTGGAGTTTTTTATGAACATGGACATGGAGTTAAACAGAATTACTCCAAGATGATTGAATATTATGAAAAAGCAGCCAAACTTAAGGAACCGTTTTCACTACTCAACTTAGGCTTTTGCTATGAAGAAGGACGAGGAGTTAAACAAAATTATTCTAAAGCATTCGAATATTTTAAAAAATCAGCCAAACATGGAAACTCGGATGCGATTGATTGTCTTGGCGTTTACTATTTAAAGGGATGGGGAGTTGAACAAAACGACTCCAGAGCATTTAAGTATTTTGAGAAATCTGCCAAACTTGGAAGCTCGTATGGATTATTCTACGTTGGTCTTTTCTATGAAGAAGGACTAGGAGTCAAAAAGAATAAATCGAAAGCTATTGAATATTATTCTAAATCAGCCAACCTCGGAAATGAAGAAGCGAAAGCGAGTCTAAAGAGACTTAACAAATCACACTGAAATTGAATACAATTATATAAAACATTAAATCCAAAACACTTATCATTAGTGAATATATTTTGAATCAACAATAAACGAAGAGAAAAGACATGAATACAAATTGGATCTGTTTACAATTAAAAATCACACTTTTTGAAATCAACTGAAAAAATTGTGACATCATTTCACCAATTCAATGTAAAATAAAGTCAATACAAATCAACTTTTTTTAAGTTTTTCAAAATCCAATTCTGATCTTCAAATATGCTTGAAATCATGGCATGAATAGCTGACAATGATGAAACTAGAACGCAACATGAACATGCAGTATATCATTCAAAAAGTAACAATAGTATACAATATGATGAAGTTGAAAAATATGGTAATTCAAGCTTGGCCAATCTTAATTTTTTTTTTAAAAAATTGACCTTTTGTATTTGATTTAGAAAAAATAAAAATATCTTTTTCTCATTTTAATTTTATTTTAATAAAAATATATAATTATGGTTAATAAACAATATTATAAATGAAAACATCTGTTAATTTAATCGATCTTTAATAAATCCTCAATAATTGACCAGATTTGATTTCTTTGTTTCTTGAAATTGAACAGAGGAATATACTTAATCTTTAACCAACAACTTGCTTAGCATATGAATATTATTTGGTATTAAAATCTGAAAAATATAACAAATTTCAAATTTAATTTATCTAATTGAAAAAGTCGTATCGTTAATCAAAATTTCCATAATAGCATTTTGATGAACTTAATGGATCAAGAATTCGCATTAAGTTTAATTAACTTTAAAAGCATCCCATTTGATAAATATGATACCAATTTTAAATTTATCGTAAATGGAAAACGATATGTTACAAGTCGAATTGTTGCTGATCTTCTTTCTCCAATTATCAGAAAATTCCATTTCCAAGATTCAACGACTGACGAGTTTATTATTAATACTCAACAAAGGAAAAATCTAAAATCTGATAACAAAACAGATTATTTTGATGAATTTCTCTCACTTTGTCAATTTGATCCCCAACAAATAGATGAGACACGCAGGAACTATTATAAAGAATACTTTCTACAACTTGGTAACATTTCGGAATATTTACGACTTGCAGATATTAAAAATTCAGAAATGACGCCAGAAAATGTTCTCGAGCAATTATTAATTGTAAGTTATTACGTAGACCAAGGAAAGACTCAGGATTTCTTTGACAGTGAACAAGTCAACGAAATGATAAAATTCTCATCAGAGCATTTTGATGAACTTCCAAAAGAAAAATTAACAAAATTGAATGCAACCATAATTGAGAGCATTATTAACGTTCCAACATTGAAAATTGAAGAAGAAGATAATCTTTTTAATTTCATCCTTGAATTATATTCAAAAGATCACCAATATTCATCATTATTTGAACATGTTATTTTTCAAAATTTGAGTGAAAAAGCACTTTCAGAATTCATCGACCATTTTAACATTGAATTCATGAACACATCTTTATGGAAAAATATTTGTAAATGCCTTCTTCCTTCAAAGAAACCAAAAATAAATAAAGAAAGATTCACAAAACAAGCTAAATTAAGTTTTGAAATTGAAGGAATCATGAAGTATTTGAACCAAAATTCAAGTGGAAACATTCATGACAACGGAACAATTAACATCACATCTAACTCAATATTGAGTGGTAGTTACAATCCAAAAAATCTTGTTGATTATAATAATAATAACAATTGGTATGCATCAGAGAACAAGAAAGATGCCGAAGTTGTTTTTGATTTTAAAGATATGCTGATTCAAGTTTCAAGTTATTCAATCAAATCAATTCATTCAGGTCCAAACAGGAACCATTTGAGAAATTGGGTGATAGAAATATCAAACGATGGGAATGAATGGGAAGAAATTGATAAACGTGAAAATGAATCTAGTTTGAATGGATCGAATTTCATTAAAACATTTGCTGTTCAACATATTAAATCATTTTGTCGTTTCGTTAAGCTTCGTCAAACAGGACCAAATTGGTTCAATAATTATACAACGAATATCAACACAATTGATTTCAATGGCAAATTTAAAAATAAATAATAACATATTAAAAATGTTTAATTGTAAAGGTAAATATTTAACTCTCACTGAAAATCAAAACGAAGCAATAACACAAACTTTTCTAGCAATCATTTACTATGAAGGTTGAATGCTGCAACTCAAAAATTTCAGATATTAAAAAATGAATTTTATGAAATAAAAAAAGTTTTTGTATTCATTAACTCATTTATATAAAATTATATATATGTTTTCTCGATCTCTATTTTCATTTTTTAATTATATATATAAATAGAAAAAAAAAATATAATCAAGATACTCCAAATTCCAATAAGTGAGAATTTTTCTGTTTTTTTTTTTTTTTTTTTTTTTTTTTTTTTTGGTTACTTTCATGATTATCATCTAAATTTTCAGAAAGGTTTTTTCTCTTCTCAAATATTAGGAAGTAAAGGAAAGGACCAAAAATACCAGAGACAATAACAAAGCAGCACAAACATCGTTTAATGCATGATAAATGAAATTATTAGAATAATAAAATCTTATTTTGTATTTGTTTGGTTTATATATATAAATAAAAGAGCAAAGCGCTATGTAAATTATTATTTGTTTTATTAAAATTGATGGTTTATGTAAAATACATTTCTTAATGATGGTGGAACCATAATTATGAAATAACATTCATCAAGCAATGAATAAGGAAATGATTTCAGTTTTGATCCTTCTGAAATTTCAACAATTTTAATATTTTCACAAAAGAAAAATGCATTTTTATATATTTTGGATACATTAGGAGGAATGATAATGTCATTGATATCTGAATCTGAAAATGTATATTCTTCTATATTTTGTAAATTTGAATTAGGTTGAAATTTAACTTTTCTTAGATATTTACAATTTCGGAATGCAAATGATGAGATGACTTTGATATTTGATGGAATACAAATTGTTTCAATGTCTCGTCTAACAAAAATAAGAGTATCAAATTCTTCTTGATTTTCATCACTTTTACCAAGTAAATATTTATCATCTTTAAATATAAAGTTATCATTCGATGGTGAAATTATAATTTTATTCAATTTTTCGGTATCAGCACACCATCCTTCTTTCAATTCTTTCAAACTTGATGGGAAATAAATTTCTTCAATATTTAAGCCCCAAAATGCATATTCTTCAATTGTTTGTAAATTTGAATTAGGTTGAAATTTAACTTTTCTTAGATATTTACAATTTCGGAATGCATGTGATGAGATGACTTTGATATTTGATGGAATACAAGTTTATTCTATGTCTCGTCTAACAAAAATAAGAGTATCAAATTCTTCTTGATTTCCATCACTTTTACCAAGTAAATATTTATCATCTTTAAATATAAAGTTATCATTCGATGGTGAAATTATAATTTTATTCAATTTTTCGGTATCAGCACACCATCCTTCTTTCAATTCTTTCAAACTTGATGGGAAATAAATTTCTTCAATATTAGATCTCGAAAATGCATATTTTTCGATTGCTTGTAAATTAGATTTTTTATGAATTCTTACTTTTCTTAGATTTTTACAATTGCGAAATGAACCTTGCCCTATTTTGGTAACACTTGATGGAATTGTGATTTCCATAATATTTGAATATGCAAATGTATATTCATCAATTGTTTGCAATCTAGAATCAGGTTGAAATTCAACTTTTCTTAGGTAATGACAATCGTTAAACAAAAATCTGCCTATTTTGAAAACACTCGATGGAAAAATGAATTCTTTAACATTTGATTCTTCAAATGCATGATCTTCAATTATTTGTAAATTAGAATTAGGCTGAAATTCAACTTTTGTTGTAATATAACAATGATGGAACGCATGTGATGAGATGATTTTGATATTTGATGGAATACAAATTGTTTCAATGTTTCGTCTAACAAAAATAAGAGTATCAAATTCTTCTTGATTTTCATCACTTTTACCAAGTAAATATTTATCATCTTTGAATATAAAGTTATCATTCGATGGTGAAATAATAATTCTATCCAACTTTTCAGTATATTTACGCCATCCTTCTTTCAATTCTTTCAAATTTGATGGAAAATAGATTTCTTTAACTCTGCTAAGCATTCCCACATTATAAATAACTTTCACTGCTGAGTCTTCCACAAAGTTTATTATCGTTGCATCTATATTAATATTAATGCTGGAAATTAAGTAATCTGTTGATTCATGTATAACAGTTCTTGGAATAGTAAGTTGTTCATTTGTGCTGTTAACTTTTATTAATGAAGCTGTCTTATTTGTTTTATCAATTTTGAATCTCATTTCTTTTGATTCATCTTCTATGGTTTCCCCTAGATAAATTTTGATTAATTCAACATCTCCTTTCACACATGCACGATGAAGTTCTCGTTTTATTTCTTTATATTCTTTTTTTGATCGAAGATTATTGGAATGCATGAAAATATCAAGAATTTCTTTCTTTTTTTCCTCTGTCATTATGCATTCCTTATATTTCTCTATTGGAATTTTGAACAATTCCGATTCAGGTGTGGATCTTGCAACATGTTTTCTTTCCATTTATTATAATTTTATGTAAAAAAATAAAAACTCTGAAAAAATGGAAAATTTTATGAGAGTTTTTTTCCAAAAAAAAATTTTTATCCGAAATATCGATATTTCCCCGAAAAATAAAAAAATTCTGAGGAAAGTTCTTTTTTCAGAAAATTTCAACCGCAAATTAGAAAATTCTCATTTTTCCAAAATTATTTAATCAATTTTCATGATAACTTTTTGTGAAAATAAAAGTTCAAATAATTCAAAAAGTGAAGTATACATTTGTTTTGTTCTAACTTGAAACAGGTAAAAAAGTTGCCAAATATCATTTTTTATTTAATAGTCAAATTCATGCATTTGATATTACAAATAACTTGGAATGTGATAGTGCATGTGATATTTTATGCCCAATGAATAATATCATGTAGATAATTACATACTGATTCATGAACATTCGCTTTGACATGTTCAAAATTATCTTTCGTAACTTTGATGTTCAATTCTTCTTCTTTCATTTGGTCGTTGCAAATATACATATGCTTTTCAATATCTGTTTCTGTTTCAATTTGAAATGCTTTTCGTGATATTCCAACAATGAATTCTCGTTTTGAACATTGTCGCTCATTGAACATGTCACCTCCACAGACAAAAAGGACAAGTAAATCTTCTGTTGGAAATTTTTCGTTGATTTCATTTTTGAGTCGATTGCAAACAAACTGGAAATCGATTAAATCGATTTGTGATCCATCCCAGGTATCAATGACGATGTGAACTATTTCTTCATTCCCTGACTTTTGTGAATTGTGTTCCTCACATGCAAGTCTTGACATTTCACATCGATCTTCAAATCCTATCGCTGACTCACCGTATTTCAATGAAACAAAATAGTCTGATTTTGGACTGATGATTCCAAGAAGAGTGTCAATTTTGCGTTCTTTTGAGAGGAAACTTGCTGCAATGTCCAGAAGCTTAAGATGTCCTTTATGTATTTGATTTTCTTGTTATTTAATGGAAGAGGAAGAGAAAAATTAGGTTTTATTGATATGAAAGGGATATTCCGATCTAAAAATGAAAGAATTGATGTTGAATGACTTATAATGATATTTTCATAGATGTATTGAATAAATTCATAATTTTTTTCATTCATTTCATGATAAATATCTTCACAATTAATGAGAATTTCTGGTGATTTTAATTCTGTCATTAAAATATCTTTAACTTCTGTATATTGAATTTGTTTGTTTTCTTTATTACTATTACATAATTGAATAATTTTATCTAACATTTCATTATTTGTATATTTTCGTAAATATTTGCATAAAAATTGAATGATATGGCTAAATGAATTAATATTTGATGTGTCTTTTTCTTTGGATTCAATTGAATTGAAATCTGAAATAAAAGGAAGAAAATCATGATCGACAAAAATGTTTTTCGGATTCAGACTGGAATGAGCAAGAGAATGAGAATGAAGATAATTAATTCCCTGGAAAATTCGATTCATCGAAGTGTGGACATATATTGATGTGATTTCAGATGTACTAAATTTCAAATAGTCTTCAAAATTACCATTACTTATAAATTCATAGACAAATCCAACAATATTTTTGTTGCTTTTCACAAATCCATAAAATTTGGTCAAGCATCGATGTGAATATTTTGAACAAAAATTGATTTCTTTTTTAAAATTCTCTTGATTTGCAATTTTTTTCATCATGAAAATGAAGAGACTTTCTTTATGCATCACAAGAGAATATTTAACTTCTGAATTTGAATGAAGTATTCTCAAAATAATAAAATCTTGTTCTTGGAATGTGTAATTCTTGTTTTGATGTTCTATTTCGTTAATATCATTATAAATTTCTGATTGTTTGGTTTGATAATTAGCATCATTATGACTGAAACTTTTGGAAACTATCAAGTTTTCAAGTTTATTTTTGATTTCAATTTCATTATTTTGTGAATATGGTTCATAAAAATATTTCTTGATGAAAAAAATGCTGAATTATGATATAACTCATATGTGATTAGTTTAAATTCTTTTAGTGTATTTAATAAATAATCTGCTATAATTTGTTCAAAAAGATTATCTTGGCTTGAGTAAACTTCATATAATGATAAATAATGAAATTGAAAGCTGGAATATATTTTTTTCAAAATTGGATTCTCAAAATTATCAATTCGTGATTGAATTTTTGAAGGAAGATTTTGAAAACTGACATCAATTGTTTTGAAATTTTGCTCAATTAACTCACAGTTTTCTTTGGATTGAGGATATTTTGACGAAGAAAGTGAAAAGTATTGATAAGCAATGCTGGTATTTTTCACAAAGTATTCATTACCTTCATAATACATCCTTCCAAGGTAGTGCTGCGCTTTCGGATAATTATGATTCGCTGACAAACAAAGTAATTGAAATGCTTTGCGATCATCTTTTTGAATATTTTTGCCTTCGTAATGTAATATTCCAAGTTCACATTGTGATCGTGGATTTTCTGATTTAGACAATGGAATCAAAATACTGTTAAATAGTTCTTTGTTAAAAAATTCATGATAATCGATATAAAACTCAACAATCAATTTAGTAATCGAAGGACGAGATTCTGGATTTGTTTTCGTGCACTTATAGCAAATATCTTTGATTTTCTTGAATTCTTCTGGAATGACTTCAAAATTGAATTCACTTTCATTGGTTCCTTTTTTAGGTGGATATCCCCCCGTCATTATGAAAAAGATTGTCAGTCCAAGCGAATAAATGTCTGATTTTATTGTATAGATTTCGTCTGGCGCTGTATAAAGAGAAAACGTATATGTTCCTGTGATTTCAATATCTGATCTAATCATACGATCGAAATCAATAAGAACAACTGTGTCATTCGAATCAATCATAACATTGTTCGGTTTCAAATCTCGATATATGAATTTGTGATCATGAAGATACTCAAGAACAAGCATGATCTCGATAATTATTTTCATTCTTTTTTCATATTCGACTTCTGGTTTGATGAAATCACTAAGCGTGCATCCACTGATGAATTCAATTGCTATCGTATTGTTCTGCGAATGATTGAAAGTTCCAAAGAATTTTGGTAAAAATGGATGGGATATTTGCGATAAATTGGCACTTTCTCGTTCTTGTAATTTTGAATATTCTTGAGCATCAAAGAAACTTTTGCCTATAAATAATATGTATTCCCTTACATTATAGAATAATTTAATATGCGATGTAAAAGTTCTATTAATAGTCTTCAACTCAATGCATTCTTCTTTCTTCATTTCTTTCTTTTCATGTGCATTTTCTTCATATAAGTTGAATTTCTCGACTCTGTCTGAAAATGTTAAATGATAATTTCTTTTCAATAAGTATTTTAAAAGGCATTCTTTGATGATATTCCAAAAATCATTTATCATCAAATCTTTATTTTTCATTTGAATTTTCTTAAAATTAACGTATAATGAATTGATAAATTCTTCATTTTTATGCCAAAATAGCAAATATAATCATAAATTAAACAATCAGCCAAAAATAGAAATTCAAGTGCGAGTTTTTATGAACATGGACATGGAGTTAAGCAGAATTACTCCAAAATGATTGAATATTATGAAAAAGCAGCCAAACTTAAGGAACCGTTTTCACTACTCAACTTAGGCTTTTGCTATGAAGAAGGACGAGGAGTTAAACAAAATTATTCTAAAGCATTCGAATATTTTAAAAAATCAGCCAAACATGGAAACTCGGATGCGACTGATTGTCTTGGCGTTTACTATTTAAAGGGATGGGGAGTTGAACAAAACGACTCCAAAGCATTTAAGTATTTTGAGAAATCTGCCAAACTTGGAAGCTCGTATGGATTATTCCACGTTGGTCTTTTCTATGAAGAAGGACGAGGAGTCAAAAAGAATAAATCGAAAGCTATTGAATATTATTCTAAATTAGCCAATGGATTCGAAAGAATAAATAATCAGAGAAATGAATAATAAAATAAATTTCTTTGAGTACATCGAGATATGAATTCAAATCATTTTAAGTTTTCTATAGTAAAAAAAAAATTGCTTAAATAAATATTACTTTAGTTCTTATTAACAGCTCTTAATGAAAAGTAGTTTTTTGAAAATTTCAAATATAATGAAATTGACAGAAAAAAGATTTGAATTTGTGACCAATCAAATCTAGGCATTTATAAAATGAACTTTGATCAACTAAATCATTATTGTTTTGAGATATTATCAAAAAAAAAAAAAAAAAAAAAAAAAAAAAAAAAAAAAAAACACCAATGATTTTATTCTTGATTTCACAACTAGCCAATGCTTGATAGGAATTACTTTATCTTTTGAATTATTAAAAAAGATCTTTTTTTATTAAAATACAATTGATTGGAAGATTCTTTATTTAGTAAAATTTTTAAAATTAGTTATATGATTTTTATGCAGTCAAAACAATTTAAAATCTGATAATTTTTGCTTTTGACGGAAGATATAAATCACTAATTGAAGTTATAGAAGAAGGAATTGTGATTTCTCTCAAAGAAAAACATCCACTGAAAGCATGATTTCCAATTGACGTTACAGAAGAAGGAATTGTGATTTGTGTCAATGACGAACATGCATAGAAAGCATGATTTCCAATTGATGTTATAGAAGAAGGAATTGTGATTTGTGTCAATGAAAAACATGAATAGAAAGCATAATTTCCAATTGATGTTACAGAAGAAGGAATTGTGATTTCTCTCAATGATGAACGTCCACTGAATGCATGATTTCCAATTGATGTTACAGAAGAAGGAATTGTGATTTGTGTCAATGACGAACATGCATAGAAAGCATAATTTCCAATTGACGTTAGAGAAGAAGGAATTGTGATTTCTCTCAATGATGAGCAACCGAAGAAAGCATGATTTCCAATTGAAGTTACAGATGATGGAATCGTTATTTCTGTCAATGACCAACATAAATAGAAAGCATGATTTCCAATTGAAGTAACAGATGAAGGAATTGTGAATTGTGTCAATGATGAACATACACCAAAAACATCATTTCCAATTGAAGTTAATGAAGATAGAATTGTGATTTCTGTCAATGACGAGCATGCATAGAAAGCATAATCTCCAATTGAAGTTATAGAAGAAGGAATCGTAATTTTTGTCAATGCTGAACATCCATCGAAAGCATAATTGCCAATTTGGATGTTTTCTTGTGATAACAGAAGCTCCATAATATCTTGATGATTATTCTGCGCAGCTAAATGAATTGCGGTTATATTAAAAAAAGATTCTTTGAATTCCAAAAAATGCTTAGATGTTAAATTTCATGAAATATTGTGTGGAATTTTATGAAATGTTTTATCATTAATTTTATAATTTGATTGTGATAAACTTTATGTTGATTTTATTAACAAAATGTCATTTAAAATGCAGATTGTTTAAATGATAGTCGAATTTATATCAATATTCTCTTGTTCTAAATAAAGTTTCACAGGCGTGTAATAATCGAATTCGCATAAGTAATAAAAAGTGTATTTGTGCTTTATGTTTTCTGGGAGAAAACAATAATTGCGATATTCATAACTATATCGAAAAAGATTTTCTTCGTATTTATTTTCAATGTTGTTTTTCATTTCTTCTTCATCAATCAGATAATTGATGATATACCTTGAAACATCGTTATGATGACTTTTGATCGATTCGCGAAGAATACTTTCATAAGTGTCTTCCGGTGGTGAGATTTCATTGTCTTCAAGATATTTGATCAGTTCTGCATCTCTGCTATGAATCGCATAATACCAAATATTTGATGTTATTGTAGCTCCATTCTTGTGCATATATCTGATAATTTCATTCGATCCATAGAATGCTGCATATTCAATAATTTTGATTTTTTTATTGTTTTTCATCAGGAGTTCATTCGTCTCAAAAATCGAGGTTTCAATATAACTATCAAGTGACAAATTCGTTCTGTTAACATGAACAATGAATTCTTTCGTTTCTTGTTTTCGAATAATTTCACTTAAATAACTATCATTTTCACCTTCTCGCCGTCGTTCATAGAAATCTTCTTTTATATTTTCTTTTATGAAATGTTCTTCTTTCAAAATTGAATTTCGACTCGAATATTTATCAATGAATTCTTTGATTTCTGGCGAAAAATATTCGCAATATTTATTTTGAAGGAATTCATCACTCGTTATTCGTGATACGATGTATTCATCAAGTGTTATGATCCGTTCTTCAATAAAGAATAGAAGAAGTCGTTTGTTGTTTTTAAAAAGTTCGAAGATTTCTGAACTCTTCAATATTTTAGTAATATCTTTCTTCAGAACTTCAATAATTCGTTCAATTTTGTTATAAAAGTTATTAGTTCGTTGATGATTATTAGCAATATTATTAATTAAATATAATATTTCTTTGATTTCATGATAATCTTCATGAACTTGTTGATCTTTGAGAACTTGAAGAAAATTTTCAAAATTCTCTTCGACATTCTTTTCCTCTTCAATATATTCTAGAAGAACTGTTTGAATGCTTTTCTTTTGATCAAAATATTCTTTAATGCTCATTTTCATTTAAGGATGATAAAAAACTTTATTTTTTTATTTATCTTATAATATTTTAATATATTTGTGGATATTGTTATATATTTATTATTAATCATATATTCTAATATATAAATTTAAATTGAAAATGTTTTTACTATTTGCTAATTCACTATATATTGATATTAAAAATCATCTTTTTTTTTTTTTTTTTTTTTCCACAAAAAAGAATCTTTTTGAAAGCATATATGGTCAATTAATATTAAATATTATTTATTGTAGATTCTTTATTAAATAAAACATTTACCAATAAATTGCAAAAATCACATTGATTATTTTTAACTTTTTCAATAAAAAATATTTTTTTTTTTTCTGAAATTAGATCATCTCATTCATCACCAAAATCATTGCCATCATTAACATTTTCTCAATCATCTAATCCATCATAATCAGCATCCCAAACACAAACCCAGCCCATGCAATTACAATCATCGCCACCAACGCCACAGATCCAATCTCAAAAAACTCAATCTTCAGCAACACCACCAAATATAGGACAATTAAATGAGCAACAGCTTGCTGCCCATGAAATACCAGATGCAAAAGGAAAGAAAAAGCAGTATGATATGAAGATCAAAAAATATCTTTTCAATCGGTTTCAATATAAATATGCAGAGTTTAATGAGGAAAGAATTAAACAAAATGAAATCAGCTTTGCCATTAAAAAAAGAGAAAATTTTAGGATTTTAATAATTATTGGCTCTAGCATCAAAACATTGCCATGAATCATTTCAAAAAAATTCTGAAGATCTCAGCCCTTCTTATCCGTCATCTTTTCCACAATGCATTTGGGATACCGTATCCACAAATATTGGTAACATCAACGCAACAATCAGATTTTTATTGTAGCAATATAAGCATTGACTTAATATCAGCGCCAAAAACAATTTTTGATGGAAATGAAGATGTTGATTTATTCACTGAAAAAGTTAGTTTTAATTTCGAGATACAAAACGAAGATGAGTTTGAGCTAAATCAAAGCATTAATCTCTCACAAGTTAGAGATCAAAATTATAAGTTCTATATGCAAGAAAACCTTTCAAATATTGTGAAGCCATTCAATTATTATGTAATTAAAAACGAACTCAAATCAAATGTGAATTCACATTTTTTAGTCTTCTTTATTGATCATCGAAACACAAGTGGATTTGGTGAAAATTTTTCTTATCAATTTTTTATCGAACGACTTATAAAAATTGAATGCAAGCGATTTTATGTGTTTAATGATTCATGCTGCAGTGGCTCATTAATCAAACTCATCGGTATTTGCAATGATTTTATAGATATATTTCCAAATATTGAAGATCCTACACTCGAATTAGCATTGTTATTCTTTTTGACGAATCTTAATAAAGTTTCACCAGAATTAATTAGAGATGCAATTGACAAAATCAATGCTTCTTGTAAATCAACAATTAGTGAAAAGACTAAAAATGAGTTGGTCCAAAAATTACAAAATTTAGAAGATCCTGTAATTGAACAAATATGTCAATTTGTGACTAATTTAGATGCAGAGTTTTCTTCAGTTGGATGTCTTCCTCATCAATTTTTGCAATTTTCAAAAAAATCAACAATATTCTCATCTTCTGATTATAATCAAATCTCTCTCACTTTACCTGGGAGAAAGCTTGATATTTCTGCTTTTAATGAACCAAAAATAAGAGTTTTTGGGAGCATTTTTACATCCATTTTGATTGAATCATTTCTGAATGAAAGAAGTCAATTATCATTAGAAACTTTTCGTAATTATATGAAAGATTCATTTCAAGTATATAAAAAATGTTTATTGATATAATTATAACACAAAATGAGCTCATTAATGAAAAAACAGAGAATAAGTTCCTTCCTGATAAATTAAAAATTATTTCATTCTTTTCAGCAGATCCATGCTGCCGAACACACTACTTAAATAGTGCAAATTCTGATGATTGGCCTGATTTTAATTCCAGCTTTCTAACAGAAAAATATTGGAACATTGATAGATCCAATGTTGATACCAATGAATATGAAAAAGTTTTCTTTTGCATGTTTAAAATTCATAATTCAGATCAATCGATTGAAAATCCTCATAATTTTGGACCAGTGAAAGGATCGTTTTATAGAGATAAATTTATGAAAGATTTCGAATATTCTGTTAATTAAATATTTGAAAAAATAATTTTGATACAAAATTTTCCTTTAATAATTTAAATTCAGATGATGAATTAATTGATAGCAATTATGCATGTTATAGTCAATTCATTTGTTTAATAAGATCAGAGATTAACTCGCATAATTTTCAAACTATACAGTCACTCAAAAATCCAATGACTTTATTCATCAATAAAATACCTAATGGCATTGATGAATTTGCTAAAATATTTGCTGAAGCATTTAAAAACGTTATTATATTTTGGAAAGAATATGATTTATAGGATGGTAAGTAAATTAGTGAATTTTAAATAACACAACAAATAATGAATAAAACAAACTAATATTTTGTTTATAATAATTATATCATTTACTTCAATATTTCACCAAACGGCACTAAAACAAATATGATACAAAATTCAATAAATACAGAAGTATAAAGTAAATTATGTGGCAAATATCTTTCATTAAAAAATGAAACTATTATTTTCAACTATTTTCAAAGGTTCCTGTTTCATTAATCGCAATATCCAAAGCGTTGTACATTTTTTCGGCAGATGAGAATGGAGGAAGGTGCAATCTAAAGAAGCATGTAGATGAAGATGGCAATCTCTGATCAACAGGATAGTCCAAATAGTCAACATTAATTTTATTTTCACTCAAAGTTGAAATACCGGTTGAAAACTGAATCAGTTTTCTTCGTTGATCGTTTGTCATTCGATCGATGACTTCCTTGATGAATCTCCTCTGCTGCATTGGCACGTTCCAGTCGAACGATAGGCTGCTTTTCAGTTTTTCAGAGGAAATAATTCTGTCACCACAGGCCAAAAGTTCAATCAAATTTGGCGTGACAAACAACGGCTGCTGGAAATTCATGTTTTCCCAAAATCCAGCTCTGATACTTTCCAGAGGAATTCTCAGCTCGCTCAATCGAGCTTCGTTGCATTCAGCAATTATTCGCTGGCAGTTATCTTTCTTAATTTTTCGGCTTGAAAAAAGTGACGATAAACTTCCAACTTTAATCTGATTTCCTCTTGAATTCAAGAACGAAATCGATGAGTACTGTCTTTCAAACTCATCATCGGACATTTTCTTGGCATCGAGAAAGATGTTTGTCACCAAGTTTTTGTATGATTTATCAATGTCATAAATGTCTTCAATTGTCAGATTTCCTGTTATCAAAAAGTTCCAGAAAAGTGGAGGGAAAAGAAGATCCGGCTGCTGAATTCTTGTTCGAATTCCAATTGATATCAAGGCACCAATTGCTTCATAAAACCGCCAACTACTCGATATGACTGGATCAGGCGAAGGTATCTTGTATTCTTGATATTTTCCTTCGTGATTTCTGCCATTTGGAGTCTTGATGAAAAGGCCAATTTTCTCTTCATTTATGTCTTTGATGAGCTCAGATGCAAGTTCTCTCCTTAGGCCACCAGCATCGATTCCGTTCTCATTCTTGAAGACAACATAAAATGGCTTCACTTTGTTCATGAAGTCCTGCTTTGATTGAATGTAATAACGTGTAAATTGGCCAATCATTGACCTGTTTATATTTTTTGTCAAACCGTTTCTTACATCCAATCCTGCTTGACGATCGATGTGCAATTTAACGAAGGTTTCTTTACTATGATCATCGATCATTTGAAGGAATCGATTCATGCTAAATAGAACCGAAATAAACGGTCGAAATTGAGAGAAACTTGTCTTCGTCATCAATGATGGATGCTTCAAGCAAATGAAGTTTAATGCAATCAAATAAATGCCACGAAGAAACAGCATGTATGGCTTGTGAACACGAGTGTCAAGTGTGCTAATTATTCCTGGCCACAAACGAGTTGAAATCCGATTTTCATTGAATTTGTTAATGTCTATTTTCATCAAAATGTGCTGATCATCATCAACAGTGAAGTTGTTTGAAAATTCAAACATGTCCTTCTTAAAAAGTGACCTGCATTCATATAC
Organism: Tritrichomonas musculus; assembly: GCA_039105265.1. Taxonomy (NCBI): domain Eukaryota; phylum Parabasalia; order Tritrichomonadida; family Tritrichomonadidae; genus Tritrichomonas; species Tritrichomonas musculus. The sequence goes on from JAPFFF010000012.1 coordinate 617,255, forward strand.
AAGTTGAGGAAGATAATCAGAATCAGCAAGTCCATTTGAAACAACAATAAAGTTACGTTGTGATGCTGTTTCTTGATTAGGAAACATTACAAATATTTTTGTCAAATTTTTAGGATCGACAAGTTTTGCTGGAGCCTTTTTAACAGATGTTTCAATGCTCTTCATTGTTGCTTGAGTGTAATCATTAGTGAAATCATTGGTGAATGAAACATAGACGATTTCATTTCCATTGTAATCTTGATCAACCAAACGAAATGAAGAAGGAACAAAGGCTGTAAAAATGATTTGAAGAACATTTGATTCAATGAATGATAACTCGCATTGAGGAAACAAAGAGAACGAGTAACTCCATTCATTTAAAATTAAATGGAAAGGAAACTCTTCGTTTCGACTTTTATTCAATAAAACTCGACTCATTAAAACTAGAAAAGTTGATGGATTAAACGTTGTCGAGTTTATACTGTGCGGAATGACAGGATGAGGAAGAGAAATTTTACTTGGAACTTTCTCAGAATCAGAAACGAAATATTTAAAGACAGATGCTTTAGAATCATCAAATAATGATATTTGTTCATCAATAAAATGATTTATTGATTCGTTTTGCAACTTATAAACAGAAGCAATGAATATATTCAATCTTGAAATGTAATCTGGAGTGAATGAAAGAGTAATTTTATTTTTTAGAAATGAAAATATTTCATCACAATGTGAATAGAAAAATGGAGAACCAGCAACAATTGAATCAAATAAGAATGACATTAAATTAAGTCTTTGGCTTTCATTTAAGTCTTTATATGAAAATAAAACAAAGTATTTAAATGAAACAGCCAATTGATAAAAACTATAAAATAAAGATTCATTTGATTCTTGACAAAAAGGCAAAATACCATAAGTAATGCCAGTGATTGCATTATCATCACCTGGATTAATTCCAATAGTCAATGATTTACCTTTACAATAAGCATAAGTTGAATTATCATAGAAAGTTTTTGGATAAATTAAATGTCTTGAATAAATAGCTGGCATTCTTATTAATCCGAATTGCATCGGGAAAATTATCCATCCATTTGCATCATCTTGAGAGAATGTTTGTGTTTTGCCTACAATTGAAGTATTCATTGTTATCAAACTCGAATTTTGTGATGTTGCAAAATGCATGTATTTATTATGAAAGTCTTTATCAAGCTTCTCAAACCAAGCTTTAATGAATTCGTATCTTTTTGTTTGTTCAAAAGAATGAATGATTTTAGTTAGACAAGTGAAATAATCAAACATATCAATTCTTGCACATGTTTCAAGTCCATTAAATGATTCAAAATCAATTGGTGATTTATTTTCAGCCAAATTTGTAATTTTAATTGGCTCCAATAACAGCAAAACATTTGTTACAAAATAAATGATCATTGATGTTGTTATTGAAAAATAATTCAAAGAAGCAAAGACATCGGTTGAATTTGTTATAATTCTAGAGAAATAAAGAGTCAATATCTCAGAACGATGTAATTCACAAACTCCACTGAAATAACAATTAATTATTTCAATTGGTAAATGATAAAAATTCTCAAAATGAAAAGGAGGAACAAAATTTGATTGTTGCAATTGAACATTTGAAGAAGGAATTAAATCAAATCTACCTGAAACATCACAAACACGATAATAATCAGCAAGCTTTTGTGGTGAACTATAAACAGAACGATTTAAAGGAACAATTGAATAGTTCGGATATTCAGTTAATAAAATGTCTGTTTCACGCAAATCTTTGAAGACAGGATATGAATTTCTAGTCCGAATATTTGGAGTGGAAATGATTTCTTTTGTAGTTCTTCCTTGCTCAAGTATATCTCTTGAATATTTAACGATATCCATTGTATCTTCTTCTTTATCATCAAGTGTCAGCATTGAGAATTTTGTTTGTGTTTCATCAATTTCAGTTTTGAATAATTTGTTTCCAAATCGTTTTAACATTTTGATTGGATTCTGGCCAAAATGAATGTTCTTTTGAAAACAGTCTGTTTGAGCTTTCATTGTGCACATGTAATTGCACACCGAATTCCTCTTCATTAAAGCAATGAATGAACATCTAGATTTCTCAGGAAGAACGCATGAAAATACACGATGACGATTAGTTGAAGTTGCAAAAGCAACTTTATTTTTAGAAGGAAGAAAACGACATTCTAAAATTATGTCATTTTGCAAATCAAATTGTCTTGCTTTTTTCCCGTTGATACAAAAAGCTCTCTCTTTAGCAGAATAAGTTATCGAAACCAAATGATTTTGGTCGACAGAATGAGTAACAACACCAAAAATATGACACATTTCAGCTGCGTTTCCAATTTGAATAGAAAAATAGCTTGCATTTGTGTCATCCAAAATTGAACTAATAAAAATATGAGGACAAAAACGAGCTTCCATTATTTTTGGTGTTAATAAATAATCATCATCAAAAACAAGTTGATTTATTGATGTATGAAATAAAACAGGCCTGACAGGTGAGCCAACAAAAATTCCTTTTGTTGGTGTCACTAATGATTTTTTCAATAAGGAGAGGATTAAAGGAACACTTGTTTTAAAGATGAATTTATTAATTCCATGAATTTTCATTCTTGAATAGAATGTGTTTGAAAAGTCAGATCCATGTTCAGTATCAAGAATGTTTTCTTTGACGCATTCGAGAGCAAAGAAAGTGAACAAACAATCAGAGTAAACTTTCATTTGTGTTGATGATGCCAATTCAAAAATTGAATAAGGAATATCAATGTTATTAAACAAAGACAAGTTATAAGGAATCATTTCTGTTGTTCGAATATTATTAGATGAATTATCAAGTTTATGAAGGACCAATTGTTGATTATTTATTGGTAACAAAATTCCAATAAATTCATTAGTTCTTTCATTCAATGAAAGTGCAAAATAAGACTTGTTTTCATTTGTATTAATAATCGTATTCGGCCTCTTTATTGAGATGATATTCGACATAATAACAAGCATTGCATAAAGTTGCTTCATGTAATTTTGATCACTTAATTGAACAGACTTTGTCAATGATTTGAAATAATCATTGATGATCGATGAAATTTCAAAATCTTTTACTAACATTAAACGTCGAACCAATTGAACAAGTTCTAATGCACAAGCTTGTTGTGATGTTGGTGTTCTACAAAATTCATTATTTATTGCATCATTTAATCGGCCGATAGGAACAGCAATATTCAAAATTTTTTCATTTGTTGAGCCACAAAAAACAGATCCAATCATGTTCATTATTGACTGCAAATCTTTTATGAATTCTTCTTGATCTACTCTTACTTCAACCAAAAGATGTTCATATAATAAAAGTGTCAAACCGTGAAATTTCGGTTCACCAACCATTCCAATTATGTTCATTATATTCGGAATAATATCTGGGACAAAACCGCCATGCATTATTGCATGAGCAAGAGTGAATGACAATGAATTTTTCAGGCTCGTTTCTTGAAGAATTGTTGAAATAACGGTTACTTCATTTGAATCTTTTATCAACAATTTTGCATCACAAATGATACGATAGAAATAACAAAGAAAAGTGACGCTTGATTTAAAAATGGTTTTTGGCAAATCTTTTGATCTGAGAACCAATCGGCCAAATAAAACAGACAGAGAATCAGTGATGATTCTTTGTGTTTGTTGTGGATCGGCTGATTTTGCAACCATTATTAAAATGATACAAATGAACGATAGGAATGCGTTAGGTGGCATTTTTGAGAAATATTCAAGAACGTTCTGAACAAACAGCATCACTTTTTTGGCATCAATTTTTACATGCTTTATTAATAATTCAAATGAGTCAAGAATATCTGAGTTTTCAGAAAGATACATTAAAAACGAATACAAACACGAATTTGGAAAACTTTTCATAAAAACATAATCAATCATTTGAATGAACATTGAAAGATTAATTTGAACATCTTTCAACCGATTTTGTGCTAATACAATTTCAGAGATTTGAATGCTGTTATTGATGAAATTTGAAATGTCTTTAATTTGACTCTTTTCTGATGTATATTGAAGTAAAAAGTGGCACTTTTCTTCAATATTTTTGTATGATTGAAGATAGTCTGTTTGATCTTCTTTTTGTTTCTTCGATCTCAAATTCGAACGAATTCGATAAACAGATTGAATGATCTGTCTCAATTCAGATGAAATTTTGATTTCACTTTTTGATTGAATTTTGCCTTTAATTTCAATGAATTCTTCAGTTGATTCTGATTGATAAACAATTGCTAAAAAGATGAGCTTTTCAATTTTCTTATCTTCATTTGATAGACGTTTATTCATTGGATTTGACACTTTTGAATACAAAACATCAATTATCTGTGTCAATTCGTCATCGTTGATGTGATTCTTAAAGACATCAGAAACCGTTTTTTCTTCCTCAATTTTAATATCAAGAAATTGCTCATATTTATCAAATAATTCATGATCAGTGAAAGTCAAAATTTGCTTGAAAAGTTGTGCATAAAGAAAGAATATGTCAAAAAAGAAGAGAAAGAAAGGATTCAGTTCATTAAGTGAAAGTTTATCATGCTGAATGCAAACTTTCAATAAAGGAAGAAGCAGCTTTAATAATTCTCTCGGAAATGATGGTGAAATAACGGTTAATTTTAATAAAATAATCAATTTTCGAAACATGAAAACAAAAAGTGAATTCTCAAAATTTGAGATTGAATTAATCGTTGGAATTAATAAAGTAATGCTTTGAAACATCAATGATGAATAAACAAGGGCTTCTTCTTCAATTTTACTTATGTTTTGCGAATTTGATTGGATTGTTTGTGAGTAGTTTCTAAACAAAGATGCTTGATAGCTAATTAAAAGTTCAATTTCAACATTTGAAATCGAATTCTTAGAAAGTTTTGTAACAAGGTTCATTTTCTCATTTTCAAAAATGTATGGAAATTTCTTTGAATGATCAATTCGTGATAAAATGCAATAAATTGTGAATAAGTCGTTCTTTGTCAACAAAGGATTGGTGAAGATTAAATCGAAAAATTTCGATATGTATTGAATATCCAAAAAATCAAACAAATTCACAATAAAAATCACCAAAAAACAAAAGATGTTTTCATTCACAATGAAATGCTTCAATAATTCATATAAAGAATTGATTTGCTCTTTTGTAAGTTGGATGAATCTCAATTGAAAACTCAAAATTAAAAACAAAAATTTAACAAATTGTTCATCTTTCGATCTAAATGAAAACAACGAAACAATGAATTCGAAGTTTTCATTACTTGCAGATTTTACGAAGAAACTCAGCATCAAATCATTCGAACGACATGGAATTCCATAGAATTGCATGAAAAGCGAATAAACATACTTAATTGCAAAATGATTAAATCGAGAACAACTAGTAACGTATTTTGTTGAAAGAGGCTTTTCGATGACATCAACCTTGGACATCCATAACGGATCAGGTCCGTTATAACTGTATTTAATGAAGCAGAAACCTTCGGAATGAATGGATAGACCCCAGATACTTCTAGAGAAAGGTTCGAAGCAAACAGATTCAAGTTTATAAGGCAGAATGAATCTGAAATCACGAATGTGTTTTCCTTTAATTAAGGAGACAACTCTAACGAAATGAGAGAATTGATTATTTTCCAATTGTTCTGGATAAATCAATTGAAGAATGATTCCATTTGTTATGAGCATTGCTCCGTCAACCAACTTACTTGATAAAATTCTATCTTTAAACGGTCTCTCCAAGTTATTTTTACTTTCTTTGATTGAAATTTTTCTGACATAATTCAAAATTCCTTTTTCGGCGTCGAGTGAATAAACTCCGATTTCTTTAGACGAAAGAATTGAGTAAATGAAATGGCCATCCGAGGTAAAAGGCAACTCCATTTGTGGCGACCGTTTAGGTTCAATTTTCACTTTTTCAATGACATAGTCAGGATCAGAATTTCTAAGCATCACGTTGTGATTTTGGTCTAAAAAGACGATGACATTGTCAGCGCAAACGATTCCATATTCATTATTGAAAAAGTTAAGTGAAGGGAAATGAGTGAATCTTTTTGAATTGTCAGAAACATTGTTATGTATTATTCTCACTTTTATCAGCTCTCTTTGGCTTTTCTCTTTCGAGTGGTTGTACGAGAAGAGATAAAAAGGCGTCGGCGCAATGCAGCAATGTCTGCATTTGTTGTTTGGAAGATTGAATGGAAAGTCAGTACAATTGATGTAGCCATTGAGATTTTCATGAGATAAAGATATATTGAATTGTACAAAATTTTGATGAACTGTAAATTTTGGAAGATTGTCATAAAATGAATGTTTTTTTGACTGACTTTGTTTGTCTTTTTCTGAAATTTCAAATAAAAATAATTTTTGAAATGTTTTTAATAATAAATCTAAGTTACATGTATGCAATGACCAAATAAATGAATTAACAAGAAGTTTTGTGTTCGTTGGTTCTTTTTCTTGGAACATAAAAATATTGTCACTTTTTGACGTTGATGATTGAAAAGAAAAAATAAATTTATTTTGTGAATTTGTAAGTGAATTTACTAATTTTGAAAATATTTGAGGAGTTTGAATAAGCATATCATTTGTATTTAGTAGTGGTAAATCGATTTTTGGATTTTCAGGTGGGAAAAAATTAGATAAAAATTGATTATGTTTCTCAATAAAAAGTAAACTGACTGACTTGCAATGTTTAAAAAGTAAGATCGAATTGATAATTTTTTGATCATCTGTTAATAAATATTGTGAAAATAATGGAATGATGATTTTCTTTAAAACATCAAATTGAGATTTTTCTTGTGTAATAATGGAATAATTTAAAAAAATTTCAATAATAGTTCTTGCAGTAACTAAATAATTTTCTTTTTTCTTAAAAAAATTTTCATCTTCTTGTGATATTTCAAAATTTTGATTTATTATTTGTTCCTCTGGATAAATCACAAAATAAGGTTTGTCATCAGAATTAAAAAATGAATTAAACGAAACTGTGCTATTGTCTTGTGATGAGCCCGATCCCATTTTATAAAATAAACATAATGGAAATAAAATATTCAAATTTTCTGAAAGGATAAATTATTTCTTTTTAAAAAGTTTGAACATCAGAAAAAATTTACTCAAATATAATGCTTATTTATCTCATCAAATTATATAATAATTTTATTTTATTATAATATATATAAAAATAAAGTATATATGCAATTGAGTTAAAATAATTTTTATAATAAAAAAAATAATAATATATTTTTTTTCAAATGTTTTCTTTGTGCATAATATTATAATGTTAATAAATTGATATTTCTGATTTAAATGTACATAAAACATTTAATTATTTTAAAAAACTATAGTTATCTTATAAATAATTAATATAATGATATTTTTTAATAGAATTTGTTCATTGAGATTTGAACTTTCTTTCAATATTCATGAATATTCACCTTATGGTATATAAGCAAGCATATATTATAAAGATATAAAATATTCTTCACTTTATCAGAAATACCATTTGAATAATATTATACATTTCTCTCTTTTCAAAAGAAAAATATTTCACTAGCGCATAATGTGGTATGCAACAAATTGTAGAAAATGTTTTCTACATTTATTTCATATTTATTTTTTAATTAGACTTGAACAGATTAAGAATGATTTTCAAAATAATGAGGATATTTACACAAAAACATACTAGCAATGATATACTATATTTATAATAAATAGTGATGATAATATAAATAATAAAATATTAATTTTTGTTTTGTTTTGTTTTTATTTTTATTATCGAATATTGAAATGATGACAAATAAAAGTTATAATGTCATTTCAATAAATAACTCCAATGATTCCTCCATACATTTTGATTTCTTCATATTTATTGCTTCCTTTATTAAATACAACGATGTTTGTATTCTTGATTTTGTTATCTTTATTTGTTAATAACTTGAACCATTCTTTTTTAACTCTTTTAACAAATGACCAAGTCACAAAAATAACTTTAACTTTTTCGATGTTTGAAATCACATCATATCCATAAATCACTTTGGCCATCTTCTTGTTCATGTATTCTTTTAATATTCTAAAACTTTCATTTTGGATATAAATATTTGAAATTGATTCTCTATAAATTTTGTAATCTTCATATCTTTCATCCATTCTATAAATATCTTCGATTTTAGAATAATCTCTGGTCATCATTTCAATTGAATCTTTTACTCCAATGAATAAACTTTTTCTTCCTCCTTTATATTTAACAATAATATTAATATATTTGTTCTTTATTTCATCTTCAATGTATTTCTTATCTTCAATAACAAAATATTTGTTATTTTCTAATTTGTTGAATCTAAATAAATCTCCATTTCCAATTATCTTATAAATTTTGTTAACTTCTTCTTCATATTCGATTCTTATCTTGAAATACCATTCATAATAATCATAATATTCATAACATTCTGATTTTTCAATTACCATCTTAATAAAATAATGAAATCATATATCGGGTGGTGAAAAAGTTCGTGCGTTTTAAATAACTCTTTCAATTATAGACCATTTTTATAATTCATAGGTAATTAAAATACTAATTTATGTGCTTCAATTTTTTATTTGAAAATATTGGTTCTTTATCAAGCACACACAGAAATATTTTGAAATTAAAAAACATAGGCCAAATTAATTTTTTCAAAAATGAAAGTTTGAAAAATAATAAGATAACTTCGCATATAGATAATTTTCTCATATGATTAATATACTATGGCATATGCTACTTATAACTATATATCAAATGTTTCGATTATATATTTTTATATATATTAAATTTTATTTTTTTAAAAACCAAACAATAGTGAAGTGAAAAAAATTGGCAAAAAAAACTAAATTAAATTGGTGAAATAAATTAGATTTAATATAATTATTTTTATGTTATTATATATATATTATTTATTTATTATTTTGGAGGATTTATTATTTGTGCATTGATTTATGGTTTCTATTAAATAGCATATATAATAAAAACTATATGAACCATCATTTTAAACGCAGGTAAAAATTGAATCAATATCTAATATAATATTGCACAACTATATTTAAATAATTATCAAAATAATTTCATATGAATATCATTCTACTCAAAAAAAATTGTACTAGTTTTATTTTATCAAAAATTAATTTTCTCACAATTTTTTATATTGAATTTAAATATATTTTTTTGTTTCTTCTTTTGGTTATTTATGCAAATGATAAAATTATAATTGCTTTATAAACATAAATAAATATTATGATATAAAAATAAATCGAATATTTCTTTTAAATATCTAGTTATATTAATTATTTTTCTTGAACATTGCTTTTTTACCTATATCATTAAAAGATTATTTTATTTACCATAACCAAGGTAGCTCGAATATAACTTATATCAACATAAATTTAGCAAATAATATTATAGATATTTATGATAAAATAATGAAAAAATATTTTGAATTCATTGAATTATTACATCAAAAATTGATAATAAAATCAGTTTTGAAAGATATTTTGTAAAAAAATTAAGGGCATTTATTTTGAAACAATAATATGGTAAGGTTCTAATTGATACTGAATCTTTATAATTTACTAACATATTATATACTTCATATAGTTTATTTATATATAATAAATTAATAATTTCATTTGAAATTCAGTGAGTTTTACAAATCGCACGAACTTTTTCACCACCCGATATTAAATAAAATATTAATTTTCTATTTCACAAAAAGTTATATATTTAAATTTTGGATAACGGTTTTATTTTGAATTACTATTTGTCTATATAGAATTATTAAAAAACCCAATAAATTCTTTATTTTTGCATATTTTTGTGCATTTGCTGTTAATTAAATTAGTTATGCTTTGGGTTTTTTAATTTTCTTTGTTGCAAAATAAAGAAAATGACAGAAATTACAAAAAATCCAAAAAAATTAATTGATTTTTTATATATCCATTCAATGGTTTATTTTGGATTTTCTCAGAAAAAAATCAATTCAATGGTTTACAGTATTTAAAAAAATCCATTCTATAGTTTACATTAAGAACTTTTTGAGAATAAAAATCCATTTATTAAAACTTTTGATTTATTATATGAAAAATCCAAGCGGGATTTTTTTCCCACCCAGGATAACAGTTATCCTACGATAAAATCCAAAATGGACAGGATTAATAGGTGTCAATTTAGTAGCCATTCTGATTTGACAAGTATTAAAAATTGAACTAAAATGACAAGTACCATTTCAAAAAGAAAAATATTTTCTAATAAAAAAATCATTTGCTTAAAAATTGTCACTGACCATTTTAAACTTAGTTTATTTTATGAAATAATAACTTAATGCGCTATGAAATCAAACGATCTCGTAAATCTGCAGGAATCGTAATGATTACGTTTTCACTGCTAAAAAAAATGATTAATTCAATTTTCCGCAATTTAGATTTCTCTTCAATTTCAACAAGATGAAGCCGAAAACAATTGAAGAAAGCTTTTTTCCCAATTCTTCTGACTTGAGATGGAATTATAATGTTTTCAATTGATGATCCTGAGAATGCTTCATCATTTTTCAATATTAATATTAGTACTATTAAAATCAATTTCATTTATTAGGTTATATGCTTCTAGAATTGCATTTTTAGAATATCTTTGAGTTATTACAATTTGTTGCATATATTTGTATAATCATACATTTCTTCTTCTTCTTCACTTTTGATAAAATATTTTATCCTATGCAGTTCATTGTTTCAAAATCATCTATTTTCTTCATATTAAATTTCAATTAAATAATATATATTATTTCGAAAATTATTTTGTTAACTCTATATAACGAATAAAAACGTATTTCATAAAAATAAAATATTCGAAAAACATCAAATTAGAATCGTAAATAACAATCTCCTATATTTAATAGATGAAAAAATAAAAGCAGCTACTCTAATTGGATGCAAAATCAAAATACAAGAAATTATTATTCCAAGTTCAATAACTTTTCAAGGTAAAGAATACGATATAATTAGTATTTACCAAAATGCATTTGAATTAATACCATTAAAAACAATTCAATTTGCATCTGATTCAAAACTTCGTATTTTTGGTAAACATGCGTTCTCATTTACATCTCTTTCGCGCATCACAATTCCATCACAAGTGAGAGAAATCAGCGAACACGCATTTAGTAATTGCAAATACCTCAAAAAAGTTGAAATACTATCCAATTCAAATCTTCGAAATATTGGATCCTCCGCATTTTATAAATCACCAATTGAAAGCCTCACAATTGCATCAACACTCAAAGAACTCAAAGATAATTGGTGCAATTTCACACCGTAATTAAATCAAATTCGTGTCAATCCAGAGAATGCATATTTCACTACATATTTTGATACATTTCTCATTAAAAAGTCACGAATCGAACAATACGACTACGACCGACTTGAATTTTGCGTTCGGAAAGCAGAAACAGTGAGAATTCCTAACTTCATCGAGCACATTTGTTCTCATGCTTTCCACCTTTGCAAGAAACTTAGAAAAGTCGAAATTGGGCACGATTCAAGGCTGAAAAGTTTTGGAGAAGAATCATTTCGTGAGTCATCAATTGAGAAGATCGCGATTCCATGTCAGGTGACTGAAGTCTGTGAAGCAGCTTTTTTTTACTGCAGAAATCTCAGGAGAGTTGAAATTGAAAACGATTCGAAACTTGAAACGATCGGTGATGAAGCATTCTCAGGATCATCAATTGAAAACATTATAATTCCATCTCAAGTCAGAAGAATTGGGGAAAAAGCTTTCTTCAATTGTTTTCGGCTTCATCTTGTTGAAATTGAAGAGAAATCTAAATTGTCGAAAATTGAATTAGTAACTTTTTTTAGCAGTGAAAACGTAGTCATCACGATTCCTGCAGATTTACGAGATCGTTTGATTTCATAGCACATTGAGTAATTATTTCATAAACTAAGTTTTAAAGTGCCAGTGACAATTTTTAAGCAATTTATCTTTTTTATAGAAAATATTTGGCCTTTTTGAAATAGTAATTTGATTTTAATTCATTTTTTAATACTGGTCAACTCAGAATGGCTACCAAATTGAAACCGGTACTGATTACCCAAAAGAGACTTTTTGTAGGTACATTCAAATAATTGAATGAGAATAATTTTACCTTTCAATTTTTTATCGTAGAAAATATAAAAAAATAAAAAGATTTTTAAATATTTTTATATTTTTACATAATTTTTTACCGATTCTTACCGCTATCCGCGGCATGTAGTCTCGGTAAAAATTATGTAAAAAATATAAAAAGATTAAAAATAATTTCATTTTTTAATTCTCTCTAAAAAAAAAAAAGAATTGAGAGAAAAAAATTATTTTCTTTCAATTTTTGAATATCCTTACAAAAAGTCTCTTTTGGGTAATCAGTACCTTGAAACCTATATAATAAATAATAATATAAATAATATTTTACATTTTATTATTTTAACAGGAATGGAAGAATATTTTTATTTCGCAAAGTGTTAGAAAAGAAATTGATAAAGTTCAAAAATTTTTCAATTTAAAAATTTTTTGAAAAATTTTTGAGAAATTTTTTATTTATAACTTTTATGTGAAATAGAAAATAAATATTTTATTTAATATTTGATTTCATTATTTTATTAAGATGGTAATTGAAAAATCAGAATGTTATGAATATTATGATTATTATGAATGGTATTTCAAGATAAGAATCGAATATGAAGAAGAAGTTAACAAAATTTATAAGATAATTGGAAATGGAGATTTATTTAGATTCAACAAATTAGAAAATAACAAATATTTTGTTATTGAAGATAAGAAATACATTGAAGATGAAATAAAGAACAAATATATTAATATTATTGTTAAATATAAAGGAGGAAGAAAAAGTTTATTCATTGGAGTAAAAGATTCAATTGAATTGATAACCAGAGATTATTCTAAAATCGAAGATATTTATAGAATGGATGAAAGATATGAAGATTACAAAATTTATAGAGAATCAATTTCAGACATTTATATCCAAAATGAAAGTTTTAGAATATTAAAAGAATACATGAACAAGAAGATGGCCAAAGTGATTTATGGATATGATGTGATTTCAAACATCGAAAAAGTTAAAGTTATTTTTGTGACTTGGTCATTTGTTAAAAGAGTTAAAAAAGAATGGTTCAAGTTATTAACAAATAAAGATAACAAAATCAAGAATACAAACATCGTTGTATTTAATAAAGGAAGCAATAAATATGAAGAAATCAAAATGTATGGAGGAATCATTGGAGTTATTTATTGAAATGACATTATAACTTTTATTTGTCATCATTTCAATATTCGATAATAAAAACAAAACAAAAACAAATAATTTATTATTTTAATTATCTTTATTATTTTTATTTTTCTATTCAATTTCGAATGCTGATATAATTATCCGCAAACATTAAATTATTTTTAACAAAAACTGTTTTTAACAATCATATTATTTAAAAATTGTATAAAAAAGATCAGAATGTGCACTTGTATTGGAATATAAGTGCAGATTTTGCTGAAAATAAATTAGTTGCTGTGCAATTATTTGTTTAGTATCAGGGCTACAACCTTAGATTTATGGCTAATATAAAAACTGAACTTTTTGAGTTAAATTCTTAAAGTTGAATTTTCCATGAAATTGAAATTTTGAAGATTTGCCTACATTTTTATATATTAGAGTTTCTTTATATAAAGAAAAAATTATGTATCTATTAAGGATTTGGTTCAGTAGAACTTTCTATCTGGAAAATTGCCAAAATGTATCTGAGGTTAATAAGTATTACAACTCTTCTTAAGCGATTTAGGGCTCAAAAAATAAAAGTAGACCAAGAACATGTAGGCAAAAATCAATTTCTATGCATATATATATTATTTTTAAAAAAATAATGAGTATGACTTGTGATGTGAAAACTGAATGTTGGTCTCTAAATAAATGAACCAAATCAATGACTTTTTTCTAGAAAATCCGCTTCCCTTCACATACATGAGTTTTCCTTATTTAGATGATCAGCCCAAACCTCGTCATCCGACACATTTATTTTATGTTAATCAAACCATTGCAGAATTAACCCTCAGATTTTTCAATAGATCTGGACTTCCACACATTAAAATCGAAAATGAAGGTAAAAACCCTCTTTCCTGGGGAAGTTGGAACATATCGTGGGGACAACAATTTGATCCTCCAGAATATCGTCTTTGTACTGCATGGCAAAAGATCAACCACTTTGCAGGCTCATTTTATCTAGGCCGCAAAGCCGAATTGCATCAAAGAATGACAGAACTTGCCCAGCGAACGGGCCAAGAACACGTTGATTTTTACCCACTTTCATTCATGACTCCCTCAGAGCTTCCCCGACTAATCAAAAAGTGGAAAGATGTCAAATATTGGATTAAGAAGCCATCATCAGCTGCCCGAGGTGAAGGCATCCATGTTGTCTCCAGTTCAGAGTCGCCATCTCCGTTAGAAAAGGACGACGATACGCAATACGTTATTCAAGAATTCATTGAGAGACCGTTATTAATAAACGGTCTCCACAAGTTTGATGTTCGGCTTTATGCTTTGGTTACGTCTGTTGCTCCTCTTCGTATCTATCTGCATGAATGTGGACTTGCTCGTATTGCAACACATGATTATTTCTCGAATTCGTCAAATTCAATTGATGTGAATGATCTGGCGGCGATGCTGACGAATGTCTCGTTGAATAGGAATGAGGAAGGATTCTCCGTTTCACAGCAAAAGATTCCACTTAGTCAGCTTTATGATATTTTGAGAAAACAAGGAATAAACACTGACTTAATCGTGAAGGATTTTGAAAGAATTGTCACTTTTACAATCATTTCTGCAGCCTCCAAAATTCGTCAGTATCATCAATCACTCGTTCCACACAGGCAAACTTCGTTTGAAATGTTCGGATTCGACATTCTTATTGATGAGAAATTGAAGTGTTGGCTCATGGAAGTCAATATTTCACCTTCAATGAGTGGAAAAGATGCTGAATTCGATCGAAATCAAAAATATAACATAATGGCTGAAATGTACGATATTGGACGCGTCATTTACTGTGATCCTTCATCTGTTAAAGTGTCTTCAGATGGCCAGGAAAAATTTGTTTTATCTCAAAATGATTCGAGAACAAGAAAGGCAGTTGAGTTGTATGATGATTATTGGAGAGACTCAATTAAATCAATCAATATGAAAGTGAATCCTACTCCGTGGGACTGGTCGAGGCCAATTTTCGCTGATATTGTGGCTGTGAGAGATTTCATTGAGGAGAAGGGAAGATTGAGAAAGTTTAAAAAAGTTTTTCCAAGGAGGAAAAATATTGATGATTGTGTAAAATGCTTTGAAAAGCTCGGTTACTTGGACAGATCATTTTTCACATGGATCAAAATGTCTAACGAGGAGAGACTTAATGCATTAAAGAGAGGAGAGCAAACCTATTTAAATGGATTAAAAGAAATTGAGCAAAAATTAAATCATTTGTGAATGATAATAAATGTATGTATTGAAATGACTCCTTGAATAAAAGTAAAATTTTTATACAATAGCTTTTGACTTTTTTTTTAAACTCAGGCCTGAGTTTATACAAAAGCTTAATTATTTCAATCAAAACATTAAAGAAATAATAATAAAAAAAAATTGTTGAGATTGCTAAGAAGAAGATATCAAATTATTAAAGAGTTTTGCATCCCACCTTGTAGTATTGATAATTGTGTGAATATTGATAATGCTTAAGTCAAAATTGATAAGATTATTATTATTAGCCTCTACAATGTAATAATTGGTTCTCATCTTCTAAACTTCAATTTTCTGAATTGAAAAAAAAAAAAAAAAAGAGGTTCATCAACTCTATTTAAAAAATATTTTTTAAATTATAGAAAATTATAATCTTCATCAACTCTATTTAACAAATACTTGATTATATAGAAAATGAAGATTATAAAGAAGAAAATTTTCTTTCAGCCAAGTTTTTAGATAATTATCTGATTTTGTTTTTCTCCTCTCAAACAGTGTTGGGATTTTGAGAAAAAAATAAAACTTTCAAATTTGAAAAAGTATTCAAAACATAAGTAAGTTTGAATTTAAATAACGAACTTTGAGACAAATAAGTTAATGGCCACCTTTCTTAACCAAGATGTCTATTAAATAAACATTGAATTAACGCCAACTTTTTGGATTTATGCAATTGATTCGGAAAATGCAGAATTATTAAATTCATCTCCTTGAAGAAAAAAATGATATTCCTGATGATGATTATTACAACAGTTTTTCAACAATAATTGAATGTCATCATAATGAAATCGTAGTTTATATCAAAGATAATTTTTTGAAAAGTTCATACATTGATAAAAGAATTCAGAAAAAATTGAGTTGAATAATCGTATAAACTTTTTAAAATGACTTTTATATCAGCATTGTTGTCTGGATATACGTTTTATTCCTATCTTTTGGGCTATGGAATGATTTTCATGCTTGGGACAGGCTTATGCTTCATTGGTATCGACAATATTATGGCAAT
Organism: Tritrichomonas musculus; assembly: GCA_039105265.1. Taxonomy (NCBI): domain Eukaryota; phylum Parabasalia; order Tritrichomonadida; family Tritrichomonadidae; genus Tritrichomonas; species Tritrichomonas musculus. Next base: position 633,821 of record JAPFFF010000012.1, read on the forward strand.
AACTTTTTGTTCTGGTGGTGTTTTGTACATCGTGATTGCCCTTGGCTGTGGGTGTGTTTTCCCATCGATTCGTTTTTTGACTAAGAAAGGCGAATATGACGAAAATGAAGAAAGGAAAAAAATGGATTGTTGGTGCATATATTGTGGTTTTTGCTGCTGTAAATGCAAATCTCAATACTATGCAATTCAATTTACATATTCATTATCTAAATCATTATTATTAATGACATTATTTTTAATACCGATTCTTCAGGGGAGCTACAAGCTTGCAGTTCTTTATGGCCTTGTTGTCTTTGGGATTCTAATAATTTCGATTATTATCGAATCAATAGTAGCGCTTGTCAAATACCTCAGAAAATATGTATATTTCGACGAATTAACAAATGTTCCCAAATTCATCGATTTATGCTTAAGCTTTTTCTCATTATTAATTATCCCATCAACAGAACACTTCATGAACTTGGTTACAGGGAAATATTATAACAATTGGAGATTGATCATATGTTATATTTTCTACTCTCTTATTGTTCCACTCGGTCTAACGATAATAATGATTGCGATGAGATTCGAATCAATTCTAGGCAAATACAAAGACTACAAGATTGCATTTGTTTACATTTTTGAACTAGGTGACATTGTCAGGCAGATTGCTTACGCCATTTGCGCATCATATGATATCTCATACGCTTGCATCGGATTGGAAGTTGCCTGGATTGTGCTCGTATTCGCATGCAGGCCATTTCAGAACAAGAGCGACTCCTTCCTTCAGCTCGGTGGTTCCGTAATTCTAATCATTGAACTCGCTGTCTGCATTGCACACGAGAAGAAGGGAAGCGGATTCCTCTCATTCAAACTCGCGTGGTTCTTGCTCGTCCTGGCCTGCATCCCTGCCGTTGGGGCGCTGTACGTATACTTCATCTTCGACTTTACGATAAACGAGGACGATGAGGACGAAGAAGATGAAAAAGAGGATGAAAAGAAGGCGTACGAGCTGGGACTGTTCATTAGAGTTGTGTCGCCTGTCGCGTGGGTGTTTCTCCCGCTCCTTTTCTTCTTTTATTTCTTCAGAGAGTTGCAGCCAAAAGGATACATGCGATAGATTTATTTATGTAAAAACTAATTAGTTTATTTAATATTTAAAGAATTGACAGAAATGAAGAATTTTTATGAGTACCGATCACTTTTTCAGAAGAAAATAATCGTTTCTTATTTCAAGCTCAATTTTTCATAAAAATGGCTTAAAATTCTGTGCGTTTTTTATAAAAATTTGAATTAAAGTAAATAAAAAAAAAAATTGTATATTTAATTCAAAACTGAAACAAATTGAGTCATAATATTGGATTCAGAATGAATAGGAAAGCTTTCAATTTTTTTCAATGTTTCTCAGAAAAAAATAAAAGCATTAAGTATGGGACAAATTAACCATAAAGATCAATAATTTTGATCTTGAGGTATTGAAAAAGTTTATCACATTCATTTTGAATACAACATTATGACTCAATCTGTTTCCGCACTTTTATTTGAATTTTTACTTTTTCAGATAATTATATAGTTACACTCTTTTTCTCAATTTTAAATATACTCAGAAATAAAAATGAAGTGAATGATCTATAATCATTTTTATTATTAGATCAAATGGATCAACAGCTTCAGGAATTTGAGAAACAACGGCTGTAAAAAATTCAAAACTTGGATCAGCAAGAACAACAAAAGATGCAACAATTAGAAAATCAGATTCAACAAAAAATTCAAGAAATAGAGCAGCAATATCAGCATAAGAAACAAGAAATTGAACATCAATTTTAACAAGGAATGCAACAATTTTAATAGTAATTGTAATGAATTTAATTTCTTTGTTGTCTTTGTTGAGCAGAATGGCATTCATCACCTGATCTTCTTTCATAGGCCAGCAATCAAAATCTATTATTAAAATACAGTTATTCAAAATCTAATCTTCTTATTTTTTTGGTAAAATGTGTTCGTGGCTATAATCAAAAAAAAAAAAAAAAAAAAAAAAAAGATTTGTGACTTTAATTGTTGTAAAGCAAATGAAATCTAATAAAGAAAGTTCAGGATTTTAAAATAGAATTTTTCTGAGAACTCATTTAAAGTTATTAATTCTTGCAAATATCAAATAAAAATATCTTGTTAAAAAAAATTAATTAAAACAAAAAAGCATTTAATAAGATAGTTTGCATTAAACAAAATATATTTCTTTTTAATTTCAGATATGTTGAGATATGTTTTTGATGCAAATTTGTGCTCAAAAATTAATGATCATAAAGTATTCAAAATCTTATAATAAAAAAAATGAGTGAAACAAATAAAATACAACTTAAGCAATCATGTATTATGCATATACCTATTCAAAATTATGGTAATGATTTCACGTTTATGGTTAATGAACAAAAGTTCAAAACTAACCGATTGATATCTGATCTTTTATCACCAAAAATTTCTAAAATGCATTTAATTGATCCGACAATTGAATTATTTACAATAAAAACAACAAATCATGGCGATTTTTCGCATATTCTTAATCTCATTAATTTTGAGCAAGATGATATTCCAGAAAATGAACTCCCGTTCGTAGCAGAAGTAATTGAAATTCTTGAATTAGATTCCTTTGAATTTACGCCTAAAATAAAAGCAAGAAAAATTACAATTGATAACGTTTTTAATGAAATTCAAAATCATGAAAAAAATAGCAAATTTTTTTCACAAAATTTTGAAGAAGAAATTGATTTTATTTCATCAAATTTTTACATTCTTTGTGAAGAACATGAAGAAGAGTTTGCAAATTTGAGAATAAACACAATTTATAAAATATTAAGCAATGACCAATTACGACTTGAAAATGAAGATCAGCTTCTGAATTTTATCAACAAACTTTATTCAAAAAATTCAATGTATTCAATTTTATATGAAAAAGTTATGTTCACAAATGTTTCATCTAAATATATGAATGAATTTGTCGAGGTTTTTGACTTGAATGACATTTCATCGCAAACATGGATAAATCTTTGCATGAGATTAACAAATTCATTGGAAATTAAAAAAATTGAATGTTGTGAAAGACGATACAATATAATTCAGACAAATAAAATATCTGAAAATCAAGGATCTTTGTTTAAATATGATGAAAATAATGATTTTTCTGGAATTTTTAACTTTTTGAGAAAGAAATCAAATGAAAATATTGAAAAAGAAATAAATGTCACATCATCATCTATTCACGGCAATTATGAAGAAAATTTGCCAAAAAATGTTGTATTGTTTGAAAACCAAAGCAAACGTTTTATTTCAGCAAATGAACCAAATAGTTGGCTCTGTTTTGATTTTAAAGATCATCAAGTAATTCTAACGGAATATACAATAAAAACAAGTTGTTTATTTGAAAAGAATAAGCGTCACCCAAGAAGCTGGGTCATTGAAGGATCAAATGACAACAATTCATGGGAAATTCTTGATGAACAAAAAGATTGTTCAGAAATAAATGGGAAAAGTATTACTCATACTTTTTCAGTCAATAATCAAGAATTGAAAAAATTTAAGATGATAAGATTGCGTGCAACAGGGCCAAATTGGGATGGTTCTAATTATCTATTAATTGAATCTTTTGAAATATATGGTAGATATATTTAAACTTTTTTTAATTGGAATATTCCAATTCTTTGAAATAAAAATATTATTTTGATAATGTATTATTATAGTGCTGTGATTTTATTTTGAAATGAATTGCCTTAGAATTGATATTTTGTAAAGTATTGAAAAAATGACCAATTGGTTAATGATATTTTAAGTATTTTTGTTAGCCAAGTTCACTTTTTTCGAACTGAAAATGTTAATATCAATTCGATCAGACAGAAATCAATATATATGCGATTGATGAAAAATAATATATACTATATAACATTGTATTTTATTTACCATGTATTTTTTATGATTTTTATGAAAAATCATATAATTATTTATTTAAACTTCAATTTTTCAATAGAACCCCCTCAATTGATGTTTAATGAGATTCATTAGAATTTATGATTCTACTTCGGTTTCAAATAATTTAACCAATAATGTGCCCAGCATTTTTTTTTTTTTTTATCATTTATTCATAGACAATTGAAAGTTATGAATGTATCATGGCTGTTAAGGCCAATATTGGCCTTGTAAAGAATATTTTTTTAGTTGATATTTATCATGAACATTAAAATATCGATATTCAATAAAACTATTCACTTGTAAAATTAAAAAAAATTAATAAACTAATGAAGTTTTTATTTAAACAAAAAAAAAAAAAAAAAAGAAAGAAAGAAAGAAAAAATGAAGAAAAAATAATTAACTAGGGGACTTATTTTGTCCAGGTTCGTAAATCTTCATGAACAGTCTATTGAATTCTCTAGCCCATTCCTTTGCCACTTTTTCAGTTGACAGAACAGATTTGGCCGCGTTCTTTCTCAAAATTTCATACTGTTTCTTATCCAAGAACAAGTTGTAAGCTCTTTCAACAGCCATTTTGAAGTCGCCATGTCGATGAGACCAGAACAAGAAACCGTTGCCAGTTTGCGTATTTCTATCGTACTCAAACACGGTGTCAGCCAAACCGCCAGTTCTGAAGGCAATTACAGGTGTTCCGCTAGCGAATGACTCTTGTTGGACTATTCCAGAAGGCTCGAATAGAGAGGGGACAAGCATGTAATCAGCGCCGTGATCGCCAACAAGGCCATCGCCAAAGAATTGAGAAGGATCGGCCCAAAAGTTCTTTGGATATCTCTTCTTCAAGTCCCACATTTTCTGAGTGCAAGGGAGGCCGTACTCGCGATCATCGGCAGCAGCCTGACCACCTACGATGAATTGAAGATTTCCGTTGAATTTTTTATGAAGTTCTTCAAAAGTGTCAACGATGAGATAGACGCCTTTTTGTTCAACAATTCTACCGACGAAAATAAAGACACATTTATTGAGATCAATTTCACCGAAGAACTTTTGCTGTATGAATGCCTTTGCTTGTCGATGATCCATATGAAGTTTGTTCAAAGCATCAAGACGCTCTTGAACGCGAATTCCATTAGAATAAGCAAAAGGCTCAGGGAAATGACGAAGGAAATAATTGTAAGGCGAACCTTCAAGCAATTCATCACGATACTTCTTCGAAACAGTTGCCCATTGATCTGATGCAAGTAGAGCACAAAGAGAAGGATCGAATGAATGATCAAATGGATCAACTATCATTTCATCAGGTAATTGATGAATATAATGCAAAGAGCTCGTATTTCCATCGCTGGGCCAAAGCTTGCCTGCATAGCCAACGCCAAGATTATGGAAAATATGCAAAAATTTGCTGCCATTAAAAACTGATCCAAATGTCTTGCGTGCGTAAGCAGCAGTTAATCCAGTCATCCAATCATTAGTGACAACTAATGAAGGAATCATTTGTGTTTGACAGCAAAGTTCAAGGGGAGCTTTGGCCATTAATACAAGTAATTGAAGACGGAATGATGTTGAACCTGTTTGATATGGTGCTGAAAAGAATGAATAATGATGTAAAAACCAGCATTTTACACCATCAACAAGTCCATAATAAACACCGATTTCTGTCTTGTTTGGACAATAAACGTCCATCTTAAATTTGAATGTTACATTATATTTGTTTAAATAATTGGTTTCGCCTTTGGGTGACACACTATAATATGGCGAAACTACATGAATATCAAGTCCTAATGAAACAAGTTCTTTAGCAAGTTCCCAAACCATTGTTGACAAACCACCGACTTTTGAAAATGGACCAAGTTCTGGTGCTGTAAGCATAACTGGTCCTAATTTATTTGCTTCAATTACATCATTTGCAAATTTAGAAATAAATTCAAGTCCTTCTTTATTTTTATTTTCTTTCATTCGCTTGAGAATTCGAAGAACTTTTTCTTCTCTTTTCTCAATGATTTCATTTTCATTGTCACTATTAAATTGAATTAAGTTTGATTTGTTTTCTTCCCTTCCATAACGTGTAGCATAAAATAATGATTGCCTAAATGTGATGAATAATTCAGGATCATGAGGTAATGATTTAATAAGTTTAGAAATCTTTTCATCAATAACTGTTTGACTTTCTTCATCTTCTTTCGATTCAACAATGTCAAGAATTGTACTGAAAATTTGATTGTGCGAAAGAATTGGAATTGAACGATAATTGATCGCTCTTTGAAGACGTGTGTAAATGTTCTCCATAAGAATTCTTTGTGTTGCTACCGGAATTGGTGGCTTTATCGCTTGTAGTTCAAAAACGTTGGTCGAATACTTGCCAATGTCCAAGAAAAGTGAAGATCCTTCCTTTGAGATTTCATCTAGTGCATAATAACAATCTTGACCTTGAGGACCAAGTAAAGGAACGATCTGAACTACTGACTTTTCATCGAGATTGTGAATGATTGGCAAATCTTTCACAGAGACTTCAAAAATTAAATCATTAGTATAGAAAGCAATACAAATCAATGCACAATGATTATCTTTGGTTTGCCGTGAAATGGCAAGAATTGCATCTAATTTATCGCTATCATAAGCAACAGGAAGAATATTCAAATCTCCAGATAAAATCCAATCAGCATGAGCTCTAGTTGCAGCTCTTCCTTTCAACAATTCGCAAAACTTCATAGATGAAAAACTCCACTTTTTGGCCTTTTGTTTCAAATGAGTATTCGTCAATATTTCATAGGCCGAAGGAACACTCATTGCATTGTCAAGGCAGCCGTTAATGAGTGGCACATCATTAAGGAAAAAGAGGACATCAATGGCAAGAGACAATCCTTCAATTGATATTTTGATAGGATGATCGGTTAAGGAACAAAAAGACGTTATTATAAGTGAACCTTTTTGAAGGTTTTCTTGACGTCTTTTGAAAAAGTTGCTGAAGTTTGTACTGGCGGTTATTTGAAGCAAATCGTCAGTTCGCATACAAACCTCAATTGTTTGTAACAAGACGTTTGAAAGTTGATTACTTTGAGGAATAATACCACTTTCAATCACAAACCGTTGAAGGTCAAATTCGCTCTTCATCCAAACAAAAGCGTCAGGTCGATTTGCCCACAAATTCCTCATCATTTTCATGAAGAAAGGAGAGCAAAAGCTGCTGTGTGAAGTGATGCCACAACGAGATGTTTTCTGGGATTCAATGACAACGCTTCCTTCAATGATGTTCTGGTTGTAATAGTGTCTTTCACCGTCTGGATCGAGGCGAAGAAGCTCTCGCATGTCGCGTGGATAGACGTAGTCCCAGTCATCAACATCTCCGAGATAGAAGCCAGAAACGCCACTTTTTTGGCAGATTTCAATCATCTCGTTTGTGATCATTGTCCACAACTTCGGGTTACGTAAGTTAAGGAGCATGTTCTCTGTTCCGGGTATCTTTGCAGTCTTGTAGACGCCGTCCTCGTCGACTTTCAATGTCTGAAATGGAAGGTATTTTCTCGACCAATTATGCATTGAAACATGTGGCATAAAGTCGATAAGTACCCTTAATCCAAGCGACTTCGCACGCTTACAAAAACTGACAAAACCGTCCAAACCGCCGCATGCTTTATTAATGGCTGTGTGGTCGGTTACCGAGGTCATGCGATGAAGAACAGTCCTCTCTACAGCACCAGCAAGATGCACCGCCGTCACGCCTGACAAGGACAGTTGTTGAAGCTGGCTTTCAAGCTGTTCAAAAGGAACCGGCTTCTTATCGTCAAAGGCGGACATCTCGTGAATGACTTCCTTTCGCGCGCCAGAAGGGAGGACGATAAAACGGCCAGGCTGGCTAGAGCTGTCTATTTCGAGTTCGCCCGTTGGTGTCATTCTCACGTAGCAATAGTCATAAAAACCGGCGGAAACCGTTTTGAAACTTTTTGAGGAGGAATCTATCAGCGTGAAATAGACGCCGTCCTTCTTCGACGCAGAAACCAACATGTATTGTGTATTTTTCATATCAAATGTCAGCGGTAAATCGGCAGTTGTCACCTCCGTCTTCGACAGCTCCCACGGATGCTCGTTCACGAGCTCCGTGTACAGCTCGAGTGCGCGTCCGCTGATGAGCGCGTTCTCGTGGTAGCAGAGAGGAGCGAGGACGCCTTCGATGAACGTTTTAGAGTGCGGAACGAGGAGGAACGGTTGGAGACTCTCAATTTTGTCAAGGGCGGCGGTTGCCCGATCTTGTGAGAGACCGTTTATTATGTCAGATTCTGCTTTGGGGTCAAGGCAGCAGCGGACGACGCCGTTGAAGTAGTCATCAAAGGCCGAGTGTGAATCAGTCAAGTTTGGAGGAAGTTGGACGCCTGCATCTCGAAGTTCTTTCTCTAATTCGTGGATGATTATGTGTCCGAGGGAGTAATCTAGGATCCCTTTCGATGCAACTGCGAGGACGATCATTTTGAACAGAATATTTGAATCAAAAGAGCAATTTAATTGAAAACTGAAAAGTTGATTGATCTCCATGGGTTGGCTGAGTTGGGAAGATTCGGGATTGATCGTTTCACCTCGTTCAAGTGGTGGTACTAATGAATATTGAAGTGATCCAAAGGAGGGACCAACCGAACTGGACCGATTTCGGAATGAGGCTATACATCGGCTTTGTTGACGAAGAGTAATACTTCCCGTAGCAAAATCTCGATAACTATCTATATTTCGGTGGCTTTCTGATATAATACTTTGGTTTATTGCCGTTTTTCCCGCTTCGGATATTGTTGATCGTCGTTGTGAGTATCGATTTGAAGAAGTTATTGCGTTAAATCCAACATTTTGTAAAAGAGATATGTGAAATTGAAGAATGATTGAAGCCCAGTTAAGTTTGTGGTATTGATTGTCGTCAGGCACAAAAAATGATAAACCATTTCGTTCAAAAAGTAGTGGAATATCAGGGAAATAATAGCTGGGAGATTTTACAATATCGTCAAGAAGAGATTTAATGCATTGTAATGAATTATCACTAGGATCAAATTTATTTAAAAGTTCGAGAAGGGTAAGTGAAACTGGAAAACTAATTTCTTGAGAATCTATTTCAATTGATTGAATGGAATCATTGTCGCATGAAACAAATAGAGGTTCTTTGCATAAATATAGTAGAGATCTCATGATTTTTTTCCAAATTTTTACAATTTTCAAAAAGTTTCACCTTTTTATATTTTGAATTGGTAGTTGAATTTCGCAATGAAATAAAGTATTGAAAATATGGTTGATTATAGTTGAATGTTTTTATTTATATCTTTATATTTATTAAAATATAATTATTTTTTATTTATTATTTATGTGAATATTTTTATATAATTTAAAATTTAAGTTTAATTAAATAATTACAAAAATAGCATTGAAAATAAATCATATTTTTTTGGGTGTGAAAAAAATTGAATTTTATCAGAAAATACAAAAGAATTGAATGCTTCTCAAAATAATCCTAAGGATAAAGTTGGATTAAGAGTAGGTCAAATAAAAGCCACGATGAATTTTTTTATCTTTAATTATTTATTATTATTTTATTATATTTTTATATTATATGAAATATAGGCCTTCATTTTTGGACATCAATTCGTAAAACCATGTCTTTTTTTTTTTGTGAGAAAAACGATCACATCAAAAATTTTTAAAAAATTTATAGAAAATTTTTCTACTTATAATTTTCTTCAACATTTATTGCAAATTTGAAAAAATATTAGATCTACGATAGTCTTATTTTGGAATTAATTACGTTCACTTTTTCTTAGTAAATACAACTTTTTGATAAATTATATGTGGTTAATTTTCTATTTAATTGAAATGTTTATTTAAGTAATATCTTAAAAGCATAAACTAGATTCATATTATAATAATAAATTTTATTTAATGCTTTATATGTAAATTAAAGCTGAACAATTATTAACTTATAATCTCGATTTTATTGTTTCAATGCTTTAATTTGTTCCATTGTCGCAAGCAATATATATAGTTGCTTTGAAATAAATCGTTTGCGGTTTGATTCCAATAGAAACGATTCGAAGTGTAAGATGGCCCAAATTACTTTTAAAACTTTTATATAACTGAGAACATTCATCTTATGATAAGGCTTTATCTGTGTTATAAATGCTGATATCTTGATTCTCAGACTTGATAATCGAGTTTTCGAAAATTTCCGGATAATTGTATCGCATTTATAATACAGATATAAACCGAGTCGATTTAAAATTGACTTGAATAAATGATTTTGATTAAAGTTTGACTTTTCATCAAATCGGAGTTAAGATTTTGACATTTTAATCGTCGATTATAATTAATGTAATATTGAATGGTTTATATATGAAAAAAATCTCTATTATTTCTCTATCAATTTTTTGGACATATGAAAGCGGTTTTTTTGGACATCGTAAAGCTTTCAAAAACTCATATAAAGTTTTCAATTTCACTTTTTTACGGTTTTTTGGACATGTTTGTCAGATTTTTTGGACATGAGAAAAATTTGAAAAAAAAAATCAGAAAATTTGAAGAAATTTCTCTCAATTTTTTGAATAAAAATATATTTTTAAATAAATTTTTTTTTATCAAATTTTATTTGTAAAAGAAAAATTCAGCTTTTTTATACAAAAAATTTAAAGATTTGTTTTTTAAAAATTTTTCATTTATTGTGGATATCGAAAAATTTCTGTAAGCTTGTAAATTTGGTGAAATAAACGTTTTTTGGGTTTTAAAAATCACCAAATGTAACCATATTATTGTCAAATAAATTTTTATTAATATTTATTATTGTCATAAACCATTGAATTATTTGAAAGAGGAATTAAATGAGTTTTATCAAAAGTCATATTAATAATCGATAAGATTTTCTCAGTAAAAAAATGTTATTTTTTGAATATTACAAAATAATTGTATGATTTGTATAATATATCATATAAAATAATAATAAAAAGCTCATTTATATTGACGATGAAAAGCCAAATAACCGATTTCACCAAAAGCCCAGGTCTTGGGCTTTTGGCGACAGCATTCAATTTTGAATAGTTTACATATATTTTGGAGATCACCAAAACGGTTTTTTTGGCGATGGTGATTTGTAAAGCTTTCAAAATATCATATATAAAATAAAAAAAAAAATAAGATATAAATATATAATAAAATCAATAAAAGCATTTTTTCAATTGAAAATAATTTTTTTTCATTTATATTTTAAATATATACCGATATAAAATGTATTTAAAATATTAATAGTATTTATATTTTTATGAATATATATAGCCGAATAATAAATAATGCATTGAAATAATGCATTGAAATATTAATAGTATTTATATTTTTATGAATATATATAGCCAAGTAATTAAATAAATTCATTGAATTTATTGAATGTTGATTCGTAAATTGAATTATTATTTAATCAAATATCATTTAATCATTTTATTTAATAATTCATAAGAAATAACTTTTTAAAAGATTTATTAAAATCGCCAAAAGACCAGAAAGAATCACCAAGACCAGGTCTTTTTTTTACATTTGGGTATATTTTACAAGCTTAATTTCTGTCTAAAATCAATGTCCAAATCATGTCCAAAATGGTCCAAAAAAATGAATTTCCTAAGTCCAAAAATGAAGGCCTATATGAAATATTAATTTTCTAAAAAAACTTAAGCTTTGACATTTTTTAACTTCTATTATCAGATATATTTACATATTGTAATTGAATTGTTTTGTGATTTGTGAAAATTGAGAAATTAAGATTGTTCTTTTAAAATCTTGATCAAAAAAATAATTTCCTTTATTATAATAATATTTTTAAATATACATATTAATATAAATTTTAAATAAATACATTTTAACAATAATGATAAAATATTTTAAGGGACCACTATCATATTTTTTTGTAAACATTTCAATATTGAGAAAACTCATAGAAAAGAAAATTCAATAGTTGTTGTCTCGGAAAAAGTTTAAAACTTTAAAATTTCACCATTCCGATCATTTTTGTAAAATTTTTACTCCTTTCAACTTTTAAATTTTTATTGAAAAAAGGGAATAGGCTTAAAAGAAGAATAGAAATAAATGATATGTAATTTATATAATTTATATATACCAAAATATAGCAAAAATACTCAAGAAATAATTTTTTTTAAGTCAATTAATTTTGTGATAACTCATAGAATTTTTAACATAGAATTTGATAGTGGTCCCTTAATATCATATCGAATATTTAAAATGAAGAATTTAGGTGAATTTTATTGATCAAACCTAAAATTATTTCATTTAATATTTGATTGAGCCATGATAATTTTTTATTATATAACGATTCTATTAAGAAATTTTTATTTTTGATATAAAAACAGAAATTTTTTAAAATTAGACGATAGAAACAGATGATCAATAGAGTATATTAAATAATATAATATAACATATTACATATTGTTAAATAACTCCAAAAGCTTGGGCTGATTTTTGAAAAAATTAAATAGAACAAAATTTTATTAAGATATTTTTTTTTTTTTTCAATGATTCTTCTGAAATATTTGATAAAACCAATTGATTATTTTCAATAGGGAACCATTTATAATTTCAAATTTAAAAATATAAATTTCTAAAAATAAGACGATAGAACCTTAATGTTGCCAAGGATATCAACTTGATTGCAGTGAAAATGTAAAATAACTCATTTTTAGTTCAAAAGCTTGGGCTGATTTTTGTTTAGAAGACTTAAAAAAATGTAATAATTCTCTGAAATATTTGAATAACAATGAAAATTTTCAATTAAATGAATATATCCTTATAATCATAAAAGAAAATCTGATTTTAATTACTAATTTAAATATTTTTTATATTATTAATAAAGATAATTATTTATGTTTTATTTATTTTGGTCAGTATTATTATATTTAATATTTCGAAAAATGTTTAGACATCAAAAGTTCAAAAAAAAATTTTTTTGTTTTCCTCATGATATTGATATCCTCTCCATTTTATTTTAAAAAATTCTATATTTGGTCGGAAAATATAGACGTAAATAACGATTTTCTGTCCAAAAAAAGTGACAAAAATAACGTATTTTTTAGAAAAAGTGAAGTTAGGGACTGTCATTTCACTGGACAGTCAACCCTAGAAAGAAAATCGCTGATGATTTATATATATAAGATCCTAGTAAATTAAAATAATATATTAAATCAAAAAAAAATTTTATTTTTTAAATAAAAAAAAACGTTGACGAAATTATTTTTTGACCCACCATTAAAATGCCGTATAAGAATAAAAATGCCGTATAAGAATAAAAATGCCGTATAAAAAACAAAAATCAAAATCTACAATAATTTAAAATTGATATCAATAGTATATTTCAAATATAATAAAAACAAATATAGGATTTAGCTATAGTAGTGTCGATAAGTGGCCACGCTCTCAATTAAGTGGCCACGGTGATTTGACAATCAACTCCACTAAAATTATTAGGGAATAGAATGGCATGCTCTCAATTTTGTAAAAAATTCAAAGGATATAAAATTTTATTCCCGTGGCCATCTTTAAGATGTCAGAAAATAAGAAATTCATTTCAATAATATAGGTGTAAAATGGCACACTCACAATTTCCTACTTTTTCTTAAGAAAAATGTGGATGCAAAAATTCGTTTTTAAGGTGTCAAAAAAATCAAAATCCACTCAAATAATTGTGGTATAAAACGGCATTATGGTGCCGTTTATTTGAATAAAAAGATCAATAAAATTCAATGAGTAACCACTATTTTCTTCTCAAAAATTATCTACCTTTATGAAATCATAACTCAGCATCATCTAGTCCCTGCCTTCTTACGTTCGCTATATCGACATACCAAAAATAAATTGCTGATGCTTTTCTCAGCATCAATTTGGTACCTACGTTTATTTACAGAAAAGCAGCAGCTTTATTCTCTAATATCGCTTTTAAACTTATTCAGGATCTTATTTTTTACTAGCGCTATCAAGAAAATCAACAAAACAAATCATTAAATCCAACTAATGCTTTCATTTGGATGGTCTTATCCTGATTCAAAGAAACATTACCCTCTAATAATTACTAAATATCGATCTAAAAGATTAGAAAGAAATAATGATAAGTTAGATCAAACTTTTGTTTTGTGATTTTGTTTTGATTGTATTAGTAAAAATTAAGATATTGATTCTTGATTATACAATGTAAAAGATTAATAAATAAGTTAATTGATCTCTAATGATTATTAGTTAATCACGAATATTGATAGAAATTGCATATTTTTGCTATTTTATTTTTCATTTTTAAATCTTTTTGAATTAAAATCTTATATAAACTTTTTGAATTAATCTGACACCGTGGCCACTTAATTGAGAGCGTGGCCACTTATAGACACTACTATAACTATATTTTCTATACTACAGCCATACAATTTACAATTGAAAATATTGATGACCATTATATAGAAAAAGCTATTTGAGAATTTAATTGAAATTTTTAAAAAAGTGATATATCACTTAATGGATTCTCATTACCAAATAAACATTAAAAACTATTCTAAAGTTCGCGAACTGGGTAAAGGCGGCTTTGGATCTGTTTATGAAGTGAAAGATGCAAAAAATAGAAGATATGCAGCTAAAGTCATTGGAGATAGTAGGAATGTTCCTCAAGAATTGATTTTAAGAGAAATAAATATAATGCTTCGAAATCATCATCCAACATTGGTAAACATTATCGGATTCTCACCTTATGATTTAAGCGGTCACCAGAATTTTACAATTATTATGGATTTGTTTCAAAATGGTTCACTATCTGATATCATTATTAGAAATCCAAGTAATTATGATAACACATCACGACAAATTATCTTAATTGGTTCTGCATATGGAATGATGTATCTTCATCATCAAAAAGTTATTCATAGAGATCTTAAAACTGATAATATCCTCATTGATGAGAATTTTTTCCCTCATATTTCTGATTTTGGTCTTGCAAAATTTTGGGAAACAGGTTACACATCATTTCAGACAGGAAGTTGTGGAACAATATATTTCATGGCCCCAGAAATGTTTTCCACCACAAATTATAATTTCAAAGTTGATGTATATGCATTTGCTTATGTTATGTATGCTGTTATCACAGATGTATTACCATTTTCACTTGGTGAGTTGAGAAATGTTCCCCCTTTAATCTGTGGAAATTATATAGCAAATAAAAATGTTCGACCCATATTTAATAGGCCTGTTAAGCAAACTCTTAGGAGTTTAATTGAAAGGTGTTGGTCACGTGATCCTAATGATAGGCCTTCATTTGACACTATTTTCAAAGCTTTCATATCAAGTGACTATTTTCTTGATGGTGTTAATCTCAATCGAATTTCTCAATATGTCAGATATATTACGAATGGGTCCATTAATTTACAGTATAATCAATCAGATTCGCGTTCATCAGCTCATCCTCAACAATCATCAACAAGTATGAATTCTGCACCAAGAAATTCAAATCAAACACAGCAGAGTCAAAACAGGCAATATTCAAATCAAACACAGCAGAGTCAAAACAGGCAATATTCAAATCAAACACAGCAGAGTCAAAACAGGCAATATTCAAATCAAACACAGCAGAGTCAAAACATGGAATGCTCAGGTCATAGATCTTTAAGCTTTTATGCTGACTATGATGATTTAAATGATGAAAGCCCCTGCTATTCTTCTATTTATTCTAGTTCAGAATCAGAAAGAGAATAATAGTTTTTGACTTAATAAAACAAAAAATTTTTCAAATTTATAATATTATTAAATTTATGGTAAAGTATGTAGGCCACCGACATTTTTTTTAATTATATAAGTTTACATTATAGACTATAATGTAAACCATTAAATCAACCTATTTATGCTTGATCGGCCAATTAAATATATATATATATTTAATGTTTTGACCGTTTGTCATTTGAGCACATGAGAATAAAGTTTTTACAAATACAAAGATAAAAAAGTCTAAAATTATTTTCATGATATTCGCAGAACAGATTTAGAAATCATTTAATCATTTCAAACTAAGAGCAATTTCACAGGTTGGCCATCGGAGCGGTTAATGTCAAAAATTTGAAAGTAAAATTAAAAAACCAAAAATACACTTTAATTTTTTGTTATTTTATTCTTTATCTAATACAAAAATATATATTTAATTTTCGAGAAAAAAACTACTGTTGGATTTTGTGTTATTATTTCTGAGTTTTAGAACATATATCAATTCAAAATTAACCTAAGTTTTTTCATCGTTTTTTTCTTTGGTAACTTTTTGAGAATGTTTTCCATTGTTTTTCTAAGAAATATTTTAAAAAAGTTTTTCTAAAAATTCAACAGTGAAAATTATAAAATATTTTTGATTTAAAATTAATTATTTATTGAGGAATTCTCCATAACACATACAACTTTTTCAGAAGTAAATAATCGTCCATTTTTTCGAGCTTTATTTTACATAGAAAAGATTAAAAGTTCCTTGTATTTTTGATTTCATAATAAAGTTGGATTCAAAATGCTTGGGACAACATTCAATTTTTTTCAATGTTTCTCTGAAAATCTTGCATTCTACTTGGGACTTATTGACCTATAAAATGAGTAATTTTGACCTTTACGTATTGAAAAAGTTTGTCCCAAGCCTTTTGAATCTTACTTTATATGCAATTTAGAGAATATGTTAAACGCGAAATAATCGAAAATTTTCGAAAATGAGATTATTATTTGATTAATAATTATTCTTAAAAATGGTTAATTTATTTAATCAAATGGAGAATTGGGCTTCCTAAATTGATATAATTTAGGATTTAATGGTTAAAATCAGCATTAAATAAGAAAACAAATATTTTTAAATTATTTTAAAGGCATAAAAAAAGCATGAATAGGGGGGTCATGTTATTTTGTTAAAAAATTATAATTTTTAATGTATTAAAAAGTTTATTTAGACCATATATGCATACAAAAAGTTCTCCGTGCTGTAGCACTGTGCTAAAAAACTACACCCTTATTTATTAAGATTAAAATATTTGAAAATATATGCATTCTTTTGGTTTTTATTTTTTCTCTGACAAAAACCTCTCCGATGGCCGACATGTGCAATTTCAATAATATTATAAAAAACGTATTTTAAGTTTTTGATTATATATATGGCCTAAAATATTTTAGATTATTTGATGAATCAAGATTTAAAATCGAGTAAAGCAGAGTTCAATCTAAAATCTTCCGAAGAACAAATTAAATCATCAATTGACAAGTATTTAATTGATCTCAATGATTATGAAATTAAGAGAGATCACAAAGAATCTAATCACGGTATCTTAAATTATGCATGTGACAAATATTATGGAATGGTATATGTAGCAAAAACATTTTTACTCAAATACAGCCTACAAAATCGATCATCCATTTTACATGAGATATCAAATTTATTTCTTCAGCATCCTACCTTATTTCACATTAACGGTTTTTCATACGAAGACTTTGAAGGCAACAATAACCTTACAATTATCACAAATTATATGAAAAATGGATCAATATCATCAAATCTACCAATTAACACAAATTCACAAAAACAAATTATTCTTATTGGAATCACACGTGCCATGATGTTATTACATGAACAAAACATAATTCATAGGAATCTAAAAGCAGAGAACGTTTTAATTGATGATAATTATCATCCACTTTTAAACGATTTTTAATTCTCAAAATTTTTCGATTTGAATACTTCAACAACAGATCCTGATTTGTTGATGTATTTAGCTCCTGAAGTTATTAAAAATAACTTTTATTCTAAAAAATCGGATGTTTATTCTTTTGGAATTTTGATGTTCGACCCATATTTTATTGAGTTTTGTTTCATTCTGCTGAACTTCTGGATCGTATATTCTCTGTAGAGCGAAATAATCAATATCGTCATCAACTAAGTCCATTTTCAAAACTGATTCTTTAAGAGGATAAAACGACATAGGTAATCGTTTTTCTAAATCAGACTCGTTTTGTAGATTTGTTTCAATTGATTCAATTATTGAATTTGTTTCTGCTTCAATAACGTCATTTTTAATATTAACGTCGATTATATAAGACATTTT
Organism: Tritrichomonas musculus; assembly: GCA_039105265.1. NCBI lineage: Eukaryota > Parabasalia > Tritrichomonadida > Tritrichomonadidae > Tritrichomonas > Tritrichomonas musculus. Next base: position 651,865 of record JAPFFF010000012.1, read on the forward strand.
CGTTCTTATATCGTCAGTTTGTAAGTTTTCTTTCATATATCGTAATCTTCTGAAAATATGAATTATTGAATATTCACAATAATGAGGAATCTTATAATCTAAGTATAATTTTTTCTCGTCGCTTTCATGTCTTATAATATTTTCGTCTTCTTCAAAATCTAGTAATGAATAACCAATAGAAGCTAGTTCTAAAGGTGTTAAAATTTGTAAATTTGAAATCTAACTTACTTTGAACGTACAGAGTATTTTGTAGTATTTTGCCTAATTTGCCATTATTTGTGAAATTCGTTTCAAGTCTATCAACTTTATCGCTCAATAGTCTATATACGAACATTGAATTATCAGCTAATGTTGATATCATTTCGAAAAGATTATCGTAACAATCAAAAATTGAAGTATCAAACTCTTTTGGTTCTGGTAAAGGTTCAATAATATCTCCTTCTTCTTCAACAACTTGTTCGTCGATAACAGTATTATCGTTTTCTGCTAATAATACAATTTTTGGTTCAGAAGTTGTTAAACTTCGTGCTTTTAATTTAAATAGAGATGAAGGTTCAGCTGTAAAAGTTGATAAACTTTGTGCGTCTAAATTAAATAAAGATGCTGATTCAGTTGGAGGAGTTGTTAAATTTGTTGTTTTGTCTTGAGCAAAGTCTAAAGCTTCTTTTAATTTTGTATTATTATTGTATAACGAGATGTACAACTGACCTAACATATCAGTCGTTATTGTTTCTTTTATATCTTCTGTAATCGGCTGTCCTTTATCATCTTTGTTTCCAGTATCTTTTTTGTACGTACATTCAAAAGAAATATTAACACCTTTATATAATTGTAAATTTGTATTAAGTTGAAAGATAGTTTTACCAAAATTAAATTTTAAATAATCAACTATAGCAGTTATTGATAACATTTTTGAAAAATCTAATAGTTCTTGACGATAAGAACCTTGAAAACATATTATTTGAGCAGGTTCTATTAACAAACCTTTTTTAAATTTAATTTCTTCCTTAGCATCACTTTTGGTCAAATAATATGTTTTCAAGGTTCTTATCGTCAAGAACTATTAGATTTTTCAAACAAAACAATCAAATATCATAAGTTATCTTAGAGTATCTAGGTCCGTGAATTAAATTTCTTTTTAAAAAAATGTTAAAAGATCTTAATAATAATATAATTAATTAATTTTCAAATCGATTTTGAGCATTAGATAGGGGATTCAACCATTTGTAAAGTGTCAAAAAATTGAATAAAAATTAAAAATAAATTATTTTGTTTATTTTATTATTAAAATAATATCTCCATTATTTATTAATTCTAAAATATATCTTATAATAAAAAAATATCTATAGGGTCATGAAAGGGAATAAAAGAAAGTTGGCATGAAATGTTATATGAAAAATGCTAACTTATGAACCAAAAAGAGACAATTCATTTTAAATGCAATAGAATAATTATTTTATTCATAAGCAAAAACATATAATTCAATGATAAAATGCTTGAATTTAATGAATTTAGAAAAAGATTCAAATCATACCAAACTTCAATTATAAAAATCTATAAGGAAATATCACACATCTTTTCATGAGTCATAACTGATATTTTATGGTGATAATAATATCATTTTTAATATAAAAAATTTTTCATTCTAATCTTTAAATTTTTAACTAAAAATATTAATTTAAAAAGTTGGCTTTACAATATTAATGTATTAATAAAAGCATTGGCATTGATATTTTTTAGAAGTGAATCTTGATATCTGAAGATAAAAAAAATAACTGTCAATTTGTAGAAATAAATAAAAAAGATACTAGAAAAAGATGATATAAATGCATTTGCTTTTTTTTATCTGGTTTAAAATAACTGGAAATGATATAAACTCTATTATTTAAATGTAAATTGAGTTTGAAATGTGAAATAAAAAATATAAGAAAGGCATTCAATTAAAAAATCCATTCCCTTTCATGACATGATAGACAATTTTTTCCCAAAAATTAATATTCGATTATTTAGCAAATTATCTACAAAATAATAATATTTTTATTAAAAAATATTTAAGTTTTAAAAATGTGTCACTTTTTTTACGGTTGAATCCCCTATAGCATTAGTTATTGTATTGGGAAGACCGTCGGAAACTAACTAACATCGGACTAATTTATAATATAAATAATTTTTAAAATTAATTATTATAATTATACAAATATTTATTTATTAAATAAAAAAAATTATGCGTAACTGATATCAGAAAAATGGATCAATTATCGATATCGAAAATCGAGACTTAACAAGCCTACAATATATTTAATATATATATATATATATATATTATTTATTTATTTATTTATATTTATTAAAACCCCCACCAAAACCGTTTACAATTTTTATCGATAGTAAAAAAGTTAATTTCCACTTACAATCTTTTCATTTTTCAGTATGATTTATAAGGAAATATTGAAGGATTATTTTAAAATTTTGTATTTTTTATTGAAATTTATCATTAAATTTAAAGTTTTTGAATAATATCTGCGTTTGATATGTATTATCATCTTGTTCTCTTTTTGTATTATCTCGTTCGGCATCTCTTTTTATATTATCTTCATTGTCGGCATCTTCATCGTCGCTTACTTCTAATGGCTCCTTTCGTTTTTTAAGAATATATTTATTTTCTTTGCGTGTTGGATAAACTTCGTAAAACGGGTCTTCGATTCCTCTTAACCATTTGTTTATTATCTGTAATCGTTTTGTGCCTTTTAAGTATTCACCGGATTTAGACATTTACAATAATAGTAAAAAGTAAGTTCGGTAAGTATTGGTAATTGCAAATATTATTATTAGCAAGTATTGTTTTTTTCCTATTTTTGAACGAGATAATACAAAAAGAGATGACGAAGAAGCCTCTAGCGATGATGATGACGAACAAGATACAAATAATAAAGAAGATGATAATACAAATAACAAAGATGAAGAAGACGAACAACCTCCTTTATACAGCCCTAAGTTTAATCACCACCTTAATCTAGATCCAATTTATATCAGTTTACAGATACTACAAGAATTGCAAAATATAAACGAGTACCTAAAGAAAGAAAAGGAAAGAAAAGACCAAAAGAAACTTACTAAAGAGATAATTAGCGAAGTAATTAAGCAAAACAAAGAAGATGACGATGATGAAGAAATAGTTTATTATCAACCAACTATGAGAAGAAGGAATAAAGTTTTTGCCGATCTATGTTATTAACTTTGTTTTTGTTTTTGTTTTGTTTTAAATGAATATATTTGAGGTTAGTGAAAAAGATATATTACTTAATTTTATTGAAGAACTTATTAAGCGAAATGAAATTAAAGCATTAAGAAAGCTATTAAAAAATAATCCGTATTACGCTCAGTTTAAACCTAAGGAGCTTAATAAACAGTTTAATATAAATGGTTATAAGTTTACTAAACGAAATAATAATATAATACTAATAGTGGACAAGAAAGATAGTGTTAATGATAAGTGTCTTGGTGTATTAAATGAAGTCTTGAATGATATAACCTGATTACATTATTTTTGTCTTCACTGGAATAATATTAAACAAAGATGTTTATGTTCTGTCATCTGTCATCTGTCCGCTCCATTTTTTAGGAAACGATTTATCCAGTGACGCCCAGTGACACAGTGACATTAGCGAAACCAAAAAATATTTTCATTTATTTTACTTATATCTGTCCACTTCATTTTTATGAACTGATTACTAATAAGGTGAAGAGGTTAGATTTAACCCTATTTTTCTAACCCTTGTATTTGACCTGTCATCTTTATCTTACTTGTTCTATTCAGTGACACGAAGAGGTATTTGTTAAATGCATTTTACATGAATTGGCCTTAGTATTTGACCTGTATTTGAATCTGTTCATTACATTATCTAAGAAGCATTATTGATTGATAACGTGAATTAACCTTAGTACTTGAACGAACGAATGAATGAAATGAATGAATTTGCCTCTTATTTGAAAAATATAGTCAGGGTGAAGAGGTGAATTCTCACCCGATTTTCTTCACCTGTATTTGACATGAATTATTATAAGTGTTATTGAACGAATTGAATGAAACGGCCTTGTTGTGAATATTATTGTAAGTGTTATTTCTCATCAATGCATTTGACCTCTTATTTGAATGAATTGAATGATAGTGTTGAATGAATTGAATGAGTTGAATGAATGAAATTGAATGGAATGATAATGTTGAATTGAATGAATGAATGAATGATAGTATTAAGCAAATTAATGAACTGAAATGACCTTATTGAACAAATGGAATTGAATGCATTTGATTGGTCCATATTTCTCTGTTTAATGTTGTTGCTGTTGATCGAAAGCAGAGGTGACAAAAATATAGTGACAATTCACCTGCTCACCTTTAATACAATTCACCTTAATATTTAGAAATGGAATTGAATGAAAGTATTGTCCTACTCTTTCTTGTTGTGATATTATTGTAAGTGTTATTGAACAAATTAACTACACTATTAAACGAACTGAATTGGCTGGAAGCAATAAGGTTAGAAAAATAGGGTTAAATCTAACCCTCGTGCCGAGCACTCACTGCGAGGCCTACTAACCTTTAATGCATTTTACATAAATTGAGTGCTGGTTTTGAACGAATAGATTGAATGAATGGATTTGAATGGAATTAACTATACTAACAAATGAACGAATGATGTTTGAATTGAATAGAATCGAATGAATAATGTTATTTCTCGTTAATGCATTTTACATAAATTGAGTGCTTGTTTTGAACGAACGAATGATAGTATTAAGCAAATTAAACGAACTGAAATGACCTTATTGAGAATGAATAAATGAAACGAATTGAATAGATTGAACGAATGAAACAAATAGGCCTTGTTGTGATATTATTATAAGTGTTATTGAACAAATTGAATGAATTAAACGAACGAATGAAATGAACGAATTGAATGATAGTATTAAACAAATTAACTACACTATTAAATGATGTTATTGACTGAAATGAATAAATGAATAAATAATGTTATTTCTCATTAATGCATTTTACATAAATTGGCCTCTTATTTGAAAAATATAGTCATGGGTGAAGAGGTGAATTCTCACCCGATTTTCGTCACCTGTATTTTATTATTTGAATTGAATGGCCTTGTTGTGAATGTTATTGCAAGTGTTATTGAATGATAGTATTGAACGAATGTATTGAATGAATTAAACGAACGAATGAAATGTTGTTTGAAATGAATAAATGAATAATGTCGATTGAACGAATTGAATGATGTTATTGAATGAATTGAACGAATTGAATAAATGTTGTTTGAAATGAATTGAATGAATAGAACGAATTGAATGAATAGAATGAATTGACTGGAATGAATTGAATGAATAAATGAATTGACCTTGTTTGTGATATTATTATAAGTGTTATTGAACGAATTGAATGAAACTAGTGACCTTGTTGTGTTATTGAACAAATTGAATGAATTAACCTTAATATTAGCCTTGCTTTGAATTAATAGAATGAACATGATTGCTGGGTTTAATATTATTGAGTTAGACCTCAGAATTGGGGAAAAAATCCTCCCCAGGGGAAAAAATTTTGGGGAAATGTAACCACATTTTATGTAGCGAAAAAAAAAAATGTGGTTACATAAAAGTTAATCTTGAAAATTTTTATTCAATGAGTTTCATTAAAAAGTTCAAATATGAAAATTTTTATAAATGCTTTACTAGACGTCGAATCAAAATACGTCACAAAACGCCTTTCAAAACAGTACAATCAAATTTCTTCTCAAGAAACATCGCAACAAACATATTTTTACAACAAATACAACTTTTCAACATAATCATATTATCCATTATCAAATAACTTTTTCAAAGTAGCTCCTTTTTCTTCATATTGCTGATATATAAATAAACATTACATATAAATAGTATTTAACTTACTAATCACTATTTTTACGAATAAGGTTTCATTATATAATTGATTATCTTCCATACATAAAATGAGCAAGCATAAGCAGAATAAATCAATTGTATAAGTCTATTATAATATAATAAATGTGTTTTGAAATCGTATAACTCAAATTCGAATAATTAATAATTGCATAATCGAATAATTGTATAAGAGATCATATTTCAATAGCATAACACAAATGTATACCTCAAAACAAATAGAATAAACTTATTAAATCAAAGATATAACTTATAATCATGCATTATGACATAATCTAACAAAACTCAAAAATAAAAAAATATAAAATAATACAAAATGTTCCGCATCAATAGTACAAGTCAAATACATCGCTCAAACATACATCTCAAACAAATAAGTGAATAATCTAATAATATATTACTATAACGAAGAAAACTTTAATAAGAAACATAACTCAGTATTAAAATATAAACATCTTTTCTTAATAAACTTATATCAAAAAACTCATTTTCATAATTGAAGCATTATTGCGAATGACATAAAATTAAGATGTATACCTATTTTAATGATTTATTATAACATTTATAGCCAGTTTGTTGATTGTAATTCCACTGATCTTGATTTTGAGTGAATCGATTGTTGATATAAATTTCACTGATCTTGCTGTTGAGAACTTCAATTTCTCTTTCTTTAGCTTCAACAGTGTATTGAAGTTCAGCAGTCTTGCCATTGAGTAATTCATTTCATTGATCTTGCAATTGAGTTCTTCGATCTCTCTATCCTTGGCTTCAATTGTTGATTGTAACTAACTGATCTTTCCGTTGAGTGCTTCGATTTCTCTGTTCTTGGTTTCAACTTGATTGAAGTTTAACAATCTTACCTATGAGTGATTCAATTTTAGCTGTCATCTCTCAAGATCTTGCCATTGAGTGCTTCAATTTCTCTGTTCTTGGCTTCAACTGTTGATTGTAATTCAGCGATTTGTCCATTGAGGACTTCGATCGTTGAATTCAATTCATTGATCTTGCTGTTGAGTGTTTCAATCTCTCTGTTCTTGTCTTCAATAGCGGACTGTATCTCCGCATTTATTTAATAAAAAATGATGTGGAAAAACATATCACATCAAAAGATATTGAAAATTTTCTACGTTAAATTTACACTCGGCGGGCTTTTTAACGTCAAATTATGATTAATCTTAAAGTTTTTTTACTCTTTACTATATTTTTGGCTTTAAATATCATATTCACAAAAATATCAACTATTTATAAAATTTGGTTTTAAATATCTTATTAAAAATAATAATAAAAAATAATTTAAATTTATTCAAATATAGTTAAATTATAAAGTTCTACATTTGTTCTATCATGGTTGGCATGCATGTTTTTTTAAATAAAAAAATAATTTTATATAATATTCTTCTTTATAAAACAAGGAACTACTTCGCGTGTATAAAGCAATACATAAATATAAGCAATACAGTATTTTAATTAGTGGTAGTTAAAATGAATGAATTAGACAGTTAATAAAAGAGAAAAAATATTCCTATTTCCCCATTTGGGGAAATGGGGAGAATTTCCCCAAAGTAAATTTGGGGAGAAATTTGAATAGAATTTGAATGGTTTATTTTTGGGGAAAATCTCCCCAGAGATTTTTTGGGGAAAACGGTCGCTTTATAAATTTTTTTTATTTGATTTATTATCTGATCAAATAGTAAAAATAATAAATTGTAAATAATAAATAAAAGAATTTTTTTTTAAGTAGAAATGTATGACTTATATAAAAATGAAAAGATTGTTTTTCAAAGTTGAATTATAATCTTAACATTTCCTTTCAATTTTATTTTTTTTTTTTTTAGAAAAAAAAATTGATTTTTTGATTTAATTCTTAAAAACAAACAAATCGAAATAATTTGATATAAATATATATAGAGTATTTGGCCCTATTATGTAAAGTTTCTCGATATATCAAAAGATTTTTCATTTTTTAATAATTTGAATGCATTCCCCATGCTCCCCAAGCTGGGGAACAAAAATTTGGTTATTTGGGGAATATTCAGAGGTGTATATTGAGCAAATTGAACGAATCTAATTGAATAAATTGAGTTAACGAACGAATGCATTTGACCTCTCTTTCTTGTTGAATGAATGATAGTAATAAGCAAATTAACTAACATATTAAACGAACTGAATTGACCTTATTGAACAAATTTAATGAATTGAATGATAGTATTTAATGAATTGAATGAATGATAGTATTAAGCAAATTAACTACACTATTAAACGAACTGAAATGATATTATTGAGAATATATAAATGAATTGACCGGAAGCAATAAGGGTTAGAAAAATAAGGTTAGATCTAACCCTCGTGCCGAGCACTCACTGCGAGGCCTGTTAACCTTAACGCATTTTACATAAATTGAGTGCTGGTTTTGAACGAACGAATAGATTGAATAGAACGAATTAAACGAACGAATGCATTTGACCTCTTATTTGATTATTTAGAAATTGTTTGAATATTATTGCAAGTGCTATTGAATGAATGAATAATGTTATTTCTCATTGGCCTCTTATTTGATTATTTAGAAATTAAATGAATTGAAAGCAATAAGGTTAGAAAAATAGAGTTAGATTTAACCCTCGTGCTCTTCACCTTAATGCAATTGACATAAATTGGCCTCTTATTTAGAAATGAATGAATGAATAGAATGAATATTATTGAATGTTGTAATTGAAGGGAATGAAAACAAGAAGGTGGTGTTTATCGGGTGACAATTCACCTCTTCACCTTTAAATGAAAAATACGTGATTGTTGTTAATGATTCGATTGTTGTTGATTACTAATTACTGATTGACTGGAATGTTGATTTATCACTTTTGAACTTTCTTGGTTTAAATATTAATTGTTACTTTTGCATTTGAACGAATAGATTGGTGTTGAGAACTAAACTTTAACATTATTTTTGGCTGTTGTTGATAAATGATAAATGATGCCGTTGTTGATATTAATAATGATAGATGATGTTGTTGGTTGATGGATGACGCTGTTGTCGATATTAATAGATGCCGTCGTTGATGTTGTTGGTTGATGTTGATAGATGATGCTGTTGTTATTGATGTTGATAGATGATAGATGTTAATAGTAAATGCTGTTGATGTTGATGGTAATATTAATAATGATAGATATTGTTAATGATAGATGGTGATGTTAATACTATTGATAATGATAAATGCTGTTGGTTGATGTTGATGGATAATGCTGTTGTTGTTGATGCTAAATAATGTTAATACTGTTGTTAATGATAGATGCTGTTGGTTGATAGTTGATGTTGATGCTGTTGTTGATGGATGATATTAATAATGTTAATACTGATGTTGATGATATGTGATGGTGTTGATAGATGCTAAATAATGTTAATATTGTTGTTAATGATAGATGCTGTTGTTGTTGTTGATGATAGATGATGCCTGTTGGTTGATGATGATATTAATAATGTTGGTTGATAGATGCTCTTGTTTGATGCTAAATAATGTTAATACTGCTGTTGTTGTTGTTAATGATAGATGCTGTCGTTGATAAATGATGTTATTTCTGTTGTTGATAGAAAATGATATTTATGTTAATGTTAATAGTAAATGATGATGATAATAAATAATGTTGATAGATGCTGTTGTTGTTAATGATAAATGTTGTTGATGATGATACTAATAATGTTGGTTGATGCTGATGTTAAATGTTGTTGTTAATGTTATTGATTGCTTCATAAAATAAAAATATATAATTGAATGGTTTACTCTATCTTAACTAAATTGTATACTCTTTGCATTTTACCTTTCTCTCTGTTATATCTACTTCTTATTTCATATCCCTCAGGTACATCCTTCTCGTTTTTAAACCCAAAGTGCTGATATAACTGTTTTTTGCCATTAAACTCTCTGTTCAAATCATTAAGTAGTTATACATAGTGAAGGGGGGATAGATAACTAGTATAAGCAAATGGGGCTCTCTGGCTTTGAAAGCTTCCTGAAGAGACGATAATTTGAGGTACTTTGGAGATGTTTTATATTATAGCTCCCTCGCTTTGAAAAGCTCCCTCGCTATAATAAACCATATCTCCAAACAGCCCCCAAGCAACCCCCACCCAGCCACCCTACACGGAGAGCCCCATTTGCTTATACTAGTTATCTATCCCCCCTTCACTATGTATAACTACTTAATACCAACCTATCTAGCATACTCCTACAGCAATCATCTCATGCAATCATCTCAAGCAATCATCACACACATCCACTCATGCAATCATCTCAAGCAACCTATCTAGCATACTCCTACAGCAATCATCTCATGCAATCATCTCAAGCATCTCCCATCTCACGCAAATCATCTCATGCAACCATCACACACATCCACTCATGCAATCATCTCCCATATCTCATCACATACATCTATTCATGCAACCACTTCATGTACACCCGATACCTACTCAAAAATAAATCTTTAATTGAATCCAAGCTTAATGATTCGTTGGCGTGTCAATATTAGTTGTCCCTGCAGGTTTAATTTTAATGTTGACAAATAATGGAGACTTTAATATGACAGGTTGGTACATGAAATCTACTAGCCTCATTTCGATGTGTTTTAGTGAATCGGTAAATGTTTTAATTTTGATTGGTTTAGATGAATCGTAATCAATTATAATAGGTGCCTGTGGTTCTATAACAGTATCAACTGTTGCAATCACGGATGGTGTATATTCATGTTCTCCTATAATACTATGTACAGCTTGACCTTGTAGTGATACGAGATATAATCTATTGGCATAATCCAATATTGGCAAATCAGGTACAACTGTCTCATTGTTGGCAGGTATAACAACTTCATTCTTTACACTATATAATCCTGTTATCAGTTTAGCTCTATGAGAACCTCTAATGAACGATACTTTATGCTGACTCGATAAACTCATTGTCCTACCATCAATATTTTTGAACACAATTATGTTTTGACAACTATTCAAGTATTTAACCAATCCAAGCATTGAGTAATAATATGTGTCTTTAAATTCTATCATCAGCGAACGTTCATTATTTCCGTCCTCATATGAAAACATCAAATAGTCATCCTTAGTTACTATCAATATATTCCCCTTTGTATTGATTGATGAAACATAATACTTCACGTAATCACATTTCCAAGGTATGTCTACATTTAGTTTCACCAGACTATAATCTGTTGCATTACTATTAACTGAACACAACATTTTACTATCTGTTAAAATGTCTATTGTACCATATGCTTTTCGTTGTAATGAAGCAACCAAGTTAAAGGATAAAGGTTTGTCGATAGAAGTAGCTGAAGATGATGAAGGTAACGAACAATTCAGTTTCACACGAGAGGATGGTGAACCAGTCGCATTCAATAATATATATAGCAAAGCTGAAGTTGACCAAATGGCATTAGGAAAGGACTTCAAAATTGATTCATTTAAAGATCTAACTATTACTGGTGGGCAAAGCTTACCTGTCTTCGCTGATGGTGCTACAAATACACAATATTGTACCACTTATAATAAACTGATGGAATTATTGAGAACCAATTTTAATAATCTAACCAAATATATACATGACCTAAATATAGATGGGGTCGATTTGAGTGATTTGGCGAACACAGATATATCATTGAGTCAAATGAATTATATCGATAACAACAACATAATTCAACCACACAATCCGTCAAGTATAAATGATGTCATCAAAACATACAACTCATCCAATACTTCGATTCAATCATTATTATCTAACATGAATGGGTTTGTGAAGAAATCCGGATTTGAGAATACAGATATATATCCTAATGGTCAACTGAATTTATTTGGCTCCTCATTATCAAATAATCTCAATGCAACAAATAATATCAAAACATATGCCAATCTATTCACCAGTCTCAATACCAATAATGCAAACCTATTACAAATATTGAATGGTCTTCAAAATGATATATCAACTGCTTCCAATAGTGATATAACAAATCTCTTGAATACACTTGAGAATATGGAGTACCTCGTTGTCCTAAAAATAAATGATAGATATGAGATACGCAAAGTGAAGTGTCAAAAAGCTCCATCAGGTGATGACCTCCCAGTCGAGCCAACCAAATATGATGTCATCGTGAACCCAGATGATAATAAGGAGTATGATATCGAAGATGTGGATACACTGATTGAAAACAAGTCACCTATCAGTCACGATAACATGGATAAAGTTATCAATGTAGTGGTCAAGACATCAAGTTTTATGCTACTTCTATTGAAAAGTACATTCTCTATAACTGGTAAGCTATTATCATACACACTCTCAGGGGTATCATCTATGAGTAAGGTAACATACAATACAGCCACATCATTGATGGAATCATTATATTTTAATTCAGGATACATCTGGCATTATACAGTAGATACATCTGGTAAACTGGTTCGCTACCTAATCACATTTAAGGATAGGGTTGTTGATGCACTACCAACAATTGATTCATCTACAGTACATAAAGTATTTGATAACTTTGGTAGTTTCATTAAATGGCTCCAAGAACCTGATAATTTTCTAATATGTGCAGGCACGTTTCAATTGACATTATTACTGATTATATATGGAATCAAAATAATATTCAATGAGGAGAAGACCTATAAGAAGCTTAGTCCCATGGAGCATAAATTGAAATTTGAAGAGATGAAGAGAGAGCATGCAGCTATAGCAGCTCGCCTCAAGAAGAAAGCTAAACCAACACCCCTTAGTGATGAGATTGATATACTAACGGATGATAACCCATTATTGGATGTAGCATCAGTATTTGTTGATACGATTGATTTGGTGAATAATTTATGTGAGGCTCATAATTATGTCATGGATAGATTGGATGAGATACCCGCAGGCGATTCAAATTTTGCCAGTGAGGCAGGTATCGATGAATTCATAATTACAAACAAGGATGTATCTTCATTAACAAATACCATTAATAATATCGAATGTAACCTATTAGTTATTAATGTTCCTGATGAACAAAAACAAGCCTTCCTCAGCTACAATAGACCAATTTTCAAAATTGTGTTACGAAAGAATGTTATATATGATAGCAAAGGCAGATATATTAAAGAGTTCTATATTGTATCCAAAAATAATAAGATACTGTGTCCAGTAATCAAATTTGATTCGTATCAAAATTTCTGTATTATCAATGATAGTTCTTTAATCGCAACAAGATCCATTGGACCTGCTGACCAAAATGACCTCGATGGTAAGTTTTATATAGCATTTGATAAAAAGTTACCATTTCATCCATATAAGCTATTCCTCAATGGAGAGTTATCAATTATGAATGAATACACACCAACTCTATTGAAAACGGATAAGCCTATTAAATGTAAAACCATAATTGCTGATAATGCGTTGAAGCTTCATAAAAGTGATGTCCACTACTTCTATAAGCCATCCATTATTCAGGATTACATTATACAGGATGAGGATTACTACAAAATTATATTTGAGGTGCCTGATGATTATACTATACCAGACCAACTCGAATTCAAGTTTACAGAACATTGTTTTGGTAACCATTGGTCATTGAAATGGTGTGCTGATGAGACCCATTCCAATAAAGGCTATTGGACAGGTAATAATATCCAAGGTAGACTCAATTCTAAAGTTATCACCAAATGGAATCTTCGACCCAGTAAGAAAACTAACGATTGCTACGGTTGCTGGATAACTATTAAGCAAACAGATTTGCACGAGTCGATAATTACAAATGAAGGGAATGGTTTGATGCATTCGCTATTGAAAAACTATAAACATGTATTCAAAATTCAAATGAATGATGGTACTATTAGAGATGGTAGTGAATGGAATATGACATATGCTTACGAGAACCATTTAACAGATGGTCTATCGAACTCGTTACATCCAGGGTATTATGGTACCATCATTTTATATTTATCAATGGATAACATCGAGGGAATTCGAACCGACCTGATTGATAAGATATATTTGGATATATATTTGGGGGATTCGATTACTGGCACTAGGTTATCATTCAAACCAGATGGGTTCCATGCTCAAAAGAATGGCAAGGTATATGTTGATGTCATCCCTGTCCTCGATACGATTGAGAAGATTAGCTATGAATATTCTACTACTAAAATTAATACAGATACCAAAAATATTGAACTATATTTGAAGAAAGATTTCACTGACCCCATTGATGAAGTGAATTGGGACCCATCAACTAACGCATTCAAATATATAATCGACCAACAATATTATGAAGTACTCCCGAGACCAGATGCCGCGACAACCTTATATACTGATTACAATATAACATCATCTAAGGTCATTACGGCTGATAATATTACTACCATGAGGAGTGATTTGAATGTACTCACTAACAACTTTGATGTAGTTAGTTATGATGTTAAAGATTTGACCAGTAGAGTGGATACATTAAATGCAGAAATGGGTGAGACTAAAAGAATTACTCAACACTTGCAAGATGATATCGACCAGGTTCGAATCGTATCAAATGTAGCCCTGGCATTTGGAGTCATCGGTACGGCTGGTAGCATAGCCAATGTTGGATTGACGTTGTTTCGAACAGGGTTCACAATCACTAAAGCTGGTATAGATTCAACCATTGAAGGTATATCCCAAGGTGAGCAAGCTTTATATCATCTAGGTGATGGAAGCAACCTACCTCCATTAAAAATAGCAAGGTCAACTACAACTGATTTAACTCCAATCATAAATTGGTGCGATGCAGATAAAGTTGCTGTCGAATATACTGATGATGTTAACAACCCCTCAACAACCATTACAACCTATAGAGATGCTATCGATTTATGCAACCACTTCAGGGAGTCATTGAAACCAGCATTTAGACTATTAGCTGAAAAAATAAATGAGGTTGAATTTAATACAACCCTACTTGATGATATCTATATTTCCAAAAATAATTTAGTTAGAGATGACACTATTGATATTGTTGGTAAGCTAGTCAATAAGGATGTTCATCTTGAAGCTGAAGATGTGATTACAAATGGAACTATCAAAGTTAGGCTGATGTTAATGTTTATTAGCGAATTCAATGATATAGACTATGAGGAATATATTGTTACAATTACTATAGAGAATGGTAGTGTTAGTCAATATGAAGGTTGCGATTACTTCCCAACATGCACTCTCAATGATAAGATTATAATCATACCTAATCCCCAAAATGTTAAAGTCAATACTATTACTATCAAGGAGAATACTTGTGTTAGGAGGATGTCATTTACACCAAATGATTTAGCCTATACCTGTGACATAAATGCTCTTCATAATAAAATTGATGCTATCCATGAACAGACCAAATCTAATGATGCTTCACTAGCTACAATCATAAACGAGTACCCCACGGTTGATGAGGTCAATGATGTACTAAAGGAGTATGCATTAAAGAAAGATATACCTGAACCTGTTGATTTAACCAATTATGCTATGAAAAGCATTATTCCAGAAATTATTGAGGGGCAAACAACTATTCAATTCAAAATCGTCAATAATACAATTCCTGATTTGGATTACGACACATATCATGAACTGATTGAGCAATATGGGTTGGATATTGTCTCATCAAACAATTTCTATACGGCTCATTATGTTCACATAGATTATTCGTACAATGACGATGATGACGAACAACCCTCTCAGATAATTCGTATCGAAGGAAGTAATTCTGGTCTTTGGATTCTGTATAGCTCCCATGAATTAATCAATCCAGGAAGTGGTGAAACACCGGAAATTTTATCATGTTCAATAACCAAAAATATCGAACCAACAGACAAAAACGCTTATTCAGCAAGATATGTGTCGAACACTTTTGCTTTGAAAACAGATATCCCAGAACCAGTTGATTTGTCAAATTATGCATTAAAAAGTGATTATGATGAACTGAAGACAAGGATAGAAAATTTGGTAACTGAGAACACAAATTTGAAAGCAACCATAGAATCTTTTGAATCAAGATTAGCTGCATTAGCGAATAGATTAACGCGAATTAAGTATACATTCAGCGTACCAAATAGTACTAGCATTCGTTACCAATTCGAACAACCATTTGATGCATATGAGGCAACCCTCTATTTGACATATCATGAAAACAAAAATAATGTTGCCAGTGAAAAAGAAATTAAAATTAATATATCATTCAATGTTAAAAATACACCTACGTATGAATACCAATGCGAACCAAATAAGATCTGGTTAAACAATATTGAATTTCCATTAAATAGTAGCAATTTAATGGTCAATCCAACAGCTAATTTCATATTGATTGGTGGGTCATTCTTTTCATCAAATGGTATCTTAGCTGAAGATAATACCAAGAATGGAATACATTCATTATAAGGAGGTAGGTACTCAACAAGTTAGTCATCAGCTAGCCAATCAAAAATATTAAAACTTCATCGTCCTATTAAATTGAGGGAGATTGATTTGCTGATACAATTTATTTTTGCGAAAACAATTGGCACCATCGAGTAGGTTAAATGTAATCTCCTCACCATTATACATGAGCTCATATAATTCTTCAACACTAATATTATGATGCTTACAATAATTGAGAATACATTGTTTAGGAACACCTTTCATTCTAATATGATATCCTTCGTTGCCATTCTCATCGACCAGTATATCTAGATATGATTTCTTACCAAGCGCTATCAGTTTACGTGAATGGACTTCGCCAACAGCACCATCAAATCTGTCAAAATCAATATGAAACTGACACATCTGCTTACCAATCAATTGTCTCCCATATTTTGAATTATATATTTTTGCGATGCGTTCAACATCATCTTCCATAATATGCATGCTATCAGTATCTTGATAATATATATTGATGCCGTGTTGCTCAGCCGTATTCATAACTCTATTCATAATATGCTTACTCCATGAGAGAACTGATGCCCCAAATTGTGGTAGGTTGAAGTGATTATATATAGGCTTCATCTTCTTAACATAAACGTTGTTAATATTATCGGTTTCTGTAATCTCACTTATATAATTATAATTCCTCCAGATATAGTTATATATCTTCTCCTTGGGGACGGATTTAGTCTCGATTGGAATAGCTTTCAAAATAGACTTACCATATATACTATTGAGGAGCAGCTTAATAGTTTGCTCCAACGGATTACATGCTCGTTGGTATCTCAATCTAAGTCTAAATAATTTATCGATGAACTTATTTATAGTTGTATTGAAACCTTCATTGAAATAGTATCCGCGAATGAACTCATAATCGAAATCATAAAACTCCATTAAATCCATGAATGCTATCTTGTCGATATAGAAATGGGTGACTGGATTGTTATCAAATATCTTGCTACCATTATCATCCCGATGGAATACATGCC
This sequence comes from Tritrichomonas musculus, assembly GCA_039105265.1. Taxonomy (NCBI): domain Eukaryota; phylum Parabasalia; order Tritrichomonadida; family Tritrichomonadidae; genus Tritrichomonas; species Tritrichomonas musculus. Next base: position 669,248 of record JAPFFF010000012.1, read on the forward strand.
CAAATTTGTAATCAATATCACTCTTACATTTAATTTTTGTAATATTGATTTCTGCAAAAAACGTGTCATATCTCAACAGCTCTTCCTTCGAAACATTTGCGGGGATGATCTTAGGCTTGCCCTTGGGTACCCCATTCATAATTCTCATCGCAGATGGATATAAAGACACGGCATCGAAGTCTTGGATGCGCCCCTCTATGTATTGCTTATCATTATTCGCAGTCATTGTCCTACCTCCGCTAACACATCTCAGGATAAAATTCTGGGGCTTACCACTCAACTCATAGCATCCATTAAAGCATCCATATCTCTTAGCGAAATCGTATCCAATAGCTGAGATAGATATATAGTTATGAATGTTTAACATATTAATCTTGGTTTCATGAAATATTTTCATGAGGTCTTCATTAAATTTCTCCAAGCCCTTCATCAAAACTATGCAATCCTTCTTGCAATAAAATTTCGCATATTTCATGATATCTATATTTAATGAGTCATACGCATCAGCTATCTTCGCATTTTCAATCAACTGTTTAAAATCTCGTGCAATCTCATGCAAAGATTTCTCATCTTTTTTCTCATCATAATATTGTATTTGGAATTCTAACGCTGGCACGATACAACGTTTAATATTATGTTCCGTATATAACTTATAAGCCATGATTTCCTTGTGGACATCTAAGTTGAACATGCTCGCGAATTTCCTCAAGGGCTTATTAATTAGAGAATAGCTGTTGCGGAACGTTAACGTTTTCACAATCTTGTTATCGATATATTTGTTCATGATGATTTGTAATATAGTACCTGCTCGCTCAAGTATCTTGGGCCGCCAACCATATGTGTTCATGAAGAAGCATGCATCATATTTTAGATTGTGAAAGTATGTTAATGATTGGTCCTGTAAATAATCTAATAGCTGTTCATTAATATTATCTCCTGTGAAAGATATACTGTGAATATATGCACCATCTCTCCAAGCTGTACAATTTAGATATGGAACATGAGGAGACACCGTTGAGTTGGTTTCGTAATCGCTATAATAAATCCTACTCCATTGCTTACCGTAATTAGTATCTGTTTTGATAGGTTTGCAACATAGCTCCTCATCATAATTTAAATCGACATAGTCATTGAGATTATTATTGAATTCGGTCGTTGCTAATATATTTAATTCACAATTCTTAATCTCTCTAAATAAGTTTAAATCAAACATCTTACGTAGTATAATCATTGGAGTGGTACCTTCATTTTTATATAGAGGGGTATCTTTATTAACACCCTTGATTAGAACTCTCCTATCAATTGGAATATGAGCAAATTTTTCATCGAGCTCATCTCTATGTTCCAAATAATATGTTGTCGCCATGATATTTTTATTAATCATGTAGTGATTCTTATATAGGAGTAGGTCGACAGTTCTCACGTAATCCTTAGCCCATGGTTTCTTTCGCGTATCAATTCTAACATTATATTGGTGGCGAGTATCTTTGGATTCATCGATACGTCGTATAATGAAGTGGCATTTGAATTCCTTGGCAACACTGATAATACGATTACAAGGAACTCGCTTAGTCCTAATATAATTCCTCAAATGATTTATTTCATCTATCTCAAACACACCTGATTGAATACATGCATATACGAAGCAGTTGTCCTTATAATTATTTTTGTCTATGGAACTAAATATATGGTAATCTGTCAAATCGATATTGCTCAAATTGATATATGGGAAAAATCCGCCATCATACATGTTTCTAAAATCTTCATCAATCTCAATCTCTTCATTATAAACTGTATTCGTATCAGGGTCCAATTTTTGAATCGAAAATGTGGTGGTCTTTTTGAACTTACTTTTAGTTACAAATAATGCTTCGTATCGAACGGGTATAAATGTGCTGTTGTAGTTGGGATTTACATCACTAGCATCTTCGATCAAATCAACGGTGCCTGCGATATGACCAATCGTGTTATCAATCATCCATTTATCACTCAAGGTGAAATATTTATAGGTACCATCGAGTGAGTGAGCTTTGACAACAGGTCTCTCATCACCTTTCAAACTATAACATTTTCTCAACGCCTCACAAAATGCTAAACGTTTGTCTTCATCATCTCCTATCAACACATCAAATGATATCCTCCTATTCACGTATAACATATATTCGGTCATATATTTTTGGAAATTGCGTTTATTGACAACATCCTTGATTCGTTTCTCATATTGAATTCTCTCATCAGTCTTGGATTGATATAAGTTGATGGGGATGTTTAATATAAGCCTCTCCTCTAATGCGTTGTCGCGAATACTATTTTTATACTGATTACGTTGCTGAACTCGATTGATATGACTCGATTTGCCTTTACGAATGGTCGCGAATAATTTATTATCATCCTTATCAAATGCTCTAATATAATCATCAACGCAAACACCTCTCCTATTAATATGCATACTTATCAATCGATTCGATAACTCACCCTTCAACTCTCTCAACGATGCAGTTTTATTAGCGAATCCGGGTAACGATAAGATATCTCTTTTGGTGAGTTTACTCAATAATTTATTTTTCATTTATATATCATTAAAAATGGCCCGGTTTCAAAATCAACTCATTTTTTTATCGCGCTATCAAAATGTCTCACGATAATATCAATATTGACCAATTATTGGAACGCATCAAATTACTTGAGGAGGAGAATGCTAGATTGAAGGCTACCCCTGATCTTGTCGATGTTGGTTGCAATACAGATGGACGCGGTGATGATGTATGTCCCACCGTTGAAAAGGATGAAGATGCTAAATGGTTCCCCCTCAAGAATTATGAAAACGAGTATGAGATATTGAACTGCTACCCTTATCCAATTCGTAAGATAGCAACTGGTAGGATTGTTACTGAATTCAAAAATAAAACTAGCGGATACATCCAAGTATCTCTCAATGGTAGCTGTCAACAAAAACATAGACTTGTTGCACTACAATTCATATATAACGATGACCCTGTAAACAAAACTATCGTCGACCATATAGAGCAGGATAGGACATATTATCATGTAAAATGTTTACGATGGGTTTCGACTCAAGATAATAATAAAAATAGGAGTTCAACGAGAGGTATTGTATACGAGTATTTTGACGATATAGATGAAGATGCAATTGTCGTGAATAAATACGGTGACCACTTATTTGAGAACTATTATTATTTCGATAATAAGTTTTACTATTTCAACGGAGTACGTTACAGAGAATTATATATCAAAGAGAATAAATCAGGTGTTCTATTTGTTAGCATGAAGGACACTAAAAATAGAACTGTCAATGTATATGTAAATAGATTCAAGAAAATATATAACTTGAATTAGTATTATTTTTGCGGAGCATATTATTTGTTATCCTCAATACTGATAATTCTAACAGGTTTACCATGTATCAATTCGAGGTTTCGCTTAGTCCTTGCGATTTGTTTAGCAGATTGTGCAAGCTTACCATTATTCTTTATATCTTTAAATATTTTTGAACGTGCATTCGATTCACGAATCAAGGCTTCCCTAGCGATAGCTTCCTCCTTTTCAGCAACATGCTTCTCCCAGTTAGCTTGTTTTATAGCAGCACGCTTAGCTTTATTCTCCTTTCTACGTTGCTTTCTAGCTGCAGCTTTAGAACTTTGAGCAGCTGCTATCAGTGCAGCCTTACGTTGCTTCTTAGACATATAATTTGCAGGTGGCTTGTATGGATCATATGATTCAGCCTCCTTCAATAGCCTATTGATTTCCTTCTCCTTATGCTCCTTCTCCCAGTTAGCTTGTTTTATAGCAGCACGCTTAGCTTTATTATCCTTCTTGCGTTGCTTTCGTTCAACTGCCCTACGAGCTCGTCTAGCTTTATCTTTGATACGTTCATATGCTTCCTGCAATCCCTGATCCGTGATGAGTTGTCGTCTTTGAGCACGTGCAGCCGCGATGATAGCAGCCTTACGTTGCTTCTTAGACATATAATTTGCAGGTGGTGCGGATGAATCATTAGATGTATATTCTATAGCCTTAATATTGGATTTGGGTGGAGCTATCATCTTACGTTTAGTGGGATGAGGTGGTATATATGGTTGTGGATTACTTCGATATTTTTCGACATATTCCTTAACTTTGTAACCACGTTTCTTTTTGGTATATTGATGAACTCTCGCCCGAACGAAATCCTTGAGTTCGATCAATAAATAATTATATAAACTCTTGAATCCAGGCAGTTGAACAATCTCTCCCTTATTTAGACTCAGTACAGTTTTATTCTGGGGTAGGTTGCAACTGGATGAGCCATGCTTCTTGGGAGGTGAGGTCTTGGGATATGAGTCATCATTTGGATCATAATTGAAGTCATCACTATCACTCATTTAAACAAAAATAAAAATATGGTTCGATAAAATGTAATTATTTAATTATTACAGTCATCTACTAAGGGTTCATCATCAGGTGTCTCATTAATTGTCTCATTAATTGTCTCATTAACACTACAATCGATATTATCCGCATCTGGGGTATCCTCTTCCTCCTCTTCAAGCTCATCAAGATGTTCCTCGACATATCTCCTTAGTATCTCCATTTCATATTTTTTACGTAATCTATATTCACGTTGCTGTTGGCGTCTAGCAGCTCGTCGCTCGTCATCATTAGCATACTTACATCTTCGCCCACGAGGCTTCTTAGATTCAGGTTCAACAGGTTCATCATCAATGTTATCAATCTTATTTAATACATCACTCGATTTCGATTTAACAATTGTCCCGGTGACGGATGGAAGTTGATTAGTAATAGTTGGGCTATCTACTTGCGATTCACTCATTTGCTTATCGAGAAAAAATATTATATAAAAAATAATCGACGCATATTTATACGAAGCAATCATCCTTTATATCGCTATCATCGAATTCAATTTTGAACTGGTCGCGAATACATTTAATATTATGTTTGTTGACGCATTCAAGAACGTGACATGGATAGTATGGGGTGTCCATATATGTTTGCATTGTGAGTTCTATGATAAGGACGTATAGCTTATCCTTACTATCGAATTTGCAGTTGAATGATACTATAATCGAATCCCCAAACAATTTAATGATTTTATTATAGTTGATGAATACATTATTTTTCTTATTATTAGATTCGAGTGTGATGAATAAAGGTTTGCAACAATATTTGTCAAACTTATTTTTAAATACTTTCTCCCCTTCGAAATAGATGACAGCCTTTACAAACTTGTTGTTCTTATATGTATCATTGATAAATGAAACGAGCTTGGTTGGTGAGTAGAAGTTATTGTTAGTGTCTACGATTGAATCAACAGACATTTATATTAGGATAAAAAATAAAATAATTTTGGACATGTGATATAAAAAATATTTTTGAAAAATTTTGGGTATATAGAGCGAGCAGGAACTGCGTTCTATATGTATGATGGAATATAATTGGAACAGTTTAAATAGTAAATCGAAAACATATATGTGTTAGCGCTAACTGGTATAGTTGTTGGATCATGAAGCATGTCTCCCAGCTTCGGCGGCAGGCATGAGTTCGATTCGCTGCCATACCGATTTTTCGTATTATTTTCGGTCCATATTTGTGATAGAGCCCTAGCGAACTAAACACCTTGTGGTAAGCTATTACTTGTGGATTATGGATAATACGAAGCATTGTCGGCAATGCAAACCCAAACCAGCTCCTGTAATTGGATGCAGATATTTTCCTTGGGGGATTGATATATAATCCCGGGTACGTATGTTGGTTCCTCGAGAGAATGCATTACGCATCCAATTATGGGGGTTGGTTTTTGCATTTTTATTTTTACATATTGATGCAGTATTTGAGACATAAATGGTATACGTTAACGAGTTCGTTATACTCCTTATTGTAGACCTGCTTGAAATCAGTTACAATTTCTCCATTCTCATTAACAATTTTGATAGCTTCTATTTTACGAATTGGATTAGCTTTAGTTGCACAACATTTAATATCTTCATCCAGATATATATCTACCTGTTCAGTATGGATAGCTGCCTTGATAATATTTTGTAAAGCCGACATGGGAACAATGATACAATTTTTGGAGATGAGATTACTTAATAACGCCTTATCTTGATTCAATAATATTTGTGCATATGATTCTAATATAACAGTCCTCACATCCATGCCCTCAGCGGATGATACTGGTTGCTCCTCATCGATATCTCTCGTAATGACGATATCCTCCTTGCCATCATCCCTCTTATTAATGATGATATTATTATTAATATTAGATGTTGATTGCGATGCAGCTGATGGTTCTAATGAAACGTTTGCATTGATACCTGCATTAGCATTCCTCTTCCTAATCATTTCCCCAAAAATAAAATATTATAAACCATGTGATTTCTCAATAATGTATATAATATCCTTCAAATCATTTGGTAAATTTGGTCTATCTTGAATAATATCTAGGTCGCAGCAATTTTGCTGTGACGATAATTCATCACGTTTTTCATATAATTTTTCGGGTGGTAGAATTCTACCAGTCGCACTTTCGAGGAATTCTTGAGACGAATCGCATTGCAAAAATATAATATTATTTAAAGATGCATATTTTTAAAATATTCTTCAATAGCTTTGTGAAACTCTTCTAGACATGATTTGTTAATGATGATATCAGTACTGCCAACTCTAACATCATCACCTTTGAACAATGCTCGTGCTAATCGTTTGATATCTTCATTAGGAGTCATCGCAATGGGTAGGTCATCAACATATATCCATCGCTTCTTCTCATCTTGATAAATCTTACTGACTTGCCTCCATGAATGCTTGTTGCGACGAACGAGATGAAGCACTACAAAGTTCCTATTTTTAGGAAGTTCTTCAAGCCATATCATATACCTGTAGCTATGTTTGTGGTCTTTAGGAACAGCTCTCGGGGTAAGGTCATTGATTTTGTTAACCATCTGCTCGCGTTGCTGAGAAGCTAGTGAATCCAATAATTGCATGACATCCCATGCATATGATGGTGATGCCCACATTGCAATATGATTGACCAGCAATCGGTGAACATACATACCCTTCAAATCATTAGGTAAATTGGGTCTATCTTCATACAATTTCTGGTCTGGTAGAATTCTACCAGACCCATTTTCGAGCAATTCCTGTGTTGATTTGTTATCAAACCAATGGCGAAGCTGTTTCTTGGAATTACATGCAGCAAGAATGCTTTGAGCTTGGTACATATCATCCTTAATGGAATGTATCAAACGAAGCTTCTCATTATACTGAATATATTCGTAGTCATCATTGATTGATTCAACAACGGCTAACATTGATGTGTTAGTACCTGTTGAGTTCATTTCTAAGTGGATAAAAAAATAAATTGATTTGAAAACTCGTCAGTTTATGAGTTCGCCTCCTACTACCTATAAACCATGTGATTTCTCAATAATGTATATTTTTGAACCTGATATTAGCCGGCTTATTATATATCAAATTTGCCTTATCTCTCTCATTAGCCAATCCTTGAATCGCTGCCAGGTCTTGAGGTCTATTCAAATATGGTGGTAGCAATGGAGGAGGTCGTGTTGTCGCATTGTTCAAATAATGCATCCCATCAGTCATACTCACGGGAGGCTCATTTTGAGTAAGCGTCATATGCTCATCAGTTGGAGGTGGTCTAACTGGATTGTGTGGCATATTTTTCGTAGGTGGTCGATTGATGTGAGGATTGAATGTGACCGCATAAGTATTATCATTTGAATATATACCATAATGATTATACTCAACATCTTCGTTGGTAGTGGTGGATTCATTATACATACATCCAGTTGTACCGATGGTTGTTGAATTCGGGTTTTTATACTTATTCATTTATTATGCAAATAAACAAAAATAATGTGTTGTATTGTTTGAAAATTTACTCATGGTGTAGTTAAATCATAGTTACCAATACGAACCAATGGAGGCATACCATTTGGTTGAACTAATATACTAATCGAGGCATCATATAATAAGCAGAAAAGTGGGTTGGCATCTACACTCTTCGCAAATGAACCTTCAGTCGCACTTTGAGTAATATTCATTTCAAAATTGATAGGTGATAGCGAAGTGAGTCCCTGTTGATATGTATTATCAGTTTCTGTTGGGAGACCAATGAAAAACGATGACCTGTCGTCACTATAATAACCAGTCGTTGAGTTAAATGAATATGAATTGGTTAGCGATCTGACGACCTCTTTATTGAAACCACTCTGCTCACCATTCATGTTCATTGCATTCTGGCAATATTCCAAGAATTCGGGGTACTCTTCAGTTGTACCAAATGGTCGCGAAGGTATGTTGCCATATCCACCCGCATTAATGTAGAATGATTTGAATAATGGATTCTTGAAAACAGTTTTATCAGTATTACGCAACGGGAATAAACAAAATATACTATCAACAAATCTTGGAGTGATAGTACAGGTGGTCTTATCATTAGGTTGCTCGAGTTTATTAGTTGTCGTGTATACAGATAATGTTTGTGTAGGAAATGTTAACGGGTGAGATGGATCACTATATCGTTGAACCAATGAGTTATAAACACTCTCACTAATTCCAAAACATGGGATAATACTGAGGCAATCCTTGACCTCATACCATATAACATTACTTGTTCTATCAGCATTATTTAATGTATATAATCCATTAGCGGTTGTAGATGTCGCCCAACATCTTATTGGATTACCTATTTGCTTGAATTCTGTCGTGACGGGATGAAATGTATATTTTGAATACTTACCAGGATTATTGATCAAATTTTCATCAGGTCCACATGGACAATATACTAGTCCCGCGCATGAGAAATATAATCGCAGTTCTATTTTGCCTGCAAACGCTGGGAGATATTTAATGTTAGATATCGGCAAGAATCTTCTCAAATCTATCTTCAAATTAATCGTACCAGTAGCTTCGGTCCTATCTTTAGTCCAGTAAACTACGAAACCGCAGCGGCACCCTTCATTCTGTCTCCATACATCTTTATGCCTAGTTTTCGAATAAATATCTGCCCTCTTCGTGGTTTCGTTGGAACAACAAGCTGTAAGAAATGATTCTTCACAGCCATAATTTTGTGTATATATGGTGATACCATTTGCTACAATTTCATACTTCTCAATAGCATCACGTGCATCTTTAAATCCATACCATATATTATTGAAACTATAATCGCCAACATTTGCTGTATCTATCTTATCATCGATATTAACTTTAATCTCCATCGTTGCCTTAATGAATCCGTTGTATAAATCAGCCGTGTTGTGAGTATTTGGTGATATGATTACAGATGTATACGAGCCACTTTTGATTGGGGGCGATGGTCCATAACTCGTCTGTGGGTTGATCGAATATTGTTTATTAGTATCACTCATCGCAATGCAATTATCGACGGTATCAAAATATGAGGCTATCTGGGTGCATGCATCCGCAGATGTTTGCATAATCACTTCATTGTTCAACATTACTTTTTATATAATAAAAAAATTACTTCTTTCGTCTTCTCGATTTCTTGGTTTCACTTTTCTCAGCAATATAAGCTTTCTTCTTTTTATTAACGTAATCAATATTATTACGTAACCTATTTATTTCATTTTGCAATTCTGTAGCGTATCGCTCATCATCTTTATATGGAGCATATGTCTTTTCCAACTCAATAATCCTCTTCTCACTAAGTAATATTTCTTTATCAAATTGTTCCTCACGTGATAAATCTGCAGTAGGTACATTTAATAGTTTCTTCTCACGTCGTCGCTTTGACCTCATCTCACGATTGGCTGCCTTTTGCTCATCTGATAACTTGGGTTTGGGTTTTCTAGCTCGCTTACGTTTATTTTTATCCTCCTCGACTAATTTGTTAATCTCATTTTCCATCTGCTGTCTACGTTCACGTAGTTTCTCGAGCTTATTATAATATTTAGCTTCAAACTCATCATCACTCAATTCAACGAAATTCTTCTTGAGTTTAGCTATCTCAGCAGTATGTTGTTTAACAGCGTTCCTGGTCTCATTTAATTCATCCTCGGTTAACGCATCAGCATTATTATTCAAATCATATTCATAATCTTTCAGTTCATACAATAACTGTCTCAATTTATTATCAACATATAAATAATCATCCATTTCTTCTTGCAATGCTTTGATTTCATTAATAACAGTTTTCAATTCAGGTTTATTATATTTATCGCTAAGCAATTTTAGTATATTATCCTCGTAATTATTTATATAGTGTATACATTCATCAACACCTGGTTCAGCTGCTGGATTCAATTTCGCCTTCTCCAATAATTTTGTATACTCATCCATATCTTGTTTGTATCCTTTAATCTTTGCGTCAATATCAGCTTTACTCAATTTGCGATTAGATTTAGTAGGTTGTTTAATCTGTGCGTTAGTATCAGCTTTACTCAATTTGCGATTAGATTTAGTAGGTTGTTTAATCGATGTATCTATTTGAATAGAATCCAATTTGTGTTTCTTGCAATAATCTAAATAATCATTGACGCGAACACCACGTTTGAATATATTTGTTTTCACGAGATGAGCACGCAATATATTTTTCAAATTTGGTAACAATATTTTATTCAATCCAGCGAACCCAGGTAGTTGAAGTATTTCTTTCTTAGTTAGTTGGGAAATGAGTTTATTTGAAGTCATTTAATGAAATAAAAAATAATCACTTAATTATATGACATCTGCAAATATTCGATTTCTTCTCATAGGATAGATTTGTTGAGGTTGCTCGATGGGCTCATTGGATGATTCCATGGGTGGTTCTATCGGTTGAGTATTTGGATATTGTTTATATTCAGGTTCAGTGAATTCATAATTATATTGCATCCTCGGTCGCGATATTTGTTTTTGGACAACCTCCTTAATCATTCGTTTCTGTTCCTTTTTCTCACGTCTAATTTTGAATTCCTCACCGAGAAGTTTCAATTGATTCAATATCTCTAAATTAATAGTTGGATCATATTCATAATTATTAGGGGGAGTTCTTGGAGGTGAACGTTTAGTTTTAGGTCTAACGAATGGTTTCGGGTCAGGGGTTGGCTCATCATGTTCACATTCATCAACGGGGTCATCAGCATCGTTTTCAGGTGTACTATCAGCTGGCTCGTCATCATCATCTTTCACAATTGGTTCAACGTGACGATTTGTATGAGGTTCCTTACGAGGTTTCACGATATATTTTCCCTCAGTTCTACACGGAAACACCTCCCATTCATCATCATCTCTCCCATTTAACCAGTTTTGAATAACTTGCAATCTTTTACTTCCTCGAAGATTTTTAGCCATTTATGGTAAAAATAAAAAGCATAGTTTCACCAACTTTCACCTATTACTTACCCAAACGTTTTCCATATTTAGTCCTGATACGTTTAGGTTTAACGTTAGCCTGCACACTTGCCGGTTCAGTCGAATCCAATTGCTTATTATATTTAGTCTTGATATTGTGATTAGACTTACCTTGAGCAGCGTTATTAATATTCTCTAGAGCAGTCCTAACATTCCCCTTAGGAATATATTTAATAGCCGTATCTGTAATATTGGATATTTTCTCACGAGTCTTATCATTTAAAAATTTCTTGCCTAATCCTCGAGCAACCTTGCCAATGATACCACTATTTTTATTCACCTTGTTGACAGTTGAATTAAATATCTTCCCAGCCAGTCCACCGGTTGCGCTATTAGCCATATTCATTACCTGATTGCCCGCCAATCCAATACCATTTTTAATTATTTTTTTCAAGAATCCCATTTACTTGTATTAAAAATATATATATCTGGTTTATGACTCAAAGTAATACTTGTCAGCTGTTATATTAAGAATCAATTTATCATGGGGTTCCCTGTGTTGTAGATACTGGTGGACCGCATCCTTAGTGTTTAAATTATTATTAGTTTGTTGCAGTAATGATGTGATATCCTCCTCACTATATCCACTGTAGCAGATTATATCTGTAGCCATACGTTTAGCATTAATATGAACAAATCGAATCGTTTGAAACGCCATTATACAAGTGATATTATAATGCCTAGTTTTGGTCAATAATCTAATGAATTCACTATTCCCATTCTTCAATAAATCACTTCCCGCACAATCATCTAGAATAATTAATGTATTGTATGGATATGATGAAGTCTCGTACTGAACTAATTTGTTGGCAATATATACAATTCTATCATCGATATCTTGTAATGAATGTTTTTCAATCACTATGAGGAGTATTGTTATACGCATCAATCAAATCATTCATTTCAGTTTCATCAATATATCTATTCTCACCAATAGCATCACGAATCGTTCGCATGAATCGATTAATGATACCTAGTACATTATGATTGTTGTCTTCAGTAGTGGTGTATATTATATTGTTCGATTTCATAAAACCAAGTACCTCGTTTGATAGATATGCAGCATCTTGGTCGCTAGTGATTGAATAAATATTGTGTACATCTTTTATGAAACATTGTAGCGCGTTGATAACGGATTTTGAACCCTTGCCTTGTAACGGATATGCATATGCCTTCCTCGTATTAATATTGATGAACATTAAATAATTGAGACCTCCCTTATGCTTTTCATTAATAAATGTATCCATCTGGTATCCGTGTAAATGTTTCGATACGATTGGCATATATTTAGCTTTGGGTACCTTAACATCATGGACAATATTTTTGTCTAGAAAATCGTTAGCATCTTTCGCCGTGAAACCATATCGTTTGGCTAACGGAACAAATTTAGATTTGCTCTTCCATGGATATTTTTTAAATAATTCATCAAGCGTATTATAACTCATTTGATTTTAGATTAAACTAGCTTATGTATATAACATCTTATCAAATGGTAGGAATTGCATCTCTATACAAAATGATTCGTTATCCGGAATTTTGATAGGGGTATTATATTCCCTACATGAATAAAACTCAATCCAAAATCTTTGGTCTGAAGAATTTAATTTATAATACTTTATTGGAACAAAATCAACATTAGAGTTACCAATATAATTATGTAATGATTGTTCAGCTATGGATGAATATACTTTGCATGAATGCCTATCCCAAACATTATCAAAAGTAAGAACATCATCAAACTGATTTAGATACACATGCTTTTTATTCTGGTGTGGACCATCTCCAATATTAAATACTTCATCAAAATCCTGATTGGTTTTCTTTAATTTTAGAGCTATACCAAACTCATCATCTTCATTTTCATTCCTAGGTGAAAATATTTTCTCATGGAAGCCATTTTTATCAAAATAACCATCTGATTGTATGTCTCTATCTACGACGTAATCATTTTGAACAAAATTAATTTTAGTGTTCTTCCATACATTAGATATATTCCATTTAATAGATTTATCAATAGCATCAAAAAATCCTCTAAAATCCCCTTCAGTAGATATCCAATCAACAACAACAAAATCCCTTATTTCAAGATTGTCTTTATATCCTTGCATGGATAGCATGTTAATAATTTTTGTATTTGTGTTAGCTCCCTCAACTTCATTAAATGATTGCTTTTTATATTTGGCAATTGTTATAGTAAATTCAAGCTTCCTCCTTTTAGATATCAGCCACATATTCCTAACACCAATAATAGATTCCCCTCTATTAGCTGTACACCATTCAGGAGGGAAATTAAAATAGTATCTATTGAATTTGTCTTTATCTTGTTGACCATCTTCTAGAAAGAATGCTGATTCGATAGGAATTGGTACTTGCTCATCTGTGATATTATCAATGGTTGGATGTAGTGATTTAAACCTACTATACATTTATGATTCAATTAAAGATTTATTTTTGAGTAGGTATCGGGTGTACATGAAGTGGTTGCATGAGTAGATGTATGTGATGAGATTTGGGAGATGATTGCATGAGTGGATGTGTGTGATGGGTTGCATGAGATGAGTTGTGTGAGATGGGTTGCTTGAGATGATTGCATGAGATGATTGCTGTAGGAGTATGCTAGATAGGTTGCTTGAGATGATTGCATGAGTGGATGTGTGTGATGATTGCTTGAGATGATTGCATGAGATGATTGCTGTAGGAGTATGCTAGATAGGTTGGTATTAAGTAGTTATACATAGTGAAGGGGGGATAGATAACTAGTATAAGCAAATGGGGCTCTCCGTGTAGGGTGGCTGGGTGGGGGTTGCTTGGGGGCTGTTTGGAGATATGGTTTATTATAGCGAGGGAGCTTTTCAAAGCGAGGGAGCTATAATATAAAACATCTCCAAAGTACCTCAAATTATCGTCTCTTCAGGAAGCTTTCAAAGCCAGAGAGCCCCATTTGCTTATACTAGTTATCTATCCCCCCTTCACTATGTATAACTACTATTCATTCTTGTCTTCTATCTTAATTAATATCTTATAATACCTCTTTATCTCTTCTAGTACTTGCTTAGCTATAGTCTCTCTTTGCTCTTGCATATTGCTTCTCAGCTTGTATAGATATATCGTTCTGTGGTATTTGATGTCGGCAAATGGGTTTATCTTTTCGTATTTTTCAAAGACTGATAAGCAAGAAATGTCAGATGCTGTAGCAGTAATCAAGCCTACTTTATTAAACTCTCTACAGATCTCTATTAACGATATGTGTTCTAGTAGTAGGTGTGCTTCATCAATAAGGAGTGTGTATTCACTGTTGAAATCTATTTGGTGGTGATAGAAATGCTCTATAATGCCTCCAAGACACTTAGATGCGGTAGAGAATGTAGTTATAACAACAGGTATAAAGTGCTTGATGGCTTCCTTAAACTCCTTAAATGCACCTTCCTTTACACATAACTTTATCATTTCATCTATGTTCTCGGGGTGATTGTTGTTTAATGCTACATACAACTTAGAGTAGAACTCCGCAGCGATGTTAATGGTTGGTACGATGAGTATGAACTTGTTATCAGGTACTGTGTTATAGATCCATTTCCTTATTGCTGTTGATTTTCCTGAACCAATTGGTGCTTGGCAGATGAACTTCTTTATGGCTTTCTCTATGGTTATCTCTTCTTCCGCACTTTTAGTATAAGTTATCTCATATGATTTAACGGGAAGGCTCTCAAACACATTCCAGTCAACATACTGCTTGGTTGTCATTTGGACAAGAATAAAAACAAAAAAAGAAAACAAATGATGTGTATTTAATTGGATGTGTATTTGTGCTTATGAGGGTGTTGTGTTTTCTATGATAAGTAGATGCTTGTATGTTTACTAGGTTCTTAATGGTATTATTCTTATGAAGGTAAATATTTGGTCACGTTACTGACACAAAATCTGACGCCTAGTATAGAAGCTTGTGGAAATTGTGTCATAGCGTGACAGAATTGACACAAGGCGCTAGGTCTGTGGGAGAGTAGCTCCCGCAGCCGTATGCGAAGCTCCAAGCGAAGGCAGGCCTGAGCTTGGCTGCGAGCAGGTTAGGCTGGGGAAGAGAAGCGAACCACAGCCTGACGTACACTACTAAAGAAATCCGCAGAAAAGATGAAGAAATCGATTTTTTACATCATTTGATGAAAATCGATTCATATCAACGGAATATCAAAGATGCTTTTGAATCAATTCAACCAGTAATTCAAAAAATCCTTATTTCGAAAACATTAAGAAAGCATTTTGACTTTCAATCCAAGCTATTTTGGATGGCAACATTCTGCATTAATCAGAGATATTTTGAAATGATAAAATCTTTGCTCAATACGTCAACCCCTTCACAATCAACTCTATATAGGTGGTTTAAAAGAATTGTGAAATTCAAATTCTGGGATTTTTATGATATAAATAAATCAATAGAAATCCTTATGTATTTTGCTGAAAATACTGGAATGAGACCTGGAGAAAGAATAGCTTTATCATATGATGCTATTAAGTTTTCTCCTGGTCTGCAAAGGTCATCTTTGAAAGAAGAGTTTTATGGTTTCATTTCAAATTACAATAGCCAAGGACAAATAGACGTTCAAAAAGTTATTCAAGGGAAACAGTCAAAAGAAGAATTTCTAGAGTTCTGCTGTGCTAATAATTTTCTAGGAGATTATTTGTTTGTTTTTTTTTTTATTTCATCTCTTGATAACCCTCATGTTAAAGGTTTTCCGGTTCATGTTTTTGTAAAAAAAAACGGTTTCGCTGATGAACAAATACATAGAATTAAAAAAAAAATTGTTCAAAACATCAAGCATAGCGGATTTCTGGTTCCATACATATTTTCTGACGGTGATGGGCTTGAGCAAAAGACTCAGAATTTAATTATGAAATCTTGGTTGCCACTTTTATTAGAAAACATAAAAGACATTGAACTCAGTGAAAACTTTTTGATAAAGAATAATTTTTTCAATTTCAGTCTTCCTCTATCAAATGGAGATGATTTCTTGTCTTATACTGACGGAATGCATCTTCTTAAGCGTATGCGCTATGAGGTGGTAAATAGAATATACCTTTTCCTTGTGAAATATGATGGGAAAAAGTATCAAAAAGTTAGTTTTTACTTGCCTGAATTTCAAAAGCTGGTGAGTTCAAAGTGTGGTAAGTTTGTATTTTCATCAAACGGTTTGACTAAAATGGATGATGATTATCCTCACTTGATTTTTGGCGAAGATATGTGCCAATTTATATTGACAATTTTACTAACAAATAAGGATCAAAATATCAAGCGCATTGCTTTTAAATGGCTTATATTTTGTATTATTGGATGCTCTTTGGATTTATTGGTTAATGAAAATAAAGCAATTCCTGAAGAAAACCATTTTAGTGTTGTAATACTAGGGTTTTTCCTCATGTTTCAAATTGAAAGAAAAACATGCAATTCTCAATATCTTCCGAGATTGTTTACTGTGCAAGTAATGCGAGAATATTTGAATTTAATGGTCGGCTTTTTTAGAGAAATATCTACATGTGACGAATTAGAAATTCTTGTTAAACGCTTTGGTTCAATGATCCTCGAACATTTTTACGCTATGCTAAGAAGACCGTGTTACTCCGATGATAGATTAATAAGATTGGCTCATTCCTTTGAAAAAATTATAGCTTTGCGCATAATAAAAGAAACAGATGAAATGAAATGGTTTGAAAAAGTCAACAGACGTCAAATTCAACAAATAATTTCATGTTCAATTTTAAAATGGAACTGGGAAACTGCATCAAAAATTTTTACTATGTCTGATAATCTTTTTCAGATTTTAATGGAAATTGATGTTACAAAAAATGAGAAACATTTTGAATTGCCTTTAAATATTTCAATGTATCTTTTGCAAATATTCTCAGGTAAAAGCACTATCGATTCATACGAACAACAAATAAATAAAACTAATACTAATGTTATTTATACTATATCGCATAAAAGTTTCCATAATAAAGGATCCAATGCCAAATCCAGATTAAATATAGGTTCTGTTGGGATATTCTCTTCTCATGAGACCAAGAATAAAACAATCGAACATGAAAATATAAGTCACAGTAATGTATAATCTCAAGACCATATAATTGATTTTCAAGAAAGTCCAATAAATTATTCAAATAGTCAGAACAAACATTCTTCATCATATAAAAAACCACAACAAAAAGCAAGCAATATTACAAAAGCTCAGTTAATCAGTCCTGTTTTCGAAACAAAAAATCACTCAAATCTATGCTTTTTTAACCAAGCTCTACATTTAATTCTTCATTGTGATTCAATTTTTGAATGGGTTAACAAAAAAAAGCCAACAAATATAAAATCAAGTCTTTTGTGTAATTTATATTTTGTTGGTAAAGATTATTATAACTGTGATTATAAAAAAGTTCTAAATATAAAAGAACCGTATAATTCTCTTGTTGATGTATGCTTTGATGCGTTGCATATTAATAAAGGTGATCAATATGATTTAACGGATATAATTGAATTGATTTTAGGTGAATTTAAAAAAGAAAAACCATCTATAAAAAACGAATATTCATCGACATTTAACAATATTGTCAAAAGTATTGAATATGATTGCAACGGAAACAACAACACTGCAGCTATTGAATCACCAATATATTATTTATGTGATCAATCGCCTAAAATAAATATGAAAGAATCAGAATTTATAAAAATACCAGATTTAAAAGCCTGTAATAAAACAGATAATTTTAAAACTTGGATTTATTATAATTTACAATCGGTTGGACCATCTGAATATGTTCCTTTACAAATGTGTGAAACATCAAATCTTTTTAATGCCATACAAGCGTCGTTCTATCCAGAGAGCAGTACTATATCACATTTTAAATACAAAAAGGATAACGGATTGAATCCCAATTTGATAAAATACAATGAAATTAATTTTAGTTTACAAGCACTAGTTTCTTATCCAAGATACTTATTTTTTAAAATCAATTATATTGGGCAAAGACAAGGGCAGTTTTTAATAAATGAAAAATTGGCTTTTGTGGGAAAGAATGAATCATATGCAGAATATTCTGTTATAGCAATTACATTTTTTAAAGCTAATCACTTTTATTCTTTGATCAGATATAAAAATGCAAATAAAGGTCCTCTCTGGGCTTTATACAATGATCCAGAGATACCTTCATTATATGAAGGTTTATATGAAGACGCAATGAATTATTTTGGCTTGAATAATTCTAAACCTTCTATTGTTCTTTTTGAAAAGTATTAAAAAAATGTTAATTAATCAGAAATATTTATTCACTATAATAAAAAATATTACCATAAAAACATAATCTCTTAATTAATTAACACTCCGAAGCATCATCAGCTAAACATCATTAGAAAAAACATTGATACATAATTATTGCATCTTCAACATTATCATAATCAGTTGACAATATTTTATATTAAAATATTCTAGAAATGATATCAATACATCCAATTTAGTACCTGTAATGATAATAATAAGATTAATATTTTAATTTTAAATGAAAATAACAATATTATAAGTCAAAAATTAAACATTTTTTAATTCATATTATATTATAATAATATACCAAATAAAATAAAGACTTTTTAAAATTAAATACTAAGATATGAAGTAATTAATTTGTAAAAAATAACGTATTTACATAGAATATTGAGACCTCGCGTGGTCAAAAACGTGTTTTTTTGAATATAAAAACGTATTTTTGCTCGTTATTAGACAACTTCGTGGATTAAGGTGGCCGTTAATTAAGTTATCAGAAACTTCCTTGATTTCTTTCAAACTTTCTTATCTACTCTCAAACTTCCTAAAGATTTTTACTTTCTTATCCTCTTTCAAACTTCCAAAAGATAACTTAATTAATAGGTCTCAAATGCTCTCAAAAAGTTATAAACAATAAAAATGATTTTTTCTTTAGCAAAACTTCAAAACAAAACTAAGACAATATCAGTTAAAAATAAAAATTAAAAAATCAAAATTCAAAAAGAATTTGAAAATAATTGAATAGTAAAGTTATTAATTGAATAAAAATTTTTTTATTCTCTTCAAATTTTTTATTATCAAAAAGTTTATCTTAAGGAACTTTGTGAGAAAACAGAGGTACGGAAACTCTAATTCCTGGACAAATCAAATTTAATATTATCATATTATAAATAATATAAAACATATAATATATATATAAAATTTAATTAAATTTTTACAGATAGATTTTAAAGATAAACAAATATTAATAATTTGAAGCAAACTTTCACAAAAAAAACAATAAACTATAGAATATAAAAATTTTCAAAAATAAACTTTTTTTTAAAATAAATCAGGAGAGAATAAGAATATTTGACGTTTAAATCCTTATAATTTCATATGAACAAAAAAAATGATTTTATCATTAAAATTTTTTTTTTTTTCGATCTGATATATTTATATATGTAAAAAACAAATAAAATAAAAACATTTATTTATTTTTATGAATGATATTATTTCATTTAATCGCATGTTTTCTAAAAAAAAATAGTGTTTTATATATATATATATAATTCCTTTTGAGCTTTCATGCTTTTCATTTGTTCCAAAATCATCAAATATCATTTGAACGATTAAAATTCATTTTTATGCTTGTTTCTGAATTATTCTTTTGGCCAATCATAATTTTTAATATCATGATTTACATTGATTGTTATTAATTTATCCGATTTTTCTTTTAATAGATTTCATTAGGGTCGAAGACCTCAGATTTCTTGTTTTAAATTTGCAATTTCTAAGATCAATTTATTTTTTAACAGGAAATTATACTCATTATTTCTTTAGTTTTCAATGATTTACAAATAATATCATTTTTTTGGAAATATCTTTATTTAAAATCTATAAAAATTTAATATTTTCTCAAATATAATTAGTTATTTGTGTATATAAAATTTTAATAAAATAAAAATATACGATAAGTCCAGGAATGAAAGATTTTTTGCATTCTCAAAACATCACATCACCAAAGATTTCATAAAAATGGTTTTTCTTAATAAAAAAAGATTTTTGATCATTTTGAGCTCTTTTTTCTAATATTGTAGTTAACACTAATAGATATTTTTTAAAAATTAATGTTGTATTGAGCGTTTTAGAAAATAGTAATATTTTGTCATTTCTTTTAAATTTAGTTATAATTTATTTTTTTCATATTATCATATTTATACAAAATTTAAATTTATATAAAATTTAATTTTTTTATTTAATATAATAAGATAATTTCATTTTTACATTTTTCATGAATTCTCACAAAAGTTAGTTTCCATACCTCTGAGAAAACAAGAAAGTTTAAGAAAAGATAATATAGTTTCAAAAGAAAAAAGGAAGTTTGAGAGAAGATAATAAAGTTTATGAGGAATCAAGGAAGTTTCTGATTACTTAATTAACGTCCACCTTAATCCACGAAGTTGTCTATTTTCTAAAATAACGAATTTTAAAATAACGAATTTTTTAAAATGGGCAATTTTTGAAAACCATTTAATTATTTTTTTTAAAGTAGATTAAAGCTGATATATATTATAATAATCTTATATAAAATTATATATAAATAAATATTTTTTTTATTATTCAGTAAATATTAAGATATTCCTTTTTAAAAAATGTCAAATAATAACGTATTTACATAGAATATTGAGACCTCGCGTGGTCAAAAACGTGTTTTTTTGAATATAAAAACGTATTTTTGTACGTTATTATAAATAAAAAATAACGAATTTTTGTAATAATAAATCATCAATTTTATCATAAAAAAATAACCATTATTATTATAAAATTAAAAAATATTCATTCATGATTTTTATAATAAGTATCTAACGCATTAAAACCTCATGGCCATAAGCATATATCGTATTAATAATAATAATCATATTTTTTTTTGTTTTTCTTTAATTAGAAAGAAAATAATGTTATGTCACACATATATAAATCTATTATGTAGTAGAGAACATTGATTTTTATGTTATGTAAAAAATAAAAATATTTATCTTTTTATTCGTTCAGCAATTAGAGATGGTCCTAAATTATATTTTATTCTACATTGGAATATATTTCCAAATTTATTATTAAAATTTATTTTTTTCATAAAAACTAAAATGCAGGGGGTTTTCATTAACAAACAAAATTATATATATACTGGGTGTTCGATAATGACCTGGAATCTCAATATGTAAAATAGATAATAGAAAATAAATAGTTTTAGTTTATTGATTATTCGACGTATTCTCCTCCAATAACAATGCATCGCTGAAGACGTTTAATCCAGTTCTCAAAAAGTGAAATATAAAACTCTTTTGGTTTTTCTCTCAAAAATTTCTGTAATTCAGAAAGAAGTTCTTCTTCTGTATCAAACCGTTTTCCTTGGAAACTCTTTTGGTTTATTGCTAGTTTATGTAACTGGATGAAGAGAAGATATAATATTTTGAAATAAGATTCTATGAAAACAAATGAAAGAATAAGAATGAACAACTATAATAACCATTAAATTACTTTATATCGTTTATTTCTAGTTTATGTAACTGGATTAAGAGAAGATATAATATTTTCATCAAATTGTTCAATTTTCACCACATAAAGGAAAATATCAGGAACTCCAAAATACTGAACAATATACTAAATAATTATATCATATTATTAATATTAAAAATCTTTTCTATTGTAAAATAAATCGATAAAAGATAAAAGAGCCGTTTATAAAAATAAATATTTCAATGCATTCAATATATAAATATTTTTATTCAAAATTATACTTTATTCACAAAATATAAAATATGAATTCTATGAAATATAACATTTATATCATATAAAATAACCACTAAATATATGTTTAATAATATTATATAAGCAGATTAAAGTTTATATATCCGTATAGTGCATGAACACATTAAAATAAATAAATATGAAATATAATAATAATTAATTCAATAATTTTTCTATTGCAATTCAATATTTTATTATCAATTTTAATTATTTTGTTTTTTTTCTGAGAAAATAATATCTCACATTTAATATAGAATTATCTCATAAAAAACATTATTAAATTAAAAATGGTGATGACTAATTTGTTAATTAACGTTAAATAATTTCAAATAAGTAATTTTCTTTTATTTTTAGAAAATCAATCAATATTTGAAGTATCAATATTATCGCGAAAATGACACGCAAATATTAATAATCAAGCTACATTAAATGATAATTTGCCTTTTTCACAATATTAGATCTAATATATGAAATATATAGGATAATTTGCATTTCTCAATTTTATACCATTTTTTATTTCAATGGACTTATACATTTTATATTATAATTTTTATAAAAACATTTTAATTCTATTTATGATTTATTTAAGGTACAAATCCAGTACGTTATTTTTTGAATAGGAGAACGTTTATTATTTGAATAGTTGCATGGCTCTGAAAAAGTTTAAATTGACTAGGTTTGTTTTTGACACTTATTTTACAATTTAAATAAACATTATGACATGTTATATGAAATGGATGAAAATACTCGTTTTTTATTTAACATGTCATCTTATTCTTTGAGAATGTCAAAAAAAATTGCGGTTACTAAACGTACTGGATTTGTACCTTAAGTTTTTTTTTTTTCCAAATTTGTCACTTTTTGTGCAAAAAGCACTTTTTGGGAAACTTTTTCAGTATTTGTCACTTTTTGGGCATTTCAAAATTTACCTTTTTTTTTTTTTGCATTTCTCTTGTGATATCACAAAAAATCAATAGATTTGAATAAAAAACTATGAAAAAAAACTCAAACTTTCATTCAATTTTAATCAAAAATCTCAATTTATAAATTGAAATGATTCTGAAGATGACCCTTTTGACTTTTTGAGAAAAAAGTTATGTTTTTTAGTAACTTTTTGAATGTTTTTAACTTTTTGAAAAGAAACGATGACTACTTTTTCCCGGGACTTTAGGTTTGTTTTTGACACTTATTTTACAATTTATATAAACATTATGACATGTTATATGAAATGGTTGAAAATAATCGTTTTTTATTTAACATGTCATCTTATTCTTTGAGAATATCAAAAAAGATTGCGGTTACTAAACGTACTGGATTTGTACCTTAAGGTACAAATGTAATACGTTATTAATTTGACCTGTGAACGTTTATTATTTGAGAAGATCGCCCTCACAGAAAAAGTTAATATTTGAGGGGTCTGTTTCTGACACTTATTTTACAATTTTATTCAATTTTGTGATATGTTATATGAAATGAGTAAATAAAATTTACATTTTTTTAAATCAATTCTAGCCATTAAAGGTGTTCGAATTGCCAATCTCAAGATATTATCAACTATTTTGTCATTATGATATGAATTCTTTATATGAAGATAGTATAAAATTTCAAATCTGAAATTTTATTAATATTTTTTCTATTAATACAAAAAAGCATAATTATATAGCATAGTTACAAATTCTATAACTTAATTACAACAATATCTTTTGAAATTAAAGTTATTTTATCAATATATATGTATATACAAATTATAAAAATAATTATTCAAATCTTTTTTTCACAATTTCTAAAAAAAATAAATATATGTATATATTATTTAAGGTACAAATCCAGTACGTTATTTTTTGTAAGTGAGAACGTTTATTATTTGAATAGATGGGGGTCTTTGAAAAAGTTTAAATTGACAAGGTGTGTTTTTGACATTTATTTTACATTTTTCTTAATTCAATGACATGTTATGTAAAAAATAGTCAGATATTCGATTTTTTATATAACATGTCGATTTTTTCTTATAAAGTGTCAAAAAAAAATGGCGGTTACGTAACGTACTGGATTTGTACCTTAATAATTAAAATATTGGTATTTATTAATATTGTCAATAATTTAAGATAATAATATAATCTATATACATTGTTAATAAATTTTTAAATATTTATTTTATGATATATTTATGTTTTATTATTCTCTATTTTTGAAAACCAAATTTTTACTTTTGATAAATAAAGAATAATAAATAAAGAATAATAACTCAATAAAAGGTAGATCGTAAAATGCCTTTTTTTCCGAGATTTTCCTCTCAATTTTTTGAATATTTTTTAATCGTTTTCATAATGGCTGTTTATAATAATTTTTATTGATTCTATGTAAGCCCACTGTATGTTATTTCACTATTCTTTTCGGAAAACAGCATCAATTGGTTAGAAACAAGCTGATATAGGGGACTGAAAGATTGGCAGCTATCCCACATTTTATATTCTTTGCCATTTAATATTTATATGGTGAACGTTTTTTAAATTCAAATTAGCCATCAAAGCATGCTTTATGCAACGATTCTGCTCCTTTATAATGAAAATTAAAAAGAATTGAAGCTATTGTAACACATATATTTCAACATTAGTAATAAGTCACAGAATTTTTATTGCCCAGCCGTTTGATTTAGCATCATTCCCATAAAAAGCTAAAAAGGCTTTGAAAAAACTATACT
Source organism: Tritrichomonas musculus (assembly GCA_039105265.1). Classification (NCBI taxonomy): domain Eukaryota; phylum Parabasalia; order Tritrichomonadida; family Tritrichomonadidae; genus Tritrichomonas; species Tritrichomonas musculus. The sequence continues at coordinate 694,145 of JAPFFF010000012.1, forward strand.
TTATTATAATAAATATTTCTTTTTTACATTATTTATATTTATGTCATTTTACTCCATTAAAATTTCTGAAATAAAATCTCGGAAAAAAGGGAAAAAATTGTGTGTAAAAACTTTTTCAAAGCGTTTGAGAGAAAATCTCGGAAAAAAGGGAAAAAAAAAAATCTATCCAATAAAATAATGTTCATCTCTTACACAATTCTATGAAAAAGTGAATAAATTGAATAAATTTTCTCAAAAAAATTGAAAAAATATTATCAATTTTTTTTCAGAGGAAATTTTAGAGTAATTATAAAAACCTTATACTTCTCTCAATTTAACCTTATACTAATTGATACGATTTTCAAAAAATTAAGAAAATATATTCAATTTTTTTGATAATAATTGAAATTTTCTATTATTAGTATAATATTAAATTGAATAGATTGACGATATTTTCTAATAAAATTTGAATAAAAAAAGAGCGTTTATTATTGTTTTTTATAGAAATCAAATAAGATCTCTCTCAGATATACAGGATTTTAAAAGGTTGGAAGCACAAATAAGTCAATATAATGGTACAATATGATATAGTTGATGCATTGTTCAGTAATATTGAAGAATCTTAACATGTTTTGAAATCAAAAATGTTCTTAAAACTAATTTTTCCACAAAACAGAAGAAAAATAAAACACTCTTTGTACCATTTGGATGACTTAATACCTAATTGATGGCAAAAATCTTTTTCATAGTCAACATATTTTTGCAATATGCAAAATGTAGAAATATTTTGCAGCAATTTCTTAATAAAAATTAATCTTATCTGAAAATCATCTTGAATTATTATTATTATCTTTTTTTTAAAATCTAATATTTCCATTCACAAAAAAAAAAAAAAAAACATTAAAATCATTAAAAAAATTTGGTAATTCTAAGTTATATATATATATGAATAAATTTTTCCTGATTTAAAACCATTAATCAAAATATTTAACAAGATATATTTATGCTATATATTTACAAATGTATGGAATGTTTTTTGAAATATTTTTATCTTTTTATATAGTAAATATTGATCGGTAACATTGATGATTCATTTCATACTTATGATGTATTATATATATTTAACTTTATAGACCAATTTATTTTTTCTCATCAAAATGGAATATCTGCATGATACCATCATATATGTGCATTTGTATTTGCTTAACATATGTTTTATTGTTTTTGAATGCTAGTTTGTATTTTATATCACTTATTATTTCACAAATTATGAAGATATTATAAAATAAATTTACGACTAAAAAAAATGTGATTTTTCTGGAGAGATTGGCTTAACCGTTTAATATAATTTTCGGATATGTTATTATATAATAAAATTAATGGTTTTTTATCGAGGCAAAGAAACTTGATATAGCCATTAAAAAAAGATAAAAATGTTTGAAAACCAAATCCTCTCAAATAAACGTCTATTTTATTTTAATATTCATTTTTTTGAATAAGCACGTTTTTTGGTTCTCACAAAAAATCTAGAATTTTCTGGAAAGACTGGAATAATATTACAAGCTCTAAACAACATATGCCTTATAATATAAAATATAATGAGGTTTTACCGAGCCAATTAGGTTAAATATGTTTCTATTTTAGGATATTTATGTTTGCATAAATTTTTACCTAAAAGCTCTTCAAATATTTTGTGAGTATAAAATTTGGATTATTTATTTTTATCTTATTAAAGCAATTTCTTAAATAGAATTTATATTAAATATATGATATAAATATGATAATATAAATATAAAATGAAACACAAAAATTATTTACAAATAAATACATATATAATTATAAATCTCCAAATGCATTCAAAATTAAAAACTCATCCATAATTCAAAGGTATAAAAATATTTTGATAAAGCATTCATAAATAATTGTATGAGCTATTTTAATTTCTCATTATTAATGAAAATAATGATAGATTTTTATTTTCTCAAATTATTGTATGTAATCATTCAATTAAATTAATAACATTTTATTGAAATTAAAATCAGAGTTTAAATTTCCAATATCTTATTTAATTTTTTGAAATCTAAATTATAATTAATAATTATATATATAATAATTTATAATCATTCATATTTCCAATGTATAATAAATTTTTATTGATTTACATAATGGATTACTTGAATCGTATTTTTGAATACTTAATAGTTTTTATTTATTCAATTTATATATTTTGCATATATCTCACAATAAAATTCAAATATAATATTTTATGGCTATTAAAATAATATAAAATTCAATATAAAAACATATTATAAAATATGATGATTTAAAAACCACTAGTTATTTCTATTTCGTTTTTTTCGAGTTTCCATACATTTTATATTTACTAATATAAATAAACTTTTTGAAAACAATTGAGAGCTCTCTCAAGAAGTATAAGGTTTTTTCTGAAGATTTAAAGGTTTATAGAATTACTCTATGGATTTTTAATTTCATTGAATCTTATTATTTTGAATAAATTCTTTCAAATATTTGAGAATATTTTATCATATATTGCTTTGTTATTTGAAACATGTTTATCTTCATATATTTATTGAATTTCACAAAAATTAAATATATATTAATGAAATAATATTCATTTCATATCAAATAGTAAGATATTATAATTCTATAAGTATAAAAAATTGGAAAAAATAAACGGTTATCCTCAGTCATTACCAAATTAAATAAAAATAGTGGTTTAATAAAATATTATTTAAATCCTTATATTCTTTTTCATTAAGGTACAATTCTCATACGTTAAATATTGAGAAAGAGAACGTTAAAATTTTGTGAAAGTGCACTTCTCAGAAAAAGTTTATGTTTGAATGAGTGTCAGATTTAAAATTCTGAGCTTTATTTTTTATATTAAATTTTTCAAATGTATAATTTTTTAAAAAATATTTTTTATATAACATGTCTTTTCTTTTTCTTAAAGTGTCAAAAAGTTTTGCAGTTACTAAACGTATGAGAATTGTACCTTAATTTTTTACATTGTTTTTTTCAAATAGTTTATTAATTTTTGAATAACGTAAACTTTTGAAAATGTGAGAAACGATTATTTTTTAGTCAAATTAATATTATTTTCTCACATTGGCCAAAAGAAAAAAGTTTAAAACTTTGGATCGTTTGTCCGATAAAGAAGACCCAAAATTATAAATCTCGTAAAATTATACGGGTAATAATGGAAATTTATTGCATCACGAATGCCAGGTCAATAGGAATCCACTATAAAAAGTTTTTATTACACATATGTAGAGAGAAAAACAGTTTTCCCAAATCTTGGACGTACAGATAAAATAGCACCCGGAGTTAAAAGCGAGGATATCGATAATTGCAGAAGATTCAGAACAGCATTTACCCAATTTATCTTTTGATTATTAGATTTCAGCTACAAGTGCCAAGTTATGGCCAAAATTCAAATGGTCATTGGAACCGAGTCAAGCAAGCTTATAATCAATACCGAACAAAGCTTGTTTACACGATTGATCTAAAGTTTAAACACGATATAATTATTAACTTTTTCTATTATTTTTATTTTTTTTAATTCAAAAATTCTGAACTTATGCTTCCAGAGAAAAAAAAAATGTTCATCTCCCGATAGCTACTTTTTTAAAAAACTCATAGAAAATTTTAAATTAAATACATTCAAAAAAATTGTGTAAGAGATGAACATTATTTTATGAAGTTTAAATATCTTTTTATTTTTGAGTTTATTCAAAAACATAAATTTTGATTTTTATACTTTACTATAAAAAATATATGAAATATTTCATAAAATCTTAAAATATATAAAATTTAAATATTGAATGTGTTATTGAATTCAATAGAATTGATTCTGTTGAATAGTAAAAGTTATGTTATTTATTCATATCGCCAAAATACAAATGATACGGAAGCTTTGAATGAATGTAGATAGGTAGTAGATATAATATTAATATGTATTTATCAAAAAATTGGTTAAAAATCTGGTAACTAATGAATTATTATATTTATATAAATAAAATAGCTTAAATAAAAGAAAAAAAAGCTGGTAAATACCTTGCAGAACTTTATTTATTTAATAGCAGGTGATTGATAAATAATTATAAAAAGATTTATAAAGAATTATTTTAAGAACGGTAATTAATCAATAAAATACAAGTAATTTGTTGCTAAAACATCAGTAGTCAAACAATAAAACATTGGAAGTTATTATATACAATTCTAGTAATTACTTTGAAATGAATCTGTAAATTCAGTGGTAGAGACTGAAAATAAATCAATTAATCATCAACAATTAAATCAATTATGATCTATAATTAATAAATAGTATGGTTATATATTTTAAAAGAAGTAATATAGCGATAAATAGCTTGAGAATTAAGGTAAATATTTTTTTTTGAACTTTTTAGATTTTTTCCCCTCAATTTTTTTCTTTGTATATTTGTTCACAAATAGTTGAACTTTTTAGATTTTTTCCTCTCAATTTGGATTTTTTTAAAAAAAGCTAAAAAGTATGAAAATAAGTAAATAAAATACTAAAAGAAGAAACTATAAATATTTTAATATACATAGATAGAATTTATTAAGATTTTTCTGTTGAGAAAAAAAAATCATGAAATAATAATTAGCATTTCTTTGGGTGAGAAAATTGAGATGCATCAAAATATGCGGTATTTCATCTAGCATAAACTATGAGTATATGCATTGAATAAGAAAAGCAATTATTTGTGTTTAATGAGTAAATAAATAGATCGCTTTGCACCAATTTTGTGATAAAATACAATAATCAGGTTTATTAGCCAAGCGTAAAAGCACATTTGACGTATTTGTGTTCTTTTTGTGAGAATTGTGATCATATATATATCTTCAAAATTTGAAGCTAAATATTGGTTTCTTTTTCATCTTTTGCTCTCAATTTATTTTATTGGATCGGTAATACCAGCATTATGCTCATAAAAGCAGGAAATAAGGGAAATTTAGACAACGATTTTAATAAAAATTGGAAATTGCAATTAAAAGTTTATTTTTCTTCTTCTTTATTGAACATATAATGCCTGTAATGCTGTGAAATGGTGTTTATTTGTATAAAAACCTCGAATACTTACTTCTTAAATTGTAAAATTATAAAGATATTATGACAAATAAGCATTCAAAAAAATTGAGAGTAAAAAATCCAAAAAGTTCAAAAATAAAGATTTACCAGAATTAAAAACAAAAATTTTTATTCAAAAAGTTGGTGTCAAAAAAAATAGCGGTTGCGTAACGTATTACATTTGTACCTTAAGGGCCGGAAGTATCATAATTTTTATTTTATATAACATGCCATTTGTTTCTTATATAAAAAATTATAACTGATAGGAAATTTTACAATACTAATAAAATTTTCGTAACATATACAAAATTTTCGTAACACATACAAAATTTTCGTAACAGATACAAAATTTCGTTATAGATAAAAAAATTTTGTTATAGATGATTTTTTTTTGTATAGGTGTGCTAAAATTTTGTAAAGTGTCAGAAATTTAAATTTTACGGAGGATTGGTATGAATTTTAATTATAAGCCTTTATATTTCTAATTATATTTATATTTATAATTTTTAAATAATTTTTACCATACATTTTTAAGATATTATATATTTTTCATCCGATAATTTTTTGAATGTAAACTTTAATTCAAAATTTTATTGTAAGAGAAAATGTGCTTATAAACCCACAAAAAGTTTAACTTTTTCTTTATATAAAAGTCCACATAAACAAAATTTGAAACAAAAAAAAATATTTTCAATAGTTAAAAAAATAATTATATTTTTATCTTTTTATGGTACATAATTTTTACCGATACTTACCGCCATCCGCGAGGTCTCGACTCGGCTTCGCCTCGCTCGACGCCCGCTAGGCGGTATGTAGTCTCGGTAAAAATTATGTAAAAATATAAAAAGATTAAAAATTAATATTTTTATACATATGAAAATATTTTTTTTTGTTTCAATTTTTTTTATACGACTTTATAAATAAAGAAAAAGTTAAACTTTTTGTGGGTTTATAAGCACATTTTCTCTTATTATACTTTAATTCAAAATTTTAAATTTGAATTATTCTTAGAAAGTTTCAATTGAATATTTGGCGGATAATTTTTTACTTATTATAAGCATACTCGGGGAAATTGGGGAAAAATATATTAAATTCTTCCATTTTGGTTTCTTTTATGACCTATGCATTATATCATAATTCATAATTTTCTTTTTGAAATTCAAATCGTATATGTTATTTATATTTATTATAATCATCATTCATAATATGCATGTTTATGGATAATATCATATTTTTATCTGATATTTTGCATAAAATTTTCATAAACTTCGATTTTTTCTGCTAGTTCATCAAAAATGATGTATTAGGCATATTATTCTTATTTTTTCTTAAATTCTTTGCATTCTTTGCCATCTTCAGTGGCTTTCATCATGCTTTTTAGCTATCTTTTTATAAATAGCAGCGATAAAATAATCATAGAAAAATCCTATTTCCGACCAAAAATGCATTTAAAAAATTGTCTAAAAATAATTAAAAATATCTCAAAAATGTATGGTAAATCAAGATTTATTATTTAAAAAATAGTATATATGCTATTAAATATTAATAATATATCATTATAGTTGCATTTGACCGTAAAAAATGATTTGAGTACTTTATTTTGACACTTTACAAAATTTTAGCACACCTATTTTTTTGTTTTAGATAAAAAAATTTCGTCACATATACTATTTTTTTGTTACAAATACCAATTATTGGTTATTAATAAATGATTTTTGTATCAATAACATATTTTTTGTTATTGATATAAAATTTTGTTTTTTATAAGAAGTAAATTAACGTCTTTTTAAAACTCTAATCTCATTTTTTCGTTTCAGCATTGGATTATATACATTCAAATCAATAAATATTATTAAATTTCTTTGTATAATCATTTTATGAATGCCTCTTTCTATATATTATCTATTTTATCATTAATACTTCATTCAATGTTTTCAATTATTACAAAAAACAAAAGTGATATAAAAATAAGAGCAATTGTTCAGCCAATTTTTAGAATAAATAGCTTTTTATGATATGACACGCTAACATATATAATATTCTAATATATTCAATACTTTATGCATTAGAAATAAGTTGATTATAATTTTCTAATTCGATACAATTAATAAAATGTATTATAATTTTTAATTCGTACTTAGTTATATAACATAATTTTTTAATATTTAAAAATTCGCTCGTTAAATTTTTAAATATTTTATGTATAGATTTTGGCTTAATCTGAATTATTCAGATGAAAATGGAATATATTGGCTATGCCCTCATTTTTGAGAAATGTTGATTTTACTTTATATTATTAAAATGAGAAAAATTTTATTTAAATATTTATGTTCTCTTGAATTAACTTTGGTAACAATAATTTAATTACATTGAAATATAATATAAAATAAAAAAAATCATAGTTAATTAATTATAAAACGCAAAATGTTAGCTATAAAATTATAATTTTTAACGATTATTTAATTCAATTCTTATGAAAAGTTGATCTGTTGATTAATTAAATTTTAATAAAATATTGAGAGAATAAATATTTTTTCAACGGGTAATGCAACGATAAAAATATGTTACATGTTTTTATATAGGGATAATATAAAAATAATAAAAAATCAATATTTCAATATTATCAAATAATTGAGTATTTTTTTTTTTTTTTTGTTTTCTCAAAATACTGAATTAAAAATATTATTAAGTAAAAATATAATTTTTTTGCCGAAATTAAAGAATGATTCCATATAAATATAATAATTATTTTATATTATTAATGCTATATATATTATAACAAATATTTTCTTGTTCCGAAAACTAATTGATATGAGTTCTTTTATCTGTGTTAAAGGCTATTTTATGAATAATATTCATATGAATTTGTTATAATATCTTTTATAAAATAAATTTTGAGCAAAAATCTTATATAATAGTTTAAAAGGAATAAAAATAATTATGATAATTCAGTGAGTTTTCTAAAAATATCTTCACTAAGGCTCATTTAAATTTCAATAATTTAATTCCAATCTTTATTACCTGAAAACGGTATATAAGCCAAAAAAAAAAAAATCATTAATATAAATTTTCAATCTTAAAAAAAAAAAAAAAAAAAAAAATACATCATCAATAGCATCGATTGGAGCTAGTATTCTTAATAAATAAGAAAACTTCAATAAAATCGATTGTTCAAGTAATTCAAATTTATCATTTTGTTTGGAATTATCACAGGATTTATTTTTCAAAGAATACTTGTCCATCCCAGAACTTTTTCTATTTATTTAACCAAATATGCAATCAAAAGAAACTCAAAAAACATATTGGTTTTCTATTTTTTTTATTTTTGAAGAATCAAAAGAAAAAATATTTTTTAATTTTTATTATCTAGTTCAGTTTTTTTATTTTAACCTAAATATTTTTTCTTATAATTTGTTTTATTTAACAAGATAAAAGGAAAAAAAATATATAATTATTTCTGAAAAATATTTTTCAGTTAATGTTTTTAGAATTCAATTAATTTCATTATTAAATTCTTTTATATTTGAAATACTTTAAAATAAATATTAAAGTTGATTTACACATAATTGAAATGTTTATCGATTATCGAAAAAATACTTAAAGCATTGAAAAAATAAACTATATTGAAAAGTTAAATAAAAATAAAACCCCATATATGTAAATTTTATTAATTAAATTACTATTAATATTTATTTTAAATAGTATTAATCTTTTAGAATTGAATTTATATATTATATTAATAGTTTCTCAATTTAATCGAAAAGAAATGAAAAAGATATTTAAAAAAAAATGTATTTTTATTTTCGAAATTTGAATACTAAACAAAATTTATCGTTATTAAGAAATTTCATCAAAATTGTTCAATTTGAGCAAAAAATTTCTCAATTAGGATTCTATTTTTCCATATCAAAATGGTATCACAGTATGCTACATTGATTGACAATCAAAATATATAGGCTTTACTCAAGAAAATCCAAAAAATGCAATCATATTTCTTTTTCTGATTCATTTATTAAAATTCCTGATATAACGAATTATTAGCGACATATTAACTAGTATGATCATACCTTTTCTAAATGTTAAAATTGCTTCTTTCTAGAAGATCCAACTATATATATGAAAATAATTGAATTTTTTTCAATGGTACGATATTCCAATATCATTTTCCAAATGAATATTTTATATTTATTTTCATAAATTATGTACATTAATTGGAAATCTTCGGGATTTTATATATTTTCAATATTGGTTCCATAAAATCAACAGATAAAAAAAATATGTCTTAAATTTTCGATAAAAAGTTCTCTTAATTTCATGTATGACAGTGATAGACCTACAAAACTACATTCACTTTTATATATAATTAATGCATATTTTGAATATAAACTTTTTATTAGTAAATACTTATTCATTACATGATCCAAATATCTGATTTTTTCACTTTTTTATGCAATCATTTTCTAACCATTTTATTGGTATGATCGAAAAATCTCGATGATTTCACGTTCATTAAAACATAATACACAACTAAAAATTCATTAGAAAATCCTGTGGGATTTGTTTTTTTGGGATTGATATAAGAGGAGCTTTGAAAATATTGAATACCTATAGAAATAAATTCAATGCATATTCAATACTTTCTGTGCAAATTCAATTTTTTCAATTAAATTTAAATCCAACTTTATCCTTAAACTTCACAAATATAATAAATATAAATATCTTGTAAATATATAAATAAAATCCTAAAATATACTTTTAAATATTTATTATTATTATATTTATAAATTAATAATTGAGTAAAATATAAATTATCATACAAATTGGAGTGTATTTACCTTTACTATAACAAGAAATTTGTATTAAATACAAAAATTTTGTAAACAATACAAATATTTCGTATTAAAAACCAAATTTTCGTAACACATACAAAACTTTCGTAACAGATACAAAATTTCGTTATAGATAAAAAAATTTTGTTATAGATGATTTTTTTTTGTTTTAGATAAAAAAATTTCGTCACATATACTATTTTTTTGTTACAAATACTAATTATTGGTTATTAATAAATGATTTTTGTATCAATAACATATTTTTTGTTATTGATATAAAATTTTATTATAGAAAATTAAAATGATGACATATTGGGCCCTAAGCAAAAAGTTATATAAATGAAAACAAAAAATGTTAAAACGTTTTGATCAAAAAATAATAATAATAAAAAGATTACAATACAAACATTTTTAAGAATAATAGAAAAAGTAGAGTCATATAAGTGTGTTTGTATTTAGAGGTAGATTCATTGCCATAAAGCCGCATTTGTTGTGATATGCTTAGACTCTATCCAATATATTTATAATATAAAAATAATATATAGTAGCTTGAAATAGCCAATATGATTATCAAAAAAATAGCTCATAATCATGTTGTATCGTTTCATATTTGTTACCAATTGATAGTAAATAGCTGTTTGTTCCAATTTTTTTCCGAAAAATTACTATTGTGATTCATTCATAGCAATAAAATGAATGAATTTGCTTGATTTGTTGCCTCAAAAGATGTTTTTTTCACATTAGGACTTTTTGATTATAATTATAAAGAATTACCAGACTAATAATTATAACTATCAGTACCAAAATTTTCATCATTCCGCCTTTTGGGCATTCCTTGAAGATATTGATGTTTACCATTTCTTTAACATCGGTTAATGCTTTTGCGGTATTAGAAAATAGCGCTTCATTATTTTTTTTAAAATTTTCTTCATCCGCTTTATGAGAATTAATTTCAAAGATCTCTTCTTCATTCAATTCTTCAATCAATTTTGACGATTCCAGCTCAGTTGAGTTTTGTTTATCATAATGAATATGAGTATCATCTAATTTGATTTCCCGAGTGGCAATAGCTGAACCTAAAGGAGGAGAAACCTTACCTTCTTTATCTTGAGATTCTGAATCATTTTTTTCTATTAATTTACTTTTTACAAAATTTTTCTGGTCTCTCATCATTTCTTCACCAGAATAACGAGGCTTTTGTGGCTTTGTAATTTTGTCGCCGCTATTACTTGTCATACATTTTTCTTTATTACCTTGAAAATGAATATTTTGTAGCCTCATCATGTCTTCAACAGTAAAGCAAGTCCTTTCACGCGTTGGAACTAATTCGCTGAGTGAAATATTTGACCTTCTTTTAATTAGCCTTTTGTTATTATTAGAATTATCATCGTCTGTATATTCTCTTGATGAAGCTGTAGCAGCCAAGGCAATAATTGCTGAAGAAGAAGCAGCAATGGCGGCTTTCTTTTGTTCTCTAATAAGATCTTCAATTGTTCGGCTTCCACTAAGTCCGCTTTGATGAGATGTTCTGTTTATCTCACTGGCTTCGGCAAGGCTAATTGGTCCAACTTCATTATCGCTGTCGTAGTCATATTCATCGTCATCATCAGGTGGATTAAGGTTAATGATTTTGCTATTTAGCCCGCCATATGATTTAACAAAATTGTTGAGTGAAATTCCATGTGAGTTGTTTGGGAATGAAACTTGATTTGGCATTCCTGCATAAAGATTGTGCATAGTTCCGCTAGGCTGAGGAAAGTGTATATTTAAGTTATTTGTCGTTGATCTAATATTTGTATCATTGTTGAATACATTTTGTGGTTTGGTATCTGAGATTATTTCATCAATATTGTTTCCATTTTCAGCTTCTTCTTCGTATTCTTCTTCGTATTCGAATACTTCTTCCATCTCGCCAGTTACATCATCTTCGTCTTCAATAACTGTCATGAGACTCGGTTTTTTGCCAACAAATTCGCCCGAATTGTTCTTTCCATGTTGGCGTGATTCAGTCAGTGATAATCGTGTATTTTTGTGATTTGTAGAATTAACTTCAGCATCTATTTTAGATTCACTTTGACTGAGTAAAAATAGATTTGTTGATGCTTTGGAACCAAATGCCATTCCTAAAGGAATTTCATTATCTTCTTCGTATGATTCTGCATTTGAATCAGATTCATTGTCAGCTACTGGTATCGAATTTGTCTTCTTATCATATAAACTGTGTTCTTGATTATAATTAAATTTTCCGATTTTTGAATCATTTGCAAACTGCTCGTTATCAATGGTATAATCAAGAAATGAAGGGTTACTTTGTGAATCTTCATTTTGAATTGAGGTCATCTTCGATATGCCAGAAAACGAATTTGTATTATTATTATTTATATTGGAAATAGGAGTTCCAACTAGGTCACTCATATCCGTTTCTTTATGTATAAATGTTTCATCATCCGATAAATGTTTTGCAGACTTTGAAATATGATGAAGGTTATTGTTTGTAGGGCGTAAGTTAGTGTTATTCGAATTTGCTAAGAAACTATTTTGTAATCTGTCTACCGAGAAATATGATTGAGTCTCAGCGTCATTAATGAGCTCTTTATGTAAATTGAATGAATCATCTTCAATCAACGGAGCTGAAGCAGACGATGAATGCTTACTGGGGTGGCAATTTTTTATCATTTGATTGGTATCTGATGGCTTTGGCTCGTTTTCGATCTCGTATAAACGATTTTGGAATTCTTCTTCGTAACTTTGAAAAAGATTCAGCATTGTAACTTTTTGTTCTCCTTCGTCGTTAGAAGGTGGAAAATTAGGCTGAAATGATGTATGATGAGTATCATTACTGCTTTGGAAAAGCATGATTTCAGTCTAAAAGTATATGAGGTCTAAAATTAAATTTAATAAACCAATCAAAAAAAACTTTTCATAGGTTGTTTGGAATCAAAAGTGAAAAAAATTATTTTGATACTCAATTTTCAAAAAGGGATAATATTAATTTCATTCAATTTTCAATTCATTTTATCTCTAAAAATTAAATAATAAAATACTCAAAAATAATAATTTATTAAAATAGTAATTTATTAACAAAAAAAACCTGATTTCATATGGTTTTTATTTTGCAGTAATATTACAAAATCATTGTTTAAAAATAATGAATTGAATCAATTCGAATCTAAGGTGAAAAAGATTTTATGACCTTTTTTCTGATTTATTGAAAAGTGAATTGAATTGTAATTAACGGTTTTGATATAAAAAAGTATAATCATTTGAAATCATTTGGAATTGATCAATAAAGCATATGTTTTATTTTAGATGAAATAATTTTCACTTTTTTTTTCTCAAAAATAAAAAAACTTTTTGAAAGCATTTCACAAAAAAAAACTACTTTTGATAACAAATACAATTTATTGTTTTTCAAATGATGAGTAGGTTATAACTTATTTTAATATTTGTTTTTAAAAATGTTTAATGGAAATATAAAAAATGATGTTTCAATCACAAGGTTTTTGTAAATAATTAAATATTGAATAAACTCATAGAATAGAATTGTGAATATTATATCTTTTTATTTGCATAAAATAGTGGTTATTTTCAATATTGAATGCTCATTAAAAAACAAATTCAATTTTTTGAGTGATATGTTAACTTATTTGTATTAAGATGATTAAAAGAAAAAAATAGACTTATAAAAAAATATGAATTGATTATTAATTATATTAATCTTTGCCTGCTAACTTAGAATTTTGGAGGGTTGCATATATTGTATGAAATACAAATCATGAGTATAGCAAGTTAAATGCTTCCTACTTGTGTTATTGGTTTTAGGTAAATTATAATGTTTAAGTAAATAAACAATATTCAAAATATTTAGATATTTATATGATATAATACCTACATATTTTTACTTGAAAACTAAAAATTCTAGCATCATTTGCATTAATTTGTTTGTTTTTTATAGCAAAATCATTTAACATAACAATTACGATAGAAATTCATTATTTTCCATGATTCATCATTAACTTTTTGAAAAAATAAACGGTTCTATATTAATGACTGATTTGCCTCCAATTGCAAATTTTATTTCAAATTGTTTATTAATTTTACTTGTTATTACATTTATTTATGCATTGAATATTCGTTTCAATACAAAAGAATCGCCAAATGATAATGAGCCCAACTTTCATGACGAACAAAAAAATATGAAAAATTATGCATCAATTAATATCGCTTTAGAGCCTCAAGAAGATCAAAAACCTCGACTACGTCAAAATATTTGATTTTGAATTCGGATTTTTTTTTTTTTTTTATCTGGAAACGTTAATGATAATTTCATTTAATATTTATTTATCATTCAGCGCATTAATTTATTTTAATTTAATTTATCCGTAAGATGTCAAATAAATATTAGTAAAGGCTTATGTCCGCATTGCATCTGTAACCCTTTTGGTCGTAGCCATAATAGACAATTGCCGTTTTCAAGTTCATAGTTTACACAAAACCGCATTTGACGATAATCGTATTTGATCGAAGATATTAATAATTTTTTGCGAAATATAATTTAATTACAAAATGATTTTTTTGATGATTATCAATTTTTGAATTGATTAGCAATAATTGAATTAGCATTTGATGATATGAAATAAAATAAAAAATAATAAGGAAATCAAGAATTCTTTTCAAATTTAAAAAAGAACAATTAAAATGAAAATTGTAAAAAATATTTTTTGGCTCTCTCTTTTTGTATTTAACGGCTCAAATTAATGTTATATTGCGTGAAATAGAAGTTTAAGAAAGAATATATATAATTTAAGGAAATTTTTTAAATTGTTAATTGGCTATAATAATAATGATCGACTATTATTTATAAAACCAAAGAATAATACGATTGTGTTTCTGCAATATTCATGATGAATCCTTTATATTTACATGTGATTTATATTTTTTAATTAATTATCATAAAGTTGATACAAAAATGGTTAATTTATTAGTATTTAAAAAGAATCGATATTATATCAAAGAAAACAATAAAATAAAGTAATAAAAATTTGGTATTCTTATGTAAAATATTGCATTTTTATTTCATGAAATAATTGTTAAAAAAAAAACGTGCCACCCAGGACTCGAACCTAGAATCTCATGCTCCGTAGGCACACGCCTTATCCATTGGGCCAGTGGCACTTCTGAACTTAGGCTCAGAAGATATTCCAAGTGCTTTTTCTTCTATATTTCACCTTCTTTTGTTGCTTCTATCTAATTAAATAAAAAAGATTAGAATTATTGATCAATAGAAACATTATTTTTTCACGGTCTTTTTTGAAATGTATTCAATCATTGCATCAACTTTGTGCAAATTTGTTTGGGGAAAGTAAACTTGCTTATTTGCAAATAAATCAAAAATCTGATTAAACGAAGGCCTATTCTCTGGATCCTTATCCCAGCATGATTGAATTAGTTTCTTGAAAGAAGCAGAAATATTTGAAGGCATATTTGGTCTTTTGTTTTGAATTACAACAGCAGTCATTATTGCTAGAGGATCCATGTTTCTAAACGGAATTGATTCTGTTGCCATTTCCCAAAGTAAAACGCCATATTCATAAACATCTACTTTATTTGTATAATCTTCAATGCCATCATACATTTCTGGCGCCATCCATCCAGGAGTTCCGATTATTTTTGCTTCAAATTTTGATTCTGTGTCAACTTTTTGAATTAAATCGTTAATTTCTTTTTGATCACTTTTGATTAATGATAACCCAAAATCGCTGATTTTGGGTAAATGATTTTCATCGAGAAGAATATTTGATGATTTAAGATCACGGTGGATGATGTTAGCTTGATGAACGGATACCATTCCATATGCAATGCCCATTGCAATTAATGTTTTTTGCGAATTATCAAGTCTTGGAGACCTCGGCTTATGAGATAAAGCATCAAAAAGAGTTCCACAATCTGCATATTCTGTTTCAATACAAAAAGGGAAAGAATCTGAATATCCAAGTAATTTGATAACAAACATATTATTAATTTGCGAAAGCGATAATAGTTCACTATAAAAATAAATTTTATCTTTCCCAGTAAGTTCTTCGGCATTCAAAACTTTAAGTGCACTTTTTTTTTCAGTTGTTATATGCTTTGCCAAAAAGACTTCTCCATAGCCACCTTTCCCAATAGTTTTTTCCTTTTGGAAATCAGAAAAAGAAACTTTTGGAAACTGAATTAAAAATTGATTTTCCATTTGAATTTACAATAACAAAATTGAATAATTTTAACAATTCAAAAGTTTTATGAATATCTTCATTTTTAATCATTCTATTTTTAAAAATATTTTGTTTTTAAATCTTAAATTTCCATATATATATATATATATATTGATGATGAAATAATGGAATTCTATTACAAAAGAAAATAAAATAAAATAATGGCGAAGTGACAAACTATAGAAAAAGTTACACCATTTTTTTCTGAGGAAAATTCGTTATTCTGACTTTTTGAGTTAATTGAGAAGGCATACAAAAAGTTCTAAAATTTTCTTGTAAAGTTTTGAAAAAGTTCACTAAGATAAAACCATGAAAAAGCGCCATTTTTATAGAACTAAACCAATCAAAGAAACCGAGATGACGACATTGCCGCCCATAGCATGATCACGATCAGTAATGCTTAGCAGCTAGCTGGTTGTAACTGCGGCGAGTCGTCATCCGGACAAAGATATCGCGATTTCATCCGGAAGATCTGGAATGACGACATTGCCGCCCATAGCAAGACCACGATCAGCAATGCTTAGCAGCTAGCTGGTTGTAACTGCGGCGAGTCGTCATCCGGACAAAGATATCGCGATTTCATCCGGAAGATCTGGAATGACGACATTGCCGCCCATAGCAAGACCACGATCAGTAATGCTTAGCAGCTGGCTGGTTGTAACTGCGGCGAGTCGTCATCCGGACAAAGATATCGCGATTTCATCCGGAAGATCTGGAATGACGACATTGCCGCCCATAGCAAGACCACGATCAGCAATGCTTAGCAGCTAGCTGGTTGTAACTGCGGCGAGTCGTCATCCGGACAAAGATATCGCGATTTCATCCGGAAGATCTGGAATGACGACATTGCCGCCCATAGCAAGACCACGGTGGCAATAAAAAGATGAAAATAAAACAAACAAAAAACAAACAAAATTGATTATTTAATATTATTATTACGATTTTTTAATTTTTTTATTTTGATAAAGCTTATTTAAAATATTCTGAGTCTTCTCAGAAATTTGTTAAATTTTTTTTTTTATAAATATATATAACTTTTTGAAAGAATTATGGTCTTTTTATATTTATGGAAGAAGACCAAAATCTTTATTATTCAGCGAAATATCTATCTCATACGCAAAGACCTAATTCTTTAAAAGATAAAGTTCTAAAATTTTCTTGTAAAGTTTTGAAAAAGTTCACTAAGATAAAACCATGAAAAAGCGCCATTTTTATAGAACTAAACCAATCAAAGAAACCGAGATGACGACATTGCCGCCCATAGCATGATCACGATCAGTAATGCTTAGCAGCTAGCTGGTTGTAACTGCGGCGAGTCGTCATCCGGACAAAGATATTGCGATTTCATCCGGAAGATCTGGAATGACGACATTGCCGCCCATAGCAAGACCACGATCAGCAATGCTTAGCAGCTGGCTGGTTGTAACTGCGGCGAGTCGTCATCCGGACAAAGATATCGCGATTTCATCCGGAAGATCTGGAATTGACGATATTGCCGCCCATAGGACGACCACGGTGGCAATAAAAAGATGAAAATAAAACAAACAAAAAACAAACAAAATTGATTATTTAATATTATTGTGATTTTTTATTTTTTATTTTTATTTTTTTTTTTTTTTTTTTTTTTTTGATAAAGCTTATTTAAAATATTCTGAGTCTTCTCAGAAATTTGTTAAGAGAAAAATCTGTTACCACCTGCAGCTAAATCTGCATTTTTCCAACTTGCTATTTTGAATTTAGATAAAAAATATATGACACCTGAATTATCGCATCTAGTTTCAAAAACATAGCGGACAAAATTAGAAAAACATATTTTTTCGATATCATGATATGATAATTGAGGATACATTCCTTTAATTTCAGCCTTCGTTTCATAGTATTTTTTCTTAATTAATTCGATGTCAGCATTACAGTCTTTTATCATTGAATCAAAATTGTCATCTTCGTCGTATAAATTTTCAAGTTTTAATTTTTCTTTCTTTTGACTTGTGTTACTTTCTTCTTTCTTTTTTCTGAAAACCAATTTTTCATCAAGTGCTCGAAAATCAAAATGATTTCCAGAATATTTGGCATCATTTGGATTAATATTTGGGAATTTTGGTAAAACATATGTAAAACAATTAAGAAACTCATTAATAAAAGAGCCTAATATATTCAATGATTCCTTATCAAACTTTCTATTCTTTTCAACTTCGTATATTGATATTATTCTATCTATATTTTTTCTATTTGATTTAAAAAGATTTTTTTCAAATTTATAATTGGGGAACTTTTTGAGAGATTGAACAAATAAATATTGAATATCAATTTCATTGCTATTTTTAACAATATTAAATATTTCTGATTTGCAAAAATTATTTAATATTGTATGTATGCAAGGAAGTTTCACTCCATAAATTGATTCAACAAAATCATCTTCACCACAATCACAATTTTCTTTTGAACATTTTAAATAATTATCTGGTCTCTTGCTAAGAATTTGTATAACTTTTTGAATCATTTTTTGATGTTTGTTTTGAAAAGAATTTCCACAAATATCTGAGTAATTATTTATATAATTTAATAAATAATTTACAATTGTTGTGAAACCAGTTTTAAATGAATGAGTTCCGGAATCTGGCAATTTTTGATTGATATTTCCGTGGAAACCTTCCGAATGATTTGAACAACGAGCTACATGGTGGTCAGAACGAATCCATATTGCCCAATTAGCAATATAATAATCACTTTTTTTAATTTCTTCTTTATTTGGCATTCTTTCCACTTCATCTATATCTTTTAACATAATTTCAAAATCTTTTAATTTTTGTTTTTTTTCATTATCTTGATCGGTATCGTCAAATAAAGGTGAATTTGGATCTTTTTTATATTCGTCCATTTCAACTAAAATAAATTCTTTTTCTTGTTTATATATTAAATATGTTTTGCATCTCAATAACCTTGCAACCCATATGCCTAATGATGATTTAGGTCCAAATATTTGTATAATATGACGATGACAAAAATATTGAATATTTGAATGTAATTTACAGAACTTTTTGATAGGAGAACCTAAATCTGATAAAACAACTTTATTTTCAAAAACATTTTTATTTAAACAAAACTTATTTAATCCATCAAATAATAAATTATATAAAAAACGGTTCTCTTTAGGGCCAATTGATAATGCGAAAGGAAAACTTGAATTGAAATAAATTGAATGGTATATACAAAATTTGTAAGGCTTAAGCGCATAAAAAGAAGCATCAATTTGCAAATAATGCATATAATTTATAACTTCTAAAGCCCAAGGCATAATCCATATTATATTTTTAATAAAAGCAAAATCATTATTAAATTTAAATGCAAATCCATCGTCCTGAACTTTTTGAGTACTTATCTCAATATAAACAAAACCAGGTAAATGCAATAAAATTTTATAAAAATCATCATAACCTTGAAAACTAACGGCTCTTCTACGCAAGGTTCTTTTATCTAAAAAGTTTTGAAAAGCAAATTTTATAAATATTGGAAAATTAGAATTTTTTCGAGCTACGTAATTACAAAAAGTATAAAGCATTGTATTTTTATGTTTACATTGTTTATTCCAAAAATCTTGAGTCAAAAAAGGACACTCTTTATTTTTCAAAGTATATGGCGACGTCATGATACATTCTTCAAAATCAATAGTAACAACTTTCATAGTTTGGTTTTCAAGGAGTTGATCTCTAGCGAGAACTTTAATGGTTTCCAAATCGTTTTTGACAGTTATGCTAAATATTTGAATTTCAGTATTTATCTTTGATTTATTACAGCAACTAAACGAAAAAATGTCATTATAAACTCTTTTGTTGTTGCATATAAATTCTTTGGTTAAGCTATCGAGGAAAAGGATTAGCGAAATGATATTGAAATTCTGAGAATGCAAAGGAACAATTTCAATGAATGTTCTTAATCCTTTATCTTTTAAAGAATTAGGTCTTTGCGTATGAGATAGATATTTCGCTGAATAATAAAGATTTTGGTCTTCTTCCATAAATATAAAAAGACCATAATTCTTTCAAAAAGTTATATATATTTATAAAAAAAAAAATTTAACAAATTTCTGAGAAGACTCAGAATATTTTAAATAAGCTTTATCAAAATAAAAAAATTAAAAAATCGTAATAATAATATTAAATAATCAATTTTGTTTGTTTTTTGTTTGTTTTATTTTCATCTTTTTATTGCCACCGTGGTCGTCCTATGGGCGGCAATGTCGTCAATTCCAGATCTTCCGGATGAAATCGCGATATCTTTGTCCGGATGACGACTCGCCGCAGTTACAACCAGCCAGCTGCTAAGCATTGCTGATCGTGGTCTTGCTATGGGCGGCAATGTCGTCATTCCAGATCTTCCGGATGAAATCGCGATATCTTTGTCCGGATGACGACTCGCCGCAGTTACAACCAGCTAGCTGCTAAGCATTGCTGATCGTGGTCTTGCTATGGGCGGCAATGTCGTCATTCCAGATCTTCCGGATGAAATCGTGATATCTTTGTCCGGATGACGACTCGCCGCAGTTACAACCAGCTAGCTGCTAAGCATTACTGATCGTGATCATGCTATGGGCGGCAATGTCGTCATCTCGGTTTCTTTGATTGGTTTAGTTCTATAAAAATGGCGCTTTTTCATGGTTTTATCTTAGTGAACTTTTTCAAAACTTTACAAGAAAATTTTAGAACTTTATCTTTTAAAGAATTAGGTCTTTGCGTATGAGATAGATATTTCGCTGAATAATAAAGATTTTGGTCTTCTTCCATAAATATAAAAAGACCATAATTCTTTCAAAAAGTTATATATATTTATAAAAAAAAAAATTTAACAAATTTCTGAGAAGACTCAGAATATTTTAAATAAGCTTTATCAAAATAAAAAAATTAAAAAATCGTAATAATAATATTAAATAATCAATTTTGTTTGTTTTTTGTTTGTTTTATTTTCATCTTTTTATTGCCACCGTGGTCGTCCTATGGGCGGCAATGTCGTCAATTCCAGATCTTCCGGATGAAATCGCGATATCTTTGTCCGGATGACGACTCGCCGCAGTTACAACCAGCCAGCTGCTAAGCATTACTGATCGTGGTCTTGCTATGGGCGGCAATGTCGTCATTCCAGATCTTCCGGATGAAATCGCGATATCTTTGTCCGGATGACGACTCGCCGCAGTTACAACCAGCTAGCTGCTAAGCATTGCTGATCGTGGTCTTGCTATGGGCGGCAATGTCGTCATTCCAGATCTTCCGGATGAAATCGCGATATCTTTGTCCGGATGACGACTCGCCGCAGTTACAACCAGCCAGCTGCTAAGCATTACTGATCGTGGTCTTGCTATGGGCGGCAATGTCGTCATTCCAGATCTTCCGGATGAAATCGCGATATCTTTGTCCGGATGACGACTCGCCGCAGTTACAACCAGCCAGCTGCTAAGCATTACTGATCGTGGTCTTGCTATGGGCGGCAATGTCGTCATTCCAGATCTTCCGGATGAAATCGCGATATCTTTGTCCGGATGACGACTCGCCGCAGTTACAACCAGCTAGCTGCTAAGCATTGCTGATCGTGGTCTTGCTATGGGCGGCAATGTCGTCATTCCAGATCTTCCGGATGAAATCGTGATATCTTTGTCCGGATGACGACTCGCCGCAGTTACAACCAGCTAGCTGCTAAGCATTACTGATCGTGATCATGCTATGGGCGGCAATGTCGTCATCTCGGTTTCTTTGATTGGTTTAGTTCTATAAAAATGGCGCTTTTTCATGGTTTTATCTTAGTGAACTTTTTCAAAACTTTACAAGAAAATTTTAGAACTTTTTGTATGCCTTCTCAATTAACTCAAAAAGTCAGAATAACGAATTTTCCTCAGAAAAAAATGGTGTAACTTTTTCTATAGTTTGTCATTCCGCCTTATTAAAATGAGAAAAATTTTATTTAAATATTTATGTTCTCTTGAATTAACTTTGGTAACAATAATTTAATTACATTGAAATATAATATAAAATAAAAAAAATCATAGTTAATTAATTATAAAACGCAAAATGTTAGCTATAAAATTATAATTTTTAACGATTATTTAATTCAATTCTTATGAAAAGTTGATCTGTTGATTAATTAAATTTTAATAAAATATTGAGAGAATAAATATTTTTTCAACGGGTAATGCAACGATAAAAATATGTTACATGTTTTTATATAGGGATAATATAAAAATAATAAAAAATCAATATTTCAATATTATCAAATAATTGAGTATTTTTTTTTTTTTTTTGTTTTCTCAAAATACTGAATTAAAAATATTATTAAGTAAAAATATAATTTTTTTGCCGAAATTAAAGAATGATTCCATATAAATATAATAATTATTTTATATTATTAATGCTATATATATTATAACAAATATTTTCTTGTTCCGAAAACTAATTGATATGAGTTCTTTTATCTGTGTTAAAGGCTATTTTATGAATAATATTCATATGAATTTGTTATAATATCTTTTATAAAATAAATTTTGAGCAAAAATCTTATATAATAGTTTAAAAGGAATAAAAATAATTATGATAATTCAGTGAGTTTTCTAAAAATATCTTCACTAAGGCTCATTTAAATTTCAATAATTTAATTCCAATCTTTATTACCTGAAAACGGTATATAAGCCAAAAAAAAAAAAATCATTAATATAAATTTTCAATCTTAAAAAAAAAAAAAAAAAAAAAAATACATCATCAATAGCATCGATTGGAGCTAGTATTCTTAATAAATAAGAAAACTTCAATAAAATCGATTGTTCAAGTAATTCAAATTTATCATTTTGTTTGGAATTATCACAGGATTTATTTTTCAAAGAATACTTGTCCATCCCAGAACTTTTTCTATTTATTTAACCAAATATGCAATCAAAAGAAACTCAAAAAACATATTGGTTTTCTATTTTTTTTATTTTTGAAGAATCAAAAGAAAAAATATTTTTTAATTTTTATTATCTAGTTCAGTTTTTTTATTTTAACCTAAATATTTTTTCTTATAATTTGTTTTATTTAACAAGATAAAAGGAAAAAAAATATATAATTATTTCTGAAAAATATTTTTCAGTTAATGTTTTTAGAATTCAATTAATTTCATTATTAAATTCTTTTATATTTGAAATACTTTAAAATAAATATTAAAGTTGATTTACACATAATTGAAATGTTTATCGATTATCGAAAAAATACTTAAAGCATTGAAAAAATAAACTATATTGAAAAGTTAAATAAAAATAAAACCCCATATATGTAAATTTTATTAATTAAATTACTATTAATATTTATTTTAAATAGTATTAATCTTTTAGAATTGAATTTATATATTATATTAATAGTTTCTCAATTTAATCGAAAAGAAATGAAAAAGATATTTAAAAAAAAATGTATTTTTATTTTCGAAATTTGAATACTAAACAAAATTTATCGTTATTAAGAAATTTCATCAAAATTGTTCAATTTGAGCAAAAAATTTCTCAATTAGGATTCTATTTTTCCATATCAAAATGGTATCACAGTATGCTACATTGATTGACAATCAAAATATATAGGCTTTACTCAAGAAAATCCAAAAAATGCAATCATATTTCTTTTTCTGATTCATTTATTAAAATTCCTGATATAACGAATTATTAGCGACATATTAACTAGTATGATCATACCTTTTCTAAATGTTAAAATTGCTTCTTTCTAGAAGATCCAACTATATATATGAAAATAATTGAATTTTTTTCAATGGTACGATATTCCAATATCATTTTCCAAATGAATATTTTATATTTATTTTCATAAATTATGTACATTAATTGGAAATCTTCGGGATTTTATATATTTTCAATATTGGTTCCATAAAATCAACAGATAAAAAAAATATGTCTTAAATTTTCGATAAAAAGTTCTCTTAATTTCATGTATGACAGTGATAGACCTACAAAACTACATTCACTTTTATATATAATTAATGCATATTTTGAATATAAACTTTTTATTAGTAAATACTTATTCATTACATGATCCAAATATCTGATTTTTTCACTTTTTTATGCAATCATTTTCTAACCATTTTATTGGTATGATCGAAAAATCTCGATGATTTCACGTTCATTAAAACATAATACACAACTAAAAATTCATTAGAAAATCCTGTGGGATTTGTTTTTTTGGGATTGATATAAGAGGAGCTTTGAAAATATTGAATACCTATAGAAATAAATTCAATGCATATTCAATACTTTCTGTGCAAATTCAATTTTTTCAATTAAATTTAAATCCAACTTTATCCTTAAACTTCACAAATATAATAAATATAAATATCTTGTAAATATATAAATAAAATCCTAAAATATACTTTTAAATATTTATTATTATTATATTTATAAATTAATAATTGAGTAAAATATAAATTATCATACAAATTGGAGTGTATTTACCTTTACTATAACAAGAAATTTGTATTAAATACAAAAATTTTGTAAACAATACAAATATTTCGTATTAAAAACCAAATTTTCGTAACACATACAAAACTTTCGTAACAGATACAAAATTTCGTTATAGATAAAAAAATTTTGTTATAGATGATTTTTTTTTGTTTTAGATAAAAAAATTTCGTCACATATACTATTTTTTTGTTACAAATACTAATTATTGGTTATTAATAAATGATTTTTGTATCAATAACATATTTTTTGTTATTGATATAAAATTTTATTATAGAAAATTAAAATGATGACATATTGGGCCCTAAGCAAAAAGTTATATAAATGAAAACAAAAAATGTTAAAACGTTTTGATCAAAAAATAATAATAATAAAAAGATTACAATACAAACATTTTTAAGAATAATAGAAAAAGTAGAGTCATATAAGTGTGTTTGTATTTAGAGGTAGATTCATTGCCATAAAGCCGCATTTGTTGTGATATGCTTAGACTCTATCCAATATATTTATAATATAAAAATAATATATAGTAGCTTGAAATAGCCAATATGATTATCAAAAAAATAGCTCATAATCATGTTGTATCGTTTCATATTTGTTACCAATTGATAGTAAATAGCTGTTTGTTCCAATTTTTTTCCGAAAAATTACTATTGTGATTCATTCATAGCAATAAAATGAATGAATTTGCTTGATTTGTTGCCTCAAAAGATGTTTTTTTCACATTAGGACTTTTTGATTATAATTATAAAGAATTACCAGACTAATAATTATAACTATCAGTACCAAAATTTTCATCATTCCGCCTTTTGGGCATTCCTTGAAGATATTGATGTTTACCATTTCTTTAACATCGGTTAATGCTTTTGCGGTATTAGAAAATAGCGCTTCATTATTTTTTTTAAAATTTTCTTCATCCGCTTTATGAGAATTAATTTCAAAGATCTCTTCTTCATTCAATTCTTCAATCAATTTTGACGATTCCAGCTCAGTTGAGTTTTGTTTATCATAATGAATATGAGTATCATCTAATTTGATTTCCCGAGTGGCAATAGCTGAACCTAAAGGAGGAGAAACCTTACCTTCTTTATCTTGAGATTCTGAATCATTTTTTTCTATTAATTTACTTTTTACAAAATTTTTCTGGTCTCTCATCATTTCTTCACCAGAATAACGAGGCTTTTGTGGCTTTGTAATTTTGTCGCCGCTATTACTTGTCATACATTTTTCTTTATTACCTTGAAAATGAATATTTTGTAGCCTCATCATGTCTTCAACAGTAAAGCAAGTCCTTTCACGCGTTGGAACTAATTCGCTGAGTGAAATATTTGACCTTCTTTTAATTAGCCTTTTGTTATTATTAGAATTATCATCGTCTGTATATTCTCTTGATGAAGCTGTAGCAGCCAAGGCAATAATTGCTGAAGAAGAAGCAGCAATGGCGGCTTTCTTTTGTTCTCTAATAAGATCTTCAATTGTTCGGCTTCCACTAAGTCCGCTTTGATGAGATGTTCTGTTTATCTCACTGGCTTCGGCAAGGCTAATTGGTCCAACTTCATTATCGCTGTCGTAGTCATATTCATCGTCATCATCAGGTGGATTAAGGTTAATGATTTTGCTATTTAGCCCGCCATATGATTTAACAAAATTGTTGAGTGAAATTCCATGTGAGTTGTTTGGGAATGAAACTTGATTTGGCATTCCTGCATAAAGATTGTGCATAGTTCCGCTAGGCTGAGGAAAGTGTATATTTAAGTTATTTGTCGTTGATCTAATATTTGTATCATTGTTGAATACATTTTGTGGTTTGGTATCTGAGATTATTTCATCAATATTGTTTCCATTTTCAGCTTCTTCTTCGTATTCTTCTTCGTATTCGAATACTTCTTCCATCTCGCCAGTTACATCATCTTCGTCTTCAATAACTGTCATGAGACTCGGTTTTTTGCCAACAAATTCGCCCGAATTGTTCTTTCCATGTTGGCGTGATTCAGTCAGTGATAATCGTGTATTTTTGTGATTTGTAGAATTAACTTCAGCATCTATTTTAGATTCACTTTGACTGAGTAAAAATAGATTTGTTGATGCTTTGGAACCAAATGCCATTCCTAAAGGAATTTCATTATCTTCTTCGTATGATTCTGCATTTGAATCAGATTCATTGTCAGCTACTGGTATCGAATTTGTCTTCTTATCATATAAACTGTGTTCTTGATTATAATTAAATTTTCCGATTTTTGAATCATTTGCAAACTGCTCGTTATCAATGGTATAATCAAGAAATGAAGGGTTACTTTGTGAATCTTCATTTTGAATTGAGGTCATCTTCGATATGCCAGAAAACGAATTTGTATTATTATTATTTATATTGGAAATAGGAGTTCCAACTAGGTCACTCATATCCGTTTCTTTATGTATAAATGTTTCATCATCCGATAAATGTTTTGCAGACTTTGAAATATGATGAAGGTTATTGTTTGTAGGGCGTAAGTTAGTGTTATTCGAATTTGCTAAGAAACTATTTTGTAATCTGTCTACCGAGAAATATGATTGAGTCTCAGCGTCATTAATGAGCTCTTTATGTAAATTGAATGAATCATCTTCAATCAACGGAGCTGAAGCAGACGATGAATGCTTACTGGGGTGGCAATTTTTTATCATTTGATTGGTATCTGATGGCTTTGGCTCGTTTTCGATCTCGTATAAACGATTTTGGAATTCTTCTTCGTAACTTTGAAAAAGATTCAGCATTGTAACTTTTTGTTCTCCTTCGTCGTTAGAAGGTGGAAAATTAGGCTGAAATGATGTATGATGAGTATCATTACTGCTTTGGAAAAGCATGATTTCAGTCTAAAAGTATATGAGGTCTAAAATTAAATTTAATAAACCAATCAAAAAAAACTTTTCATAGGTTGTTTGGAATCAAAAGTGAAAAAAATTATTTTGATACTCAATTTTCAAAAAGGGATAATATTAATTTCATTCAATTTTCAATTCATTTTATCTCTAAAAATTAAATAATAAAATACTCAAAAATAATAATTTATTAAAATAGTAATTTATTAACAAAAAAAACCTGATTTCATATGGTTTTTATTTTGCAGTAATATTACAAAATCATTGTTTAAAAATAATGAATTGAATCAATTCGAATCTAAGGTGAAAAAGATTTTATGACCTTTTTTCTGATTTATTGAAAAGTGAATTGAATTGTAATTAACGGTTTTGATATAAAAAAGTATAATCATTTGAAATCATTTGGAATTGATCAATAAAGCATATGTTTTATTTTAGATGAAATAATTTTCACTTTTTTTTTCTCAAAAATAAAAAAACTTTTTGAAAGCATTTCACAAAAAAAAACTACTTTTGATAACAAATACAATTTATTGTTTTTCAAATGATGAGTAGGTTATAACTTATTTTAATATTTGTTTTTAAAAATGTTTAATGGAAATATAAAAAATGATGTTTCAATCACAAGGTTTTTGTAAATAATTAAATATTGAATAAACTCATAGAATAGAATTGTGAATATTATATCTTTTTATTTGCATAAAATAGTGGTTATTTTCAATATTGAATGCTCATTAAAAAACAAATTCAATTTTTTGAGTGATATGTTAACTTATTTGTATTAAGATGATTAAAAGAAAAAAATAGACTTATAAAAAAATATGAATTGATTATTAATTATATTAATCTTTGCCTGCTAACTTAGAATTTTGGAGGGTTGCATATATTGTATGAAATACAAATCATGAGTATAGCAAGTTAAATGCTTCCTACTTGTGTTATTGGTTTTAGGTAAATTATAATGTTTAAGTAAATAAACAATATTCAAAATATTTAGATATTTATATGATATAATACCTACATATTTTTACTTGAAAACTAAAAATTCTAGCATCATTTGCATTAATTTGTTTGTTTTTTATAGCAAAATCATTTAACATAACAATTACGATAGAAATTCATTATTTTCCATGATTCATCATTAACTTTTTGAAAAAATAAACGGTTCTATATTAATGACTGATTTGCCTCCAATTGCAAATTTTATTTCAAATTGTTTATTAATTTTACTTGTTATTACATTTATTTATGCATTGAATATTCGTTTCAATACAAAAGAATCGCCAAATGATAATGAGCCCAACTTTCATGACGAACAAAAAAATATGAAAAATTATGCATCAATTAATATCGCTTTAGAGCCTCAAGAAGATCAAAAACCTCGACTACGTCAAAATATTTGATTTTGAATTCGGATTTTTTTTTTTTTTTTATCTGGAAACGTTAATGATAATTTCATTTAATATTTATTTATCATTCAGCGCATTAATTTATTTTAATTTAATTTATCCGTAAGATGTCAAATAAATATTAGTAAAGGCTTATGTCCGCATTGCATCTGTAACCCTTTTGGTCGTAGCCATAATAGACAATTGCCGTTTTCAAGTTCATAGTTTACACAAAACCGCATTTGACGATAATCGTATTTGATCGAAGATATTAATAATTTTTTGCGAAATATAATTTAATTACAAAATGATTTTTTTGATGATTATCAATTTTTGAATTGATTAGCAATAATTGAATTAGCATTTGATGATATGAAATAAAATAAAAAATAATAAGGAAATCAAGAATTCTTTTCAAATTTAAAAAAGAACAATTAAAATGAAAATTGTAAAAAATATTTTTTGGCTCTCTCTTTTTGTATTTAACGGCTCAAATTAATGTTATATTGCGTGAAATAGAAGTTTAAGAAAGAATATATATAATTTAAGGAAATTTTTTAAATTGTTAATTGGCTATAATAATAATGATCGACTATTATTTATAAAACCAAAGAATAATACGATTGTGTTTCTGCAATATTCATGATGAATCCTTTATATTTACATGTGATTTATATTTTTTAATTAATTATCATAAAGTTGATACAAAAATGGTTAATTTATTAGTATTTAAAAAGAATCGATATTATATCAAAGAAAACAATAAAATAAAGTAATAAAAATTTGGTATTCTTATGTAAAATATTGCATTTTTATTTCATGAAATAATTGTTAAAAAAAAAACGTGCCACCCAGGACTCGAACCTAGAATCTCATGCTCCGTAGGCACACGCCTTATCCATTGGGCCAGTGGCACTTCTGAACTTAGGCTCAGAAGATATTCCAAGTGCTTTTTCTTCTATATTTCACCTTCTTTTGTTGCTTCTATCTAATTAAATAAAAAAGATTAGAATTATTGATCAATAGAAACATTATTTTTTCACGGTCTTTTTTGAAATGTATTCAATCATTGCATCAACTTTGTGCAAATTTGTTTGGGGAAAGTAAACTTGCTTATTTGCAAATAAATCAAAAATCTGATTAAACGAAGGCCTATTCTCTGGATCCTTATCCCAGCATGATTGAATTAGTTTCTTGAAAGAAGCAGAAATATTTGAAGGCATATTTGGTCTTTTGTTTTGAATTACAACAGCAGTCATTATTGCTAGAGGATCCATGTTTCTAAACGGAATTGATTCTGTTGCCATTTCCCAAAGTAAAACGCCATATTCATAAACATCTACTTTATTTGTATAATCTTCAATGCCATCATACATTTCTGGCGCCATCCATCCAGGAGTTCCGATTATTTTTGCTTCAAATTTTGATTCTGTGTCAACTTTTTGAATTAAATCGTTAATTTCTTTTTGATCACTTTTGATTAATGATAACCCAAAATCGCTGATTTTGGGTAAATGATTTTCATCGAGAAGAATATTTGATGATTTAAGATCACGGTGGATGATGTTAGCTTGATGAACGGATACCATTCCATATGCAATGCCCATTGCAATTAATGTTTTTTGCGAATTATCAAGTCTTGGAGACCTCGGCTTATGAGATAAAGCATCAAAAAGAGTTCCACAATCTGCATATTCTGTTTCAATACAAAAAGGGAAAGAATCTGAATATCCAAGTAATTTGATAACAAACATATTATTAATTTGCGAAAGCGATAATAGTTCACTATAAAAATAAATTTTATCTTTCCCAGTAAGTTCTTCGGCATTCAAAACTTTAAGTGCACTTTTTTTTTCAGTTGTTATATGCTTTGCCAAAAAGACTTCTCCATAGCCACCTTTCCCAATAGTTTTTTCCTTTTGGAAATCAGAAAAAGAAACTTTTGGAAACTGAATTAAAAATTGATTTTCCATTTGAATTTACAATAACAAAATTGAATAATTTTAACAATTCAAAAGTTTTATGAATATCTTCATTTTTAATCATTCTATTTTTAAAAATATTTTGTTTTTAAATCTTAAATTTCCATATATATATATATATATATTGATGATGAAATAATGGAATTCTATTACAAAAGAAAATAAAATAAAATAATGGCGAAGTGACAAACTATAGAAAAAGTTACACCATTTTTTTCTGAGGAAAATTCGTTATTCTGACTTTTTGAGTTAATTGAGAAGGCATACAAAAAGTTCTAAAATTTTCTTGTAAAGTTTTGAAAAAGTTCACTAAGATAAAACCATGAAAAAGCGCCATTTTTATAGAACTAAACCAATCAAAGAAACCGAGATGACGACATTGCCGCCCATAGCATGATCACGATCAGTAATGCTTAGCAGCTAGCTGGTTGTAACTGCGGCGAGTCGTCATCCGGACAAAGATATCACGATTTCATCCGGAAGATCTGGAATGACGACATTGCCGCCCATAGCAAGACCACGATCAGCAATGCTTAGCAGCTAGCTGGTTGTAACTGCGGCGAGTCGTCATCCGGACAAAGATATCGCGATTTCATCCGGAAGATCTGGAATGACGACATTGCCGCCCATAGCAAGACCACGATCAGTAATGCTTAGCAGCTGGCTGGTTGTAACTGCGGCGAGTCGTCATCCGGACAAAGATATCGCGATTTCATCCGGAAGATCTGGAATGACGACATTGCCGCCCATAGCAAGACCACGATCAGCAATGCTTAGCAGCTAGCTGGTTGTAACTGCGGCGAGTCGTCATCCGGACAAAGATATCGCGATTTCATCCGGAAGATCTGGAATGACGACATTGCCGCCCATAGCAAGACCACGGTGGCAATAAAAAGATGAAAATAAAACAAACAAAAAACAAACAAAATTGATTATTTAATATTATTATTACGATTTTTTAATTTTTTTATTTTGATAAAGCTTATTTAAAATATTCTGAGTCTTCTCAGAAATTTGTTAAATTTTTTTTTTTATAAATATATATAACTTTTTGAAAGAATTATGGTCTTTTTATATTTATGGAAGAAGACCAAAATCTTTATTATTCAGCGAAATATCTATCTCATACGCAAAGACCTAATT
This sequence comes from Tritrichomonas musculus, assembly GCA_039105265.1. NCBI lineage: Eukaryota > Parabasalia > Tritrichomonadida > Tritrichomonadidae > Tritrichomonas > Tritrichomonas musculus. Next base: position 726,165 of record JAPFFF010000012.1, read on the forward strand.
CTTTAAAAGATAAAGTTCTAAAATTTTCTTGTAAAGTTTTGAAAAAGTTCACTAAGATAAAACCATGAAAAAGCGCCATTTTTATAGAACTAAACCAATCAAAGAAACCGAGATGACGACATTGCCGCCCATAGCATGATCACGATCAGTAATGCTTAGCAGCTAGCTGGTTGTAACTGCGGCGAGTCGTCATCCGGACAAAGATATCGCGATTTCATCCGGAAGATCTGGAATGACGACATTGCCGCCCATAGCAAGACCACGATCAGTAATGCTTAGCAGCTGGCTGGTTGTAACTGCGGCGAGTCGTCATCCGGACAAAGATATCGCGATTTCATCCGGAAGATCTGGAATTGACGATATTGCCGCCCATAGGACGACCACGGTGGCAATAAAAAGATGAAAATAAAACAAACAAAAAACAAACAAAATTGATTATTTAATATTATTGTGATTTTTTATTTTTTATTTTTATTTTTTTTTTTTTTTTTTTTTTTTGATAAAGCTTATTTAAAATATTCTGAGTCTTCTCAGAAATTTGTTAAGAGAAAAATCTGTTACCACCTGCAGCTAAATCTGCATTTTTCCAACTTGCTATTTTGAATTTAGATAAAAAATATATGACACCTGAATTATCGCATCTAGTTTCAAAAACATAGCGGACAAAATTAGAAAAACATATTTTTTCGATATCATGATATGATAATTGAGGATACATTCCTTTAATTTCAGCCTTCGTTTCATAGTATTTTTTCTTAATTAATTCGATGTCAGCATTACAGTCTTTTATCATTGAATCAAAATTGTCATCTTCGTCGTATAAATTTTCAAGTTTTAATTTTTCTTTCTTTTGACTTGTGTTACTTTCTTCTTTCTTTTTTCTGAAAACCAATTTTTCATCAAGTGCTCGAAAATCAAAATGATTTCCAGAATATTTGGCATCATTTGGATTAATATTTGGGAATTTTGGTAAAACATATGTAAAACAATTAAGAAACTCATTAATAAAAGAGCCTAATATATTCAATGATTCCTTATCAAACTTTCTATTCTTTTCAACTTCGTATATTGATATTATTCTATCTATATTTTTTCTATTTGATTTAAAAAGATTTTTTTCAAATTTATAATTGGGGAACTTTTTGAGAGATTGAACAAATAAATATTGAATATCAATTTCATTGCTATTTTTAACAATATTAAATATTTCTGATTTGCAAAAATTATTTAATATTGTATGTATGCAAGGAAGTTTCACTCCATAAATTGATTCAACAAAATCATCTTCACCACAATCACAATTTTCTTTTGAACATTTTAAATAATTATCTGGTCTCTTGCTAAGAATTTGTATAACTTTTTGAATCATTTTTTGATGTTTGTTTTGAAAAGAATTTCCACAAATATCTGAGTAATTATTTATATAATTTAATAAATAATTTACAATTGTTGTGAAACCAGTTTTAAATGAATGAGTTCCGGAATCTGGCAATTTTTGATTGATATTTCCGTGGAAACCTTCCGAATGATTTGAACAACGAGCTACATGGTGGTCAGAACGAATCCATATTGCCCAATTAGCAATATAATAATCACTTTTTTTAATTTCTTCTTTATTTGGCATTCTTTCCACTTCATCTATATCTTTTAACATAATTTCAAAATCTTTTAATTTTTGTTTTTTTTCATTATCTTGATCGGTATCGTCAAATAAAGGTGAATTTGGATCTTTTTTATATTCGTCCATTTCAACTAAAATAAATTCTTTTTCTTGTTTATATATTAAATATGTTTTGCATCTCAATAACCTTGCAACCCATATGCCTAATGATGATTTAGGTCCAAATATTTGTATAATATGACGATGACAAAAATATTGAATATTTGAATGTAATTTACAGAACTTTTTGATAGGAGAACCTAAATCTGATAAAACAACTTTATTTTCAAAAACATTTTTATTTAAACAAAACTTATTTAATCCATCAAATAATAAATTATATAAAAAACGGTTCTCTTTAGGGCCAATTGATAATGCGAAAGGAAAACTTGAATTGAAATAAATTGAATGGTATATACAAAATTTGTAAGGCTTAAGCGCATAAAAAGAAGCATCAATTTGCAAATAATGCATATAATTTATAACTTCTAAAGCCCAAGGCATAATCCATATTATATTTTTAATAAAAGCAAAATCATTATTAAATTTAAATGCAAATCCATCGTCCTGAACTTTTTGAGTACTTATCTCAATATAAACAAAACCAGGTAAATGCAATAAAATTTTATAAAAATCATCATAACCTTGAAAACTAACGGCTCTTCTACGCAAGGTTCTTTTATCTAAAAAGTTTTGAAAAGCAAATTTTATAAATATTGGAAAATTAGAATTTTTTCGAGCTACGTAATTACAAAAAGTATAAAGCATTGTATTTTTATGTTTACATTGTTTATTCCAAAAATCTTGAGTCAAAAAAGGACACTCTTTATTTTTCAAAGTATATGGCGACGTCATGATACATTCTTCAAAATCAATAGTAACAACTTTCATAGTTTGGTTTTCAAGGAGTTGATCTCTAGCGAGAACTTTAATGGTTTCCAAATCGTTTTTGACAGTTATGCTAAATATTTGAATTTCAGTATTTATCTTTGATTTATTACAGCAACTAAACGAAAAAATGTCATTATAAACTCTTTTGTTGTTGCATATAAATTCTTTGGTTAAGCTATCGAGGAAAAGGATTAGCGAAATGATATTGAAATTCTGAGAATGCAAAGGAACAATTTCAATGAATGTTCTTAATCCTTTATCTTTTAAAGAATTAGGTCTTTGCGTATGAGATAGATATTTCGCTGAATAATAAAGATTTTGGTCTTCTTCCATAAATATAAAAAGACCATAATTCTTTCAAAAAGTTATATATATTTATAAAAAAAAAAATTTAACAAATTTCTGAGAAGACTCAGAATATTTTAAATAAGCTTTATCAAAATAAAAAAATTAAAAAATCGTAATAATAATATTAAATAATCAATTTTGTTTGTTTTTTGTTTGTTTTATTTTCATCTTTTTATTGCCACCGTGGTCGTCCTATGGGCGGCAATGTCGTCAATTCCAGATCTTCCGGATGAAATCGCGATATCTTTGTCCGGATGACGACTCGCCGCAGTTACAACCAGCCAGCTGCTAAGCATTGCTGATCGTGGTCTTGCTATGGGCGGCAATGTCGTCATTCCAGATCTTCCGGATGAAATCGCGATATCTTTGTCCGGATGACGACTCGCCGCAGTTACAACCAGCTAGCTGCTAAGCATTGCTGATCGTGGTCTTGCTATGGGCGGCAATGTCGTCATTCCAGATCTTCCGGATGAAATCGTGATATCTTTGTCCGGATGACGACTCGCCGCAGTTACAACCAGCTAGCTGCTAAGCATTACTGATCGTGATCATGCTATGGGCGGCAATGTCGTCATCTCGGTTTCTTTGATTGGTTTAGTTCTATAAAAATGGCGCTTTTTCATGGTTTTATCTTAGTGAACTTTTTCAAAACTTTACAAGAAAATTTTAGAACTTTATCTTTTAAAGAATTAGGTCTTTGCGTATGAGATAGATATTTCGCTGAATAATAAAGATTTTGGTCTTCTTCCATAAATATAAAAAGACCATAATTCTTTCAAAAAGTTATATATATTTATAAAAAAAAAAATTTAACAAATTTCTGAGAAGACTCAGAATATTTTAAATAAGCTTTATCAAAATAAAAAAATTAAAAAATCGTAATAATAATATTAAATAATCAATTTTGTTTGTTTTTTGTTTGTTTTATTTTCATCTTTTTATTGCCACCGTGGTCGTCCTATGGGCGGCAATGTCGTCAATTCCAGATCTTCCGGATGAAATCGCGATATCTTTGTCCGGATGACGACTCGCCGCAGTTACAACCAGCCAGCTGCTAAGCATTACTGATCGTGGTCTTGCTATGGGCGGCAATGTCGTCATTCCAGATCTTCCGGATGAAATCGCGATATCTTTGTCCGGATGACGACTCGCCGCAGTTACAACCAGCTAGCTGCTAAGCATTGCTGATCGTGGTCTTGCTATGGGCGGCAATGTCGTCATTCCAGATCTTCCGGATGAAATCGCGATATCTTTGTCCGGATGACGACTCGCCGCAGTTACAACCAGCCAGCTGCTAAGCATTACTGATCGTGGTCTTGCTATGGGCGGCAATGTCGTCATTCCAGATCTTCCGGATGAAATCGCGATATCTTTGTCCGGATGACGACTCGCCGCAGTTACAACCAGCCAGCTGCTAAGCATTACTGATCGTGGTCTTGCTATGGGCGGCAATGTCGTCATTCCAGATCTTCCGGATGAAATCGCGATATCTTTGTCCGGATGACGACTCGCCGCAGTTACAACCAGCTAGCTGCTAAGCATTGCTGATCGTGGTCTTGCTATGGGCGGCAATGTCGTCATTCCAGATCTTCCGGATGAAATCGTGATATCTTTGTCCGGATGACGACTCGCCGCAGTTACAACCAGCTAGCTGCTAAGCATTACTGATCGTGATCATGCTATGGGCGGCAATGTCGTCATCTCGGTTTCTTTGATTGGTTTAGTTCTATAAAAATGGCGCTTTTTCATGGTTTTATCTTAGTGAACTTTTTCAAAACTTTACAAGAAAATTTTAGAACTTTTTGTATGCCTTCTCAATTAACTCAAAAAGTCAGAATAACGAATTTTCCTCAGAAAAAAATGGTGTAACTTTTTCTATAGTTTGTCATTCCGCCTAAAATAATTTTATCTTAATAAAAAAAGATAAAATCAAACTCATTTTAAATGAATTAAAATCTACATTTTATTAATAATATGTAACTATTAAATAATTGGTTAATTTGCATTATTGGTTATGAAAAAAAGGGATTTTCTATCCATGAGTAGAACCGCCATCATAAGGTGAAATTTAACTTACTCTGTTAAGAAAATTAACCAAAAAAATCGAAATTTTAAATTTTTCCTAAATATTTTTACTATTTGCTTTTTTTGATATAATTTTTTTTTATTTTTACATAATTTTTCAGGAATATACGCGCCAGTGATCATCACGTGGTTGTGCGAAGCCGAATCAGGTTCCTTGAATTGCTGGATGAATCGAGAAGCCATTTGAACTAAATATTTATGAATTATTTAGTAAAAATTGAATAAAAAATGTATAAAAAAAGTATTCAAAAAGTTTAAAAGTTCTCAAAAAGTGGTGTAGAAAAATACGATTCCCCTTCCATTTGGTATGAAATTAAAAAAATGAGATGATATTTTCCTGTTTATTCTAATTGATTGTGAAAGCTCTTTTGGAATTAACCAATACAATATTCTTGGTATTGCAAACTTTTGTGAAAAAATAAATAATGAAATTATCAATTAAGATATATAAATATTTTAACAGCTTTATCATCTCATCATTAAGAATAAAAGCATTAAAAATTTGGTAAGATTATTTATAGTTTACACAATTACATAAAATTCTAAATAATATAATATCTCGCATAATAATTAAAAAATCAATCTGTAGGTTTGAGTATATTATCACCTCCAATTTCGAAGTCCTGGAAGTTGATATGAGGTTCTTGCTGATTTTATTTCTTTGGCAGTGAAAAATGGATGTTTTAAAGCTTCTTCAGCTGTAATTCTAACGTTTTGGTTCCAAACAAAGCATTTAGACAGCAAATCTAGTAGTAAAGGATCTTTCAATTTAGTAAGTGCTTTGAGTGATAAACTTCCAACTCTCCTTTTTCTTCGAGCTTGTGATCTAACAAGAGGATGGTAGGTACTATCAAAGAAATAGCGTTTTCTACTGCATTGATCTATCATTTCTCGTGGAGGAAGTCCTAATACTTCCATATACATTTCAAGCTGTTCGGCTTCATCGTATCCTGGGAAAAGAGGTTTTCCTATCATTAATTCACCAATAATGCAGCCAAAGCTCCATATATCCATTGGTGGGCCATATGGAAGCCCGAGGATTACTTCTGGAGCGCGATAAAAGCGGCTTTGTATGTACTCATATTTTTGGCGTCCAATATAACAAGAACTGCCAAAATCTATAATTCTAGTTTTCATTGTTGAACCTGGGCATAATAAAATGTTCTCTGGTTTCATATCACAGTGGATAACATGATTGTTATGAATAAACGCTAATCCGTTGAGAATATCTGTTGCAATTGATTTGATCTGTGGGTTTGTTAAGGGTCTGAAATGCATTGATCGGCTAAATTCGTATAGATTTTGGCCAAGAATTTCAAAAGTTGCGCAAATATGATTACGAAAAATAAAATAATCTAGACCTCTTATAATACATGAATTCTCATGACCGGTTGCAGCATTTAGATGTTGTAGTATTGAAATCTCAACTTCTCCTTGTTCGCGCATTTGCTCAGTATTGATAATTAATTTTAATGCGACATTTTTCTTTGTTTTGTGATCAAAGCATCGCAGCACTTGGCCAAATGCTCCTTTACCAAGCACAGCACGGATTTCAAAACGGTATGCAATTTGATCGCCAACAACTGCTTTGTAATGATGATTTGAATCATCAAAACCATGATTTGAGCCTCCTGTTGTATTAGACTTAATTTTTTTTGATTTTTGGCCAAGAAAATATATTTCATCGTAAATTGAAATTTCTTCTAATTCAAAACTTGTTAATGCCGATGAATAGTTTGATTTCGCTTCTTCTGCGGTAATAGGCGGCTCTTTAATCATTCCATCTGAATTAATTCGATGTGGTGAAGGTGATTTCCGTTGTTTATTATTGCGAAATCTTGGATTTGAAGCGCGAGCTGTAGATGCATTTCGACGCTTGTTCCTTGGGCTTCTCACTTTCTGTGTAACATTTTCATTTTCTTCTTGTCCTTGAAAACAAATATTTAAAGTCGGAACTGGAGGGCGAATTTTTTTTGTTCGAGGCGATTTTGGCTTAGATGCAGTTTTATCAGATTTTATTTGATTTTTTGGTACTGAATGTCTTACGAAATGTTTTTTTGGAGGCTCTACTTCGAACATATTTTGTTTTCTATTCTAATTTAATAAACGTATATTTGATAGAAATATTCAATATTGAGAGGATAAATGTACCTTTAATAAGCAGCTTCAGAGAGCACCCTGAAGCCTGTTAGGAAGGTGTTTATAGAACTTGCCGTTAATCAACTACTTATTTGACAACTTGATTAAAAGGATTTTGAATAATTTGCCTTATTTTTTGTTTTAATTAATTAATAAAAATCTACTTTAGAGCTTATCGAAAATATGCTGTCTTTGAAATAATTTGTTCAATTGATATATATAAACAAAAAAAAAAAATTCTGAGAGACAATATTGGATTTCAGTAATATCATCTGAAAACAGCAAATTTTCAGCATAGGTTACAACTTGATTAGTATGGAATTCGATCCAATTATTTAACATTAGTTTGACATAGAAATAACGAAATGCAAAACATATACAATAGAAATAATTAGAATGATTTGAAATAATTTGATTGAAAAATTTAATAATTTTGAAAATGGATAATGATATTTCTGTCATCAAAGTTATTTTTTTGGGATCTTCTGGCGTAGGAAAGACATCGATACTCAATGTTTTTAAGAAGTCGGATGATCCAATTATCCCAACAATAGCACCCGATAATTATACCGTTGATGTTATTAATTCACGAAACAACAAAGTTAAACTCAACATTTGGGATACAGCAGGCCAGGAGCAATATCGATCTATGACAACTGCCTACTATAGATCAGTTAATGTAGCTTTAGTTTGTTTTGATTACGAGAATAGAAATGACTTTAAAAAATGGATACAGAGTGTTAAAGAAGTCTCCCCGGATTGTAATGTTCTTCTTGTTATTACGAAAAAGGACATCTATGACGAAAATCAGCTTAAAGAAATGGAAACGATAGCAGATAACGCAATCCTTGATGAAACAAACAATGCAACAAGCGTTTTTGTCACGTCAGCTTTAAGAAAAACTGGAATTGATGAGTTGTTTGGTTTTATTGCAAATTGTGATACAAAGGATAAAACAGAATCACCGAGTAATAGTCCAAAAAATCTTGGTGGTTCACCTCAAGGTAATAAGGGATGTTGTGCATAATATGTCTTTTTGATAAACATATTATTACTCATATGTTTTTACAAGTATTGATTCTAAGAATATTAATATTTCTATTATTAAACCATTCAATTAAAAATCTCGTAGAATCAACATCAAAGCATGACAAAAAATTATCTTTTAAACTCCATTCAGGACTTAAATTCAAAGTATATGTTTCTAGTTGGAATATTTTTTTCTTAATTAATGTTTGAGAGATTAAATTAAGCTCCCCAAACATTATAACTGTTTCAAACTTGCTGTGTCAAAAAAAAAAAAAAAAAATAAACTATCTGAAATGATTCAAAAAAAAAGTATTAAAATATAATTATTATATATATTTTTCGTTTATTAAGCCTGGTCATCAGAATTTATACTTTTAATGATTGGAGTGAATAACTGAATTGCCCAATCCATAGTTGCCGTTTCAAACTTGTTAATCAAGCAGAATCTAGATAATATATCATCTTTACTAGCTGCCGAGTCGACCTCGATGACTCTTTGTATTTTTCGACCAACATTTATCACATGATAAATTTTTTCCTGACTCATAAAAAGAATCAGGGCTGCTGCCAAAAGCATAACTCCTTCACCATAAAGTTGGAAAGGACTTTCATTTTCTTTTTCTCTTCCAGCTTCGGCGTAAACAAAAATAAATTCGAGTATTGACCATCTAGAAGCGAATCCAGTCAAAGAAGGGAAATCAAGAATTGAAGGACTTTTTTCATCAAATAATTCTACTTTTTCAAAAGCTTTAATTGCTTTGATAATAGAGTCTAAACAAAGTGTTAATGTAATTGGAAAGATGTCTGTTCCATAAGCAAATAAATAACTATCGTCACTCTTAAGTTCTTCTGCAACAACTTTTGGAAAGAGGCGATCAACGTCATTTACGCAGTTTCCATCTTTTCCTTGGCCTTTAAAGAAGCCAATAATTTCTTCTCGAGTCAATCTGGAGTTCATTAATGCAATATCAAGCATATAGGCAGCGGCAAGCATGTTTCCGAGTGCTTTCATCTCGGCAAAACATTCGTTTATGGTTGTATCGGAAACTAATGATCCATATGCTTCAATAAAATGTTCATAAACAGTCTGTGCAGGTGTTGATAGTGGAAGATCTTTGATACGATGAAGATTCATCGAATCTATTTTTTCATATGTACTAATAAAGTCAGTTATTTGGGTCCTAAAGGCTTCACTCAATGTTTGAATAAATACAGCTAATTCACCATTCTCAAGAAGATGTGAAAAACAGCCAAAATGATCAACTGTTATGGGTGAAATTGTATGGTCAAAGGCATTTTTTAATCCTTTGCCTAAAAGTTGTTTGCCAAACGTATATGATGGTAATGAACGAACTTTTGATGGATAATAAAGACGTAAAGGATTTGTCATTAAATAACAATGATGAACAACTTTTTCGGACAAATTAGTGACAATGTTTTGGACAAATAAGGAAAGATATGATGTCGGTACTGTGTTTTGGAAAGCTACATTTAAAAGATTGTCAAAGCTTGGAAGGGCTACGCCTTGATCGCATAATAAACGATGAGTTTCCCTCAAAATTTGAATTCCATGGAAAACAGCAATTAATGATCCTGTTCCAACATTAGAACTCGTCGTTTTAACTAGGTTGTTGAGATTCTGGGTAATAATGCTTTCAATTTGCTTGGTTATCATTGATTTAACGTCAATGAGGGAATAAAGAAGATAAAAATGATTTTGCTGTAACAAAGATGTAAAGCGATAAGGGCGTGATTCTTGCCAGTCATTTCTCTTTTGTGGTTTAATTTCAACTTCTTTAGATAATGTGGAAGCTCGGCCTTTCATAAATGGACTTCTTGGACTGATTGTAGTGTTATACTTGCCTCCTCCTTGTTTCATTTCGGGTTTTGGCTCTAGAGATGATTTTGTGCCTAATTGATCTGGTGTTAGTTGAAGATTAGATCGAACATTTTCTGGGATAAGTTTAACTGAAACGAATGTTCTAAAACTGAGGAAAATGAAATCAGATATCAAGGATGTTAAGGCTTCAAGACACATTTGGCTTTCGGCTCGAATTTCATCAAGAAGGAAAAGTGAATGTAATTTAGTACTGGCAACATGAGCTGCATCGTCATATATGCCAAGAGGAAAGAAAACAAGTTCTGTTATTTCCGGAGTTTTGAAGTTTTGAAGGGCATATTCGCAAAGAACGTATGGAAGACTTGATTTAACTGGAAAGTTGATTGTTTTATTTAAACTAAGCTGGACTTCTTTGAAGTAAAGATCGCTTTGATCAGCTATATTAGAAATAAGTTGATTGAATTGTAATATAGTTGTGTATTGGAATGATTTTGACATAAAGTTATTGACTCGGCTAATAATCTTATCATTTTTGAATGATTTTTTATAACCATTTTTCAAGTATTCACTTGTTGGATTGAAAATGTGCTGAAGTTGAATTCGAACAAATTCTATTGCTTCAAGATTTGGTGGGGCTGAACGATTTACAACTGGATATAATGGAGCATTCTTCTTCTTTATATTTGGATACATCGGTCCTGCATTCCAATCTCCAACATGTGTTGAAAGTGTCATGATGATATCTTGAATCTTCTGCTCAACTTCTTTCTTTGCTTTTCGCATAACTTTCTGACAGCAATCTTTAACAAAACTTTGGAAACTAACTGTGATAGCTTCAGAAATGATTGGTAATATAGCTGCACTTGAATCGCGAAGTTGATCACATATTGATCTCCAAAGCATGATGGCACGAATAAGTACATTTAATTCTTCATGTGTATAACCTTTTCGAATAGATCTTTCGTATGGGAATTGCGATTTTACCTCTCCTGGAGTTTCTGGTGGAGTAATTGTTAATTTATATGCGTATTGTTCACGAACGGAGTTTTTAAGTGAAGCAATTGAGTGAATTAAGTTCATTAAAAAACCTAAAAATTCATCAGATGACATAATTTTTTGTGATGCACTATCTATTTTGGATGGAAGTTCACTAATCCATGTTTGAAGATCGTTGGTAATATCCCTCATTCTATTAGGAATTGTTTTTGGATCAAATTGATATTTTTCAGCATCTTTGGTAAAGCCTTTTATAGAACTGCAATAATCAGAAATTTTGATTGAGACTTCGAAAGCTAATGGTAATAATGGATGCTTTTGTGCTTGTTGAGCAAGTAATTGAATAGTCTTGGAATCTTGCTCTGTGTATTTGCAGAGGAACATTAAAAATCGAATATACATATATAAGCTTTCTGGTACTAAAAAGTTTTCTTTTTCCAAATTTGATGAAATAAATGGAATAAATATCTGTGAAATTTTTTGTTTATCTGATTTGCTTCGACCTTCTTCTAAATTAAGGAGTGTTGTTTCAAAGTATTGTGCTGAATTAATATTCATTTGAATCTTTTGAATGTTAGAATCATTAAATTGCGCTCCTTTAGCCAAACCTTTAAGATAAGTAAGATCGTTTGCTAATGAAGATTTAAATAATTTCATTTCATCTAAAGTTGTAACCTTATAAAATAATTGGCAGATTGTATGTAATAAGGAATCGCTATAGTGGCCTCCTTGCCAAATTGTAGCAGCATCAAGAATCCCATGAAGAATGTTGGCTGAGCTATTTAAAAAGTTAATTGTTTTAGAGCAAAGATCAAAAATTTCTTGATAATAAGGAAAAGATTCATCAACTTTGGATTCCTTTTTGGCTTGAATGAATGGAGAAAGAGCAGATGAAAGACTACGACGAGAATAGACACTGTATATCAATTCGTCTGCTTGGTTAATTAAGTCGGAAAAAACCTTTATATTAGTAACATTTGATGAAGCTGTTAAAAAAGGGATTTCTTTTTCAAAAAGAACTCTATTATAAAAAGATTCGTTGTCATATTGAATAAAAACGGTATTTGGTACGGCGCATGTTGCGGATTCGGAAATTATATTGGAGTTTAATGTGTTCCATTGTTCAATTGATTCTTTCGATGGAAGATTTACTCCTTTCTCTTGTGTACTCATTTATCTTTTTATCTTCATTTCATTCAAAAAGTTCAATAATCAATTCTCTTAATGATTTAAATAAATATTTAAAAAGTGGTTATATTAAAAAGTCATTATTTCAAGAATAATTCAAAAATGCGGAGAAAAAAACTGGTGCAATAAAACCAGCAAATTATAGATTGATCTGCAGTTCGATACGAACTTAGATCTTATTGAAATAATCCTGAATATCTTTTACAATGCATTTTTCGCTAATCTTTTACTAGTTGTTCCAATGCATAGGTTTAAAATAACTGGTGTTTACAGCTAACATCAAATACGAGAAAGAAGGTATGAATGTATTTAAAATGCATTAGGAGTGAATGCACAAGCTATTTCATCTGCTGTATGCGCAACATTAACAAGAAATCGCTGGATACCACATACTGAAACAGGAGGATGTAAATCATACATTGGTGATGTAGATACTAAACTTTTTAAACAAAAGATCGATGATTTTGGCTTAAATTTAGATTGTCTTAAAACAATTGTATCTTAAGAAATAGTATATGATCTAAGATATGAACGATTTAAAAGATCTAATCATATTGTAAAACTCATCACACAGAAGACAACAATGCCACCGAGGTATAAAAAAACTTTATTTCAACCAGAACCATATGTTCCACTTGAATCTTGGTTAACAAATTTTTCAAAATCGAATGGAATAACAATTAAGAGTCCTGAAACACTTGAAGAAACGCGCCGACGCTTTTGTACTACCAGGATAATTAGATCGTTTTTTACATAACATTCATCTTAGCTAAAATCAGTTCATGGAGAAAATATTTGGATTGCTGACGAAAGCAGGTCATCCAGTTCAAAGAAATATAAAGTTCTTTTAAATACTAGAGATGCATTCGCTGTGACAAGTATTAATAAAGAACTATAAAGCAATAGTATGAAATCTAATTGCTGTCCATTACATGAATGTATTGCTTTAATGCTATTGGACAGCAATTAGATCCAATTATTATTTTACCATCAATAGAGAACTTGTCAGATGAATTGACAAACAAGAAATCTAAACTTTTTGTGGCATTTTGCATTTACTTTTCTGCCAAAATAAGCCTTTATCGTTTACAGTTACCAGAAATCATTGCTTCTGAGCCTACAATTCTCATTGTTGATAACCATCCGAGCAGAATTAATTCTTTTGCAATTGAAATTTTAACACAAAATAAGATACACCTGCTTACAATTCCAACGCACACTTCTCATATTTTGCAACAGTTCGATTTGACGGTTACCAAAAGTTTGAAGAGTCTAATGAACAAAAGTAGAATTGACAAAGAAATCAATGAATTTTCAAAATGATTCAACTCAAATGCTGCTCAAAGTAGATATATTATTGTTTCCAGTATTATTAATTATTGGAATTTCATTAAAGTAGAAACACTTACTAATGGCTTTAAATTTACATGCATTTTCCCAATAGATCCTAATTTTGCTTATACAAGCCAACACAAGAAATGGTAAATCCATTTATAGGCACAGAAGAAGAAAAAGCTGCTTTTAATGAAGCCATTTCTCAGGATACATATTTATATGCTATTATTATTTGACCAACAATTAGGTTTTTTATGATATTTTTTACTTTCTCTAACTTTAAAATTAAAGTATAGATAAATTAGTTATGTTTTTGGGGTTTCGAAAAAGAAAGCACAAAAATGCAATAAAAAATTATTATGTGATGAAAGAATAGATGTATGTCCTCCAATTTTAGCACCAGAAGAACTTCAAAAAATTGAAAAAGAAATCAAAAAACAACATTAAAATTCTTCTTATTCATCAGTTAATGAAATAACTTTATTTATAATCAAAAACTTCATATCTATATCTATTTATATATATATATAGATTTTGTACGTCATAAATTAAGAAATAAATTCAAAAATGAATTTAAAAGCATATTAAGAGTACCTTTAGAAGATAACCGCTTTAATTCAGAAATTTTAGAAATTGAAAACAGGTTCAATAAATAGCCATCCTATTCAATTTATATTCAATATTGATGAAATGGGGTTTTTCGAATTTGAAGACGAAGTCGAAAGAACTGTCATTGTTCCTATGAATTATCCACACTCAAGAGCTCCTTATCCAATATCAAGATCGGAAAGCATGCTACATGCTTAGCATGTATCAACTTATATGAACTTTTTAATCTACTTCTTTAAGCAATTCAAAGGTCTACTTTTGATTCAGAGATTTATAATCATTTTGATTCAGGAAGTTTTGAGATAATGCACTCTGATTCAAGATATTAAAATACTCAATCTTTGGTTTTTCAATTTTATTCTCAATTTTTCCCTCATTAATTATTTTTTCGCCTCAATTTTAATTTTAGAGGTTTTTTTAGCTCAATATAATTCATTTAAAAATATTAATCTACTTTAAGAGAATTTGATTCTACATTACCTCACTCCTCATTCATCTGACCATACACTGCCTCTTGATTTATGCTTTTTCATTAGTTCAAAAAAATTAATGTAAAATAAGTGATATATAAGATCTCCTAGTAAACAAATAAACCAAATCATTAAAATTGACACAGCTTTATACCAATCTACATCTCAATAAAAATGTGGCTCAGCTTTTCGTTCAATATGGATAGATACTCAAGTCAGGATTCTCTATAACAATGTTCAGATTTTGGCATCTTTCAATCTCGGTTATCAAATTTCACATATAGAACAATTAATTAAAGTAAATTTTCAGCTAACTCCAATTCAACAATATATCTATTATTGTTACAAACTAGCCTGAAAAATAAATAGAAACGCAAACATCAGAATAGCAATACCATATTTTTCAACCCAAAATCAGGGATACCATACGGGCACGGGCACGAGTACGTTACCCGAAAAAACTAAAATTTCGGGCAGAAAAGGGCAAATTCGGGCATCCACTTTTGCCCGAAATTTTCTATCGTTGCCCGAAATTGCCCTAAAAAAAGGAAAAATTGAATAGACTGCCGGGCAATTCTTGGTTTTGCCCGAAACAATAGTTCGAATTTCTCAACATACTTTTTTTTTTTTCCTATTTTTTTTTTTTTTTTCAATAATATACATTTTTGCATTTTTAGTAAGTAAACATATAATAATATACATTTATATTAAAATAATTACTTAAAATATATGAAAAATTAAAATAATGTTTCCATTTACATGAAAACGCCACAGCATTGGAAAAAGGAAAACAAAAAAATAACAAAACAATATTTGCAATAAACAATGCTTTTTACCTAGTTATGTACCCATTTCTGCATAGAGATGAAATTTTGGAAATTAAGTAATTCTCTTTAACATAATTTCATCAGTAAAAGCATCTTCAGCTCCGCAAAAAGCAAGAATCGGATGTCTATCAAAACAAACTCCTGAAGTGTCATCTTTTTCGAAATCGTAAAACATTTGATGAACGATATACAACAGGGACCGAAATATAAGTTCAAATTGAAGAGCCAAATAACATTAAATTAACAACTGCTGCCATCAATAAGTTTACAGGGGAATTTGGCTTCAAGTATTTGCTTCCATTTTTTAAAAGAAATCGAAATTTTGATAAAGAAAATTGAATAAGAATATAACTTTTTGATAAAGCCCGAAACTAAATATTGATTATTTTCACTTTTTGAATATTAATTTTTTTTATTTTATTGAACTTTCCAATTTTTGAATATTACTGTTAAATAGCAAAATAAGAATCTATTAAGATTCTTTTATAAAAAATTATACAAATAAGAATGAAACTTTTTACTAATATTCAAAATTTTGAATACAATCATAAATTCAATACTTATAATATTCAAATTTTTACAGTATAATTGCATACAATATTCTTTATTAGAATATATCAATAAAAAATAAAGTCTCTGATTTATTTCTTCTTTATAAAATATATTAATAAATATAAAAATTAAATAATTAATAAATTTTTATTGATATAATGAAATAATTAAAATTAAAATAATAAATAAAATATACATTGATATTAGCTTTTTGAAATATGAACATCAACACAATTATCGTAAATAATTCAAATTTTTAATTTTAAAAACGACGATACGACTAAAACACTCAAAATTTATAATTTTAATTCTCTGAAAAATATCATTATTGCTGATTCAGAATGTATAGGCGAAATATTATTAGATTGCTGCTCTAAAAAAAACTATGATGCAATAATTGCAATACTTCATTTCATAAAAAAAATAAATATTTTTGATTTCATTCAAGATATAGAAGATTTTTATCAAAACATAACTGAATGAAAACTAATAAAAATGCAATTGATATCTACTATATTTTTTATTTTACATTGAGGAAAATAAAATCAATATCTACTCAATAATACTGTATTAATACTCTTGTCAAAAAAAAATTAAAATATTCAATGAAATAATACAATTATCAATTCGGGCAAATGCGGGCAGATCACTTTTCTCAGCCCGAGAAACAAAAAGTGCCAAAAAATTTTTTTATTCGGGTAACGTATTTTGCCCGAAATTAATTTCGAGCACTTCATCGGGCGGAGACCGTTTATTTGCCCGAGATTGCCCGGGCTGCCCTTTTGGTATCCCTGCCCAAAATAATAAAAATTTCTTGTTCTGCTTAATATTTATTATCCCATCAAAAACTCATGAAAATTAAGTGCATTTGTATAGTTGATTTTAAAAAGATTCAAAATTTTACATTTTGATCAAGTTATTTTTACATTTTAATTTCATTTCAATAAAGTTTTCAGATACCATAAGACCAATATCTTTTTAACAAATTGAAGCATATTTATGCCATTAATTTATGTATAATAGAGATCGGCGAAAAAGGAATTTCCATATTTACAAAACTTTTTCATATCATTAAGATCCATATGTTTTAAAAATCCATTTTTTTTCGAAAAGAAAAAGGTTTGTCTGTAAAAACATTTTTTTGTGAAATAATTTTTTCGTTTAAAAAATTTGTTTTCTTTTTAAAATGAAAAATACTTCTTAAAATGATCTTTTTTTTGCGAAATAATTTTCTTTTTTCAAAACACCAAGTCTTTTTTATATGAACAATTTTTTTTAATATAGATTTTCTTTTAAAAAAAACAAGATCTTATAAATATATTATTTGATTTTGATTTTTGAATACGTTATTTATTCATATTAAAAAAAAAAAAAAAAAACGTTATAATTGGTGGAAAAAACTACATTTTGAGGACAAAACTATTATTTTCATTCACGATTTAAACTGTCTGCATCAAAAGCATCATTTAACAAGATTGGAAAGTGCCTCACAGCTTAATGAAGCAAATGATATTTTCTATATCATTAGAATGCTTCAAATTTTGAATATAGTTTGATCATAAGCAATGATTACGAGTACTTTATAATTTATACATAAAATATCATTCTTTATGATTTGAATAATATCTAAATATATGTTTTTATTAAATAATTCTTTGAAATTCTTGTTAACTAAATTTTCTCTATCAATTTATATTTCGAAAGGAATTTATGATTTTAATTAAATTTTTTATTTGAAATGATCGAAACTTATTGATATGATTTTACTTTTTGCACACACAAAAGCTTTTCGCAAAGAAGCTTTTTTTTTATAAAAAAAAAATATTCAAAAATAAACCTTTTTATAAAAAAGTCACTTTTTTTTTAAAAAACAAATTTTTTTCGAAAAAGTGTATGCTTTCAGATATAACTTATACACATCAAAATAAATATGTTTTATAAATATAATTCTTTATTTTCAAAAAGGAAATCCCTTTTTCTCCGAGCTCTAATATTTAGTTATTTTTGCAAATTCTTTTACTCTCCAGGTTTCCCAAGATTGATACTTAAATTGAAGTATTTTTTTTGAGATAAACTGGTTCTCAACGGTTGTACAAGTATTTGAGAGGAATTCAAATTTCGTATTTGAAATTTCGTTAATATCTAAATTCATAATGAATATTTATTTTATATACTTTCATAATTAACAATATAATGTTTGATTAGTTATAATGATTAAATAAGTTATTTAAAATATTGTTAAATTGGGCATTTAATTGCTTTTTTAAATTTTCTTCAGAAATGAATAAACTTCTATACAATTTTTGAATGTAGATAAATATAAATTCATAGAAAGAAAATTTTACATCATTCAAATTTTCAAAAGAAAAAATTATAATTGAATTCAAATCATTTTTATTTAGTATTCCTTAGAGAAAGCTAATCAGAATCTCGTGTATCATTAGTAAAAATGTTCCAACGCAACAAATAGATGCAAATTACATGGCACTTTGGAGTAACTCAGAACGTTCCCATGATTAATGATAATCAAATTTCAAATAAATATAGGCTCATTACCAAACTATATAGCAATTCAGCAATACTAGCTTACAAACTGTCATACATTTCCATTTCTTTTATTATATAAATCAAATCTAATCATAAATTCCTTTTTTTTATTCTTTTTTATTTAAATATGAAAAAACGGTTGTACAACCTAATTGAATTTTGAAAGTAGATAAATGTAAACTTTTGAATATCTCTCAATTAGTTGTACAACCGCTGAGAAGCAGTTTAAAAAATCAATTACATGTATCAGTGAGATTCTTGTAATAGATTCCTTATCTGGAGGTGAATAGGGGATTCTATTTGAGTCAATGCGAAAAAGAAAAAAAAAATTCAATGATATTCTTATTTTTTTTTTTTTTTTTTTTAAATATTAATAAAAATATTTTTTTAAAATAATTCAGGAAACAGAATGAAATAATTAACATCTAATCAAGAATCTATACCTTGTAAAATATAATTATTATGGATTTCCGATGGAGTCTTTGATTGTAGAAATCGCATTGATTATCTTCACATACTAGCAGTTTTAAATCCATAATGCCTTACATAGAATGCAAGTAAGCTTTACTGGCTTTACATCGGATATGCTTGTTCACGTTTTTGCGAGATAATCGATTGCAATAAAATGGGGCTCTTTTTAAAAGATATATTACCATATTTCCTTTAATAACTACAATGTTTGATTAAAACTTTCATAAGCTTGGCAATGTTTAGCGTAACAAAAAATCGAATTCATCAATAATAACTTTTTTTGTTGCGCCAACATTTATTTTGCTTGATTTTCAATCGGTTGAAGAATATGCTGCAAGATTGTTTGATTTTTGCTATTCAAATTGTTGATTTTTTGACCGCCAAGCAGAAAATACAGCATAAACTTTGCTAATTTGATGAGAATTTCTTCATATAAACTCATTATTCTCACAAAAATGAAATATGAATTTATCGTTTTACTTTGGCATGTGATTTTGATACTTTTGCTTGATAATCCTTTATCAGTTTGCAAAACTGATAGCGATATTCTCAGGCAATTGTTTACTAAATTGGAAATGTTATATGAAAAATATTGTAAATTTGATAACAATTATTGAGATCAATCATTATCAGACATTTTTCACTTGCTAAAAGAAATTAATTTTAATTTTTCTTTTTGTAAAATAATATATCATTTAGATAAAATATAAATTCTTATTTTTTAATAGTTAAAATTAATCATTAACCAATATATTTGTATTTTTTTATTCAACAAATTGAATACTTTACATTTTTTTTATATCAAAATTTTAAAATGTTGCAAAATTTAAACATCCACTTTTTAACACAAAACAATTTAAAAAAATTCAAATTATGATTCAAATAACGTATTGTATTCAAAAAAATCACTAAATATTAAAATGTTGCCACATCCACTTTTTGATTATATTCTTTTTTTTCCTTTATTTTTTTAAAAAATTTAAACAATTAACCAAACCATAATATGTTCCATAATTTTATGAGCAACTGGGCTATTAATACGTTGTTAAGATCAGTGTAAATGGGTTTTTTTGGATTGGGAGTCTGTTCTTTGATGATTGTGCTTGATTATTGAAATAATAATTATATAAAAAGAAAAAGTGTTTTCAAAATCATTCATTCAAAACTACTAATTTTGAAAAATGAGTTTATTTTATTTCAAAATAGATGCAGTATTAATCATCTATATGATGCATATAATATATTAAATATAATAATATGGTTGAAAAAGAATCCATCTTAGATAAATTTTATTTTTCTTTTTTTCATTTAAAATCATTCATAAATCACTCATACATAATTGCTATGATTTCAGAATTACATTATATGATAACACATACAATGAAATATATTATTAATCCTCAAAAAATCATTGTTGTCCATCAATATTTCAGTTTTTTCTAAGAAATATAAAAATTTCACTTTTTTAATTTTTTCTATTATAGTAGCATTAATCAAAGCAACTAATCAATAAATATTAGGTAAGTATAGAAGAACTATTAAAATAATGAAAATTATTTCTCAATGTCTAAAATTGAAAGTCTTTTTGAGATATTTCAGAAGCTACTATTTTCCAGTAAGGTAATAGATCTTGAGTAGAACTGCTAATTATATTCTTTCCATATCATTATACTAAATGTATTATATCAAATAGTTAAATAAAAATTTAAAAGTTTTTATTTTTTATTGGATAAAAACCAAAAAGTGATATGATTTTTAAATTTATTTTGTGCATCAAAATTTTCTTATATGAAAGTTTTTAGATAACAATTACCTGACATAATTATATCATTACTGATTATGAATTAATGATATTATTATTAAATCCCAAGTTTCAATTATTGAGAATAAAATAAGCATTTTGACTTTTTTTACATTAATGGCAAAATTTCTTATAAATCACAAATATAATAGCCTATTTAATTAAATAATGATGTACATAAAATACATTAATAAAATAT
Organism: Tritrichomonas musculus; assembly: GCA_039105265.1. NCBI lineage: Eukaryota > Parabasalia > Tritrichomonadida > Tritrichomonadidae > Tritrichomonas > Tritrichomonas musculus. The sequence goes on from JAPFFF010000012.1 coordinate 747,152, forward strand.
ATAATATTATCAAATTATCTTTAAAAATTATTGAGAAAAATGTGTTTTATTTTTGTGTACCATTCAAAAAGTTGAGCAAACATGATTATGTCCCAAAAACATAATTATGTCCACCAACTATACATATATACAGCTAAATTTTCCGAATATAATATAATTTTTATATGATAAATTATTATGCTTAATATATACATAATACTATATATAAATAAAGCAAAAAATTGTTTTTTAGGCAGTAAAACCCATCAATAATATTTCTAAATATGGTTTTGAATTCAATGAGTTTATTGAATAACAATTGTGAGTATATTTGTAATAAAAAATTTTAAACACGAATATTCCTTTGAGTTTAACAGTTTATACAGTATTAATTTGGTAAATATATTTATTAATGCATATTATTTTAAATGTATCAATAATGATTAAAATATAATAGCAATTAATTTTTATTAATCATTTGGGCTTCAATTTCTCCCCTTAGGGTTTAGATTTGATCGGTCCTTTAGATAGAAGATCAATAATTTCTTGTTGATTTCTTTCTCTTGCATAGTAAATGGCAGCTTTGTGAATACTTTATTTCTAAAATTCCATAAATCATTCAATTTTGCAACATAATGAAAAAAGTTAGATTTGAATTATATGAATGCTTATGAATTAAAATGTCTTGAATGTTGATATCAATACCTTCTTGGCTTATTAATAGTTCAACAATTTCTTTATGACCATTACATGCTGCCCAAATCAACGCTGTCCTATTAAATGTTCGAGTTAAATTCCATAAAACATTCAATTTTGCAATATCATGAAAAAATATTAACCTTCATTATGTTGATATTCAACCTAACGACGCTATTTTCATTCATCACAACTGTTTTAATTTGGCCGTTATTTTTTAATAACATTGAAATGACGTTGATTTAATTAAAATTTATATTATTTTATAATATTTTTTTAAAAATGATATAATATATTTATATATTTATTTTTGTATTATTATATTATATTAAATATTAAGATAAACTCAAAATTATAATTTGAATAAAGTTTGTATCATATAAAAAATATAGATGATATTTGAATGGGTATACTAAACTTCATAAAATAATGTTCATCTCTTACACAATTTTTTTGAATGTATTTAATTTAAAATTTTCTATGTGTTTTTTAAAAAAGTAGCTATCGGGAGATGAACATTTTTTTTTCCTCTGGAAGCATAAGTTCAGAATTTTTGAATTAAAAAAAATAAAAATAATAGAAAAAGTTTATAATTATATCGTGTTTAAACTTTAGATCAATGGTGTAAACAAGCTTTGTTCGGTATTGATTATAAGCTTGCTTGACTCGGTTCCAATGACCATTTGAATTTTGGCCATAACTTGGCACTTGTAGCTGATATCTAATAAATGCTGTTCTGCTGTTCTGAATCTTCTGCAATTATCGATATCCTCGCTTTTAACTCCGGGTGCTATTTTATCTGTACGTCCAAGATTTGGGAAAACTGTTTTTCTCTCTACATATGTGTAATAAAAACTTTTTATAGTGGATTCCTATTGACCTGGCATTCGTGATGCAATAAATTTCCATTATTACCCGTATAATTTTACGAGATTTATAATTTTGGGTCTTCTTTATCGGACAAACGATCCAAAGTTTTAAACTTTTTTCTTTTGGCCAATGTGAGAAAATAATATTAATTTGACTAAAAAATAATCGTTTCTCACATTTTCAAAAGTTTACGTTATTCAAAAATTAATAAACTATTTGAAAAAAACAATGTAAAAAAATTAATGAAAAAGAATATAAGGATTTAAATAATATTTTATTAAACCACTATTTTTATTTAATTTGGTAATGACTGAGGATAACCGTTTATTTTTTCCAATTTTTTATACTTATAAAATTATAACATCTTACTATTTGATATGAAATGAATATTATTTCATTAATATATATTTAATTTTTGTGAAATTCAATAAATATATGAAGATAAACATGTTTCAAATAACAAAGCAATATATGATATAATATTCTCAAATATTTGAAAGAATTTATTCAAAATAATAAGATTCAATGAAATTAAAAATCCATAAAATTTCCTCTGAAAAAAAATTGATAATATTTTTTCAATTTTTTTGAGAAAATTTATTCAATTTATTCACTTTTTCATAGAATTGTGTAAGAGATGAACATTATTTTATTGAGTTTACCCTCAAGTGACCTTTATTTCGTCAGACAAAATTTTATACTCTCAATTTCTCTCAATTTATTCAAAAAAATAAAAAATAATGAAAATAAAACTTCAAAATTCAGATAAAAGTCCTTGAATATGAGATATTTTTAAAATTCCTTTGGTAGATTTGTTTATTTCATCTTATCTTTACTTATGGTGCAGTTTATTTCTATTTTTTAAATTTTCTCTCAATATATAATTTCGAATATCTTTACAAGTTAACATTTTTTCTTAGATTATTTATGTATTTTGAGGTTTTATCGGATTTGAAATTGATTGGAATCAGAAATATTAGTGGTTCCCCATCAAAATATGTTTTAAAAAATCATAAAAATTGAAATATCTTGATAATTAAATAGCGTTAAAGAATTTCCTTTGGTCAAGTTTTTTATTTTTATGTAATAATAAATATATATCATTTTGAAAAGTGGTGGCAATTTATACGTTATAGCATATAAGGATTAAAAATAAAGTCATTAAATCTTAAAGAATGAAAGAAAAAAATAATGCATCTCATATAATAAATGTTTTTTATTCATAAATCACTGTTTTATTCTAAATTAAAAAGAAAAGATAAGAATTTAATTGAAAAAAAAGTAAACATGGCAACATTATTAGGTCTAAAAAAGCAAATTTATGACAGAAACAAATAATAAAACAAGATTTAAACATTAAAATATTAAAAAAAATGGTTTAGTTAAATTGAATATTTCAGAAATATTTTAAAAAAATAACATTAAGCCCGAGTTAAAGTTCTTTAATGAGGTTTTTATATTAATATTGTTACTGATATATTGAAATTTACGATCTATTTGAAAGATCAGAAAAAAAAATGAGTAGAAAAACATGAAAAAACATGAAAATATTGATGAATGCGCTTTGTGTTTTGTAGAGGATTAATTGGCTTGGATCATTGCTTGCTATAATCAAGGAATATCTAGAAAATTGAAACTCTTTCGAATAGTCGTAGTGATATGACTATTCGAGTTTATTTCAAAAATTGTGCAAAACCGCTGAAAAAAACAATAAATATTTGAAATAAGGTATTCCTTTTTCTAAAATTTGATTTAATATAAAGATATATTTAGATTTTACGTGAAAAGAAAATTTTATTTTTTTTAAACTTTGAAAATCCATTGAGATTGAATATTTTTTTTAATTTTATCAGAATTTATTTTGAATATATTTCAGAATGCATTGAAATTTAAGTAACATAAATGGAAGCATACTTTCAAAAAGTCCAGACGAAATAAAGGTCCTCTCAGGGTATATGTTATACAAATAATATTTTACTTTTTGGTGAAATCCCTCAGTAACTTAAATATTAGACTTTTTATATTTATGAAACCAATCAACTAAATCTGCATTTTTAGAAAAAACTGACTTTTGATTTGGAATGAAATTCAAATATATTAGAAAGTAAATGCATATTAATAAAATTATATTCTTCATTGGACTTTTGTAACGTTCAATTTTTTTAAAAATCATCATTTAATAATTCAAAAAATTCTCTTTTTCTGAATTTTTTGATAAAAAATTTATTATTTTTTCAAAAATAATAAATATTTTTATATAACACTTAATGTTTTAAAAAGATATCAAAAGAATTAATGATTAAAATAAATTATATAAAAAGTTATCGCTATTTTAAATTTTTATAAAGTGTTATAAAATTCTTATCAAAAATAATTAAAATAAATTGAGATAAAATACTCAAATTTCTTTTCTGAAGGAAATTTAATATATACTTATATCCTTTTAGTTTTTATTTTAATTTGAATTATGTACGATGCAAATATTTATAAAACATATTATTAATAAAATAATAAAATATAATTAGTTTATATAAACCAATCATTGAGTTTTACTGTAAAAATTCAGTTGTACGACCTTTCAAAAAAAAAAAAAAAAAAAAAAAAATATTCTCTCAAAAAAAAAAAAAAAAGCTCACAAAAATATTGAAAGATATTTTTGTGAGTTTTTGTGAATTATTAGATGGTCTACATTGAATTATTCAAAATTAATAAATATACAATATCCTAAAATTAAAATAATATAAATTAAATCAAAACAAAAATAAATCTCATAAATATTGTTTAATAATATAATATTAATTAATTATTATTATTAAAAGATAAATATATCGCAGTACTACATCTATTAAAATGTAAAATAATTGTAAAAAATAATTTGAAAGAATATTCTATCCACCTTCTCAAATTTTTTTTGGAGAATAACCTATAAATCAAAATTCATTATAGCTCCTAAAAGGATATTTCAATGATAGTAAATCATTTGTTTTTAAACTATATTTAAATTGAAAAAGTTGAACATATCACTACCAATATGAAAGATCAAAAAATCACAGATATACTTAAACTTAGCCATATTATTTTAATTATTTATTCTTGTCTTGCTGTAGGAGCAGCAGGATATCTAGTTTTTCTTGATGTTCTTTGCCTTGATACCTTTTATCCAAAAGCTGTTTCAAATAGAAACGGAATTCTTATAACTACCTTGATTGTGACTATTTTAGTGCTCGTAGTTCTTACATGGCTTTACAGATTTCCTACTTTTAAAAAACATAGATGCCTTCCTTTTGCCATTCTATATGTTTTAGGTGTTGGAGCTGTTGCAATTGTTGCAGTTACAGCAGCATTTGCACTTAAAAGAGGCGAAAAAGAAACTGCTTATCAGATGATTCAAACTTATCTTCGTAATCCAAATTCAGATCAAAAAGCTGTTGAATGGTTTATATCGAAGTATCAAACCAAAATCGAAAGGCGTCATTATGTTGCAGAAAGAACAACATCATTTGTAGTACCTTTCTTAGTTGTTACGATTCTGTGGTTCATTCTTCAAATTAGTATTACTACATATCTTGTCATACTGAAACCTCCATTCAGTCTTCCAAAAGATCCAAGAAAACAAGATAGAAAAAGATCTCAAAGAATTGAAGATGCAAATGAACCATTATAAAAAAACCTTCACACAATTTACGGTATTTCATTTATTAATGTTGTTTTTTTATAGTTTTTAGCTGATAATTAATGGTTTTTAAGTAAATCTTGGAATTTTCAAAATTAAAATTTTTGTTTACAGCCACCCAAAATCAAAAATTTGAAGAATTTAAAACCAATATCTTTTTGGTGTAATTACATCTTCATCCATTGATTATCTTTATTAGATTGGTTCATTTTTCTCAAAAAATCAAATTTCTGAAACTTTTAACGTACAAAATTTTATGAATGATAATCTTTCGTCGGGATCATTCTCTTCGTCTTCATCAAATCTAACACTCAAAGATCATCTTTCAAAAATACAGCAAATATCGTTGAATAATGAAAACTCTACATCTGTTGTTCAAGAATTTGAATCTAAAATCAAAGAAAATTTAGACTTAAAAGAAAATTGCATTAATTTACAATCTCAAGTTCAAATTGCGAATGAAACAAACCGTCTTCAAGAAGCCGAATATGCTTTTCGAGTTATAGAATATGAAGCAGAAATTAAGAGTTTGAAAAAAATTGAAGAAGAATTACGAAAAGCATTAACAAAAGCATCGCAAAAAAATGATGATAGTGTACACGACATTGAAATCAAGTTCAGAGGAGAAATAGATAAACTAGAATCTGAAAAAAATGATTATATTCAATCCTTTCAAGCACAAATTTCACGTTTACGATCAGTTATTTCAGAGTTACAAAGTCAAAATGAGATTCTTTCAGAAGATCTCCAGCGATTTCGGCAAGATAACATTAATTTGACAGGTCGACTTGAAGATCAGAAAAAATTTTATGAAAACAAAACTCAGCTTCTTCAGAATCATATCAAAACCAGCGAAGATTCGATAAACGAGGTATCTGGCGCTTTTCGAGAAAATCAGCAAAATTATGAAATGAAAATCAGTCAACTTCAAGCTCAGCTATTAGCAGCACAGCGAAAAATCGATGATCTTCAAAGTGAAAACCAAGTTTTAAGTGACAAAGAGCAATTATTAACGAAACAAGTCGAAAAATTAATAGAAGAACATAATACAATGTCCAACCAAATAGCTATTGAAAATTCAAGGAACGGCCAAATTAAGAATGAGAACGAGAAACTTCAAAATCAAATAGATATGCTTGAAACAGACCTCAAATCACAACAGATGCTTCTTTCAAAAATTGAAGACAATACAAAAGAAAGCAGAAAAGTTTACTTTTGTTCACCTTTACAAAAAACGCGAATTGCACTTTTCAAGCTAATTGAACAATACAATAATCAAATGGCTGATGTTGTCAGACAAATTTACCCTGACTCAAATCGTGATTTAAAATTACGATCAGTTGTTTTGTTTGTCATTTTTGCTCGTCGTTTCCTAAACAACACTCGAAACGAGTCCAACATTTGCGATAACCAAGGCGGACTTGCCATTTTTTCAGCTTCGGATAAGATGAACTCACCACTGCAACTTTTGGTTCAGGCAAAGAATGAGCTAACATCGGTGAAAGTCTTACTATCTGATCTTCAAAGGAAGGAAATTGAAAACACAAATCAAATTGAAGAATTGTCAGTCAAGAACAAAAGGGATCGTGCATACCAAGAAGCTCTTTCAATTCAACTCAATTCAGCTAAAAAATGCAATCAAATTCTTCACAAAAAGTTCAATTCTTTTGTTCGATTTCATGATGCCGTGATTGATTATGAAGCTGAATGATTTATTTATTTATCTTAATATACGTTGTTATTTTATAAATGATTATTTTTTTTTATTTGTAATTGAAACTATTCTTCATTAACATTAATGTGACTTATGCATTTCAATTAAACAAAACTATTCTTCATTAACATTAATGTGACTTATACATTTCAATTAAACAAAACTATTCTTCATTGACATTAATGTGACTTATACATTTCAATTAAACAAAACTATTCTTCATTAACATTAATGTGACTTATGCATTTCAATTAAACAAAACTATTCTTCATTGACATTAATGTGACTTATACATTTCAATTAAACAAAACTCTTCTAAATGAAGAAATTCAATTTAAAAAACATTTTTTATTTTTTATGTTTTTTTTTTTTTTTTTTTTATTCATCAACTTGTTTATATGCTTCATAGACTTGAATAAGGTCAATCAAATTTCTCTCTGCTAAATCAAATTCTACTTTATCAACTCCTTCGCATTCGAAAATATGAATGTACGCACGCTTTAGATATAATTTTTGGAAATAAAAATGCTGCCGATTCAACATATTTATAAAACTAGTTGAGTTTTTAATCAAGGTTGCAGATCTACAATGATTTTCAATAAATATAGGACAAATGGATGACTTAATATCGATATCAATATTAGAATTAACAACTTCCATTTGCTCAATGACGTCATTCACATCGAATCTTCCATTGAAATTGACAGATGCTCCAAGAAAAACTTCATCTTTTTCATTGAACAAAGTCGATACTAAATCTTTTGCTGACGAATAAAAATATTGCGTTGAACCACGTGACATTGTCGGTTGAAATGTTGACTTCAAAAATTTCAGACGATCAAAAGGAATGAGACTCAATGACATCTTTCTGAGATCTGAATTTTGAAGATTAGGAAATCTCAACGAACAAGTTGCTCCAGCAATGCCACAAGTCACAATATAATTCAAATCACCAAAAGTTGGTGTGAACAGTTTCAGTTTTTTATAAGCAATATCATAAAGCTCATCATTATTGAAATAGAAGACTTGGCCAGATTTGCTGATTAGCTCGTTTAAAGATAAAACGCAATTATATGGATCAATAACTATGTTGGCCATTTTGGGTGAAGGAAATACAGAAAAAGTTGTAAGAATTTGATCCGGATACTCATCCTTAAGATTATTTAATATTAACGATCCAACACCTGAACCTGTTCCACCACCTAAAGAGTTAAAAAGCTGAAAACCTTGAAGAGAATCACATAATTCTGCTTCTTTTCGAATAATATCAATTATTGAATCTATAATTTCAGCACCAATCGTATAAAAACCTGAACCCCAGTTACTATGATGGCTTAATTCTCCACAAATCATGTTTGTTGACTTAAATATTTTCCCATATTCTGATGATTTAGCATTATTTAAACCATCTTTTTCTAGATCAACAAAGATTGATCTTGGAATAAACTTTGCTTCTCTTGATTCATTAAAATATACTTTAATTTTGTCTAATTTAATATCAAGACTCCCAATAAAGGCACCATCTAGGTTTAGACCATGTTCTCGAGAAATCATATCCCAAAATTTAGAACCTATATTATTTCCACATTCGCCAACTTGAATGCTTACAATTTCACGGACCATTATTTATGATTAATTATAATGAAAAATACTAAATTTTCCATAAAATGGAAAATTTTTAAAATTATATAAACAATCTATTTTCTCTTAGTATAAAATAAAACAATCCAAAATATCAATTTTCATGATAATCATATATAATATCAGTCATTAAATGAATTAGCTAAAATCAATTGTGATAATCTTCTATTTGATAAAAATGTTTTCAATCAGCGGGACTTTAGCTCACCTGGGAGAGCGTACGACTGAAGATCGTAAGGTACGTGGTTCGAGTCCGCGAAGTCCCAAATTTTTTTTTGTAGGGCAGTAGGGGCAGTCACGACCTCTTATCCATGTTATTCACCAGAGGTTGATCTCAAATCTGGTTTTTTATCCATGTTACTCAATTTTTTTCTTATTTTCAAATTTTATCCACAAAACCAACATTTTACCCTTTTTTAACCCTTAAAAACCTTATATACGCTCAAATACCTTTTCAATTTTTACTGTCTTACCCTTCAAACAAATTTAACGGCCTAATGGTCTTATTTTAATTTCCATGTTAAATATCAATTTCAGCATTTTCCAGCATATTTACCTACAAATATTACCATGTTATCACTTTTTCTTTTCAACTCTACAATTTCTTCAAATTTTTTTCTACCATGTTAATTTTACTCTACCTAACCTTCTTAATCATGCTATTTTCCTTTTAATTTCTATGTATTTTTTATCATTTTCACTACTTCCAAATTTTCAAATTCCATCATTGATCAACCTCACTTTTCTAATCAGTCTCCAGTTTCAATATTTCCCCTTTAATTTACCGCATTGTTAGCACATCAGTATTCCCTTTTTTAGAACCACTACACTTGATCACACTCTTTACCTCACTTTTATCCTAAACTACCTCATTCATTTGTCTTGCTTTTATTCAAATTGATCACACACATTTGTCTCATTGTTTGTCCAACCAACATACTCAATTGTCTCACTTTAGTCCGTATTAGTCACTCACATCTGTCTCATTTCTTTTAGTTCAATTGTTCACATTTTTGTCTCACTTTTAGTCCAATTATTCAGTCACATTTGTCTCATTTTTAGTACCAATTGATCACTCACATTCGTCTCATTTTTAGTACCAATTGATCACTCACATTCGTCTCACTTTTAGTACCAATTGATCACTCACATTTGTCTCATTTTTAGTACCAATTGATCACTCACATTCGTCTCACTTTTAGTACCAATTGATCACTCACATTCGTCTCACTTTTAGTCCAATTGATCACTCACATTCGTCTCACTTTTAGTCCAATTGATCACTCACATTCGTCTCACTTTTAGTCCAATTGATCAGTCACATTCGTCTCACTTTTAGTACCAATTGATCAGTCACATTTGTCTCACTTTTAGCCCAATTGATCAGTCACATTCGTCTCACTTTTAGTACCAATTGATCAGTCACATTTGTCTCACTTTTAGTCCAATTGATCAGTCACATTTGTCTCACTTTTAGTACCAATTGATCACTCACATTCGTCTCACTTTTAGTACCAATTGATCACTCACATTCGTCTCACTTTTAGTCCAATTGATCAGTCACATTTGTCTCACTTTTAGTCCAATTGATCAGTCACATTTGTCTCACTTTTAGTACCAATTGATCACTCACATTCGTCTCACTTTTAGTACCAATTGATCACTCACATTCGTCTCTCATTAGTCCGAATTGATCACACTTTTTTGTCATATCTTTGACGTTAATTATTCATACTCTTTTGTATCAATTTCTCACTGATCGACTACTCTTTTCTACTTCTTGTCGATCGCAGTTGTTGTATTCATCATTGATCTTATTGTTCGTACCAAATTACACTCATGTAACTCGTTCACTTTTTCACAACAACTGCAATACCTTGACCATCTTTTATGCGAGACTCTTGTTTAATGTTATGCTTTTCTATTATTTCTACCCTTTTATATTGATTAACTTTCACGTTATTTTATTTCTTAATTTACTCTAATGCATTAAAGTTATTTTAATAAACAGTCAGTCCGCGAAGTCCCAAATTTTTTTTTGTAGGGCAGTAGGGGCAGTCACGACCTCTTATCCATGTTATTCACCAGAGGTTGATCTCAAATCTGGTTTTTTATCCATGTTACTCAATTTTTTTCTTATTTTCAAATTTTATCCACAAAACCAACATTTTACCCTTTTTTAACCCTTAAAAACCTTATATACGCTCAAATACCTTTTCAATTTTTACTGTCTTACCCTTCAAACAAATTTAACGGCCTAATGGTCTTATTTTAATTTCCATGTTAAATATCAATTTCAGCATTTTCCAGCATATTTACCTACAAATATTACCATGTTATCACTTTTTCTTTTCAACTCTACAATTTCTTCAAATTTTTTTCTACCATGTTAATTTTACTCTACCTAACCTTCTTAATCATGCTATTTTCCTTTTAATTTCTATGTATTTTTTATCATTTTCACTACTTCCAAATTTTCAAATTCCATCATTGATCAACCTCACTTTTCTAATCAGTCTCCAGTTTCAATATTTCCCCTTTAATTTACCGCATTGTTAGCACATCAGTATTCCCTTTTTTAGAACCACTACACTTGATCACACTCTTTACCTCACTTTTATCCTAAACTACCTCATTCATTTGTCTTGCTTTTATTCAAATTGATCACACACATTTGTCTCATTGTTTGTCCAACCAACATACTCAATTGTCTCACTTTAGTCCGTATTAGTCACTCACATCTGTCTCATTTCTTTTAGTTCAATTGTTCACATTTTTGTCTCACTTTTAGTCCAATTATTCAGTCACATTTGTCTCATTTTTAGTACCAATTGATCACTCACATTCGTCTCATTTTTAGTACCAATTGATCACTCACATTCGTCTCACTTTTAGTACCAATTGATCACTCACATTTGTCTCATTTTTAGTACCAATTGATCACTCACATTCGTCTCACTTTTAGTACCAATTGATCACTCACATTCGTCTCACTTTTAGTCCAATTGATCACTCACATTCGTCTCACTTTTAGTCCAATTGATCACTCACATTCGTCTCACTTTTAGCCCAATTGATCAGTCACATTCGTCTCACAATTTTCACATTCGTACCAATTGATCAGTCACATTTGTCTCACTTTTAGTCCAATTGATCAGTCACATTTGTCTCACTTTTAGTACCAATTGATCACTCACATTCGTCTCACTTTTAGTACCAATTGATCACTCACATTCGTCTCTCATTAGTCCGAATTGATCACACTTTTTTGTCATATCTTTGACGTTAATTATTCATACTCTTTTGTATCAATTTCTCACTGATCGACTACTCTTTTCTACTTCTTGTCGATCGCAGTTGTTGTATTCATCATTGATCTTATTGTTCGTACCAAATTACACTCATGTAACTCGTTCACTTTTTCACAACAACTGCAATACCTTGACCATCTTTTATGCGAGACTCTTGTTTAATGTTATGCTTTTCTATTATTTCTACCCTTTTATATTGATTAACTTTCACGTTATTTTATTTCTTAATTTACTCTAATGCATTAAAGTTATTTTAATAAACAGTCAGTCCGCGAAGTCCCAAATTTTTTTTTGTAGGGCAGTAGGGGCAGTCACGACCTCTTATCCATGTTATTCACCAGAGGTTGATCTCAAATCTGGTTTTTTATCCATGTTACTCAATTTTTTTCTTATTTTCAAATTTTATCCACAAAACCAACATTTTACCCTTTTTTAACCCTTAAAAACCTTATATACGCTCAAATACCTTTTCAATTTTTACTGTCTTACCCTTCAAACAAATTTAACGGCCTAATGGTCTTATTTTAATTTCCATGTTAAATATCAATTTCAGCATTTTCCAGCATATTTACCTACAAATATTACCATGTTATCACTTTTTCTTTTCAACTCTACAATTTCTTCAAATTTTTTTCTACCATGTTAATTTTACTCTACCTAACCTTCTTAATCATGCTATTTTCCTTTTAATTTCTATGTATTTTTTATCATTTTCACTACTTCCAAATTTTCAAATTCCATCATTGATCAACCTCACTTTTCTAATCAGTCTCCAGTTTCAATATTTCCCCTTTAATTTACCGCATTGTTAGCACATCAGTATTCCCTTTTTTAGAACCACTACACTTGATCACACTCTTTACCTCACTTTTATCCTAAACTACCTCATTCATTTGTCTTGCTTTTATTCAAATTGATCACACACATTTGTCTCATTGTTTGTCCAACCAACATACTCAATTGTCTCACTTTAGTCCGTATTAGTCACTCACATCTGTCTCATTTCTTTTAGTTCAATTGTTCACATTTTTGTCTCACTTTTAGTCCAATTATTCAGTCACATTTGTCTCATTTTTAGTACCAATTGATCACTCACATTCGTCTCATTTTTAGTACCAATTGATCACTCACATTCGTCTCACTTTTAGTACCAATTGATCACTCACATTTGTCTCATTTTTAGTACCAATTGATCACTCACATTCGTCTCACTTTTAGTCCAATTGATCACTCACATTCGTCTCACTTTTAGTCCAATTATTCAGTCACATTTGTCTCATTTTTAGTACCAATTGATCACTCACATTCGTCTCATTTTTAGTACCAATTGATCACTCACATTCGTCTCACTTTTAGTACCAATTGATCACTCACATTTGTCTCATTTTTAGTACCAATTGATCACTCACATTCGTCTCACTTTTAGTACCAATTGATCACTCACATTCGTCTCACTTTTAGTCCAATTGATCACTCACATTCGTCTCACTTTTAGTCCAATTGATCACTCACATTCGTCTCACTTTTAGCCCAATTGATCAGTCACATTGTCTCACTTTTAGTACCAATTGATCACTCACATTCGTCTCACTTTTAGTACCAATTGATCACTCACATTCGTCTCACTTTTAGTCCAATTGATCAGTCACATTTGTCTCACTTTTAGTCCAATTGATCAGTCACATTTGTCTCACTTTTAGTACCAATTGATCACTCACATTCGTCTCACTTTTAGTACCAATTGATCACTCACATTCGTCTCTCATTAGTCCGAATTGATCACACTTTTTTGTCATATCTTTGACGTTAATTATTCATACTCTTTTGTATCAATTTCTCACTGATCGACTACTCTTTTCTACTTCTTGTCGATCGCAGTTGTTGTATTCATCATTGATCTTATTGTTCGTACCAAATTACACTCATGTAACTCGTTCACTTTTTCACAACAACTGCAATACCTTGACCATCTTTTATGCGAGACTCTTGTTTAATGTTATGCTTTTCTATTATTTCTACCCTTTTATATTGATTAACTTTCACGTTATTTTATTTCTTAATTTACTCTAATGCATTAAAGTTATTTTAATAAACAGTCAGTCCGCGAAGTCCCAAATTTTTTTTTGTAGGGCAGTAGGGGCAGTCACGACCTCTTATCCATGTTATTCACCAGAGGTTGATCTCAAATCTGGTTTTTTATCCATGTTACTCAATTTTTTTCTTATTTTCAAATTTTATCCACAAAACCAACATTTTACCCTTTTTTAACCCTTAAAAACCTTATATACGCTCAAATACCTTTTCAATTTTTACTGTCTTACCCTTCAAACAAATTTAACGGCCTAATGGTCTTATTTTAATTTCCATGTTAAATATCAATTTCAGCATTTTCCAGCATATTTACCTACAAATATTACCATGTTATCACTTTTTCTTTTCAACTCTACAATTTCTTCAAATTTTTTTCTACCATGTTAATTTTACTCTACCTAACCTTCTTAATCATGCTATTTTCCTTTTAATTTCTATGTATTTTTTATCATTTTCACTACTTCCAAATTTTCAAATTCCATCATTGATCAACCTCACTTTTCTAATCAGTCTCCAGTTTCAATATTTCCCCTTTAATTTACCGCATTGTTAGCACATCAGTATTCCCTTTTTTAGAACCACTACACTTGATCACACTCTTTACCTCACTTTTATCCTAAACTACCTCATTCATTTGTCTTGCTTTTATTCAAATTGATCACACACATTTGTCTCATTGTTTGTCTCATTGTTTAGTCCAACCAACATACTCAATTGTCTCACTTTAGTCCGTATTAGTCACTCACATCTGTCTCATTTCTTTTAGTTCAATTGTTCACATTTTTCGTCTCACTTTTAGTCCAATTATTCAGTCACATTTGTCTCATTTTTAGTACCAATTGATCACTCACATTCGTCTCATTTTTAGTACCAATTGATCACTCACATTCGTCTCACTTTTAGTACCAATTGATCACTCACATTTGTCTCATTCGTCTCACTTTTAGTACCAATTGATCACTCACATTCGTCTCACTTTTAGTCCAATTGATCACTCACATTCGTCTCACTTTTAGTCCAATTGATCACTCACATTCGTCTCACTTTTAGCCCAATTGATCAGTCACATTCGTCTCTTTTAGTACCAATTTCACTCACATTCGTAGTCCAATTGATCAGTCACATTTGTCTCACTTTTAGTCCAATTGATCAGTCACATTTGTCTCACTTTTAGTACCAATTGATCACTCACATTCGTCTCACTTTTAGTACCAATTGATCACTCACATTCGTCTCTCATTAGTCCGAATTGATCACACTTTTTTGTCATATCTTTGACGTTAATTATTCATACTCTTTTGTATCAATTTCTCACTGATCGACTACTCTTTTCTACTTCTTGTCGATCGCAGTTGTTGTATTCATCATTGATCTTATTGTTCGTACCAAATTACACTCATGTAACTCGTTCACTTTTTCACAACAACTGCAATACCTTGACCATCTTTTATGCGAGACTCTTGTTTAATGTTATGCTTTTCTATTATTTCTACCCTTTTATATTGATTAACTTTCACGTTATTTTATTTCTTAATTTACTCTAATGCATTAAAGTTATTTTAATAAACAGTCAGTCCGCGAAGTCCCAAATTTTTTTTTGTAGGGCAGTAGGGGCAGTCACGACCTCTTATCCATGTTATTCACCAGAGGTTGATCTCAAATCTGGTTTTTTATCCATGTTACTCAATTTTTTTCTTATTTTCAAATTTTATCCACAAAACCAACATTTTACCCTTTTTTAACCCTTAAAAACCTTATATACGCTCAAATACCTTTTCAATTTTTACTGTCTTACCCTTCAAACAAATTTAACGGCCTAATGGTCTTATTTTAATTTCCATGTTAAATATCAATTTCAGCATTTTCCAGCATATTTACCTACAAATATTACCATGTTATCACTTTTTCTTTTCAACTCTACAATTTCTTCAAATTTTTTTCTACCATGTTAATTTTACTCTACCTAACCTTCTTAATCATGCTATTTTCCTTTTAATTTCTATGTATTTTTTATCATTTTCACTACTTCCAAATTTTCAAATTCCATCATTGATCAACCTCACTTTTCTAATCAGTCTCCAGTTTCAATATTTCCCCTTTAATTTACCGCATTGTTAGCACATCAGTATTCCCTTTTTTAGAACCACTACACTTGATCACACTCTTTACCTCACTTTTATCCTAAACTACCTCATTCATTTGTCTTGCTTTTATTCAAATTGATCACACACATTTGTCTCATTGTTTGTCCAACCAACATACTCAATTGTCTCACTTTAGTCCGTATTAGTCACTCACATCTGTCTCATTTCTTTTAGTTCAATTGTTCACATTTTTGTCTCACTTTTAGTCCAATTATTCAGTCACATTTGTCTCATTTTTAGTACCAATTGATCACTCACATTCGTCTCATTTTTAGTACCAATTGATCACTCACATTCGTCTCACTTTTAGTACCAATTGATCACTCACATTTGTCTCATTTTTAGTACCAATTGATCACTCACATTCGTCTCACTTTTAGTACCAATTGATCACTCACATTCGTCTCACTTTTAGTCCAATTGATCACTCACATTCGTCTCACTTTTAGTCCAATTGATCACTCACATTCGTCTCACTTTTAGCCCAATTGATCAGTCACATTCGTCTCACTTTTAGTACCAATTGATCAGTCACATTTGTCTCACTTTTAGTCCAATTGATCAGTCACATTTGTCTCACTTTTAGTACCAATTGATCACTCACATTCGTCTCACTTTTAGTACCAATTGATCACTCACATTCGTCTCACTTTTAGTCCAATTGATCAGTCACATTTGTCTCACTTTTAGTCCAATTGATCAGTCACATTTGTCTCACTTTTAGTACCAATTGATCACTCACATTCGTCTCACTTTTAGTACCAATTGATCACTCACATTCGTCTCTCATTAGTCCGAATTGATCACACTTTTTTGTCATATCTTTGACGTTAATTATTCATACTCTTTTGTATCAATTTCTCACTGATCGACTACTCTTTTCTACTTCTTGTCGATCGCAGTTGTTGTATTCATCATTGATCTTATTGTTCGTACCAAATTACACTCATGTAACTCGTTCACTTTTTCACAACAACTGCAATACCTTGACCATCTTTTATGCGAGACTCTTGTTTAATGTTATGCTTTTCTATTATTTCTACCCTTTTATATTGATTAACTTTCACGTTATTTTATTTCTTAATTTACTCTAATGCATTAAAGTTATTTTAATAAACAGTCAGTCCGCGAAGTCCCAAATTTTTTTTTGTAGGGCAGTAGGGGCAGTCACGACCTCTTATCCATGTTATTCACCAGAGGTTGATCTCAAATCTGGTTTTTTATCCATGTTACTCAATTTTTTTCTTATTTTCAAATTTTATCCACAAAACCAACATTTTACCCTTTTTTAACCCTTAAAAACCTTATATACGCTCAAATACCTTTTCAATTTTTACTGTCTTACCCTTCAAACAAATTTAACGGCCTAATGGTCTTATTTTAATTTCCATGTTAAATATCAATTTCAGCATTTTCCAGCATATTTACCTACAAATATTACCATGTTATCACTTTTTCTTTTCAACTCTACAATTTCTTCAAATTTTTTTCTACCATGTTAATTTTACTCTACCTAACCTTCTTAATCATGCTATTTTCCTTTTAATTTCTATGTATTTTTTATCATTTTCACTACTTCCAAATTTTCAAATTCCATCATTGATCAACCTCACTTTTCTAATCAGTCTCCAGTTTCAATATTTCCCCTTTAATTTACCGCATTGTTAGCACATCAGTATTCCCTTTTTTAGAACCACTACACTTGATCACACTCTTTACCTCACTTTTATCCTAAACTACCTCATTCATTTGTCTTGCTTTTATTCAAATTGATCACACACATTTGTCTCATTGTTTGTCCAACCAACATACTCAATTGTCTCACTTTAGTCCGTATTAGTCACTCACATCTGTCTCATTTCTTTTAGTTCAATTGTTCACATTTTTGTCTCACTTTTAGTCCAATTATTCAGTCACATTTGTCTCATTTTTAGTACCAATTGATCACTCACATTCGTCTCATTTTTAGTACCAATTGATCACTCACATTCGTCTCACTTTTAGTACCAATTGATCACTCACATTTGTCTCATTTTTAGTACCAATTGATCACTCACATTCGTCTCACTTTTAGTCCAATTGATCACTCACATTCGTCTCACTTTTAGTCCAATTGATCACTCACATTCGTCTCACTTTTAGCCCAATTGATCAGTCACATTCGTCTCACTTTTAGTACCAATTGATCAGTCACATTTGTCTCACTTTTAGTCCAATTGATCAGTCACATTTGTCTCACTTTTAGTACCAATTGATCACTCACATTCGTCTCACTTTTAGTACCAATTGATCACTCACATTCGTCTCACTTTTAGTCCAATTGATCAGTCACATTTGTCTCACTTTTAGTCCAATTGATCAGTCACATTTGTCTCACTTTTAGTACCAATTGATCACTCACATTCGTCTCACTTTTAGTACCAATTGATCACTCACATTCGTCTCTCATTAGTCCGAATTGATCACACTTTTTTGTCATATCTTTGACGTTAATTATTCATACTCTTTTGTATCAATTTCTCACTGATCGACTACTCTTTTCTACTTCTTGTCGATCGCAGTTGTTGTATTCATCATTGATCTTATTGTTCGTACCAAATTACACTCATGTAACTCGTTCACTTTTTCACAACAACTGCAATACCTTGACCATCTTTTATGCGAGACTCTTGTTTAATGTTATGCTTTTCTATTATTTCTACCCTTTTATATTGATTAACTTTCACGTTATTTTATTTCTTAATTTACTCTAATGCATTAAAGTTATTTTAATAAACAGTCAGTCCGCGAAGTCCCAAATTTTTTTTTGTAGGGCAGTAGGGGCAGTCACGACCTCTTATCCATGTTATTCACCAGAGGTTGATCTCAAATCTGGTTTTTTATCCATGTTACTCAATTTTTTTCTTATTTTCAAATTTTATCCACAAAACCAACATTTTACCCTTTTTTAACCCTTAAAAACCTTATATACGCTCAAATACCTTTTCAATTTTTACTGTCTTACCCTTCAAACAAATTTAACGGCCTAATGGTCTTATTTTAATTTCCATGTTAAATATCAATTTCAGCATTTTCCAGCATATTTACCTACAAATATTACCATGTTATCACTTTTTCTTTTCAACTCTACAATTTCTTCAAATTTTTTTCTACCATGTTAATTTTACTCTACCTAACCTTCTTAATCATGCTATTTTCCTTTTAATTTCTATGTATTTTTTATCATTTTCACTACTTCCAAATTTTCAAATTCCATCATTGATCAACCTCACTTTTCTAATCAGTCTCCAGTTTCAATATTTCCCCTTTAATTTACCGCATTGTTAGCACATCAGTATTCCCTTTTTTAGAACCACTACACTTGATCACACTCTTTACCTCACTTTTATCCTAAACTACCTCATTCATTTGTCTTGCTTTTATTCAAATTGATCACACACATTTGTCTCATTGTTTGTCCAACCAACATACTCAATTGTCTCACTTTAGTCCGTATTAGTCACTCACATCTGTCTCATTTCTTTTAGTTCAATTGTTCACATTTTTGTCTCACTTTTAGTCCAATTATTCAGTCACATTTGTCTCATTTTTAGTACCAATTGATCACTCACATTCGTCTCATTTTTAGTACCAATTGATCACTCACATTCGTCTCACTTTTAGTACCAATTGATCACTCACATTTGTCTCATTTTTAGTACCAATTGATCACTCACATTCGTCTCACTTTTAGTACCAATTGATCACTCACATTCGTCTCACTTTTAGTCCAATTGATCACTCACATTCGTCTCACTTTTAGTCCAATTGATCACTCACATTCGTCTCACTTTTAGCCCAATTGATCAGTCACATTCGTCTCACTTTTAGTACCAATTGATCAGTCACATTTGTCTCACTTTTAGTCCAATTGATCAGTCACATTTGTCTCACTTTTAGTACCAATTGATCACTCACATTCGTCTCACTTTTAGTACCAATTGATCACTCACATTCGTCTCACTTTTAGTCCAATTGATCAGTCACATTTGTCTCACTTTTAGTCCAATTGATCAGTCACATTTGTCTCACTTTTAGTACCAATTGATCACTCACATTCGTCTCACTTTTAGTACCAATTGATCACTCACATTCGTCTCTCATTAGTCCGAATTGATCACACTTTTTTGTCATATCTTTGACGTTAATTATTCATACTCTTTTGTATCAATTTCTCACTGATCGACTACTCTTTTCTACTTCTTGTCGATCGCAGTTGTTGTATTCATCATTGATCTTATTGTTCGTACCAAATTACACTCATGTAACTCGTTCACTTTTTCACAACAACTGCAATACCTTGACCATCTTTTATGCGAGACTCTTGTTTAATGTTATGCTTTTCTATTATTTCTACCCTTTTATATTGATTAACTTTCACGTTATTTTATTTCTTAATTTACTCTAATGCATTAAAGTTATTTTAATAAACAGTCAGTCCGCGAAGTCCCAAATTTTTTTTTGTAGGGCAGTAGGGGCAGTCACGACCTCTTATCCATGTTATTCACCAGAGGTTGATCTCAAATCTGGTTTTTTATCCATGTTACTCAATTTTTTTCTTATTTTCAAATTTTATCCACAAAACCAACATTTTACCCTTTTTTAACCCTTAAAAACCTTATATACGCTCAAATACCTTTTCAATTTTTACTGTCTTACCCTTCAAACAAATTTAACGGCCTAATGGTCTTATTTTAATTTCCATGTTAAATATCAATTTCAGCATTTTCCAGCATATTTACCTACAAATATTACCATGTTATCACTTTTTCTTTTCAACTCTACAATTTCTTCAAATTTTTTTCTACCATGTTAATTTTACTCTACCTAACCTTCTTAATCATGCTATTTTCCTTTTAATTTCTATGTATTTTTTATCATTTTCACTACTTCCAAATTTTCAAATTCCATCATTGATCAACCTCACTTTTCTAATCAGTCTCCAGTTTCAATATTTCCCCTTTAATTTACCGCATTGTTAGCACATCAGTATTCCCTTTTTTAGAACCACTACACTTGATCACACTCTTTACCTCACTTTTATCCTAAACTACCTCATTCATTTGTCTTGCTTTTATTCAAATTGATCACACACATTTGTCTCATTGTTTGTCCAACCAACATACTCAATTGTCTCACTTTAGTCCGTATTAGTCACTCACATCTGTCTCATTTCTTTTAGTTCAATTGTTCACATTTTTGTCTCACTTTTAGTCCAATTATTCAGTCACATTTGTCTCATTTTTAGTACCAATTGATCACTCACATTCGTCTCATTTTTAGTACCAATTGATCACTCACATTCGTCTCACTTTTAGTACCAATTGATCACTCACATTTGTCTCATTTTTAGTACCAATTGATCACTCACATTCGTCTCACTTTTAGTCCAATTGATCACTCACATTCGTCTCACTTTTAGTCCAATTGATCACTCACATTCGTCTCACTTTTAGCCCAATTGATCAGTCACATTCGTCTCACTTTTAGTACCAATTGATCAGTCACATTTGTCTCACTTTTAGTCCAATTGATCAGTCACATTTGTCTCACTTTTAGTACCAATTGATCACTCACATTCGTCTCACTTTTAGTACCAATTGATCACTCACATTCGTCTCACTTTTAGTCCAATTGATCAGTCACATTTGTCTCACTTTTAGTCCAATTGATCAGTCACATTTGTCTCACTTTTAGTACCAATTGATCACTCACATTCGTCTCACTTTTAGTACCAATTGATCACTCACATTCGTCTCTCATTAGTCCGAATTGATCACACTTTTTTGTCATATCTTTGACGTTAATTATTCATACTCTTTTGTATCAATTTCTCACTGATCGACTACTCTTTTCTACTTCTTGTCGATCGCAGTTGTTGTATTCATCATTGATCTTATTGTTCGTACCAAATTACACTCATGTAACTCGTTCACTTTTTCACAACAACTGCAATACCTTGACCATCTTTTATGCGAGACTCTTGTTTAATGTTATGCTTTTCTATTATTTCTACCCTTTTATATTGATTAACTTTCACGTTATTTTATTTCTTAATTTACTCTAATGCATTAAAGTTATTTTAATAAACAGTCAGTCCGCGAAGTCCCAAATTATTTTTTCTTTTTTGTTTTGAGCCTTCTAAATGACAGATTCGTATTCTACGCATTGTGACGATCCCGTTAATACCATTATTTCTACCCCTACCCAAAATTTTTCTCCAAATTCTAATTTTAATATAGAAAACCATATTATACCTTCATTTCAACCTCAAAATCCTGTTTTACGTCAAAAAATATCCCCACTTTCCCATAACAATTTCCCTAATAATTTTAATAACGATATATTTTCAAATACTAATTACCGCTTTATTCCTCAATTTTATACGAATATAGACGGAATATCACCTAACAAAAGCTCCTATGCTATTTTTAACCCTTCCAATAACTCAATCTCTCATTTTGATTATCTTAAATTCTCGTTTAAATATGTTGCTTATCAAAACCTTCCCTTTCTGTCGAAAATTGAAAACAATGCTGCTATTGACCCAGATCTTACAGATGATGATGACAGTGATTTTATTTCCTCTTATTCTTCTAATACACTTTTGGACTACGATGACGAACCTGAAGACAATTCTCAAAACAATTTTTCAATTTTCAATGAACTCCATAATTTAATAGACTATTCTAATCCAACTCACAACAATTCTGTACAGTGCCCTTTACCAGAGTCCAATTCAACAAACATTCTCGTAGATTCTTCTTCCTCATTAAACATTTCCCCGGTTCCGGAATGTAATAACCCGGTTTCTCAAATTCCTGAACGCCCTAACCAGGATTCTCAATTTCTGGAACGCTATAACCCGGTTACTCAGTTTCCAGAACGTATTATTCCGGATTCTCGATTTCCAGAAAACAATAACCCGGATTCCCAAATTCCAGAACGTATTATTCCGGATTCTCGATTTCCGGAACGCAATAACCCGGAATCTCAAATTCCTGAAATCATTCCTCAGAAATCCTCTCATTCAGAATTCAAAACTCCGGAAACTCAATCTCAGGACTATTCTTCCAAATGTCATAAAGATATATTTTCTAATACTAATTATTTTACAAAACCTCTTCACTTTACCAAAAATGAGAATTTACCCTCTAACAAACGTTCTTTCACCATTTACAATCCATCCGACAACAAAACCTCTCATATTGACTATATCACCTTTTCTTTCATGCCTGATCCTTATGAAAACCTCCCCTTTTCATCGAAAGTCGAAAAAGGTATTGCTGTAGATCCCGATTTGCCCGACGAAGATGATTTAAAATCAAAGTCATGTATTTCATCTAATTCTTATTCAGACTATGATGATGAACCAGAGGAATACTCAGAGAATAATTTCTCCTTATTCAGAGAACTCCATACTATAATAGATTCACAGCCTGACTCTCAACAGCTAAGTTTGCAATCTACGAGTAAAACCCAGCCACATAATTTACAGATCCATAATTTTACTACTTCAGAAGATGAAATTATCCTTCAATATATATCTTCTCACCCCTCCCCTAACTGGAATGAAGTTTCCAGCCTGATTAGCAACAAATCCCCAAAAGCATGCAAATCAAGATATGTCAATTTTTTAGGTCCTGGATCGCCTTCACAATCTTGGTCGCAGTTTGAAGACGATCTTCTTCTCAATTATTACTGGCGCCTCGGTCCCAGGTGGTCGACTATTTCTGGCCTTTTAAAGTGCCACAACGCCTTTTCTATTCGTTCCCATTGTTTATCTCTTCTTATTAAGTCCAGATTCATTGATAAAGCGCCAACCAATTTCCTCGAATTGGAGAATCTGAGGATTCACCATCTCTCTGTTATTGAACAATCTCAAAATAGTTCTAATCAAGATATTCTGCAATCTCATCTTAATGATTCTAACCAAGTGAATCAACATCCTCATCTTAATGATTCAGTCCAAGTGAATCAACATCCTCATCTTAATGACTCAGTCCAAGTGAATCAACATCCTCAACGAAGTGATTCAGTCCAAGTGAATCAACATCCTCAACGAAGTGATTCTACCAGAGTGAATCAACATCCTCATCTTAATGACTCAGTCCAAGTGAATCAACATCCTCATCTTAATGATTCAGTCCAAGTGAATCAACATCCTCATCTTAATGATTCAGTCCAAGTGAATCAACATCCTCAACGAAGTGATTCTACCAGAGTGAATCAACATCCTCATCTTAATGACTCAGTCCAAGTGAATCAACATCCTCAACGAAGTGATTCAGTCCAAGTGAATCAACATCCTCAACGAAGTGATTCTACCAGAGTGAATCAACATCCTCATCTTAATGATTCAGTCCAAGTGAATCAACATCCTCAACGAAGTGATTCTACCAGAGTGAATCAACATCCTCATCTTAATGACTCAGTCCAAGTGAATCAACATCCTCAACGAAGTGATTCTACCAGAGTGAATCAACATCCTCATCTTAATGACTCAGTCCAAGTGAATCAACATCCTCAACGAAGTGATTCTACCAGAGTGAATCAACATCCTCATCTTAATGATTCAGTCCAAGTGAATCAACATCCTCAACGAAGCGATTCTACCAGAGTGAATCAACATCCTCATCTTAATGACTCAGTCCAAGTGAATCAACATCCTCAACGAAGTGATTCTACCAGAGTGAATCAACATCCTCATCTTAATGACTCAGTCCAAGTGAATCAACATCCTCAACGAAGTGATTCTACCAGAGTGAATCAACATCCTCATCTTAATGATTCAGTCCAAGTGAATCAACATCCTCATCTTAATGATTCAGTCCTAGTGAATCAACATCCTCATCTTAATGATTCAGTCCTAGTGAATCAACATCCTCATCTTAATGATTCAGTCCAAGTGAATCAACATCCTCAACGAAGTGATTCTACCAGAGTGAATCAACATCCTCATCTTAATGATTCAGTCCAAGTGAATCAACATCCTCAATGTAGTAATTCTGTCCAAGTGAATCAACATCCTCAACGAAGTGATTCAGTCCGAATGAATCAACATCCTCATCTTAATGATTCAGTCCAAGTGGATCAACATCCTCATCTTAATGATTCTAACCAAGTGAATCAACATCCTCAACGAAGTGATTCAATCAGAGAGAATCAACAGCCTCAACTTAATATTCCTAGTCCAGACAGTGTTTCTAACCAGGAGTTTCACCGACCTCAACGCAATGTTATTAATCATATGATTCAACAAAATCGCTTTTCTCCGCAAACACAGCCTTCCCTGCCTCTGCGTCCACCCCTTCCTCAACGATCCTTACGCTGGCCTATATCCATCAATTCTTCCATCTCTAATGATGATTTTTCATCCTCTGAACTTTTATCGTTTAAAAACGAATTATTCCAAATTCTTTCCTTGCCCAACCTATCAGACTGCAAAAATGCACTCATTAATCTCCACCGACCATCTCTGCCAGATATCAGGAGTTCATTTGGAATTGACTCCAACATCTGCTTATTACTGGCGAGTGATGTCCCTTTCCCTAAACCCATGGCTTTTGCCTGCTATGTCAAAGACTGCAACTTTATAGCTTCTTCTGAAGGCATGTTAAGGAAGCATCTGAAGCAATCACATAAAGTTGATGTGTCTGTCAATCGGGACGAACTTATTAATACGATCTCATATATGGCTTTCAAAGAAGTGAAAACAATCTTCTCTTTCGAAGATGGTTCTGAACGTGCAACTGATCGTCGATTACTCTTCTGTCACAATCCCGGATGTGGTTACGCCACAGACCGTGACTCTCGCATCAAACTGCATAGAACTAGAATGCATAAAAATTTCTGTGATTCATTAAATGTTCTTGGTCTCTTCTGGGGTTCATTAAAATCTTGGATCAACGATGCAAATCGCTTTCCATCAATTGGCGAGTTCTTGGGGCAAGGTGAAATGTGGTCGTGCAAAATTTGCGATTTCATTTCTTCGAGTTCTCTCAATGTCAGAGATCACATCAGCTCAGTACATAGAGATTTATCAACAAGAGATAAGGAAAATTCAATGGTTCCTATCTTTTTAAAATACAGTTTTGGTGAGTCCCTTACTGATGAAATCAGACCGCTCTCATCAGCATCGGTTAATGATGATTCTAATATCTTAGTTAGTAATTCCTCGCCAGAGAATTCTCAGCCTTCAAACGAAGTAGATAGTATTCAGACTATTCAGTCGCCGCATGCCAACATTGATGATTTTAATCAATATCACAATGATAATCACTCTTTCTTCGATTCAGATAATCAATTAATGCAACCCTTAATTGTTGATCTTTCATATATCTCAGAAACGCCCTCCATTCTGCCTGAAAATTCTACAGACTTGCATGAAATCAATGAAGTATTTAACATTGAGACACTTAGCAATTGCAAAGCCAACGATGAAATATTTTCTAACTACCTCTCTCTTGCATTCGAATCAGAGGATGATCAATTAAAAGATTTATTAGCCAATCTTCAAGAAGCACCCCGTCCTACTATGAGTTCTGATAAGGATTCTGAAATTAGTATTGAAGTTTGTATTTCCACCATACTTCGCACGGCTCCTGCTCGTTGTTGGCCTCCTTTCACAAATGATGACTGCTGTTTCATCTGCAACGAAGCTTTTGAGTCTAACACTAGTTTTCTCATGCATGTACAAAATATGCATCCAAATCTCGTTTATTTTGTGTCAGATCAGCTTTTATGCTGCTTAAGATACTTGACGGACACACCCATTGAATGTATCCTTGTTAACGCTGATGGTTCGTCTGAAGTTTTCAAACGTTCAAATTGTATATGCAGAGTTCCAGGGTGCACTTTTATTGCCGACACATATGAAGACTTGCTCAGTCACATGGCGCGCAGAAAAGATAGAAACCACTTTTTGTATAAAGTTATGTGTAACAAATATGGTCCTTTCTACGGTTCCATCAAAGCGTTCGTGAGTATTTGCAATCGCTTACCCTGTCTTTTCGAACTCCTCAAAGGAAGCGAAGTTAATAATTACAGATGCAAAAAATGCGGCAAAATCTTAACATCATCGGTCAAAGCAGTTGAGTCACACTTTTCTAAATCACATCGCAATCTATGTAATAATTCTTTGATTGATAAAATTGCATCAGTGAGGATCTCTTTTTCAACTGCTCCCCTGCTTTCTAACTCACTTGAAGATGCATCAGTGAAGAAAAACCGTATTAAACATTTAGTTGATGATTTGAGAAAAAATATTACTTTAGATGAAGGCACGAAGCTGATTGATGATGCATGTTCCAGAATATTATATGATAATCACGACAACTCTGATGTCCCTGCTACATCTTTCCATTCTTATAATATTGTTCCTTCGAAAATTGTGTCCAATAAAAACAGTTCCCAACATCCTACAATTTCGACTCCTATCAATTCAAATATCATTTCAGTGCTTTCAGACAGTGAAGAAGATGTTAGTATCAAAGATGATCATCAAGATAGTTTCCCTAAGAATGCTGAACTTACTCAATCCGATGGATCTAATTCTGATTTCTCTCATAATGTAGATAATGTTCTTAATCCTGATGTTCACCATAGCAGTCAGTTTTCCCTATCAGCATCAGAAGTCTCCAATATCGATGTTCTTAGCAATGATATATCTGACTTCACTACTTCTTCCAAGACCAATGCCTGTGAGGTCTGTGTTGTAAACAGTGAAGAACATAGTGAAGGCGAGTTATCCTTAGCGTTACAGTTTCCTGAGGTTAATCTAAATGGTAATTGTTATAACTCACCAAAGTTGCATTCATCACTGAATCATCCTTCATCTTGCATTCGTCATTCTCAATCAAACATTTCTTGTTCTAA
Organism: Tritrichomonas musculus; assembly: GCA_039105265.1. Taxonomy (NCBI): domain Eukaryota; phylum Parabasalia; order Tritrichomonadida; family Tritrichomonadidae; genus Tritrichomonas; species Tritrichomonas musculus. Next base: position 775,187 of record JAPFFF010000012.1, read on the forward strand.
TTGGAACCTCCATCCTTCACTCTTTGATTCTGCATCGAATAGATTCGGCCTCACAGATCCTTTTCCATCTGCCCCTATGCAGAATCTTCAGAATCAACACCAGTGCAATTCTCTCCAGAATTCTTTTTTTAATTCTCAAAGTCAATCTTCTGAATCTTTCTCAACCTTAAACGCTTATAATTCAGACAGTCCTAGTTCTAATGTTTTGCATAGCAGTTCTAATGCTCCTGACATACCTCCTGTCATTAGCCCAGACTTCAACGTTGTTAATCCCCCATCAAACAACAGTTCATTATTGAATCAACCTACTCCTAATATTTTATCTCGCTGGGGTTCTAGATCCTCGCGTAACGGCGGAACGTGTCGTAACAAACGTGCAAATATTAATGATGACTCCCGTTATCCTCTAAATATTTCTCTGGACGTACCTGATTCTACATCAGTAACTGATAATATCGAGTCTTCGCAAAGGCATATCATCTCTCAAGGCCTGAAATGGTATAATGAATCTTTAAACCGAAAATTTGTACATCTTCCTAAGCTTGATAGAGAGAAGAGGAAGTTGGTTTCAAATGGCCTCAAAGAACTTTTTGAAGGAGAACTCATTCCTTTATTAAGCTACTATGATCCTGATAAATTTGAAAATCTGGACCAAGATGTTGCTTGGAAGCTATTCGAAGGCGCATTTGAAGAGTCCATCCATCGTATTAGACTGCATATCGCTACCAAATTAAACATTGACGTGGATAGAATTTACTCAAATAAAATGAAGAAACGTTGGTCTAACAAAATTCAGGAAGAACTAGCTGACATTCAGATGAACTCAAGATACTTAAACAAATTAGCTTCTGATATTGAAAAACTTAATTCGATTGATAAACTTAATGAAGAGGTAGAATTTGAGAAAGCTCAACGCAGAATATTGAAATATTTATCATTCATTAGCAACGATGACAGAACCAGAATTTTTGGCACAAACGACTCCTTAACAATCTTAGATGAACTTAGTTACCAAGGTAATAAAGCTAGAGAATGCGGCGAGTGGCTTCAAACAACCATTGGCGAACTCATCAAAAAAGAAATGTCACTCAAAGCATCGCAGCGGCAATCTAATAAAATTCGAGAATGTTACTCTGAGAACCCTCGAAAAACTCTGAATAATTTTATATTGAATAAAGTTCAACCTCAATGCTTAATTGATGAATCTTCACTTCACGACTTCTTTGCCCGGACTTTCCGGAAAAATGATGAAGAATTCATCCCGGATGATGATGGAATTTTTGCCATCTCTAACTGTTTTGATGACCATGACAAAGAATTATTTATGAATCTTATTACTAACGAAGAATCCTTCAAAGAAGTCATTTCGAGCCGTAAATATGATTCAGCTGCGGGACCTGATGGTATCGACTATAGTGTGTTCAAACTTTTACCAAACATTTCTGCTAAGTTCTTTTGTCTTATCTCAAAAGTTATTGTTAAAAAAGGAAGAGTACCTCATGGTTGGAAAAAGTCTATAATGAGACTTCTCTACAAGAAAGGTGACATTAATTGCCCCAGTAATTGGAGACCTATTTCAATATCTAATAGTATCTACAGAATTTTTAGCTGTGTTTGGGCCAAATCTATTAACAAAGCTCATCTAAATCTTCATATTTTTTCTAACGTTCAAAGAGGATTCATTGAAGCCGTAAATGGCTGCAGTGACAATGCCATGATCATTTCTGAGCTATTCTATGACGCCATGCGAAACCACCGAAACATCTTTGTTACTGCATTAGACTTTAAAAACGCTTTCGGTTCAGTTTCGCATGACATGATCATTGACTGCCTGAAGAAGAAAGGATTTCCTTCAGAATTTATTCATATTATAAAAAATGTTTATACCGGGTCTACAACCAGTATTATTACTAATAACTTTGTGTCAGAGGAGATTGACATCAAGAAAGGCACTAAGCAAGGTTGTCCTGTTTCTCCGCTGTTATTTAACCTTTGCTTAGAGCCTCTCTTCAATGCAATCTCCTCGGTTAACCGCGATCATGGTTATTGGGTCAATTCTTCAAGAGGCGAAGCAAGATTTAACATACTGGCTTACGCTGATGACATTTTGTTGATCTCGGAAACAGAAGTCGGTATGTCGAACATGCTCAGAACTTGTGAACTATTTTGCCGTTACTCAAAAATGGAACTTGCACCTTCAAAATCTTGTTCTTTTGCGTACATTCTTAGAGACAACTTGAGATGTGGATTAACTAGGAGCTTTATGGTTAACAACGAACCTATACCTTACGTTGGTTTGGACGAATCTGTCAGATATCTGGGTGTCCCTGTCGCTGTCAGAAAATTAACCAAATTAAAATCATCCAGTGATTACCTTATGAAGTTCACTGAGAAAGCATTAAAAGTCTTTAATTCCGATCTCCTTATCACTCAAAAAGTGCATGCCATAAAGACTTTTCTTATTCCATCGCTGGATTTCGTGCTTAGCAATGGTCAGATGAAAATCAAACATATTGATAAGCTCGATAGCTTCATTAGTGCATCTATTAACAAACTCGTTGGCGGTAATGTACCTCTATCTGTTAAGCATGGGTCATGGAAAGATGGTGGTTTATCAGTCCCATCTTTAAGAGAAAAATGCGAAACGTGCAGAGTCAAGTCTCTGCTTCGGCTTATTACGCACAAAGATTGCGAGATCAGATCTCTTGCCTTCTCGGCTATCGAAGGTGAAAAGCACAAAAGGAATGTCTGCACAGAACCAAATCCCAATCTTCAATCTTTTCTAGATTGGAAAGATGATTCACTTAACAATGAACACTCAGGTACCAATTCTATTGTGCAACGGGCAAGAGTTTCTTTTAAAAATCTTGACTTAACTATTAAAGAGATCGGATGTGATGAACTCAATGATTCCGACACCGAAGACAATGATACATCTGCCACTATTTCCAATTCTCATTCAATGTTTGAACTGAAGGACTTGGTTCTTAACAAATCTATCAAATTTGACAAGAGCAAAAATTTGTCACTTTTCCTTACTTCCCGGAGGAGAGAAAGATGGAAAGAGAGAATGCACAAAAACACATTTCATCTTCACGGCTTGTATTCTTTCAGCGAAAATCCACTTTCAAACTTTTATTTAATGAGGCAATTCAACCCAGTATGCAATACATTATTCAAATTCGCTATCAAATGTAGAACAAATCTACTCGGAACCCCGGAAGTTAATGAGTTGTACAATAACCTCCCTCATGCACATTGCTCAGCGTGTCTCAATCATGGTAGATCTTCAATTCAAAGTCTCAAACATATCCTCAATGGTTGTGTCACGAAATTTAAACTATACACTGAGAGGCACAATAGACTACAATCTATTCTCTTGGATTATGTCCGGAAGTTACCAGGAGTCGAAGAAATATTCTGCGATCATACTATCCATTTTACTGACTTGCCAGATGATCTACGCTTGTTAAGACCTGACATTGTGGCATGGCATGATCAAAGGAAGAAATGTTCCATTTTGGAAATCAGTGTTCCTTATTCTCACAATCGGTGGGGGGAAGATTCTCTCAAAGCAGTTTATGAACACAAAAAGGAAAAGTATCAACGATTAGTCGAATTTCTAAGGAACAATGGTATCAATGTTCAGTTTTATACTATCGTTGTTTCCTCATTTGGAGCAGTTTTTAAAGATTCAATTGCTGATATTAACAGACTTATTCCTACTCGTTCTATTGGTAAAAATCTAATAAAGAGATTGTCTGTTAACGCTTTGTGGGGTTCGTTGAAGATTTGGAACCTTTTCTCTAAAGAACCTCTACCTGAGCATATATCATCTGATCCTGATGACGAAGATACTCGTATTGACGAGGTTCCCACCAATGACGATGATGACGATAATAACTCATTCAATGTTACATCACTTGATGATGGAGATTTTGATTCGAATGAGCTGCAATTCAATGATGATCACACTCTGAATGTTCCTAATGTTATTTCAGCTAATCCTCCTTGATTTCCATCTTGACTCATGCGTATTTCTTTGACCTCATTTTTCACTCTGTTGTTCAATTTGTTCACACTCATTCTTATTTCTTTTTATTACACTCTTATTTTGATTAACTTTTACGTTATTCTATTTCTTAATTTACTCTAATGCATTAAAGTTATTTTAATAAACAGTCAGTCCGCGAAGTCCCAAATTATTTTTTCTTTTTTGTTTTGAGCCTTCTAAATGACAGATTCGTATTCTACGCATTGTGACGATCCCGTTAATACCATTATTTCTACCCCTACCCAAAATTTTTCTCCAAATTCTAATTTTAATATAGAAAACCATATTATACCTTCATTTCAACCTCAAAATCCTGTTTTACGTCAAAAAATATCCCCACTTTCCCATAACAATTTCCCTAATAATTTTAATAACGATATATTTTCAAATACTAATTACCGCTTTATTCCTCAATTTTATACGAATATAGACGGAATATCACCTAACAAAAGCTCCTATGCTATTTTTAACCCTTCCAATAACTCAATCTCTCATTTTGATTATCTTAAATTCTCGTTTAAATATGTTGCTTATCAAAACCTTCCCTTTCTGTCGAAAATTGAAAACAATGCTGCTATTGACCCAGATCTTACAGATGATGATGACAGTGATTTTATTTCCTCTTATTCTTCTAATACACTTTTGGACTACGATGACGAACCTGAAGACAATTCTCAAAACAATTTTTCAATTTTCAATGAACTCCATAATTTAATAGACTATTCTAATCCAACTCACAACAATTCTGTACAGTGCCCTTTACCAGAGTCCAATTCAACAAACATTCTCGTAGATTCTTCTTCCTCATTAAACATTTCCCCGGTTCCGGAATGTAATAACCCGGTTTCTCAAATTCCTGAACGCCCTAACCAGGATTCTCAATTTCTGGAACGCTATAACCCGGTTACTCAGTTTCCAGAACGTATTATTCCGGATTCTCGATTTCCAGAAAACAATAACCCGGATTCCCAAATTCCAGAACGTATTATTCCGGATTCTCGATTTCCGGAACGCAATAACCCGGAATCTCAAATTCCTGAAATCATTCCTCAGAAATCCTCTCATTCAGAATTCAAAACTCCGGAAACTCAATCTCAGGACTATTCTTCCAAATGTCATAAAGATATATTTTCTAATACTAATTATTTTACAAAACCTCTTCACTTTACCAAAAATGAGAATTTACCCTCTAACAAACGTTCTTTCACCATTTACAATCCATCCGACAACAAAACCTCTCATATTGACTATATCACCTTTTCTTTCATGCCTGATCCTTATGAAAACCTCCCCTTTTCATCGAAAGTCGAAAAAGGTATTGCTGTAGATCCCGATTTGCCCGACGAAGATGATTTAAAATCAAAGTCATGTATTTCATCTAATTCTTATTCAGACTATGATGATGAACCAGAGGAATACTCAGAGAATAATTTCTCCTTATTCAGAGAACTCCATACTATAATAGATTCACAGCCTGACTCTCAACAGCTAAGTTTGCAATCTACGAGTAAAACCCAGCCACATAATTTACAGATCCATAATTTTACTACTTCAGAAGATGAAATTATCCTTCAATATATATCTTCTCACCCCTCCCCTAACTGGAATGAAGTTTCCAGCCTGATTAGCAACAAATCCCCAAAAGCATGCAAATCAAGATATGTCAATTTTTTAGGTCCTGGATCGCCTTCACAATCTTGGTCGCAGTTTGAAGACGATCTTCTTCTCAATTATTACTGGCGCCTCGGTCCCAGGTGGTCGACTATTTCTGGCCTTTTAAAGTGCCACAACGCCTTTTCTATTCGTTCCCATTGTTTATCTCTTCTTATTAAGTCCAGATTCATTGATAAAGCGCCAACCAATTTCCTCGAATTGGAGAATCTGAGGATTCACCATCTCTCTGTTATTGAACAATCTCAAAATAGTTCTAATCAAGATATTCTGCAATCTCATCTTAATGATTCTAACCAAGTGAATCAACATCCTCATCTTAATGATTCAGTCCAAGTGAATCAACATCCTCATCTTAATGACTCAGTCCAAGTGAATCAACATCCTCAACGAAGTGATTCAGTCCAAGTGAATCAACATCCTCAACGAAGTGATTCTACCAGAGTGAATCAACATCCTCATCTTAATGACTCAGTCCAAGTGAATCAACATCCTCATCTTAATGATTCAGTCCAAGTGAATCAACATCCTCATCTTAATGATTCAGTCCAAGTGAATCAACATCCTCAACGAAGTGATTCTACCAGAGTGAATCAACATCCTCATCTTAATGACTCAGTCCAAGTGAATCAACATCCTCAACGAAGTGATTCAGTCCAAGTGAATCAACATCCTCAACGAAGTGATTCTACCAGAGTGAATCAACATCCTCATCTTAATGACTCAGTCCAAGTGAATCAACATCCTCAACGAAGTGATTCAGTCCAAGTGAATCAACATCCTCATCTTAATGATTCAGTCCAAGTGAATCAACATCCTCATCTTAATGACTCAGTCCAAGTGAATCAACATCCTCATCTTAATGATTCAGTCCAAGTGAATCAACATCCTCATCTTAATGATTCAGTCCAAGTGAATCAACATCCTCAACGAAGTGATTCTACCAGAGTGAATCAACATCCTCAACGAAGTGACTCAGTCCAAGTGAATCAACATCCTCATCTTAATGATTCAGTCCAAGTGAATCAACATCCTCATCTTAATGATTCAGTCCAAGTGAATCAACATCCTCATCTTAATGACTCAGTCCAAGTGAATCAACATCCTCATCTTAATGACTCAGTCCAAGTGAATCAACATCCTCATCTTAATGATTCAGTCCAAGTGAATCAACATCCTCATCTTAATGACTCAGTCCAAGTGAATCAACATCCTCATCTTAATGATTCAGTCCAAGTGAATCAACATCCTCATCTTAATGATTCAGTCCAAGTGAATCAACATCCTCAACGAAGTGATTCTACCAGAGTGAATCAACATCCTCATCTTAATGACTCAGTCCAAGTGAATCAACATCCTCAACGAAGTGATTCAGTCCAAGTGAATCAACATCCTCAACGAAGTGACTCAGTCCAAGTGAATCAACATCCTCATCTTAATGACTCAGTCCAAGTGAATCAACATCCTCAACGAAGTGATTCAGTCCAAGTGAATCAACATCCTCATCTTAATGACTCAGTCCAAGTGAATCTACATCCTCAACGAAGTGATTCTACCAGAGTGAATCAACATCCTCATCTTAATGATTCAGTCCAAGTGAATCAACATCCTCAACGAAGTGATTCTACCAGAGTGAATCAACATCCTCAACGAAGTGATTCTACCAGAGTGAATCAACATCCTCATCTTAATGACTCAGTCCAAGTGAATCAACATCCTCAACGAAGTGACTCAGTCCAAGTGAATCAACATCCTCATCTTAATGATTCAGTCCAAGTGAATCAACATCCTCAACGAAGTGATTCAGTCCAAGTGAATCAACATCCTCAACGAAGTGATTCTACCAGAGTGAATCAACATCCTCAACGAAGTGATTCTACCAGAGTGAATCAACATCCTCATCTTAATGACTCAGTCCAAGTGAATCAACATCCTCAACGAAGTGACTCAGTCCAAGTGAATCAACATCCTCATCTTAATGACTCAGTCCAAGTGAATCAACATCCTCAACGAAGTGATTCAGTCCAAGTGAATCAACATCCTCATCTTAATGACTCAGTCCAAGTGAATCTACATCCTCAACGAAGTGATTCTACCAGAGTGAATCAACATCCTCATCTTAATGATTCAGTCCAAGTGAATCAACATCCTCAACGAAGTGATTCAGTCCAAGTGAATCAACATCCTCAACGAAGTGATTCTACCAGAGTGAATCAACATCCTCAACGAAGTGATTCTACCAGAGTGAATCAACATCCTCATCTTAATGACTCAGTCCAAGTGAATCAACATCCTCAACGAAGTGATTCTACCAGAGTGAATCAACATCCTCATCTTAATGACTCAGTCCAAGTGAATCAACATCCTCATCTTAATGATTCAGTCCAAGTGAATCAACATCCTCAACGAAGTGATTCTACCAGAGTGAATCAACATCCTCAACGAAGTGATTCTACCAGAGTGAATCAACATCCTCATCTTAATGATTCTAACCAAGTGAATCAACATCCTCAACGAAGTGACTCAGTCCAAGTGAATCAACATCCTCATCTTAATGATTCAGTCCAAGTGAATCAACATCCTCAACGAAGTGATTCAGTCCAAGTGAATCAACATCCTCAACGAAGTGATTCTACCAGAGTGAATCAACATCCTCAACGAAGTGATTCTACCAGAGTGAATCAACATCCTCATCTTAATGACTCAGTCCAAGTGAATCAACATCCTCAACGAAGTGACTCAGTCCAAGTGAATCAACATCCTCATCTTAATGACTCAGTCCAAGTGAATCAACATCCTCAACGAAGTGATTCAGTCCAAGTGAATCAACATCCTCATCTTAATGACTCAGTCCAAGTGAATCTACATCCTCAACGAAGTGATTCTACCAGAGTGAATCAACATCCTCATCTTAATGATTCAGTCCAAGTGAATCAACATCCTCAACGAAGTGATTCTACCAGAGTGAATCAACATCCTCATCTTAATGATTCAGTCCAAGTGAATCAACATCCTCAACGAAGTGACTCAGTCCAAGTGAATCAACATCCTCATCTTAATGATTCAGTCCAAGTGAATCAACATCCTCAACGAAGTGATTCAGTCCAAGTGAATCAACATCCTCAACGAAGTGATTCTACCAGAGTGAATCAACATCCTCAACGAAGTGATTCTACCAGAGTGAATCAACATCCTCAACGAAGTGATTCAGTCCAAGTGAATCAACATCCTCATCTTAATGACTCAGTCCAAGTGAATCTACATCCTCAACGAAGTGATTCTACCAGAGTGAATCAACATCCTCATCTTAATGACTCAGTCCAAGTGAATCAACATCCTCAACGAAGTGACTCAGTCCAAGTGAATCAACATCCTCATCTTAATGATTCAGTCCAAGTGAATCAACATCCTCAACGAAGTGATTCAGTCCAAGTGAATCAACATCCTCAACGAAGTGATTCTACCAGAGTGAATCAACATCCTCAACGAAGTGATTCTACCAGAGTGAATCAACATCCTCATCTTAATGACTCAGTCCAAGTGAATCAACATCCTCAACGAAGTGACTCAGTCCAAGTGAATCAACATCCTCATCTTAATGATTCAGTCCAAGTGAATCAACATCCTCAACGAAGTGATTCAGTCCAAGTGAATCAACATCCTCAACGAAGTGATTCTACCAGAGTGAATCAACATCCTCAACGAAGTGATTCTACCAGAGTGAATCAACATCCTCATCTTAATGACTCAGTCCAAGTGAATCAACATCCTCAACGAAGTGACTCAGTCCAAGTGAATCAACATCCTCATCTTAATGATTCAGTCCAAGTGAATCAACATCCTCAACGAAGTGACTCAGTCCAAGTGAATCAACATCCTCATCTTAATGACTCAGTCCAAGTGAATCAACATCCTCAACGAAGTGACTCAGTCCAAGTGAATCAACATCCTCATCTTAATGACTCAGTCCAAGTGAATCAACATCCTCAACGAAGTGATTCTACCAGAGTGAATCAACATCCTCATCTTAATGATTCAGTCCAAGTGAATCAACATCCTCATCTTAATGACTCAGTCCAAGTGAATCAACATCCTCAACGAAGTGACTCAGTCCAAGTGAATCAACATCCTCAACGAAGTGATTCAGTCCAAGTGAATCAACATCCTCATCTTAATGACTCAGTCCAAGTGAATCTACATCCTCAACGAAGTGATTCTACCAGAGTGAATCAACATCCTCATCTTAATGATTCAGTCCAAGTGAATCAACATCCTCAACGAAGTGATTCAGTCCAAGTGAATCAACATCCTCAACGAAGTGATTCTATCAGAGTGAATCAACATCCTCAACGAAGTGATTCTACCAGAGTGAATCAACATCCTCATCTTAATGACTCAGTCCAAGTGAATCAACATCCTCAACGAAGTGACTCAGTCCAAGTGAATCAACATCCTCATCTTAATGATTCAGTCCAAGTGAATCAACATCCTCAACGAAGTGACTCAGTCCAAGTGAATCAACATCCTCATCTTAATGACTCAGTCCAAGTGAATCAACATCCTCAACGAAGTGACTCAGTCCAAGTGAATCAACATCCTCATCTTAATGACTCAGTCCAAGTGAATCAACATCCTCAACGAAGTGACTCAGTCCAAGTGAATCAACATCCTCATCTTAATGACTCAGTCCAAGTGAATCAACATCCTCAACGAAGTGACTCAGTCCAAGTGAATCAACATCCTCATCTTAATGATTCAGTCCAAGTGAATCAACATCCTCAACGAAGTGACTCAGTCCAAGTGAATCAACATCCTCATCTTAATGACTCAGTCCAAGTGAATCAACATCCTCAACGAAGTGATTCAGTCCAAGTGAATCAACATCCTCATCTTAATGACTCAGTCCAAGTGAATCAACATCCTCAACGAAGTGACTCAGTCCAAGTGAATCAACATCCTCATCTTAATGACTCAGTCCAAGTGAATCAACATCCTCAACGAAGTGACTCAGTCCAAGTGAATCAACATCCTCATCTTAATGACTCAGTCCAAGTGAATCAACATCCTCATCTTAATGACTCAGTCCAAGTGAATCTACATCCTCAACGAAGTGATTCTACCAGAGTGAATCAACATCCTCATCTTAATGATTCAGTCCAAGTGAATCAACATCCTCATCTTAATGACTCAGTCCAAGTGAATCAACATCCTCAACGAAGTGACTCAGTCCAAGTGAATCAACATCCTCATCTTAATGACTCAGTCCAAGTGAATCAACATCCTCAACGAAGTGATTCAGTCCAAGTGAATCAACATCCTCATCTTAATGACTCAGTCCAAGTGAATCAACATCCTCAATGTAGTAATTCTGTCCAAGTGAATCAACATCCTCAACGAAGTGATTCAGTCCGAATGAATCAACATCCTCATCTTAATGATTCAGTCCTAGTGAATCAACATCCTCATCTTAATGATTCAGTCCTAGTGAATCAACATCCTCATCTTAATGATTCAGTCCAAGTGAATCAACATCCTCAACGAAGTGATTCTACCAGAGTGAATCAACATCCTCATCTTAATGATTCAGTCCAAGTGAATCAACATCCTCAATGTAGTAATTCTGTCCAAGTGAATCAACATCCTCAACGAAGTGATTCTACCAGAGTGAATCAACATCCTCATCTTAATGATTCAGTCCTAGTGAATCAACATCCTCATCTTAATGACTCAGTCCAAGTGAATCAACATCCTCAACGAAGTGATTCTACCAGAGTGAATCAACATCCTCATCTTAATGATTCAGTCCTAGTGAATCAACATCCTCATCTTAATGATTCAGTCCTAGTGAATCAACATCCTCATCTTAATGATTCAGTCCAAGTGAATCAACATCCTCAACGAAGTGATTCTACCAGAGTGAATCAACATCCTCATCTTAATGATTCAGTCCAAGTGAATCAACATCCTCAATGTAGTAATTCTGTCCAAGTGAATCAACATCCTCAACGAAGTGATTCAGTCCGAATGAATCAACATCCTCATCTTAATGATTCAGTCCAAGTGGATCAACATCCTCATCTTAATGATTCTAACCAAGTGAATCAACATCCTCAACGAAGTGATTCAATCAGAGAGAATCAACAGCCTCAACTTAATATTCCTAGTCCAGACAGTGTTTCTAACCAGGAGTTTCACCGACCTCAACGCAATGTTATTAATCATATGATTCAACAAAATCGCTTTTCTCCGCAAACACAGCCTTCCCTGCCTCTGCGTCCACCCCTTCCTCAACGATCCTTACGCTGGCCTATATCCATCAATTCTTCCATCTCTAATGATGATTTTTCATCCTCTGAACTTTTATCGTTTAAAAACGAATTATTCCAAATTCTTTCCTTGCCCAACCTATCAGACTGCAAAAATGCACTCATTAATCTCCACCGACCATCTCTGCCAGATATCAGGAGTTCATTTGGAATTGACTCCAACATCTGCTTATTACTGGCGAGTGATGTCCCTTTCCCTAAACCCATGGCTTTTGCCTGCTATGTCAAAGACTGCAACTTTATAGCTTCTTCTGAAGGCATGTTAAGGAAGCATCTGAAGCAATCACATAAAGTTGATGTGTCTGTCAATCGGGACGAACTTATTAATACGATCTCATATATGGCTTTCAAAGAAGTGAAAACAATCTTCTCTTTCGAAGATGGTTCTGAACGTGCAACTGATCGTCGATTACTCTTCTGTCACAATCCCGGATGTGGTTACGCCACAGACCGTGACTCTCGCATCAAACTGCATAGAACTAGAATGCATAAAAATTTCTGTGATTCATTAAATGTTCTTGGTCTCTTCTGGGGTTCATTAAAATCTTGGATCAACGATGCAAATCGCTTTCCATCAATTGGCGAGTTCTTGGGGCAAGGTGAAATGTGGTCGTGCAAAATTTGCGATTTCATTTCTTCGAGTTCTCTCAATGTCAGAGATCACATCAGCTCAGTACATAGAGATTTATCAACAAGAGATAAGGAAAATTCAATGGTTCCTATCTTTTTAAAATACAGTTTTGGTGAGTCCCTTACTGATGAAATCAGACCGCTCTCATCAGCATCGGTTAATGATGATTCTAATATCTTAGTTAGTAATTCCTCGCCAGAGAATTCTCAGCCTTCAAACGAAGTAGATAGTATTCAGACTATTCAGTCGCCGCATGCCAACATTGATGATTTTAATCAATATCACAATGATAATCACTCTTTCTTCGATTCAGATAATCAATTAATGCAACCCTTAATTGTTGATCTTTCATATATCTCAGAAACGCCCTCCATTCTGCCTGAAAATTCTACAGACTTGCATGAAATCAATGAAGTATTTAACATTGAGACACTTAGCAATTGCAAAGCCAACGATGAAATATTTTCTAACTACCTCTCTCTTGCATTCGAATCAGAGGATGATCAATTAAAAGATTTATTAGCCAATCTTCAAGAAGCACCCCGTCCTACTATGAGTTCTGATAAGGATTCTGAAATTAGTATTGAAGTTTGTATTTCCACCATACTTCGCACGGCTCCTGCTCGTTGTTGGCCTCCTTTCACAAATGATGACTGCTGTTTCATCTGCAACGAAGCTTTTGAGTCTAACACTAGTTTTCTCATGCATGTACAAAATATGCATCCAAATCTCGTTTATTTTGTGTCAGATCAGCTTTTATGCTGCTTAAGATACTTGACGGACACACCCATTGAATGTATCCTTGTTAACGCTGATGGTTCGTCTGAAGTTTTCAAACGTTCAAATTGTATATGCAGAGTTCCAGGGTGCACTTTTATTGCCGACACATATGAAGACTTGCTCAGTCACATGGCGCGCAGAAAAGATAGAAACCACTTTTTGTATAAAGTTATGTGTAACAAATATGGTCCTTTCTACGGTTCCATCAAAGCGTTCGTGAGTATTTGCAATCGCTTACCCTGTCTTTTCGAACTCCTCAAAGGAAGCGAAGTTAATAATTACAGATGCAAAAAATGCGGCAAAATCTTAACATCATCGGTCAAAGCAGTTGAGTCACACTTTTCTAAATCACATCGCAATCTATGTAATAATTCTTTGATTGATAAAATTGCATCAGTGAGGATCTCTTTTTCAACTGCTCCCCTGCTTTCTAACTCACTTGAAGATGCATCAGTGAAGAAAAACCGTATTAAACATTTAGTTGATGATTTGAGAAAAAATATTACTTTAGATGAAGGCACGAAGCTGATTGATGATGCATGTTCCAGAATATTATATGATAATCACGACAACTCTGATGTCCCTGCTACATCTTTCCATTCTTATAATATTGTTCCTTCGAAAATTGTGTCCAATAAAAACAGTTCCCAACATCCTACAATTTCGACTCCTATCAATTCAAATATCATTTCAGTGCTTTCAGACAGTGAAGAAGATGTTAGTATCAAAGATGATCATCAAGATAGTTTCCCTAAGAATGCTGAACTTACTCAATCCGATGGATCTAATTCTGATTTCTCTCATAATGTAGATAATGTTCTTAATCCTGATGTTCACCATAGCAGTCAGTTTTCCCTATCAGCATCAGAAGTCTCCAATATCGATGTTCTTAGCAATGATATATCTGACTTCACTACTTCTTCCAAGACCAATGCCTGTGAGGTCTGTGTTGTAAACAGTGAAGAACATAGTGAAGGCGAGTTATCCTTAGCGTTACAGTTTCCTGAGGTTAATCTAAATGGTAATTGTTATAACTCACCAAAGTTGCATTCATCACTGAATCATCCTTCATCTTGCATTCGTCATTCTCAATCAAACATTTCTTGTTCTAATTGGAACCTCCATCCTTCACTCTTTGATTCTGCATCGAATAGATTCGGCCTCACAGATCCTTTTCCATCTGCCCCTATGCAGAATCTTCAGAATCAACACCAGTGCAATTCTCTCCAGAATTCTTTTTTTAATTCTCAAAGTCAATCTTCTGAATCTTTCTCAACCTTAAACGCTTATAATTCAGACAGTCCTAGTTCTAATGTTTTGCATAGCAGTTCTAATGCTCCTGACATACCTCCTGTCATTAGCCCAGACTTCAACGTTGTTAATCCCCCATCAAACAACAGTTCATTATTGAATCAACCTACTCCTAATATTTTATCTCGCTGGGGTTCTAGATCCTCGCGTAACGGCGGAACGTGTCGTAACAAACGTGCAAATATTAATGATGACTCCCGTTATCCTCTAAATATTTCTCTGGACGTACCTGATTCTACATCAGTAACTGATAATATCGAGTCTTCGCAAAGGCATATCATCTCTCAAGGCCTGAAATGGTATAATGAATCTTTAAACCGAAAATTTGTACATCTTCCTAAGCTTGATAGAGAGAAGAGGAAGTTGGTTTCAAATGGCCTCAAAGAACTTTTTGAAGGAGAACTCATTCCTTTATTAAGCTACTATGATCCTGATAAATTTGAAAATCTGGACCAAGATGTTGCTTGGAAGCTATTCGAAGGCGCATTTGAAGAGTCCATCCATCGTATTAGACTGCATATCGCTACCAAATTAAACATTGACGTGGATAGAATTTACTCAAATAAAATGAAGAAACGTTGGTCTAACAAAATTCAGGAAGAACTAGCTGACATTCAGATGAACTCAAGATACTTAAACAAATTAGCTTCTGATATTGAAAAACTTAATTCGATTGATAAACTTAATGAAGAGGTAGAATTTGAGAAAGCTCAACGCAGAATATTGAAATATTTATCATTCATTAGCAACGATGACAGAACCAGAATTTTTGGCACAAACGACTCCTTAACAATCTTAGATGAACTTAGTTACCAAGGTAATAAAGCTAGAGAATGCGGCGAGTGGCTTCAAACAACCATTGGCGAACTCATCAAAAAAGAAATGTCACTCAAAGCATCGCAGCGGCAATCTAATAAAATTCGAGAATGTTACTCTGAGAACCCTCGAAAAACTCTGAATAATTTTATATTGAATAAAGTTCAACCTCAATGCTTAATTGATGAATCTTCACTTCACGACTTCTTTGCCCGGACTTTCCGGAAAAATGATGAAGAATTCATCCCGGATGATGATGGAATTTTTGCCATCTCTAACTGTTTTGATGACCATGACAAAGAATTATTTATGAATCTTATTACTAACGAAGAATCCTTCAAAGAAGTCATTTCGAGCCGTAAATATGATTCAGCTGCGGGACCTGATGGTATCGACTATAGTGTGTTCAAACTTTTACCAAACATTTCTGCTAAGTTCTTTTGTCTTATCTCAAAAGTTATTGTTAAAAAAGGAAGAGTACCTCATGGTTGGAAAAAGTCTATAATGAGACTTCTCTACAAGAAAGGTGACATTAATTGCCCCAGTAATTGGAGACCTATTTCAATATCTAATAGTATCTACAGAATTTTTAGCTGTGTTTGGGCCAAATCTATTAACAAAGCTCATCTAAATCTTCATATTTTTTCTAACGTTCAAAGAGGATTCATTGAAGCCGTAAATGGCTGCAGTGACAATGCCATGATCATTTCTGAGCTATTCTATGACGCCATGCGAAACCACCGAAACATCTTTGTTACTGCATTAGACTTTAAAAACGCTTTCGGTTCAGTTTCGCATGACATGATCATTGACTGCCTGAAGAAGAAAGGATTTCCTTCAGAATTTATTCATATTATAAAAAATGTTTATACCGGGTCTACAACCAGTATTATTACTAATAACTTTGTGTCAGAGGAGATTGACATCAAGAAAGGCACTAAGCAAGGTTGTCCTGTTTCTCCGCTGTTATTTAACCTTTGCTTAGAGCCTCTCTTCAATGCAATCTCCTCGGTTAACCGCGATCATGGTTATTGGGTCAATTCTTCAAGAGGCGAAGCAAGATTTAACATACTGGCTTACGCTGATGACATTTTGTTGATCTCGGAAACAGAAGTCGGTATGTCGAACATGCTCAGAACTTGTGAACTATTTTGCCGTTACTCAAAAATGGAACTTGCACCTTCAAAATCTTGTTCTTTTGCGTACATTCTTAGAGACAACTTGAGATGTGGATTAACTAGGAGCTTTATGGTTAACAACGAACCTATACCTTACGTTGGTTTGGACGAATCTGTCAGATATCTGGGTGTCCCTGTCGCTGTCAGAAAATTAACCAAATTAAAATCATCCAGTGATTACCTTATGAAGTTCACTGAGAAAGCATTAAAAGTCTTTAATTCCGATCTCCTTATCACTCAAAAAGTGCATGCCATAAAGACTTTTCTTATTCCATCGCTGGATTTCGTGCTTAGTAATGGTCAGATGAAAATCAAACATATTGATAAGCTCGATAGCTTCATTAGTGCATCTATTAACAAACTCGTTGGCGGTAATGTACCTCTATCTGTTAAGCATGGGTCATGGAAAGATGGTGGTTTATCAGTCCCATCTTTAAGAGAAAAATGCGAAACGTGCAGAGTCAAGTCTCTGCTTCGGCTTATTACGCACAAAGATTGCGAGATCAGATCTCTTGCCTTCTCGGCTATCGAAGGTGAAAAGCACAAAAGGAATGTCTGCACAGAACCAAATCCCAATCTTCAATCTTTTCTAGATTGGAAAGATGATTCACTTAACAATGAACACTCAGGTACCAATTCTATTGTGCAACGGGCAAGAGTTTCTTTTAAAAATCTTGACTTAACTATTAAAGAGATCGGATGTGATGAACTCAATGATTCCGACACCGAAGACAATGATACATCTGCCACTATTTCCAATTCTCATTCAATGTTTGAACTGAAGGACTTGGTTCTTAACAAATCTATCAAATTTGACAAGAGCAAAAATTTGTCACTTTTCCTTACTTCCCGGAGGAGAGAAAGATGGAAAGAGAGAATGCACAAAAACACATTTCATCTTCACGGCTTGTATTCTTTCAGCGAAAATCCACTTTCAAACTTTTATTTAATGAGGCAATTCAACCCAGTATGCAATACATTATTCAAATTCGCTATCAAATGTAGAACAAATCTACTCGGAACCCCGGAAGTTAATGAGTTGTACAATAACCTCCCTCATGCACATTGCTCAGCGTGTCTCAATCATGGTAGATCTTCAATTCAAAGTCTCAAACATATCCTCAATGGTTGTGTCACGAAATTTAAACTATACACTGAGAGGCACAATAGACTACAATCTATTCTCTTGGATTATGTCCGGAAGTTACCAGGAGTCGAAGAAATATTCTGCGATCATACTATCCATTTTACTGACTTGCCAGATGATCTACGCTTGTTAAGACCTGACATTGTGGCATGGCATGATCAAAGGAAGAAATGTTCCATTTTGGAAATCAGTGTTCCTTATTCTCACAATCGGTGGGGGGAAGATTCTCTCAAAGCAGTTTATGAACACAAAAAGGAAAAGTATCAACGATTAGTCGAATTTCTAAGGAACAATGGTATCAATGTTCAGTTTTATACTATCGTTGTTTCCTCATTTGGAGCAGTTTTTAAAGATTCAATTGCTGATATTAACAGACTTATTCCTACTCGTTCTATTGGTAAAAATCTAATAAAGAGATTGTCTGTTAACGCTTTGTGGGGTTCGTTGAAGATTTGGAACCTTTTCTCTAAAGAACCTCTACCTGAGCATATATCATCTGATCCTGATGACGAAGATACTCGTATTGACGAGGTTCCCACCAATGACGATGATGACGATAATAACTCATTCAATGTTACATCACTTGATGATGGAGATTTTGATTCGAATGAGCTGCAATTCAATGATGATCACACTCTGAATGTTCCTAATGTTATTTCAGCTAATCCTCCTTGATTTCCATCTTGACTCATGCGTATTTCTTTGACCTCATTTTTCACTCTGTTGTTCAATTTGTTCACACTCATTCTTATTTCTTTTTATTACACTCTTATTTTGATTAACTTTTACGTTATTCTATTTCTTAATTTACTCTAATGCATTAAAGTTATTTTAATAAACAGTCAGTCCGCGAAGTCCCAAATTATTTTTTCTTTTTTGTTTTGAGCCTTCTAAATGACAGATTCGTATTCTACGCATTGTGACGATCCCGTTAATACCATTATTTCTACCCCTACCCAAAATTTTTCTCCAAATTCTAATTTTAATATAGAAAACCATATTATACCTTCATTTCAACCTCAAAATCCTGTTTTACGTCAAAAAATATCCCCACTTTCCCATAACAATTTCCCTAATAATTTTAATAACGATATATTTTCAAATACTAATTACCGCTTTATTCCTCAATTTTATACGAATATAGACGGAATATCACCTAACAAAAGCTCCTATGCTATTTTTAACCCTTCCAATAACTCAATCTCTCATTTTGATTATCTTAAATTCTCGTTTAAATATGTTGCTTATCAAAACCTTCCCTTTCTGTCGAAAATTGAAAACAATGCTGCTATTGACCCAGATCTTACAGATGATGATGACAGTGATTTTATTTCCTCTTATTCTTCTAATACACTTTTGGACTACGATGACGAACCTGAAGACAATTCTCAAAACAATTTTTCAATTTTCAATGAACTCCATAATTTAATAGACTATTCTAATCCAACTCACAACAATTCTGTACAGTGCCCTTTACCAGAGTCCAATTCAACAAACATTCTCGTAGATTCTTCTTCCTCATTAAACATTTCCCCGGTTCCGGAATGTAATAACCCGGTTTCTCAAATTCCTGAACGCCCTAACCAGGATTCTCAATTTCTGGAACGCTATAACCCGGTTACTCAGTTTCCAGAACGTATTATTCCGGATTCTCGATTTCCAGAAAACAATAACCCGGATTCCCAAATTCCAGAACGTATTATTCCGGATTCTCGATTTCCGGAACGCAATAACCCGGAATCTCAAATTCCTGAAATCATTCCTCAGAAATCCTCTCATTCAGAATTCAAAACTCCGGAAACTCAATCTCAGGACTATTCTTCCAAATGTCATAAAGATATATTTTCTAATACTAATTATTTTACAAAACCTCTTCACTTTACCAAAAATGAGAATTTACCCTCTAACAAACGTTCTTTCACCATTTACAATCCATCCGACAACAAAACCTCTCATATTGACTATATCACCTTTTCTTTCATGCCTGATCCTTATGAAAACCTCCCCTTTTCATCGAAAGTCGAAAAAGGTATTGCTGTAGATCCCGATTTGCCCGACGAAGATGATTTAAAATCAAAGTCATGTATTTCATCTAATTCTTATTCAGACTATGATGATGAACCAGAGGAATACTCAGAGAATAATTTCTCCTTATTCAGAGAACTCCATACTATAATAGATTCACAGCCTGACTCTCAACAGCTAAGTTTGCAATCTACGAGTAAAACCCAGCCACATAATTTACAGATCCATAATTTTACTACTTCAGAAGATGAAATTATCCTTCAATATATATCTTCTCACCCCTCCCCTAACTGGAATGAAGTTTCCAGCCTGATTAGCAACAAATCCCCAAAAGCATGCAAATCAAGATATGTCAATTTTTTAGGTCCTGGATCGCCTTCACAATCTTGGTCGCAGTTTGAAGACGATCTTCTTCTCAATTATTACTGGCGCCTCGGTCCCAGGTGGTCGACTATTTCTGGCCTTTTAAAGTGCCACAACGCCTTTTCTATTCGTTCCCATTGTTTATCTCTTCTTATTAAGTCCAGATTCATTGATAAAGCGCCAACCAATTTCCTCGAATTGGAGAATCTGAGGATTCACCATCTCTCTGTTATTGAACAATCTCAAAATAGTTCTAATCAAGATATTCTGCAATCTCATCTTAATGATTCTAACCAAGTGAATCAACATCCTCATCTTAATGATTCAGTCCAAGTGAATCAACATCCTCATCTTAATGACTCAGTCCAAGTGAATCAACATCCTCAACGAAGTGATTCAGTCCAAGTGAATCAACATCCTCAACGAAGTGATTCTACCAGAGTGAATCAACATCCTCATCTTAATGACTCAGTCCAAGTGAATCAACATCCTCATCTTAATGATTCAGTCCAAGTGAATCAACATCCTCATCTTAATGATTCAGTCCAAGTGAATCAACATCCTCAACGAAGTGATTCTACCAGAGTGAATCAACATCCTCATCTTAATGACTCAGTCCAAGTGAATCAACATCCTCAACGAAGTGATTCAGTCCAAGTGAATCAACATCCTCAACGAAGTGACTCAGTCCAAGTGAATCAACATCCTCATCTTAATGACTCAGTCCAAGTGAATCAACATCCTCAACGAAGTGATTCAGTCCAAGTGAATCAACATCCTCATCTTAATGACTCAGTCCAAGTGAATCTACATCCTCAACGAAGTGATTCTACCAGAGTGAATCAACATCCTCATCTTAATGATTCAGTCCAAGTGAATCAACATCCTCAACGAAGTGATTCTACCAGAGTGAATCAACATCCTCAACGAAGTGATTCTACCAGAGTGAATCAACATCCTCATCTTAATGACTCAGTCCAAGTGAATCAACATCCTCAACGAAGTGACTCAGTCCAAGTGAATCAACATCCTCATCTTAATGATTCAGTCCAAGTGAATCAACATCCTCAACGAAGTGATTCAGTCCAAGTGAATCAACATCCTCAACGAAGTGATTCTACCAGAGTGAATCAACATCCTCAACGAAGTGATTCTACCAGAGTGAATCAACATCCTCATCTTAATGACTCAGTCCAAGTGAATCAACATCCTCAACGAAGTGACTCAGTCCAAGTGAATCAACATCCTCATCTTAATGACTCAGTCCAAGTGAATCAACATCCTCAACGAAGTGATTCAGTCCAAGTGAATCAACATCCTCATCTTAATGACTCAGTCCAAGTGAATCTACATCCTCAACGAAGTGATTCTACCAGAGTGAATCAACATCCTCATCTTAATGATTCAGTCCAAGTGAATCAACATCCTCAACGAAGTGATTCAGTCCAAGTGAATCAACATCCTCAACGAAGTGATTCTACCAGAGTGAATCAACATCCTCAACGAAGTGATTCTACCAGAGTGAATCAACATCCTCATCTTAATGACTCAGTCCAAGTGAATCAACATCCTCAACGAAGTGACTCAGTCCAAGTGAATCAACATCCTCATCTTAATGATTCAGTCCAAGTGAATCAACATCCTCAACGAAGTGACTCAGTCCAAGTGAATCAACATCCTCATCTTAATGACTCATTCCAAGTGAATCAACATCCTCAACGAAGTGACTCAGTCCAAGTGAATCAACATCCTCATCTTAATGACTCAGTCCAAGTGAATCAACATCCTCAACGAAGTGATTCTACCAGAGTGAATCAACATCCTCATCTTAATGACTCAGTCCAAGTGAATCAACATCCTCAACGAAGTGATTCTACCAGAGTGAATCAACATCCTCATCTTAATGACTCAGTCCAAGTGAATCAACATCCTCAACGAAGTGACTCAGTCCAAGTGAATCAACATCCTCAACGAAGTGATTCAGTCCAAGTGAATCAACATCCTCATCTTAATGACTCAGTCCAAGTGAATCTACATCCTCAACGAAGTGATTCTACCAGAGTGAATCAACATCCTCATCTTAATGATTCAGTCCAAGTGAATCAACATCCTCAACGAAGTGATTCAGTCCAAGTGAATCAACATCCTCAACGAAGTGATTCTATCAGAGTGAATCAACATCCTCAACGAAGTGATTCTACCAGAGTGAATCAACATCCTCATCTTAATGACTCAGTCCAAGTGAATCAACATCCTCAACGAAGTGACTCAGTCCAAGTGAATCAACATCCTCATCTTAATGATTCAGTCCAAGTGAATCAACATCCTCAACGAAGTGACTCAGTCCAAGTGAATCAACATCCTCATCTTAATGACTCAGTCCAAGTGAATCAACATCCTCAACGAAGTGACTCAGTCCAAGTGAATCAACATCCTCATCTTAATGACTCAGTCCAAGTGAATCAACATCCTCAACGAAGTGACTCAGTCCAAGTGAATCAACATCCTCATCTTAATGACTCAGTCCAAGTGAATCAACATCCTCATCTTAATGACTCAGTCCAAGTGAATCTACATCCTCAACGAAGTGATTCTACCAGAGTGAATCAACATCCTCATCTTAATGATTCAGTCCAAGTGAATCAACATCCTCAACGAAGTGACTCAGTCCAAGTGAATCAACATCCTCATCTTAATGACTCAGTCCAAGTGAATCAACATCCTCAACGAAGTGATTCAGTCCAAGTGAATCAACATCCTCATCTTAATGACTCAGTCCAAGTGAATCAACATCCTCAACGAAGTGATTCTACCAGAGTGAATCAACATCCTCATCTTAATGACTCAGTCCAAGTGAATCAACATCCTCATCTTAATGACTCAGTCCAAGTGAATCAACATCCTCAACGAAGTGATTCTACCAGAGTGAATCAACATCCTCATCTTAATGACTCAGTCCAAGTGAATCAACATCCTCATCTTAATGATTCAGTCCAAGTGAATCAACATCCTCAACGAAGTGACTCAGTCCAAGTGAATCAACATCCTCATCTTAATGACTCAGTCCAAGTGAATCAACATCCTCATCTTAATGACTCAGTCCAAGTGAATCAACATCCTCATCTTAATGACTCAGTCCAAGTGAATCAACATCCTCAACGAAGTGATTCAGTCCAAGTGAATCAACATCCTCATCTTAATGACTCAGTCCAAGTGAATCAACATCCTCAACGAAGTGATTCTACCAGAGTGAATCAACATCCTCATCTTAATGATTCAGTCCAAGTGAGTCAACATCCTCAACGAAGTGATTCAGTCCAAGTGAATCAACATCCTCAACGAAGTGATTCTACCAGAGTGAATCAACATCCTCATCTTAATGATTCAATCCAAGTGAATCAACATCCTCATCTTAATGATTCAGTCCAAGTGAATCAACATCCTCAACGAAGTGATTCAGTCCAAGTGAATCAACATCCTCATCTTAATGACTCAGTCCAAGTGAATCAACATCCTCAACGAAGTGATTCAGTCCAAGTGAATCAACATCCTCATCTTAATGATTCAGTCCAAGTGAATCAACATCCTCATCTTAATGATTCAGTCCAAGTGAATCAACATCCTCAACGAAGTGATTCTACCAGAGTGAATCAACATCCTCATCTTAATGACTCAGTCCAAGTGATTCAACATCCTCATCTTAATGACTCAGTCCAAGTGAATCAACATCCTCATCTTAATGATTCAGTCCAAGTGAATCAACATCCTCATCTTAATGATTCAGTCCAAGTGAATCAACATCCTCAACGAAGTGATTCTACCAGAGTGAATCAACATCCTCATCTTAATGACTCAGTCCAAGTGAATCAACATCCTCAACGAAGTGATTCTATCAGAGAGAATCAACATCCTCATCTTAATGATTCAATCCAAGTGAATCAACATCCTCATCTTAATGATTCAGTCCAAGTGAATCAACATCCTCAACGAAGTGATTCAGTCCAAGTGAATCAACATCCTCATCTTAATGACTCAGTCCAAGTGAATCAACATCCTCAACGAAGTGATTCAGTCCAAGTGAATCAACATCCTCATCTTAATGATTCAGTCCAAGTGAATCAACATCCTCATCTTAATGATTCAGTCCAAGTGAATCAACATCCTCAACGAAGTGATTCTACCAGAGTGAATCAACATCCTCATCTTAATGACTCAGTCCAAGTGATTCAACATCCTCATCTTAATGACTCAGTCCAAGTGAATCAACATCCTCATCTTAATGATTCAGTCCAAGTGAATCAACATCCTCATCTTAATGATTCAGTCCAAGTGAATCAACATCCTCAACGAAGTGATTCTACCAGAGTGAATCAACATCCTCATCTTAATGACTCAGTCCAAGTGAATCAACATCCTCAACGAAGTGATTCTACCAGAGTGAATCAACATCCTCATCTTAATGACTCAGTCCTAGTGAATCAACATCCTCAATGTAGTAATTCAGTCCAAGTGAATCAACATCCTCAACGAAGCGATTCTACCAGAGTGAATCAACATCCTCATCTTAATGACTCAGTCCTAGTGAATCAACATCCTCAACGAAGTGATTCAGCCCAAGTGAATCAACATCCTCAACGAAGTGATTCTACCAGAGTGAATCAACATCCTCATCTTAATGATTCAATCCAAGTGAATCAACATCCTCATCTTAATGATTCAGTCCAAGTGAATCAACATCCTCAACGAAGTGATTCTACCAGAGTGAATCAACATCCTCATCTTAATGACTCAGTCCAAGTGAATCAACATCCTCAACGAAGTGATTCTACCAGAGTGAATCAACATCCTCATCTTAATGATTCAGTCCAAGTGAATCAACATCCTCAACGAAGTGATTCTACCAGAGTGAATCAACATCCTCATCTTAATGACTCAGTCCAAGTGATTCAACATCCTCATCTTAATGACTCAGTCCAAGTGAATCAACATCCTCATCTTAATGATTCAGTCCAAGTGAATCAACATCCTCAACGAAGTGATTCTACCAGAGTGAATCAACATCCTCATCTTAATGACTCAGTCCAAGTGAATCAACATCCTCAACGAAGTGATTCAGTCCAAGTGAATCAACATCCTCAACGAAGTGATTCAGTCCAAGTGAATCAACATCCTCAACGAAGTGATTCTACCAGAGTGAATCAACATCCTCATCTTAATGATTCAGTCCTAGTGAATCAACATCCTCAATGTAGTAATTCAGTCCAAGTGAATCAACATCCTCAACGAAGCGATTCTACCAGAGTGAATCAACATCCTCATCTTAATGACTCAGTCCTAGTGAATCAACATCCTCAACGAAGTGATTCAGCCCAAGTGAATCAACATCCTCAACGAAGTGATTCTACCAGAGTGAATCAACATCCTCATCTTAATGATTCAGTCCTAGTGAATCAACATCCTCATCTTAATGACTCAGTCCAAGTGAATCAACATCCTCAACGAAGTGATTCTACCAGAGTGAATCAACATCCTCATCTTAATGATTCAGTCCTAGTGAATCAACATCCTCATCTTAATGATTCAGTCCTAGTGAATCAACATCCTCATCTTAATGATTCAGTCCAAGTGAATCAACATCCTCAACGAAGTGATTCTACCAGAGTGAATCAACATCCTCATCTTAATGATTCAGTCCAAGTGAATCAACATCCTCAATGTAGTAATTCTGTCCAAGTGAATCAACATCCTCAACGAAGTGATTCAGTCCGAATGAATCAACATCCTCATCTTAATGATTCAGTCCAAGTGGATCAACATCCTCATCTTAATGATTCTAACCAAGTGAATCAACATCCTCAACGAAGTGATTCAATCAGAGAGAATCAACAGCCTCAACTTAATATTCCTAGTCCAGACAGTGTTTCTAACCAGGAGTTTCACCGACCTCAACGCAATGTTATTAATCATATGATTCAACAAAATCGCTTTTCTCCGCAAACACAGCCTTCCCTGCCTCTGCGTCCACCCCTTCCTCAACGATCCTTACGCTGGCCTATATCCATCAATTCTTCCATCTCTAATGATGATTTTTCATCCTCTGAACTTTTATCGTTTAAAAACGAATTATTCCAAATTCTTTCCTTGCCCAACCTATCAGACTGCAAAAATGCACTCATTAATCTCCACCGACCATCTCTGCCAGATATCAGGAGTTCATTTGGAATTGACTCCAACATCTGCTTATTACTGGCGAGTGATGTCCCTTTCCCTAAACCCATGGCTTTTGCCTGCTATGTCAAAGACTGCAACTTTATAGCTTCTTCTGAAGGCATGTTAAGGAAGCATCTGAAGCAATCACATAAAGTTGATGTGTCTGTCAATCGGGACGAACTTATTAATACGATCTCATATATGGCTTTCAAAGAAGTGAAAACAATCTTCTCTTTCGAAGATGGTTCTGAACGTGCAACTGATCGTCGATTACTCTTCTGTCACAATCCCGGATGTGGTTACGCCACAGACCGTGACTCTCGCATCAAACTGCATAGAACTAGAATGCATAAAAATTTCTGTGATTCATTAAATGTTCTTGGTCTCTTCTGGGGTTCATTAAAATCTTGGATCAACGATGCAAATCGCTTTCCATCAATTGGCGAGTTCTTGGGGCAAGGTGAAATGTGGTCGTGCAAAATTTGCGATTTCATTTCTTCGAGTTCTCTCAATGTCAGAGATCACATCAGCTCAGTACATAGAGATTTATCAACAAGAGATAAGGAAAATTCAATGGTTCCTATCTTTTTAAAATACAGTTTTGGTGAGTCCCTTACTGATGAAATCAGACCGCTCTCATCAGCATCGGTTAATGATGATTCTAATATCTTAGTTAGTAATTCCTCGCCAGAGAATTCTCAGCCTTCAAACGAAGTAGATAGTATTCAGACTATTCAGTCGCCGCATGCCAACATTGATGATTTTAATCAATATCACAATGATAATCACTCTTTCTTCGATTCAGATAATCAATTAATGCAACCCTTAATTGTTGATCTTTCATATATCTCAGAAACGCCCTCCATTCTGCCTGAAAATTCTACAGACTTGCATGAAATCAATGAAGTATTTAACATTGAGACACTTAGCAATTGCAAAGCCAACGATGAAATATTTTCTAACTACCTCTCTCTTGCATTCGAATCAGAGGATGATCAATTAAAAGATTTATTAGCCAATCTTCAAGAAGCACCCCGTCCTACTATGAGTTCTGATAAGGATTCTGAAATTAGTATTGAAGTTTGTATTTCCACCATACTTCGCACGGCTCCTGCTCGTTGTTGGCCTCCTTTCACAAATGATGACTGCTGTTTCATCTGCAACGAAGCTTTTGAGTCTAACACTAGTTTTCTCATGCATGTACAAAATATGCATCCAAATCTCGTTTATTTTGTGTCAGATCAGCTTTTATGCTGCTTAAGATACTTGACGGACACACCCATTGAATGTATCCTTGTTAACGCTGATGGTTCGTCTGAAGTTTTCAAACGTTCAAATTGTATATGCAGAGTTCCAGGGTGCACTTTTATTGCCGACACATATGAAGACTTGCTCAGTCACATGGCGCGCAGAAAAGATAGAAACCACTTTTTGTATAAAGTTATGTGTAACAAATATGGTCCTTTCTACGGTTCCATCAAAGCGTTCGTGAGTATTTGCAATCGCTTACCCTGTCTTTTCGAACTCCTCAAAGGAAGCGAAGTTAATAATTACAGATGCAAAAAATGCGGCAAAATCTTAACATCATCGGTCAAAGCAGTTGAGTCACACTTTTCTAAATCACATCGCAATCTATGTAATAATTCTTTGATTGATAAAATTGCATCAGTGAGGATCTCTTTTTCAACTGCTCCCCTGCTTTCTAACTCACTTGAAGATGCATCAGTGAAGAAAAACCGTATTAAACATTTAGTTGATGATTTGAGAAAAAATATTACTTTAGATGAAGGCACGAAGCTGATTGATGATGCATGTTCCAGAATATTATATGATAATCACGACAACTCTGATGTCCCTGCTACATCTTTCCATTCTTATAATATTGTTCCTTCGAAAATTGTGTCCAATAAAAACAGTTCCCAACATCCTACAATTTCGACTCCTATCAATTCAAATATCATTTCAGTGCTTTCAGACAGTGAAGAAGATGTTAGTATCAAAGATGATCATCAAGATAGTTTCCCTAAGAATGCTGAACTTACTCAATCCGATGGATCTAATTCTGATTTCTCTCATAATGTAGATAATGTTCTTAATCCTGATGTTCACCATAGCAGTCAGTTTTCCCTATCAGCATCAGAAGTCTCCAATATCGATGTTCTTAGCAATGATATATCTGACTTCACTACTTCTTCCAAGACCAATGCCTGTGAGGTCTGTGTTGTAAACAGTGAAGAACATAGTGAAGGCGAGTTATCCTTAGCGTTACAGTTTCCTGAGGTTAATCTAAATGGTAATTGTTATAACTCACCAAAGTTGCATTCATCACTGAATCATCCTTCATCTTGCATTCGTCATTCTCAATCAAACATTTCTTGTTCTAATTGGAACCTCCATCCTTCACTCTTTGATTCTGCATCGAATAGATTCGGCCTCACAGATCCTTTTCCATCTGCCCCTATGCAGAATCTTCAGAATCAACACCAGTGCAATTCTCTCCAGAATTCTTTTTTTAATTCTCAAAGTCAATCTTCTGAATCTTTCTCAACCTTAAACGCTTATAATTCAGACAGTCCTAGTTCTAATGTTTTGCATAGCAGTTCTAATGCTCCTGACATACCTCCTGTCATTAGCCCAGACTTCAACGTTGTTAATCCCCCATCAAACAACAGTTCATTATTGAATCAACCTACTCCTAATATTTTATCTCGCTGGGGTTCTAGATCCTCGCGTAACGGCGGAACGTGTCGTAACAAACGTGCAAATATTAATGATGACTCCCGTTATCCTCTAAATATTTCTCTGGACGTACCTGATTCTACATCAGTAACTGATAATATCGAGTCTTCGCAAAGGCATATCATCTCTCAAGGCCTGAAATGGTATAATGAATCTTTAAACCGAAAATTTGTACATCTTCCTAAGCTTGATAGAGAGAAGAGGAAGTTGGTTTCAAATGGCCTCAAAGAACTTTTTGAAGGAGAACTCATTCCTTTATTAAGCTACTATGATCCTGATAAATTTGAAAATCTGGACCAAGATGTTGCTTGGAAGCTATTCGAAGGCGCATTTGAAGAGTCCATCCATCGTATTAGACTGCATATCGCTACCAAATTAAACATTGACGTGGATAGAATTTACTCAAATAAAATGAAGAAACGTTGGTCTAACAAAATTCAGGAAGAACTAGCTGACATTCAGATGAACTCAAGATACTTAAACAAATTAGCTTCTGATATTGAAAAACTTAATTCGATTGATAAACTTAATGAAGAGGTAGAATTTGAGAAAGCTCAACGCAGAATATTGAAATATTTATCATTCATTAGCAACGATGACAGAACCAGAATTTTTGGCACAAACGACTCCTTAACAATCTTAGATGAACTTAGTTACCAAGGTAATAAAGCTAGAGAATGCGGCGAGTGGCTTCAAA
The DNA here is from genome assembly GCA_039105265.1 of Tritrichomonas musculus. NCBI lineage: Eukaryota > Parabasalia > Tritrichomonadida > Tritrichomonadidae > Tritrichomonas > Tritrichomonas musculus. The sequence continues at coordinate 805,135 of JAPFFF010000012.1, forward strand.
CAACCATTGGCGAACTCATCAAAAAAGAAATGTCACTCAAAGCATCGCAGCGGCAATCTAATAAAATTCGAGAATGTTACTCTGAGAACCCTCGAAAAACTCTGAATAATTTTATATTGAATAAAGTTCAACCTCAATGCTTAATTGATGAATCTTCACTTCACGACTTCTTTGCCCGGACTTTCCGGAAAAATGATGAAGAATTCATCCCGGATGATGATGGAATTTTTGCCATCTCTAACTGTTTTGATGACCATGACAAAGAATTATTTATGAATCTTATTACTAACGAAGAATCCTTCAAAGAAGTCATTTCGAGCCGTAAATATGATTCAGCTGCGGGACCTGATGGTATCGACTATAGTGTGTTCAAACTTTTACCAAACATTTCTGCTAAGTTCTTTTGTCTTATCTCAAAAGTTATTGTTAAAAAAGGAAGAGTACCTCATGGTTGGAAAAAGTCTATAATGAGACTTCTCTACAAGAAAGGTGACATTAATTGCCCCAGTAATTGGAGACCTATTTCAATATCTAATAGTATCTACAGAATTTTTAGCTGTGTTTGGGCCAAATCTATTAACAAAGCTCATCTAAATCTTCATATTTTTTCTAACGTTCAAAGAGGATTCATTGAAGCCGTAAATGGCTGCAGTGACAATGCCATGATCATTTCTGAGCTATTCTATGACGCCATGCGAAACCACCGAAACATCTTTGTTACTGCATTAGACTTTAAAAACGCTTTCGGTTCAGTTTCGCATGACATGATCATTGACTGCCTGAAGAAGAAAGGATTTCCTTCAGAATTTATTCATATTATAAAAAATGTTTATACCGGGTCTACAACCAGTATTATTACTAATAACTTTGTGTCAGAGGAGATTGACATCAAGAAAGGCACTAAGCAAGGTTGTCCTGTTTCTCCGCTGTTATTTAACCTTTGCTTAGAGCCTCTCTTCAATGCAATCTCCTCGGTTAACCGCGATCATGGTTATTGGGTCAATTCTTCAAGAGGCGAAGCAAGATTTAACATACTGGCTTACGCTGATGACATTTTGTTGATCTCGGAAACAGAAGTCGGTATGTCGAACATGCTCAGAACTTGTGAACTATTTTGCCGTTACTCAAAAATGGAACTTGCACCTTCAAAATCTTGTTCTTTTGCGTACATTCTTAGAGACAACTTGAGATGTGGATTAACTAGGAGCTTTATGGTTAACAACGAACCTATACCTTACGTTGGTTTGGACGAATCTGTCAGATATCTGGGTGTCCCTGTCGCTGTCAGAAAATTAACCAAATTAAAATCATCCAGTGATTACCTTATGAAGTTCACTGAGAAAGCATTAAAAGTCTTTAATTCCGATCTCCTTATCACTCAAAAAGTGCATGCCATAAAGACTTTTCTTATTCCATCGCTGGATTTCGTGCTTAGTAATGGTCAGATGAAAATCAAACATATTGATAAGCTCGATAGCTTCATTAGTGCATCTATTAACAAACTCGTTGGCGGTAATGTACCTCTATCTGTTAAGCATGGGTCATGGAAAGATGGTGGTTTATCAGTCCCATCTTTAAGAGAAAAATGCGAAACGTGCAGAGTCAAGTCTCTGCTTCGGCTTATTACGCACAAAGATTGCGAGATCAGATCTCTTGCCTTCTCGGCTATCGAAGGTGAAAAGCACAAAAGGAATGTCTGCACAGAACCAAATCCCAATCTTCAATCTTTTCTAGATTGGAAAGATGATTCACTTAACAATGAACACTCAGGTACCAATTCTATTGTGCAACGGGCAAGAGTTTCTTTTAAAAATCTTGACTTAACTATTAAAGAGATCGGATGTGATGAACTCAATGATTCCGACACCGAAGACAATGATACATCTGCCACTATTTCCAATTCTCATTCAATGTTTGAACTGAAGGACTTGGTTCTTAACAAATCTATCAAATTTGACAAGAGCAAAAATTTGTCACTTTTCCTTACTTCCCGGAGGAGAGAAAGATGGAAAGAGAGAATGCACAAAAACACATTTCATCTTCACGGCTTGTATTCTTTCAGCGAAAATCCACTTTCAAACTTTTATTTAATGAGGCAATTCAACCCAGTATGCAATACATTATTCAAATTCGCTATCAAATGTAGAACAAATCTACTCGGAACCCCGGAAGTTAATGAGTTGTACAATAACCTCCCTCATGCACATTGCTCAGCGTGTCTCAATCATGGTAGATCTTCAATTCAAAGTCTCAAACATATCCTCAATGGTTGTGTCACGAAATTTAAACTATACACTGAGAGGCACAATAGACTACAATCTATTCTCTTGGATTATGTCCGGAAGTTACCAGGAGTCGAAGAAATATTCTGCGATCATACTATCCATTTTACTGACTTGCCAGATGATCTACGCTTGTTAAGACCTGACATTGTGGCATGGCATGATCAAAGGAAGAAATGTTCCATTTTGGAAATCAGTGTTCCTTATTCTCACAATCGGTGGGGGGAAGATTCTCTCAAAGCAGTTTATGAACACAAAAAGGAAAAGTATCAACGATTAGTCGAATTTCTAAGGAACAATGGTATCAATGTTCAGTTTTATACTATCGTTGTTTCCTCATTTGGAGCAGTTTTTAAAGATTCAATTGCTGATATTAACAGACTTATTCCTACTCGTTCTATTGGTAAAAATCTAATAAAGAGATTGTCTGTTAACGCTTTGTGGGGTTCGTTGAAGATTTGGAACCTTTTCTCTAAAGAACCTCTACCTGAGCATATATCATCTGATCCTGATGACGAAGATACTCGTATTGACGAGGTTCCCACCAATGACGATGATGACGATAATAACTCATTCAATGTTACATCACTTGATGATGGAGATTTTGATTCGAATGAGCTGCAATTCAATGATGATCACACTCTGAATGTTCCTAATGTTATTTCAGCTAATCCTCCTTGATTTCCATCTTGACTCATGCGTATTTCTTTGACCTCATTTTTCACTCTGTTGTTCAATTTGTTCACACTCATTCTTATTTCTTTTTATTACACTCTTATTTTGATTAACTTTTACGTTATTCTATTTCTTAATTTACTCTAATGCATTAAAGTTATTTTAATAAACAGTCAGTCCGCGAAGTCCCAAATTTTTTTTGTATTAATTTCTCACTGATCGAACACTCTTTTTTACTTCTTGCCGATCGCGGTTGTTGTATTCATCATTGATCTTATTGGTCGTGCCAAATTACACTCATGCAACTCGTTCACTTTTTCACAACAACTGCATTACCTTGACCATTTGTTTATGCACAACTCTTGTTTGATGTTATGCTCTTCTTTTATTTTTACCCTTTTATATTGATTAGCTTTCACGTTATTTTATTTCTTAATTTACTCTAATGCATTAAAGTTATTTTAATAAACAGTCAGTCCGCGAAGTCCCAAACTTTTTTTAAGGGTGTAGTCGAAGTAATGACCTCATTCAAAGTATTAGACAGATGTTGATCTCAAATCTAGCTCTTTATTCATTTTCCTCAACTTTTTTCTTGTTTTCAAATATTAAAATTTCAATGATATAAACCAATTTTAAATTCGTATTATCGTTATTCAAAATTTTTAATATAAAGAAACAAACAAAAAAACGCCTTCATTGCTTTTTATTCATTTGGCTGTAACATTTCATTTTCATTATTAACTCCAAATTTTTTGTCACTGTCATTCATATTCAATTCGGCATATCCACCTGTGATCAAGGGAAGCAAATTATCGAATCCAGTCCAGCATTGCCTTAAAAGGACCAGATCTGGAGTTTCTACTTGGCTTCCAAGAGCAAAAGTTCCATAATGGATCGGGATCACGACTTTTGCTTCTAGAATGTCAGACATATCTTTCACATCCTGCGGATTCAAGTGAACAGCCCTCATCATTTCAGGGGGATTTTGTGGTCCAATTGGCATCAAAGCGAGATCAATTGGCTTTCCAACAAAATTCCTAACTTCTTGGAAATGAGGACCTATTGCAGTATCACCAGCGAAGTAGATAGATACATCTTTATACTGAATAAGCCACGAAACCCAAAGTTTTGTTGCTGTATCTGTAAGACTACGGCGTGAAAAGTGGCGAGATGGAAAACATGTGAATGTAATATCGTCAATTGTAGTAGTTGTTCGCCAATCGAAGGGCATTGCATAAAAACGAGGATTCCAGCCATTAATCAATTCATGAACGCCAACTGGACATAGTATTTTGACATTTGGATTAAGATCTTTGAGCTTTGTAAGAGTATCATAACTAAGATGGTCGTAATGATCATGCGAATATAAAATAATTGATATTGGGGGTAAGTTTTCAACAGCAATTGGCGCTGGCGTAATTCTTTTAATAAATCCTGATACAGGTGATGCATATAAACTAAGCATCGGATCAGTAATTATGTACTTATTATTAATTCTAATTAAAACGGCAGGATGCCCAAGCCACCAAACTCTGATAATATTACTATCTCCTGGTTTAAGTTGAAAATCTGGACTATTTTTTTTAATTTCTCGAATTGGCATCGGGGCAATAACATCTGATCCCGATGTGGCAAATTTGAAAAATTGTTTTGCACCTGAAAAAGCTTTTTTTGGTTCTTGAGGAGGTGGGGGGCATGGATCTCCTTGCTCATTTACGAAATGTCCATCAGAAGTATGATGTTTATCTGAATAATTGGGCAGTTTTGTGATTACAATATCATTAGGTTTTGTCATTGTGAATATTACTTAAAATTTTACTTCATTTAAAATGGTTACTCGGCTAAATAGGTATTGAAAATATACATCACATTTTAAATACATAAAAATAACTTTATCTCATTGAGCAATAATTATTGTGAGATTTTTTATTTAAAATCAAAATAATTGTTTTTTAAAATCAAAATTAAATCATTTTAGAATAGTTTCAAAAAATTATTTGATAGATCTTTTCAATATGCCAATCTATAACATCAATCACTTTTCCAAATAGTATTTCAGCAATTAATGAATGAGATTTCATGATAAAAACCCTGCAAGATAGCCCTACATCAATTGAAAATTGAACAATTTAACATAAATACTTCAAAGAATTTGAAAATCATAAAAAGAGTTTTACAATTAAGATAGAAACAAACTTGTTCACAATCCGAAAGGTTACAAATAAATGTAATATACGACTTCAAATGATATTGTATTGATTATTCGAACTCATTCTAGTTTTCAAGAAACAATTTTTTAATATTCGTAAGTGAATTATGTCATATGCAGTTATTTTTCATAGAATAACTCATGGACTTTTATGGGAACAAATGGTGCAAACCACCTTTTTTTATACTTGAAGAGAGGCCATTAATTATCTGACAGTCAGCTTTTTCCGTTTTTAGAGTTGTCATGATCATTAATCTGGCTTATCAAACAACTATTTACAATAAAAAAATAATTACTCATTAATTGGATGTTATTTTTATTTTAGAATGTTCATATAATTAAACAAAATTAGATAAGTTTTTAAAAAGTCACTCAACTTTTTTTTTCTTATTATATAGATCCTCTTTTCTCATGAGAAAGAAATGTTGAAAGTCTGCCTTTCTTTGAGTTCCTCACTTGGAAACATCATGACTAATGGCAAATCACCGCCTACATAAGTTACAACTTGACCATTTTGCTTCGCAAAAATCATGTTATCTTTATAAAGGAAGTTTTGATTATGTCTTCCGTGGAATGGGAAAGCATAAACAGGAATCTTTTCTGGCGGATTTAACAAAGATTGTTCAGCAATATCCCAAACCAAATAGTGAATAGCTTCAGATTTAATGCAAGACTGCTCATCACCATTTCCAAAGAAAAATCTTTGACAAACATTATTTTGAATGTCTGCCTTTTGAAGATCAAGTTTTTTACCACCAGAATTCAAAAATGCTTCATTTGTAATAAGAGTGATTGCATAAGTGTCAACAGGACTTTCTGGTGCAAGTTTCAATGAAATTGTAAAACCAAAAGGTTTATCAGGAAAAGCTAATTTTTGTTCCCCATCAATTGGATGACCCAATTTAGGTGTTAATTCTTTCTCTAGCTTATCCAACAAGTTTGAAGATGTTGGCTGATCTGGATTTGAAAATGATGAAACAATGTTCGTTATTTCATTTGGCCACAATTTTTGTGTTTGCGATTTCATCCAGTCTACAGCTTTTTTTTCAACAAGAGCCCATTTTGTTTTCTCTTCTGGATACAAAATATTTAAGATGCACATTGCAACAATTGTTGATTGAATGTCACCTTTGACTGCTTTATCGTTTATTTGAAATATTATAGTCAATAAATCTACAGACTTGAAAAGATCTTTTATTTTTGATTCAAATTTGTCATTGTCACATTTTTCTTTGAGAATTTCAATGAGTTGATCAAGATATGAAGCACTCCATTTCCCATCAAAAGACTGGGATGAAATGATGCAATTCAATGATTTATCCAATTTTGGTACACTTTTTGGCATTGATAAAGATACCGAAGGATTTGAACTTGTCGAAAATGATGATGGATTTGAACTTGATGTAAATTTTGATGGATTTGAACTTGATGTAAATGTTGATGGATTTGAACCTGTTGAATATGAAGATATAGGTTGATTTGATGGTGATGAATATGGTGTATAATATTCATGCAATTCACCAATGTTTGATGTTATTACTTTCTGATTAATTTTTCCTTTAATTTCGATATCACTGATTGATAATTTGTCAGCCTTATTTTTTTTGATGGTGAAATGCAACATATCACCTTCATGAATTGCAACACCTTTGTTGACATTGATCTTATACATCTCTTTCTTATCTTTTCCAAGAATACTAATTGAAATATCTTTCATTTCAGGATTAACAGAATCAGAAAGCATCTTCATTACTTTGTTTGAGATATCTCTATTGTCTGAAACAAAATCACACGTTCCATGTGAATATTGTGCAAGTCCTTCAACCAAATCACGATCTACACTATTTCCAATACCAATAGAACTAATATGGCTGTCTTGATTATGTTGTTGAACAAGTTGAAAAACTGCATCACTATCTTGAATTTCGCCATCTGTTAAAGTAAATATTTGGACAACTTTGCCGTTTTGACTGGATTTTTGGCTTTGATGATAGGCTTCAATTAGAGGCTGATAAAGTTGAGTATCACCTAAATCTGCTTTCATATTTTTGGCAGCATTGTCTGCATAATTAAGATTTTGTTCATTGTAATCAACAAGCTCACCGGTATTAAAAATGCATTCATATGTTCCACCAAAACGAATAATGTTGAATTTACAACCTAGTGGCAATGAATGGAGAAAGAACGAAAGACATTCTTGAACATTTTTAATCGGAGCTCCTGCCATTGACCCACTACAATCTGTAATAAAAATAAAATCGTTTTTTGGCGCTTTTTCTAAGAAATGCGGAAGAATTGAAATAATAAAATATTCATCATTCATTCCACTTTGAACAACATTGGGTATGCTATTTTCAAGTTCTGTTAAAAGAATGATTGGAATTGAAGGCTTTTGATTGATTTTGAGAACATGATTTTTAAATGTATAATCAAAATCTTTTGATTCATCATTGCAATCAATTAAAACATTTGAAATTTTCATGCTTTCATCATATTCAATCTCAAAAGAGAAATTGTCTGCTGCATTTGGATCAAGTATTTGATTAGAAACAGGAATAATTGTTTGATATGTTTTTAAATCTGTATTTGTTGAAATTATTTCCATATTAATAGTAATATCGCAAACAGATCCTTTTGCCAATTGGCCAACATTTAACTTGAAATATTGATAACCTAGTGAAATAACATTTCGGTCGGTTGCTGCAATTTGTTTTTGCTTTTCTTCTTCGATTTCTTTAATATTTAAGGAAACTTCTTTCCCATCTATTAAACATTTAACGCCACCGATCATTTGCAAGTTTTGTTTTGGTAAAAGTAAAATGCATTCATTATTTGTGAAATATTTGTCATTCTTATAAATTGGGTGAATATCTAGAAATAAAACACTATTATTCATCTTGCCTTTATATTCTATTTTGATTGGAGTAAGTTCGAAAGATTCATTATTGATGAAAAGTGAATAAATATTTTGTCTAAAATTTGCTTTTTTACTTGCTTTATGAGAGTTTCTCATCCTAAAAATGAAGAAAAATAAAATCAATAAAAATAAGATAATAATAAAAAACATTTTATCTTAGATTTTGGATTGGAAATAATAGTTTTTTTAAATGTATAATTCTTTATATTTAATTAAAAATTGTTTTTACATTTTTTTAAAGTTTGTTACGATTTATTTTCTAAGATATACCTTTTTTTATGATTGAAAAATAATCTCTTAGCTAAGAGATTGAATTTTTTCATTTCACTGCTTTTTTTGAATACATAAAAGAATATAAACTCAGAAAAAAATTGATAGAAAAATAAAAAAAATTGATTTTAAATCTCACTCCTTGATGAGTTTTGGAAGTCCAACTTTTGATATGTTTTATTTAATACTAGAATTTATCTCGGTTTTTTTCAAACAAAACTTTGATAATTAAAATGAGGTGAAATGAGAAAATTTTATCTGAAAATTTCAATTAGTCAGTCTATATTGAATAAATTATTTGAACATGCCATTTTCCAAAACTTAACAAATTTTTTCTTTTTTATTTTTTTGTGTGTGTTCATTGAAATATTTTCAATTGAATTGTATTGATTATAAATATGAACTAAAATGAAAATATATATAAAGGTAACCCCTGGCTTGGCTTTAACTCTTGATGTAAAACAAACCGATAAAATCAATGACATCAAAAAACAAATTCAAAATAAAATTGGTATCTCAAAAGATCAGCAATGTCTTATATTCCATAATCGAATAGTCAAAAATTGGCATACTCTTCAGGATTATCCAGTTGAAAATAATTCAACATTTCAATTAATTATAATGGATTCCGTTACTTCAGATGTTCCCAAGGAAGAGCCAGAATCAGGTATTATTTGCAAGTCATGTGGCAAATCAATTCCTGAAAATCAAGAAATATTATATTCAGGATACAATTATCACAAAAAATGCATTAAATGCCAAATTTGTAATAAAAGTTTTGATGAAAATAATGATTTAAATGAATTTATTTCGGTAACCCCAGGAATGTTCTTTTGCCATCAACACTATACAGACTACTTGAAAAATCAACAATTACCTCAAAATGTTATTGATTCATATCATGAATTAAATCTCAAAAATTTCGTCAATGAATTATTTGAACCTCAAACATTCAAAAATGTCGAAAATGGGTACCAGAAAAATGATCTTTTCAACGATACAAATCTTTCGAATGATTCATATCAAATAGATAAGCCATATGAAGATTTCATTCCAACTGCAGAATTTCACTTTGATATATCAATAGATAAAGTCGATTTTGATCAGTTAAGACAATTATTAGGTGACGACGAAGCCATTATTGGTATCAAATCAGGTTCTCTTATTCTAAAAATTGCTTTGGTAAAGAAATTTGGAGCGGCAATAATAAATATGAAAGATAAAATAAAAGAAACTGTTGCTAATATGGTTGAAAAAGTTAAAGAAAGATTCAATTCCTCAATTGGCAAAGCTGTTGTTGGTAATCTTATTGATTCAGCAAAAATCACTGTCCCTGATACACAAAAAATCCAGGAATTGTACCATAAGAAATCAATGAATATCCTTCAAAATTCTTACGAATTGAACGATATCGAAATTGATAATATAATTGATCAAGTAATTGATAAAGCTAAAAAAGAGGATGTAAAGAAGAATTGGAAATACATTATTTCTCAACAAGATATTTTTAATGAAGCTGAAAAACATGTTCGAAATGATATTAGTAATAATAAATTTGAAATGATCATTATTGGAGAAACCATAATAGCCAATAAATATAATGAAGAATACGAACATATTAAAAAAAGAATCCAAAAATGCGGCCAGGTCGAAGAAATTTTCTTATATCATGGAACAAAAATAGCAAATCAACAAAATATTGTAAAAACTCATTTTTACATGCCAGGAAAAGATGCCATGACACATACTTTAGATGAAGGATATTTTGGCAAAGGTATATATGCTACTGAAAATTTATTTTATGCTTGTCTCTATGGAAATGGCTATCAGGTTCTCCAACCAAACCAAAAAACCAACGTTTTTCTCTGCAGATCAATTTTTAACCTAAATAAAGTAACTGAAATGAACCAGCTTCATATGGGAGAGGCAATCAGTCCAGATATCGTTAACAATTTTGGAATAAATCACGCATACGTTGGAAATACGACTGGATTTCATCCAATATCTCCATCCGATTTTGATAAAAATGACATTGCAGCTGAAGAATTTGTGTTCCCAAATAAATATCAAATTATCCCAATATGTTCCTTTATGGTAATGAGGACAGATCATCTTATTCTTTGGAAAGATGACAATATTAATAACGAAGAAAATTCCGAATACATGAAAGAATTAACTAAGAAAATAGAAGTTAATGTTTATGGAAGAAAAACTTGGGAAGAAGCGGTTGAAGTTCTCAAATTGAAAAAGCACAATAGAATTAAACTCATCACAAACGGTGGAGCTGGTTTAACTGGGAAAAAATTAATTGAAGAGGCCAGAAAAATAATCGGAAGTAATTTTGTTTGCCTTGTTTTCGCTAATTCAGCCGAACATTTGGACTGGGTGCTAAAAATGGAAAATGTTTTGTTCACAAACGATCCGGAGACATTCAGAAAATTCGCCTCTTTAGGCATGACTGAAAAAGAAGTTCTTGATTATATTGATTTCATTGAAAAATCAAAAAATATTAAGTTCAACATTAATCAGAAAGAACTTTTGAATTTCCCACTTGCAAACAAAGTTTGATTTCATCTTTCTTTTTTTTTAAATAATATACTATAGTGCGATTATGATTTTAATGATTTCTTTTTTATATAAAAAATATAAACAAAAAAATCAAAAATTTAATATAAGTGATTTGAAATAATCTAGCTCAAATATTTCGAATATCAAATTTTTTGATATCAATCTGGCTGTTGATTGTAATGATTGAATCTGGATGAATTGAAACAATTGCTGTAAAATATTGTTGATTCCTCGTCTTATTTCATCTAGATGAAGTGATCAATATTTTTTTTTTTTGAATCAGTACTTTTGCAAAAGTAAAAGTGCAAATTTCAGTTTCTCTACCATGACCTATGCTTATTTTAACAAGTTGTCTTGCAGACGACATAAAAATAAATAAAAATAGATGCAATTTTTTTTTTTTTAAAAGTCTTTTTTGATTTTATTTTGGAAGTTTTCAATTTCGAGGAGAGCATCTTCATATTTTGTATCTAGAGGAATTTTTGTCAAGAAATGACAAATAGATTCCCTTAATAAAGTGTCATGTAAAAGAGACACGTTGTCAGGGCTGCATAACGAAAACAAGTGGAGGTCATTTTTGGTTTCATTAACTTTTGAATAAGAGATGAAAGACCAAAGTGCTCCATTAGCTTTTCCATGGTCGCCTTTCTTTTGCAGAACTGTGTGAAAGTTTCGCAAATCAACATCAAGAACAGGACGTTTGAATCTAATTGGCCCGATTGAGGAAACTTGAGGGACAATTTGGCTTGGAAAAGGCGTCATGAAAATTTTCAATTTATAGACGTCATCAAAAATAGAATTAACATCTTGTTTTTTGATAGATGATCTTATTTTCATGATGATATCTTTAACAGTGTCTCCTTCTTGAGGTATTGCGCCTGCAAGAGGTGCTGCAAGGCATTGACCAAATTTCCAATTAATGCGAGATTTGTCATACATGAACCTTCTTGCATCCAAAATGTAAGATATGACTAAAGGATTGTAATCTTTTGGATTATGGTTGTTTAGGGCTGACATTGCGAATGCAAGTGCTGCAAATTGTGATTCAGATAATGCACTCAATTTTTTAGTTTTTTTGTCATAACAGCAGAGATCGTGGGAGTGGATTTCATAATCCGATTCAACTTTTTTGGTGCCAATTGGTGCAAGATATGGACTATCAAAATTATTTTATATGTTGTAATAGGAAGATTGGATTTGGGTTTGGGATTATTGGAATAATAACGAATTGAATCATTGATTTCTTGTTGGAATGCTTCTTGCATTGTATAGGGCGGTTCTGAATTTTCTGGTTGATTTGTCATGTCATCAAGAACATATTGGCAAGCATCAACACAAAAGCCTCCATCTGAAATGACATGGCTTGTATGTATAACTAGGATTCTGTCATTTGCTGCAATATTTGCCAAACCTTCTGAAATTGGAGTGAAAATGTTTTCTTCAGCCCATTTACTAGCCATCTTGCAATCTTGTATCCAATTCGGCAATTTATGGACAGTGTTCATTTCTCGCTTAAAATATGAATCATTTACGACTTTAAGCCTGAGACCTGAAAATAATTTTATGAAATTTTCTGTTGCTTTTTCAACATACTTTTTCTCTGTAAATTTCATACTAAAGAATATATCATTTTGAGCAATCGGGTTGAAAAAAGCTTTCTCAAGTTGATCAAGCGGCCTGATCATTTAAAAATATGATTAGAAACGAACGACTATTCAAATTTCTGAAGAGCATATTGAAAAAATACGATTTATTTTTTTCAATTGGTTTTTATAAATAATTAATGAACGACTTTTCAATTCAATATACAATTTTATAAATAATAAATGAAAGTTTAATATTTTATATCAAATATTGGCCAAAAAAATTAGATGTATTAAAATAATGACCAAATAAGAGGTGCGGACACCTACTTTACATTTTTAACGTTTATAAAAATATGTATAGTATGAGGGAAAACCCCCCTACCAAAAGGAAAACCCCCCTACCATTTTTTTCACCTAACTTTGACCTATGAGGCTGTCAAAAAGTATTTTTAAAATTTTATTTTTTGATTTTTTTAAATTTTTTTATAGTAAAAAAGTGCAACCAAAATTGAATAAAATATAATTATCTTTAAAAAGAAGAAATATTTTTTTTATATTATAATATATATTACTTAATTAGATTTTTTTATAATTATTATTAAAATATTATAAAGTATATCCCTTTCTATAACAAAATGGTAGGGGGGTTTTTCCTTTGGTAGGTAGGTTTTTCTTTAGACTATATATCTTTTTATGTATTAATAATTACTAAATAACATTTTAATATTATATTCTAGTGCATTTATTTTATATATTTATTATTTAAATGTTTTAAAATATCAATTATATAAGTTATAATAACACAAACAAGTATCCTATGAAAATAACCCAATCCAGCCACCTGATGGATGGATTGAAATTATAATGATTAATTATTGTATATATTGGAAATTAATGATTGATTATGCATTTTGTTATTTTATAAATATTTCATATTTTGTTAAAAAGTTCATTTTAATGAATTTATACATATTTTTTTGAAATATCTAAATAAATAAAGAATTTATTTGGATTATAATTACATTTATATATTTTACATTTAATTTAATAAAGATATGCTAAATTTAGTTTAATTTAATTCAGGGGGCTGAGCTGCAAAAACCAATTTTAAAATCATAAACATTAATAACGATTTTTTTTCAATAAGTAATTTTTATTAAAATATTAAGCAAATATCTTTTTATATTTATATGTATATCATAGATTATATAACTTTTAATAATATTATATATACTATAAAAATATTTAAAATAAATATAAACAATTAATAAACTTTATATAACTGTATATTCTAAATATTGAACAATTATAAATTCAAATCGTTTCGCATAAAATGTTAATTTGAGAGAAATGAAATAAATAATTTTCTTTATATATTTTGAAGTTTAATTAGAATTTAAATCAAAAGTAGAAAGTTTTTTTTCATTATTTTTTTTTTCATAAATTTTGAATAAAAAAATCTCCTAGAATAAAATTGAGAATATAGTAAATAATAATTGAGAGTCGTTACATTTAAATTCATATCTTAATATGTAATTTATTATTTTATTATATTATAACTATTATATGATATATATAAAATATATAACAATTATATATTAATAATATTATTTTAAAATACTTTTTTTTTATTAAATTTGGCCCATTTTCATTTTCTCAATTTTTTTTTGGGCCAATTTAAGTGGAAACTATATCATACATTAATAATTGAATAATAACAAACGAGACACTTTTTTTTAAATAGTATAAAAATGATTTTTATCATGTTTTTATTACTTTTTTTCTTCTAAATAATAGATTTTTCTATCAATTGCATAATTTCTATAGTTTACATATTTTTATATTTTTTTCAGTGGTTTATATTTTTCTACCTCAGAAAAAAAATCATATGTCACCACAAGTCGGCCCCGTGGACGAAAATAAAAAAAAATTATATCATTATAATGCTCATAAAAAATAATTAATATATACGAATTTTGGTGCGAATCTAAATCACTTCACCCTGTCCGCACCTCTACCAAATATATTCTTAAAAAAAAAAAAAAACGCTGTTTTTTTTAACATATAACTCATTAAATATTATGGATTTTATTTATTTTTTAAAACGTTTTGACGTATTATTAGTTATAATTTATATTATCAATGAAAAAAATATTTCTAAAAGAAGATAACTATTTTTAAATGCCTAAAAAATTGATAGAATAATCTTGAAAAAGCATGATATAATTAATATTTATGAAATATTCAGAAGGGCATAATAAAATGACATATATTATAAAATAAAAATATATTAATATTTAAATTTCAAAATAAAAAAGAAGTTAAATGATTTATAATAGATTTAATTCATTATATTATGATCAAAAAACACTTTATTTTAAAAAAATATACTGTTAGGAATTTGGATTTAAAAAGAAATAAAAACATTAGAACCAATTTGCTTAAAAGACAATAATAACCATAATTAAATTCTGAATTTTTCATGAAAATAACTCATTTAAAAATCACATTTTTCTTTTATTTGAGAAATTTTTGAGTGTTTGATAAAACAAGCACTCAGAAAAAAATCTTGACATTTATTTGTTTATTAAAAAGTAATTGTTCTTCTTTCATCAGAAAAAGTTTTTTTCCAAATCTGGCCTATTTTCCAACATCATCATTTTGCATTTTGAAATACTTTGTCTAAAGTTGTTAATCATCGAGTTGAATTAATGACGGTTAAAAATTTTCATGATCGAAGCATTTACTCATTTTAAACAGATACTAGGTTGATTATTTGGTACATCTACTGCTATTTTATATAAATATAAAGTTTATCCGCTAATTGGAAAGTGATGTGAAATGAATAAAATTTGACACCAGAATTTTCTAATCTTATTTCAAAAGCTGAATCGATAACTAACATTGCCGATTTTTTTTGTCAGTCACTTTTTATAAAATTCACCTACCATAAGGTGAAAAAAACATTTCACTTTACAAGTATTGGACAAACTTAAAATCTGATTATTATAGAGATTAGTGCTTACGAATTTGAGATGTTTGGTCAATCAAAATAGAAATAGTAAAAAATATATGAAGTGAGAGAGCTTTAATATATAACGATATTTGATCTTAAATTTTCATTCAAAATATTTTTTTTCTGGAAACTCATATAAAAAGTTATCAAAAATTGTATAAATAGATTACAAATATCTTGTTAAAAAAAAGTAATTTATTAAAGAAAAATCACAAAATAAGCATAATATTTTTTGTACTAAACAGAATATGTTTTATTTTAGTTCCAAATATGCTGTAATTTTTTTTTTTTTTGCAAATATGTGGGTTATCTTTATATAGATAGATAGATTATTGTATTAAATTAACAAATGACCTAAAATCTTCATGGTAGGGTTGTTTACCGATCCAAAAAATATCGGATATATAAATGTCAATATCATAAAATCGAAAAATGCTTTATTCGAAAAAATAAAAATAATTTAACCCAAAATTAGAAAGGAAAATGTAAATGTGCATATATTGCATTTTCAACTAACGTATTTTTATAAGCATTACATATATATAAAAAGCATGGCTTAGACTTGTTTTTTTTTTAAAGAAAAAGTTTGTCTTAAAACTTTACAGAAAAAGTTTCAATTTTTTTTCAAAAAGTTCAAAAAAATGTCAAATTTTCAAATATGTCATTTTTTACAAATAACATTTATGTTCAAATTTTTTTAATTTTTGTTCCGAATTTCGATTATCATTTTGCCCATAATGTCTGGCAACTCAAATTTAAAGAATTATTCAAAGAATACCAGCATAATAAATTAAAAATTATCTCATTATAAACTTTGTTTTTTAATTTTCGCGTGTAAACTTACGGTTTCTAAGAATATATTTCAAATATTGAATAATTTATTTTTTACACGCGAAAATTAAAAAACAAAGTTTAGTTTAACTTTTAAGAAAATATGTTATATAGTAGTGAGTTTCTGAATGATCAGCCAAAATTGCTTTAGAAAGCTTCAATTAATTTACCATATTATCAAAGTCCAATTGAAGATAAAATAAATTATATCTCTTTTAAAAATCAAAATTTAAAAAATGGTCTCTTTACAGGATCTTAACTGTTTTCAAAATGATATTTTTTTGTACGCATGCAAAAAAATAAATATCATCGATCGAACTGGATATGGGAGCAAATGAAGCATAATAAAAAGTCATACAAGCCAATGATAAATTTGAAAGAAAAATAGGCATAAATTGAATTTAGAAAAATTTTCAAATTTCATTGAATTGAAAATTTTCGTCAAAGTTTGTTTTTCTGAGGTTTATGCAATTTTTTTGAGAGAGTTGCTAAAGCTATTCAAATCTTCATTTTTAAAAATGTCTCAGACAAAAACGCAAGAAAAACAAGAAACACAAGAAACTAATAAAGCAGAAAGTAATCAAAATGAAGAGGAAGATTACGAGTATGAATATAATTACGATGAAACAGATAAAAAAACAGAATATGACGATTATGAAATTGAATACAGATATAAAGATAAATGTTTGGAGAAAAAATATCGAACTATGGTTGGATGCTGGTGGAAATAAACGAAATAAAAAATATCAAATATTTTTACACTTGAGATTGCATTTTTGATTGAATAAAAATTTTCTATTTTCATTCGGTCACTTTTTGAATGTATTTTTTTGAATTAAAATATTAATCATAAACAACTTTTTAATAAAAAATATTCAAAAAGTGCCCATGGAAATAAAAATTTCTAATCAACTTTTTGAGCTTTCACAAAAAAATTGATCATTCTCAACTGATTTGTAACCAGAGACCTGATCAAGAGAAAATTTAATATATCATGCATTAGATAATATATTTATATATTTATAAAAAATACTTGGAATATTAATCAATGAATAATTCTTTCTGAAATTAGTTTTGAAGATCTGTGGGAGTGAATTATTACGAAATTTTGCATCATGTGAAATAATACCAAATAATCTATTTATATATATTCAATAGGTAAAAAATAAAAGAATTTCAGCAGATAACAAAGTTCTTGTAAAATTAGTCCAGATTATCAATGGCATGGAATACTTGTTCTCATTTGATTTTTTGAATTTTTGATCAAAGATAATTCTTTTCAAAAATTATTATTTCAAGGATTTATCAGCGGAAAAGTATTGTATAGGATATGTTAATAATATTTATTGATATTAAAATGAATTTCATGACAGTTTTTTTTTAAAGAGATAATTTGCTATTTCATGATTAAAAAAGAATTTCATATTTATGTTTAGCCAATTGATATTGTCGTATGATATAAAACAAAATAAACTTATAATGAAATGATTTCGATGACTGCTTAATGTAGAAAAACCCTAAAATATAAATAATAAACGGCTTTTAACGTACGAAATTTTACAATTTTTTGGGAAATTTTCACTTTTTTGGACCAACTTTATATATAAAACTAAATGACAAATAATGAATCAATGTATTTCAATCATTTATAAGTGTAAAATAAAATTTTATTTTTTTGCCGTATAAAATACTTTTGCCGTATAAAATTGAATTGAGAAGAAGCCATTGAAAATAGGTTTTATTGATTGAATAATAATTTCTCCAAATTTATAATATAAATGTTGTTATTAAATGTTTTTTTTTACTGATAAGTTTGTTTATCAGAGAGTTATTAATTTGAATTGAAACTAAAAAATTTTTTCAGTTCATTTTTTTTAAATGATTCTGTTTTGCTTATTGCCTCTGATCATATTTTCATTAAGTTATGGCAGAGAAGTTTCAGTGGTTTTGGATGATCCAGCCAAAAGCCCTGAAGTTTTTACAGTTGAAAAAGGTTATGGACTTGCTATGGATGAGTGGCCTGATGCTATTGTAAGCATTTCATATGGGGATGTAACAAAACGATTAACATATCGAGACCTATATTTTTTATTCATATTTGATCAAGCAACAACAGTCAGCATAACATATTATCACCGTGTTTTGTTCCATATATTTAAAATTCCTACTTCAAAAATATCATCAATGAGGCCTGAATTGCATTTTTCAACCTACTATCCAGCTAGAGTACATAGTACAACAGAGCCAACCAAAATTGATTATTATGCCACAGCATTTGGAGAATATAATGTCACTGCAACTTTTCTAACAACAAACACTATAACAGTTTCTTATACTGAAGGTGGAATATCAAAAACAAAAGAATATAAAACTGGAGATGATATGAAGTTTAAATCGACAAATCCAATTGAAAAAACTTTTAGTGTTACAGGAAATGGTCAATTTCATTTACAAGGTATTACAATCTATGTTTTGACAGAATTTGAACCAACAATAAAAGGTGAAATTACAGTTAGTTTGCCATTTACAACTCAAGAAAAGAACAGAGCTTATCGTGATAAGATTCGAAATCCAAGTGATCACTATTCAAACATAAAAGATATTATACCAAACCAAATTCCATCTCTCAAATTAAACTTATCTCCACTAGAAAATGAAGGATACTCTTTTAAATATTGTCTCACTGAGAATTGTACTGATTATACCAGAATAAATGATGTTTTATCACTTGAATTTGCAATAGCATATGATGTTAATATGCTTGTCAGTTCTCCACAATATCCACAGTGCAAAGATGCTAAAATGAAAGCATATTTACACTTTTCAAATAGTGATAGTCCACAGGATTTAGAAAAAGAAAGTTTGCCAAAGGAATGTTTGCCACCAAAAGCTGAATTAAAAGTAATTAATAATATTTCTTATTATGCGACTGTAAGTGTAAATGTTTCATTTGGTTCTTATCAAAGCTTCACTAGAGGTCAAATTTTTACAAAAGCCGAAGATACTGATTTTACATGCCTAATTAAAGTGAGTGTTCCTGATTATTGCAATTTAGAACATTATAAAACAATAAATGTTAAAGTTGGTGATTCAATTGAAATAATTGTTGATGATGATGATGTTCCTCCGATGTGTAGAAAGTCAAATATAAAAACAATGTGTTATTGTGAAGAAGACAACTATGAAAAATGTGCAGAAGGAGTTGAAGGACGAGTTTTTGTTAATTATAAAAATAATAATTTTTATAATAAAGTTGATGATCCAGGAGAAAATGTCAGTATTCGAGTATTTAGGAATCTGACAATTGATTCCACTTGGATTAACAATAAGCATAATATAACAGTGTCACCCGATCATATTCTTACAATAGAACGCATAGAAACTATTAACCAAACAGATGATATGCAATTAATTGTTGATAACTTGATAGTTGACTTAGAAAGAATAAATAATGTTAGATTAAAATCTTATCAATTGACAATAATTCCACCTACAAATGTCACATTTGTTCCTATTATCATTGAAATAAACAATTTAGTTCTTAGAGTTCCTGAAGAATGCATTCCAAATTCTCTATTTTCTCCACTTAAATTTATTGGATATGGAATTATTAAAGTTCATGATTATCCAATTGATAAAATGGAGTTTGGTGATGAAATAACAGTAGTCGAAGGTATTTATGTAATCTGTAATCCCAAAGCTGGTGATTCAATTTGTCCAACAAAAGAATTTAAAGACTATAAAATTTTAAAGCAAAATGCCACATTATCATTATCTGAAATTGCACCTGGTAAAATGGTGTTTATATTTTATGAAACTCTTAATGAAATAATTAACATCAATATCAAGCAATTGAATAATCAATCTTTTTCATTTGAATCAAATCCAACCCAATCTAAGATTCTGTCAGATGATAATTTCAAAATTCGCATTTTATCAACAGAACAATTGATCCATAATCATTCAACATTAAGTGTTGGTGATGATCAAGTTAGATTTTCAATTTATGATACTAAAAATTATAACAAATTTATCTTTTCATATGATAATGTATTAACGCTTAAACAAGGAGATTCAATTAATACGAATTCGAATCCTATATTACTTGAACCAACAAAAGATAAATCAGTTATTTATTTTGATGATTCATTTACATCGATTACACAAGAATTTTCAGTTAGATCACCAAACAATAAAATAAATATTTACTTAGGTGACAAAGAGTTTAGTAAATATGATATCGGATACTTTTTTAGGTGCAATGAATCATCATGTAGTCAAGATGATATTCATTTATTTGAAGGGAAACCACCAGATTCTATTGATGATGTCCCATCAGATGATTCGGGTGGAAAGAATAATAATAAGAATGGAGGTGGAGTAGGGCCTGGTGCCATTGCTGGCATCGTCGTTGCCGTAATTGTTATAATTGCTGCTGTTGTTGTTGGAGTTGTTTTTTACTTAAAAAAGAAGAAAGAAAAAGAAGAAAAAAGCGAAAAAGAAGCAGAGGAAATATGAAAACAATTTTTTCTGACTAATAAAAATTTTAACAATATTTTAAACTGTTTTTTTTCATAATCATATCATTCAATGAAATTCAAAATCATATCTTTGGATGAAATTTTAATATAATATATATTATTATATTTGGTAGTTAGATAAGGATATATAGAAATTGTTAAGCTTTTGTTAGGTAATGAAAAGATTAATATTAATATATTATATAAATCAGAAAAACATGGAATAAATCAAAAGAAGAAAGAAAGAATTGAATTGTCTCCATTACTATTCGCAATTGACCATAACCAAAATGGGATTATTCAATTATTTCTTTCAAATGAATTTATCAAAATATCAGACAAAATTGATATAAATGGCAGATCAGTTAAAACAAGATATGGCAATGAAATCGAAATTTTTAAGCAAACAGCACTATACATGTCTATTGATAAACAAAACATTAATGCAATCAAGTCATTGTTAGCCTGGCTAGAAATTAATGTCAATGAAAAATCATTCCATATCTCAGGCCATAATCAAATGGAAGAGAAGACAGCATTGCATCTTGCAGTTGAAATAGGAAATCCTGAAATTATAAAACTTTTGCTTGATAAGAAAGATATTGACATTAATATTGAAGATAGTCATGGTAAAAAGCCAATAGATTATTCTGAAAATCATGAAATTAAGCAATTATAGTTGGTGGACATAATTATGTTTTTGGGACATAATCATGTTTGCTCAACTTTTTGAATGGTACACAAAAATAAAACACATTTTTCTCAATACTTTTTAAAGATAACTTGATAATATTATATACTTTATTAATGTATTTTATGTACATCATTATTTAATTAAATGAGCTATTATATTTGTGATTTAAATGAAATTTTGCCATTAATGTAAAAAAAAGTCAAAATGCTTATTTTATTCTCAATAATTGAAACTTGGGATTTAATAATAATATCATTAATTCATAATCAGTAATGATATAATTTTGTCAGATAATTGATATCTAAAAACTTTCATATAAGAAAATTTTGATGCACAAAATAAAGTTAAAAATCATATCACTTTTTTGTTTTTTTCCAATAAAAAATAAAAACTTTTAAATTTTTATTTAAATATTTGATATAATGCATATAGTATAGCGATATTGAAAGAATAAAATTGGCGGTTCTACTCAAGATCTATTACCTTAATGAAAAAGAGTAACTTCTGAAATAACTTAAAAAGACTTTCAATTTTAGACATTGAGAAATTATTTTCATTATTTTAATAGTTTTTCTATACTTACCTAATATTTATTGATTAATTGCTATTTTTAATGCTATTATAATAGAAAAAATAAAAAAGTGAAATTTGTATATTTCTTAGAAAAACCTGAAATCTTGATGGGCAACAATGATTTTTTGAGGATTAATAATATATTTCATTGTATGTGTTATCAAATAATGTAATTCTGAAATCATATCAATTATGCATGAGTGATTTATGAATGATTTTGAATGAAAAGAAGAAAAATGAAATTTTTCCAAGATTGATTCTTTTTCAACCATATTATTATATTTAATATATTATATGCATCATATAGATGATTAATACTGCATCTAATTTGAAATAAAATAAACTCATTTTTCAAAATTAGTAATTTTGTATGAATGATTTTTGTCATATTTTGAAAACACTTTTTCTTTTTATATAATTATTATTTCAATAAATTTTTTCCTAAAATATAATATATACATTATATTCTAAAATAATAACTATGTTAGAGCAAATTAAAACAACCTTTTTTTTACGGTAAAAGCATGAAATGTGATATGAAATGAGTTTTTTGAGTAGTGAAATGAAAATGAAACCATTTTTTCTAATTATCTATTTTATTTCAATAAATAATAATGATACATTTTAATTATAGATGAAAAGTAAATTATAATTTTTTTCAAATAATAAAAAAATATTCAGAAATTAAAAATTCGATATCATATTTATGATCAAATTTAGTTTGATAAATGTGAATGAAAATCGGGGAATAAAATGTATCCAATATGATATTAATTGTTCTACAATTGTTTTTTTAAAAGTCCAATTTGAATATATAGAAATGATGTGAAAACATAATTATGTCTCCAAAACAGAATTATGTCCACCAACTATACTTTCAAAATGATTTTCTATTCATTTTTAAAATAGTAATTAATAAAATTAATTAATTCTTCTTTATATTATTATGAATAATAGTAGTAAATTAACAAATGACCTAAAATCTTCATGGCAGGGTTGTTTACCGATCCAAAAAATAAAGGATATAAAAAATGTCAATATTTTAAAATCGAAAAATGCTTTATTAGAAAAAATAATATTATTTTAACCCAAAATTAGAAAGGAAAATGCAAATGTGCATATATTGCATTTTCAACTAACGTATGGCTTAGTCTTGTTATTTTAAAGAAAAAGTTTCAAAATAATTTTTTTCAAAAAGTTTAAATCATTTCATTTTTGTAATGTCTACTTATAGTGAACAAGCACAACAACAATGGGCAGAAATAGACCGAAAAGATAAGGAAGATCTCAATTATTGGGGAAGTCGTGAATGGCGTAACGAATATAGAAACCAAACAGGTAATAAATATAGTATCAAATGATTATACACATGATAAGGATTTAAAAAAATCACCAAATTGAAAAAAAAAAAAAAAAAAAAAAAAAAAAAAAGAGCTTGCATACCCTTAAAATGTATTACAGGAATTATTAATTTATTATTTATTAAGACAGTTTACAAATAATTATAATAATAAATATATCACTTATCTTTTCTCAATAAAAAAGAAAGAAAGAAAATTATTAAGAAATATCTAACGGAACAAAAGAAACCGTTCCAGCAACCGTCACAACCGACAACAACAACTTCTCTTCATTATAAAAGACGTCAGCCACTCTAAACATGCCAATATTAAATATCGGCCCTTGAACCTCGCCTTCGAACAAGTTCATCACGAAGAGCTGGCCAGACTCGACGGTGAAGATCAAGAAATCGTCACCTTTGAAAGTCTTTACCAGTTTCAGGAAGCACGCTTTTTCATCGATGAAGACTTCTCTCAAGAAATCGCCATTCAATGTGAAGATGAGGAACTTCCTCTTTCGGTTAGATTCGACGTAGACAACAACGAATCCCCACTCGTCGCTAATGAATGCCTTCTTCGCGTTCTTCATTGAGGGAATGACGCAGGAGACGCAACCACAGACAACATCGCATATCAGAATCGAGTCACGAGCCAAGCACGCAACAGACTTCTTCCTTTCATTGAAAGAGACAAATTTGAATGACTCTTCAAACGTCTCAATTTTGTTCACCAATCTTTTGTTGTAGAAAACTTCAAGAATCGAACTCGACTGAACTGACACGACAACCCAGAGTCCGCTGCAGCACACGAACGACGCCTTGTTCGTCCCAAGTAAGGTAACGGACGATGAAGCAGAGGTGAAATTAGGCGAAATAATTAACCTAAATTCGTCACTAGACGAATTTCCAGTCAGACTCGAATTTGAATTGTTTACACTATTGCCTTGTGACTCTTCTAGGTTCATGCGAAGAGTGTCGGGCATCGACGAGATGTGCGGAATCGGTGGCGGTTTCATTTGATTAAATTGGTCGTCAAATTCGATGATGTAAACAATTCCATCAACTAAAACCGCCCAAAAACCGCCACTAATTGAAGGAATGACTTGAACAGCAGCATTC
The DNA here is from genome assembly GCA_039105265.1 of Tritrichomonas musculus. NCBI lineage: Eukaryota > Parabasalia > Tritrichomonadida > Tritrichomonadidae > Tritrichomonas > Tritrichomonas musculus. The sequence goes on from JAPFFF010000012.1 coordinate 829,734, forward strand.
GAAATGTCAATCAAATCGTCCTTGGCATTCGTGCTTCCGTTGTTTCTGAGCTTCTTGTTCAGGTTGCTGTTGTAATTTGAGAGGAATTCTGATCGTTGGAACTGGAGAGAGCCGGGGCCAATGAAGCACGACGCTGCCGCGTTGTAGATGGACGATACGTTGTTAAAGATTGGGCAACGAACGTTTTTCTTGGTTCGTTTGAAAGAGATACTTTTTGGCTCCTCAAAATTTTTGTTGTTTCTGACATTTTTCTGGCGGTTTTTTGACGGTTTCAGTTTTTGGTGCTTGTTGCTCTCTTTCAAATGGGACGATAGAGAAAGATCACTCTTTATCTGCTTCGAATGAAGAATGCCAGGCAAGAAACCCCTTCCGTATTTGGCCTTTGCTTTCTCGTCGAAGTCGCCGATGATGTCATCCGCCGCTTTATTGTGGATGGTGAATTTATAGGTCAAAACGGCGCCGTTTTGAGTGTTACTCTTTTTGTTGTTGCGATCATCAAAGGCGCTTTTCTTCTTCGCTATTTGGAGAGGCAAACTCTGGATGTACGACGAAGGACCGCCATACTGATATGCGTTCATGGCATCGTTTGAAACGTAGTCATCAATCGCATAGGTTTGGCTCGCTTGCGATGACGACTGGGAGTCTTGTTGGGCTTGTGAGGAAGAGTTGAGTGCGTTGAGCGATGCATTCGAAGATGACGCTGAAGTTCTAATGCTCGTGTTGATGTTGAGAGTGAAAAGCTCAAGAGTCATTGAGGACGTGAAGCAGGCAGCAGCGATGCTTTGGACATTCGTCTCGAGAGTGATTGGAAATTGGATCTCGTTCATCGGCGCAAAGAACTGGCGGTGCGGATGGAAGGGCTTCTTTTGGGATCTTCCGGCTTGTGGCTGGAGAATGGAGAGTCGCGACTCCATGCACGGAAAGGCGTGGCTGAGCCAGAAATGAAGGCTGGCCGAAACACTGGGACTCTCGAGAAGCTGCCTGTGATTGTAGACGAAGTCGATGCCGCCAATCTTCGTGATCTGCTCGAATGAGAAGAACTCTGGAATGAGCTCTGATGATGAACTCTTTGAAAATAGAGAAAGTTCATCGAAATCATCAGATCCAGAATCAACCAAAATGCGCCTTCCTTTTCTATTCGAATCCAACGAAACTTCTTCATTCGAGCCTGCAATGAGGCTGCCATTTGTCATGCTGTCATCTGCGCTTCCTGCAAGGAGGCTGCCACTCTCATTGCTGCCGTTTGCAAAAATGCTTTCGCTCTCGCCATTTGGCTCGCTGTCTTGATTTGGACTTGATGGTCGTTCATGGTTGAGCGTCTTGAATGGCTCTACATTTGACAGGTACATCAAGACGTCATTTCTGTCAACCAGTGGCTGATTTTGATTGTTTTGGTCATTTGAGTCGATTTTCTTGAACTTTTTCTTCAGGTCTCTTTCAAGCTTCGCACTTTCTTCGTCCTCGAATGACGACGAGTAAGTCAGCCATGGTGCAACTGGGTAGAACGATAGGTCATTGAATGATCTTCCCGAGTACTTGTTGACCATCAAGATGTAGTCAAAGTTGGACAACTTACAGTCCATCCAAAGTCTTGCGTATCTTGCCATCTGCAAGTTTGAGTTCTTGTTCTTAATGTTCAACGATTCGATGAAATTATTGGACACATCAAGTGAACCTGTTTCAATACAAAAAGTGACACCAAAAACGGTATATATTTCAAAACCGTCAGAAATTGAAGCCGTTTGTTGAGGGCAACGAAGAATGACGTCTTCGATCCACTCATTCAAGATGCAATAGCTAACAAATTGACTCTTAATTGTAACGCCGTCATTTTGCACAATCAATGAAATTTGAATGCGGTTTTCGACGGTTATCAAGAAGCAGTTATTGGCAGTAAACAATACTTTTCCATCAATTGAAGATTGCTGAATTGATTGGTCAAGAAGAGTCATTTTTGTTGGCACAAATGGATTCAAAACAGGACTTCTTTTGAATTCGTAAGAAACGTTTTTATGTTGATATTTGGTCACTGTTTGTTTGGTGCCAATCATGTGCCATGGAGCGTTGTCAAAGCTTAAAACAGTCCAAAGTCTCTTCCATTCATTTTTACCACAATTCTCAAGTTGTTCAAATTTCAATTGAAAATCGTTGGCGAATTTTGAAGCCTCTTCGAAATACAAGAAATAATTAGTGCTTTTCAATTTCATTATTCTTTCACGAAGATGAATGATGAATAACTCAATTCTTCGAAAAGTGTCACGGATATAATTCTCAAGACGAGCAGGTCTATTTTTCTCAATGAAAGTTCGATAATTAGACTCATATAAAAGTGGGCTTGTCACTTTTCCAAACTCTTCCAAAGGTTCTTTATCAGCACGAACACGATGATAATTAATCAATTGAACTGCAATTTTATTCTCTGAAAGATCGTTCTCTTTCATGTTCAATGATTTAAGGAAGTCTTGTACATCTTGATATTGAGAAGATTCCAAAAATGCACAAAGTGACAACATGAAGAAAATGTATCTATTTTTAATATTTGTTAAATTATTAACATCATCATTATTATTATCATCAATAATGTTGTCTTCACTGTTGACTGTAGTGAGCTTTCCTGTGTTGATTTGTTCATGGAAAATTTCAATGTTTTGAATAGCCAATGTTTTATGAATCCAAATTCCTGAATCTTTCATAAACTTGATTTGAAAGTCCATGTAAGGAATTGATTCAGGAAGAGATGCAATTTTTTCAATCTCACAAATCTTTACTTCATTCATCATTGCTGTTTTATAGATGTAATTCGAAGGTGATAAAATTGATGATTCAACAACATTATCACTTTGATTGGCACTGTCGTCATCATCTTCAATCGAATCATTCGAATAAGAAGGACGAATCCCTTGATATTTACTTTCAAGCATTTGTTGTTTTGCAGCAAGATCATTTCGTGATAAACTTTTCTGTACTTTAACAATTTGAAGCTTAAACATGATGATGAATTCAGAAATCTCATAAAAATCAGCAGAAACAAAATTGTTGTTGATTGTAACTGCTTGAAAGATTGAAATAAACTTTTCCGTTATTTGCTCAAGAAGAGGAGTATCATTATAGAAAACAAAAAGAATTTGTGCGAATAATTGACAATAATTGTTCTTACATGAATTAATCAAAAATGTTAAAACATTCTCTTGCTGACTTGGATTCTTTATGCAGTAAAGAAGTGGCCAAACAGCCCATTGACTACCGAAAGCGAATGAAGAAGAACTTTTCTTTACAAGATAAGATTTCATGTCTTTAATGTCCATTTGAATTGCCAAGAAGAAGAATAAAGACAAAAAGAAAGGTGCTTTCAAAAGATTGTCAGATATGAAGTCAAAAATTGACTTTTTGTGAGTGACTTTTGAATTAAACGAATATGATTCAATGATTAAAAATACAATTTTGGATGAATATGCACCTGAAATGAGTTTCTTTTGATAGCAATTAATGAAAATCTGAAGAACTAGTATTTGTAAAGAATCATCAGAATGATGGAAGAAATATTCAATGAAATACATGAATGATTCTGACTCAAATTTGAAATGAAAGCGTTCACGTGGAGTTTCAACAACAATCAAGTTAAGAAGATCATTGATTTCCTTCTTAATTTCAACTTTCTTGCAGGCAACAGCATGATTCATGATGTATTCAATGAATTGAATATTAAGCTCAGTTGACAAGGCACAATCACTCAATATTTTGTAGAAATAATAACGATGCTGTTCATATTCATCATCAGAAAAAGATTCAATAACCGCCGGCAACAATTGTTTAAATGTTCCAGTTTGAATGGCAAGATTTCGACATGAATCAAACAGTGATTGTTGCCAATTTTTCAGAATTCTAAGCTGTAACTGTTTTGATTCAATTTTCTTAAGAAGACTGAAATTTGCCAAAATTTCAACAAAAAGTTGCTTTCTCAATTCTTCATATTTCAGACTTTGTAACAGTGAAAAAAGTGTCAGATATGTCTTGTATGAAAATTGATCAATCCAATTCTCAATAATTAATATACGAAGAACAGTGAAACCTGATTCATTACAGAACTTTTTCTGACATTCAAATGAAGAACATAAAACACGTGAAAGAAACTGAAGAAGTGTTTGAAAATCAGCATTAAACAAAGTTCCATCATTAAGACGCATTGATCTAAGTTTAAACAATGGTAATAATGATGATAAACCGCATTGTTGAGTGAGAACGTTTAAAAAACCGTTTGTTTGTGAACTTTGTTCTTTGAATTCAAAGAAGAATTTAAACGGTTGAACTGAATCAGATGAAGAAAAGTTGATTGTGTCATTTGCAATTCTTTTTCCCATCTCAAAAAGTTCAATTTGTTGATCTTTAGTAAGAATTGGAAACAGGCCACAATTAGCAATTCTTGACGGGAATTGAACAGAGCTTGAATTAGAATTTGCATCATTCAAATCCATATTTTTAATCTTTCCGCCAATAGAAAGGACAATGTTTGATACTTTTGAAGGATCAGAAAGCAAACTCAATGGCTGAAAGAATAATTTATTAAATAGACTTCCTTTTTGAATATCAACTTCAGCATAAACATTTGATTCATCATCTTTCAAATTGAAAGTGATTGAAATGAAATGCCAAACATTCATGTCAGGAATGTCGACTAATTTATCAGATGAAACACATTCAATATCATTGACCATCATGAACAGTGTTTGATGCTGGATTGAAATTCTACAAAAAATATCATCATCAAATGACAACTTAAATATATTAGCTTCATATTCAAGCTGTGATTCTTCAATATTTAACCAGAAAACAAATGTGAAGCCTTCAGTCAGAATTTTTTGTTTAATTTGAGGATCAGTTATGTTTATGTTTGTTGAAATAACATTGTTTTCAATCAAGGCAAAAGATGAAGAAGGTTCATTCATTGATTCATTAATAATTGTGTTTAATGTATCAATAACAAGTTGTTCATAACGATAAACAGAAGTTGGTGTTGTCATTGACATTAAACTAATGTATTTATACACAGCACGAATTGAAGAATGTCTTATACTCAAAATTGAAAGCAAATCAAGAATTAATTCGACTGTTTCTTTAGACAACTTTTCCTCAGTTTTGTCTCTAATTAACAAATCAATTAGAATTAAGTTAAGCTCACTGTTTGCACATGTTTTAATATTTTGTAATGAAAATTTACAAAGTTCATAAATAAAAGTTAATATTTCGGTCAATTTTGGACTGTCAATTAAAACTCTAATGAAAAGCTTCAATACTTGAGGCTGTCTAATAATGAAACATGGATTCAATGAAGGTAAACAATCACCAGCCAAAAGTTGAATGAATCGATTATAACTAGCAACGACATAATCAGGATCTTTAAATGATAACAAAGCAGTAATTAACAAGTCAACTTGTTCTTCTGAAATTGAATAAAAAGAAGCAGTTTGTGCGAAAAAACGAATCATTTCTTGTAACAATTCTTTATTATCGGCAATGTCACTTGGTGGAACAACACGTGAAATTTGAACTGAATTAGAACGTTGATGTATTCTTCTACTTTTTCTTTTAACAGTAGATATGTATTTATTTTCATTATTTTCAGGTTTTGTTTCATCATTTTCAATTGTTGTAGTTTTTTTAACAATTGAATCGAAGCCTTCAAGTGCACTTGAAGTGTTCTTTCTCATGTTCGAAGACGAAATAAGAGGCAATGCAACAAAGAGAACATTGCAATCATCAGCAAACAAATAGTTAATTTGTGGATGATTCGTCATTGCATCATTAATTGAATCGAGCATTTTAAACAAAATTTCTTTCGATTTTCTCACACTAAACTTACTCACAATAACCGTAAATATTGAAAAAATTGAATGAGTCGTGATTTCAATCTCTTCGGGCGTTGCCAAAATTAAGAAGCTCTTATAGAATTCAAAAACAAACTTCGTTAATTGCTCTTCTAATCCAAATGCTAAAAAATTCATCGACGGAATTCGTCGTTGAAAAAACAACAACAAAACTTGTTGAATTGACAAAAGACGACTCATAAGAGAGAAGAGTGATATTCGTGCTTTTCTAACTTCTTCAATTGTCTCTTTAGTTGCTGTTATTTCAAATCTTTGATAACTAATTGCGACACGAATTAAAGTGTCAATAATTTGAGGATTTCTTAAGATTCTCAAATAAAAAATAGACACGTTATCTGAAAGTCTTTGAAAAAGTTCAGCAAGTAATAAAGGATAACTACAGATCGTATCAACTAGCAAATCTTGAACAGCTGTTCCATCGTCACTCAACATTAATTCCAATGAAATGTGCCGAAAAGTATTAATTATTGAAAACAAAGACAAATTCACACTCTCACTTGTTAAATTATGTGATTCGTAAATTGTGATTGCAGGATTAAAAATCTTTTCATTGTAAAATTTCAGACAAACTTTTGTTGGATACAAATAATTGTATTCACAATTATCGTCTTCTTTTTTATTGTTTATTTGTTTGTAGACAAGATCATTCTCACTTCGTCTTTCACCGCTGTGGTTGTTGATGAAGACTTGCTTGATCATGTCGCACGAGTAGAGAAAGATCGCATAAATAGAGGCAAAGTATTCAGTGTTCAAATGGATCCGCAACGAATCACTAAAAGAATCAACGTATAGAGACGAATAACAAGGATTGTTTGCAATCAACTTCGCCATCTTCTCGGCAATAGAAATGACATTCTTATCCATCACTTCATTAATGTGAAGTGGTTCTGGAATCTTAACTTGATTCATACTGGGATTAAAACCGCCAGGAAATGAGTCAATCATTGGAAAATCAAACTGTAAATCGTTCCCTTCAAATTTTGTGAACGAAATGACGTTATTTTCATTGTTTGAAAAATTATCGTCATTGAATTTGAGAGGCTTGTTCAGTAATATTAGCGACTCTAGCGATTTGCCAAAGGTGGGAATGATTAGTTTGGCTGTCTCAAGAGGTAATGGATGCCCGATTGCGACTAGAAGGTCCAAGGCTGATGGCTCAAGTTTATTTATAAAGGCGCTCATCGTACGAACAATTGTATTGATTTGAGTATCATTGAAATACGGTAAACGGTCGGGGTTGTTTGAATTCTTGATTTTTGAATGGCCTATCGTTTCGATCGTTAAGGCCAATTTTTCAATAAAATCAAAAAATCGGGAATTGGTTAAAAATGTGGGAAACTTCCAAAATCGCTTCAAAAAATGAATTACTAGCTCCGGATAATCAACATATTTTATGTAGGTTAAAAAATCGTCGACAATTGAATACATATCATCTTCGGTACAGAATTTTAAAAATATTTGTATAGTCGATATAAATACTTTGTCTATTAAATTTCGATGCGATGTGTTGCGAGTAAATAATAAATCTTTAATTAAATTTTTGGCTGATACCATCGTTTTAGTTTTTTCGATAGAATAACACCATGCTATAAATGAATATAAGACAACAATAGCTGCAAAGTCGTAGGCGCTCGTAGATTTTCTGTCAATAGATTGGATGCTTTCTAAAAGGACTGGTAAATATGGAAAATTAAAGGAATATTCGTTAAGCAAATTCAAAAGTTTGTTTTGAGTAGATTGCAGGCTGTTGTATTTGTATTGCATTTGTTTAATTTCATTTGATGAATAACGATTTAATTTAACTGTTTGAAAAAATTGGTTAACTTCAGGTGTCATATTTGGAATTGTGTTGATTGAAGACCCAAGAATGAAAATTGATGAAATAAGATCGGCTGAAATAAAAGTTTCTATTTCAAATTCATCCATGAAAAAAATTAAATAAAAAGTTCATATCTTACCATTGAAATTTTGATGGAAATTACAAATTGAGAAAAATTTTTATTTTATATTTATTTTTTTATATAAAATGATTTTTAGGGATTTTATTTGTGAATATAAACATAAATTCATAACAAGAATTATTTTTTGATTTAGATGAATTTTTAATTAATCTTTTTTATAAGATCGTAATTTCATTAAATTTTGAATTATATGTACGTTAAAAAACCGTTGGTGTAAATATTACAAAAAAACGTTTAGTGAAATACGTTTTTTCGATTTTTATTGAAAAATTTCAAATGTCAATTCATATTGTTTGAAAATTGTTTTTACATAAAATTAAAATTTTTAATGGAGGTTCCTGAAATAGATTTTGCCAAGACATCACCTGCTCAACTTCCGTCACTTGATGCACCTCCGCGTTCAGCGAGATCAGAACGTCTTCCTTCAAGATCACCTCGGCAATTTATGAATATGGCTAAAACTGCTCGCTCAATTCGTCGTCCAGAGACTCAACGTGCACAAAATAATAATAAAAAACGTATTAATCCAGTTCTTTCAATGTCACAGCGTATATGTCCTGAAATTCAACAAGTTAGTATTCAATTTGCAACATTAGCTGTTTTAATACGAAATTTTTTAACCGATAATTCTATTTCTACATTAAATCCAGACTTTCCTAATATTTTCAGTGCTTTATCTTTAGCGTTTGATACTTATTGTCATCAATGTACGTTGATGTTCAGTAATGTTACACGATCTCCATCACAACGTAACTTCCATCCTGCATCACCTGTATATGTTCAAGGTCGTTTATTAATGGCCAAATGGGTTGGATTTATTGAAACAGTTAATAATTTGGTTGATTCAGATGTAGAGCCATACCGCGCACAGATTCATCAATATGTTAATGATTATAAAAATGTTATGAGAACTGCAATTGACTATATGAATAAAACACAGTACTATCCTCAACCTTTGATAAACTCCTTAAGGAGGCTCTGCACTAAGATCAATAAATGCGAACAAAAACTTTCAGTTCTATTCAATAATCAAGGTGTTAATATTGAAAATTTGCAAAAAACAAAGAAAGAAAAAAAAGCTAAAGAAAATACCGAATTAAACCAACCTCCCCAAAGTTCAGAAGATAATGAGCAATCAAATGAAACTGAGGAAGATAAAAAGATCAAATATATTATTGAAAATTATAAAGAATATGTTTATCCTAGTCGTGAAAAATCAAAAAGGGAAAATGAAGATGGAGAAGAATTAAATGATCAACAGCCACAACAAGTTGACCATCAAGCTATGTTTTATGATATGATAGATGAAACAAATTATATGTTTGAGCATACTTTGCCTAAAGATTCAATCCCAATTAGACGAGCTGTAAAACTAAGGATCAACGCTGTTAACCAATGCGCAAAGATTATTGAAGTGGTCAATGCCATTGAAAAGTTCCAAACAAGTATATCAAAGATTAAGGCCCAAATTAAAACTGTTAACGATGAATTAAATAATGTGCATAAGCAATTAAATCTGCCTTTCATCGTTACTTTATCAATTGGAGATGACCAGAAAATAGAGACTGAAACTCAATAATTTTTTATTATTAATTTTTTTGTTTATTTGTATCTAAAAATTTTATTAATTTTTTATATAATATTTGTTTATATACATAAAACTGAATTAGCAACTGTCATAGTAGAGGTTATTGAAGGCAACCATCAGATTGTTTGAAATTATTCACAATAATGTTGTAATGATGTTGAATATTAGATTTGTAATATAATATAATTGATATTGGGACTAAAAAAAAAACATTCATTTTTTTTATACAATTAAATTGGTTGGCAAAAGAAAAGATACTTTTTTGAAAAAATTATCAGATTATAATTGAATAATTGAGATAACAAATTTGTATATTCTCAATTTTGAATGATTAAAATCTTATTGATTGAATTTTGATTTTTTACTTATAAAACCGTAAAATTAATGCAATTTTTTTCACCAAGACGTTGATTTTTTCTGAGCGGATATATTTTTAATTTCAATGAGGGCTGCACTTCTCTTTTCATCAGGGCCCATTTTTCGATATTTTAAAGAGTATATCAGATCAAATCAAAGGGTTCAAGATTTATTTTCAAATCAAGGATACCTGAACGAAGAAGCAGCAACCTCATCAAATAACCATCGTCCAATTATTGCATTTGATCTTGATAATACATTGGTTTCTACTACCAGAATTAAAACGTCACAAACAAACTTTACAATTTATGCATTTCGAGATAATCTCTTGAATATGAAGAATATGAGTTATCTCACAAAAGGTTCAACACTACCTATTAATATTAAAAAGGAAAATTTGGATATGGACAGCCAAAAAAAACTTTCAAGGAGCCGCTGCTCAATCCATGTTCAAATTCGTCCAGGAGCCATTAATTTCATAAAAGAAGTGTCTAAAATATATGAAATATTTTTCTTCACTTCTTATTTGCGCGAAGTAGCCATTGAAATAATTAAAATTATTTCACCAGAAGTTAATGAAGATCACATTTTATCAAAAGAAAGCTGTATTTTCATTGATGGATATGCAGTTAAAGATTTAACCAAGCTGATGGATATCACTGGCCCAATTGAGATGACTAAAGTTTTATTAGTCGATGATGTGCTTGGATCTGGCCTTTTTCAACCACTCAACATTGTTGGTGTTTCTTCTTGGGAAGGTGAAACTGATGATGAAGTATTGGAAAAAGATTTGCTTCCTCTCTTGATTGAGTGCGGGCAATATTCTAATGTTGTTAACGCTTTAAGAAACAGAGAAAATGGTTTACCATTGAGTTTAACTATATACAATTATTAAATAAATATAGTACTATTTTAATATTATTATATGACTTTATTTAAAAAAAAGGTAAAGTGAATAATTTCATGAAATTTAATTGAAATATGATAAATTTAATTGAGATTATAACAATGATACTTATGAAATTCAGCTTGAAAGAGTCACGCCTGCCAATGAAAAGAGTTCCACTAAGCGTTTTCCATCCAAAAAAAGCTAACTTTTTCTAAACGCATTCAAAAAATTGGAAAAAAAAAAAAGGAGTCATTTTAAGTATTATTTTGAAGTTCTTTTAAGAGAATGAAGGTGTGTTTGCTTTCTTTAAGGGATTCAAAACCTTGTTGGGCAGTTGATCAAAGCAAATTATTCTTACAATTAAATAGAAATTTTTTTATTTAAATATAATTCTCTAAATTTTATTATTATTATTTTGCACAAATTGATTTTTTTATTCAAATAAAATTAATAATGATTTGATATATTATTGTTTTTCTAATCCGCATAATACATAAATTTCATGAATGAATGGAGTTTTGTGTTCAAGGTATTTATCAATATCATTGGGATATAATTTTGCACCTTCTAATTTAACTTGACTATATCTTTTCACAGCATCTGGATGAGAACGCAAGTAATTTCTGAAAGTTACGTGTCGATGAAGCTCTCTTGAATTCTTTGGGCAGACATACAAATTATGTGATTGTAAATGAGTTTTTCCTTCATAAAAAAAAGCTTCTCTTTCTTTTATTCCAAGATCGCCTTGATATTCGTATCCAATGCTTTTGAGTTTATCTATAACCTTTTCAAGTATGGAATAATCTTTAATTATAACATCTAAATCAATAATAGGTTTTGCTGATAAGCCAATTACAGATGTGCTTCCGACATGCTCTATTCCAATAATTAAATCATCAAGAGCTCTAACAATTTCAGATTTAATTGCTTCAAATGATTCAGGCCACTTTGGATCATACGGAATAACAACTATGCTTGAAATTCCTCGATTTGTTCTCATAAAAACATGATAAAAAAGTCAGATTTTTCTTTTAAAAAAAAATTTGTTAACCAATTGTTTTTTAACGTACAAAATATACACAAATCAATTTTTTTTTGTATATTTGTGTATATTTTGTACGTTAAAAAAAACAATTGGTTAACAAATTTTTTTTTAAAAGAAAAATCTGACTTTTTTATCATGTTTTTATGAGAACAAATCGAGGAATTTCAAGCATAGTTGTTATTCCGTATGATCCAAAGTGGCCTGAATCATTTGAAGCAATTAAATCTGAAATTGATAGAATTTCTATCATAGAATTTCAATACGATTCAATATGATAGCTCAAAAATTCAGGCAGTTGCCGCACAATCAGCTGCAGATGATGCTAAAAGCAAAGTTGATGAATTAAAGGCAGAAAACGAAAAACTTAGAAACGATATGAAATGCCTTAAATATGAAGTCAAGAAACTAAAGGATACCCCAGCTCCAGAACCAGTTGAGGAAAGAGCAATTCCAGAAATTCCAGACGATCTTGTTGAACGTGTTGATAATGCAACGGCTCAATCAAGCAAAGCTACAGAGAAGGCAGACAGTGCACACTCAAGAGCTGATGAAGCCAAGAAACATGCTGATGATGCAAGATCAAGAGCTGATGAAGCCAAGAAGCATGCTGATAATGCTCAATCAGCTGCTGATGATGCTAAAAGCAAAGTTAATGAATTAAGAGCAGAAAATGAAAAACTCAAGAATGATATGAAATGTCTCAAATACGAAGTCAAGAAACTCAAGGATACTCCAGCTCCAGAACCAGTTCCAGAACGTGCTATACCAGAAATTCCAGACGATCTTGTTGAACGTGTTGATAATGCAACATCTCAATCGACCAAAGCTGCAGAAAAGGCAGACAGTGCACATTCAATGGCCAAAGAAGCTTATAAAAAGGCAAAGTCTGCACAAACAGCTGCTAATGATGCCCAAGATAAGATTGATCAACTCAAGACTGAGAACGATACATTAAAGAATGATATGAAATGTCTCAAATACGAAGTTAAGAAGCTCAAGGATGCTCCAGCTCCAGAACCAGTCAAAGAAAGAGAAGCTGCGCCAATTATCCTTCCAGATGAGTACGTTTCACAAATCAAAGACGCACAAGACCAATCAAACAAAGCCTACGAGAAGGCAACGAAGGCAGATCGTGAAATTTCCGACATTCATTCGCAATCATCAGAAACAAATGAAAAAGTTGAAAAATTAGTTGCTGAAAATAACTCATTGAAAGAAGATATCAAATGTATGAAGTACGAATTAAAGAAATTGCTCACCAAAGTCAATGATGAAGAAAATAAGGACGAACCTACCGAAAAAGAAACAACAACTGTAAGTGACAGCAGACTTGATGCTTTGAAGGCTGAAAATGAGCAACTTAAGACTGAGTTCAAATGCATGAAATACGAAGTTAAGAAGCTAAAGGAATTCGCAATGGCTCAAGAAGATAAGGAAGAGCATCATCACCACCACCACAAGAAGACTAATGATGCTGTCACTAACTCAAACTAAAATTAAGAGTAATTTTGGTTAGCTAGCTAAGTTTTTTATTCATGGATCTAATTACTTTATAGATTTTTCATAAATTTTAAATGTATTTTTATAAATTTTATTGTTTTATTTTTATATTTGTTGATACTTTTTTATTCAAGATTCAAAAGTTTTGGCTGTAATGAAAAAAAAAAATGTAAAATTAAATTTGCAAAAATGAGGATTTTAAAATTTTTATCAGAGATTGAATAATTTGATTATATATATATATATATTCAATAATATAGAAATTAAGACTTTCAAATTGTAAGTGGTGTCGTTCAGGTTGCAAATTTCTCTCAATTTTTTTGAGACACTCATTCAAATATTGAGAGAGATTTGTAACTTGAATTACGAGCCCTTTAAGTTTTATTAAATAATGATTTATCTAAATTTAAAAAAAAACAAAAACAAAAATAAATCGTATTCTACATTTATTATCATTTATTATCATATATATATATATATAAAATACAATTTTACAATTCATTTTTGGGAGCAACATGGTTCTCTCTATCCAAATCAATTGAATAGTAAGCGCATCTTTTCCATTGGAAATCGAATTCACCATCCTGATGAGGATTGATACTGAGTCCTTCGCTGCATTCAAAAGTTGTTCTTTCAAACAAAAGTTGGCCAGAATTGCAGAGATCACGAATGATTTTTGCCAGAGCGACGGTTTCCCCATATATCAATGTTGCCAAATTATATTCTCCGATAATTTTGCAAAAGATTGGTCCGCCAGTCGCCATTCCGAACTTGAAATCCATCATCAAGCTGTGACTCTCGATTATCTTGTAAATTCAAGGGTGTCGAATGATTCAGTTCTTCCATTTTGTCCCTCGTTAAGCAAGCCAGCAGCGAACAAGAGTTCGTCACCGGAGAAAGAAATCAAAGAAACATTGTCAAATTCTTTCAAAGATTTCAAGACAACGTTTTAAAAATGACTTCAGAAGCAAGTCTTAAATCAATGTTCTGAAGACAATTGTTGTAGTTTGTGATGATGACCGATAGGACAGATCCTATCGTTGCTGAGAAAGAGTGGCACTTTTCGCCATCATGAATTTTTGAAGCAATTTGAAATGGAACAATTTGCATGTAAAGATGAAGTGTTTTCTCTCTTTCTTTGTTGTAAATTTCTTTGATTCTCTCTTCTGAAGTGGCATCTCTAATGAGAATGAGAATGTGCGAATAATGCCGAATTGACGATGACAAATCAGAAGATTGAATTCCAGTAAAGGTCAATTTAATATCTTTATTTGATTTCTTAGATTTGGCCAAAATGCTGACGTTTTCTACCATGTCTTTTGATTCTTGAAAACGATTCAAAATGTTCTCAGCTTCATCAAGAACGTTTTGATCGATTTGATCGATTTGATCGACAATGAAAGACAAGACGTTGACAAGATTTTGTTCTTTCAATGAAGAAAGGTCAATACAAGGTGATTCAATACATTCTTCATTCAAATTAAAAACGATCACTTTTTCATCAGAATCCTTCAGAATTTTTTCTTAAAAGTTGTTTCAAATTGACCTTAATTTGACCTTGATATTTGACCTTTCAGCCATTTATTTATGTAGAATGAACGGTTAAAAACATCAGGTGGAGCTTGGCATAAAACATGAAGAGTTGTCTTGAAGTATCGTGAAATGGCAACCGTTGAAGCTGTGATTGGGCCGATTAAGAGAATAATCAAGACGAACGCAATAACGATAGAAATAATGAGAGCAATTGTGAATGACTTGTCAATGACTTCAGAAACGCCTGTTATGTAATAATACGCTGTCATTTCAAGGTCAGAACGTAAATGAGAGAACACTAAATGGTTGTAATTAGCCCGGGTGCTGCCATTCAAATGATAGTAATTATTTTCCTCTTTGTAAATTGCGATGATCATCAGTCTGATAAAAGTGTCAACACTATCGTCTTTGTAGCCATTATGTTGAATGAGTGCATGCGAATGTTCAAGGACGTAATCACCTTCATCAGGAACTTCCATTTTGACATCATTTAAAAGAAGATTTTCAATGTTTTCGTATTCATGAAAAACTTTGATTCGGATCATTCAATAAAACCGAAATTCCATTCACTGACTCATCGTTTTCAATTGCTTCACTTTTCATCTCAATAAATTTGGATGACATTTGATTAATGTATTGATGGCATTTGATATATTCGCCGCTGACTTCAGCCATGAAATTCAAATACAAACCAATCGAATCTAACGAAATCGGATAGCATCGAATCAGCTCGTCAAAATGGACGCGTGTTTCATAGATCGTGTCACGTAATTTGCACAATTAGAAGAATGTTTCAAAACGCAGCCCCAGAAAATTGACAAGGCATATGCCTTTTTCTGAAGCTTTTTCAAAAAGGCCGGTTTATCAGAAATTGAGTCAGCATGATAAAGAACAAGATTAAAAATCGCCGGCTCCATAAAGAAGGAGATGTCGTTAGTTTCATTTAATTTCTGAATTAAAACGGCTTGTGTTTGTGATTTGTCGGTGAAATATTGGCATATTTGGGCACATATGATGAGTGATTCAGTATCATGGAAATAATTCAATCCCCACTTAATAAAGTCAATGTTTTTCAATGCCGGCATTTTCTTGTAAGTTCCAACGAACATGTAATAGTGATGTTCTCTCTTCGTTGTAATTCCGAGTGATGAAAAGGCCTGCATCGCTGTGTAGGCTTCGTGCGAAAGAAGAGATTGCGTGGGCATAGGTGTCGTGAAAACAAGCGGAGTCGTCGGTGGAAGACATGCTCTTGAGTGCTTGTATGTTGTGATTCCTCGATTCAAAATATTATACAAAATTAAAAAGAAAACAAAACAAATAATCGAAACAACAAAAATGACAACTGGTGTCAATTTGGAGGTCAAAAATCGAAAATCCATGAGAATCATAAATATCATATTGACTGTCAAAATCGTAGCTGAATAAACTGTATCATTCAAATCTTGAAAAATTGGATGATAAATAAAAAATAAAAAGAGGGTTTGCAGTGATGAAAGAAAAAATTGAAAAAATAATTTGATATTTTGTATAAAGGCCAAAAGAAAATTGTATGTGCTGAAGTTTAAATACATTGATATGTATGGAGCCCAAGGAACAAAAAGTTGTTGAAAAATTAATCATTGATGTTCCATGCATTATATAATATGACAAGTAATGTGAAATTATCGTGAAAATGACGGTTAGTGAACCAAGAACACAAGATGTAATAACAAGATTTGAATGGTTGTGCTGAAAAACAGATAAGTTCAGGCATGTCCCATAGAGAGTAAAAACAAAAATTGATAAAACTGGAGTTAAAACTGAAAAATAAAAGGAAATAAAGAAGATAATAGAGTTTGAAATCGAGTTTTCAGATGGATTTTTCAAAATAATCATTGAAATAAATAGCATTGAGATAAAAAAAAAAAGATGAAGAGAATAATTAAAAAGTATGCATGAAATTCTACACTTGATGGCATAACACATAAATGAAAAGGCAGTTCTAATAAGTACATAAAAAAAAATGTTGTCGAATTCATCTTCCAAAAATTTTTACATTGAGGAATTAGATATATGCAAAATGATTGTATTAGGCGAATCACCATGGCAATATTGTGATATAAATCGTTAAATCCAGTGAAGAACATTTGCTTTTAAACGTTCAATAAATGATGGACCTTTTTGAGATTCAAAAACTGATTGAGATGAAAAAGAAAAAAATCCTTTTGTTGATCCAATTGTTGTATTGTTGGTATAAGATGCCGAAAAAGTTGAATGCATTTTAGGATCATGATTTATACTATCTTTTAACGATTGAAAACTTTTTGAAAAAATTATTTTCAGATTTGTAATAAAATTTGAATTGTAAATAAAAATTATCCGAAATATTTATTTAATCAATATAATTGTTAAATTAATAATTTATTAATGATTTATTAATTTCTAAGTGAGAAAAAAATGATTGTTTATAAAAAGTACTTTAAATAAATTTGAATTTCTTAATGAAAAATTGATGAATTAATATATATTTATCAAAAATAATTTTTATAATTAAATAAATTATATATATAATTATTTTACTTTGCAATTATCAATTTTTTAAGTAAAAAAAATAAATTTTGTTATAAAACAATAAATTCAAAATTGAATTCAAAGAAAAATTAAGAAATATTTCAGAATTACAGTAACGTATATATATCTTTAAATATTCAAGAAAAAAATAAATAAAATTTATTTGTTTAATTATGTAAAACAAGAAATAAAAAAATTGAAAAAAAATATAATATAAAATCAATATCACATTATTGCAATTTTCCAATTTGAAAAATCAGTCCAAATGAGATTTAACTCTATCATTTCTTTCAAAAAGTGAATTATTTAAATAAATCAAGGAAATATAGCTTATTTATTTAAAAAAAAGGTGCATTATCATTCAAGCTTAAGCTTGTAATATCAAAAGGAAATTATTAAAACAAAGAGTAATTATTAGACTGGCTAGTATTGTCTGGAAATATGACAATTGTTTTTAAAGCAATTCAAAATTATTGGGAATAAATATCTATATCTACCGCTTGGCTGTCATTCTTAGCAAGCCAAATACTTGTTTTTAGATATACCATTTATTTAACAAAATTAAATTTTCAAATATAGCATTATTAAATCATTATTCTTAGTATTTTTTTTTTTTTTTAACAAATAATAAACGTGCTCCCATTTTTAATAATGATGTTTTTGTTATATCTCTGAAATAAAAGCAGATATTTAACTGTTAAATAAATAAATCCTTTAATATATAGTGATATTAATGTAAAGTTATTGTTTTTATCTACTTCATTTTCAAGATAAAACATTTTTTGAATTTATGGTTCATATTTTGTATAATTTTTCAAAAAGTTACACTTTGAAAATGAGTCGAAAACAAGACTAGTATGTTTTTTCTTCTAATTCCAGCGATTATCTTCTAAGTATTTTTTTATTCTAACATCCAGAAATAGTTCTAATTGGTGATTCAGGTTCTGGGAAAACCAGTTTAATTGGTCGATATATAGATTGTCAATTCCAAAATCAGTTTATATCCACAATTGGTGTTGATTTCAAAGTAAAAAGATTAACAATCGGTAATGATATCGTTGAACTTCAAATATTCGATACAGCTGGGCAAGAACGATATAGATCAATTGTTTCTTCTTATTACAGATCAGCCAATTCGGTGGTTATTGTTTTTGATATTACAAGTAGAGATTCTTTTGAAAGCATTTCATATTGGATTTCCCAAGTTGAGCAAAATTCAGAGCCGAACATGCTGAAGTTCCTTATAGGAACTAAATGTGATTTAGTAGACAAGCGAGCAGTTTCTAGAGAAGAATGTGATGATATGGCAAAGCACTGTGGATGCAAATATTATGAAACTTCTGCTTTACAAGATGAAAATATTGTGGAAGCCTTTCTTGATATTGCTAAAGAAACCAAAAAAGTGGCAAAAAGAAATGATAAGACTGATAAGAAAATGCCAATTAATAGTGCAACAAAGGATTCCAATGATTCTTGCTGCTAATTGAATTTTTTTTTAAAAAATAATATTAATTTTCATTTGAATCTCGTCTTTAAATAATTTGTAATATTACTACTATACTTTTTACTTATCCTGCTATTCAAATCAGCCAATCGGCTCAACGAATATTTAGAATTTTTATTTATTTGTAAGCATAAAGAGTAACAAAAGTAGAAAAAAAAAAAAAAAAATATGAATAATCACGATTAATATTTTTTTATTATTGATTATAAACAGCTGTCATAATATAGGTTCCTTTCAATGGTGAAGGCGGGGGAGGAGGATTCTTAACTTTAAATTTGCAACTTCCGCCTCTAATTTCAGCAAGTAAATGGAGACTTGCGAGTGCTATTCCCATATCAAAGTGTGAATAATGGTTAACGTTGATATCAAAAAGGTGAACTTCTTTTTTAGTAAATACAAATCTCCAGGGCTGAATATTTTGTGCTGATGGAGTTGACCTAAGAGATGTTAAAAATGCTTTGAAGTAACTAGGATATTTTGAAGGTTTCCCAGGAGTAGTTTCTAAATCTTTTTCTGTAATAGTTTTTTTATTAATTTCATCGTAAAATATTTGCTCGAATGGAAGTCTTTCCCCTGGTGCCCAGCCGAAAAACCTATATTTTCCATGAATTTGCTGATTTGTATGTTTAATGCCATATGCAATAGCAGATGGAACTTTAAACCCAGAAAATCTTCGTTCAGCTTCTTTCTGGTTATACGTGTTTGCGATCCATATCGTATCAATATGATATTGTGCTAATTTCATAACCACATGCTCTCCAATATATGAAGCATCAATTATCGGTTTCTGTTCAGTGGTATTATTTAGTGGCTGCAAATGCTTGCTTGGAATTTTTTCGACAATCCATCCAAATTCTTTTGTTGTGACCCCTAAAAGGCCTAATCCTGGATTCGATAGAGAAAGTTCGATTCCAGGAGTATGAAATGGTGTTTCAAGTTGGTTGGCTTCTTCAATGCATTTTGCAACAAGTTTTTGTTGTTGTTCTGTTAATTCTTGTCCATTGAAAACGCGAATAGAGTGTCTTTCTTTGAATGCTTCAATAATATTAAGTGGTGGTTTACCTTCAGTTGTAGACATTAATTACTTTATAAAAAATTGAATACTCTTAATAATTTTGCGTAGAATGTAAATATATAAATTTAGAGATAAAAAATTAAAAATAGTTGATATAATCAATTTAATTTCCAAATTTATATAATATTTATTATTTCGTTATTTTAAAAATTAATTTATCATGGCTAAATTCAAAGATAATATCTAAATGAGAAAACTAATATTGAAATCTTTTTCACAAAAATTGATCGTTTCTTTATAAATCATATTGAGTACCGAGTTTGCAGTATAGAAAATTGTGAGATTTGAGTTATTTTTTTATTCAAAAAATTGAATTATATACGAACTTTTTGTGAAATTCTTCTCAATTTTCTTATAACTAGCCTTTTTAAGATTTTTGATAAAAAAGTTTATATATCGAATTATATTACTTATTTTTTTATATTTAATCTTTTATTTATTTATTTCATTGACTAATATATTTATTACATTTAAATATCATTTGCAATAAAATTTTAAAAATTAATATGAAAAGATATAGTATGCACAATCAATTCAATAAAAAATTGGATGTACATTGAAAAATAAAAAATTGTGATATATAAATAAATGATAATATTACTACTTTTTTCACATTTTATAAATTCTTTGGCAATTAAATATACTTATGTAAATATAAATATATATATTATATCTATAATAATACATATATTAAACTATTGGCCAGAATAAATAAATTTTATATTTTGAGACAAATTAATGGTTAGATTTTTTTACTCAATTTAAAATTGTCACATTTGAAATATTTCTCAATTAATAATTATTAAATATTATTTAAAAAATATAATATCATCTATATAATGCTTAATATGTATATTAAATATAAATATATATATATAAATATATATATATATATATATATATATATATATATATTTATAATTTTTTAAAAAATAGGCCAATTCTGGACAATTAGACTTGTTATTCTCCGATTATCGAGATCGATAATTGATTGACTTTTTGATATCGATACATAAATATACACAGATTCTCGAGATCGATTTCAGAGATCGAGAATTTTTTTTCTCAGCTTTTGATATCAGAATTTTCAATTAAACTTTTTGATAAATATATGATCGTATTTTAATCTCAAATTAGAGTCTTTCAGAAAGTTTACTGTCCATTGAATTTTCAATGGTTCATTCAATTTGCATTCAATTTTTTTGAGATAAATCACACCCTGGTGCGTTTCTCGTGCACTGAAAGAAACTAGATTTATTTAATAATAAAAAAACAATTAGCATATAGAGTTATTTATAATATTTTTTTTATTTTAGAATATCGAAGAATGAATGCTAATATAATATCTTATATATCTTGATTTGACATTTTATTTGATAACATATAAGATACCTCAGGAAAAGCATAATCTTGAAAGAATTCAAAGCTTTTTTCTAGTTTTGAAAGCATATTGCCATCAAAATTGTGAATATTTTGAAAAATTGTTGACATTCTGATAGTCATCTCAGCATTAATCAGGTCACTTTTCATTTTTGTGGATGATGGATCAAGCATGAAAGATAATCCTCCAAATAAACGCTCGACTGGTGTTTCACTACATGGTATGCTCAAAATTTTGCATGCGACTTCACTTAATTCATTGTCTTTTGATTTCCAAAACTCAAATGGATCCATTTTTACATTTAGTGACGAAGATAAATGCTCTATAAAGCATTGATGCATTTCATCAGTTACTGAAATATTAGAACTTTCACAATATTTTGTAATCCCACTCCAACCTTTAGATAAATAATATTCTTTCAAATCTTCTGAATTTTTCATCCAAAACTGAGATCCTTCATAAGTTAGCAAGAATGCTGAAACAGCAACTATTAAATCAGTTTTTTGTTCAAATAAATTACAGAATTCGACTAACAAATCATTTGCTATTTGAGTATTTTCATTTTTCAAAAGAGAAACGGTTTCATACAATTTTAAAAATAATAATTCAATTTTCATTTCATCTCCTTCAATAAATATAATGAAAGATGTAATTATTTGTGTTGCATTCTTTATTGATAACCAGTCAATTTTCAATAAATCAGAATATGTTTCTGCAACGTTTTTTCTTTTTTTATTGATTATATCTTTCATTTCATCAAAGTGTTCATATATAAAATTTGTGCATTCAGAAATGGATTGCCACCTAACGCATGTTAAAAATGGTGGATTCAAATGCTTTAATAAACGTAATGCTAATTCAATTTGTTTTGTGAAAAAACAGTTTTTACCAACAATTGAAAATTGATGGCCAATGGCCAGCGAAGCACAATGGCAGTTACAATACTGACGGTATATTTTATAATCCAAATTTTTGAATTTGCAAGCTTTTATATTCGCAGTGTAATCATCTGAACAAATTGAACATAATTTTTTACCATGTGAATCTAAATAATGCATGCAATCATTTAAAAAATTAGATATAGCTTCCGCATTTTCACGATATACTTGTCTTGTTTCATAGTAAACATATTCATATCTTGTATAAATAATAATTGATATATAACGATGCTTCCATCGTTTAGCACCATCGATCATAATTGAAACATACGATGATTTCATATTTTTAATTAAATTTTCAATTATTATTTTTGAATAGTTTATTATTAATGATCTCATTTTTTTAGGCTTTGGAATTTTGAAATCATCATTTAAAAAAGAACAAAATTTTTGGAAAAAAGGATGCATAATTGCATTTATTGAAATCATTTTAATGCATATCCAATTAATTAAATATATTAATGCAAATTGAATTCGATTAGAATTTGTATTAATTATCGGATGACAAAGATGGTTAAAACAAGATTTTTTTGAATGAAAAACGCATCCACATTGTGAACATTTTGCAATAAAATAAGCTGGTTCGTCAATATTGAATTGAATCTCTTTATAATAAATTGGGATATTATTTTTATTTACAAATTCAATCCATGGAGTGTTTTTATATAGTTTGATAGTTTGGTTTTCGAGCGAATAATTATACATTTGAATGGTATAATCGAACTGCTAATAATAAGGAAAAAAAATAGATTTTTTTATTTGTGATAAATTTGATAACTTTACAAAATTTTATAATTTTTGTATGGTTTATTTTTTATATATTTGTGAGCAAAAAGCGGTTAGAAAAACTCTATCTCAAATATTTCATAAAAAAGAATGTATTTTTTGATTTTAATCTTAAAATAAACATCATTGCATTCTATTATTTATTTTTAAGTATTTTAAAATCACAAATACCAATTATAAAAAAAGATAAATCTGTTTGAGATCTCGAGATCTCGGTAATTGATATCAAGTTTACAATTATTTTTATATCACATTTCATATCTGATATCTTGATAATCGATAATCTCGATATCAGATTTGTAAACTTATAATCGAGTATCAGATGTAAAAAAGTGACGTTTTTGATATCGATTCTCAAAATAACAAGTCTATTGAGAAATATGACAAACAGTTGGTATATTATTATTATTTTAAAATATGAATTGGAGTTTCAATTATTGAATAAATATTATCAATAGAAAAGGAGCCATTTTTGAACTTCATTCTTTTTATGTTAATGAATAAAACTCAAAAAAAAAAAAAAAAAAAAAAAAAAGATCCTGAAATTTTTGAAAAATGAAGCAATTAAATATATTAAATCAATTAAAATATTACCAAAAAAGATCATCCAAAAACTATTTTTCTAAAAGATCTTAGCTGGAAATTATTATGCATGGGATTGCCTCGCATTTTTGTTTATCAATTAGATTCTTTTGCGATTTTTTTTAAAAATTTATGACAAAAATTTTTGAGAAATATAAAATAGCAAAGTTTGTTGGTGATATGCAAGAAAAACAAATCAAACTGTTATGCTTGTTCATAAAAAACATTAATATTTATGATGTGCTAGATGTTGTAATCATATTTTCCACGGCTTTCATGATTTCATGCAATTCAATCAGATTTCGAAAAATGTTATTTTCAAGAAAAACAAATCAAACTGTTATGCTTGTTCATAAAAAACATTAATATTTATGATGTGCTAGATGTTGTGATCATATTTTCCACGGCTTTCATGATTTCATGCAATTCAATCAGATTTCGAAAAATGTTATTTTCAAGAAAGACAAATCAAACTGTTATGCTTGTTCATAAAAAACATTAATATTTATGATGTGCTAGATGTTGTAATCATATTTTCCACGGCTTTCATGATTTCATGCAATTCAATCAGATTTCGAAAAATGTTATTTTCAAGAAAAACAAATCAAACTGTTATGCTTGTTCATAAAAAACATTAATATTTATGATGTGCTAGATGTTGTTATCATATTTTCCACGGCTTTCATGATTTCATGCAATTCAATCAGATTTCGAAAAATGTTATTTTCAAGAAAAACAAATCAAACTGTTAAAATTAATTAATTAATTTATTCATTATCATTTAAAACTGAATAAGGAATTCCAATGTAGTCTCCAGGTTTTGATTTCATTGACTCTTTGTACTCTTTCCTACGGAGAGCATCTTTTTTCTTATATTCTTTTGTGCTCCTTTTTGTTCTATAATAATTCCGTTCACTTATAGTTTCCTCGATGCATTGCCGATCAACATCATTCACTTGTACTTTATTTTTATTTCTGATTAGCATGAAACATTCGTCTGGCTTGTTATGTTTTAAATATGAATAATACACACGACTTTCGTATCCATCCTTGCTCCAAGCTGTATTTTTATCAGCAATTTTGGACGTTTCAGAATGGATCGATTCATTTATATTAGTGTGAAGATTCGGATCAATTTTTTCGAATGCGACAGAAGAAGCTAAAACGAAATGGTGAAAGTCATTTTGAAGCTCTGGATATTTGAGCCCATTTTTCCAGATGAAACTTTTTTTTTCTAGATGGTTGCATCTTGAATGATTGTTTAATACATGCATTTCAACATTTTGCCAGCTTTCTTTTTTATTGTTATTATCCATTTCTTTATCGTATAACAGACAATTAAACCAATCTTGGGTGTGCTTTTTCAATCCATGGAACATTTTTTTATATTGAATTGCTGTTAAATACCTTACTGCAGAAACTGCATAATCATTGACTTTATAGATCGTCCTGAAAGCACCATCCACAAGTTTGTTCCAAAATCTCAAGAAGATCTTCTTGCCGTGGTTAGGATCAATTTTTTCATCAACTCCATGGACAGACTTTTCAACCAAATTACCTATTTTATTGTCTTGATCATGGACAAATTGTTTGATTTTTGTTCTATCTATTTGTTCTAAATTTCGTTTTACAACTTCTGTTTCCATCATATTCGAAGCTCCCAAAAAGTCACCATCCTTCCTCGCCTTCGTGACAACACTGCCAGCTACAATTTTTTTTGTTTTACAATCAACAAATACGCCATGACATTGGGAAGAGTTCCGTCGGTGCGCATAAGCGCCGTCACATGAAATTGATGAATTACTTGTCATTTTATTTGCTTCTTCTCTCATTGATTCTTTGGCTAATTCAATTATAGAATTACCAACTTTTTTCTGATAACGATAATATGTAGTCTTGGGAGGTGAAGCCATTCCTTGAGCTGCAAGTATTCTCTTTGACTTTGTATAGGTTGATCCATTCTCATAGTTTGATATGGCCATCATTGTAGGATCAGCACAGGGAATTTGAACATCATCATTTTGTTTGTACCATCGTCCTTGCGCTGCTTTTCGAGCATGAATCTTTCTTTGGCAACATTTAGTCATTCTTTTCATTTATTAAAGTGAAGTGATGAATAATTTTAAATTATCAATATATAAATAAATACCAAAATTTTATTTCAATTGTTTATATTTTTTGATCCAAATAAGCATTCAATTTGAAACAAATAAGCATTCAAATAAATGGAACCTTTAAACTCAAATTTAAAATGAAATTTGAAATAAATTTTTACTAATAAAAATCATATTTATATTATCAAAAAATAAAAAAATATATTTTATTTTTAAAATCTTGTGATAATACTCCGTAATTTATTTTAAAATTAAACAAATTAAAAGATATTAATGATTTTAATATTATATAAATTGAATTATTCAAATATTTTTTTATAAAAAACTAAGATAATTCCATGAATAATTGAAATTATTACAAACGAATGCTCAATATTATGCAACATTGCTTTACATTATTATTGAATATATTTATAATTAAATACTGTTGTTTGGCTTTGACTTAGGATCGACTGAAATTATATTATATTTCCAGATCTGTTTAAACGATCCTATTTCTACTTAAATCAATAACTTATCGAAATTCATTTATTAATTAAATAAAAATGATTATAAATTATCTAAATGAGCATGCATTTTATATAATTTTAGTTATTCGGCGAAAAAAAGGACTTAAAGTGCCCCAAAAAAATAGGGGTCTCATTCAATAAAATAGGGGTCGACGATCAAGTTAAGAAAAAATTGAATATTTTTTCAGAAAATATAATTTTAAGAAAAATTTTTTTTTTCAAATATTTTTTTCTCAAAATAAATTTTTATTATCGTTTTCCCTTGAAATTAATTATTTTTTGAATCGACCCCCTATTTTTTGAATCGACCCCCCTTTATTTCTCTCACTTTAATTACAAATCTTAAAATATATTTATTCAAATAATGATTTTTTACGTTGTATTTAGAAAATTTATTTTTATAAAGTTGAAAATTATATATATTGATATAAATAAAAAAATATTATTTTAACAAATTTGAAATTGGACTATTATTTATTGAGATATCACTATTTTAAATATACTTCGTTTTTGAAAAAAATTGAGTAATTTTAAATTTTAAACCGCACCCTTAAAGAGAGGAGCAAAATTTTCATCAATTTCAAATGTTGATATAAATTCTTTATGCTCGAGAAGTTTTAATGAGATTTTACAATTTTCAAAACCTTTCTTTCGATTATTAAATAATTTGATATTTGTCAGAGGATTTGCTTCATGCTCAATTAACAATCAGGATGGAAAACATATTTAGTCAGGAAAATAATTGATTTATTTAATTTTTATCAAGATAAGAGAAAAAATAATTAATAAAAGTTTTTTTCAATACTTTATTTTTTTTCCTCCGACCATTCAACTTTGTTCAGAAAAATTCTGAGAAATTACGAATTTTTAACATCATCAACTGCAAAAAAAAATAATCTCAAATAATTGTGATAGTTCTTTCAAATAAATTCAAAAGGATGAGCGTTTAAAATCTCTAGTAATTAGACCTCTTAGTTAAGAAAGGTGGCCGTTAATTTATTTGTCTCAAAGTTCGTTAAAATTCTATCCAATTTTGTTATCTTCTCTCAAACTTTGTTAGGATTTTGAGAGGAAAATAAAATTTTTAATTTGTAAGAAGCATTCAAAACATAGGGAAGTTTGAAATAAAATTACGAACTTTGAGACAAATAAATTAACGGCCACCTTTCTTAACTAAGAGGTCTATTATAAAAACCTTATACTTCTCTCAATTTAACCTTATACTAATTGATACGATTTTCAAAAAATTAAGAAAATATATTCAATTTTTTTGATAATAATTGAAATTTTCTATTATTAGTATAATATTAAATTGAATAGATTGACGATATTTTCAGAAGGGCGCAAGCAGAAAAAATTATCGTTTTTCTCTCAAATATATTTTTATGTTTTTCCATTAAATATTTATTCTTATTTTATAATTAATATAAATATATAAAGTAATATTTAATTGCAAATTAATTATACTAATATTAATGTGTCATCTTTTCTTTAAATTAGAGAAAACATAAAATAAAAATAAAGATTTATTTTACTAAAATCTGTAGGTTAAATTGTGATAAAAGTGGCTCAGATTTTAATAAAATCGTAAACTATAATTATATTAGTTAAAATATACTACTTATCATTATAAAATTTCAAGATATAAAATTCGAAAATTGAACTTTTTCAAAGATCCATCTTTTTTTTTTCTGAGTATCATTCTCAAATAATTCTGAGCGTTCAATTTATTTCTGAATATCATTCTCAAATATTTCTGAAAAAAAATAAAAGTTATTAATACAAATTTGAATAAAGTTGTCAGAACTATTTGTGATAATGATAATCGTTGGAAAGTTATCAGGCACAATTTTAGTAGATACGAATATGTCAACAGAGATGCAGAAAATATATTTATACCACCCAAAACAAAACGATTGAATTATGGCGGTTGCGTTTTAAAAAATGGAAATGTTGATTTTAAATTCAATCATTCGCCATATGAATTGGCTGATTTATTATTATCATTTGTTAGAATTAAAAACAATTTTGATGTTAATTTAATGATTGAATTTATTCATGCCTTAGAAGTATTAGTTAACGATGCTCCATATATAAAAGTGCCAATCCCAAATCCTAATAGTGGTGAACAAATAATGAGTCGTCTTATAAATATAAATAATATTTACAATGCAAGGAAAGAATGGAATCAAGATGAAATTAATCAGCTTGATCAACTTCTTTGTACTTATTATCACTTGGATCTTAATCAATTAAGTCAATATTTTAAATGCCCGGTTGATAAACTTGAAGCGTTAATAATTGAAAGAAAAAATGTTTTATCACAAAGACCTTGGTCAACTAATGAAGATAGAATTATGTTTCAACTGATGAATACTCAGATTTCTGATAAGAGTTTAGCAAATTATTTTTTATGTAGAAATGTATTTTCAATTAGAAAAAGAAGAAGAGAATTAAAAAAAGTCCAAATGCTGAAAAAACAAAATAAAGAATCAGATAAGTCAATAATTATAATCAATTTTTAATTATTTAAATTAAAAAATAAAACATTAAAAAATATATTATTTAATTACATTTTTTATTTAAATTTATTTTATATTGTTTTTAATATATTTTCCAAAAAAGATTTTTTTTATTTTGAATGAAATACCTAAACTTTTTGAATAAAAAACGTTTTTTGCAAGTGTATATTAATATCTTCAAAAACTATAATAAAAAATTTTATATTAAATAAAAATTAATATATTTGATATATTTAATTGATATTTTTATATCATATATTTTTTCAACATAATTAATTTCTGCTTGCGCCCTTCTATATTTTCTAATAAAATTTGAATAAAAAAAGAGCGTTTATTATTGTTTTTTTTAGAAATCAAATAAGATCTCTCTCAGATATACAGGATTTTAAAAGGTTGGAAGCACAAATAAGTCAATATAATGGTACAATATGATATAGTTGATGCATTGTTCAGTAATATTGAAGAATCTTAACATGTTTTGAAGTCAAAAATGTTCTTAAAACTAATTTTTCCACAAAACAGAAGAAAAATAAAACACTCTTTGTACCATTTGGATGACTTAATACCTAATTGATGGCAAAAATCTTTTTCATAGTCAACATATTTTTGCAATATGCAAAATGTAGAAATATTTTGCAGCAATTTCTTAATAAAAATTAATTTTATATGAAAATCATCTTGAATTATTATTATTATCTTTTTTTTAAAATCTAATATTTCCATTTACAAAAAAAAAAAAAAAAAACAATAAAATCATTAAAAAAATTTGGTAATTCTAAGTTATATATATATATGAATAAATTTTTCCTGATTTAAAACCATTAATCAAAAATTTTAACAAGATATATTTATGCTATATATTTACTAATATAAATGAACTTTTTGAAAACAATTGAGAGCTCTCTCAAGAAGTATAAGGTTTTTTCTGAAGATTTAAAGGTTTATAGAATTACTCTATTAATTTTTTTTTTTTTATTTCATTTTTAAGATGAGATTTTATAGTAATATCATTAGTGTTGTCTTAAAAAATATTCCTTTCTATACTGATGAGCATTGAAAGGAAATTTTGCTCATTGATGAAGCATTTATTAAAAATTTTTTAAAATATTACAGAATCATTGATAGATCAGACGCAATTACATTTAAAAGAAAAAAGAATTTATTTAATGAAACAGAGTATCGTGCATACATCAAATTTCAATCATTGGATGAAGCCAGGAATTTAATAATGGCATCTAACTTCACAATAATCGATTCATTTAGCATTCAAATGTGGATTAATGATGAAAAAGCAAGAAAATGATGAAAAGTGGAAAAGGAAGGATAGTAATCAAGAATTTACTAGCTGATATTGAAGCAAATCAACTCTATGAAAGCCTTTCATTATATGGAGAAATTATCTCATGCGATGTTAGAAAAGAAAAAGATGGTGCCAGTAATTGTGCTGTACTATGTTTCAGAAAAGAAAAGGATGCAAAAAAAGCTGTTCCTAGTAACTTATTCAATGGTAATCCTGTTGAAATTCATTTATTAGATTCGGATGAGCAATAAATTTATTTGTTTTTGTTTGAATAAAGATTTATAGTTCGGATTTAAATATTTAAATTGATTTATTAGGTTGTATACTATATTTCAAAGTATGAAAATCAAAACACTAGTGGTACATTTTAAGCAAGATATCTTTCATTGTTATTTTTCTTCAAAATTACTAAAAAAAAAAAAAACAGTGCTTGATTAATAATTTCGCATAATATATCAGTTTAAATATTTTTTACGTTGAATATACGATCAATATTAAATTTATCTATTGAATATTTCATAAATATAACATCAAATAATAATTATATTGTAAACGGTTATTCCTCATGTGATATTAATTTAATTGTATTATTATTTTTTTAATTTCTTCTTTTTTAATTGAGAAATTGATGTTTTGTTTTATACTATACAAAAGAGAATCAATCATGAGGCATAATAAAACATTATTCTCCATTAATCACTATTATTATCAGCAATAAGAGACAATTTTAAGGTGGAAAAAACCTTTTTTGTTTAATTTCCCCAAATTAATTCATTGTTCAATCTATTTATTATAATTGTTTATATCAATCCTTCTAAAATCTGGTTTGATCTTATTAAAAAAGATGTTTTACATCATATTTTTCAAGTTTCTCCCAATAAATTTTAAAAATATTTTAATACAAGATATTCAAATAGTGAAATATAAAAAAGCAAAGAGCAATAATAAAAAAAAATAATGAAAGAAAATTATATAATGAAAAATATATAATGTGAATAAAAATAATTAAGCAAGAAAATGATAATGATGAAGAATAACGAGAAGATGAAAAATCATAGGAAGAAATTGATGAACAATGAAAATAATGTTTTTTGATAGAGTATTAGTTTTAACTATTAATAATTGGGTAGGAAAAAGTGATCTTTTTCGAATTTTAATAATATTTATATTGCAAAAGTAATTATTAAAATTATTTATACAATCCTCTTATTGAATAAACAGTGATCAATATTTGTCGTATTGATCAAATTCGCTTTCTTTAATGAAATGCATATATCCAGATGGTGAAATCTCTTCTTGAAGCAATAATTTTAATGAGATGAAGTGATCTCTTTGCATTATTCCAGTTTGAGAAAATTCTCCTTTGCATGAATGCTTGATAATTTTAACAATTTGATCGACGGCTGTTGTTAGCAAGGATTCAATAACAAAATTTGATGTAGATGGTGCAGTCAAAATAATAATTATAGAGCCAAGAGTACGAGTTCCGATTGCAATATTGTCGAAAAGTAAAAATGATGGTAATTCATTATCGCCGGGAGGAAGAAGTTTAATAAGTCTTTCGATGTATTCGCTCCAATCAATTGAATTTTCAACTCTATGAGAACAGTAAAGGATTTCTTTAGTTTGGCTAATAATTAGAAGAGAATCTACTTGCATATATATTTCAATTTCTGGCGGTTGTTATTAAATAAAAAAGAATACTTTACAACATAAAAATAAACTTTTACAGATATTTATTTTTTACGTATATCAAAAAATAATGATTAAAAAGAATATATTTATTCCATTCTAAGTTGCATTTTTTTGATATATTTTTAAATATAATGATATTAAATATTTGTGAAAACTTTTCAAATTCATTATTTATTTTAAAAACCATTAAAAAACACTAAAAATAAATAAAAAAAGATTTGAAAATTGTAAAGCAATCAATATTCTACATTTGCCACAAATGCTATCAAATGCAGTGAAATGAGATAGAAATGGGGAAAATGAATTAAACCTTCAAAATATATAAAAATGAAGAATTATTTATTACACTAAATACTTCTAATTTGAAGGAAATATAGTGTTACAATATTAGTTGACTTTGCTCTATCAAATAAAGCAACTTGATACTAAATTATGGACGAAAACTTTGCCTTTATTTTATTCAATAGCTTCCTTAAATCAAATTCTTCAAAAATCAGCAAAATCAAAATATGAATTATCACCAAATTTTGCTAAAAATATGATTTAACGAATTTTTAAACTAGTTCACAATTTTATATACAGATTTAAAAATGAGAAATAATGTTGGTATGAAACAGATTTTTATTTTTTTATATAATATCAAGTAGCCGAACAAATGTTTTATCAAACATGGAATCAATATTAAAATCCATAAATAAATATGATCTTCAAGCAACAACAAAGGATTTGTACTTTTATTTCTTTTCTACTTTTTGCCAAGTCTTATTGATTTGGTATTGAATTTATTCAGATTTTGAATTGGCTGTCGAAATTATCGGCTGTGAAGTATAGAAAAAGTTCTTTATAATGACTAATTTCTCAAAAAAGTAATGCAAGGAAGACAGAATTATTTCGTTGATGTGTCTAAGCGTTTGAATCACTTCCTCATGCATCGGTTATGGTGCAGGTTGGATATGCAAATGAATAATAATTCAAAAATGTTCTAAAGTTCGCCTGTCTAAATGATTGACCCGAAATATTCAAGCGCAGAAAAAGACAAAATATAATGACGATTCGGATCACTGTGTGCATTTCTCCCTGTTTGCCGAATTCGAAGATATCTGTAATATTCGTTATGGTCAAGTTTTTCTTGAATGGCAAATGTGTGAGTGACACTTTTGTAATTTAAAACGTTGACATCTTGCCGAGAATCAAGAACTTTCCATTCGCTTCCTGTGTTTGAGCCTTCAATTACCCAATTTTTAGGATGCCAATCGCCTGTATCATATGGCTTTGATCTGATTGAGTAATGTGTTGGGCGGACCTTCCGTCCTTTGAAATCGTATCTCAGCCAAGAATTTTCTATGTTTTTAGATGTAAAACGCGTTTCTTTGTTGTCGAGGTCAACTGCATATTTTGGATGACGATTAGAAGAACCTCCATAATCTGATGAAGCAGTAACTTCAATAGCGCCTTTGTCGTGCACGTTGCCGCCGTATTCTCTTGTTAGCTTTCTGATGATTCCATTAAGCTGGTCAAATTTAGCCTTATACTGAATGAGGACGCAGTCATGAATATCTTCACACACTTTTGATATTTGCTGAACACATTTGAAAGACTCTTCATTCTTTCTAGATATTTGCTGAACGTTATTGAATACGTCTTCATTCTTCTTTGATATTTGCTGAACGCAGCTATGAATATCACCGTCTTTCTTAACTATTTGCTGGACGCTGCTGTATGTGTTGTCACTCGTTTTGCTTATTTTCTGGATGTCTTTATGTATTTCGTCATTTTTATTTGAATTCAATTGAATTTTATTTTGAATGTCATCACCTTTTGTAGATATCTGCTGTGCACATTTGTATATCTCGTCATTCTTTCTAATTACTTCCTGAACATTACTGAAAACGTCTTCATTCTTCTTTGATATTTGCTGAGCTAATTTTTGAATGTCATCCTCTTTTTGAGACATTTGCTGAACACTGTTGGAAATTTCTTCGTCTTTTTTAATTATTTGCTGAACATTATTGAGAACATCGCCATTCAGTCTAATTATTTGCTTGGCATCGGTATGAATATCTTCATCTTTTCTAATTATTTGTTGAATGAAGTTGAATGTTTCTTCGTTCTTTTTAGATATTTGCTGAATTTGATCGTGGATTGCATTTAGTTGGGATGGTACTTCTTTATTGTTTTTCATCGTTTCATATTTGTTAGAAAGATCATTAACATTATTTTCAATTTGTCCCATTTTTTCTGAAAGTGCTTGAATTCCCCTTTGTATGTTGCTTACTTGCTCAAATAAAGGTTTTATTTCATTTATGATTTGTTTTCTCGTTTCTGAGATGTTTTCGTTAATCGAATAATCCGTAATTGGAGCAAAACCAAAACGTTCTTCTCGTTTTGAAAGAGCATCTTGTAAAGATTGTTCAGTTATTTTTGTTGCTTTGAGTGCTTCTAAAAGAACGCAATAATGCTGATTATTGTTATTATTTGTAATGATATTGGAAATGAATTGATAAGCTCGATCTTGGTTATTTAATACTCGCTTGTTATGATTAAAAATGTTATATAATGAACAAACTGGAATTTGGGCCATATCTTCAAAATATATTTGAAGAAAATAATCAAGATTTTTCGAAATAAATTCTTCACTAAGATTTTTATTGCTTTTATCTGATTTAGCGTTTTGCAGCATTGATTTCTCTTTAATTTGAACAAATTCTGATTTTGAAAGAATACCTTCAATATTTTTATTATTAAATTCTACATTTAATAAAAGATAGTCATAATAATTGTTTATGTCAAGCGAGAGTTCTTCATTGCTATCAAGCAAATAGTTTAAAAATGATTGAAAAACTTGATTATCAACATTAGATTGAATATAGTATTTGCCATTGTCCAAAATTTCATCACTGATTTTACCCTGAATTTTGCTCATGAAACTTTGGTTCGCACGAAAAGGAAAATCTTGTCCATTAAGTAGGAAAACATAGCTCCGACTCATTCTTAAAATGTGCTCATTTCACCTCCTTTTTTATTTGGCATAAATTTATTTGGCATATTTCCAGAAATTTTCCACATTATATTGAAATCAGTTTTTTTATTCAAATCCATTAACATCATTGTTGTTGTAAAAGATTATTTATTTGAATTCATTGATATTTATAACTCTTTAATCTTTCTTTTGAATTAAAATCCAAAATTTGTCCCAAAATGGAAAATTTTTCCTTCAATTCTATCTTTTGAATAACAACACAATTTTGGGAACTTTTTTGAAAATTTTTCTTTCAATTTTTAAAATTTTATGAATTTTTAAATAATAAGCTTATACAAAGATAAATTGCTATTGTAGTATCACAAACAAGAAATTTACTCCATAAAACTTTTTTATATAATAAAGAATTTTTAAAACTATCATTTATAATATATTTCATATAATAACATTGTTGATTCCTTGAATAATGTAATCTGCTGAATGCCTAGCAGCAAGAGCTTTAATAACGCTTAGTCTTCCGTAGTCGTCTGGATTTATTTCACCAACTTTCTTCATGAAAATCGGTAGAACACTAAAGAATGTTTTGGTGAACTTTGATTCAGTATCGTGCATAATTTGATCAAGATTTAGTGGGTCAAGATGCCTGACAAGCATCTCTAAAATGATTTCAAGTCGTTCTGAAAGAGCCTTATTTCTGATGAGTTGAAGACGAGCTCTTGTTCTGACGCCTGCTAAAGACTTCTCAGCGTGAAATCTGAGAATTTTTTCTGTAGCTGCTCGAGGTTGTATAGGTTCAATAACACTTTCATTATTACTGAGTTCTAAAGTTGTATTATCTAATTTTCCAATAAATGTTGAAAGAGAGAGATTTTTAATTGAATCATCACCATAATACATTACATGAGATAATTTTGTTTCTTTTTTAAGTGTATTGTAAGCTTCTTCAACTTTAAGAGACGAATCTTGATCAAATAATTTTATAACACGATTTGAAAATTCATTTGAAAGATAGTTATCTAATATAATATCATAGTTATCTGGATTTGATTGTTCGGACTCATTCGCTGCTGTTATAATAGCTAAATTAGGAGCTGTTAAAAATTGTGCAACCGATCCTGAATAACAAGCTTCTATAAAGAAAAGGCATTTTTTATAAAGATTCCGTTCAGCCGCAACAGAGAAAGATTTTGCCAATTCATCAGCCAAAATATCTGGTCCATTTTCTGGAGTTCCAAGAAAGCCTGGCCCACCATGATTTATATAGTAAATAAATACATAGTCTTCGCTTGATGTTGGAAGATTTGAGATAGCATCATAAAAAGCTTGCGCAGTTATTGTTGATCGTCGATAATTTATGGCATCAGGGCCTGGATATACATTTATTTTATGATCATCTGAATGAAATACCTGGCCTTTAAATGGATTGCTATAATCAGTTGCAATATCATCATATGCGTAAAGAACTATATTTGTTTTATTAAAACCATGGTTTAATAATTGACGGTAAATTGTATAAATATCTGCTTGATGGCGATAATTCCAAATTGTTGAAGATCCACAATAAAGAAGAGCAAATCTTTTACTAGAAATAAAACAGCATAACAAAAAAAGCATTTCAAGAAAAGCTAACCTTCTCAATTCAAATTTCTATATTTAAATTCAATTAAAAATTTTTTATTCTTTCAATTTTTAATAAAGAGGGTTCATTTATAAAAGATATTAATATAAATTTATATTAATTAGTTTAAATTTTTTCATTAAAATTATATATATTTATTCATAAAAACAATAATTGTAATTAATATTGGCAAAAAAAAAGTTTTACATTAATTAATATCAGAATAAATACTTTTTTTGCTTTTGAAAGAAATATTTAATAAACTTTTGAATTTTTTGAAAATTATAAAAAAATAAGTAGTTATATATTTGCCACGATTTTTGCACTTCGTTCAAAAACCGCGTCAAATATATCCCATCCGCGACCCCAGCCCCGCTATGCCAGGTATGATCCCCCACTCCCATTAATGATCTTCCACTGGGCTGCTCTCAGGATTCCTCTCAACGCTCTGCTAGGAAGGAGGTCCCGTATCGTTAACATCAAAAAAGATATAGAAAAAGTTTTTAATTGTGTGGTTTACTTAAAGGCAATCGTTTGCATGGCATTCAATTGGATAGTATATCCATCTTGTGTAAAATCCTATTCTATTAAATAAATGCTCTGCATATGAATCTAGAAATTGGTACATTCCTCTTTGAGGGTCCATTAGGGTCCAATCAATTGTGGTATTTGGGAAAAATTGAAAGAATCTGGTAGAAATGCTCGTAAAAAGATTTTCATCGAAATTGAATTTACATTTGACTATATCAAGGGTTGTTTCAAACATTTTTTGTCGAATTTCGATGCATTTGTGAAGTTCACGATAATAATTTCTGGTAAATTCTTGCTTTGGGCCAATATTGAATGGTGTATCTTTTGCTGTTACAATTTTGCATAAACTCTGGTACATATAGTCATCTTCATTTAAATCTAAATCTTCTGGGTGTTTATCGATAAGATCTGATAGGTTCTCTATTGGGTAGTTCTCTGTAGGCTCTACGTTGGACTCGGAGATGGCGAACATAAGTAAAAATGATGTGATGAGGTGAGCACGAAAAATCATATTTTTTATTTGGGTCCCTTATGGGGTGCCCCTAGGTGTTGCAGGGGTGCCCGAGTTGTTGTAGAGGTGCCCCTAGGTGTTTAGGGGTGGAGACCGTTTACCAAAAATCTAATTTTTTCTCGTTAGGTCATCACATCACTTTTTTTCATGTACAGCAGGAAGCAAGATAAGCAAAGTCTTAAGGTTTTCAGAAAGACAGTACGCAGCTTTATTTATGATACAACAAGGTTATTGGAATTAGCTGATTCATTAAACGACGACATGAAAACAATTGAAAGACTGGAATCAGAAAATCGAAGGCTCACCGAAGAAAACGGCTATATAAATGATGAAATTGATAAAAATCCAAAGTCCGATCCGATATGGGAAATGATGGTTGAAAATG
Source organism: Tritrichomonas musculus (assembly GCA_039105265.1). Taxonomy (NCBI): domain Eukaryota; phylum Parabasalia; order Tritrichomonadida; family Tritrichomonadidae; genus Tritrichomonas; species Tritrichomonas musculus. Next base: position 867,470 of record JAPFFF010000012.1, read on the forward strand.
AGCTAAAAATTGATGAAAATCGAGATAAATTGGACGATTTGAAAAAAGAAGAAGAAAAAAAGAAAGTCCAATTGGAATCAAAAGCACAAGTATTGAATCAATTTGTCGATGGGTTACGAGATTGCTTCGTTGACCCACTAAATTTGAAGGAACCAGAAGATTCAAATGAATAAACCATTTACTAGCTAAACTTTTTTGAATTATTTATTTGTTTAAAAAATGACAAATCAAACTCTAAGTATATCATATGAATATCAAGGAATTTCGGTTACTTTTAAAGATCAAGATGCAAAGAAAGAATTTGAATTTTTAATTAGAATTTGTCAGGAAGTTGGAATTGATGAACCAAATATACAAACAATTCATCAATATTTTACAGAAAATCCAAATACAATAGAGGAAACAAATGAATTAATTTTATATACTCATTTAATGATAGAAACGTTAGCTTTAAAAGAACTTCATCTTGGTGATACTCTTGGATTAACATTAGATAATGTAAATGCCGAATATCAACAAAAAAGAGGAGATTTGATGAATTCGATAAAAGATATCAAAAAGAAAAAATCGGATAAATTTGAGGAATTATTTATTAAATTTGATAGAAGTCATTATTTGCCAGTTGATCCAACAGATTATGATATATGTTTGAATTATAAAGAAACAAGAGAATTGTATGAATTGGTTCAACACGCTTTTCATATGGACCCAGGAAGAAAGTTAGATCAAGCTTTCGATGCAACTTTTCAATTAGGGGATCTCTATATTTATTCATTTAGTGGGAAACCTTACAATCCTCTTTATATGAGATTTTACAAAGCATTTATTCAACAATCTTGGGGCGAATTGAATAAACAGGTTTTAATAAGTTTATTGAATTCAGACGCAATTTTTGAGGTTTGTGATGCGTTAAATTCAAAAATATCAAGAACAATAATATATGAAAATAAAGGAACAAATGAACAACGTCAATTCCGATTCCTTCCGAAAGAAAGAATGGACATTCGAGCAGATGATTATATATCTTTAGCAGGAGCTGAACAAGACGGTGCAATGTATGTATTGAATAATCTAAAAGGAATTCTAACAGTTTTACAAAATTTGGAAAAAAATCATGAAAATGTTCAAACTTTATTCACAGTTGCTTTAATAAAATATATTCATTTTGAAAATAAAAACTGGTTTGATCCTTCAGTCTTTTCACAATATTTGAATATTTTATTAACTGATTGTGAAAAGTTTAATGTAACCAATTATAATGACCTGGTTTATGGTGATAAATGGGATGAAACGAGAAACTTTATTTTGCAAAAAGTATTACTTTGGAATAACGAACAAGATCAATGGACATTTAAGGCACAACTCAGACAAAAAGTGATTCATTCAATGGCACGACAAAAAGATATCAAAGATCTTTGTGAGAAATTATTAATGGAAAAGTTAACATTAGAATGCACCCCGATATCACCTGATAACGTACAAGATCAAATGAAAATGTTGGAAGAAATAGTCGACAAGAAAGGGGTTGATATCGATGATAGATACACAACAATTTGTACCATGTTAATTCAAGAAATTGCGGAAATCAATCCAGAAAGAGGTGCAGCTTTAATGAAAGGAAGTACAGACGAAAGAAATGTTGCCTTATTACATTTGAATATTTGGTATGTTATCCAAGATTACATTCATGATACGACAACTCCAGAAGATACCCGAATAAAAAATTGTGTTGAGCAATTTAGACAATATCCATACTCGTCAAAAGCAATAGAAAATATAATGAATAGTTACAACAAAAATGATAAAAATCAAGCTTATCGTCGAATAATTGGTGAAACTGCATATAATTTGTGTTTAATGAAAGCATATACTGGTGAAATAGGTTTGGATAAAGTGATAGATTTATTACCACAAATGTTTTCAAATTTAGATAAAGACATAAAACAAGAGTTACAAACATTTTTATCATCTGAACCCAATCTTGACCAGGATCAAACGTTATTTATGATTGCAAATGACAAGTTATGGGAAACTCAAGTATCAATGGAGGAATTGTATGCAAATAACCCAGATATTATTAACATGATGCACAAACAATGGATTGCTGAAAAAATAAAAAAAAGAGAAAAAATTTGGTTAGATGAGGCAAAAGCTGAAGAACAAGAAATTCAAAATGAAGCAGAAAATCAAGAAATTTTAGAAGAAGGGGTTCAACCAATACAATTACCTGAACAAGAATTGAATCAAGGGTCAACGGATCAAGAAAGAGGAAATAACGATAATCAATGGGAAAGATTTTTAGCTCAAACAAGAATCGAACAAAGAGACACTTGGCAACGTTATTTACAGGTTCTTCAAGATGAAAATCCATTTTTTAATAAAGACAATATTGAAATAAATCAATTTATGAGTATAATTGATAGAGAATTTCATAATATAAATATGAATTCAATAAAACAACCAAGTGAAATAACCGCACAATTAACAAAAGCTTATCCAGAAATGTATTGGATAATAATGATTGAATATATGAGAGCTTATTTAAAATGGTCATTAGGAACAAATGATCAAATAACAGATCAGGAATCAGTAGATGAATTGAATGGAAGAGGTTTTACAGAGCAATCAGAAAGATCAGTAAATCAGATGAGAAATGAATGGAATGGACAATTGAATGATTTGAAAGGGAAACTTGGAAAACTTTGGGAGATAGGATCTCAACATGAAAACTTAGGACCGGATAAAGATAGTTGGATAAATCAAATGGTTTATCAAGAATATCCAACAAAAAATGCATTAAGAGAATTTATTGATACAAAGACATTTCAAAATGAATTCTATCATGATTTTCAAGAATATGGAAATAAAACTTATGCAGAAATTCGAAGAGTTTTGGGAGCATTCAATTTTTCAGAGAAATATATTCAAGAATTAGCTCATCAATATTGGACAAATGATGATGAATTTAATGATCGAAATACTCGTAGCAGAAGAGATAAAATGGAAAATAAATTCAATAAAGAAGGTGGTGTGAAATCGCAAATTCAAAATGAGTTCAGAAGGTGGAGTACAATTAAAAATAATCGAATGGAAACAATAACTATAACAATTGAAAATCTAGTAAGAGCTGAAAGGATAACTCAAAATGATATGAATTCAGAAAGAACAAGATTAATTGAAAATTATGTAAATGGTGATAATTTGAGAAATGAACAGAAAGGTGAAGAGTTACAAAATATTAAAGAGGATTCACAAGATTATTTAGATCATCATAACGAACAAGCAATAACTCAAAGAATTCGACAATTGTATGATAATAATGGTATTGTATCAACAGACGAAGAAATAAGAACAAAATATGCAGAATATCTATCAAGTCAAAATAAAGACAGTTATTTATCTGAGTTAGGTAGAGAATTACTGCAAAGGCGAAATTCAGCAGTTACAAATTGGATTCAGAGATTCAATAATGAAATTGGAACAAAGATTGAAAATATTAATTTTATTCATGGAATTGTATCAAGTGTTGAAAAAGTGAATCTAACCGCTGTCAAACAAAGTTTTATTAATCAAGTTCAATCAACTCCTCAAAATGGTGAAAATCTATTTAATGAACTGAAAAATGATATGGAAAGACGAGAAGCAAATGCAAAAGATCAACAAATAAATCATTATGGAAATCAAATTCATCGTTTAATATCAAATTCTGGTCGACCATTTACTGTTGAGGGAATTCGTGATACAGAGGTGAAACCGATTTTAGATATTGAAAATATTCAGGAGAGAGATAGAAAATTCAATGAATGGGTAAGAAATTGGGAAACAAAAGAACAATTAATTCAAACAAAAATTCAGAATTTGGAAAGAACTTATGTACAAAAATATCAAATAACAAATAAAGAAATTGATTCAGCATCAATTCTTCAACATATATTGAACAAAGTGGCAACAACTTACAATCAAGATACAGTTTTATCAAATATCAATGAAAAAATTGAAAGAAATACAGAAATTGTTAAAACCCTGAAAGAACGTTTAGAATTAAATAAATTAGAGGATACATTTCGAGAAGCATATGGTCAAGAATTTACACAGGCAAAATGGTATGATATGATTCGAGAACATTCAAATCTCCCAATTGATCAACAAATTAATGTAATAAAAGCTCATATTCAACAAAAAAATAGAGAAACAGGAAATCTTATACAAAATGTTAATAATAAATTGACTGAGTGTTTTCAATCAGCATTTCCAGATTTCGATAATTCGTATATTAATGAAAAAGTAATTGAATTGTTATTCCGATCTTATCCTGAAGTTAACCGAAATTATTCACAATTAGAAGCAAAATTACAATCGTTATTACCTCAATTTAAGAAAATGGGAGAATTATTTAGAAAATGGAATTCTCAAAATATAAGTAATATCTATTTAGGAATGAAAACATTTCAAGATGCGGGTCATGAAGTTCCACGTTTATTTGAATTAGCTGAGGAATATGAAGTTCGTTTAGAAATAATTGAATATAATCCTTTGAATCTTCTGAAAATTACAAATGAGCCTGAAAACCAACAAAATCAAAAAATGAGAGAAGAATTAGAATTATTGAAACAAAAAAGAAATGCGATATTGAGTGATAGTAATTTTCGATTGAAAATTGATCAATATTGTCAAGGAAGAAACTCGGTTGAAAAAGAAACATTAATTAAAGAAATTGTTGGTCATTGTGATAGAGTTGAAGATGTTGATAAATTTATTGATGCAAAGACGAGATATATTGGTTTTGGAAAAAATTGGAGTCAGTTTCAAACAAGAGTCGATTTTGATAATTTTTATAAGAGCAATCGAGAGAGTTCAAATTTGAATTTGTTAATGAGATCAAATTTTGGTCAAATGTCACCAGAAGATAATATAAAAATTGATGAGTTGAAAGTATATTTATCAAATACATATCCAGACATTTTCCCTCAAAGTGAATGGTCATATATTCAAGAAGACAAATTTGAGGAAGACGGAGCTAAATTTTATGCATATTTGCAAGGTGAAATGATGTATCAACAAATAAGATTAATGTATCCTCCAAACACAATGCCTGCCACTTGGGATCATGCTCAATATCATTCAAATATATTCAAAGCATTGGATAAATTACAAAAAGAATTTCTAAGAAAAGAGCCACTTTATCGATCAATTAAAACAGATCGGAATTTCAATCTAGCTTTGAATGAATATAATGAGATTGCTCCAGATCACGAAAAATTAACTGCTGAAAGAATTTTTGCAACTGCTCGTCCAACAGATGATATTCTTAAATTAACACAGTCTTTACGTAATCAAATTCAATCAAAAATTAATTCTGTGGAATTCAATGATAGTTTAGAAAGAGCTATTCGTGAAGTATGGAAACCACATTTTCCAAATGATTTCAAAAGTGCTGAAGATTGGAGAACTGAATTTGGCGATAATTATAAGGCAAGAAATGCGATTTTAAAATTAACTCCGGGTTATCAATTTTGGGCAAATGTTAATCCTCATGAAGAGGTAAATTTAAAGAATTATATTGTTAGAAATGGTGGAACAATTGAATCGGCTTATCAAGCGTTAAACAATTTTTATAGTCAGTATTATCCGATTTATAGTCGACAATGGGTAGGGAATCCAACTTTATTACCTTATTTAACAAAATACAAAAATAAATTTGGAGGTTCTGAACAATCAGCGTTGTATTATTTATTTGGAAAATTTTATGGAGATTTGAATAGATGTTTACAATTCTTCGCAGCTTATGAAGGAAATCAAGAAATCGAAAATATGAATGGAAGTCAAAAATATTCAGATATTAATTCATTTTTGCAAACAGTTGTGAATCAAGGTGATGCAGTCAATCAATCTACATTTTTAAATAATATTCAATCAAGTGTTACCAATTTTTCAAATTCAAAATCAAATTGGGAATCAAACACTGATTTTCGAAATCATGTTTTTTATCTAGAAGCATTGAAAGAGGAAAATAAAACAGGGTTGAAATATGATTTTTCATGGGATGAAGACAAAATGTATAAAAATTATTTAATTCCATTAGCTAAGAAATATTACCAACAATTCGTTGGAAAAAGATATATACCTGATTCAAATACTAATAATTCAAATGTTTCAACAGAATACAATAATATTATTTTAGCCGCGGAAGATTATCGTAAAAAGAATGATGATTGGGAAAATTCAAATGTGAAATCAACATTAGAAAGATATCAAAATGAAGGTCGAATAAATTCAAAAAAGAGTTATGAAGATTTGAAAGATGAATTTGAAAAACCAGCTGATGCAATGAAATATTTAGAAATTGAGAAAAATAAGAAAACATTATTGGTGGCTCTCGGAAGAAATGAAGACGAAGAATTACCGAGAGGAGATGTAAATTTTGCTCCATATCACGATATTGACGAAAAAGATTTAACATCAAGATTAAATTGGTTATTAAATTTTGTTTCAAAAATTGAAGATGAGAACACAGCTTCTTGGAATTCACCAGCCTTTTTGAAAATTCATTCTGATTATCGATCAAATCATTCCGACGATAGATCAACTCAAACAATTAATCAATGTAAAATCAAATATGGATTAGATTATGAATCAGCAAAAATAGATTTAAAATATCACTATTTATTAGAGAAATATCGTGAAGAATTTCAAGAAGATTATTCAATAAAAGAAACAGATCCAAATAACGATCAAAAATTAGCACATATTCATGAAATTGAAAAGTTATTGAAAAATTATAAAGATTATAAAGTAGATAATGAATTACAAATAAAATTAAATTGTTATAATGCAGAGTCGGGTCAAGACACTCTAAATCATTTATGGTTAGTGAAAAAGTTTAAAGATAATGTTCAATCAGCAAAAATTTATTTAGAATATTGGACATATGTTGGAAAAATAAATGCAATTACGTCAGATAATAATGATATAAAAGATGTACCAATATCTTTAGCCGGTATAACAAAATTGAAAGAGATTTTTAATAATGTCTCAAAAGATGATACGGCATTTCAATCAGTAAGTTTTCAACAATTATTAAATCAATATAATGATATTAAACATTCACATCATGATGTTACTGATATTAAACGACTTTATGGAAGTTATATAAATTGTACAAATGCAATGAAATGTGTATTGTTAGAACATGAACTAGAAACTACTTATCAGTTGTCAAAAGAGAATTTCCCTAAAAATTTTGATGGAAAATGGGAAACATATTTGAAAGCTTTAGAGAATAAAAAGAGTGAAATTGATATAAAGAAAAATTCAATACTTTGGGATAGTGAAGTTCGAAAATGGTATGATTATGCAAAAGAGAACGTTGATTCGACTCTTCCAACAATAGAACAAATGATGATCGATGATAAGTACAATAAAGATATTGTTTATTATAAAATTTTAACGAAAATTTGGGGAAAATTTACAGGGAAAGAATATCCAAATTTCGAAACTAATTATCAAGTAACAAATGCAAAATTAGCTAATAAAATCAATAATTACATAAAACGATATGAGAAATTTCGGATTGATGGTGACATTCAGAGACTATTAGTCAATCAAAAACAAGAAGTTTCTATAGATGATTTATTTAATAGATATATTGATTCTGATAATCCAGATGATGATGTGTTAGACGCTAGACGATATTTGCAAAATGAAATTTGGGAATCAGAATACAAAGCGTTTTGTGAAGAAGTAGGATTGAAACCAGATACAAAGATGAACACATTCAAAAATGAAAAAGAAAGATATAAATTTTTCGATTTGAAGATGAAAGAAACAAGAGATATTAAACCAAAATGGGAAAAATTAATGCCAGAAGTAGAACATTGGAATCGTTATCAAGAACCGAAAGATCAATTGCATAAATGGGAAGAAGTTCATAAAAAATATGACGGAAATATTGATAAAGTCTATGAAGAAATTGTATTCGAAAATAGAAAAAAGAAATTCGAGGAAGATTTTCCAGATGATACATGGTCTTCAAATTTATCCAAAAAAGATCAAATAGAAAAATTTGATGAGTTCTTTCGAATTTATAATACATATTATTATACACTTCCTAACTTCAAAAACACATTAGATGAATATAATAGAAGATTTAATACAGAAAAATTATCAGTTCAAGATATCGTTACCAAATATAAGACTGATTCTACGGGTTGTTTGAATATGATGAATTACAAAATATTGAAACTCAAATTACAAAAATTAGATAAAGATTTTAATGAAAAAGATTATGGAGAAAATTCGGAAGATATTAGTAAAATGCAAAGAGAATTAGAGAGATATGAAACAAATCAAAATCAATTAAAGACTTCAACAAATATAAACGGTCTCTATAATGAATATGAAGACAAATATAAAGATACTGCAAAGAAATTAGAAGATATTGAGAAAGAACAAAAATATAAAGTAAATAATGTTCTCAATTTTTTGAAAATTATGATTAAAATCAAAGACTTAGAAACAAAATATAAGAAAGTTTTTAATTATGAAGATCGTAAAAGTTGGGGTTCAACACCAAGTGCTCAATTCGAATATTTAGAAAAAATTGAAAAGAGATATCAGAAAGAAAAGGAAAAATTAGATAGTTTCAGAGGAATTGATAAATTAGTTGATTTATATAATGATTCACATGGTTTAACAGGTGATAATGTCAAAAGTATTGATGATATATTTGCAGAAAATGAATACCATTGTTATAAGACTTATCAAACATTATTATTAACGAAATACAATTATTTGAATCCTAAAGCTCCAAAAGATGATTCATATACAGGAAGTCCAAAGAAATTTTGTGAAGAATTGGAAAAAGAAATATCAGAAATTGAACGCGTTTATGACAAATTCAAAGGAAAAGATGGTTGGATGAAATTATCTTTGGATGAACGAGAGAAAATCATTCAAAATTATAAAGATGAAGATACAGGTAATTATAAAATTGAATTGCAAGGTGAATTGCAAAAATATAAGAAAATATTCAATCTTGATTTCCCCATTGATTCAACAATTAAACAATGGAATAAAGAAGGAAGAGATATCAAATATCTTAAAAATTACTTAGCGTATGTCAATAAATATTCAGAAAATAATGAATATCATGAATTGATAAACAAATATAATTCTAAAAATAAAGATAAGCCAATTCCAGCCGAGTATTTTACTCCTTATGATAAAATGAAATATGCTACCTTAGAACCTCTCAGACAAAGATATGAAACAGCATTCGGTATGGATATAACAATAAATCAAATGATGCAATATGCAAAATATTTAAAAACAACTTACGGAGTCAATTGGAGAGTACAAGATGAGAATTTAGATTTTGATTTCAATATTGCAAAAATCGCTAACAAGGCAAATATTGTTTGGAGAGAATATGAAAATTATTTAGGACACACGAAAAAGAATAGAGTTGACTTCGATACTGCAATAAAATCATATAAAACTCAAAATGGTATTGGAACGTTAACGATTCAAGATATGAAACAATTTATAAAAGAGGTGAAAGATTTATCAAAGAAATCAAAAACAGATTCGAAGAATAAATTAATAGATTCAATAGATTCAATCAATAAGAACAAAGATAAAGATCATCAAATTTCAACCGATATGTTGGAGAAGTTAAGTGTTAATTCTGATAATTTGGATGCGTTACAAACAATTATTGAGTTCATTCCTGATTATGAAAATCATTTTAATAAGAAAGTGAATCCAAATGATTTAAATAGTTTTCATGAAGATCCTAAGAATCCAAATTGGATACATGTCTTAGAAAAGATAGCATTTTTGCCATTAATTGACGATCATAATTCAATAGAAAAGAAAAATGGAAAAATGTCAAGAGATTCTGTAGAGAGTGTAGTTAAAAAATATATTTTGAATAAAGATCCAACAAATCCATTGAAAGATTCAGATGTTAAAATAGATCATATTAGACCTGCTTATGAAGAATATAAAAAGGAAGTCACGAAAGAAAAAGAAGAGTATTTCAAAACTATGTTATCAGAATATCATAAGCATACAGATGATTCTTCAGAAACATATCAAAATTTGGTTCAATTATATCCAAACTTAGATGATTTAGAACGATACCTAAAATTGAATAGATATATCTTTAAAACAAATAAGATATATAAACAACTCAAAGAACATTACAAGAAAGAACACACACCTTTGAAATATTCGGATTATCAAGATAAACCTGTGAATAATTTAGAGCCAACAATAATAATATTACAGAATTTAGAAAAAGAAGCTCAAAAAGAATGGGATGAAGAGAAGAAGAAAGACGATAAAGAGAAAGAACATAAAAAGAAGGTTGAATTAAAACTAAGTGATTTGAATTCGATGAGACGAAAAGTAGGATTAACTGAAATTGGATTCGAACGTTATAAAAATATGGAAACCGATACTGCATTATCTGACATTAATAATATGATGAATGAAGCAAGACAAAAAGAATCTGAAAAGAATTCAAATAACAATACATCTGTTGGAATTGGTGGTGCATTAAGAAATAATTTCATAGGTACAACAATGAATAAACCTGCAGCAACAACAACACCAGCAACAACGACAACGACAACAACAACAACGACTGATACGAATACAATGCCTACAATTAATGATGGAAGTGAAAAGAAAGAAGAAAGTGTATGGTCTAAAAATTATGAAGGTGGAATAACTAGTTTAATTCAACAAAGTGCAAAAGGTATATCAATTAGATCATTATTAATGGAACAACAAAAGAAAAATAAATTAAATGGAAAAACATCAATAATGTCTCAATTTAATGAAAACGCTCCTCCTAAACCTGTTGTACCTTATTCATCTAATTCAAATACTAATAATTTATTTTCATCAAAAACAACAATGACAGAAGAGAAAGAAACACCAATTGAAAAGAAACCGATTGTAAGCCCAATATCTGAAAAACCAATGACATTAACAAAAATTGAACCAGGAAAGAAAATTAACTTATTACCTACAAAAGTTGATCAACCTGAAGTGGTCAAAACCAAAAATAATATGATACAAGTTTTACCAAGAAGAGGTCGAAAGAATTTACCTTTACGCTTTAAAGCAAAAGAAGAAATGGAACAACAACAAAAAGCAATTGAAAAAGTTGAAGAAGAAAGTGAAGAGGTTGAAATCAAACCAAAGAAACCAACAATTAATACAAAAGCTAAATCAAGTAAACAATTTAAGAAACAAAAATCTGAAAGAACGAAACTCTTAAAGAAAAATTCAAAAGCTAAAAAGAAGAAAGATGATGACGATGAAGTTATTTCAGAAAAGAGTACAATTGATAAAGAAGATATCTCAAAGAAAAAGACAAAGACGAAACCATTACAAAGAAAAGTCGATGCTATTGTACCAAAACCAACAATAACCCCAATCCCTGAATCAATTCCAAAAACAATAACAGAAGAAAAACCAGCAACCGAAGTCAAACAAATTCCGAAAACATCTGAAATTCCAAGTGTAATTCAAAATAATCCTCAATTAATGAAATATTTTAAGTAAATAAATGTTTATTTTTATTTTTATCATAAAAATTATGAGTAACGCAGATATAGGTGAGTTAAGAAAATTATTACAAGAATTAAAAGCTTCAAGCGGTAAAAAACCTGAAAAGAAACCAAGAAAATTATCAGCATTAAATAAATTTAAGAAATATGTTATGGGAAGAGTTACTGAAAAAGCTTTAGCAGAAACAAATTATGTTGATTTAATTCCAGTTGACAAAATGAGATTATTATGTAAAGCTTATCCAATTGTATGGGATCAATTAGTTTTACAACCACTTTATCAAGAATATGGTTTAACAACAGAAGAAGAACAAAGAAGATATCGTGGAAATAAAACAACTCAAGAAGATTATCATAAAATTGTTGACGGTTTAATTGAAAAATTGAAAACTGGACCAAAAGACGATAGACAACATTTTGAAGAAGATATTGAACAATTATTAGTAGCTGCAATTCAACAAGCATCAAGTGAATTTGACGAGGATGAAGATGAAGCAGATGACGAAACAACTGAAGAGTAAAAATTTTGTTATCTTTTTTTTACATAATTTAGTTGGAATTTAAAAAATAAATGAGTGACAGTGATTATTTTAGTGATAGTGAAGAAGAAGAAGTTAACTTTGAGAAAGAAAACATTCGATCAAAAATAAAAGCAAGATTAAAATCAAATTTGAGTCCAAAGAATGATTCTTTAATTGCTCCAATTCATGAAGATATCGTTGCTAAATATAATTCTGTTAATGTTATTGTAGGTAAACAAAGTATGGGAAAAACAGTTACAGCATTAGAAGAAATCATTAAAATTTCAATACTTAATACTCATCATTTATTAATTTATGTTACAAAAGATGGTGAAGAGAACGATAAAAGTTGGTTATCATTAAAACCATTATTACAAATGCCAACAGTTGTAGTTAGTGAAAAAGATGCTGAAAAATGTATTGATGAATTATTAGCAGCAAAAAGTTTATATTACAAAATTCGAAGAGAAAGAACCAAAAATAAAATTTCACAAGATCAATTAGATGACTTATTTAATGTTTTGTTTGTTGAAGATTTTGATCGAGAATATTTACATTCAATCGTATTATTTGATGATATTTCAAATTCAAAATTATTCTCGTCAGAAGAATCATTTTTTAGTCAATTATTACGTAGATGTCGTCATACAAATATGTCTTATTTCTTATTAGTTCAAGGTTGGAAAGGGTTAAAACCACATATTAAAAATGAAATAAGTACTTTATATTTATTGCCTGGTTTTAATAAACAACAATTACGTTACATTTATTCTCAAGCAGCAAGTAATTTAGATTTTGAAGACTTTTTTGATGCATTTCAACAATTAAATGAAATGAAACATGAACATCCAGATGAACATCCAATGATTGTTATTCAATGTTCTTCAGGTGGTGATACATATATTAGGTCTTAGAGTTAATAAAATTTATAACATCATTCAAAGTAATTTTAATTTTTGCAATATCATCTTTGATCTTCAAAATTTCTGAATCGTCTTTTTCTTCGTCTTCATTAACCTTCTTTAACATTAATTCACCTTTGATTTTGGTTATACGATAACCTTGAATATGATACTTTTTGTTTAGTTTATGTGTTGTTTCTGAATCTAGTTGTTCTTTGTTCTTAGAATAGAATAAATTAAACTCATCAATTGTTTTAAACTCTTTTAAATAATTTTGAATAGGTTCAATAATTTTCAATTCCATTTTAAAAAAAATAAAATTTATTTAAACATTTTTGAAAATATTTAAAACAATATGCTGATTGAAATTCTCTTAGGAACGCTTGTTTTGATTGAGTTAATGAACACATTATTAAGAGTTATAAAGCTTTTCCCTCCAAATGAGCCACCATTAGATGATGAAATTAGACGAAGAATGTACTCATAAATTTTAACTAGGTCCATAATTATTATTATCATAAGCAGGTTGTAAGAATTTTTCTTTCCCAGTTTCTAACCAAGGTTGAACTTTATCATTAACTGTTCGAATACCTCTTCCAATACCACTCGCAATATTACCAATTGTTCCACCTACTGTTTCTCCAACTTTTTCTAAGACAGGTGCAACTTTATCTGCTGCAAATTGTAAACCTTTTTGAACTATTGGAACTGCTTTTTGTGCAAAATTTTTAACTTTCTCTCCTATTTTTTTAATCCAAGAACCAAAAGCCATTGTATAGAATTGTTTTTCATTTTAAAAAAAATTGGCTTTTCGAATTTTTTAAATTCTTCATAAAAACAGATGACTTATCAAAACGCACAATTTAAGAATACAGGAAATGATGAAGGTGACATATTAAACTTTTTCAATAATCATTTGAGGACATTAGTGCAAAAGAATGGAGGAGATAATACTTTTTCAGTCGTAGAAGAATTATGTCATGACAAAGATGAAACAATTCCAATTGGTACAAAAACAAAAATAAGATTAACTCATTCTGGTCATACAATATCTCAAATAGAGAAAAGTTTTCTTCGATTAATCGTAGATTTAAATCTATCAATGAACAAAACAATTGCTCCCAACGTGTTTACTGGAAAAGATTGGGAAAAATTAAATTTGATTTTCGTTGGTTTCAAAGATGCTGTTGAAATCATATCTGAATTACAATTTTGGGTTGATGGAAAATTAATTTCAGGTTATCATCAAAGTGAAATGGTTAGAGAATCCTTCGCATATAATTCAATTCGACCAAAAGATTCAAAGTATAATTCTGCTCATTCTCATTCGTTATGGGAAAGTGTTTGTTGTATGTCTCCAAATGTTGCAGGTGTTTATATTCCAATGAGTGCATTTGAAGGTAATAATAAGAAAGTACAGGTCAAAATGGAACTTGTAATTCCTTTCACAGATCAATTAGCATTACAAGCTTGGAGATTATATCCAAATCGAATTTTAGGAGAAGTTGAAGAAGAAATAAAATTCACATTAGATGGTTTAGTTTGGTGTCAAGTTCCTCCAAAGAATGTTGCCGAAGCTATTAAATTTTGGACATCAGCAAATAATGGTGAATTAAATGCACCTGATCTTCCAATTACAAATCATTTTGTTCAAATTAATCAAGAGGCACTCATTGTTTCTAAAGTATATCAATGTGCGTTCGCAAAATTCAAAGCGAACGATACAACAGAAAACAAACTTCCAAATAATGCCTATTATTGTGCATCGAGTGTACATGATGCGACTGGTGTCGCACAATGGAATAAATATGAAATAGATTTGAATACATTAGAAGTTAATGTAAATGAATGTAAAATTGAAAAATGTCGTACAAATTGTGCTGGATTTGGTGTCAAACCTGATGTTATTGAAGCTTTAATGACAACTTTACAAGAACCAATTATTATTCCATCTCAAGAATTAACACGATATCAATTTGAATCAAGAATTACAGAAAAACGAATAGATATTTCAAAATCAATTCCATTAAAGAATGCAACAAATATTACTTTAATGTTTCCAAGTAAACCAAATGACTTAACAGTTTATCAAAATCCAATGTTTACTCAATTTAGATTATCAGTTAATAAAAAGAAATATCCAGAAACTGAGTTTGATAATTCTTGGGATGGAAGATTTGTTCAATATCAATTAATGGCAAATGAATTAGATGGGTATATTGAACCAACAGTTGAATATTTAGAATCAATCTCTAGACCGTTAAATCATGTTTATGAATCGATTCCAACCATGAATCAGCATGATCGATATTTCATGTGTCCATTTGATAATACAAGTTTTGGAATTAATTTTCAATTGGAGAGAGGTAATTCTGGATATGTATTTGATGGAGTTGATACTGGTAATCAAGCTGTTTCAATTGAATTCCGTGGAAATCTTATTGAAGTTGATGAGAAATGTCGTTATTTATACCCATATTATAAAAATAATGCAGGAACAATTCAAGTAAATACAGACGCGGGATCAAAAGTTTCACCAATTCCAGAAATGTGGATTTGTTCTGATACTTATTGGACTTGGTCAATTCAAGATGGTGTTCAATATTACCCACGTGGAAGACCAACTGGTTATGACTAAGATAAGATCTAAATTTTTTTTGCAAGAACAAATGACTTATCAAAACGCTCAATTTAGAAACTTTGGAAATGATGAAGGTGACATATTAAACTTTTTCAATGATCATTTAAGAAATTTGGTATCAAAAAATGGAGGAGATAATACTTTTTCATCATTTTCAGAAGAATTTCATGATAAAGATTTACCAATAGAAAAGTTATCAGAAAAAACAAGAATATTGTTAACTCATTCAAATCATACAATATCACAAATAGAAAAAGGTTTTATTTCAATGATTGTTGAATTTGATGTCGCATTTGAAAATCAATTTGATCAAGAAGAAAATTGGTATTTTAAATTGTATGATGAACACGGAAATCATATTGGTTGGCGACCAAGTGATCAAGGTCAGATCAATCAAATCTTTGTTGGTTTCAAAGATGCTGTTGAAATAATTGATGAAGCAAGATTCTTTGTTGACGGTAAATTAATTTCAAATTATCATCAAACAGAAATGATTCGAGAATCTTTTGCATATAATTCTATTCGTTCTCGTGATTCAAAATTAAATTCACCTCACTCTCATTCATTATATGAAAATGTAATCAAAATGTCTCCAAACGTATGTGGAGTGTATATTCCAATAATGAATCTTGCTTGGGACAATGGGGAAAAATCTTGGGTGCATGTTGAATTAGATTTAAACATTCCTTTCACAGATCAATTGGTTTTACAAGCTTGGAGATTATATCCAAATCGAATTCTTGGTGAAATAGAAGAAGAAGTAAGATTTTGTTTAGATGGTTTAGTTTGGTGTCAAGTTCCTCCAAAGAATGTCGGAAAAAGATCCATGACTCACTACCTTGAGGACCGAATAGAATATAATGCACCTGATGTTCCAATAACAAATCGTTTCTCTCAAATTAATCAATACGGTTTAATTGTTCAGTCAATGTCTGTCGATTCTCTCCAAACAACAATTGCCACACAAAATAATACATTCAACACATTTAGATGTTTATCATCAATCCCATACGATTTGGATCAATATGATTCACGAATTGCATTAAATCCTCCTGGGGTTAATTTTGTGACACTTGGAGTCATGTATAATAAATTACAATATAATCCAAGAAGTGTAAAAATAAGAGAAGGAAGATCAAATTTGTTTGGATTTGGAATTAAACCAAATGTATTAGAATCATTAATGACAACTTTTCAAGAACCTTTAATTGTACCAGCTCAAGAATTAAGAAGAGTAATTTTTGATCAACCAATAACAGAAAAAGGAATATATGTTTCAAAAAGTATGCCATTAGTTAATGCTACAAATATAACAATGATGTTTCCAACGTCTCCTTTTGATTATACTGTTTATAGAAATATAATGCATAAAAATGTTCAATTAATTATTGATAAGAAATTATATCCACAAAAAGAATTTGAAAATACTTGGGATGGAAGATTTGTTCAATATCAATTAATGGCAAATGAATTAGATGGAATTGAAGCAACACCAGAATATTTAGAATCAATATCTCAACCTTTGAATGATTTACAAAATAATTATTCACAATATGTCAATTCATATTTTGACGATACAAATTTTGGAATTAATTTTCAATTAGAGAGAGGTAATTCTGGATATGTATTTGATGGAGTTGATACAGATAATCATGAAGTTTTAATACGATTCAAAGCAGATTCTATTGCGCCAGAAGAACATTACAATATATACACTTTTCCAGATACAGATGATAATACTATATTAAATACAGCTCATCCAGAAATGTGGATTTGTTCTGATACTTATTGGACTTGGTCAATTCAAGATGGAGTTCAATATCATGATGATGGAGTACCAAGTGGCTATAAGTAAAATTTTTATTTGATTAGAAAAAATATGTCAACATTAATTTCATATAACATTGATCCTCGATTAAATATTCAACCTACAAAAATTCATAAAACTTATTATCCAATTCAAGGTTGGAAGATAGATAATCCTGAAAAACAAAAATTAGATGAATGTCTAACAGTTGATAACTTTTATTTAGAAAAAGATAGATTTGTTTATAAATTTCCATCAGAATTTCATACACCTACTCAAGGTCAAGAACGATATATCATTTATCAATATTGTTATTTATTAAAAGATGGACATACTGCATCAAATTATACCGTTCATGCGAGTTTTGTTCCTCGAAATAATTATTGTGATAGTTTAGTTTATGTTGCAAATTTACAAGTTCCTGATGATAATAGAAAATATTTAATTGATTCAGAGATGAGACAAGGCTTTATGGTTTGGTTTAAAGATACTCGAACAAGAAAAATAATAGTTCCTGATTATTTCATTATTTTCTTAAAATTAGAATATTGAATCAATTTTATTTTTGGTGCGAAAATAAAAATTTAATGACAGGTGTTTGGACCGATACAGATTTTGAAAATTTTGCAAAAGTAGGAGGTGGAGGAGGACCTGCAATTGATACTAGTATATTTCTCAGGAAAAATTTTGGTACTGCAACTGGATTATCAGTTAATGGAACATTTAGAATAGATGAGAAAGCTGAAATAAAACAACCAGAAAATTTTAAATGGCCAATTGCTGAAGGTCAAACAAAATCGTTAAAAAATATTTATGAAGATATTGGAAAAATAAAAGCAACAGATAAAGATGAATTAGAAAGAACAATGGATACAAAAGATAATGTAATCAAAGCAAATTTAACAACATCTATTAATGCCAATAAAGCTCAAATTGATACTCTTACAACAGATTTGAACGAAAATAAAACAAAAACCACAACTGTGGAAACAAATTTGAATAATCATCTAACTGACTATAATACATTTAAATCAAATACGAATACATCATTAATATCTGAAGCAAGAGCAAGAGAAACATTGAAAACAGAACTTCAAAATCTAATTGCAACTACCGAAAGTCAAATTCCAACAATAACTGAAACAATGTGGAAATTCTTAAATGGATTGATATATGTTGAGCAAGAAAAAGTCAAAGACGATAAGACAAAAGAGATCATTCAAAAAATCTATTTACCGAAGTTAATCACTTATATTGATACTCTTTGGTTTTTCCAAAAACCTAATAGTAAGAATTATATGAGCTCACATCAAATAATCAATAGGATTCAGCATTTCCACGACGATGGAAATTCAACAGCAAATTTTCAATTACAATATTATCCAAAAGGAACACCGTCGAAAGATATTACAGACGGAAAAGCACAACTATACGGAGTTCGGAGTAATGATATTTGTTTGAAATATATTGATTTGAAAGAAGTTGAGAAAAAAGAATTGAAATTAGGAAGCGAAACAACAGCATCAACCAAATTAGAATTTCCAGTAGAATCCTATTTTCCAAACGGAATCTGGTATGGAGATGGTTCAAATAATCCAGCTAATGCTCGCAATGTTAGATCAACCATGAATTCACTTGCTCGGTCATATTCAAATTTGAAAACGGTTGTTGATCAATTAAATCCAGACGATATAAATAATATGAAAACGGTTCTTAACAATTTAAAATCGTCATTTAACGGAATTGATCAAGACGTTCTTGAAAAATTAAAACATTTTACTATTGAAACTCTTGATTGGGAAGAAAAAGATGAGGACGGTGATGTTGCGGCGACAAAACATACAACTCTAACCTGTAATGATTTAGTTTATTTTCCAAAAGGTTGGGCAATTCGGTACAAAAGAGCCGATAATAAATATATCGTATTGACATCATCCGCTTTTACGGCGATTCATCAATGGACAAATCAACAAATTGTTGATAATTATTATACTCAAAAAGTTGTTGATACAGCTCAAATTGGAAAAAACAAAAAGAAAGGAACAACGTTTCGATCAGTTCAACCCCAAACATATTCTGAAGTTTTTGATGAAATAGATTTAGACAAAATGAATGCAGAACGAGAAGCTGAACATCAAATTATTGATCGAATTTTTGATTATATTAATCTTACTTATAATGCTTTAAATGAAACTGATCAAGATTTAGAAAATAATCATCTGACAAATAAACAATTAGGATTAATATTTAGAAATTCAATATTTGCAGAATCAATGAAAAACTCAATTCCGTTAAAACCTTTAAAACCTCAAGAATTAGCTGCTTATGGTTTTGTTAATTTTGAACAACATGGTTCTGAAATATTTGACGATCATGGTAGACATGCATTTAAAACTTGTACTTATTCAATTGATTCTAATTCAAATACGATCTTAAATATTGAATTAAAAGGAATTGATCATTATCATGCTGATCATTTAATAATTCATGTTTTCGAAAGAGAAAGAGATATAACTAAATTAGGTTATGCATTATCAAATATTGATTTAGTATTTGATGTTCAAATTAGTTCTAATCAAATTGAATCAAATTTGTCATCAAAATTATATACATATTCAATAACAAAAGATGCAAATGTTGATAAAGTAATGATTCAAATAATTGGTACATTTAATTTAAAAATGTTAGAAGATGAAAATGATTTGAATTTTTGGGAAGATCAAGAAGAAAATATAGAACCTGATATTGAATTAGATAATCGAATTATTGTATATTATCAATTACCTGCAAATGAGAATTTCAAAAATTATTTGGCCACTCTTGGTTCATCATCATCAGGAGGTTCTATAGATTTTGATACATTAACCAGAATAACAAATTTAGAAAATACAATGAAAAATTATACTGAAAGGGTATCAACTTTAGAATCAAATGTTGATCAAATTGGAAATGTATTTTCTGCTGATACTACTGAGAGTCAAGAATATCGAAATAAAGAAGGTTTTGTCATAAATAATAAAGCTCAAACATTGGCATTAAATGAGGAAAAACCAGTTGTATTAACATTGGAAGAAAAATTAAAGAAATGGCAAGACGAAGAACTAGATCAATTAAAATGGTTAAATCAAGGAATCAAAGAGATTTGGTCATTTTGTGCTGGTCTTTCAGAAGATTTATCTCGATTAGAAGAGAATCAATGTCAATGTGGAGGTAGTGGAACAGTATCAGATGACAAATTAACTGCTTTGGAACGAAAATGTAAAAATATTGAAACTGATCTAACGTTTGAAAATTTGACAACTGAGAATCGAATTAAGATCTTAGAAGATAAAACTAAAAATATTGAATGTGATAAATTTTATGATAGTAGAATTCAGTTATTAGAAGAAAAATGTTCCACAATTGAGTAAATATTATTTTTGTTGCAAAAGTAAAAATGCTAACCAAATTTAAAGGCGATATTCAATTTAAAGTAGATGGTAAAACATATTTAGGTTCTCAATTGTTAACATCAAAATCGAATGAGTTTGAAACTGTTGAAGGTTTTTCTGATTATCATGTTACTAGAGATGCATTAACGGAATTTAATTTTGAAGATGAAAAATTAAATATACAAATGAATGATGATGATATAACAAAACTATTACAAATCGATGATAAGACAGAAGTATTTAAAATCAATTTGAGAAAAAATGTTTTCTTAGATAGTGAAGGAAAATATATTTATCAATTATCAATTTATGTTTTGAATAAGCATTTCGTATGTCCATGTTTAACAGCTGCTGAAGATAAAAAAGTGACAATTACTGAAGAAACATCAACAACTCCATACATAGCTGTTGATAAGAATTTAAATCTTGATTTGAAATCTTTGTACATTAATGGTGAAATTAGTATTATTTATCAATTACCATTAACACATTTGAAATCAACATTACCTTCCATCAAATGTGATATCATAGATTCGAGAAATAGTTTGAAATTACATGAATCTGATAACTTATATTTATACAAACCAAGTGTCATAACCGAAGAAACATTGACTGATAATATTGATGTATATACAATGAAATGGACAATTCCTACTGATTATAGTATTCCTGACGGTTTAAAATTTGAATTTAAAGAACATTGTTTTGGAAATATTTGGACTTATATTTATAGTAATGGAAGATGGACTGGGAATAATATTAAAGGTCGAATAAATGGTAAAATTATAAATAAAAGAAATGAACAAGAATCAGGTAAAAGTCAAACAAAATATCAAGAAAGAGATGGAGCGTTAATTATGATTAAAAGAACTCCAATAAATATTTTGGTAGGTACTAATCAGAACGAATGGGAAACAAACATCTTTGAAAAATTAAAAAGAATTTGGGATATTGAATCAAAAGTATTATTAAAAGATGGTACAATCGAAAAAGGTGATAAATATGGTTTAAATTTTGATGTTGAAGTTTGGTTACCAAAATATTTAGAAGGTGATGTTATTTATAATTGTGCTTCGGTTCATGCTTATATAAATGGTTATTCAACTAAAAAAGATAGTTTGAATTTTTCAAATTGGGAAAGAGTATATTTAGATTTCAAAATTGATTCTCCAAAATATAATAATCGATTAAGTTTTATTCCTGAAAATTTGTATACAGGTACTGCTGATTATGATAAAAATTATATGAGTTTAAAAGGTGATTTAGATACAATTGAAAAATTAACTTATGATTATTCATCTAGACATGGTATTGAGAATCAAGATTTAGTATTATATTTAAGAAAAGATTTAGTAGATCCAATTGAAGAAATTAATTGGGATAAAAATACTAATCCATTTGAATATATAATTAATCAACAATATTATGAAGTGAGTCCAAATCCAAATGCAGCAACAACTTTATATACTGATTACAACATAACTTCATCAAAAATTATTACAGCTGACAATATTACAACAATGAGATCAGATTTAAATTTAGTTTCAAATACGATTGATGTTGTTTCTGTTGATGTTGATAATTTAGATAAATCCGTTGAAAATTTAAAAACAAGAATGACTCTAACTGAAAAAATAACTGAAAAATTAGAAGCTGATGTTGATAAAATTAGATTAAGACAAAATATTCAAATGGTAGCTGGTTTGATAGGTTTTAGTGCAAAAGGTATATCATTTGGTATAAAAAGTATTTCTGGTGTTGTTAGTAATATGTGGAAAGCTTGGGTAGAATCAAATGCAGAAATGGAATTAGCAGATTTATCAAGAAGTGATGGAGTTTCATTATCTGGTGTAAGAAATTGGTGTGAATCTGGTGCAACAACAATTCCAATATTTGATGAAAAAGAAGAAGAACAAATTTTAACAGTAGGTGGTGGAAAACAATTATGTTATTCATTTAGAGATTCAATGAAGAAACCATTATTGAAAATTGTAGATAAAATTGAGGAAATGGATAATGATTATATTTCCAGAAGTGAATTAACAAGAATGGATACAATTGATATAGTTATCAAAGTTAATGAAATGGATGTTCCAATAATTTTAACTGCAGAAGAAGAATTAAATAATGGTATTTGCGTATTTAAATTATTCACCTCTGAAGGTCAAAAACGAGTTTATTTCAAAATTGAACAAGGTACCATAACAGATTATAAAGGAGTTGATACAACAACAACAAGAGATGGCATCACAATGGAAGGTCTTCCAAAATCTGAAGAATATCGTACAAAATATTTATCATGGATTGATAAATCAGGAAAAACAATTACCTTGACTGGAGAAAATACAGATGCTAAATTAATTGGTTGTGTTATTGAAAAGAATACATTTATTAGACTTTTAGTTGAGAAAACTCCAGCTGATATTGCTTTTCTATCTGATATTGAAGCTTTAGATGAAAAAATAAATGCATTAGCAGTAAATAGTCATCAAAATGATGTTGCAATGTTGAGTCTTGAATATCCAACAACGGACGAAGTAAATACTGCTTTAGAAACTATTCAGCAAGAATTAGCTAAGAAACCAAATATTGAAGAATTGTATACGAAAGAAGAAGCGGATGCAAAATATGCATTAAAAACAGATATATTAGCAACAGAGAAAATAACTCAAGAATTATCAATCGCTACAAAATTCGTAAACGGAACAAATGCTGAAAATAAAGAAACTTATATCACAAATTTGGATGAAGATTTATGCAACATATTAAAGAAATCATCACTTTTTGTGAAAGGCTCTTGTAATAATGAAGATATTTCAGGAGAATATTTGTATGATAGTGAAGAACTTGAATATTATCATTACAAGAAAGGCGAAAATACTTTTTCTATATACTTTTTCTATTACAGTGGAACATTCAGATATAACGGAAATTGGGTTGTGGACCTAGAGTCTGTAAGTTATTCATACGAACCTGAAGTTTATGACGAATATTGTATTCCAAATATGAATTTCATAAAAGATAAATATGCTTTGAAAAGTGAGATTCCTGAACCTGTTGATTTGACCAATTATGCTTTGAAAAGTGAAATTCCTGAACCTGTGGATTTGTCAAATTATGCTTTGAAAAGTGAAAATGATGAACTGAAGACAAAATTAAATAATTATATTAAATCTCATCAAGATCTAGCCAAATTAGTAGGTGAAAATGTTACTAAAATCGTAACAATGAACAGTCAGATATCAAATCTACAGCAAGAGAATGCAGCATTAAAGACCGCTATAGCAAATTGTAAGATAGTGACTGAACATCGATTAATAACAGATAATGATTACACTCAAGAAGAATTTGATACATATACTTTCATTCATTTTCAAAAAGAAATTGCAAATAGTGGATTTTTGAACCTTGCTGTTTATTTCGAGGATCTGCCTGACGGACGAATTGGATTACGAAATGAGAATGGAACTTGGACCGTTGTTACTTATGATAGTTCAAGTCATTATACGATAGAAGTCATTTATTATACCGATAATTTGAATCATCCATTTCCTTATTATTTGAAGTTGAATCACATCATAGGAATCAATTGTGTTGTTGAAGATACAACATTACAAGTCATCGAAAATAAAATTGAATTTCCAGATTTGTAAAAAAATAAAAGTTCTCTCTTATACAACGACATATTTCAAACAAATATGATAAACATTAACTAAATCATTAAATTCTTTGTTATAAACTTGTTTGAAATCTGTTACCATTTCACCATCTTCATTAATTATTTTTATTGCTTCAATTTTTCGAATAGGTGATGCTTTAGATGCACAACATTTAATATCTTCATCAATATAAATTTCTACAGATGAACAATTTTTACCTAATATTGTTTTGATTATTTCTTGTAAACTTGCAATTGGTATAATAATACAATTTTTAGATATTAAATTCGAAATTAAAGCTTTATCTTGATCTAATAATATTTTTGCATATGTTTCTAAAATTAAATATTTAACATCTTTTTCAATTTCATTATTTTTTATATCAGGTAATTCAATTTCACGAGTTATAACAATATCTTCTTTCCCATCATCTCTTTTATTAATTATTATATTATTTGTTAAGTTGTTTGTACTTTGACTAGCTGCTGAAGGCTCTAACGAAATATTAGCATTTACTCCTGCATTCGCTGCTCTTTTCTTAATCATTTTTGAGTTTCTGAAAAAATTTATGAAATTTGAAAATACTTTTTGATGACTAATGTGCGATCTAATGTTTGTTTCATCCTAAATATAATATCTTCAAGTTCATTTAAATCTGTTTCTATTTCTTTTTCTATTACACTTATATTTTTTGAAATATTCATGCATTCACATGATTCAGTAAAACTATCTGTATTCATAAATGTATCAAATAATTCACTTTTGATTTCACTAAATAAATGTCTTAATTCTTGTCTATCGTCCTTTAAAGCTTTTGGTAATGATAAAGTCATTTTTTTAAAAATAAATAAAAAGAATGGCATTTGGAAGTTTTAATAAAAAAATTAGTGCTAAACCAGCAGTCTTATTAAATCCAAGAAAAGATCCAAATATTATTAATAAGCCAATATTTCAACCTTTATCTTGATTTCTAAAATCATGAAATCGAATTGGTCCAATTGGATGAAGTGTTTTTTTGGGATATATTTTTTGTATTTCTTTTCGAAGATTTCTATTTTCATTCTTTGGAAAATACATCAATGCCAATGAACCTTTTTCATCAAGAACAAACGGTTTTCTAGAACCATCATCGTCAATAACCCAAATTATTTTCCACTTTGACTTGTGTACATATCGTTGACCTTTCATTTATTTTTTGGTCGACCACGTTTTCGAATTTCTAACGGATTTTTAACTGGTTTTGGTTCATTTTTGTGTTTTCTTGGTTTTTGATCATGACTTCCTTTTGGACGACCACCTTTACTTTTGTTTTTCTCCCAAATTTCTCGTAATTCTGGTAGTGACATTTTTTCATTAACATCTATCTTTTTATTTGTTATCTTTTTAATGAGAGCATTTTTTTCTTTTATTTCATCTCTTTTTAAAGGAGGAGTGATCTGCGGCAAAACAAACGTCTGTCTAACAATTTTGACTGGCTCTTTTGGAACGATAACTTCTCCTGTATCAAACATATCAATCGGTTCTGGAATTTTCTCTATCGGTTCTGGCTCATCAAATAATGAAATTTTGCCTTTGATTATTTTTCTATTTTTGTTGGAATATTTATTTTTCCATATATCTGTTGTTTGTTCTTGTTTTGGTTCTGGATCATCTTCAAAGAAAAATGCTTCTACATTTGGTTCTGTTTGTTCAGGGTTGAAATAGTTATATTTTTTGTGTTTTTTTTTATTTTGATAATGCTGATTCATAACTTCCATATATTTTCGTCTTGCTTCTGGTGATGCTTCAACATGAGCTTTTTCATATATTTTTTGAATTAGTTTATCTGTTGCTCTTTCATCTTTTTTGGTTAAAACTCTTGGTTCATAAGTTCTTCCTTCTGGTACTTTAATTGGTGATAATGAAGCTTCAAAAGCTAGTTCTTTAACATTTTCTTCTTCTGTCGTCCTTAATTTAGGTTTTTTAAGAGTTACTTTTTTTACCCATTTTTCAAAAGATTCTCGATTTTTCATTAATGGAGGTTGTGGAGTTTCTGTACCAACTGCATCATTTGTTTCTGTTATTGGTGGATTGGGTTCGCTAACGCTCACGGGCGGTGGAGGTGGAGGAGGAATGGGTGTTCCTACTGCCTCATTTGTTTCAGTTATTGGTTTTTTTTTGAAACCTGCTTTCTTATTTATAGGTTTAAATTTTGGTAATGGTGGTCCTTTAGCTACCTCGACAACTTTCGCATTTTTTTGTTTTGTTTCCCTCTTTTTATATTGAAGATTATTTGATTCAATTAATTCAATTATTTCTTTTCTTTTTGTTGATGCATCAAATTCTATCCCATTTCTTCTTAACAATCTTCGAAGACTATCAATTTTAATTCCTTTATATTTTTCTCTCAATTCTTGATTTCTTTGTTTTGCTTCATTTGCCTTCGCCTTTTTTGGCTTTGGCTCACTTTCTTTCGCCTTTTTCGGTTTTGGCTCACTTTCTTTCGCCTTTTTCGGTTTTGGCTCACTTTCTTTCGGTTTTGGCTCACTTTTTCGGTTTTCTCACCTTTCGCCTTTTTCGGTTTTGGCTCACTATCTTTCGCCTTTTTTGATTTTTTCCCAAATTTACCTTTTGCAATATCTTTCATTGTTTGGGCTAAATCCATTCTTGTTGCATCTGCTGGAATTGGATTGAGCTCAACATCTTCTAAGTCTATTGAATTGATTGCATTTAATAAAGTTCCATAAGATAAATATTGATATCGACCTTTTTGAATACAATCTGCTTCATGTAACCAGATATTTAATTTTTCGTCATCTGTATTGTTATCTACATTATATCCTAATTTTTGTAATTTTTCAATTCTTTTAGCTTTTGGTATTTCACCATATTTAGCTATCATTTTATTTATTTTATCTAATCTTTTCTTCTCTTTCGCATCAACAAAATCTTTTGCTCTAGGAACATTTGCTCTTGTTCTTTTTGGTTTTGGCTCATTTTCTTTCGCCTTTTTTGGCTCACTTCTTTCGCCTCATTCTTTGGCTCATTTTCTTTCGTCTTTTTTGGTTTGAGTTTATCAACAAAATCTTTTGCTCTAGGAACATTTGCTCTTGTTCTTGGTTTCTTTTCATTGAGGACCCAATCGAGTTCACCATTTTTCAACATTCTTTGACCTTTCCTTTGTTTATATAATCTATGTGCTTCTAGTTTTTCTGGAGTAGGATCAAGAATTTCTAATGGAACGATCTTTTGTTTTGATCTTTTCTTCCATTCTGATGGAGTAAAAACATATTCATGTAATCCTTTCATCACATGAATTCTATTATCAGGTGTTTTTTCCATAAAATATCTCTTATCTTTAAATTCATAACTTTGTGCATATCCTTTCTTTGTTGTATTTATTTTTTTTACTTGTCTCTGGTTATGATTATCTAGTTTCCTGAAGAACTCTTTCGCTTCTGATGTTGTATTTGATCGTTTTGTATTTACTTTTTTTGACATTTATACTTGCAAAAATAATTATGATTTGTTTATTTTTCTTTTGGTCCATAATAAAGTCTTGCAACTCTATTTGGTCTTGTCTTATGTGTTTTTCCTTTATCTGATCTTGTTTTTCTTTGTTTTCCGCTTTTCGTCAATTTTGGTGCCTTTGGTGCCTTTGGTGGTTTTGCACTTGCTCTTTTTGGATTTGTATATCCTGTTTTAGCCCAACGTTGAATAAGATTTTCTAATTTTTCCTTGGTATAAGTTGGTTCAATACGAATTTTTTGGGCCAAACAGAAAGCTTGCAATTCTTCTTTTGATCTATGAGATAAATCCATTGCTGCTGCTGCTTGACGTCTTTTTGGTGCAGCTGTGGTTTTTTTCTTAACTATCCCTGCTTTCTTATTTATAGGTTTAAATTTAGGTAGTGGTGGCCCTTGTTTTTTCTTTACTGTTCCTGCTTTCTTATTTATAGGTTTAAATTTAGGTAGTGGTGGTCCTTTTGCTGCTGCACCTGCTTCTGCTGCTGCTCCAACTGCCTCGACAACTTTCTTTACTGCATTTTCTGACATTATTTATTTTTGATTTTTCATTAAATTATCAAAAAATAAAAATATTATTTCTTTTTTTATCTTTTTCTTTTTACGCCTGATCTTTTGATTCCTTTATTTGATCTCGCTTTTCTTGGTGTTGTTGTTGTTTTTCGTGTTGGTTTACTTCTTTTTCTTATTTGTTTTTCGATTAAATACAATAATTCTGGCGGGATTTTTGACATTTTCGTTCTTTTTGGTGGCATTTTTGATTTTGCAAAATTCTAGAAAAAGTTCACATCAAACCTATTTCCAGTTCTAACTTCTCTAATATAAATTGCTCTAACATATTAATGAAATGAGTATCAATTTGATTAGCAATTCTTAAATTTAAAACAATTCTTTGATCAAATAGTCCAATTGATTTATTGAATATTTCGTTCAACCAATAATTTTTCATTTCTTGTGAATTTGCAAATCTCCATTCCAATATTAAGAATAACGTATCATTAATTTCTTTGAGTTCATTCTTGATGTAATTCATTTTCTATCTCATTAAAATCTTCTTCATTTTCATTTTCCTCTTCTCCATTTTCAGGATCTTCAAAAGTTTTATTTAAGTTATCAACACTCTTTGATTTTGTTATTTTTCTATTTCCTCCTTTCAAATGTGGTCTTGATGGCCTATCTTTTTTCATCCAATCTGACCACCTTACTGAAAATTCATTACCTTCATATAAATAATGAATACGAATATCTCCTCTTTTGTAATCATCTAATAATATACAATTTTCTTTAGCCATTTCTTCTCTCACTTTTTGAGTATTCCAACGGATCCTAGTCTTTGTCATATATTTTTGAGACAAAATAAAAAATTAAAAAAAATTAAAAAAGCTTATTGTTTAAAAATCAAAGTCATTGGGGTTAATGTAAATTACCTTAAACTAAAGCTTAATTGTTTAATAATAAATCATGCAATTGCAAGCTTGCAGAAGAAAAAATAAGATTTAAAATTGGTAACAATATTAATACAAATAACATAAATAAAAAATGAAAACGGTTAGATCGGTTTTGACAGACCATTTTTATTAATGTCAAACAAACAAGCAACCTTTAATTGATCAATCTCAAAGTGAAAGAATTGACCAGACGATGATTATTGTTGTGATTCTCCACCTCCGAATTGGTGTTTATGGATTGTTGATGATTAATGGTTGATTTGGTTGCTCTTCTTGACATTTGGTTAAAATATGGTCTAGTAAACAATCATTAATATTCAAAATATTTTTCTCTCTTTCCTTCTTTATATGGTGTTGATATTCTTCTTTTGAATTCATTTAAGGTTGATACAGTCATATTTTTATTCATTTGGAAACATGGTTGACCTTTTGTAAGATCAAATGTTTGTTGATTCCCTTCGTATAAATATTTATATAATTTCATTGGATCATTATCAAATTCATTCTTATAAGCATATTTAATAGATTGTTCAGTTAATCCTTTCCCACGAGTCATATAATCAATTTCACCTGTAGAATCTTGTAACTTATCAATATACATCTTTTTCATCAAAAAGTATGATTCAATTGATTCTGGCATTTCTTTGTGACCATTTATAGTTGGAAAATCTGAATGGAATTGACCTAAATATTTACCTATGAGTTCTCGATTATATTTTTCTTTATAAGCTTTTTGTAATTTTGGTAAATCATTTATTTCAATATGCATTGAATCAGTATCCTGATAATAAATATGGCAACCAATATCAAATGCAAGACACATCACTTCATTCATGATTCTTTTTGACATACTTAATACATGAATACCTAATAATGAAAAATTAAAATGTTTATCAATTGGTCTCAATATTCGAACAGCATGCATATTATTTTGTAATTCAATATCTTCAACAATTTTGTTATAATTTTTGATCCAATAATTATCTAAAGTATCTTGATCATTAATGTATTTAAAATCTTTTTCAATAGGTCTTTCAATAGTTTTACCATAACAACTATTCATAATTAATTTATATAAATTTTGTAAAGGATTGTCTTGACTTTTATATTCTAATCTTTTCTCAAATATTTTTTGAATTTCTTTTTGGATATGATATTCTCTTTTTCCAGGCCAATAATAACCTCTAATTAATTCGAAATCTATTTTTTGAAATTCAATGAGATCTTCTAAATAAATATTATCGACAATCATTTTGAAAGGTTTATCGAATTTATCATCATTAAGGTTACCATCTTTTGTTTTCTTAACGATTAATGGAAATGGATAATGTTTATGAATTCCAGTAACTAAAATTTCTACTATATATGCACCTTGTTTTGATAAAAATTCATAATTTAATTCTGTTTTGGATATTACTACTGGTTTTCCTTGAACGGTATATAATCTATGAATTGCTGAAGGATATAAACTAACCGCGTCAAAATCTGCTAATTTTTCAGTGATATGCCACTTTTTGTTATAAGCAGTCATACATCTACCTCCATAAACAGCATATGAACAAAATTTCCTAACAATTCCACCTACTGAATATAAATCATGACCATAATAAACTTTATGATTAAATACATCATTAGCTAAAGAAGAAATTGAAATATATTTGAATGGATCGATTTTGAAATCTTGAATGAAACCTTGTCTAAATTTAACAAAACTTTCTCTTAATATTCGAACATCTTGATGACAATAAAATAATGCATATTTCCACATATCAAATTCATTATTACTTAAACGGCATCCCTTAATTTTGTTAATATTTGAACGAAATAATTGATAATCTTGTTCAGTCCATGTTTTATCTTCTTCTTTACCTGCTTCATTAATTTGACCTTTATTTGTTCTTAATCTTTCAAATGTATAATATTTGTATGGGAAAATTTCTTTTTCACAAGGAATATTAAACATTAATGGTAGATTAGATAGCTTGCAAGAGAAAATTGGATAACTATCTTTAAATGTTATCTTTTTGTTCTCAAATTTCAAAGTCATATTAAAACATTGATTTCCTTTAATAATTGATGATAATATTTTTATATTTTGATTATTGTTTTGTAAAATCATTCTAATATCATAAGCCAAATTATGAAAATAACAAATTGAATCAGTAGGTAAATATTTCAATAGATTTATATTACATTTTTCACCTAAGAATTCTTTCTTAATTTTCCCATCTAATGAATGTAAACAACATAAGAATGGAATATGAATTTTTGAACTTGTATCAGATTCAAAATCACAAAACCAATAAGAAGTTTCTACTTGTTTGATTATTTTTGTTTTTGGTTCAATTAATTTACAACAATATTCATCTTTATATTCTAATGTAGTATTTGAAATATCTTGATCAATTTCATTATAAAATATTGAATGTAATAAATGTTCTTGTGAATAATTAATTGGAATGAAATAATTTTTCTTAAATAATTCTCTAATCAAGTTTGAAGAAGTTATAAATGATCTACCTTTTGTCCAATGATCTGTAATCCAATCTTTATTATATTTGTCTTCATCTAACTTTTCAATATTTTTGATATAATAATATGTAAATGGAGTCTTTTCTTCGATGAAATAATGTTTTTGATATACATTGAATTTATGAGTTCGTTCTGGTTCAGCTTTTTGTATACCCATATATGTTTTTCTTTTACCTTTATCCATTGAACGTACAGATTGTTTTTGAGCAACAGAATTATCATCAATATAAGTTAAATTAAGATGAATATTAAATTCTTCACATAAATGATTAATACTACTTTGTGATAAATATCTATTTTGAATCCTTAATCTAATTTGATTTAATAATGATTCTGAATAATTTCCAGTTTGTTGTAAAGCATAAATGAAACAACAATCATTTAATTCTTCTTTTATTTTCTTTGTCTTTTCATTAATTAAACTATCAAATATTTGTAATCGAACGAGGTAATCAATTAATACTTTTGGACAACCAGGTTTTAATAAATATTTAAAGAATCCTCCATCGACTGTATTTTTATGTTTTGGATGTTTTAATATACTAAATTTGATTTGAGAAAATAATGAAAATTCAGGCAATCTTTGACCTTCTAAATCATATTCCCAACCTGGATTCTTTTCAATTTGATAAATGAAATTCTCTTCTGTTAAATTCTTTAATAATTCTTCATAAGTTTTTCCATTTAAAGGTACAGAATGCCATTGACCTCCAACTGAATAAGATAATTTATATTTTTCTGTTGCAGCTAATTCACCTATTTCATTTTCAAATTTCTTTCTTAAGAATGGAAATAATTTCTTTCGACCATAATCATTTAATTGTTCAAAATTAATTCTCCAATCAGTTGGTGAATCATTTAACATTTTTATATAACCATCAACAATTCTATCTTGATCATTTTCATTATTAATTTTCATGAATTGAATAAATGAATCATCTTTTGAATGAGGTCTAATTGAATTCTGAATATTTAAGAAATAAGGATCAGTTGTTCTTTTTGGTTCATATTCATTTGATTTTGGCTCTGGATGCGGTGGAACTAATTTTCTCAAAGGTACATTTTGCTCACTAACGGGCATTAATTTTCTCAAAGGTACATTTGGTGGTGCATTTGCAATTATTTCTTTCAATGATGATTTCTCTGGCTCAATTGGTGTCGATGGTGGGGGTTCAGTAAATTCTTTTTCTGGTTTTGGTTCTGGGGGTTGATTTAAATATTGAGGGAGATTTGAATGAGTTAAACCTTTAACGAACCAAAATATTGAATCCCCATTCAATTTCCCATCATAACCATTTTCTTTCACTTTTTGTATAATATACTCATTTAATATTTCTTTACTCCGATCCCCATTCTTTTTAGAGAATTCTTTAAACGTTTCTTTACCATTCGTTAAGAGATTATAAATCTCCATTAATCTGTTAGGATTCGCTCTAATAGTTGTTGTCATGTTAACTTTCTTTTACAATAAAAATAATGGTCTGTCAAAACCGTTAATTAAAAAGAAAATGTTTATTTAGGTTGAATAAAATGTCTGACCAATTAAAGAAAGCATTTGATGAAGTTAAAGAAGCATTCAAAAGTGTTAAAGAACTTGAAGAAAAATATTATTATTGGAAAGATCGAGGATCAGAATATGGTTCATTACATGATCTAGAAGAAGATTATCGAATGAGTCAAGAACATTTTGAACAAAAATTTGAAGAATTTTTATATTTCATTCCTGATAATGACTAATATATTCATCTATTAACCTCTTTAATTTATCTAAACATGTTTTTGAAGCAGTAATGATAGAACTATAAATTGAAACATCATTTGTACCAAAATTCTTACGAATAATATCTTTTATATCTCTATTTGGTGTCATAGCTATTGGCATATTATCTTTGAAATACCATTGATTTTTTTCTTTTGGTTTGATATCACGATAATAATCTTTATGACGTTTGACTAAATGTAATTTAACTTTTTCTGGATTATCTTTTAATTCTTCTAACCAAATTAAGAATTTATAATCATATTCTCTATTTTTAGGTACTAATCTTGGTTTTTGTTCAAGTCTTTGTTTTTCAAAATACTCATCTAATAATTTTAGAACAAAGAATGAATAAGTAGGTGAAGCCCAAATTGCTATATGATTTACTAATAATTTATGAACATAAATTCCTTTCAAATTATTCGGTAAATTTGGTCGATTTTCTAATAACTTTTGGTCGGGCGGAATTCCGACTGACTCAGAAATAAATTGAAATAACTCCTTTGTTTGTTTATTTTCATTCCAATGCTTAATTTTCTTTGTTGATTGACAAGCACTAATTATACTATTTGCTTGAAACATATTATCTTTCTTTGAACGTATAATCCGTAAATGTTCATTATATTGTAACCATTCATAATTTTCATTTATTGGCTCTACTATCATTTTTGTTTTTGTAAGAGGATAAAAAAATAAAAAGATAAATTAAATTCAAATGTTTAATATTGAATCATGGATGGACTCATCATCATCCATTAGAAATTTTTGAAAAGAACTTATTTCAGCTATTAAAGCTCTTTTTTGAACTTTGTATTGATCAAAACTATCTTGATATTCTTTCCATGCTGATTTCTCTTCTGTCTCAAGTTCAGTTTTTATTTTTTCATGATCTTCAATAATTGAATCAATTTGTATATCTTCGATATCTCTTTTGAGAATATATAAGTTGCGTAAATCTTCACCATTATACCGTTGACAAAAAGAAATATCTTTCTCTTTTACTTTTGCTTCAGCCAAACGATTCATAGCATCATAGAATTCACTCATTGATTTTTTGAGTTTATCTTTCTTGTCCTCTATTAAATTCTGAAATACAACTTGAGGAACTCTCTTCATAAAAAGTGAAGTGTCAAAACCGTTATTCATTTTTTTAAATGTTGCCTCCTCATAGTTTGAATCTACTCAAAGAAAATTTGAATAGTTCAATTGATGAATTAATTAGACAAATACATACTGTTGAAGAATTAGATATAGAGATTATGAATTTGAAGAATGATCCTGATTATGAAAGTTTCCTAGAGGAATTAGAGAAAGAGAAACAAAAATATGAATCCAAAAAAGCTGAAGTAATTCAAAACACTCAAACCTTAATCAACTTCATCGAACAAAAAAAATCAACCACACCGAAAAAAATAAAATTATCAGTCATATTGAAAGAGTAAAAAATTATTTCTTTATTTATTTAACCTTTGTTAATTATTTCTTGGAGTTCTTCCAATTTTTGTTTTAATTCTTCTTTGTTATCGAAACTATCAATAACTTCATTCATTTTCTTATTGAGAGCTTTCTGATAATTTTGGAATTGATATTGGAGGTTGATTTGTGAAACCAGAATCTCATGTAGGCCATCCATCGTTTCTTTTATTTTCTCCCTTGTTTCTTCCAAGCTGCCAATGTTCATTTTAAACATTTCATTTTGACTTTTTGATTCTTCTATGGATTCATGCATTGTATCCCAACCGTCTTCACTATCACTTGTATGCATTAATAAAATAGTGGTCTGACATAACCGTTTTAACCGCTTTCATTTTTATTAAATGTTCGTTATCTTTTTGATACTCATTAATCGCCCATCAATTGAAGGAATACCTGATGATGCTGAATGGATTTCTTGTTTTGATTGGGAAATTGTTAATGGAGAATGGAAATCAGTTATACCAAATGATGACTTATCATGTTGGACAAATTATGCAACAACAAACAATTTAACACTTAAACA
This sequence comes from Tritrichomonas musculus, assembly GCA_039105265.1. NCBI lineage: Eukaryota > Parabasalia > Tritrichomonadida > Tritrichomonadidae > Tritrichomonas > Tritrichomonas musculus. The sequence goes on from JAPFFF010000012.1 coordinate 903,254, forward strand.
ATCATTTACTGCCAGGAAATTTTGGATCATTGGAAAAATTTCTACCCGTCATGATGAGGCCGAACTATTTTGGAATTCTCAAAAATATCTCATCAATGAATATTCCAACGTTGAACAAGATTGGATAATTGTTTTTGAATCAAATGAATTTCCCCTAATGCTAACAAATATTATTATTAATGTTCAACAACATAGAAGCACCCTATTTCGAGGTATTGCATATTTAAAAAATAAATCTTTATTTCCATCAATTGAAGGAATACCTGATAATGCTGAATATATTCCATGTAATGACTGGGAAATTGTAAGTGGAAATTGGTTTGATAAAGATGATGATCCATCAAATGTGAACAATCCATATCATAGATGCTTTGTTTCTGGTTCTTCAGAAGGAGTCAAAAAGATAACATTTTATGGTTCTAAATTTTGGATAATTGTTACGAATTCAAATTCTTTTTACCAAGGTGATCTTTTATGGAATTCAGAACATTATCTCTTTCCTGAAAAAATGTTACCAAATAATAAACCTTTTTTGATTGCTTATGAATCACCAACATTCTCACCAATTGATACAACATTATTAATTACTATTCAACGTAATGCTCTCGGATTACGTGGGTTATTCTATCTCAAAGATCCTCCAATTCAAACACCATCTCTTTCACCATCTCTTTCGCCATCTTTAACTCCATCAATTTCACCATCACGTTCACCAACATTCCGCCCATCTCTTTCACCATCACGTTCACCAACATTCCGCCCATCTCTTTCACCATCACGTTCACCATCTTTATCTCCAACATTTAGTCCATCAATTTCACCATCACGTTCACCATCATTTAGTCCATCACTTAGTCCATCACGTTCGCCATCTTTTCAATTCACTATATCAGATCAATTCTCTGAATCCTATTTTTTCAATTTCTCATATCAATTCTCTCCATCAGATATTGAACAAAAGAATGTATCAAAAATAATAGGTTTATCTGTATCTATTCCATTACTAATTCTCATGATTCTTGCTCTTGGAATTATCTTTTACAAAAATCAAACCAAATTTCCAACTGAAAATTTTCATTCAGACTCTGACTCAGTTGGACTTTAAAAAAATTAAATAAACAAATTTAATCTTTTTTATTTATTAAGGAGTAGTTAAAATTTTCTCTCTTGAATTGTAGATTTGAATCTTATTAAAGAAATCATGTTCAATCATTGTTGTGAAAACAAATGGTGTGTTATGAACTTCTTTCTTAAATCGATCAAGATTGTTATTTTCAAGATCATTGATCATAACATTTAATTTGAACATGAAAAATAACTTTAAATGTCGGAAATCAGACACGATATCATTTTTGAACAATTTTCTAAATTCTAATTCAAGGTCTTGTTCAGTAACAGTCATAAATAAAAATGAAAGCGGTTAAAAAACGGTTATGTTTATTTATTCTTTAACGTTTCTTCCAATTTTTGGAAATTCTCTCTGTTGGAAGTTGCTAAAATCCCAACTGTTATTAGTAAAGAATGTAATTGTTCTTGTCTCTCTGGACGAGAATCATTTTTTAAATCAATTTCTTGATCAAAGAATTCTTCAGTCATTTTGATCATTTGATCACAAGTTTTTTCAATTTCACCTCTAGTGAATTTTAATAAATTTATTAATTCTTTTTGTTTTTCACTAGGTAAACTTTGTTGGCCCTGCATTTAAAAAAAATGAACTTTTTGAGAAGGATAAATAAAAAGTATTTTGAATGAGAAAAATTAGTTTAGTTTAACTTTTTCTTATTTCTTGTTTTCCTTTTGTGCAGAGAATGTAAATATTCAGAATGAGAAGTAAGAAGACGAGTGATAAAGTCAAAAAACCAAAACCACAACAGGAACTTATATCATCAGCTAAACGTTTCAGAGTCTTTGGAATATTTGCTTCAAGAATGTCACAATATTGGTCAAATTCCCAATCAAGCATTAGATCAGCCCAATTTCCTACATCTTGAGTTGAAAATTTGTTTCCTGTTTCGTCATTTAGTTTATCATTTGTTTCTTTCAAATCAACCAAATATGAATCCCAAGTATCTTTATTATATCTATGATAGAGCCAATTATGACGAAGACTTTCACATGCTCGTTGAGCTTTGGGATCAGTTTCTTTTTTGCATCGGTTCATTAACAAGAACAAGATTGCGAAAAACATCAAAAATAAAAATGAACTTTTTGAATTAAAATTTTTATTAAACTTTTTGTGAGTGAAAATTTTTAGTTTGTGCGCACAAGAGGTACACAAAGTTCGCATGAGGTTCTCATGAGGTTCTATGAGTGCACAATTTTTTTTTCTTTTATACCAAGTTTTTTGAATTCCTAGAAATCTTCTTCTTTTTGCTTTAAAATTTTCTCTGAACTAATTTAATTTTCCAAAATTTTTTCGTAATTTGTGTATGAAAAAATTGATTGTACAAATAAACAATTTCGTCACTTGGATATTCTCTATTTTTATCAAGAATTTTCAAAAAATCTTCAAAACAATTTCTTTTGTTGAGTCTTGTTTCTAATTCATCTCCCCAATCTGGAGGTCTTGGATTTCCATGACGGTTTGGATTTGCTGGATGTTCTTCTAATTGTTTTTCTACAATTTGATTAATTCCTGCATAAAATTCTTCTTCGTTTGGAGACGTTGATTTAGGTTCATTAAAATCACGGTCTATTTCCCATTCATCAATTTCATTATTGACAACAAAGTTTTGAAAACTATTATTTAAATTTTGCATGTTTGGTGATAATTGATATTGAGGTGAACCCCCAGTTGAATAGTGTAGAGGTAATTCGTTATCACTTGACATTAATTAAAAAATGAAAAACGGTTTTGACAGTCACTTTTATTTTTGTATCGATGAATCAACCAACCTTCCTCTCTGATGATTTCTTAATTCCAGAAGCTAGACAAATGGAAAATATAAATGAGAATGTCTTTCCTCAATATCAAGGTCAAGAATTTCATGATCGTGATTTTCAAATAAATACAAATCTCATTCAATTGTTTCCTGATGATGTTGTTGGATTATTAAATTTATTTGAACCAACACTTGAAAATTTAAAACTTCTATCAAATATATATTTCGTTCTCCATTTGTTTCAAACGTTTTGTATGATATTGTGAAAAATTGGTATCTTTCAAATCAAGATAATTCTGAACAAGATCTTCAAGCAATTTGTAGTCAAGAAAATCATCCAGAAGTTTCAAATCATTGGATCTTCCCAATTTTGAATGCACTCTCAGAATCTCAAAGAAATGTTATTTGGGAGAAATATTTCAATAATACAATTAACCAATTTGTTCAAATTGATTTTGGTGAAGATTGTTCAATAAACTCATTTAGATATAAGAATTATGAAAGAAAATATTCTTCTACTGGAATTCGTGTTGGGGATTTCTTTACTGATTTCAAAAAAGTTTGTTGTTATATTCAACTTGACAGAATCTTCATAATTAAAAAATCAAATACGTTAGAAATGTTAAATCCTACTCAATTTGCACCAATATTAAAACAAATTAAATTAGGGTATTCAAAAGTTAGTAAAAAGAATAAGAAAGTAATTACTGCATTTGATGTTGTTTCCTTTGGAAAGAATATGGATTTCATTACTTATGAACATATGAAATTCTTTTCCAATGATCCAAACATTTTTTCATATTTTCATTGGTATCCTTATTCAAGATTAATTCTTTGTACACAAAATGTGATTCAACCATTTTTGGATCATATTTTTAGAGTTATTGCAAATTCTAATCAAGAATTATATGATTATATCATTAAATGGATTTCATTTATTTTTCAACATCCAGATGGTAAAACAGGTACTGCATTAGTTATTATTGGTGAACAAGGTTGTGGGAAAAATACATTTACTAATGTTCTTTGTCAACTTTTAGGTGAATATTCTGATCCAAATGCAAACTTTGATAATATTACAAGCAATTTTAATTTACAAATCTTAAACAAAAAATTATTGGTATGCTCAGAAATGTTAGATTATCATCTCATTCGAAAATATCCTCAACAACATGAAAGATTAAAAACATTAATCACAGAAAGATTCACTACTATTGAAGGAAAACATATTAATACTGAATCTAAAGAAAATGTTGCCAATTTCATCTTCTTATCAAATAATCCTGCTCCTATTCGAATTGATGAACACGATAGAAGATTTGTTGTTACAAAATGTTATCCAATGATAGGTCAAGACTATTTTGCACCTTTACATAATCTTATTAAGACACAAGATTTCAAAAACAATTTAATTACTTTTTTCTTGACTGTTGATTTATCTGATTTCATTCCAGCACAATTTCCTAATACCCAAGATAGAATGAATTTAATGAACTTTTCAAAACCTCCTGAAAAATTATTTATTGAGGAAAACTTACAAAAATTCAGAAATGGTTATGTAGCTTTTGAAGCCTGGACTGAATTTAAAAAATGGGCAAAAGCAAAAAATTTCAGATCCATAACTTATCAAGAATTTCATCAAAAAATTTTACAAGACTGCTCATTTAATAATAATGATAAGAAATATAGATTAAGGTAACTTTTATTTATTTAATTCTTTTCTTAAAAGTTCAATTTCTTTTTCTACTTTGTCTCTTTCTCTTCGTAAATCCATTAATTTTCTAAAATCTTTATCATCATAAACCCTTTGATTACCAATAATCCCTGCCTTTTTTTCGATGTCATTTATTTGTTCATCTAAGATATCCCATTTCTCGTAAGCTTCTTGCAATTTAGACATGAAAACAAAAATAAAAGTGAAGTGTCAAAACTGCTTTTTTATTTAAGACTTTGAAATTTTAAAGAGTTGATGACGGATTTCTTGAAGTTCACTTTGTAATCGATACCATTCTTGTTTATCTTCAGGATTCAAGGCTGAGATGTTATGACACATCTTTCCGTACTCATTTTCAATCTCTGGTGCTTTCATCAAGAGTTGGCGTCTTTGTTTTTCTTTTTCGTCCATTACTTTCATTAGATTTTCGATTTGTTCCTCTTCTATTTTTTCTTGTTTATCTTCCAATTTAGACATGAAAAAAAAAAATAAAAGTGAAGTGTCAAAACCGCTCTTTATTGAAATTTAAATGTTATCGTCAGAAGGTGAAAAATTAATGAATTATTTAGAAAAGAAAGCTTATCAAAAGAAATTAATAATGCCAAATGAAGCTAGAAATTATAAAGGATATCAAAAAGATTTTGTAACTGATGATGAATTTGAACAAATTTATAATGCTTATTCAGAATTTCGAAAAGTATTATCTGAATCATTACCTGTAATCACAGATGAAAAAATTCCTGATGATGAATTAAGTTTTGAAGAAAAAATTGAGAACCATGTAATTAATAATTTACATAATGAAAATATTCGTACTTTTCCTGAATTTGAAAAATTGACCTCTGGATGGAAAAAAGGTAAAGATAAATATACTATGGAAGAATGGTATGAAATATATATTACAAAAATTATGGAACAACCAGGAATGATAGTTGAATTCAAAGGTAAAACAAATGTACCTGATATTGCATTTAGAAATAAAAATAAAAGACATGTACTATTAAAACAATTTGAAAAAGTTATTGAGCCAAATTATGTTTCTGAAGATGATTATGTTCAAAAGAAACAATTTCCAACTAATAAGAATAAAAAATATTATTTACATAAATTATGTGAACCTGGTACTTATTTAATTGATATTATGTTTGAAAAAAATGTTGGGTACTTAATTTGTATAGAAGCCAATAGTCGATATTTATATGCAATTCCTTTAGGTAGAGAATGTTTTGGTGATATAAATAAAATTATGACTGCTGGACAAAAAACATCTATTTCAATAACAAAAGCTTTAAATACTTTATTTCAACAAGGAATGAAACCTAAAATATTGACCGGAGATGGTGAAAAAGGTTTTTGTTCTGAAGAAACAATAAATTTTTTAAACTCAAATGGAATTAAATGGGAACCTGTTGATAGAATGGATGATTATCATTATCCATCATTTTTACGAAAACCAGGTGAAAAACAAACAACTAGCCCATTACATTCTTCATTAGGTATAGTTGATAGAATTATTAGAACTTTGAGAGATATGGCTTTTGAAGTTCAACGAGAAATCTCCCCTGAAATATTAAAAGAATTAGTTGTTCAATATAATAATGCCCCACACTTAACTTTGTCAAAATATGCAGGTATGAATGTTTCCCCTAGTCAAATGCAAAATAATTCTGATTTATATACTTTTATTTGTAGACGTATTTCTCAAGCTAATTATAATGTTTCTGCTCAAAAAGGTTATAATTTAAAAGAAAACCAAGAAGTAATTGTATATAATAATAAAGACACTCTTAAAAAAAGACGATCAATAACTCAACCTGGTAGATTTTTTGTAAAAGGTTTTCAAAATGGTAAATATTTAATACAAGATCTTAAAGGAAATACTCAAATATTACCTCGTTATAGATTAGATCCTATTTGAATTGTCAGAAAATGCAATAAAAATAAAAGGGGTGTCAAAAAATGTATTTTTAAAATTTTTAATATTATCCTTTTATATTATAATATTATTTATATTTTTAATAATAAAGATTATATTTATTAAAATATTCCTAAAAGGTTCAATAATTATCAAGATATTTTTGAGACAAATTGTTTACCCCCATATTCAATTTTTCATCCATTGAATTTTTTAAAATTTGAAATACATATATCTTGGAAAATAATGGACCTTTTTCAAAGATTTTAATATTTTTAAGGTTTTCAAGGACGTAGAATTCAAATATCACAATTAGAAATCTTAAAAATGAATTGTCAAAAAATGCAAAAAATAAAAAGAGTGTCAAAAAATGCAGTAAATTGAATTGTTTATTTAATTAATTATTTCCTTTCGTTCCAGCGTTTGAGATTTTTCAAACCTGCCTTTAATTCTTCAATGAAGAAGCATTCAAGTTCGTTAGCTTTTTCTTCATTTGAGCTATCTCCATCATTCATTATCACACGAACATCATCGATGTGATTCATATTGGTTGCAGCTTCTTGGAGCATATATGCCATTTTTTCTCTTTGATCAAGATCATCAGAAATAGTTCTCCATTCATGAACACTATCAAGAGCTTCGACAACTTCGAGTAAGTGTTGGATCGTACGGGCTTCCATGCTTGTATAAAAATGATGTGATGACCTCACGAGAAAAAATTAGATTTTTTGGTTAACGGTCGCCTAGTGAAAAAGTTCATTTTTATAAATGTCTGACAAACCAAGTGTACCTGAACAAAATGAAATTAAAGATGATATTCCAGCTATGTCTGCAAAAGACATGAAAAATATTAAAAAGACAGAAGCTTGGAAAGTACTCAAAAAGAGATATGGTGAAAATGTTTCAATGGAAAAATTGCTTTCTGTTGCTCATGTTATGAGACAATTAATGCAACATAACTTAAAAATCATCATCCCTGGTTTCTCACGTGAAGAACAACGGAAAAAAGATTGTTTGATTAAATGGTTTGATACTCATATCGAATTCATTCAACAATTTTTGTCACCTGGAATGATGATTGGTTACGATCAAGGATATTATGTTCCTATATCAAAAGAAAAAGCAAAAGAAATAGCAAAAGAAAAAGCAAAAGAAAAAGAAAAAGCAAAAGAAGATAAATAAATAAAAAAGTTAATTTTTTAAATTAAAGGTTTATTAGAAACCTAAATCTTGTTGAGAGTAATTTTTATACCGACCTCTCAATAATCGGAATTTTTATTTTTCGTCAACTTCTTGAACGTTAGGTGGAACTGGTTCAGTGTGTAGATCTTGACGTTCAACTGAGGTGAGGAAATTGTCAATGTGGAATTTGAACCAGGATACGTTTGGTGTTTTCTTTTGAAATTCGGCAATTCTTGCGTGAACGACTTCATTTGCCAAATTCTCGTCCCCATTGTATCGCTTTTTGAAGAATTCGATCAATTCATTTCTTAGCTGAATTTCCTTTTGAGATTTTTGATCGGATGTGAATTCTTGTATATTTCCCCATTTGTGAGTTTGAGGTAATTCTTGCCAATTTTCTGGTGGAGGTGGAAGTTGTGGTGGTGGTGGGAGGTCTTGTAATTTTTTATAAATATCTGCTTTTAATTTGTTAGGATCGGCATTCATTCTTGCCCAGTCTTCTTTGCTCATTCCTGGTGGTGGCAATACTAGTGAGTCGTTCTCCGTCTGTAAATCAAAAAGAACATTTGTAGTTACTTCTTTGGAAATTTTTTCATCGAATTGATGAGTATAGTTGTCTTCAATTGTTGACCATCTTTCTTTTTCATCATCATTGAGTAACTCATCAGGGAAAATTCTTGATGCTTTTCGATTTCCTTTCATTTTGGCATTCAATCTTTTTTGAACTTCATCATTAATTTCTTGATTGGTCTTTTCGAGATATAGTTTTTGAAATTTTCTGCTGGTGGTAAAGATGAGATTTTTTTCGCTTTCGTCTTCGTTATCTTTTTCAGGTGCGGTGAGATCCTTTTCATCTTTTTCAGGTTTTGGTTGATCCTTTTCATCTTTTTCAGATTTTGGTTGATCCTTTTCATCTTTTTCAGGCAATTTGTTTAAGATTTCGAGAACATCGTCAACATCTTTATCAACATCATCAGAATCTTCTTGGATTTCTATAATTGATTGAATTTCCTTGGTTGATGATTCCCATTTTTTCAATTCTTCACTGCTCAATAATTCCTTTGAGAAGATTTCTCTTGCTGTCTTTTTGTCATCAAACATTTTGTGAAACAATCTGCTATCTGCATCGGCCATTGCCTCTTTTCTTGACATTTCTGGATTTATTCTTTGTAATATGTCTGCTGTTGATGAAATGAGATACTCTTTTGCATTTTCTTCTTCCTGACGCTCTTCTTCCATTTTTTGTGCATATTTTACATTTTCTTCTTCCGTGAGCAATTCAATCAAAGGTGGGACATGTTCGAGGTATTTGTGCTCTTCCATAACTGTAACAATTTTTTCACGTGCATGTGCATATGCATCAGCGAATGTTGACAAAGGATAAATTTTTCTATACGCAATTGTTAATTCTGAAATTGCGTTTTGTTGCTCTTTTGATAATTCTGGATGGTCTGCTTCAATGATTTCATTCATTTCATCAATATTTTTTGGATCTTCTGGTGTTAATTCCCCTAAAAGTGCTTTATTGTTTGTGTACTCTGAACGATATTGGTCTAAATATTGATACAATGAAAACTTTATTACATCGAATGGCAAGCCATCTCTATTATTTTGTCTGTAATCGAATTTCTTTTGGATGTGTTTTGCCATTTTTGGCTTTTTGAGATCTGCTAATTTTTTTTCCAAATCATCCCACCAAGTAGCGCACTGAATTGTAATTGTGTCATCATTTGGTTTATCGTCGTCGATGAACAAATGTAATGCTTGTTTATCGCCTTCTGCAAATAATTCGTCTCCTAATAAATGTGCGGCAAGGAGACACTTTTGATCTTGATCTAAAGAATTCCATAACTTATTTGCATTTAGCCAGTTGAGTTGCTCTTTTGGTGTTTTTATCCCTTTTTCTTGAAATTCTTGTATTTGTTTGTGGTAGAGTTTTGCTGGTAAATGATTGTATGGGTGAAATTTTATATGAGTCAAATCAATTTCTTTTTCTTCTTCTTTAGCTTCTGCTTCGGCTTTTGCAATTTCGTGCAGGTATTGCATTTTTGTTATTTCTTCAACTTCAGGTTTCTTTTGCTGAGTGTTGCTGTTGTTGTTGTTGCTGTTGCTGTTGTCGCTGTTAGACATGCTAAAAAGTGATGTGATGAGGCGACGAGAAAAAATTAGATTTTTGGTAAACGGTCTCCACCCCGAAAACCCGTTAGGTCCCTCGCTAAAAATATGATTTTTCGAGCTCACCTCATCACCTCATTTTTTCTCATGTCGTCCCAGCAACAGGTACCCGAACAAGAGCAAGAAAAGCAAAAAGAGCAAGAAAAGCAAAAAGAGCAAGAAAGGCCAAATCCTAATATCTCAGTTACAAGCTATTTCTATAATCAAGTCGAAAAAGATCGAATCAAAAGAGGAATCGCCATATATTATATGTACCAATCATTCAAAAATCAATGCAAAGACCTCAATTTTTCACTTGATTTTGATACCAATGTACATAAAGTTGTCCTCAAAATGGATAAAGTTGTCACCGATCGTGCTGAATATGAAGCAACAAAGTCTTTCATTCAAAGAGAAGTCGATCACGATCGTTTTGAAACCAATAAATTCCCTGAAGTACCTAAAGAACCATATATTGAATGGGTTTTAACATCTGACGAATTTGAAGAAGAGGAAAAGAAAGAAGAAGAAAAAGACGACGACAAAAAAGATCCTGATTGGAAGCCATAAAAGGACGTTTATTGAGAGGACGTTTAATAAATACTCTCATACTAGGTTTTAAGTAAACCACACAATTAACAACTTTTTCTATATCTTTTTTGATGTTAACGATACGGGACCTCCTTCCTAGCAGAGCGTTGAGAGGAATCCTGAGAACAGCCCAGTGGAAGATCATTAATGGGAGTGGGGGATCATACCTGGCATAGCGGGGCTGGGGTCGCGGATGGGATATATTTGACGCGGTTTTTGAACGAAGTGCAAAAATCGTGGTAAATATATAACTACTAAAAATTTAAAGAATATTATAGATTATTATTTTGTAATACAAAAAGTTCTATCTTTATTCATTCAATTTATCTTTTCATTTTAAAAAAGTGGATTTTTGAATGATTCAATTTTGTTAAAAAAAAATTAATTTGTTAAGATATTTAAAGGTCAAAATCATTAGCCTTTAGAAAGGTGAAAAAGTTCTTAATACTGCGGTTTGGCGGTTACAATAATAAAGTAAGGTTGTAAAATTCAAAAACGTCTCAAAAGAGGAAAATCTACTTTTTCATAGAAAACGATTAAAATGAATTTAAAATAAAAGTCAAAATAACGAATTTAATTCAAATTTGGATTTTCCTTTATAGCGTTGCAAAAAAGGAAAATCCACTTTTTGAATGATGCTCATTTTTTCATATAGAGATAGGAAAACATTATTTGATGAATATAATGTCGCAAACAGCTGTGTGATAAACTTAATCATGGAAATATTATTTCTTAAAATGGTAGGTTTAAACAAAGGTCATAAAATTTTTTAAAAAGAAAGTTTTTAAAGAATAAATGAAATAATATAAAACATATGCTTGTGAATATGCTATTAATACTTTTAAAAAACTAAAATATCTTTTATATGTCCCGATCTGATGAACTTTTTTGAAATAATAATATTTCGATAATCTTGCACAAATAAGAAATCAATGAATATTGTCTTAATATATAACTTTATCATATTGCAAATCATAAAAAATAACATTTATTTAAACATAAAAAGCATTTAACATTTCAAAAAATACTAATTTTTATTTTTTGTCATCCAAATTTGATTAGAAAGAATAATGAATATTCACCTCTACCTCTTATTTTGATATATGATATTTTTGATATGGCATAAAATCAAATTATAATATTTTTATTTCTTCAATCAATCTATTGAATAAAAAAAATTCAAATTAAGCAGCTTTTTTGAATGAAAAAATGAAGCGAATATTTGAAAATTGGTTGTTTTATCAATTTAAAGTCATTGATTTTTATTGCTATTCAGCACTTAGAAACAGAATGAATAATACTACTTATATAATAAAAATAGTATGCTTAAATAACATATATGAAAAAATGTATTCAAATGATGTATCAAATGTCTTATTAATATGCTGAGCTAAAAATATATCTAAATATTTTTTAAATATACGTTTTTAGAATAATTAATTATTTTATACATGTTATATGTTTTTCTTTTTATTTTTAATCTTATGATATATATATATATTAAACATTTTTTTTGATATCACTTATAATTTCGATTATTATCTTTTTTTTTTGTCCTGAATTTTATCTTTTTAGTAATTATTATTCTTTATCATATATGTATATATATTTATTTATTGTTGTTATTGCAATTCATCTTTTAAATTTTTAGATATTAAAAATATATCATGAAAAGCTGTCAAATGTTTTGTTAAGGTTTTCAAATTTAAACTTTTTGATATATATTTTCCTTCCTTAACGTGCCTTCAAAAAATCCTAAGCGCTTCAAATGATCCGAAGCGGTAGGTCAAAATAGATTTTAAGGCCAATTTAAAAAATGTAAATATCAATCGAAAAATAAATTTTTACATTCATTTCTGGAAATAATTAAATATTATATAATATATTATTTCTCGAAATATCATTAATTTAAAAAATTATAACGATAAATAATTTTTCTTCTAAAATGCACATCATTTTTTTTATTTTTAGAATATTTTACAATATATTATTAAAAAAGATGAAGAATCATACAATTATCAAATTAAAAGTTTTTTTACGATCAACTTTTTTCAAAGGACGTTTGAAATTTCTGAACATTTTGAAAATAAGAAAATAATTATTTTGAATATTACGATCAACTTATTCAAAGGGTGTTGGAAAAAGCATTCAAATTAAAAGTTTAAAAAAAAATGCTCAAATCATTATTTCTTCTGGTTCGCTAGAAGTAAGCTTGTAAAATATACCCAAATGTAAAAAAAAGACCTGGTCTTGGTGATTCTTTCTGGTCTTTTGGCGATTTTAATAAATCTTTTAAAAAGTTATTTCTTATGAATTATTAAATAAAATGATTAAATGATATTTGATTAAATAATAATTCAATTTACGAATCAACATTCAATAAATTCAATGAATTTATTTAATTACTCGGCTATATATATTCATAAAAATATAAATACTATTAATATTTTAAATACATTTTATATCGGTTATATTTAAAATAAAGTCGGATTCAAAATGCTTGGGACAACATTCAATTTTTTTCAATGTTTCTCAGAAAAAAAATCATTCAGCTTGGGACAAATTGACCTAAAAGATTTAGGAATTTGGCCTTATCGTTTTCAAAAAGTTTGTCCCAAGCCTTTTGAATCCGACTTTATAAATGAAAAAAATTTATTTTCAATTGAAAAAATGCTATTATTGATTTTTTTATATATTTATATCTTATTTTTTTTTTTTATTTTATATATGATATTTTGAAAGCTTTACAAATCACCATCGCCAAAAAAACCGTTTTGGTGATCTACAAAATATATGTAAACTATTCAAAATTGAATGCTGTCGCCAAAAGCCCAAGACCTGGGCTTTTGGTGAAATCGGTTATTTGGCTTTTCATCGTCAATATAAATGAGCTTTTTATTATTATTTTTTATGATATATTATACAAATCATACAATTATTTTGTAATATTCAAAAAATAACATTTTTTTACTGAGAAAATCTTATCGATTATTAATATGACTTTTGATAAAACTCATTTAATTCCTCTTTCAAATAATTCAATGGTTTATGACAATAATAAATATTAATAAAATTTTTTTGACAATAATATGGTTACATTTGGTGATTTTTAAAACCCAAAAAACGTTTATTTCACCAAATTTACAAGCTTACTAGAAGAAGGAAAGAAATATTTGTTTAGATATAGAAAAAAAATATTATAAATAAATTTTATTCATTATTTCAAAATAAAAATTGGTAATAATATTTCAAAAAAATACTGGAGTTGATATTGGACATGCATAAAAATGAAATTTAGAAAATATGCTTAAATCTTTGAATTTGTAATCTCGTATTTTGAAACAAAATGGTATATAATCAACAGGACCAGTAACACTTAAATGTTTAAAAGCTTCTTTCTCGTGAATTGATTCGTTAATTTCTCTTAAATTTTGATTATCTGTAACTAATTTACCATTAATGTTTAATCTGTTATTTTGCATTTTTTTCTGTTATAATATCTTTTCGTCTTCTGTTAAATTATGAATAAACGGTTGTGATATTGCTGGCCTTTTTTCCATGAAAGGGCTAACGACGACAGCCTAAAACAAGTTTTTAGGGCAGCTGGCGATAACTCATCCTTTTCTTCAATATGAGCTGCTGCCCAAACAGCCTGGATCTGGCGGTAAGACATTTTTTCAAGAATTCTTAAATCTAGAATCCATTTCTGATCTTCAGTAAAATGAGTTTGATCAAGCAATTCCATTTGAAAAGTGACATGACTTTATATAATCACATCACTTTTCACCAAAAATCAATAAAAAAGTATTCAAATTTAAACTCATAGCAATATTGAAAAAAAAAATCAATACTTTTTAAGTAATATAGGTCAATTTAATATAATGGTCAATTTCATTTGACCTACCGCTACGGAATTATTGAAGCGCTACGGATCTATAGAAAGCACGTTATAGATGTGCCAATATATTTTTAAATAAAGTAAATAACAATATATATTTACGATTTAAATATGTATAAAAAATTATAATATGTTAATAACATATAAATAAAATAATAAATATAAATTACAATATAATATACAAATTATTATATAGTTGGTGGACATAATTATGTTTTTGGGTCATTATCATGTTTGCTCAACTTTTTGAATGGTACACAAAAATAAAACACATTTTTCTCAATACTTTTTAAAGATAATTTGATAATATTATATACTTTATTAATGTATTTTATGTACATCATTATTTAATTAAATGAGCTATTATATTTGTGATTTATATGAAATTTTGCCATTAATGAAAAAAAAAAGTCAAAATGCTTATTTTATTCTCAATAATTGAAGCTTGGGATTTAATAATAATATCATTAATTCATAATCAGTAATGATATAATTTTGTCAGATAATTGATATCTAAAAACTTTCATATAAGAAAATTTTGATGCACAAAATAAAGTTAAAAATCATATCTCTTTTTTGTTTTTTTCCAATAAAAAATAAAAACTTTTAAATTTTTATTTAAATATTTGATATAATGCATATAGTATAATGATATTGAAAGAATAAAATTGGCGGTTCTACTCAAGATCTATTACCTTAATGAAAAAGAGTAACTTCTGAAATAACTTAAAAAGACTTTCAATTTTAGACATTGAGAAATTATTTTCATTATTTTAATAGTTCTTCTATACTTACCTAATATTTATTGATTAATTGCTATTTTTAATGCTATTATAATAGAAAAAATAAAAAAGTTAAATTTGTATATTTCTTAGAAAAACCTGAAATCTTGATGGGCAACAATGATTTTTAGAGGATTAATAATATATTTCATTGTATGTGTTATCAAATAATGTAATTCTGAAATCATATCAATTATGCATGAGTGATTTATGAATGATTTTGAATGAAAAAAAGAAAAATGAAATTTTTCCAAGATTGATTCTTTTTCAACCATATTAATATATTTAATATATTATATGCATCATATAGTTGATTAATACTGCATCTAATTTGAAATAAAATAAACTCATTTTTCAAAATTAGTAATTTTGTATGAATGATTTTTGTCATATTTCGAAAACACTTTTTCTTTTTATATAATTATTATTTCAATAAATTTTTTTCTAAAATATAATATATACATTATATTCTAAAATAATAACTATGTTAGAGCAAATTAAAACAACCTTTTTTTTATGGTAAAAGAATGAAATGTGATATGAAATGATTTTTTTGAGTAGTGAAATGAAAATGAAACCATTTTTTCTAATTATCTATTTTATTTCAATAAATAATAATGATACATTTTAATTATAGATGAAAAGTAAATTATAATTTTTTTCAAATAATAAAAAAATATTCAGAAATTATAAATTCGATATCATATTTATGATCAAATTTAGTTTGATAAAAGTGAATGAAAATCGGGGAATAGAATGTATCCAATATGATATTAATTGTTCTACAATTGTTTTTTTAAAAGTCCAATTTGAATATATAGAAATGATGTGAAAACATAATTATGTCTCCAAAACAGAATTATGTCCACCAACTATATTATTATTATTTTTCAAAAGAAAATAAAATTTTTTGAATAAAAAAATTGTGAACCTTAAAAACAAATAAGTTTTTAAAAAGTTAATAATATCCATTGAAAATCTTGTAATTTATTTTTATCTTATTTAATTTACTATTAACTGATGAAATAAAGCATGTATATAATTATTATAATTAGTATAAAATAATAAAATATATATTATATAGGTAGAGGTGAGGTATAACACTGCCAAATTAAAATTTTAAAACATATTTATCTTAATATATTCAAATTTTTTTCATAATCAATAAAATCAAATTATATTTATAATCTGGCATTAAATAAGATTAATGCTTTAAAACTAAGCAAATCTTCAATTTTTCACTTTTTCTGAGGGATAAAACATCGCTTTTTCTTCGGGCATTAAAAGATGAATTTGACAATAAATAACATATTTTTAATATTTAATGTGTATTTAATCATATATATGATTTTGGGTCAAAAAATCAGGACAGATTTTTTTTTAACTACCTTTGTTTAAACAAGATTTTCTCTCTATTTCTTTATTTCTTTCATTTTTTTTAATGAAAATTTTTTTCTCAAAAAGTCGATTTTCCTATTTTGAAACGTTTTCCATTTTTGAAACCTTACGGTAAGGAATTCAATCTTTTTTGGCCTTAGTATAAGGTCAAAAAAATCTGTTTTAATCTACAAGGTCAATAATTCACTATATTTTTATAACAAAATTGATAATAAAAATGAATCAGCATTCATATAATATTCAATTACTTCTATCAATTTTTTTCATTAAATAATAAAAAACCTCAGAATATATTCAATATCTATGATCAATTTACTATAAAGGATAAATAATTCATTCTCACAATATATTCAATGAGCTCATTCAATAATTTTTTTTTTTTTATATAAGTAATCTCTCAAAATATGAAGTGAATATGATAATAATTTTTCTATATTTTGAGAGATTACTTATTTAATTATTAATTTTTTAAAATTTAGGCATCGAACTTCAAAGTGCAGTAATAAGTAGCAAAAATATTGAATGAGTGAAGAGTAATAATTTCTACCTATATTTCATCATAAAGATATATGTGTATAATATTCTTATAATATTAAAAAAAAGTCATAAAGTACAATTAATGTTAACAATTTAAATAAGTTGTCCATAAAATTCGATATTATTTATATTTAAAACTTTGCGATTATACCAATTTACATCAATTAATCGCATTTTTAAATATTGGTATTTTTGATTTGTTGGGTTTTGTATGGGGAATCTATTGACATAACTTTTTCCATTTAGAAGAGGACAATTTCTTCGATTATCAATAACATCAAATTTTTCTCCATCGTTAGATCCTTCTATTACCCATGATTTAGGATGTGATCCATTTGTTGCAAAAGGGCAAGACCTAATTATGTATCCCTTTGGAATAACTCTTTTTTCTTTGAAATCAAAGCAAATCCAAGGACTATCTTCTTCTTTTGAGCAAAATTCGGCCTTTGGGTTTGAATAATTTATAGTATTAATTGGTGAGCAACGTGTATTGCGTTGTGTCGAAGATGTAATACTTATTTGTTCGTTAATATCCTCGGAATGGGTTTTAATATAATTGATTATTCCATTAAAATCTGTTTCTTTGTCATAAGAAAATGCAATTCCTAATGGTTTTGTTGATTCTCCTACTTGCTCTTCATCTGAACTAGGTTCAATAACGTCTCGTTCTTGCACACGGGTAATTTCCATGCTAGAACCTTGCAATTGGTTGATTTGTTGTTTTAATTGGGTATTTTCATTTATCAAACTCGTTATTTGTTGTCTCATTTGATTAATTATCTCTCTCAGATCATGAATTTCATTTGTTTGCGTTTGTTTAAATTCTCTTATTTGATTCTCAAGTTGATCAGAATCGCCCTCATTGGGCGATGATTTGTGTGCATTTTGAGTTCCTAGCTGTTCTTCTAATTTTGTAATTCGTTTTTTCAAACTTTCAATTTCAATTTTAGTTGAGTTATCATCATCTTTAATTTTATCAGCATATGAAAGAATTTCGTTTGAATCCACTCCTTCGAGATAGTATTTGCCACCCTCAAAATTATTATCATCTTCATTATTTTCATATATGTCATAAACTGAATCCTCGATGTTGTAAGCAAGAAGATTGAAAATTTCATTAAATGTTGGGCGTAAATGAGGATCACCTGACCAGCATCTTTCAATTAATTTCTGGATTGGAGCTTTGATCTTTTTTCTAAATTCAGGACGATAGTCTTCTTTTAATACTTTGCTATTGAGAGAAAAAAGAGTTAATTTTTTATTAAGCAGGTCTGGGTATGGAATCATATCTGTAACAACTTCATACATAAGAATACCAAATGAATACACATCAACCTTTCCACTGTATGAATTGCCATCAATGATTTCAGGAGCCATATAAATTGATGTACCGGTATCTAGTGTTTGAGAAACTGATTTTTCTATGTTACAAAATTTGGAAAGCCCGAAATCAGTAATGAGAGGTTCAAGATTTTCATCAAGCAAAACGTTCAATGGTTTAAGGTCCCGGTGAATAACATTGTGCTGATGGAGGAACATCATTCCTCGAGCAATTCCAATGAGAATTTTCTGGCGTGCGGTATTGTCGTACTTTTTGTCTGCAGTTTTTTGTCTAGCTTTGCAAATGAGTTCTGCAAGTGTACCATTGGTTGCCAATTGCATAAATATAGTAACATTATCACAACCATTAAAATCGATCAACGAATATCCGTAAAATTGGATTATCGTTGGGTGTCGCATATGTGCCATAATTTCAATTTCACGATTGATCACCGTTTTATTTTGTTTTGAATCGTTATTTAAAATAATTTTGGCAGCACACACTTGGTGAGTTTCTTTGTTTTCGATCGAGCAAACCTTTCCAAAAGTACCTGAGCTAATTCTGTCTAAAACTTTATATTTTTGGGGATCAATTATGAATCTATACGACATCAATAAAAAATGTGGTTACTTTTTTGACAAAAGGTTTTTTTTTTTTTTTTTTTGAAGGATATTATTTGCCCCAATCTCTTTTTACCCTAACGGTTAAGGTCAATATTGACCCTGTATCGTACTTCAGAAAAAATCGGCGAGAACTTTTTTGCACTTTTGTGAAAAATACCATGAGCATCTGCTCAATTTTAATTTTTTACAAATAATGTTAATTGTATAATTTTGAAAAGATTAGTAAACATTTATTGTTATTTATAACAAAGGTATGGAAACTTCTATCCACTCGACAGATCATTTTTCTTTCAAAATATAATTTTTAAATGGCAGTATTAATGATAAATATAATATAAAAAAGACATATTTTTTGAGAGGAATTTAAGATAAAAATAAATTATTTTTTTGTAAAAAATTGAATCCTAATCTGGTTATCTTAATTCAAAAAACATTTTTTTTTTATTTTTTTAATTATATTATTTTTAAATAGAATTATATAAGTAATTTATATTTCATGAGGAAGAACTCGAAATTTATCATTTTTTATATTCATATCACAAGTGATATGAGTTATTTTAACCGATAGATCATAAAATTCTCACTTTTTCGCAATTTTTTTATTCAATTTTTTTCAATGATTTTTAATCGTTGTGGCCCAGCATTTTTTTTTTTAACTCAGTTCTCTACTTAGGCTCAGTTAATATTAACATAGTATTTACACTATTACCATTCACAAATATCGATTAGGTTTACATACACTTGAAATTAATGAGAAAAGGGTTCAAATGCTGAATTGATCAGGTCTCAATAGCAATAAAAATGTCATCCAATCAAAACAATAAGCTTAATTTACATAATTGATTAAGAAATACATCCAAAATGTAGGTATTAATAAACATTTTTATATTATTTTTGTGGTTTTTCATGTTCTTTTTCATTTTTGAGTATATTTTAATCGTCGTGGCCCTACGTTTATTTATTTTTTGGCTTCTAATTTTATGTTCTTTAATGAACAACCTTGCATAAGACTGGTATGAATGCATATCAAGCTGCTCATGCATTTGGCCTGATTGAATTATCCAGCTTTTATTAAATTATAATACACATTGGAATATGTATTCTCAAATATGTTTATACTTTTTAGCATTTAATCTAAATAATACGGAAAATGTATTCACATATAAATTCACTTTTAGATGGATCAGTAAAAAATTAATACTTTCCTTTAACTTTTATATATTTTTTCTCTCTCTTTTTTTAACTTTTTGAATTGAAAAATCGCGAAAAAGTGGGACTATTTGTAGGTTTAAACTTTTGAATTGAAAAAATGCGAAAAAGTGAGAAAATTTGAATCTATCTTTTAACCTAAAAGGCTATTTTTTTTTTTTTTTACCTAAAAGGCGAATTTCAAAATTTTGAAAATTATGAGTTTATGCAGGAAATTGTTTTATAATTTTCTTCATATTGATATTAAAAATTCTATTCCCAATTCGTTCAAATCACTTTTTCCATTTTTATTGCTGATTATAAAGCATCATGGATAAGCAAACCAAGCAAAGATTATTCATTTTTAATATTTTTTCCTAAAACTCAAGCAAATTCGCCAAATTTACTAAATAAAAGCGATTTACAAAATAACTATCGTACAAATTCCAGCACATAGTTGGCAGATGAAAAAACTATCGATAATTCATTTGTTTATAAGAAAAATAAAACATACTGGAATTAATAAAAGAATTATTTTGTAAATCGCTTTTATTTAGTGAGTTTTTTGAATTTGTTTGAACTTTAGGAAAAGACATTCTAAAATAATTATCTTTGCGTGGTTTACTTTTCTACGTTGCGTTGGGATATACCTAAGAATTGTTTTGTAAACTACTCTTATTTAGTTATTTTGTTGAGTTTATTTGTGTCTTTGGAAGAAATATAATAAATAAAATAAATTAACCTTTTTGGTCAAAAAATTTTCATCTTTATTGGTCAATAATAAAATTCATATCATCAATGATATGAACTATACAAAAAATTGATAACATCATATAAGATCTCCAAATCCACTCGAAAAACATGGCCTTTTTTTATTTTATTTTCTAATAAATAAAAAAATGAAGAACATATAAAAAAACTAAAAACTTTTGTCGACTCGTTCATCTTTAAATTGATTTTTTCTTAAAAAACAGGTATGCCTTTCGGGAGTCCCGGGTAAACTCGGATAATTAAACGGTCTTCCTCGAAATTATTCCTCGAACTTTTTTCGAGAAAAAGATTTTACTCTAACGTTTATTTTTTTTAGTTCACATTTTTTTACTCGGGTAAATTTTCACTTTTTTACCCGAAAAACTCGAGTTTTAAATCAACAGAAAAATAATAAAAAAATAAGCTTTATTCATTTTCAAAATGAATCATTTTGCTGGAAATAGTGGTTTATTATATGATTTTTTTAAATAAATGTTAGATATAGCTTTATAATCAATGACAAAAAACCTTTAATACTAAAATAAAGTATTCAAAAGTGTAAGAAAAATAATAAAAAAAATGAGAATTTTTTTTCGAACTTGAAACCTCGGGTATCCTCGAGATTTCCTCGGAAATTGAATACTTCGGGCAAATCGGGATCGAGGATAGCCGAGTAAAACGGTTATTTTACTCGGGTTTACTCGGGTAAACCGAGTACGGGAGTCTCCTCGATCCCGAAATTATTTTCGGGGAGACTACTCTCACCCGTCCTCGAAAAGCATACCTGTTAAAAAAACGTTTTTTTTTTTCTCATTATGCATTTTATGAGATTTGAATTAAGCACTTTTATGCTATTTTCAAATATGTTAATAATATGATAAAACAATATTAGATATGTGTTAAACTTTGATGAGGTTTTTTCCGTTGATCAAAAATTGCAAATTTTTGGATTTCATTTTTTTCTTGTTTTTCAGTAATAAAATTAAAATTATATTTTTTTGATTTTATATTTATGCTACAAATATTATATACATGACGATGGACTAATTTATAATAAAAAATGATCAATATTCGAGCTTTTTTTGCATAAAATAAAATTGAATTGAAAAAGAGTTTCCATACCTTTTTTATAACATCATAGACACGAATATGTGAAGAAAATCTTATATATTTTTAGAGGTATTCCGACTCTTTTAATAAACGGTTTTTTTATTTATTTCTGTTATATCTCAATATAAAGTTATTATTTTTTTTTATTTTTATAAAAATCAAAATAAACAATTTAAACGTTTAATAAATATAACAACATTTTTTTGTAATACGTGCATTTGCCGGCATTTGCAACCCAAACCAGCCTCGTGGTGGATGCAGTTTCCTTTCCTTGAGGGATTGATATATAATTCCGGGTACGTATATTGGTTTCTCGAGAGAATGCATTACGCATCCATCATGGGGTTGGTTTTTGCAAAAATATTTTTGGAATTCGGTTAGAAATCGGTTGTATCGATCTCATCATGTCTTAGTCTTTTTGGTCTTTACGTCGAGATCTGGTCTCGAATTTCATTACATTTATGATACGAACGACACTAACTTTCTCTTTGCTATCGGGTGTCTCTTCTCGATACCGGTAACGACCTTAAACACACTCTCTCGATCTTTCAATATATCATCCATCCACTTATTGGACTTACACTCGAGAATCTCGTTATTAATTCGACATTTAAGTAAGTTCGTACACTTCCATCCATAATAGTCTAGTACCTCAACTACATCACCTTCTTTAACTATCTCATCGATCTTCCGGAGCTTATTACTATTAATGTATTTGTGTTTAAAGAACTCATCTTTGTATGCTTTCCAATTCTCTATACTACCTTCTACATCTGTAGTAGATGTCTCATATATTTCATCACCTTTATCTTCTTCACTGTAATCGTCGAATATTTCTATAATCTCTATTACAGGTTGTAGGTTCTTGGTCTTCTTATATGCTGTGCCATGTTTCTCGATAACGAAGCACCATAGTCCAGTATCTCTACCACATATCTTATTGGTCTCATCTATCATATACCATTCGTCGTATAATGAAGTATCTCGATCTACACCTCCACGATTATAGATGAAGTCTTTAAGTTCTCGATCTGCTGGATATAATAACAATGGAGTCGTTGTTGTTAACTTGTTTTCTGGACTAACTGCTAATAGATATCGTGTACGACATTTAGTAGATATATCTTTAAAACCATACACATACATCTTAACGTTATCTTCCATGTCTAACAATCTCTTGTAATATGTCTTCGATTTAGTTAACTCTGTTATTAAGCAATTACGTAAATGCATACGTAACTGCTTAGCTGCTTGCACCTCTTCTTGTAGTTTAACACCTTCATCGTTAATCTCTTGTACAACAGCATCTACTTTCTTGTTATCTGCTTTAATAGTCTTAATTGTATCATCGTATTTATGCATAAACATCTTCTCTTCTTCTAATTCTTTCAAATAACGTCGTTCGATAGAATCTCTCATTTCATCTATATCAAAATAGAGCGTAGAGTCTATAAATTTAATTGGTATGTTCTCAGTCTTTAGGGTCGATATATTTTTGGAATTAATTACTCGAAACTTAGCTATCGAGGTATCTTCGAGATTATTTGTATTAAGCTCATCTAACTTATACAATGGAGCGAATCGTTTATTACCATTAGTTAAGTATGTTACGAGCTCATCTAATTCGAATCGCTTATTAATATTCGGTACAAGTACTTTCTCATAACAATGCTCTCTTATTATTAACTCTTCCCCATCTCTCTTGCATGTGACAACAAGTATAGGAAGGTTATAACTAAATAGTTTAAGCACATTGTTTACATAATTATCGGTAATGTTATACAAGTAGAAGCCATTTACCTTTTCAGTAACACCGTTAACAAAGTATGAGAACAGTGCAATTTCATTATCGAGATCTACTACGAGCAAGTTGTACTCTAATTTGTTTAAGATTAATCTCCATTGTATGTTAATAGGATTGTGATGGATTAACTCTTGTGGTAACAGCTCTGTGAGATAGTTAAGATGGCTGTGGATGTACTCTTCTGTAACAACATTGTTGTTTATATAGAATGTTATCTCCAATCTTAATAAACCTGTATCCAAGCTACTGTTAATACTATTCCTTAACTGTTCATCTGGATTGTATAACCAGTCTGCTATATGAGATCCGATCTTACCTCTAACAGATGGATTCTCGATAGATTGTATAAACTTGTTGTAGAACTTATATCTAACTGTACAATGTTCTGTATTATGGATGAAGGTAAGACAGTTCTTGCCAACTAGTTTGTCATTATCCATAATTACGTAGTCTCCGGTAGTGTTCGATCCCTCCATAACATAGTCGTTATTCTCTATTAGGTATTGGATAACCTTTTCTTTATTAATAACTCCAGCGAAGTCTTGGGTGAAGTCGATATCGTTAATGTAGATGCCTTCATCGTTAAAGGATTGTATAATGGATTTGTTAGTAATTAATGCGAATACATCGTTTACAGGAATCGTTGGCAATGCAACCTTAATATACTGCTTATAGTATTCACCTTCTTTGCTACTATACGTCGGTTTTATATATCGTTTGTTAACATTAATATTGTGTGATTGTAATATTCGTTTAATCTTCGACGTGTGTTCTGCGAGGTACTTCGATAGATAATCGTTTTTGTTCTTGTTATGCGGATCTATCCGACATGCCGGACTTTGTTCGCAAATTGGAACCATATAATACAGTATAATGTTATCACAGAACCTCTCACTTAATGCTTTAAGTGTGTTTCCAGCATACTTCGTACGGACTCTGTCCCTAATGCTTTGCTTAGTGCTTCCAGCATACTTCGTACTACTTTCAGTATAGTCTATATCGGATATATTATTATAGTTAATTGCTTTTGTAAGATTATACAACATAGTTTCTGGCTTAACGTTCTTGCGTTGTACATACTTTAAAGGAATTGTTGTGGAATATGGGCTAATATCTTTAATAGCAATCTCTTTCTTATTATGGAAGTCCAATTTTAATAGCTTGCTTTCTTCTTGTTAGCTTATTCTGTGGGATACTTCTTGCGTTGGGACCTTTGGAATCATTTCATTTTCAGAAAAATCTTAAATGCGCAAATGCTCTTGTGTTAAATTAATGCAGTAGGAGAAATAAAAAAGTTAAATTAAAAATAGATTCGAGAGGACTTATGTTATATGATGTATAGTGATGCTTACATTATATGTATTTCTTTAACGAATTCGTTTATGTAATCGTTGGAATGCTTGCTCCATACGTTTGGCCCGTTAGCTTAATAATACAAAAATAATAGACCTAGCGCGCAGATGCTCCTACGCAGTAGCCCATTCGATCCCTCCCTTGAGAAGGTTTACACTCTTAGCTTTCTATTTTTGAGCACCTCACGTTAACTATAATGTCACCGTAACTTTCGCCATTTGACTTCGTCAAACTTTGCTACGCAAATCAAATGTTTGAGGATATGCCAACGACTAATGCCAGCGACGTAGGAATAAAATATTAAAATAATTATGATAGAGGGCTTGTTTACATTCTATTTTGGGGGCTATTTTAATGGAGTTTGAAATTTGCTGGAAGGGGGTTGGAGAGGGTTTCATTTCTTCAAAAGTTAAGGATGGGCGAACTTTGGTGAGCCCTCCTTAACATATCTAACTACATTCGATCTGTTATATATGGATATGTGATTATTATCTTAATATTTCATCGAGACATTGAAGGTCTCTACATGTTTGTATTACAATAAAAAAATAATTTGAAGCTGAGAAAAATGATAAAAATGAGCCAGTAGTAAAATGAAAATCGTAATTTTGGTAATTTGTCCAACTTTCAAATTTTTTTTTGTAGATCATAGATATTTGCGTTTTCCGATTATTATGGAGAGTAGTGCTTACGAAT
This sequence comes from Tritrichomonas musculus, assembly GCA_039105265.1. Taxonomy (NCBI): domain Eukaryota; phylum Parabasalia; order Tritrichomonadida; family Tritrichomonadidae; genus Tritrichomonas; species Tritrichomonas musculus. The sequence continues at coordinate 929,152 of JAPFFF010000012.1, forward strand.
TTGAGAGGTTTGGTCAATCAAAATGGAAATAGTAAAAAATATATGAAGTGAGAGAGCTTAAATTTATAACGATATTTGATCGAAAATTTTCATTCAAAATATTATTTTTCTGAAAACTCATATAAAAAGTTATCAAAATTTGCATAAATAGATTACTAATATCTTATTAAAAAAAAATAATTTATTAAAGCAAAATCAGAACGTGTGAAACTCGTACGTTTAAAGACGTTATTTTTTATAATGAAGTTTTCTACCTAATAAAAATAAGTTAGCTAATTAACATTTACATAAACAAAAAAAATAGATATTTATGAAATTAAAAATAAGAATATTTCTAACAAAAAATTTTTATAGACCTTGAAAATTGCGAAAAAATGATTGAAATATTTACAAGAAAATTCAATAAATATCGTCATTTTCGTTCTGAAAATAAAACAACTTGATAAATCGATTTTTTGCCGATTAGTTGAATTAGCTACAAATTTATATTAATTAATACATATATCTGAATATATAAATAAATTAATATTAGATTTTTATACATAACGATTTTTTATATTTTTATTTTTTAAAAGAATAAATTTTATTCGAAAATATAGCATACAATTTTAATAGGTGCAAAGTGGTAAACCCAAAAACCATATATATTTGACCATAACAGTTTTAAATTGACTATTAATATTTTTATATTAAAATCTTTTAAAATTTTAAAAGTTATGCAATATAATATATATTAAATATTATTCTTTATTTATTCTAGTATTTATATTTTAAATACTATTTCCAGAAACCATTCCTGGTAAACTTTTTAAGCCAGAAGTTGAATTATATCTTAAATTGGCGGTTGAATTGTATGTTTTCTTTTCGTTAACATAAAAAAATGGATAAAATTAATTATATCCTCATCCTGCATGTTAAGATCAGCACCTATCGACTCGTTGACGATATTCTTTAATTTATAATTTAGTAAAGGACCAACTTTTTCATCAATTTTGATGCTTTCCACATGCAAACATTTTGATAAAAGATGTATCAATGAATTTGCTTATATAAAATCTTCGAATTCTTTTTTGATTTTTTGATATTTAATTTGATAATCATTCAAAGTTGTTCTTAATAAAGCATTTTCTCTTTTTAAAGCAGATTTTATTGCTTTTGTATCATTTTGTTTTTTGGTTTTTTGAGCTATCTCTAATGACTCTTGATTAAATCCTCTACCTTTTTGAGATAGCTCAAAAAAAAATTTATATGTTTATTTGGCAGAAGATAAAATTTTTCAGACAATTTTATTATTTTATTTCAAAAAATGAAAAAATAATATCTTAAAACGTTATGTACAATTTTTAAATATTAATTAATAAATAATAATAATATAAATAATAGATAATGAAAAAATATGTTTTTATATCAAGTAATCGTATACATCTAAGTTTCCACTGTTCTGCAAAATCACTTAATAAGCATATTATTTTTTATATTAAACAGAATATATTTTAGCTTAGTTCCAAATATGCGGCAATGTGTTTTTTTGGCAAATTTGTGGGTTATCTTTATATATATAGATAAAGTGAATAATTTAATGATACTACTTTTATAATGAAATAATCTCGTCCTCTGCAAATCCCAAATTTTGTAAAAATGCAGTAAAAATGGCCCTTTTCATATTAATTAGATAGATATATTAATATATAATATAAAAAAACATTCAATTAATATTGTAAACATATATAAACGATTAAATATTAATTTTTTAATCTGATATTTATTTTTTATTTATTCCAAAATCAATAAATTAATATTGTGCATAATTTGTTCGATAAAATATATTTTTATGAAGATATAATATTATATATTTCATTTATGATTTTATTACATAATAATATCGAAATATAACTGTGGAATTACCAAGATATTCGTATATTATATTTATTAGTGAATTAAATGATTGGTTATGGTGAAATTAAATCATTATATTTCTTTTCAAAATTGAATTAGAGCATTCAAAATTGAATTTGTCGATAGTTTTATTTATATTTATAAAATTAATAATATACAAATATATATATATATTGATTACAGAATAAATATTATACAATATAAAAAATTATTATTTTGTTAAAAAAAATCGAAGATATTCAATAAATATATCTTTTTATTTAAAAAAGTGTTTTTTTGAAATTTCTAGAAAATCTAATTTTAAATGATCAATAATAAAGTAATAAATAAAAAGACAAAGTTGAAAATAATGTTTATTTCAAAGAAAAAGAAGTTTTAAATTTATTTTTTGTAATTTTTAATAATGAATAAAATAATCATTAGAATTTTTCTAATATAGTTTTAATTAGGAATATATCATATATATAATGATTTATTTATTATGAAAAAAAGCTTTTATAAAAATATTTCATTGCTGAATATTCATTTCAAATTATTTGACAAAATTTGTAAACTACTTAAAATCATTATTTATTAATATCTTTATTTTTAATAAGTTAATAAGCAATTATTATTTTAAATATAATAGATATAATCCATAAAAAATGTTATTAAGATATCAAAAGAATCTATCGAATAATCTTAGTTTGATTATCTTTTTAAAAAACGTCAATTTTGATTTTTCATTTTAATCACTCTATAGAAATATATGATCCAAGATCCTTTGCATTTATAACTTAATATTATTAACAATTTACTAATGGTTTTCATGATTACTCTATACATTCTTTAAAAATCTAAACATTAAATGTCTTATTTTCAAATAGTTGCGATAATAATTATAATTTATTTTTTAATCAATATAAAACAACCATTTTAATAATTATATTGGGATTTTCTTTTATACGTTTCAATATACATTAATATTATACTTTCAATTCAATTGATAGTTCATTGAAAAAATAAATTATAATTAGTGCTCAAAATATAATTTTAAGAGGATTTATAGAACTAATGATAAATTCATTTTATTTTACTTTAAAATTTTATAAAGAAAATTGAAATAAATCATTTTTTAAATTTACCGATCGAACTTTTTCAAATAATTATATTTACAATAAATATTTGAGAATATTTGAAAAGAAATCTATTTTTTTGATTAATAAAAATTATATACTTCTTTAATATAAATAAAATAATGATTTTATCTACTTTGTAAAAATTCAATAAAATATTTTTAAATATTTATTTTAAAATTTTTGTGCCAGGCAAATATAATTTATTTTATAAATTTGAAATTAATATAAAAGTATATTTATATCATAAAATAAGTTTTTGTTAATTCAATTTTCAAGTTATAAATAAGATTTATTTATTCTTCTCAAATTAAAAGAACATTCAATTAATCTCTCTCAAATTGAAAAGCTATTCAATAAAGATTCTCTCAAATTGAAATAGTATTCAATCATGAACTTATCAAAAATGAAAGAGAATTCATTTTTCAATATATAAAATTTGAATATATCTACTTTTTGAATCGAAGAAATTGAGTTAAAAATGAAGATTAAAAATTCGAATTTCTTATATAATGAACAAAACAGGTTATAAATAGTATCAAACAATTATGCACATGGTAAGGATATAAAACATGCAATTAAAATTTTAGTAAGTCCTAAAATCACCAACTATTTGCTTTCAACAAATTGAATAAAAAGAGTTTGTATACCTTTACAACATATAATAATTATAATTAAAATAATCACATTTTTGTTTCATCGTAAGCATCATCAGAACTGTTAAGTATGCTTTTAAGATCAACAATTGGATGATGATTTATTATATCTTCTTGATTTATCATTTTTTTAGTGTGATTTCCATCAAGTAATTTCATTGAATGTCCAATATACAAACTATTTATTTTGACAATGGGATTAGTTTTTCTTGGATTTCCAAAAATGGGATGTCTAGGAAGCCGAACAACTTTTTGGCATCCAGAATCACTACCATTTGGCATAAATGCAAATTTATTCATATTTTTATTAAAACTTAACTTGGAAGAAATTCTCGCATTTGGATGAGGAACAGAAAAGCATTTGGGTTTATTTGCATCATTATTAATATTGTTGTTTGCTGATATTTTAACTTTATAAAAAACTGCATCTATTTTTTTTATTTGATGAAGAGGGAAAAATTTTATAAACTCTACTCTATCATCTTTTTGATTTAGTTTTATGATTCCGCTATAGTTTCCCATATCTCTTGCATAAGATGATGCAGAAAATACTGTTATGCATAAAGAATGAAAATGTTCATGATATCCTTGAGTAACACATTGGTGGCCACGAATAATCCTTTGAAGGGAATTCGTCTTCAAAAAATTAAAAACAACGTCTATATTAAATAAATATCCACGTCCACGTTGATTTTCTGCATACATACTAGACTTACTAGTAGAAGGGTCACTCCAAAGTGCATTTGTAAGAAGTTGATTTTCTTCGAATGATTGAATTGGACGGCTAATTTGACGGATGCTATCAACGGTCTTCAATCTTGGACTCAGGCCTCCATGAATGCAAAATGCGCTTTTGTTGACTACTGCACAAATTGGCAAGTAAGAAAAAGCTTTAATAAAAGCGTCATATAGTTTTTCTGTGTAGCTATATGAATTTGGATTGATGTGAAATAGAGACAACTTTTTGTTTTCATTTTGGCAATTATTATCTGTTTCCTTTGAGTCAGTATTTATGCATTTCTCTGGTTTTAAATTAAGTGGATCAATTATTTCATCTTTAAAACCATATTGGCTGCAAAGAGAATCAAATTCATGATTTCCTCTAATTAAAAAATAATAATCTGGTCTCATAACTTTCATTGCAAAAAGTAATGTTATGCATTCGAGTGAAAAATATCCTCTATCAACATAATCTCCAAGAAACAATACTTTTGAATGGTTTTCTTCAACAAAATTTAGGATTCGCAATAAATCATGGAAACTTCCATGAATATCGCCTACAATGACCACATCTCCATCTATTTCAAGTATTATATCTTCACTTTGAAATATTTGCTGAGCTTCAGAGCATAAATCAATTAAGATACTTTCTTCAAAAGAAGGTATAGGATTTCCATCCTTCGAATGATTTCCTACTTCTAAAAGTTTATCAAGAGGCAACTCTGATATAAAAGAATAAGCTGAATATATGTATGATGCTGCATTGGTCATAAGAAAAAAATGAATTTTATATTTTTATTTTTATTTGAAATTTATGATTTATTTTTGTTTATAGCATTCAAATATGAAATACATTGAATACTATTGAAAAGTTAGAAAAGTTCAAAATTTCAAATAAAAAAAAAATTTGAACTTAATGATATTTATCTTCATAAAAATCAAAAAATCTACAAAAATATTTTAATATCCTTTTTTATATTTGCTTTTAAAATCAATTCCAAATTAACTTAATTATTACATAAATATATAATTCGTTATTTGCATATTAATCTTTTACTTAGTTTTTTTATTTTTTTGTTGTTTTCTTTGAATTTTTTATTTAAAAAAAAGATTCGGGAAAAAGCGGGTAACCCTGGAAACAAGTGGATAACGGTGAAATGAAGCTCTTAAAATTTTAAAAATTAAACTTTGTTTTTTAATTTTCGCGTGTAAACTTACGGTTTCTAAGAATTTATTTCAAATATTGAATGATTTATTTTTTACACACGAAAATTAAAAAAAAAAACAAAGTTTAAGTGGATTACAAAGTTCGTTTTTTTACATGCAAGAAAAAGAAAAATGGTTATATTTTTTATTTCAATTTGTTAAAATTCAATGTTCTTTTTTTTTTTTTTTTTTTGAATTCTTCATTAAAAGTTCTTATTTTTATGTTCGTTTTTTTTGAATTCTTATTGAAATTAATTTTCTTGATCGGGAATAAAAAGTTAATGAATTCAATCAAAACTAAATTTTTTTATTAGACAGAAAAAAAAAAAAAATATAAGTAATATATATATATAATGTTTTATATGGGAAGTTGCAAAAAAAAAAAAAAAAAAAAAAAAAAAATATATATATATAGGTTTAAACGTATTTTATTCAATCGATTTGGGGAATAAATTATATTTAACTATGCATAGAAGATTTTATTAATCACAGAAGTTACTTGATAAATTAATGTCATTTGTCATTATTATTGAACATAATTAAATATTATTTATTTTCTCAAAAGTTTTGATGGCGTAACAATTTCAACTTTAAGAAACAATCTTGAAAAATATATATATATATATTTGATTGATGCTCGATGAATAGTGTGATGTAATAAAGGATCTGACAATGAAACTTTTTGATATGAGAAGCCGATAAACTTTTTAAAATAAAATAAAAAGCCGATTAAAAAAAATATAATTCTATGAGAATTATCAAATCTTTCTTTTCAAATTTCTATCAAAATTGAAAAAATCTATCAAATTGATATCAAAAAAAAAAAAAAAAAAAAAAAAAAACATTATTATTTTTAAAAAGATAAATCAAAAAATGATATAAAATAATTTTTTAATACTATTATTAAAAAAATACAAGAAATAAATATATATTATTTCTTCATGTGTGTTAAAACTGTTTGATCTGATATAAAGTGTAATTCAATTCTGTTGAACTTTTTCAATATTATTTTCATAAATCTCTGAAGGTGATTTTCTGAAAGTTTTTGAATTAAAATTTATTCTAAAATGTTGAGGCATGCCTATGGCTTTTACTTTTCTACTGAGTTTTCTGTTTTTGAATTAAAAAAAAATTGAACGGTCAACTATAAAAGCTACTCAAGAGTAAACCTTCGAAAGATCACCTTAAGGGCGTACGTCCAATTCAATGCTCAGATTTCTATGAAATTTCTCAAATATTTTGGATCTTTTTTGGAGTATAAAAAGTTGAAAAATCAATTATATTTTTGAGGAAATAAAATGCTTATTATTCATAGATTGATGATATATTAAAAAAAATATTTTTATGCATTTTTTTTCATTTTTAATTCAAAATTATATTTGGTGAAATTTTATCGGTCAAAAAAGCAATTATTTTTTGATCGTTTAGGACAAATATCATCATTTTTGACCTAAACTTTTTCATAATTTGGAAGTATTGAAAGATGTATTCTATGAGTTTATTCAAAATTGGCAAGTTTACAACATTTTTGAGACGTACGCCCTTAAAGTATTAACCCTATCATAATTTTTTTTTTTTTGTGGGGGCACTAAAAGGAGCACGGGTAACCGTTTTTCGTACGTTAAAATCGCTTAAAAATGTTTTAATATCTTTTTATAAAAACAAGAAAAAGCAAAATTCTTGAAATATATTAGTTCTTTATATTAGGTAAAATAATATTTATTGATATATTACTTAATTATCTAAAGAGAAGTACGGGCGCATAAAAAAAAATATTTCTTTTTGATATTTAGTATTTTAATTTTAAATATATATACAATTATTTTTATATTATACATTGTTGAATTTTGTTCCACGGATTCAGCTATAAAATCAATTTTATTTTTCATAAAAATTTGAATGGTAATATATATTTCTCACAAATTTATTTTGTAACTTAATGCTGAATTCAAGGAAGTTCGACAATTAATACAGTGATTAATTTCGTTATATAAACGTATAAAATATGAATATATCTATATTTACCTCAAATCACAATTTTTATGAGATTTATACTCATCATATTATTTGATTAATACAAAAATTATTTTTAATGATATATTTAAAAACTTTCAATATAATTATCTGCTTTTATGACAACATGATAAATGATATTAGTTTTCTTCATCATTTTTGATGAGATTTATAATTGAATGGTTTATTTTTTAACGTACGAAAAAACAATTCAAATAAAAAGAGTGAATCCTAGCTGAATTGGTGGAGCACTTTTTTGATTTTTTATGATATATCATCAAGCATCAAATGATGCAATAAATGAACATGTTTTTGAAAATCAAACATTAATATAAATTAAATTATTGGTGATATGGATTTTTTTCTGTTATTTTTCATTAATCATTTGAGTTATAGCTTATGAAATGCAATTAAATATAAACAACTAATAATAATAAATATGAGTTGATGCTTCATTCCTACATAATACAAATAGGATATGAATTATGATCATTTTAAAATATAATATCATCTCCTTCATATCAGTTGAAAATTCCAATTGGTTGGCATAAATATAATGATATACACTTCTATAACAATAATCAGTAATATGAAATGATAAAATCAAGTTTGAATATTCAAAAAGTTTGATGTGAAGTGAGCCCCGTACCTCTATCAAAAGTGTATTAATCTACATGTAGATTAATAATTTTGATATTTTATTATAGTACTAAATGATAAAATGATATTATATCTTTAAAATAAAACTTATAGTAGACTTAAAAATTTTCATATCTTTTTTTTAGTTTTTGTAATCCTGAGGAAAAAACCTTTTTGCTATGCATTTATTTACATTGATATTTCATTTTGTACGACAATTAGTGTTGATAATTCTATTAGATTATAATTATTGTTTTTTTGGATAGTGAATTTTTATTAAGAAATATAATATTTTTAATACCCATGTTTTCTACGATGGGAGATACTTTTTCCAATTGAATTCCATTTAAAATTCAATGTGTCAGCTTATTTTTGAAATAAAAGTATTCAAAAAAGAATTGTCAGCATTGATTTTTTTTCTAAGACATTTGCATTCAAATTAAATAGATAAAAGAATTGAAAGATATTATACTATTTGATTTATTGGAATATATTTTCCTGTATTTACAAAGCTTTATATTATAAAGTATTTATTTTCCATAAATATATAATTAACAAATATGTCTAAAATTTTATGAAATATCACCATTCAAAATTGAATGTTTTATTTGATTCTAATTCAAATTGAAAAGATATCAATTTAATTAAAAAAAATATAAATTTTTACTAAACATAATAATGTTTATGTTATAATAATTAAATATTTTTTCAAATTATTTAATTATTTATTCAATAAAATAATCATCAGGTAACCATTCTCCATCTGATTCATCCTTATCTCCATCATCTGAAATAAGTAATTCATTTAGTCGTGGGATATCCCATGATGAACGAATTGCATTTTCGCTTAAATTGTTCCAAGCTAATTTCATTTCTCTAACAATATTCGGCCATCTTTCATCTGACTTTTTGAGATTTTTATTTAGGTTATGTGATGTCAAATAATTTTTGACAAGGCCAAATAGCCTTCGGTCTAGTGGCTGGTATAAACCTGTTCCACATGCGGGGACAAATATAAGATTTATCTGTAGTTTTTTTGCTGCTTTTCTAACTGTATTATCGATATGCGCTTTGTACACATCTAAAATAAGGTAAAATGACTGGTTATTCATTCTCTGTTTGAGCCATTTCAGATATTGTATCATTATTTTTGGAGTCATCCAGCCGCTCTCGGAATGAGTGATTTGTGTTTCTTTATCAAATACCTCGTATTTCTTTTCGCATCTATGAGTTTTGCCTTTAGCTATAATCGATAATGGAAACTTTTTCTGAGGGTTCATTGAAACAGCTCCAACGAAGGTTGTTCCTTCTTTATCATTGAAAAAGTTATCTTCAACTCTAACTGTTTCTGTTCCTTTTTCAGCCACTACTCTATTAGGAAAATTCCAGGTTTTAACATGGGTTTCATCCATGTTAACTATTCGGTCAATCCCGACTTCAATCACTGCCTCTACGATTTGATTAAGATAACGATCAATTTGTTCGTTATCTATGATTCCTCTTCTTTCATAATGAACTCTTCTTAAAGAAAGGTTGTGCCGGATCATGTATCTAAATACCCAGCATTTGCTGGCCTTGAATTGGCGGATATTATATTTGTTCATAAGTTGCTGCGGTTCATCCGTTGCTAATTGAAGTAAGTCATTGAATTCTGGCAACTTTGAATTGCATTGATATTCTTCATTTTTATATATGCATAGATCAAGAGCTTTCTTTGCAAGGCAAATAGGTGAGTAGTACATATCTATTGCCATCTCTGAAATTGTGTTCATTGTGACCAGTTCGTTATTATCAATCAATTCTTTTATATTTTGATATAATGTTTCTTCTTGTTCTTGGTTGAAAACCGAATTAAAATATTGATTATAATGAAAACTTTTATCAGGTGCTGGTTTGTTCTCGGTGATTTTTACAATTCTAGGATCATTTTTACTTTTTAAATGATTCCATTTATTTTTACATGATAATGAATCTCGTCCAAACATGTATTGAGAGACAACATTCCACATTATTTCACCACGTTCATTTAAAATTGAACCAATGGACATTCCTTCCTTAACAACAGATATCAGCAGTTTTGTATCAGTCTGCGACCATTGTCCATGACGATCGTCATAATTTGGCAATTTATTTTGAGCTAGAGAATCTAGAGAAATATGAGATTTTTCAATAAAGTTTTCAAATGGATCAATAGAGTTTTTTGTTGATGTATTCGATAAAATGGTTTGGCACTGATCTTTAAATTTTTCTGTAGAAACCGATTTTAAAAGTGAATACTTATATTCCAGTTTGGATTTAATTTGTGCATAAGTTAAATGCGATGTGCCTTTTAAATGAGATACTTCTGAATATATTCTGGGAGAAAAAAAAGGATTTTGACATTCTGATGGAAATGATGATATCTGGTTATCAAAATTATAATTGATGCTTGAACATCCAGCCTTGTTAGAGTTACATAACTGTTGGTTTTGCATCATCAATTGGCCAATTTGGCGGTTTTGACATTCTGATGGAAATGATGATATCTGGTTATCAAAATTATAATTGATGCTTGAACATCCAGCCTTGTTAGAGTTACATAACTGTTGGTTTTGCATCATCAATTGGCCAATTTGGCGGTTTTGACATTCTGATGGAAATGATGATATCTGGTTATCAAAATTATAATTGATGCTTGAACATCCAGCCTTGTTAGAGTTACATAACTGTTGGTTTTGCATCATCAATTGGCCAATTTGGCGGTTTTGACATTCTGATGGAAATGATAACATCTGGTTATTGAAATCATAGTTGATGTTTGAACAGCCAGCCTTGTTAGAGTTACATAACTGTTGGTTTTGCATCATCAATTGGCCAATTTGGCGGTTTTGACATTCTGATGGAAATGATGATATCTGGTTATCAAAATTATAATTGATGCTTGAACATCCAGCCTTGTTAGAGTTACATAACTGTTGGTTTTGCATCATCAATTGGCCAATTTGGCGGTTTTGACATTCTGATGGAAATGATGATATCTGGTTATCAAAATTATAATTGATGCTTGAACATCCAGCCTTGTTAGAGTTACATAACTGTTGGTTTTGCATCATCAATTGGCCAATTTGGCGGTTTTGACATTCTGATGGAAATGATGATATCTGGTTATTGAAATCATAGTTGATGTTTGAACAACCAGCCTTATCATTATTACATGAATGTTGTAATTCATCCATTGATAAGTGTTGCTTAATTAAAAATGAATTGCTACTTCTTTTTTTATGTTTTCCTCATTGCTATAAAGAGTAAGAATAATTTTCTCAAATATTGAATTGTTATTTTATTATTGAATGAATAATTCATATAAAATATGGGAATTTTCAGAAGGATAAAATATAAATTCAGAATTTTATAATAAAATTAATATAATCACCTCAATTTTCTGAAGATAAAATATAAATTCAGAATTTTATCAAAGAATAAAAAATCTTATTTTTTGAAAAATAAACAAAAAAAATACAAATACCTTTTTAAATATATACTATTAAATTGAAATATGTAAAAGTGATTTTATAAATTCATTAAATTTAGCTTAATTTAAAATATTTTTTATATTTTACTAATAATAAAAAAAAAAAGCATCTCAAACAATATTTGATTTCAAATAATATATGATATTTTCGCTTCAAATTGCCTATTTGCCAAATAAACCTAAAAATAATATTTAATATCTCGAAAAAAAAAGATGGTGAAAAAATCATATAAAAATATTGCATGAAGAATTTACTACATTAATATTCATATCTAAGCCATTTTTTACAAAAGTAAAGAGGTAAAAAAACTCAAGATATATAACAACCAAAAAGCCATTTAATAGATTTTATTTTAAAATAAAAATTTAAGTAATGTATATGTCAAATATGCATATAAATTTCGGTTACACCAAATATTTTTTAAAAAATTTTAATCTTAAATTATGCATTTTGCAAGGATAAAAAAATAAAAAGAGATGAAACATCTTTTATTCGAAAGCTAATTACCAGAGAAATATTTTTTGATAATAAACCATTGCTTAAAATGAAGTACATTTTCAAACAAAAAGAATTTTTTCAGCTTTTTTTTTTTACCGAAAATTTTATTTTTGAAAAATAATAAGCTTTAGATAGATAAAACATTTTTAAACTTTTTTTTTTGAATTCCTAAAAAATGAAGGAGAAAACTAATTTTTTTGAAAAAAATAAATAAAAAACGTATTTTTTTTTTTACAAAATTGAATAATAAAAAAAGAACTGTCATATTTTGAATAAATAGAAAATATGTTCTAAAGAAAATAAACGTACTCTAGAACTTTTTTAAACAAAAATTGTGAGAGAATAATATGTAAATCATTGAATTGGAAAAAGTATCTCCTATCGTAGAAAACATGGGTAATTATTTATTTAATAGAACGCATTCAATATATTATTCGTATTTTGGAGTTGAAATAGTAATAATTGCATGAATTTAGATCTTTTTAGAAAAAATCAATTTTTTCGGAAAAATTATAGCAGATAATTATTATATGTAATTATATCAAGTAAATATAATTATTTATCAGTTGAATAAATCAATTCATTGATATTAAATTTTAATAGTAAAACATATAATTATCTTTAATATAAGGAAAATTCATATCTAAATTCAGAATGATAAATGAATAAAATAAAAAAAATTGAATATAAAAAATAAAATATCGTTCAATTTGACGACTTTTTGAATTATTTTTTTTACTTTGATATTTTTCTTTCATTTGTCGATAAATCGATTTATTTCTGTGTATTTACACCACTTCTATCAAACATGTAAAAACGTTTAGAATTAAAAAGTGTCCGTTAGTTCTGAAAAGTTAAACTTTTTGATAACTTGGATTATTAAAACATGAATAATGTTTTTCCCCTACGATAGATTTTTATTTTGTTCTATATAAAACTTGCTTAAAAACCAATATAGTATATAATATTTCAAAATGAAGTCGAAACGACGATTTTCAATAACCGCCAAAGTCGTGCTCCTTTGGTCACTACCCAAAAAAAAAAAAAAAAAAAAAAAAATGAAGAGTTCACGTTTGATGGTTTTATTTCTAGTGTATTTTTTGGATTATTTTTTATAAAACAATGTTCTATAATTAATTTTTTAATCACAAGAATTTTGGCATCCTCTTGATTGTACCGAAGTGATTAATGAAGCTCAAAGAACTACAATGAACAGAATTCATGAAGCAATTTGTTTTCTCAAAGATATAAAGTCAAATAACTTAGTTCATAAACTAAATAAATACTTCATTAATCCTCCTACTCGTCCATGGATTAATGGGATTTTAGAAGAACTAGAATCACATATTATAAATCGAAGATTAGCTGATGAAAAAAGGTTAGATAGCTGTAGCAACCAGGTTGTTGAAAACTTTTTTCTAAAATTTTCAGATTGTATATGATCATTTAAAAAGTTTCTCTTTTTTGGGGCGGATGAAACATTTGTTGAAGTTTTGCCTCGTAAAAGTTATGTTGTTCCTGATGACGTAAAAGTTGTATTTTACGAGAAATATCCCGACATGAAGCACATCTCTGCAATGATGGGTCATTGTGTTGCTGGAAATTCTCTTCTACCATTTATCATTTTAACTAATTTACAGAATTTAACAAATGAACTTGATGAATTATCTCAAACAGAACAAATTTTTATATCCTGTTCTACTCATATTATATAGCCATACAAGCCTAGAAATCTTTTCTGTTATGGACTTTTCATTTCATTAATGATATCTAAATAAATACAAATGCCAAGTCTCTCCTGTTCTACTCATATAAGATGGTCACACAAGCCTGGAGAATCCCCTCGCTTTGGAAAGTAAATTGCCGATTTTAGAGGTAATATGCATAGAAAGTTTATATTATATAGGGTCCAAAAAAAAAAAAAAAAAAAAAAAAAAAAAAAAAAAAAAGAGCATCTGAATATATAATGAAAATTAAAATAAACAAATGAATTTATTTTAAATTTTATTCAATATATTCTCCATTTATTTCAATAACTTTCTTTAATCTTTCTTTCCAGTTCATAAAAGCTCTTTTTAACATATCGACTGGAATTTCAATCAAAATTTGAATTACTACTTGAAAAAGCTCCTCCCTAGAATTGAATGAGTGTCCTTCTTAATTTTTTTGACATACTCAAATAAAAAGAAGTCTGAAGGCTCCAAATCTGGTGAAAAAGCTGTATGAGACACCTTCTTCATTCCGTAGGTTTCAAGAAAACGATTCTGAGAAGGTCAATTGAAATTGTCACTCGATTTTGCTTTTGCAACTCAGAGAGCAGGTGAAGGACCCACTTTAAATGCTTTGATACATAGCCCAAATAATTGGTCAATCGAATATAAATCGTACTTTTTGGAATGCCAGCCTTCTTTACTATTTGTCATATAGATAAAAAAGGTTCTTCATCGACAGTATTTTTTATTAAGTAATCAACATTGTCCCACTCCATTATTTTTGGCTCATTTTTGATCGGAGCTGCTTTATTACTAATTTTGAATTCTCTAATAAAACTAGTAACTGTTGAATAACCTACACAGTTTTCATTCAGTACCAAGAACATTTCTTCATGTATTTGTTTATCATTTTTTCTTTCCAGGTGCAAAAAAATTGCTATTGAACGCTGATCTAACGTCATTAAAAAAATAAAAATAAGCGGATAAAAAAATTTTATTGTATTTTTTCAAAAGATTCAATATTTTCTTAGTCACTTTTTGAGATAATGATTTCAAAAGATCATTGATAACATCATATTATCTATACAATATAATAATATATTAAAGCTTAAATAAAACCTTTTATTAATTGAGATCCTTTTTTTTTGGACACCCTATATTTTAATGTTCATTTCCAGAAAATTGTCAGTTCAAACCGACACATGTTTAGAGATATTGAGAAAAACTCTTAGAAATAATAGTATATTTTATATGAAAACCTAGAGGAAAAAAAAACTGAAAACTACACCAAAAACAAGAGATGAAAGAATTTAAAAGTTCTCAACAAATTAAGGGAGACGTTTCTGAGATCTCATAGAATCTAAAAAATAGCTTTACAAATTCATAAAAATGATCGTTTTTCATTCAATTTTATAATCGAAATTACGTCATGTTTTATGATGTTAATAAATCAATATCATAGGAAATGTAAATTAAAACGATTTGTTAAAAAAAGTATGGGAACCAAATTGTGAATTAAATATTTAAAATGAAAAAATTACCCTATTTCACCAAAATTATCATCAATTTGATATTTTAAAACAAATAAAGGTTTTATTAAAAAAATTCATTTCCATACTTTTTTGTAAATTTAGCCTTTTATTAATTGACAAAGTATCAATACAAACGATTGCAAATTGAATGAGTTATTTTCACTTTTCGATTCCTTCATATTTAACTATGTGTACGTTTAATAGCTTCTAATTTGATGGTCAAATTTTAAATTATATGAGATCTCAGAAACGTCCCCCTTAAAACTTGTTTTTATATGACTATTAAGACAGAGATTTGAAATGCTATATTCTAACAAAACCATTACCAACATTTTGTCAATCAAGGACATTAAAATAGTGGAAACAGGTCCTAAAAGAAATTACATTTAAATATTATCATATTGTTTTAAATTTTGAAAGAGTTTCCTCAACATGTTTCAACGAGTTTTTTCATTACGTGAATGCTAAATTCCTTCCAAAGTGCATCAATTTGAGAAAAAAAAGATATTTATATATTAGTAGCAATATTAAAATTTAACCATTCAATCAAAGGTTTCTGATATTTGCAAAAGAAATATATTCTACCTCTCAGAAATATTGAAGAATTAAAAGAGTTTAAACCAGTTGCTCAACAAAGATTAAAAAAATTCAGAAGAGATACAAATTAATCTTAATTTTATCCAATTTACTTCAAATTTTGATCATAAAAAGAAAGGGGATTGCAAAATTAAATTATTTTTTGGGGAAAAAATTTTGGCTGAAAAAACCAAAACTTTCTTAGAAAACTTTAAAAACAGTTTTGGTGTTGAACAAGAGAAATATATCATAAATATGGGATTTGGAAACTTTTATCTACAGGATATATAACAATTGAACATCAAAGGTTAATAATTAAGACTTTTAATGTCAAAGATTCCACCTTAAAATACTGGATCAAAAACCTTAGATTCGATAGTAGGTGGATGCCGCATAAAAACAATAATAGAAAAAGAAGATACCCATTTTGTCCTGAACAGGAAGCTGCATTATGCGAAATGGCTAGATAAAGAATCGAAACACAATATTATGAAATATCAAATGTAATAACAGGTAATTTGCTATCAGAATCTTATAAAAATATCCACAGAGCAGAAACAAGAGTTAGATCTTTTTCTGGTTCTAATCATTTGGTTAAGCCTCTTCGTGAAAGGC
Source organism: Tritrichomonas musculus (assembly GCA_039105265.1). NCBI lineage: Eukaryota > Parabasalia > Tritrichomonadida > Tritrichomonadidae > Tritrichomonas > Tritrichomonas musculus. The sequence continues at coordinate 945,842 of JAPFFF010000012.1, forward strand.
ACAAATTTAGCAGACGTAAAAATCTCAAAAAAAATTTTGTGTATATACAAAAAGTAAAAATGATAAAAGTTTGGCAAAACCTGTTTGATTATAATGATAAAAATATTTACTTTTAATATTTTTATAAAAAAAATAGTATCATTTACGAAGGAGATTTGTGTTAAAAAATATTACATCATCATCTTCCCAATCTTATTTTTCTTTATTTTAATCTTTACCGTCTTCATCTTCACCATCATCATCATCTTCTTCTTCTTAATCACAGTCATCATCTTTTTCATCTTAGCAATTATCATCTTTTTTTTTCCTTCTTCAAAATCATCATCTTCTTCATCTTCTTTTTCACAATCTTCTTCATCTTCATAATCTTTATATATATATATATATATATATGAACGATAGAAATTTCTCCAGGAAAATAAGGGACGGGACGATGTCCTAAAATTTATTAGAAAATCTTCCCAGTCTCTACTCGGTTAGTATACCTAATTAAATTAAAGGATGCTTTTTTTTTTTGGTATTTAAATCTTATAATTGGTACAATATATGAAAATTAGAATCATTTTTGCAAAACCAAAAAGTTCACCCTCAAAATTTGGTGAAAGCGAGGTTTTTTATTGATGGACGGCATCAGAGAGCCAGGTGTCCATCAATGTTTTTTTCATATTACCCTACGGAATATTTCAGTTTTAAACTGAATAAGGATTCATTTAATAGCCTCTATGTTATTGATTTAAATGGAATAATTCGATACATATCAGATGCATATCTAGCAGCAAGAAATGACTCTTCAATTTTTTCCATTGAACGAGAAAAAATACTCAAATTTTTAAAGAATTTATTAATATTAGACGGACATCCAGATGATCCTGTTATAATTCTATCTGATGGTGGTTTTCCATCCAATTCGGAGGAGATAATTAACAAACAAAAACTTAAATGTTCAAAAGTGCAAACTAAAATTTTTCAAAGTTCAAGAAACAAAGTTGAACAGACATTTGGTCACCAGGCTAATGTTTTCCGTAGCACACGTCAGAGATTTGAATTTTCATCTAAACATATTGATGATTTTCAAAAAGCTGCTGCTTTCTTAGTGAACATTCATATTAAGTTGCATCCTATTAGTTTAAAATACCAAGAAATATTTGAGGCCTATGCTTTTCAATCAATTGATGAAGAATAAAAAATTATAAATATAAAAATTTCAAAAATTTATGTTTCTAAAATCAATATTTTTTAAGCAATAAAATAAAAATACTAATTTAGAATTCATGATTGTTTGTTTATTAAAATCTGAAGTGACTGAATCTTATCATTTATTATTTCCAAGTTTCTAATTATTTCTGAATTTAAAGATTCAATTTTTTTACATTTTAACCAATTGAAAGACATTGATAACATCAAATCATTTTTATGTTCCTGAAAAGTTTTCAATAATTCTGCGTTTCCTGAATATACACTTTTTAGATAATTATATGCTGATATGTAAATTTTTTATAATCGTTGTCATATCCCTGCTTCCATTTCATTAAACCTATTAGAATCATTGAGTCGCAAAAATGAGCAACATCAAACATTTCATTAATTCCTCGTTGATAATGAATAATATCAGTTTCCATGATGCCTATCAAAATATGTAATTGTTCAATAATGTTTAATAAAGCTTCAATATTATTAATTTGACTGTTAATTACCTTATTATAATCTACTAATTGAAAATCTGTGAAATAGAAAGAATTAGGATAAATTGTTAATTCATCGCAATAAATAGATGTGATTGATTCTTTTGGTGTATATTCTGAAATTTTTTTGAGGAACATTTCATCTTGCAAAACAGTATCGTACAAATGGGTTATATCTGTACTCCCAGGAAATGCTTTGGACCGCCAAATGAACCTTAAGTCTGTAGTAAAAAGTAGTAGATATATATATCCATAAAGTTGAATATTATGAAATTTATTAAACTTTTGAGATGATATAGATCCAACTAAGGTTTTTGTTTGAAAGCGAATAGGTATTAATATGAATCTTATTTCATTTATGGTTTTTTCATGCCTATTCGCTTCCAAAAGATGACTGTGCAGCTCAAATAATGATTTCGAATTATCTATACTATTGTAAATATAAACGAGCGGAATTTCGGGATCTTTATTTGAAGTTGGTACATATTCATTTATTAATTCAATAATTTTGTGGCATGTATCCGCATGTATTTCTAATATTGGCCTTAAGATTGTACCTTTGATGAGAAAGTATTTGTCTTGCCATGTTTTACTAAATAATTTGACTTTTTCAACACGACAAATATATGATAAAAATATCATAGCACTTTCTTCTCAAGTAGTTTTTTTCCCATTCTGGCGTTTATAAATCAATAAAGGCAAAATTTTATCAGCCGTACTATAATCGACACAAAAAATTTTGTAAAATTGATCTTCTTCAAAAAAAAAATTTTTGAGGTATTTTGTATCTATTAGATAGCGATCTTGATTAATTGGTGTATGTGGCCAATTTCTCGCTTGACTTTTGCTGTATAATTAACAATAAGTAAAGATTTTAGGTTTACTTTAAAAAGTAATCAACTTTTTGTGACAAAAAAATTAAAATAAAATTTTAAACTTAACACTATTTGTTTCAAAGATTTATTAAATTGCGCTGAATCTGATTTCAGGATATTTAATAAAAATCCGGAAATCTAGCTTTGTTATTTTTGAATAGCACTGAATCTGATTTCAGGATAATTGACAAAAATCCGGAAATCTAGCTTTGTTATTTTTGAATAGCACTGAATTTGATTTCAGGATATTTCATAAAAATCCGGAAATCTAGCTTTGTTAATTTTGAATAGCACTGAATCTGATTTCAGGATAATTGACAAAAATCCTGAAATCTAGCTTTGTTAATTTTGAATAGCACTGAATCTGATTTCAGGATAATTGACAAAAATCCGGAATAAGATATTTGGAAATCTTTCAGATTAAAAAAAAAAAAAAAAACAAATCATTAAAACAAAATCAATCTGTGAAACAAGAATCTGGTAAACATTTATTTATTTAGAGTTGGTTAATAATATCTTCGATAATGGGTTTTTTTGAGTTGGTTTGATTTCATGTAAAATTACTACCTTTTAATTTTGCTTTTAAAAATTGAAAAGAAATTGAGTGGAACATTCAAATTTGAAATAAACCAAAGATTATAAAATTAATATCTTATTTTATAATCTTTTAACTAATAAATCATAATCATAATTCAATAATGAACAAAATATATTTTCTATTCAATTCTTTTTTCAATGTAATAACAATAAAATATTTGAGAGGATGATAATTAAAATAATCTATACGTTTACTCTAAAATTAGTTATATTAATAAATTATTCAGAAAAAATTAAAAATTGGCGAAATATGATATTTATATTATATTTTTATTTATATAGAAAAATTCAATATTAAAAATAAACCTTGTTTTTTAATTTGCACCTCCTATTCAAAATAAACTATATTTTCTTCATTAATAAAAAGGTTTCAAAAAGAATATATGCATAATTTAAATTATATATATAAGGTAGTATATTATTTATAATTTTAAAATAAATATAAATGGGTGGTTATCAATATAATGCAATTTTAATTTAAATGGAAGATGCAAATAAAAAAACAAGGTTTAAATTATCTTATCAATTTTGAAAAGAATATTTTTATATTTTTTATTTAATTCAAAAAAGAAAATTTTCATAAAAAAATAAAAAGAATAAAATATGAATTCATTCTTTTAATGAAGATTTACGAATATAGAGTTATTGTTCCAGTAAACATTGAAAAATATCATATTGGACATAGATACATGAATCTTGAATATGTTAAAGATGAATCGGGAAATGGAGAAGGAATTGAATTGGTTAAAAATGAAAAATATACAAAAGGAAATGAATCCGGACAATACACATACAAAATATTTCACGTAAAATCTAAGATTCCATCATTTATAAGATGGGCAATTCCAGATAAGTATTTACATTTCCATGAAGAATCTTGGAACGCATTCCCACATTATTATACAGTTGATTTTATACCAGCAATGGGTGATAATTTCCTTCTCCATGTTGAATCCCAGCATATTCCTTACAAGAGTGATATGGAATTCCCAGAAAATGCTCTCAACTTACCTAAAGAAGATCTTGAAAAAAGGAAAATTTATTATTGCGATATAGTAGATGGATTACCTCATGACAAAAAACTAGATTTAGAAGGTTTTTCATGTCCTGAAGCCAATATCACAAAATTAACAGGAAAATCAGGCTCATTCAAGCACGATCAAGTTCCTGAATGGACAAAGAATTACAAAGGAGACATGGTTTGCTGCATTAAAGTTGTCAAATTCCATTTCCATTGGGGTGGTCTTCAGAAATCAGTTGAAAGCATGCTCACCAAAAAGTCATATCCAAAAATATTTACTGAATCGCACAGAAAATTGATTTCTACAGCTAAAGATTGGTATCATTTGACAGAAGATGACATTTTACGTTTAGAAACAGAAGCACAAGAAAAACAAGACGGAGGTAAAGAATTTGAAAAGGATGAAGAATAAATACAAAAAAATATATTTATATTTAATAAAGATAGAAATATCTCATAATAACTTTTTATAGATTTTTCATTATTATTTGATATTCTTAAATGACATGGCCATAATCATTGAAAATGTTTTTAAACTCATTTATCACATTAAATCATTCATATCAGTGATTTTATGCATATATTTTAAAAACATATGATTTTGAATTATTTTGATGAGAAAAGAAGTTCAAACAAACATTTCAAATAAGGATTACTTCATTACAATTTTCTTGAAAAACAGAAACAAAAAATAGTTCTTTTAAATGTTTATTAATTAAAAAAATATCTAATTAAATTTTTATTTTTTTGCTTTTTCTTCTTCACTATATTCTTCTTCTTCTTCCTCCTCTTCTTCCTCAATGTAAGCTTCTTCTTCTTCTTCCTCTTCTTCAAGATTTTCTTCATTTTCGAATTTCTGAAGTTTTCTAACCGAAACGACTTCATTACTGAATGAAACTTCTTTCAAAGGAGATAATTTAAAAGACTCTCTGTAAACCATGCAAGAATCCGAATCATTTGCAACCTTAAATGAAGCAAGATTTGCACAATTAGAGAAAGAATATATACCAACATATTTAACTTTAGAAGGCAGTGAAATTGACTCAATTGGCGTGCTTGAAAATGCATAACAATCAATCGAACAAAGCTGTGAATTTTGAGAGAAACCAACAACCGTCAAACTTTTACATTCATAAAAAGCGAATTCATCGATTTCTGTAACATTTTTCGGAATTAAAATTCTTTCAATTGCAGAATTTGAGAACAATTCCTTTTCAATTTTTGTGACTTTACATTCAGTAGGAAAATCGACAGATTTCAGATTCTCACAGTCAGAAAAGGCGTATTCGCCAATTTGTGTAACTTTAGGAGGAACTGAAAATTTGACAATTGAAGAAGAAGCAAAAGCTTCACGTTCAATTATGGTCAAATTTGAATTCTTTGCGAAATCGACATTTTTCAATTCTTCACAACAAGCGAATGAATATTCACCGATTTTAACAACAGAAGAAGGAATGATTATTCGTACGATTGAAGTATAAGAGAACGCATCTTTCTCAATATTAGCAAGTTCAGAATCTTGGGCGAATTTGATTGCATTCAAATTTTCACACGATACAAATGCACACTCTTCAATTGAATGAACATGAGAAGGAATCGATATCGATTCAATCGCTGAGCAAGAGAAAGCATGCTTACCGATGACTTGAAGCTTCGAATTCGATGTAAATTCAACAGCTGTCAATTTTTCACATACAGAAAAAGCATAAGCACCGATACGTTTAATATTTGAAGGAATTGTGATTCGTTGAATTGAAGAGCTGAAAAACATTCGTGCTTCAATTGAATCAAGTTTCGTGTCTGGTGAAAACCTGACAGTTTTAAGACAATCACAATAAGAGAAACAACCTTCGCCAACTTGTGTGACACTTGATGGAATCATAACTTTAGATAATGAAGTTTTATAAAACGCTTCTTTACAAATTGAACGAAGCTTTGAATTTTGTGGGAATTCAATTGATGAAAGATTGTAACATTCATTGAATGCTCGTTCACCAATCACTCGAACTTGTGCTGGAAAAGATATCTCTTCAATTAATGTCTTTGAGAAAGCGTCTTTATCTATGATTTCAAGCTTTGAATTCTTAGGAAATTCAACTGATTTCAATTGTTTACAACACGAAAAGGCGCCTTCTTTAATGTGCGTTATTTGGTATGGAATGATGATCTTTTCAAGAGAAGTGTAAGAAAATGTGTTCTTTTCTATTGTGACAAGTTTTGATCCTTTTGAAAAAGTGACCGAAGTAAGATGATCACAGTTTGAAAAGGATGATTCTTCAATGTGTGTTACTTCCGATGGAATATTTATTTCTTTGATTGATGTGAATGAAAATGCTTCACAACAAATATGTGAAAGTGAACTTCCTTCTCCAAATGTGACTTTCGAAAGATTGTGACAATATGAAAATGTTGATCGTTCAACTCGTGTAATATTCTTTGGAATTTCAATATTCTCAATTGATGATGAATAAAATGAATATTCTTCAATTTCTTTTAATTGACTTCCTTCTTCAATTTTAACACGTTTCAAATGTTTACAATTAGAGAATGAATATGAACAAAGTCGTTCAATATTCTTTAAAATTTTAACTTCTTCAATATCTCGGAATAAAAATTTGATCTCTGTGAATTCTTTGTCTTCTTCTTTACTTTTACCAACCATCATTTTATCTTCTTCAATCTTATATAATTTATTGTCTTTCGAAACAACGATCTTATTCAATTTTGAAATACCACTGCACCAACCTTCTTTGAGCTCTTTCAATTTTGAAGGAATGAAAAGACTGCTGATTGAAGACTCTGAAAAAGCTGCATTACAAATCGTTGTTAATTCAGAATTCTCAGGAACATTAAAAACTTGAATGTGTGAACAATTGGCAAAAGCACGCTCTCCAATACATTCTACTTGAGATGGAACAGAAAAGTTCTCAATTGAAGAGAAAGCAAAAACTTCGCTGTCGATCTTTTGAACTTTTGTATCAGCTGGAAATTCAACTGAATTCAGATTCTTACAATGTGAAAAGGCCCGAATTCCAATGCGAGAAACAAGAGATGGAATTGAAATGCTTTTAATCATGGAGAAAGAAAAGGCAGACTCACCAATGAATTGAAGATTTGACCTTTCAGAAAATTTGATGGAAATCAAATCTTGGCATCCATGGAAAGCGAAATCATCAATCCGAACAACTTTTTCTGGGATGAAAATGCTCGAAATTGAAGATGAATCAAAAGTGCTTTTATCAATTGATACAAGCTCAGAATCTTCATTAAGTGTAACAGAAAGAAGATCTTCACAATAAGCAAATGAAGATTCACCAATTTGACTTACGCGTGAAGGAATAGAAATCGAACCAATTGAAGATGAATAAAATGCAAATTTACCAATTTTTTGAAGCTCAGAATTAGCTTCAAAATCAACCAACTGAAGCTCTTTACAATTATAAAAAGCATATTCATCAATTAGCTTGACATGTGAAGGAACTGTGATTTGTTCAAGTGACGAATTACTGAATGAATACTGTCCAATTGAAATCAAACTTGAGTCAGCAAATTTTATTGATTTCAATTCTTTGCATTCAGAAAATGAATAAGGACATATTCGCTCAATTTTGCTTGGAACATTTATCATTTTAACATTTCGACAACAGAATATCAAATCAGTGTATTCAGCATCTTGTTCGTTATGCTTTCCAATGATCATTTTATCATCGACAGTTTTGTACAGTTTGTTTTCTTTAGAGACAACAATTTCATCCAATTTGGAGGTTCCATTGCACCAGCCATCTTTGAGTTCTTTCACTTTGGAAGGGATGAAGATGCTCTTTAATGGAGTTCCATTAAATGCACCTTTTCCGATTGACAAAAGCTTGGAATCTTCAGAAAAAGTGACAGAAGTAAGATGATCACAGTTTGAAAAGGATGATTCTTCAATGTGTGTTACTTCCGATGGAATATTTATTTCTTTGATTGATGTGAATGAAAATGCTTCACAACAAATATGTGAAAGTGAACTTCCTTCTCCAAATGTGACTTTCGAAAGATTGTGACAATATGAAAATGCTGATCGTTCAACTCGTGTAATATTCTTTGGAATTTCAATATTTTCAATTGATGATGAATAAAATGAATATTCTTCAATTTCTTTTAATTGACTTCCTTCTTCAATTTTAACACGTTTCAAATGTTTACAATTAGAGAATGAATATGAACAAAGTCGTTCAATATTCTTTAAAATTTTAACTTCTTCAATATCTCGGAATAAAAATTTGATCTCTGTGAATTCTTTGTCTTCTTCTTTACTTTTACCAACCATCATTTTATCTTCTTCAATCTTATATAATTTATTGTCTTTCGAAACAACGATCTTATTCAATTTTGAAATACCACTGCACCAACCTTCTTTGAGTTCTTTCAATTTTGAAGGAATGAAAAGACTCTCGATCAAAGTGCTATCAAAAGCATTCTTTTCAATTGTGACCAATTCAGAGTCTTCATACAAAGAAATGTTTTTTAGATAGTAACAACAAAAGAAGGAACTTTCACCAATTATTGTCAAACTTGAAGGAAGCGAAATATTTGAAATCGATGTTTCTGAGAACGAATATTTATCAAGTGAGCAAAGAACGGAATCAATTGGAAATTTAACTGTCTTAAGTTGATAGCATTGTGAAAAAGCATAGGAACAGATTCGTTTAATACTGGACGGAATGCTTGCTTCTTCAAGATCACGGCGTCCAAAAATGAGGAGATCATAATCAGCTTGTTTTTGATCTGATTTTGAGATTATGAACTTGTCTTCTTGATTTTTGTAATATTTGTTGTCCGCTGAAATTGTAAAGTGTACCAAATCGCTGGCACCACTGCACCATCCTTCTTTGAGTTCTTGCAATTTAGATGGAATTGATAAACTTTCTAAAGAAGAAGAGGAGAAAGCTTCTTTGCAGATCGAACGAAGTTCTGAGTCTGTTGGGAATTCTATTGATTTGATCTTTTTATTGTTTTCAAATGCTTTCTCACTGATACTTGTGATAATATATTCATGTGATTGATGATTAACAGAATGAGGTATTAAAATTGATCCTTCAGCATTTGGTGAATTAACAATCTTGGCTGTGAAATCGTTTTCACTTAATTCTAAAGATAAACCACTTTTATCAGTGATTTTCATTGATATCTGATTTTAAAAATTTTCAAGGCTAAATCATTTAACCATTCTTTTGAAAAAATTAACCTTTTGAGCAAAAAATAGTAAACGTGCTTGATTATACATTTCATTAAAAAAACAAGATAAGCAAGTATAATGATAGCCGATGATTTCATTTTTATTTATATGCATTGAAGAAAAGCCGAATTATAAAATAAAAATAAAGAAAATTAAATTAATTTATAAATTATAAGCATTTAGCAAGTTTATAACCACCACAGAACCAAGAAAGGACAATATATAAGCATAAAATTGCTATGATAATCCAAACAACCCATGATTTGATATAAGAACATCGCATTCGCCATTTCAGGTTTGATGCTTGAGTTCTGAATTCTTCTGACGTGGCCATCATATCTTCACTTTTTGCCGAAATAGTGGAAAGTTCACCACCGCGTACAAGAGCCTGCGTGACTGATTGGCTTAATATCTGTTCTGTTTCATCAAGACGACGATGCATATCAGCAGTTTTACTCTGTGGACGATTGCATTCATCAAAAAGTGGTGCGAAATTCTTAGCAAGAATTGAATCAAGTGAATGACTTGTAGCGTTTGTTGAGATTTGACCAAACGAGGCCACCCATCGACGAGATAGCGTATCCAAAAATAATAGTTGCCGTTGCTTATCAGCATTTTGAGGGCCAACACAAGCGAAGAAAAGGCCAGGTGTAGTCAAATAAGAATATATTTTGCCGGAAGTAATTTTTTGCTCTGATTTGGAGTTAGTTGGTAGAAGTTTGATAACATCATTTTCATTAATTGATGAACTATCACCATACGAAGCAATAATAATACGGCTACGTATAACAGCGCAGTATATTATCTCTCCCATCCAAAAAATATTTTTAACTTTTTCAATGTTAATGGCTATTTTTTGATTGAAAAAATATAACTGAAAAGATAATATAATAAATCATTTTTTCTTGATCATTATCCGATATATCAATAAATTTAATTAATGAAAACTATTAGAATGGAAATTAAAAAATAAAATAATAATTAAAAAAAAAAAAAAAAAATTAATGATATTAATCATACAATTCTAAATATTTTACTTTGGGAAGAAAATGGACTTAAATTCATCAAGAGGTGTGAGATCTTTTCCTTTAAATTGAAGAACTTCTCCATTGTAAACAAATCTCAAACATGGCTTTTCTGTTTGCCAAAGCTCAACAGCAAGATGAGAAGCAAATGGCGGAGGAGCAATTAAATCCAAATATCCAAGGGCAACCATAATAGCAGATATTGATACGTCATGGCCAGAAAATAATATGAATTTTGCTGTTTGCTCATCCATTGAAAACATTTTATCGATATGCTCCAAAATTAATTGAAAGATTGGAGAATATGACAAGTTACCAGCAAAATCCAAAAATCCAGCTTCCCAGAAGGCCATATTACTCATCAACTGCTCATAATCATTTTTGGTTAGAGCAACTTCATCATCATTGCTATTTTTCTCATTGTATGGAGGCAATGGTAACTCATTTCCGCTGCATCTGAAACAATTTAAGAAATCAGCTACAACTAAATTATCCATTTCATTATCGAGTTTGGCGTTCAAATACTTGTGAAGATTTTTAAGTTTTTCGAAATATTCTTTCCTTTTCTTAAATTCGTCTTTTTTAACAAACTCTTTTGATAATTCAACAAACTCGTCTGTTGATTCAGAGTACGGGCAAAGAGGTTCATTTCTGTATTGTCCAGTGGTAATGTTAAGTATTTCACTATTGTTTTCAGGTGGATACATTCCGTTTATTATTGCAACTGCTGATTCAACGCATCTTGGAACAAATGAACTTCTAACTAAAATATTTTTCGGATTGAATTTTGAAGGTAAAAGTTTAGTTGTATTAACAAGATAATGATAATAAAGTTTTCCTAGGTCTACTAATTGATCAACGCCTAAATCTAAGAGATTTCCATTAGGACAAGATGGAGGAAAAGCAACTTTATATTCATTTTTGCTCAAATCAAAAAACGATGATGACTCTTGTTTTTCTTTTTCTGTTAAGAATTCGACTTCATTAGGATTATTTTTATAAATATCCATCTTTTTTCCATTAACAATTGGTGTTCGCCAGAATCCAGTATTAAATCGATTTCCACATTCCCAGTTACCAGCATATTCCTTTTTTGCCCAATCTTGGCTGGGTGAACGTGCGCCATGACGTGTTATCAGGAATAGCATGAGAAGGCATCCATTTGAAACTGGTTTAGGTGGAATAAGAGTACCGCTACAAGGAATTGAAGAATTAATAATCATTATGAATCAATATGAGTTGATTTTTTTTGAAAGCTAATAACAAAATAATTAACACAAATTTCTAATAATTACAAAATAAATATTTCAAAAAGTTTAGTCAATTTCATTTAATTTTCTATCGTTTCACAAAACTCTTTCAATTATTTGGAAATTAAATTTCCTAAATATTTTATTACATAATATTTAAAAGAAGTTAATTCTATATATATATATTTAATAATATAAAAATAACATAAAATTAATATTAGAATAACAGAATAAGGAATTCTTTTAAAAATATACAAATTATAATTTTCAAAGTATTTGCCATATAAAAAATCTCTCCATCAAAATAAGAATGGAAGAGCACATTAAACTCAAACTAGTACATAAAAGTAAATATTACGAGATTCCATGCCAATTCAAAAATCTTCCTAATGTTAATAAAGAAATATATTCAAAATTGTTATTTACTCCTTCTCACACGTATATTGTTAAGTCAAACGTCGACGATTCAATATTTCAAAGTTTTATAAACTACTGGGTTGACGAAAAAGAACCAAAAATTCAACTTGAAAATTATTATCAATATTATTTGTTAAGCCAAGAATTTAATTTAATGGAAAATCTTCTAGAATTATCAAAAGAAAACTGGAATACATATGAACAAAACTTATATATTTTAAGCATTCCATCAAAAATTGATAAATCACAAATAGAACAAATCGTTTCAGAAGACCTTGACGAATATCTTGAAAAATACGGCAAAGAATTGATGAATTTAAGTATTCAAACATTAATTAACATATTCAATAATGAACAAAGAAAACTCACAAAGCATAATTTAGCATACGAATTAATTGTAAAATACTACGAGGAAACAAAAAAAGATAACATATTTGTTCTTCTTGGAACACTTAATGGACATGAGCTCAATGAGTTTAATTTTTTAGAATCAATTATGAAAAAAGATGAACGGTATGAATATATTCCGCAAATAAAATTATCATATTTTCATGATTTTTCATTAAAAATCTCAAACCTTGAGAAAGTTATTAATAATTTTTATCAGGTATATGAAGAGCAAAGCCAAACAATCGAAGAACTAAAAAATACTATAAAACAAAATCAGGATACTTTTTCAAAAGAACTTTCCAAAATGAATTCATTGATTCAACAATTAAATGATAAATATCAAAATCTATCAAACGAAATGAAGCAAAAAGCATCTTCAGATAGCGTTAACCAACAACAACAGAGTAAAAAATACCAATATTTGGAAAATGAGGTAAAACAAAAGATATCATCAAATAATGCTAATCAAGAACAACAAAATAAAGAACTCAAATCGTTAATATCACAACAAAGCAAAACAATAGAAGAACTCCAAAAGAAGATCGAAAAATATGAAGAAGAAAGCAAAGCACTGAAGCAGGAACTTGATGCAAAAACAGCCAAGCAGTCTGGTGACATCGACCAAATTTTCTCTCAAATGAAAGACATGAAAACAAAGCAGGAAAATGAAAGCAGAAATTTGCAGAGTTTTATTGATCAGAGAATAAAGGTGAAGGCAGAAAAAAATGTCAAAATTCCTTTTTTGAAAAACAACGAATTCAATGGCATAATCAACTTCCTGAAGCAGCACTCACTAGACATTTTCAGTGAAATTACTGTCGCTTCTTCTTCTTTATACCAAGGTGATGAAAAATATTCGCCACGCAATGCAATCTGCTACCAAGACACAGATGTAGAGTTTTGCACCATAGATGAAGCCAATTCGTGGATCTGCTTTGATTTCAAAAATTTACAAGTTGCCTTGGCGGACTACACAATCAGATCTTATAATGTTGGACCAAATAATCCACATCCAAAGTCTTGGGTCATTGAAGGCTCCAACGATAACGACAAGTGGGCAACTCTTGATGAGCAGAAAGGCTGCTCTTTTCTAAATGGCAAAAATCTTGTTTACACTTTCAACCTAAAAAGTGCCACAAGTCAGAGCTACAGATTCATAAGAATGCGCCAGACAGATAAAAACTGGTATAATAGCCAACATTTAATCTTTAATTGCATTGAATTTTATGGGCAACTAATGAATAAGTGAAGAGGACTGCTCTGAAAAAGTAATTTTCAGACCAAGAAACTGGAGACGTTTGGCTGTTCACGCAGCCTTACTGCAAATAACGCAAGACACAAATCCTCACGACCTTCACTTGCTTGTTCCAAAGCGATAAATATCGCCACATTCACCATTACACCCACATTTTATTGCTAATTTCTATAAGATGAAATCTCAGTAATATTATGAAATATCAATAGATCTTTGAGTTTTGGAGTATTTTATAAAAATATACTTTTTTGCCAATTATATTTTTAAAGATACTAAAACTGTACAAAGCTCAAATGCTGATGAGCCAGTATTCGAAAGAATATCTGGAAAAATAAAGGCGGCTAATGAGTCACCTGATATAATGCTTGGTTATCAATTGATTGTACGGTCTCTCTAAATGAAAAACGACAAGTTTGGACTTTTTTTGAAATACTGAATCACTAATTTTTTAAAGCTGAATTTGGTACTTTTAGTTCTGTTACCGAATACAATTTTGGAGTGATAAATTTTTGAAATTTCATTTAATTTTTCCGGGAGAGCCATACTTTTGGTAATCACAGTCTTGTTATTTTGAAGATTGAGTGATAATCGCAATACTGTACCGCAGGCTGCTAATTTATCATGTTAAATAAAATAGTTAAATAGAAAAATATATCAATTTTTCAGCTAATAGCCAATATAACTAGGGATGTTCAAAATTCACTTTTCCATTGGAAAAGTTCGACTTTTCATAGCAACAAAATACATAAAAACTGTTGATTCAAAAAGTTATCATTATTTGAAAATGACAATTTTTAAGAGGTTTTGATATAAATATCCATATTTTCATGATTTCTTATTTCATTTAAATCATGAAGTATTAAACTTGGGTGGAACAAAATATATCATGATCTTAATTATTTATGTAGGAATGTTATTTTGAGAATCGATATCAGAATTGACACTTTTTTAATCTTGTTAATCAATTATCAGTTTGTAAACCTGATATCGATATTCTCATGAGAAAAATATTGTAAATTTGATAACGATTATTGATTACCAATCATTATCAGACTTTTTTCACTTGCTAAAAATGATTAGATTTTATTTTTCTATTTGTAAAATAATATATCACTTAGATAAAACATATATCCTCGTTTTTTATAAGTTTAAATTTATTATAAACAAATATATTTGATTTTTTTATTGAGAAATGATAAATAGCACACTGTTAAGGTGAAGTGACCATCACAGTATTCAAAAATAAAAACTTTTTGATAAATGTAATTAAAACTTTTTGATAAATGTAATAAGAACTTTTTGATAAATGTAATAAGAACTTTTTGATAAATGATATTTAATTTTGGCGACTTTTATTTTTTAGACTTTAAAACGATTATCTAAATATTCGATAGCGATTATCTTAGACTTTAAAACGATTATCTAAATACTCGATAGCGATTATCTTAGACTAAGTTAATCGTCACTTCACCTTAACAGTGTTATATCTATTCTACCCCTTTTTAATTTTTAAAAAATAGAACATTTATCAAAAAGTTCTTATTACATTTATTAAACAGTTCTTATTACATTTATCAAAAAGTTCTTATTACATTTATCAAAAAGTTCTTATTACATTTATCAAAAAGTTTTATTTTTTGAATACTGTGATGGTCACTTCACCTTAACAGTGTTATATCTATTCTACCCCTTTTTTATTTTTAAAAAATTTGAATACTTTCGAAATTTTTTTTTCTTGATATCAAAATTTTTCTCGATATTTGATATCGATAATGATTATCAAATTAATAACTTTGTTATCAATATCAAAAAACGTACTGATAATTGATATCGATTATATAGATATAACAAGCCAATGTTTATGTTTTCATGATTGAATTGTGAAACTTATTCAATGCAAATACCAGATCAATAAACAAGTGCTCAATAATAATGATAAAAAGAAAACATTTAGATTAGAGTAATTCATTGTTTATTTAATCTTATATCAAACTTTTTTATTATTATTATTAATTACCTTTTGAATTTTCTGCTTGTGTTAAAAGCTCAGCAATTTCATAGGTTCTCCTTTGCGATGCCAGTTCTGATGCTGTTTTATCAAAATAAAAAAAAATTAATATTATTTAAAAAAAAAATTCCATTTAAAACATCATTAAAAATAAAATGATTAAAATGATATGAAATATTATGAATTGAATTAGATGAAATACAAGAACAAAGAAATTTTATAAAAATATAAAATAATATAAAATTCTATTCACAAATACAAAATAAAAAATGTCATAAAAAGACCAATAATTTAAAACTAAATCAAAATAATAATTTTTTTAATTTCATTAAAATACAATTCTTAGTAATGTAATGAAAAAGTGCATATTTTGAAAACGATGTATTTTGATTTCAAATTAATGCCTTTATTTGAAAGTAAAACTTTAACCATTTCAATATTATTATATTCAGTAGCTATATGCAAGGCAGCTTTATCAAATATAAAAATAATGAATTTCATAAAAACATTGATTCACTTGAAACTATATTAAAAAAATATTTTTATTAGGCAAACATAATACAAACAAATTAAATTTAAAACTATATAAAAAAAGTTATCACATGAAATATTCGCATAAAAACAAAAAATTGAAAAACACGATCAAAATCAAAATTGAAAATGTCATTAAAAAAATTATTTTAAAATATTATATCTATGAAAAATAAAAATTATTTTCAAATATAATTAAAACAATAAATTAAAAACTATATGCTTAGCATTAATATCAATTTTAGGGCTTGATAGCAAAATTTCAACAATTTCCAAATGGTTTATTTCAGCAGCAAGAGTAATTGCTGGCTTATTAAATATTTCTTAAAGAATGCTATTTGTCAAACAAATAATTTTAAATCCAATTGAAAAAGCAAATTGAAATTTTATTAAAATAAAGATTGTTCAAATTGTTCCATAAAAATAGAAGAAAAATTATTTCATTTAAAGAATTGATTTTAAAAACTGAATTAAAAAACATTGATTTTTTTTGAATTTGATAAAATTTTTTTTATAGAATTTCAAGAACTGCATTGACATCAACATTTGTTTTTTCAATCAAATATTTAACAAAATCAATATTCTTACATTCAATTGCCAAGTGTAAAATTGTCTTATTAATTTATAATAATAAAAATACCATAAAAAAATTATTTTAACATATTTGACTCCATTTATTGATCCTTCTAATTTTTCATTAACATCAAATTGACATTTTTGAAGTAATAATTCACATATTTCATTATTTCCTCTTTCGATTGCAGCCAAGAATGATTTTTTATTAAAAATAAAAAGTTAGAAATTTCATAAAAAAAAATTGTTTTTGGTAGAAATTATATTAATTTTTTTTTTTTAAATTTCATAAATTAATTAAAGAAAAAATTTTGATTTCCTCTGTAGCTGTTCTTTGATCAAAATTCAATAACAAGCAATAAACAATATAAGTATAATCATAAATAGCAAAATTGTATAAATTTCGTATATTTGTTAAATCATCAATATCATAAACAAGATAATTAAAATTGAAATGTTTCAAATCATATTTGAAAGTTGATTCCTCAACAAAATTTTCTTTGAAATATATTGCAATATTGTCATGATGACATTTGATTGCTTCAAATAAACAAGGTAAAAAGGACCTTTTTAGATATTCTTTGTTTTCTTCTTCTGATGAATTTAACACATTTTCAATATAATGAATTAATTCCGTGTTTTTGCCATGGACTGCATAAATTCGAACAGACCCAGTCAAATCAGCACCGTTAAAGGCCAAATATTTGAATATTTGAATAGAACCAAAAAATGCAGCATACTGGAGAAAAGTGACATCACGCTTCATCAAAAAACGGTTTGTTTCAAAAATTGAACTTGGAATTTCATCTTGAATAGAAACGCTATTCATTTGAGTATATTGAATAAATTCATCAACAGAGTCGGTTTGAATATATCGACATAAAATAAAATCGTTTTCGCCTATCGTTCTCTTTCTGTCAAATTCTTCAAAATTGTTTAAAACTTGCTCTTTTGTTTTGGAACTAATCAACGTTTGTATATCACTATTATATAAATCTTTGAATTCTGGATAAAAATATTCTGTATAATCAAATTTTTTATTATCGACGATATATGAGCAAATTGTATTATCTGGAATTAATATTTTTTCGCGGAAAAAATAAAGTAAGATTCGTTTGCTTTTACCAAATATATTAATAATATCTGATTTGGTAAATATGGTTTCGAATGAATCAGTAAATATTTTGAGAATTTGTTCTATTTTATCGTAAAAGTTTGGAGAATGATGAAAATTGTTTATTATTTGGGATATCATACAAAGTAATTCTTTTAATTTGTTTTTATCATCTTGAAATTTATGATCTTGAATATATTTAACAATATTTTCTAATTCATCATCTTCTGCTTCATTATCTAAAAAATCTTGAATTTGTTCTTGTAAACTGGATACTTCAGTGAGATATTCACTAATTAATGTCTTAACTTCCATGACAAAATATAAAATGTAAACTCCTTAAAATTTGACAATAAACTTTTGTGAGAAATCATCTTTTATAAAAAACATCAATATCTTAATATTATATTTTATAATTTGATATTTTTATTCCTTTTTATTTTATATGAATGTAATAATATTTAAATTTTTTTCTAGATTGGGAATATTTAATAAAATACCAGACATTCGATTATTATCCTTATAAGTCACTTACAGGCTAAGGTTTTGCCTTAAATTTTGGTTTTTTTGATGTATAAAATTGACTTTTCTCACAATTAAATAATAATATATTATTATTATGTTTTAAATATAAATATATTGTAAGAAAAAACCCATTCATTCATTCATATTTTATATATACATATATATTGCATATCAAATAATGTAAAAGCACCACAATTTTTTATTGTCCATCTGACCATTTAATGAATAACAATATTGACCTTAACAGTTCCGGAAAAAAAAATTTTTTTATAAAAATGCTTGAAACAAATTGTGAGTTCTTTCTTATGCACAAAAACGTTGTTGTTGCTAAATTAAATATCTCTAAAGAAAATGGAAACATACTAGATATAAAAGAGGTTTTAAATCAGTCACACATACCTATTTGCGTTTCAATAAAAAACAAAGATCTTCTCGAATCATCAATAAACATCTGGTGGGCAAATCGTTGCATTCCTTACATTAGACCAGGACTTAATGATCTTTTAAGGGCACTAGGATTTACAACAGTAAAAGAGATGCTCATTAAAAGTTATGGCCTGAGTCTAACTGATCAATACTGGATATGTCCGAGTGATGATTTGCTCAGATGGGAAGATGTCAATTTCTTCGAGAATCCTTTTTCTAATGATTTTGGAGAACTGCTTCTTGGAAAAGAAAAAATCACTAATAAAACACTTGACTTAAAATCTCCAGACATCGCAACAGATGGCGAATTACCAAAGATGTGGAAAATCAATAGCAGCAAAAGATTTTTGGTCAAAGGCGGATCTTTCAAATATCTCCAAGAACCACTGAATGAAGTGATTGCATCCAAAATAATGGACAAATTGAACATCCCTCATGTCAGGTATGACTTAATCTGGGAAAATATAAATGGAATCAAAACGCCATTTAGCATTTGTGAGTGCTTTGTCAACACTGAAACAGAATTTATTTCAGAGGATCACTTCACGAGAAATAAAATTCATGAAAAACCGGATTCAAAATCGTTTTATCAATTCTACATTGATTGCTGCAAAGATGTTGGCCTCAACAATGCTCAATCACGTGTCGATCAAATGATTGTTGTTGATTTTCTAATTGCAAATCAAGACAGACACACAAATAATTTTGGACTCATTAGAAATGCAAAAACTCTTGAATTCATCGACGTGGCACCAATTTTTGACAGTGGAAATTCTCTTTGGTACGATAAATTAGACGAATTTATTCCAAATTGTAAAGATTTCTGCAAGCCTTATGCAAACAGACATTATAAGCAAATTAAACTGACATCTATTTCGAATTGGCCAGATATAGAACTGTTAAATGGATTTGAAGAAGAAATAAAAACAATTCTAAATCAAAGTCCATTTATCAGTGAACAAAGACAAATCATTATTTGCGATAATTTTAAAAATAGGCTAAGATTGCTTCAGAAATATGTCAAAGAGAAAAATAAAAATCCAGACTATGATCCTGAATTTGATGATGAATTTAATCCACAAAAAGAAAATATTTTTCAAGACAATCCTGAAGATACTTTTGATCCATTTGAAAATTTTATAAAATGAATTCAACTTTATAATTTATATTTTCTTTTAATTTAAAAAATAAACAATATTAAATATTTATAAACAATATATATTATATATTATATTTATTATTTTATATTAAATATTTTCATTTTACCATATAAAGTAATAATAATAAGTAGATATAATAGATAGGAAAAAGTCATTTTTTGGTAAGGTTGCTTTTCAGGAAATTTGGGTAAATCTAAAAAAAAAAATTGAATGAATACAATATTTTGTGTGAAATCATAGAATTTTTTCTTTATTGAATGTTAGTCAAAAAAATTGTATGATGTAAAGAAAAGGATTAAACCCCCTAACTTTTTCAACAACCCCCTAACTTTTTTTGACCATTTTTCCCTCTCAAATTAGCCTTTTTTGATGGCAAAAAGTACTTTCTTTTGAATTTAAATTTAAATATGGAAAAAAGTTAGGGGTTTTTGTAAAGTTAAAATCAGGGCTTCTAAATTATAATACATAAATAATATTGAATACATTATTAAAAATATTAAAATGAATGAATATTTATTGATCTATAAAAAGTTTTCTCTCAAATTTTAAAAAAGTTAGGGGGTTTTTTTATCGTTAGGGGGTTTTGAACTTTACTTTAATAAAATAGAAATAAAAAAAAATGGAAAGAAGCATTGCTTATTTTGCTTATTCAGATAGCAGATTTGAGATAGACTTAAATTTGTTTAACAGGTACTCGGCTGATTTCCTAAACGAAGGAAACATGGAAGAAGAACCATTTTATTTAATCAACGAATTTGATCCACAATTACCACATCCAAGAGAAACGATTGAAGCTTTTATTAATTTCTTTGAAACAGGTGATATTGATCTTACACCAGAGAATGTTTTCTCGATTCAATTTTTATCTCATAAATTTCGAATTCCAATATTAAGCCAAATAACAGAACAATACATAAATGAAATAGAACACGAAAATAAGATACTTGATGAAATATTTTCACATCCAGAAAATCTTTATGAAGAACAAGAAAAATTTATTTCGAATAGATTTGAAAAACTAATATCAGACGACCGTTTAAAAAATCTTTCATTAACACAAGTTTATCGTATAATTCCACAAAAAATTAGAGGTGAACAATTGAACGATTATATGGAAGAAAGAATTCTTGATTTTCTAGTCGATACAGAAAAGAAGCAAGCATTCATTTTGATTTCACTTTTTAAATGTAGTCAAAAAGGACGAAAACGGTTTTATGAAGAATTGAATTATAAGCGTGACATTATTGATTTAAATTGCATTGAACAATATTTAATTGAAAGCATGATTAATCTTTTAAATTATCAAGAACAGAAAGAAAACGAACATGAAGAAGAAAAGAAAGCATTGAAAGAACAAATGACAAGAACAAATAACAAAATTGAAGACATTTGCAGTAAATTTACAAAAGAAAACAACGAAATTCGAAACAAAATGAAAGAAGAAGAATTTTAAAATAACAAGAAAATTGAATATTTAAAAAGAATTATCATAGACACAAATGACTTTCATTAAAATCCAAGTTATTAAATGTTAAACAAACTTCAATCAGAAACGCAAAATATGATTCTCTATAAAATGATGAAAAAACACAATCAAAACCAACTAATTGAAAATCTTTATAATCTTGTAAATTACTTGATAAAAGTAAAAAGAAATTCGAAATATCAATTCGATAACAATCAACTAATTTATATTCATGCAAAAGACAACAAATAAAAACTTTTTTCAAATGACGAAATAGAAAAGATCATCATTCCATCATCAGCAATTAAAGTTTTGATTTCCACATTTCCAATACATGATAGAAAATTCATCGATCTTATCAATCAATTTGATGAAATTTATACAGACATCGAATATCCATCAAGCGAATATCATGAAATTATTGACTTTATAATTCAAATGAAAAAATCAAATGAAATCAGGCTCAATCTGGAAATCATCATCTACAAGATAGATGGAAAAGAAACGCAATTTTATCACAACAAATATGTTGATTCAATTATAATTAAATGTCCAATCTAAATCATTCCAAGTAGTTATTTCGAATTTGGTTCATCATTGAAGAATATCACTCTTCCAAATTCAGTTAAGAGAATCAGCGAAAGAGCCTTTTATTCATGTTGTCAACTAAAAGTGATCAATATTCCCAAGTCGGTCAACTATATTGAACCAAGTGCATTTGAAGAATGCTCATCATTGTAAAAAATCACAATTCCAACATCAGTCACAAGTATCGGTAAATCTCTTTTCAAAAACTGTTTATCAAAGGAAAATATAACAATTCCAAATAAAATTAAAAAAATCGGAGAATGTTCATTCAGTGGGTGCACGTCATTGAGAAAAATAACAATTCCAGACTCAGTTGTTTCGATTGAAAATAACTCATTCGGTGGATGCTCATCATTGACTCAAATCACAATTCCTTCTTCTGCAACTTCATTTGGCAACAGCTGTTTCAGTGGATGCTCATCATTGACACATATCACAATTCCTTCTTTGGCAAAGACAATTGGAAATAATGCTTTCAGTGGGTGCTCATTATTGATAGAAGTCAAAAGTCTTTCTTCAGTGAATGAACTATTTCCAATTGGTGACAGTTCTTTCAGTGAATACTCATCATTGACAAAGATGAAAATTCCTTCTTCTGCGACTTCAATCGGCAACAGTTGTTTCAGTGGATGCTCATCATTGATGCAGATAGAAATTCCTCCTTTTTCAACTTCAATTGGTGATAATTGCTTCAATGGATGTTCATCTTTGACACATATCACAATTCCTTCATCTGTGACTACAATTAGAGATAATATATTTAGTCGATGTTCATCATTGGCAACGATAGCATTTGAAAATAATGAATTTATTAAAAGTATTGGAGAATATGCTTTAAATAAATGCAGGTCATTGAAAGAAATTTCCATTCATTCTTCAGTAACAGAAATTGGAAGTTATGCCTTCAATGAATGCAAGTCAATGACACAAGTCACAATTCCATCTTCGGTGACTTCAATTGGAGATTATGCCTTCAGTGAGTGCTCATCGTTGACACAAGTCACAGTTCCTTCTTCAGTGACAACTATTGGAGATAATGCTCTCTATGGATGCTCATCATTAACACAAGTAACAATTCCTTCTTCAATGACTTCAACTGGAAATTATACTTTTGAAGGATGTTCATCATTAACACAAGTAACAATTCCTTCATCTGTGACTTCATTTGGCAGTGGCTGTTTCTGTGGCTGTTCATCTTTGACACATGTCACAATTCCTTCTTCTGTGACTAAAATTGGTGATTATGCTTTCTACAAATTCTCATCTTTAAAACATATCACAAATCCTTTCCATTTGACTTCAAATGGGAAAGATGCCTTCACAGGAACGAAATTATTAATATTAAATGAAAATATATAAAAATGAAATAAATTCAGCTAATTCTTCAATTTATCAATAAATCTGATTCAATATTTTGGAACATTTCCCACTAACATTGAAAGCTAATTTTTGATATTTCCAATAATAATACACAATGTGCATTTGATTTAGATAACTTTATATCGCTATTTTCAATTGAGGATCCTAGAATTTCCTAACTGTAAATGAAAGAATTTTTTAATTATATTGAATATTTTCAAAATTTTGAAATTTCTTTTAGAAAATTATTAATTTAAAAGTTAATTGCAAATATGAGTAATCAGTACATTTACCACCTCGGTGATCATGAAGCAATTGGTTTTCAAAAGAATTTAGACTTACTATTAAAAATGTGGCACGCAATAAGAGAACAGTTAATTAGCGAATCTGAGTATTGGGTTCAATCCCGAATTCAGTATCAAAATTAAAAGTATTTTTAGATTATTTATTTGGTAATGCCAGCTTGCCAGAAATTAATGAAAACAGTGCTGCCGATCTTTACTTTCTATGCAACGAATTTGATAAAAAAGATTTAAAAAATGCTTCTTTCCATTTTTTGGTAAGGATGCTTTTCAGGAAATTTGGGTAAATATAAAAAAAATTGAATGAATACAATATTTTGTATGAAAACATAGAATTTTTTCTTTATTGAATGTTAGTCAAAAAAATTGTATGATGTAATATAAGCCATTCAATAAGTTCGTAACTTCTACTTTTTAGAAAGTAGAAATGATTATTCAAATAATAAATATAATAATTATAATATATGGACGATACTCTATATTTTGCTAAAATAGTTTGCTATTATAACCAATATTCACTGAGTTGTTGTGTGTTTAAAATTTATTACTTTTAAATTTTCATTTTTTGGAATATCAAAGGAGGTATAAAAATATTTAGTTCAAATCATATGAATGATAAAAAAAATTGTCAAATAGATATATTTTTGGAAACATTCCAAATTATGTTTATCCAAACATAAAAATTATATATGGCTCAATATGCATACGTTATGATCAGTTAAAGTACGTTAAGCCTTACTTATTCAAAAGAATCTATGGTTTGAAGCCTTATTCAAAAGATTCATAAAAAAAAATATATAAATTAATAAGACATTGATTTAATATATATGTATATAAAAAATCAATGAAAAGTAATTGTTATATATTTCTAAATATATATATATATTCAAATTTTTGAAAAAAAATAGCCAAAAAAGTTCAAAATCATTGAATTTTTTTATTGAAAACATTTTTATTTAGATATTTTCAAAACCATTGGTTAATGATTTATCAATTTTATAATTAATTATAATAATAGTGCATGCATATTACCTATATCAATATTCGGATAAATGAAAAGTATTTCATGCATTGAGTAAATACCACAAAAATTCAATATTCATTTTTCAGCCTAAAACTGAAAAAAATCTCTTAAAAATACTGAATAATAAATTAAACAAAAATCGAAAATAATAAATATATAGATATTGATGAAATGCTTATATATATATAAATAAATATTTTATATCATATCAACATGTGGAAAAAAGTGCCAGTTACGAACTTATTGAATGACCTATAGAATAGAAATAAAAAAAAGGAAAGAAGCATTGCTTATTTTGCTTATTCAGATAGCAGATTTAAGATAGACTTAAATTTGTTTAACAGGTACTCGGCTGATTACCTAAACGAAGGAAACATGGAAGAAGAACCATTTTATTTTATCAACGAATTTGATCAACAATTACCACATCCAAGAGAAAATTTTTAATGTAAAATTTTCACAATTTTTTTCAATAAAAAAACAACTTTTTTTTTCACAATTTTTTGAAAGGCTGTTAATACAAATATAAACTCAATTATATTTCTGCATTACGAAAAATAAAACCCCTCAATTACCGTTTACTATTTTTGAAAAAAAAAAAAAAAAAAAAAAAAAAATTGAGAAAAAAACACATCGTGAGTAATTTTATTAAGATAACTGTCCCATCATTGATATATTTCAATGAATTAATTAAAAAGTCCTTTCTAATTATATTCAATATATTCTTTTCTAATTGAATCCAATAAAGTCCTTTCTAATTATATTCAATATATTCTTTTCTTATTGAATACAATAAAGTCCTTTCTAATTATATTCAATATATTCTTTTCTTATTGGATCCAATAAAGTCCTTTCTCATAAAATTTCGCAGAATCTTTTCTTGTTGATTTCAAAAATAAGCATATATTTAGCTGTGATATAATTTTCATATAAAAAAGATATTTTTTATTAAAAGGAAATTAAATATGATAGCGATTTATTTATTCCCCTTTTGTTTCTTATTCTTACTCTTTCCGAACATATTGGGGAAAAAGTCGAAATATCCCCTAAATTTATTCTTTGAAGTTGGCTTTTTAGGTTGAGTATTATGCGGCTTATTGATTGGTTCAAAGTTAGACTGTAACATATCCTTTTTACTTTTATATAACTGAGGATCTTGAGCAATCTCGAGATAATTATCGGCTTTATCTTGGTTAACAGGAGCACCATCACCTTCTGAATAAATTCTTGCGAGTTCTTTAAGTGCATCAACATCGTAGAAATCTGCTGCTTTCTCAAATAAATCTATTCCTTCTTTCTTTTTATTCAAATCGTTAAAGTAATGCTTACCAAGGCGATAATATGCTTTTGGAAATCCTGCGTTTGAAGACTCTTTGTAAAGATCAAGAGCTTGACCAATATCTTTTGGAACATCTTCAATGCCTTCTTCATATACTCTTCCAAGTTGGAATTTTGCTTCTGCTTGCCCACGTGCAGCTGCCTTTCTGAAATATTTGATTGCTTCTGGCTTGTTCATTTCTACATCAATTCCTTTCATGAGCAATTTTCCATAATAGCACATTGCATCAATATCATCACCTAAAACAGCTTCTTTAAGGAGTTCAATTCCTTTTTCTACATCTTGCTCAACACCAACACCTTTATAATAACAAACACCAATTCTGAACTTGGCTGCAGGATCATCTTGAGGTGCTTCATTAAGAATTCTAAAGCCTTTCTCTTGATTCAAGCAGAGACCATTTCCTTCAATGTAACATTGACCTAAACTAACTTTTGCATGAAGGTTGCCAGCATCAATTGCTTTATAGAAATATGAAATTGCTTTTTTAACATCAAGAACTACTCCAATACCTTTGAGATAACAATTACCAAGTAAATTGAATGAATCTGGGTATTCGTTTTGTTCTGCTCTTTCAAGCAAAGAGATTCCTTTAGAAAGTTTTTCAGTATTTGAATTTTCAACGTAATGCTTGCCTAATTCATACATTGAAGGAACATGTTTCTTTCTATTAACAAGATGCTTGAAAATATTCACTGCTTCTTCGATATTCTTTCGTGCGTTAATTCCGTACATGTATATTTTTGCAAGTAAATATGAAGCTTCTGTATGATCTTCTTTTCTGGCATCAGCGAAGAAACGAATTGCTTTTGAACGGTCTGCTGCAATTCCAATTCCATCAAAGAGACATTTACCGAGTTGGTACTTTGCTTCTACATCATTATTATCAGCTGCTTGCTTAAATAATTCAACAGCTTTGCTTTCATCTTTTGGTCCTCCAATTCCATCTTTATATAAGATTCCGAGCTGAGTTTTGGCGCTATTAATGTTAATGCTAACTGCTTGCTCGAGCAAATCTCTTCCTTTTTCAACATCTTTTTCTGTACCAATTTCTTTCAAGTAGCACATTCCCAAATGGTAAATTGATTGCAAATCACCAAGTTTATTTGCTTTTCTGTAAAGTTTGAATGCTTTTTGGCCATCTTTTTGAACACCAGAACCTGTTTCATAAAGAATCCCGAGTTCTGTAATTGCTTGTGGATAATTCTGATTGGCTGCTATTTCAAATAAAGTTGCAGCTTTTTGTTTATAAGCAAAGATTTCTCCATTTTGATTATATATCATTCCAAGTTCATAAGCAGCTGTAGCATGGCCTTTCTTTACAGCGATATCAAAAAGTTCTCTTGATTGCTCAAGTGTCTCACCAGAATATCCTTCTGGACCGACACCTTCAAATTGATGGAGACAATGAGCAAGTAAGTAAGTTGCACTTATGCATCCTCCTGAATGAGCAGTTCTGAGAAGCTGCACAGCTTTTACTTTATCTTCAGTAACTCCTTCACCATTTAGGTAACATTTGGCTAATAAATATGTGGAATGTGCACTGCCTAGTTCTGAGGATTCATTAAGGAGTTTAAGTGCCTGTTCTGCATTTGCTTCACATCCTTTTCCTCTCAAAAGGCAAATTGCGAAATCGCCCATCGAATCAATTATTCCATTATTTGAAGCTTTTTCAAAAAGTTCTGCAGCTTTTTTCTCTGTGCTTTTTCTTAATTCTTCTCTTTTAAGTTCAGCTTCTTTTTCTTCTTCATCATCATCTAATGCATGTATTATTTCTTTGTTTTTGAGACTATTTTTATAATAAGTTGCAAGTTGATAAGTGGCGCCTGGATGATTTTCTGAGCAGGTTGTTAATCTTGTAATTGCTTCATTTTCATTTTTTTCAACATTGGTGCTACCCTTCAATTTAATTAAGGCATAACTATAAGACGAATCATAAGCTTCAGAACCTTTTGAGTACATTTTAGAATAATATAAAGCTTTCTTTTGGTCTTGTGCAATAATCGTATCATTATTATATATTTCACTGAGCTTTAACGCAGCTCCCATATGATATTGATCTGCTGCATCTGTAAGTAAGGCGATTGCCTTTTCGGTATAGAAAGAATCATCTGATTTTTGAGTAAGATAAAATATGGCAAGGTTGAACATTCCATCCAAATATCCACCATCTGCTGATAATTTGAAGTATTTGTAAGCCTCGAATAAGTCTTTTTTAGTTCCATATCCATTTAAGTAACAGAGACCAAGATAATTTTGAGCAGGAGGGAAGTTTTTAGCTTGCAAAAAGTAATGGAAAGCGAGCTCATAATCGCGTTTAACAGCAACTTTTGATTGTTTTCCAATTGTTTTTGCTTCCATTTCTAATATCGATGAATTATAATATTCATGTCCAAGAAGAAAGCTTGCTTCTTGATCATGATTTTGAACGATTGATAATAGTTGAATTGCACTGAAAAGATCCTTTTCAACTCCAATTCCATATTGATAACAAAATGCTAATAATATCATTGACTTAACATGATGCTTTCTTGATGCTATACGTAAAAGACGGATTGCTTGTATTATATTTTTATCTGTTCCGTAGCCATAGAAAAAGCATTGAGCAAGTTGATAAACAGGATCAGGACATTCCAATTTGGTTTCCAAACATAAATGTTCGAAACTATCCCTTGCTTCATTTGTGTCATAAATTCCATCGATTCCATTTAGTAACTTTAATGATTTATCATAAATATCTTGTTGATCCTTATTTAATTCTTTTGGTAAAATAATTTGGTAAAGCACTTCGAGTATTGTAAATGTACTTGCCCTTTTTGCTACATCAAGTGAGAGCATTTCCATTAACAAGCTGTTAAATTCTTGCGAATACTGATTTGGAATACTTTTTGGTTTCTTTGTTCGAGACAAATTCTGAAGGTTTGCTTCGCCTATTTCACTGTTACAAGCTCTATAAATAACTACGCCAAGAGAAAAGATATCAACAAGATAATCATATTTACTTTCATATTTATGAGGGAAATACATTTCAGGTGCAATGTATATTGTTGTTCCTTGAACATTTGTGTGTTGTTTGTATGAATCATTCTTTTCCATTTGGAAAACAGTACCGAAATCAGCCAGTTTAGCATTTCCATATTTATCCAATAAAATGTTTTCAGGTTTAATATCTCGATGAATATTGTTGTTTAAATTGAGATATTGTAAAGCTTGGACCACTTGATAGATTAATTTGACCAAAATAATTTCTTCGATGGATTTTCGTTCTCTTATGTATTTTTCTAAATCACCACATTCACCAAATTCAATCATTAAGCAATATACTTCAGTGCCAACTGGTAACCCCATTGGTTCACCATCAATATTAGATCTATCAATCATGGATTGATCAACACGAGTTCTATAATAGCCATAAAATCTTATAATATTCGTATGCTTGGAACGATAGAGTGTTAGGATTTCAGATTCTGTTGTTTCAACAATTCGAGCTACTTTTCTACATATTAGCCTATCTTCGTTTTGTCGATCTTTGCAAAGTTCGACAAAACCATATGAGCCTTTTCCAATAAATTTGACTGGTTCAAAGCGTTCATCAAGGTTTCCATGAATTGGCGTTATCAGCTGATCAATTCCAGACATCTTTTTAATGGAATAAAAAAGAATAAAAAAACCGAAAATTGTCTAGTTAATTCAAAATCTTTATTTCGTTTTTTTTTTATTCATTCAATATTGAAGGCATAACCAAAAAAAAACTTTGTTCAATGACTCAAAAAGTTAAAAAATCGAGAAACTTTTTTGACATAAACAATCATTTTTCTTAAAAAGTTTGTAATGTTTTCAAAAAAGGTTAAGAATCGCTATATCTTTACATATTGATCTGAAAATAAAAAACATTAGATTATCAGAAAATTGACTTTTATATTCAATGTTTTTTGTTTCTCTTTCAAAAAGTTGTTATTAACTATTTTGCAATATAAAGTTAGATCTTGAAATATAATAAATACAGATTATCTATATTTACTGGAACTAGCCTTATTATTGCATTTAATGAGCATTTCCAAGAATTTGAAAAAAATATAATTTGGAAAGAAAATTGAATATCATTTATGTTTTAACAATATATATATCGATATTAAATGATATTCAACCTATGTTGAGGCAATGTGAAGCATTGTTGCTGTAAAGAAATTATGATTTTATACTCTCCAACAATCTGAATATTTGTGTGAAATAAATTCAAATTATGAGAGGAGAAATTTTGGAAAGGATGTTTTCCTTAATCTTTTTATACAAAATAGGATCAATTTCAGCAAAAAATCTTTTCGTGGTTCTTATATATATATATATATATATATATTATATTATTTTGAGCACTATCCATACTTCTAATTAAAATCAATATACTATTTTTTCCTAATATTAATAAAGCACTTTCTCATAAAAATATATAAAGCTCTTTCTTTTTGAATACAGTAAGGTCCTTTCTATTTAAATTCAATAAGATATTTTCTTTTTGAATTCAATAAGGTCCTTTCTCATGGATTTCAATAATTTCCTTTCTTTTTGAATTCAATAAGGTCCTTTCTCATCGAATTCAATAAGATATTTTCTTTTTGAATTCAATAAGGTCCTTTCGCAAATAATACAATAAAGATCTAACTTTTATGGAAATCTTCACATTTGCCTAGAAAATAAAATCTTTATAATATTCTTTATATTTTTAAACATTTTACATATGTATAAATTAATTTTTATGAATACTTAACTTTCCAAATATTCAAAATAAAAATGAATTATTCCGTTAAAAAAAAAAAAAAAATATTATGGATATAAAGCGCCATAATATGGAGAATGATCTTGATAATCATTTGACAATAAGAATTTTATCCAATACAACCAGTATAAAAGAAATTTAGCATTTTATATGTCATTTCAATATTTGAGAACTCTCTTCTCAATTTTTTTTATGGCATAATTTCACCCTTTTTTTTTTTTTTTTTTAAACAGAAATTATTATCAGCTTGTTTAGAATGGAATGATAATGATAAGCAAAATGTGGTTATATAAAAAAGATTCCTTATTTAATAAAGCAAATAAAAACTAACCATTAAATTGAAAAAAAAAAAAAAAAAAAAAATAGTCAAAGGAAATGAAGTCTGTCAAATAAAGATCTTCTTCCATAAGCAGCTACATTGATTTGGATAAATATTTCATTATATGAATCACTTAAATGGCATAGTTGATTTTTCATGAATAGTTTATCCTTTGAAAAAGTTCAAAAACCAACTTTGCCCTTAATTAAAACATATTGAATGAAAAAAAATTTGAAAGGCCAATTTTTTTTCAATTTTATTGAATGAAAAAATTTTCTCATAAAATTTTATTAGAGTAGCTGCAACAAATTCAAAACATGATCGTATTTTTTTGAAATGTGATATGAAAATTCTATTTTTTTCTAAAATTTTTATCAGTTGTATTTATTATTTCGGAAAGCAAATAATAAAATATATGTTGCAATGAATTGTTTATTGATATTTAATATAGTGCATGCTAAATAATTATAAATTGTAAACTTTTTTGTTGGTTATTAGTATTTTTTTTAATTAAAAGCAAGGTTCCAATGAAAGGATCCTTTTTATAATAGACTGAAAAATAGTTTAATATATGTAAAAATGATTAATCATGATATTAATTCAAATTTTATAGATAATTATAATATGAATTTGGATTGATTATTTTTGGATTTCTTTAGGTTTAAAGCTGGATTCATGAAATAGTTAAGAACTTGCAGATTCACTAGGTTGGAAATCTTTCCTTTAATAATTCAAATCCAATTCAAAAAGATAATTAAAAAGAAAGAATTATATGTTTTGTTTTGTTACAAAATTTTTCACATTTTTTCATGAATAAAATTAAAATTATGCTTAACGCGACCAAGGAATTATTCTCATATATTTGATATTTATTTATTTATAATTAATTTTATATTTTTACCAAATAAAGGATGACCGCATGCACATTTTTAGCATCGTGAATTTATGCATTTTCCCCAGGAATTTTAATCATTTATTTAAAAGGTGCAAACGCTCAAAATAAAGTTTTATATTATGTTATTATAAAATCATAAAACCTTCTTACCAATGAGAAAAATCAATTTGACAGTCCACTTTTTGAGAGGGCTTGTCCAAAAAATTTCGTTGCAGCTACTCTATTTTATTCAAACAACTAAGTTTTCAAATATATATATATATAACAGATTACATATATTAGTCATTTTTATTTTTACTGATGTCTAAAGAAGCCGCCAGCAATAATGATATTAGAAAACAAATGGAGGACATGTTGAAAGATACATTTGAAGACACTGAGTGTGCAAAGGATCTTTCATCGGCTGATTTCTTAAGATTTATATCAACGAATAAATGCAAAGAAACAGGAAAGCAATGGTATGAATTCAGTTCCAGCTATCTTAATAATGAAGCAGAAAATTATGTTGATAAATATATTGATGAAATGGCTAAAAAATATAGTAGTAATTAAAAAATAGTAATAATTTAAAATAAATCGGCCACTCGATACAAGAGCAACATAAAAGTCGTTACAACAGGAAGACGATCGAGAAGATTCCCAACAGAAGAAGATCAAGAAGATTTATAACATAAAACAATCAAGTAAAACACATAAAACCTTCTTACCTTTTTGAATGGTACACAAAAATAAAACACATTTTTCTCAATACTTTTTAAAGATAATTTGATAATATTATATACTTTATTAATGTATTTTATGTACATCATTATTTAATTAAATGAGCTATTATATTTGTGATTTATATGAAATTTTGCCATTAATGTAAAAAAAAGTCAAAATGCTTATTTTATTCTCAATAATTGAAACTTGGGATTTAATAATAATATCATTAATTCATAATCAGTAATGATATAATTTTGTCAGATAATTGATATCTAAAAACTTCCATATAAGAAAATTTTGATGCACAAAATAAAGTTAAAAATCATATCACTTTTTTGTTTTTTTCCAATAAAAAATAAAAACTTTTAAATTTTTATTTAAATATTTGATATAATGCATATAGTATAATGATATTGAAAGAATAAAATTGGCGGTTCTACTCAAGATCTATGACCTTAATGAAAAAGAGTAACTTCTGAAATAACTTAAAAAGACTTTCAATTTTAGACGTTGAGAAATTATTTTCATTATTTTAATAGTTCTTCTATACTTGCCTAATATTTATTGATTAATTGCTATTTTTAATGCTATTATAATAGAAAAAATAAAAAAGTGAAATTTGTATATTTCTTAGAAAAACCTGAAATCTTGATGGGCAACAATGATTTTTAGAGGATTAATAATATATTTCATTGTATGTGTTATCAAATAATGAAATTCTGAAATCATATCAATTATGCATGAGTGATTTATGAATGATTTTGAATAAAAAAAAGAAAAATGAAATTTTTCCAAGATTGATTCTTTTTCAACCATATTATTATATTTAATATATTATATGCATCATATAGATGATTAATACTGCATCTAATTTGAAATAAAATAAACTCATTTTTCAAAATTAGTAATTTTGTATGAATGATTTTTGTCATATTTTGAAAACACTTTTTCTTTTTATATAATTATTATTTCAATAAATTTTTTTCTAAAATATAATATATACATTATATTCCAAAATAATAACTATGTTAGAGCAAATTAAAACAACCTTTTTTTTATGGTAAAAGCATGAAATGTGATATGAAAAGAATTTTTTGAGTAGTGAAATGAAAATGAAACCATTTTTTCTAATTATCTATTTTATTTCAATAAATAATAATGATACATTTTAATTATAGATGAAAAGTAAATTATAATTTTTTTCAAATAATAAAAAAATATTCAGAAATTAAAAATTCGATATCATATTTATGATCAAATTTAGTTTGATAAAAGTGAATGAAAATCGGGGAATAGAATGTATCCAATATGATATTAATTGTTCTACAATTGTTTTTTTAAAAGTCCAATTTGAATTAATAGAAATGATGTGAAAACATAATTATGTCTTTAAAACAGAATTATGTCCACCAACTATAAAATTTTTATCAAATAACTTTTTAAAAAATTAAAAAACGAAAATGAAAAGTTTAATTTCACTTTCATCTATAAAATGGACCAGATTTGTACCTTAAAAACTGCAAAAAGATTAATTTAAATGATCTAATAAAGTATTCAAAAAATCATCTTTATCTTCAATTATTTCACCTTTTGCATTTTCTGATGAATTTACAATTTTCAAAGCATCGTTTCCATCGTTATTTTTATGATGAAAATCAATTTGAGAATTATAAACAAAATCATATTCGAATAATATGATGACATTTTCCTTTCTCTTCATTTTACAAGCAACAATCAGTGGAGTATCGCCAACATCATTTAGAACATTAATATCGAACTTTTTTTTCTCTAACAAAAATTCGACAACTTCATAATTTGAAGAAGCAGCAGCCATGTGAATATAAGTTGTATATTTTGGCTTTTCTGAATCAATATTTTTTATTTTAATTTTTTGATTAAAATCAATTTTACCTGAATTTATTAATTCAAATGCAGCTCCACTGTATTCAAAATTGATAGCAGCTTCTAATGGATAAACTCCATTCATGTCTGGCTTGTTTGGATCAACGCCATGAGTTAAAAAGAAATGACAAATATCATCATTATAAATGTTGCTATCAAATAATGAAGTATAGAATGATTTTCCATTTGGTAACAAATTATTAAAATCAATTGAATTATGATGATCTTTATCATAATTATACAATAGATTCATTATATTAATTGGTGATTTATTAGAAACTAATGTAAGAGATTTAATGAATGCATTTAAAATTTCATTTTCTTCAGGAACAAAATTTGGATTTTTCAAAATTTCAGAAATGGCTTCTTCATTATTTAATATCATATCAATTATACTTTTGTTCTCAATTTTAATATCGTTTATTTCTTTACCAAGAGCCTTAATCAATTCAGCAATAATTTCTTTTTTATCTCCTTCAAAGGCTTCTTTTAATCCTGCTTCTATTCGTGATTTGATACCGTTAAATGATGGATGTGATGTGATCGATTTAACTTTTTCAATATCATTCAAACCAATAGAAATTAATAAAGGAGTTTGAAATGATATTTCTTTATCTTTAGAAAATAAAAGATAATTAACATCAAGCGATTTAATTGATAGAAATTTTCTGGATATTTCTCCATATGACAAAATGAATGAATAATTAGCCTGTGATTCAATTGGATCAAACTTTTTGTGATTAATAATTAGGTCAATAATTTTGTGAAGTTTATTGGTGGTTGCTATTGTTAAAGCCGTTTCTTGTTCAAAATTTTGAATGTTTACATTTATATTTGGTTCTTTTATCAAAAGTTCAACAATATCAAAATTATTTTGTCTAATGGCAATCATCAATGGTGTGTCACCTTTTTTTGATTCATTTAAATTCACATCAGCATCATCATTTTTAAGAATATTGGTAACAAGATTTAAACAATTATTCATACATGCATATGTTAATAGCGTATGACAACTAAAATGATAATTGATATCAATGCATTTAAGTTGTAATATTCGACCAATTATGTATTCAATTTTTTCAAAAGGTATTGAATTTTCAATGCTATTTTTATTATTTGTTGATTTTTGTGTTTGATTTTTTTCATCATTTTCTGAATCAACAATTTTACCTATAACTTCATATAGCATCCATTTTTGGTTCTTAATTTTTTCACCAAAAAGGTCAATTAGTGAATCAAATATTTCAACATTTCCTTTTTCAATTGATTGAATAAGTGGATTTATGTTATGGCAACCAAATAAACATGGATCAATTCCTTCCAGTGAAATCAATCTCTTATATATTTCCATGTTGTTATTAGAAACAGCGATTGTCAAAGCCGTTCCATTTTCAAACCGTTTATTAATAAAAAACGGTTGATCATTATATTTGAGAACAATATCCACAATATCAAGGTCATTTGACTGAACAGCTAATTTTAACGCTTTATCTGAGAATGCTCCTTTATGTAACAAAAAGCCAACAAGTTTTTTGTACTTTTTCTGAATTGCTACATCAAGGTAATTTTTATATAATTCAAGATTTTCTTGATTTAGCTCACTTATAATCAATATAAGAAGGTCTTCATCAATATTTTTTGGTGTTTCATAAAGAGGCCCAAATAATTCATCATATTTAATTAAAACATTTTTTTCAATGAAATATTTGCATATTTCTGTTGAACCGTTAATGATTGATAATAAAAATTGGTTTGTGAAATAAGAATTTGAATCAATATTGATGATTAATTCTGTTAATATTTTGGCAACTTCAATATTATTTGTATTTTCACAAACTTTTAATAATAATTGATAAAGATAATTAATATTTTTGAAAAATGACGGATTTGAGATTTTTATTTTGTCACACAAATAATTGAATACTTTGATGTTTTGATGAATTGATTCAGTTAAAATTTTCAGAGCAAAAGTTGGAGTAATTTCACGAATAATTGAATCAAAGAAGTAATCAATAATGTTGAAATATTCTTTTTTAATAGCAAATATTAAGGCTGAATCAAGTTGACTTTTGTTCATTTTTTTTACAAATATATTTAAAATCGAAATATTTGAAAAGAAAACAGTCCAATTTGAATCATTAATTGGGGATTCTGGTTGATCATTTATCATTGTTAATATTAACTGAGTAACTAAATAAAATCCATTTTTAGCTGCACATAAATAATTATTAGAGAGAATTGTTTGAATATTTGGAATATTAGCTTTTTCAATCAATTCTGTAATTGAGTGAGCATTTCCGTTTTCAATAGAGAAATTGAGATAATCGACAAGTAAATTTTGATTTAAATTTGTAATTGTTTGCATAAAGAGCCAATCAAATAAATCATTTCGATGCTTGATTATAGATGGGATTAATATATCATTATATAAGTTTATATTGTTATTCGCATTTGTTGAAAAAGTTTTCATTGTCGTATTAAATTCACTTTGAATTGAATCATTATTTTGTTGAACAATTTTGATGATTTCAATGTTTCCTCCAAAAACAGCGCATGCAAATGTAGAATCATCAATGTCAAAATGATTTAGTAACAAATATTTAAAGCACTTAAGCGATCCATAAGCAGCAGCATAATCAATATATCTAGTGTTTCCATTATCGATAAAATTTTCAAATAAATTGAAAGGAACAATAGATTGTGACAAATTTATTTTACTTTTTGAGATAATTGATTGTAATGTATCAATATCATCAATACGTAATGATTTGGTTAATAAATCTACTGGTTCTTCTTTATCTCTCATTTCTTTGTAAAGTTCAATCTTATCTGGTAAATAAGATAAAACAAATGATATGTAATTGT
The DNA here is from genome assembly GCA_039105265.1 of Tritrichomonas musculus. Taxonomy (NCBI): domain Eukaryota; phylum Parabasalia; order Tritrichomonadida; family Tritrichomonadidae; genus Tritrichomonas; species Tritrichomonas musculus. Next base: position 983,449 of record JAPFFF010000012.1, read on the forward strand.
CTCTCTTTTGTTCATTTTTATCATTAATGAATTTAAAGCTATAATTTGGAATACTTTGGAAATGATTTTGGATTGTTTCAAGACCATGAACTTCAATAAGTTCAGGTAAAAACCATAGGTTTAATTCAATGCATGTAAAATTATATTTGGCCATATAACTTTTTATCTCTTCTTTTGAAATCATTCCATTTTTATATAATTTAAAAATGAATGCATATTTGGCCATATCGTTATTAAATGGGATTGATCGATTTGGTGAAAAATTATTTGTAGTTTTTGGATTCGAATCTTGAATATTGTCAAAAGCTGAACAAATTAAAATTGAAATAATGAAAGGCAAAAGATTTTTCAATTCTTCATTTTCTTTTGAATCTTTATCAATTTGAATCAGTAAATCAAATAGATATGGATGAAGAAGGAAATCTGCTTTAATTACTTGAAGTATAAAAGCAGCTAATTCATGAACATTATCTTTTGTTTTGGACCATTTTGATTCAAAAATTTTCTCTTTAACTTTTTCAATAGAATTTTCTTTTATGTTATACAAAAGTTCACATAAATCATCAACAGTATTGATTATCAATTGTTGCTCATCAATCTTTTTTGACACATCTTCAATATAATCTATATAATTATCAACATCTTCTAATATACAGTCTATTTGAAGATCTTCTGCAATTTCTTTAATTGAATCCATGTTGTCTTTTGAAAGTGAAACAAGTTGAAAATTAAAAAAATCACAAATTGACTGAAATTCATCAAATTCATCTTCAATATCATATGAATAACTTGTTATTGTCGGGTCTTTGGCGATAATGTCACTTAAAATTGTGGACGATAGAATGCCAAATACGTTACATTTGTATTCACGTTTTTTCGTGATAATTGAAAAAGTTTTTGGTGCCGTATTTTTGAGATATTCGCCAAATTGTGTCATGTTGATCTTGGCTGAAGTGGTTTGATTTGATTGAAATTGGTAACCAAAGTTGCTGCTCGCTCTCAAACTTGGCGGTTTGAGAAAATTTGGAAAACATGTTAATTGAAGTGCTTTGGTGATTTTTTGTGTTAATAAAAGTTGATCTTCGTTAAATGAAACTGTTTCACCTTCGTACATCTGCTTTATTTTGGTAAGTACATCTAAATCATCTTCGATATTAATATGATATTGTAAATTGCCCGGATTTTCTTCAAGAAAGGTGGAAATAATAGAACTGGTATCTTTTAACATCTCTATGTTAATACTACAGGAGCTGGTGTTAGTGGTAATAGTGAATGTTTTCGGCATCTTTTGGAAAATGTTAAAATCGTTTGGTTTTTTTAATAGAAAAATTGTATGATTCATATTTTCATTTTTTTGGTTATAATTTTGAGTCGTCACTGGAAATGCTTTTGGTATCTTATTATTATTATTATTAAATCTATTCATAGGCTGATTGTGATTATCATTTGATACAACAAAAACTATATGGCTTGATTGAGTATTGTGGAAACCTAAAGGTTGATTAAAATTAAATCCTCCGAGATTCCCCGCTTGCATAAAATTTTGCCTAATATTTGAATCAAAATCGATTTGACAACTTATTTGGTCAATTGAATTAATCAACAAAACATCATCATAAATCGATTTGATAACTTACAAAAAAAAAATTATTAAAATTGAAATCATATAATGTGAAAATATTTAATGGATAATTTTTTTTGTAAGTAACAAAACAACATATATTTGAAAGTTTTAAAAAAAGATGAGAACCAATTATGAAGAAAAAGGTTTTGATTATCAAAAATCAGCTTTATTGAATAAAATAAAAAGTATTATTATTTAATCATTATTTTATAATTATACAAATTTTTTTAAGTTTGTTAATTTTTTCTTCAGAATTCTTATACTTTTCATTTAAGAATAGCCAAATTTCAGGATTAGAATTTGAAAAAGAAATGAATAATTTATGTGCTGAATCCATTAACTCTTTTGACACTTTTTTCTTCTCCAAATCATAATTATCAAGCAAAAACAACTTAGAAAGAGCGAATGCAGCATTTTGAATGCATGATGAATCAAGTTTATTGGATGAAAAAATTTTAATAATATTATTAATCATCGAAGAAGTGTCTTTGTTATCAATAGGAGGGAATTCATTGATTGATTCATTCAACAATTTGATATCAATCATCATTCCATTTGCAAAGAATGTAAGGAATGCCAATGAAATTGTTGAAAGCAATTCATAATGAATATATTCATTCTTTTTTTCATCGAGAAACCAATTATGAAGAATGGGAACAAATTGAATCAATTTTTGAAATGTTTTTTCATCATATTGAATCATTGGAACAAACAAATAAGCAATACTATGTTTTAATGAAATTAAATTTGTATCTTTAATCATAATTGGAATCAAATCAACAATTTCTTGAATGACTTTTTGAGACCCTGTTTTATTTTCAATCAAGTAGTAACAAGCAGAAACGTATGATGAATAATAAAATTGATTTTGACATGTTTTAAGGACTTTCAAAATAAAGTTGCTTATTGTTTCAATATATGGCGATTGATAACGAACAACTTCGAATATTAATGAGCCAACTTCTTTGATTAAACTTGGATTAAAAGAAAGAATATCACGACCATTTAATGCTTTCAATTTTCCTTTAATAATCTTATCAAGAAGATTGTTGCATTTATTTAAATAAATTTCTTTTTCTTCATCACATGAATGGTGCAATAATTTTGCGATTATGCTAAGTAATTGTTCAACAATTTCTATGTTATTTGTATTATTGATATGTAAATTAATGTGAAAAAGCATTTTTTTTTGTTCTACTTTATCTAACAATTTGATGATTTCTTTACATGAATAAAAAACACTTTTTATTTGGTTATCATTATAATTATTATTAACATTATTATTATCATCATCATAATCTTCTTCTTCTTCTTCAACATTGTTTGCATTTTCATCATAATTCATTAAAAAATTAATGCATTGCTTTTCAAGTTCTGTTGCAAGATTTTTATCTTTTGTATATTTAACAAAAGTTGAACAAAGATTTAAAAGAGTCGTATCATTAATGAATTTATTTCTCTTACAATTATCGATAATCATTTCTTGAACTTCTTTAATAATTGATTCAAACTGTGGATCAAATAAATAACCAAAATATTTATAAATGCAATTAATAAATACAATTTTATTTTTTGGATCTTTTTGTAGAACTTCTAATGAATGAGGAAGCAAATCAATTAGTTCTTTGTTTCTTTTCATAAGAATCACAGCAAGAGGGAAGAATGATGAATTTTCAAATACAGGAAGAATTGTATCAGCTATTTTTTTAAGTAGATTTGGATCAACATTTTCATCACAATTAATTAAATTGGTTAAAATTGGAATGAATTGATCATCCCACTGATCCATGCTTAATGACACCAAAAGTCCCAAAAGATCAGGAAAAGGACTCATTAATTGATTTACCATTGAATCAATTGGTTTAAAAGCATCATAATCAGAAAGTAAAAATTTTGCAATTTCTTTTATAAATTTCAATGAATAGAAATCATCAAGTAGATAGTTTGATTTCAATTCTTCTAAAAGAATAAAAATCTTAGTATTAGATTGTTCTTCATTAATTGCTATAAGTAATTTTTCAATGAATGAATCAATGTCTGAAAAAAATTCATTCCATGAAACTTTAAAAATAATAAAATAATATGAAAGCGAAAGTGCTTGACTGTTCATTTCTGCTTGATCAACAAATTGTTTAAGTAAATCATAAATATTTTGAATTGGATGATTTTGAAGATATTTTGTAATTTCTTTAAAAGATCTTTTACTTGCTGCAAATACCTTATCTTCAAAATATTGAGTCAAAAATTCATTAAAAATATGCATTAATTGATTAAAATCTATTTTATCTATATAATTTATGTATTTGAAAAAAAAATTAAATGCTTCAAATGGTAAATTTCCTTCTGAAGCGGCGTTTAAAGTAAAATCGAACAATTCTTTGAGATGTTCTTCTGAAATCAATTTTTTTGAAGCTTTTTTATTTAATATTGACCATATTTGAGCATCAAAATAAAAATCATCGATATGAGAAATCAAGTTTGAAAAAAATTCATCTGAATCTATCAAATTTTTTTCTTTTAATAGAAAATAAAGGCGAATTGATGAAACTATATATCGGGTTTCATTTTGAAATGATGATATTGTTAATGGGTAGATAAATAGGCTTTTGTTTATAATTAATAAAGGCGAATATTTGTTAATATTAGATAAAATTGGCAGTAATAAATCAATTTTTGATGGAATATCTTCGATGCTTATTGAATTTAAAATCTTTAATATTGATGAAATTCTTTTTTCATCGTTCTTGATCATTGGCCGCAATACAACAGCTAAAATAGATGTAAATTGTTCACTTGAATTTATTTCAATATAAGAAATCAATTTATCAAATATTTGATTTTGAAGATTTGGGGGTAAATCTTTATATTTATTTCCCATATATTTTCTTATTAATGTAAGTAAAAAGAACATATCTCTTTGATTGTCCGTTTTGAATACTTCGTCCATATATTGAAAAATTACAAATATTGACTGAGGATCTGATAAAAAATCTAGAAGGCGTTCAGTGGTATTTTGAAATGAAACATTTTCGTTTGCTAAATAATAAGCATGTATTAATTCTCCAAATTCTGTTGAATTCATTATAAATTAGGTAAAACTTTTCAAATGAAAAAATTCAATGAGTTTTTACAAAAAAGTTGTGGTTTTGATTAAGGGAACAATCTCATTTTGAATTTTTATAAAATTTTCACAAATTTTAAATAGTTAATAAATTGAATTTTTTTCAATAAATAAAATAGATATATACATATTTCTTATATTATTAGTTTTTATAAACATCAGAGAATATACATATAAAAACAAATCATAGAATTCATTTGACATGATGAAAAAAAAAAAAAAAAAAAAAAAAAAAAAAAAAAAAAAAAATTTATCCGCCAATTGCCAAAAAAAGGCTATGGCCGTTTCGTAATCTTCATCTTTTTGAGATATAACTATAGTTATATCATATTTTTGGTTTGTATTCAGTTGTAAACATAAGATACAAAAGTTTCTGTTACAATCATTGGAATGAAAATCAACGTTAATTATTCAAAACTCGTCATAGATGATATGCAAGACAAGTTAATTTCTTTCTAACATTCAAAATGAAAAAATATATTTATTTTGGTTTTTAATATTTTATTCTTTAGAAAATAAATGCAAATTTATGAATATTATAATATCTTTCAATCCTTTTTTTTCACCTTTTTTTTATGAACTGACTTTGAATCATCATCAAACAACTCTTTCTTTACTCCAAGTTTTGACGATTTGAGCGAATTTGGGATTGATAACGAAGTCAATGAAGTGCATCCTTTGAGAGCATTCGCTCCAATACTTGTAACTGAAGATGGAATTGTCAATGAATATAATGATGGGCAGTTCTCAAATGCACTCTCTCCAATAATCGTGATCGTAGATTGCATGTCAATTTGATTCAATGATGTGCAATCTTTAAATGCATTCTTTCCAATGCTTGTAACAGATGATGGAATTGTTATTTCTTCAAGTGCGGTGCATCCCGAAAATCCTTCATTTTCAATAGATGTGACCGTCGATGGAATAGTTATCGTCCTAAGATTACGCTTCGATTTATTAGGTTTTCTTTTTTCTTTCTTATTTTCACTGTCTTTGCCTTTATCTTCATCTTTATCTTTTTTATTTTTTTCTTCTTCTTTCGTATCACCGATGAAGAATTGATTATAATTGTATTTCTTGATCACTTTGACACCTGATGAAATGTTCACTGTTGTTATCTGACATCCTGCAAATGAATCGGGTTCAATATTAGTCGAATATGGATCAATATTGATTGTTGACAGTGATGTGCAACCTTTGAATGATTCATGACCAATGCTTTTCACGGTGTTAGAAATATCAACTTTACTTAATGATGAACAATCTGAAAACGCTCTATCTTTTATTGACAACACGGACGAAGGGATTTTTACCTCTTTTAATGAACTGCATTTTGAGAAGGTTCCTTCTTTAATCGAATCAATTGAAGGAATAGCAATTTCAACAAGAGAAGAGCAGCCCGAAAAACATTCTTTATCAATCGATGTCAAAGATGAATCAATTGAAATTACACTCAATGATGAACATCCTTCAAAAGCTTTACTTTTTAGCGCTTTAACTGAAGAAGGAATCAATACTCGCTTTATAGATGTGCACTTTGAAAAAACTTCTTCTTCGATTGCTGAAACAGATGATGGAATCACAATTTGAGGGACTGACTTGCTATATAAATTATTTCTACTTAATGATGAGCTCTTCTCTTTTACTAGTTTTGTTGGAGGCGGTGACAAAACAACAAATTCTTCAAGTGATGAGCATTTGTAAAAACAATCTTTTCCAAAGAATGCAAGCGTAGACGGCATTTCAATTTTACGCAATGATTTGCATCCTTTGAAAGAATTTGCTCTAATTGATGTTACTGAAGATGGAATTGTTAATGAAGATAATGATGTGCAGCCTTCAAAAGAACTCTCATTAATACTTGTGATCGCTGCTTGCAAGTCAATCTTATTCAGTGATGTGCAGCCTTTGAACGAGTTCGCTCCAATACTTGTAACTGAAGATGGAATTGTCAATGAATATAATGATGTGCAGTTCTCAAATGCACTCTCTCCAATAATCGTGATCGTAGATTGCATGTCAATTTGATTCAATGATGTGCAATCTTTAAATGCATTCTTTCCAATGCTTGTAACAGATGATGGAATTGTTATTTCTTCAAGTGCGGTGCATCCCGAAAATCCTTCATTTTCAATAGATGTGACCGTCGATGGAATAGTTATCGTCCTAAGATTACGCTTCGATTTATTAGGTTTTCTTTTTTCTTTCTTATTTCCAATGTCTTTGTCTTTATCTTCATCTTTATCTTTTTTATTTTTTTCTTCTTCTTTCGTATCACCGATGAAGAATTGATTATAATTGTATTTCTTGATCACTTTGACACCTGATGAAATGTTCAGTGTTGTTATCTGACATCCTGCAAATGAATCGGGTTCAATATTAGTCGAATATGGATCAATCGTGATTGTTGACAGTGATGTGCAACCTTTGAATGATTCATGACCAATGCTTTTCACGGTGTTAGAAATATCAACTTTACTTAATGATGAACAATCTGAAAACGCTCTGTCTTTTATTGACAACACTGACGAAGGAATTTTTACCTCTTTTAATGAGCTGCATTTTGAGAAAGTTCCTTCTTCAATTGATGTTATAGATGATGGAATATCAATTTCTTCAAGAGATGAAAATGCGTAAAATGCTTTTTCTTTTATTATTGTAACTGAATCAGGAATCGTTACATGCGTTATTACAAAAGGGCCATTATTTGACTCAATAGACGAATAAGGCTTTTTAGCAGAATATTTATAATCATATTGTACTTCGGAACGTGATTCACTACTCTCTTCTTTTTCGGATCCTGATTCTTCTTCATATTCAGAACTACTTTTCTTTCTTTTTTTGTAAATACCACTTGTAAATACTTTTGGTTCAGGCTTGATTTCTACTTTTTCTTCTATTTGATCACCAATGATAATTTTAAAATAATTTTGATCAATCATTTTAACAGTTGGAGCAATAATCATATGCTTTAATGAGCCACAATTTAAAAATGTGTTTTTGTCTATTTTAGTTTGTAAAAGATCAATTGTAATTTGTTTAAGTGAAGAACATCTTGAAAAGCATTCATTACCAATTGATTTCACTGATGGTGGAATCACTATTTCTGTTAGTGATGAGCATTTCTTGAATGATTCATCATCGATTTTTGTTACTGAAGAAGGAATTGTTATTTTAAAAAGATCAGCCCCATAAAACGCTCTATTTTCAATTGTTACAACAGAATCAGGAATTGTTATCTCTCTAATTTTTGGCATTGAATATGATATACTACTTTTAAATACCATTTCACTTTTTCTCTTGCTCTTTTTATTATCATATTTTGATAAATAAGAATCAGATTTCTTTTCTTTTTCATCATCTATTTGATCCAATGTTTTAAACAAACTGTTGATGAAATACCGTTTAATTTCCTTTATCTTTGAATTAATGATCAAATGTTCAAATGACACGCAGCCAATAAACGAATCTGATTCCATTTCAGTTGAGTTAGGATCAAGTTCAATTTCTTTCAATGATTGGCAAGACATAAAAGATTTATGTCCAATGCTTTTAACTGTTCTTGGAAAACTCATTCTTGTCAATGACGAACAGTTTGAAAAAGCTCTATCTTTTATTGTTTTCACTGAGGAAGGAATCGTTATTTCTTCAAGTGATTCGCATCCTTTAAATGTGCCTTCATCAATCGTTTCGATTGAAGAAGGAATTGTTATTTGCTTAAGAGATGTACAATTAGCAAAGCAATCTTTTTTAATCATCTTTATTGATGATGGAATTGCAATTTGACATAATGAAGTGCATTCTTTGAATGATTCAGCTTCAAGTAAAACAATTGAACTAGGAATATTGACTTTTTTAATAAAAAAGCATCCATAAAAAGCTTTACTATCAATTTTTGTTGCACTTTTTGGTATTGTTACAATTTCTATTGTTCGAGGCAAATAGAAAGAGTCACTGAATTTAATTTCAGAAGATTTCAAAGGCCTTGCCTTTTCAAATGCTGAGTAATATGAAGCTTTCTCTTTTTGTGGGTAAGGTTTTTTTTCTGTAACTGATTCTGATCTTGATTCTTCTTCTGATTCTGACTCTTCTTCTATATACTTAGCTTTCTCCTTTTTCATTGGTTTGGTATTTTTAGCATCGCCACTCATTTTTATTTGTGCGATTGTCTTCACTTTCGGATCAATGATCAAATGCTTCATAGAAAGACATTCATCGAATGAATCATTTTCAGTATTTGTTGAATACGGATCAATTGTTAATTCGGTTAATGATGTACATGCTTTAAATGCTTCGTGACCAATGTTTTTAACTGTGTTTGGAATGATTATTTTGGCCAATGATGTGCAATGTGCAAAAGCTTTGTCATTGATAATTTTGACTGACAAAGGAATCGTTATTTCACTGAGTGATCTGCACCCGTTAAACATTCCTCTCTCAATGGTTGCCATTGATGTCGGTATCGCAATTGAGTCCAATAATGAACAATCAGAAAAACAGGATTCTCCAATCGATTCCATAACAGATGGGATTTCAATCCGCTTCAAAGAAGAACAGCCAGAAAATGAACCTTGGCCAATCGAAGAGACAGAAGGAGGAATTTCAATCTCTTTAATCGAACTACAGCCAGTAAAGGAGCCATTTCCTATCGATACAACAGAGATAGGAATAATCACAGTTGTCAATGAGATGCAATTTTTAAAGATGAAATCATTCACATTTGAAAATGAATCATCAAATTCAGCTAAATAAATATTTGGATATTTTTCAAAAGTGACTTTTTTGCCTTCAATTTCTGTCACTAAAACACCAATTTTAATCTTTTTCAGCTTCGATTTTTGAGTGCTGGAAATGATGTTATAAATGGCCTGAAAACTTTTTAATGGATATTTTATTTGAATCAAAATTTCATCAAATTGATTCAATGCATTTAATAATTCTGATGAATCAAGAGAGCGACGTTTATACAAGTTTTCAACAGCATTTGAAAGAAGATGAATTTCTTTAATATCACCAAATTTTTCTTTCGAATTTTTGAATGGAACTTCAATGAAATATTTTGAATCTTCTTCAAATTCCAATTCTGAAAAGTACTGAAAAAGTTGGTTAAGCTTTGTGAAACTTTTGTCAGCCTTCTTTTCGTCAGAAGAACTTGAAAGGAGACTAGAAACAAATATTTTTTGTGATTGCAAAGGTAAATCATTGAATTTTTGAATGGTCAAATTTTTATCAAATTTTTTCATTGTTTTTAAAATCATCTTGGCACTTTTTGGATCACCATCTTTTGGACTTTTTTCATATTCACTTAAAGACTCTTCTAAAAGTGCCAATCTTTCTTGAAGTGAACTTATTTCTTCATTTTTCTTTGAAATTTCATCGTCAAATTTTTTTTCAATTTTTTGTTGCTGCTTTTGAAGCTCATCTTTCAATTGCTGGTTCTGAGTTTTAAAGAATGACATCTTCTGTTGAAATATTCTATCTTTCCTTTGCATTTGTTCATATAATTTTGAAATTTCATCTTCTTCACTTTTTGAATGGGACTCATTAAGATTGAAATTGTCGTTTATATCATCTGTATAGCACAAAATTTCATCAACATCAACGTCTTCCAAATAATATTTGTTCATATCTTCTTCTGAATCGTCTTTATCGTCAGGAGTTGCATCATCGTAAATATCAAATACTGAACTTTCAATATTAAATGCTAGCTTGTTGTAAATTTCTTCAAAAGTGGGACGATCCTTTGGATTTCTCGTCCAACATTGCATAACTAGCTTTTTTAATGCCGGCTTTACAGGAACTGTAAATTCAGGTCGATAATCTTCATTAACAATTTTTGACTTTAGATTGAAATCTGAGAGTTTTTTACTTTGATAAGCCGGATAAGGTAATGTTTCTGTAAGAACTTCGTACATAAGAATTCCAAAAGCGTAAACATCTGATTTTCCATCATATCTTTCCCCTGATATAACTTCTGGAGCCATGTAAACTGTTGTACCGCAAGCTTTCGATTGACTCATTGAATGTCCTGTCTCGTATATTTTTGAGAGTCCAAAATCTGTAATAAGGGGATGAAAATTTTCATCAATGAGTACATTTTCAGGTTTTAAATCACGATGAATTATATGTTGCTTGTGCAAATACATCATACCTTTAGCAATACCAATAAGGATTATTTGTCTTGCTGTATTTGAGTAATCTTTATCGGCGAGTGAATTTCTCGCATCTTGGAGTATTTTACTAAGCGAACCTTTTTTAGCAAAGTCCATTATTATAACAATATTTTTGTTGTGGTCTAAATCTTCTAACGAGTATCCTCGAAACTGAATAATTGTTGGATGTTGAACACGAATCATAATACCAATTTCTCGATTTGCCATTTGATGATAAATAGGTGTATCTTCTTCGCTTAATAAAACTTTGGCGGCATATTCTTTTGAAGTTTCTTTTTCTTTTACTAAGTAAACAATTCCAAATCCTCCTTTTTTGATAAGGCTGACTTTTTCATATTTGTTAATATCGATTCTAAACTTGTTTTGATATTTAAGCTTTTTTTCTTTGAGCATTGGAGGAATCTTATAAGAAAGGGCAGCTAATTTGAATGTATATTCAATTTTTTAAATTTTGAATAAAATACCATACATGAATGAACTTTTTGAGAATGCGCTTTTTAAAAAAAAAAAAAAAAAAAACGCATATCATAATTCAAATTTATCTTGAATTTCTATTTAGCACTGCTTTTATTATTATTATTGTTTTTTTAGTAAATGCCTGCACGTTGGGCATGTTGGCTTAGAACCGATTTTTTTTAACCAAAGAGTTATACAATTTTGGTGGAAAATGTGTCCACATTCTAGTTTTGCTGCTTTTTCACCTTTTTCAAAGTTACACAAGCAAATTGTGCAGCAAAGCTCGCTGATTTCATCAGAAGGCGAAATTGTGTAATCGCTCATTAGATCTTTCACATTGATTGTATCGTTTTGCTTCCTGTGAGTAGGCAGAGGCATCATATTTAAAAGGAAGTCATCATGGAATGGCTCAGGATATGAGTTGTGTGAATATTCACGCCCTGGCGCAAATCTAGGTGCGAGCGGGTATCGCCCAAGTTCTGCCTCGCTTTGCAAATCAGGCAGATTGGAAATGTTTAGCATCGGGATTGAAACAGGCGAGATACTGGGCTGCGCTCTGGGCGGATTGGCGGTTTCTCTTGGCCGAACTTGCCCCAAATTTGCGTTTGAATTTCTTGAGTGTCTTAGACGGCTTAGATGAAAGTATAATGCCATATCGTTAATAGGTTTACTCCTTTTTAATGTTGATCTTCTATCATTATTATTAGTATTATCATTGTTATTAGTATTATCATTGTTATTAGTATTATCATTGTTATTAGTATTATCATTGTTATTAGTATTATCATTGTTATTAGTATTATCATTGTTATTAGTATTATCATTGTTATTAGTATTATCATTGTTATTAGTATTATCATTGTTATTAGTGTTATCATTGTTATTAATATTATCATTGTTATTAATATTATCATTGTTATTAGTATTATCATTGTTATTAGTATTATCATTGTTATTAGTATTATCATTGTTATTAGTATTATCATTGTTATTAGTATTATCATTGTTATTAGTATTATCATTGTTATTAGTATTATCATTGTTATTAGTATTATCATTGTTATTAGTATTATCATTGTTATTAGCATTATCATTGTTATTAATATTATCATTGTTATTAATATTACCATTGTTATTAATATTTGGCTGTACATAAATTACTTCTAATTCAGCAGAAATTGCTATTTTAAGTTGATGCTTTTTTTTTAAAGATTGACTATTTTTGGGATTATGTTGAAGTGAAATTGACATGGCTCTGTCATTACTTTTCTTTTTCATTTTACTCATTTGATGAATAGAATCGTTTTTTAAAGTTGGCTGAGTATAAGTTTTTTTTTTTGAATTTTTAGTCATTTGAGTTCGATTTTCATTTGAGTTTTTATGTAAAATAGGTTTTTGACTGGATAAATCATTTCTATGTGTCGATGTACTTGTATGTTTATTTGCTATATTACTCATATTTTGAAATTTGTAATGTGGGCGAAAAATTTTAAATTCAAAAGAAATTTTTACAAAATTTTTCAATACTAATGTAAACCATTCAAATAATAAATATAGCTTTTTTAAAGTGATTCTAATAAATAAATATCTAAATTTGAAAGAATTTAATATGAAAATGGGTAGTGCCCTTGTGGTGCCCGTTTCCCATCTCTAGTGAGAAAAAATAAATGACACAAATGACATATCGAACCTCAGACACTAGTAGTATATATAAATAGGAGGTTTTTTTAATAACCTCTTCAGTACTTTCAAAAATCCCTCCATTCTGACATTTTCATACCATCCGGATGCATGATAAATAATACATAATTTTTAAAAATTTGAGAAGAGAAAGATTTTATTCGTTTCAGAATTTGAATATAAAATTCTTATACAATTTATAAACTTAAATTCAAATGCTAGCCCAAGCTTTTTTTCTCTCAATTTATTTACCAAAAAAATATTTATTTCAATTTTAATAAGCTTTATTATTTCTTTTCAAAATAATCTTTAATATTTTTGATTTTTCATTAAAATTTTTGATCAAGGATCAATTCAGTATGCAGACATTTTCATAAGATTTCGCCAATAACTTAACTCGACTGTGTCTTTTATTGCTTTTGGTGCCAAATTAAAGGTTCAAAAATTATAATTATTGATAAACAATCTTGCAATTAGAAGTTACACTTGGATTTTTGCCCATACACCATTATACTTCTTTGATTTTTATGATTTTTGCTTGACATTTCCAGTATTCAGTATAAATATTTCAAAAGCATACTCAACTCGGCAAAATTATTTCAAATAAATGCTCCCCTTATTGATTTACGTCATTTTCAAATAGATTATCCATATATTTTGCCTGTTAATTACACTCTTTTTGAACTCGTTAGTAAAATTTTATTTTAATTCAATTCTAATATATATAAAATATTGAAAATAATAAATTTGAATTGGTTCGAAACTCAGACCAAAATTGAATAAAAAAGTTCCCTTTTTTGTATTAATACGTTATAAAATAACCGCCAACAAGGCCAATTATAGCTGAAAGGTGGGCCGACTTTTGAACGGCAGTTTATTATAATTTTTATAAAAACGTTTTATAAAAATTAAAACGTTTTTGAAGACTAATACAGTTCAATAGAGTACGCCGAAATAGTGAATTGTTATTTGAAAAAAGTATCAATAATGAAAAAGCATAAGTTATTCCAAAGAAAATAAGTTTTTTATATTCAAACTTGTTAAATAAAGAAAAATAAAACTGTATGAAATAACTCTTCCTTTTTGTTCAACGTGAGTTTTTCTAAATAATCAAAAAATTCGATAGGTAATTGTTTTTATTCAAAAAAAATTTTTTTTCAGAAAAATTTGTTTTTCAAAAAAAACTATTTTTTTCAATAAATGTTTGTGATTTAGAAAAAATAGTTTTTCCAAGTTTTTTATATGAAATTCGATTTTATTTATTTAATTCAGTATTGAATGAAAATTCAAATAATTTCAGCTCATAATGATCTTATTCTTATTCTTATTTACTTAAAATACCAAAGAATGTAATTTACAATAAATATTGTGTTTATTTTGAATATATTTATGATTGGTCATTAATTTTTTAAACATATCATTTTAATTTCGGAATGATCAATATTCTGCTTTAACAAAATGATTTTTAAAAATATATATCAAATAAATTATAAACTTTATATAATTGAATTCATTGAATTATTCAAGAACGGGAAATCTATTTTCTTTTTTTCCCCAATTTTTTTATCATATGCCACCTCAACTAACTAATATAACTTCCAACCTGTAATTTTTTGGCCTATTGTTCATAAAAATCATTAATCTGTATTGGTTGGATTAATAGGAAAATTTATTTTTCTAAAGAAACAAAAATCGTTTGCCTCATTGGATTATTAAATTTGTAAAACTTATTTTTTTTAGAAAAATATTACTAACAAAATAAACTCAAATACTAAAAAAAGAAGAAACTTGATTTTTTAAAAAATATTTTTTATCGAAAATATCATGTTTTTTGTAATTCTCCACTTTTTCTGAAAAAAAGTTAGTTATTGTAAAATATATGATAATATTCAAAAAACACCAATTTTTCAACAAAAACAAAGTTTTTATTTGGAAATGTTATTAAAAATACAAAAAGAATAGTATACCGAAAATATGGCGCTTTTTTGACTTTGTGAATTTTTTCAAAAAAGAAAACGCTATTTCGGCGTACTCTAATGAAAAAATGTTTAGTTCATAAACGTTTATGGACTGAACAATGTAGGGTGTCCGAAAAATTTCCGGAAATTTTTTGGTTATCATTCAAATAATAAATATTACAAGAGGGGCTGATTGAATTATTTTTATAAACTTGAGTCAATATTTTGCTCTTGTAATTTCATTTTTTGGTTATCATGCATTTTTAAATCTGTTTTTTACTTTAGTTTTATTTGATTTTCATTTGGTTCTTTGGAATATACGTCTATAGAATTAAGAGATAAAAAGTCTGGAAGTATTTCAAGAAGAAAGACTTCTGGGAGAAAATCGATCAAAGTATTCATCGTTTTTATATTTTCATCTAAATGTGAGGAAATTGAATCAATACCTTTGGTTAATACTTTATCATTTGATTTGCCATTGCTTTTTGATTGTTGATATCTTCTTGTGAGTTAAACCTGTCATGATGGTTTTGCAATTTAAAAAAAACTTTAATATTAAGAATGTCTCATAATTCTTATATCATTAAAAGAAGGCATTGATCAAAAAAAGAAGACATTATATGATGAATATTTAATGAAATTGATATTCAATGAGTTCTATCAAAAATTAAAATTTTGTAAAATGTACTCCGATTATTGCTATTCCAGTGATGATGACTTTTTCAGTCATGAAGAATTCTTTACTAAAGATGTAGATTCTAATTCACCAAATGACAATAGAATGAAATACCCACCTTTAAATTTACTCCAAGATTCTAATGATTTAAGCATATTAAAATACTTGCCATGCAATTTTGAATTAAAAACGAACAATACCTCTAGTAAATTTAATCTTGATTTATTAATATGCACTTCCCGAAAAATCTATGAATTAATTAGAAAAAATGCAAACATTTTTTCTTATTATCTCAATGTTGACGATCCAATGAATATTCTCAAAAAATTTGAGCTCATGTATCAAGGTAAAAAAGTATTTTTTGAAAAAAGAGATCAACAAATTTCAGAAGAAATTGCTCGTCTTCTAGAATTAAATAGTCCCATATTTAATGATTCATTATTCCAATCTCCAGAAGGAATAATTGCGAGTATGAAAAGCTTTTCTACCTTTTTACGAAATGAAAAATATCGCAATTTCATAATTTCAACAAAAACGCACAAATACATGTGCAATTCTTATGCTATTTATTTTTCAGATGTTATTAAAGACATGATAATTAAAGATCCAACAATTCATCATTTTGAATATGACTTTGACGATGAATTTGGCCAATTTCAAACCGTTTGTTCTCTTTTCAATTTAGAAACAATTGAACCAACAAAAAATAACATCTACTTTTTAAAAGAAATTGCAGAAGACCTAAAAATTACAAAAATATTACCAATAATCAGTGATATAATCAATAATTTTGAGAATGATTCAAAAGTGATCAATGAACAACAAAAAATGGTTGATTCAATTGAGGAGTTATTTGGTTGGCTTTACAACATTGAAAATCTTAAAATTGAAACAGTTAAAGATTTGATTGTCGATTCATTTTGGAGTAAAAAAGAAGATGATGTTCGTGAATTGGCTGCTTTTATTATTCATGTTATTAAAACAAATTATTTAATACATTCAAGTATAACAGATTTGCTAATTTTACTTCAAAAAGAATCCGATGAAACAAACAGTTTGGATATTTTAATTCCTTCAATCATTTCTTATTTAATGCCAATAATGAGTAGTAAAATAAATTATTGTTCATTTTTTTATAATTTGCACAAAAAAGGAATAATATCAGAGGAAGACTTAATTGAAGATGTAAGAATTCAATATGAATTATCACTCGCAAAATTAAGAATTTCAAAATTCAAATCATTCAATCAATATAACTTATTAATTTGGTTTTTTCCAGAATTAATTGAAAAAGAAATAATAGATATAGATTGCATTTCTCATTTTGAAGATGAAAATAATTATGATAGTGAATATGAAGAAGATGATGACCTATTTTATAGAAATAAATCAATAAAATCTGATAAATTAAAAGATTTCATATCATATTATAATCCAGATAAAATAGATCAATATAAGAATATGAGAAACAAAGGAGAACCAGATGACGAATT
The DNA here is from genome assembly GCA_039105265.1 of Tritrichomonas musculus. Lineage (NCBI taxonomy): Eukaryota > Parabasalia > Tritrichomonadida > Tritrichomonadidae > Tritrichomonas > Tritrichomonas musculus. The sequence goes on from JAPFFF010000012.1 coordinate 1,000,630, forward strand.
AACAAAATCTCTCATAAATGATGATGTTGACAAGTTACAATCTATTGTAACTAATTCTAAAATTGATTTTACAAAAAGAGATGTTCCAATTAATATTTATTCTGAACAAAAACGAGGAAAATTTAAACAATATAGTTTAATTAATTATGCAGCAATGCTTGGATCAATCAAATGTTTTAAATATTTATTATTGAATCATGCTGAAATTAATAAAAATACATTTCCATGTGCTATTAAAGGTGGAAATATAGAAATTATTAAAATTGCTGATGAAAAAAGTTCAAAAATAAATTCAGATGATTCAATTGAAGCGATTAAATTAACAATAAAAAATCACCAAAATGATTTATTTGATTGGATTTTAGAAAATAAATATGCCAATAAATTAAATTTTGAAATTAAGTCCAAATTACTCAAAAAATCGGTGAAATACGGAAATGCTCATTCATTTATTGAAATCATGAACACTGGATTTGATTTTAAAGATTTTCTTCAATCGTTCATTAACATATCAGCAAAAAATGGATTTTATCGTTTTTTTAAATTAATAATTACTTTAAATGGCAAAGAAGCAATTGATCAAATAATAATTGATGAAAAAAATCATGAATTTCCATTTATTTCATTTGGAAATTTGTCTATTTTTAAGTTATCTCTTGAATTAACAAATACAAAAAGATATATAGAAAAAACTTTATCATTTGCAATTAAAAAAGATTACAGAAACATATTTGATTATATCTTATCAAATCTGATAAACAAAGTATTCAAAATATCCGAACATGGAGCTTATGAAGCTTTGAAATATTCGATTCAAACGCAATCTACAGAATTAAGTAATTCATTATGGGATAAATTTATATCACAATGCCCATCTATGTTTATTGGATTTGAAAAATTGACAAAATTATTAAAAATAGCTTGTAATAATAAACAAATTGATTTAGTCCAAAGATTAACAGAAATTATCTTAATAAATAATCCGAACGAAGATTTCAGCGACCAATTTAAAATTGCTGCATCAGTTGAATCATTTGAAATATGTAATTATTTTATTGATAAAAAAGTTTTTATTAATACAAAAAAATTAACTGAATTTGTTTCATTGAATGTTGATTTTTTTTCATTAATTAAAAATTCATTTCCAGACATTCAAATTCAAACAAACGAGTATTTATTGAGTGATGCAATTAAAAGTCACAACAAAGAACTTGTTGATTATTTATTAAAGAATGGAGCACCAATAAAAAATTGCTTGTTTTTAGCTGTTTTGGACGGTTATCTTGATATAGTTGATATCATTCTCAAATACTACAATGAACCATCAATTGTTAACAAAAATTCGAAAGATGGAACAATTTTGCATGTTGCTATAGATAGATCTGATGTTCAAATGGTTAAAAGAATCTTAAAAATTCCTGGAATTGATCCTCTTTTGTATAATAATGAAATGAAATCAGCTCTTTATATAGCAATTTTAAGTAAAAACATGGAAATAATTGAAGAAATTCTATATTTTTTGGGCCAAAGAATCTCAGAAAAGAGAATTATTGACGAAATATCAAAATCAACAATTGATTTAATTTCATTAGAAAAAAATATTTTAACAAAAGAAAAGAAAAAGTATTTTAGACATTATTTTAGACGGTTTTTTTCAAAAAAAGTTGATCAAGTAGATAAAAATAATATCATTCTTATTTTGAAAAGAGTGTTGCAAATTAAAGGAATTGATCCGAATGTTTGTGGGCCAAAATACACGTTTTTATTATATTCATGTGAAATAGGTGAAATAGAAATTGTTAAAATGCTTCTTGAAATGGATAATATTGATGTAAATGCTTATTCACATGATGATGGAAATACACCTCTTATTACTTCAATAATTTACAATAATGTTGATATTGCATTACTTTTGATTAATGATAAAAGAACAGATATAAATTTAAATAATTTTAATGATGAAACAGCATTAACAATCGCTGTTCAAAATAAATTAACAAAAGTTGTTAGTTTTCTTATAAAAAACGAAAAATTTGATCCAGATAAAAGTCATCTTAATTTTGCATTTTATGAATCATTTGGCAAAATATCAACTCAATTATCTTCATTAAAATCACTTGACGTTAATTATTATAATAATAATCAAACTACTTTGACTAATGCGGTTAATAACTATAATTATGAAAAAATTGATTTAATAGTTAATCATCCATCATTCGATAAGGATAAATCACAATTTAAAAAAGCAGTCTCTATTTTAATTCAACGATCAAATATAAAAGAATTTAAAAATATTTTTAATGCACTAAAATTTGATATAAACCTTTCTATTGATTCTAGATCGATTCTTACAATTGCCGTAGAATACCAATCATTTAAAATTGTTAAATTCATACTTCAAAATCCAAATTTTGATTCTAAAAAAAGTGACATTTTGGATGCTTTTTTGAGAGGTTTATCAAATATATGTGATAAGCATAAAAATAAATTAAGAGATTATGATAAACAATCTAAGCAATCTTCTCCTGATGATAGTGAAGATTTTATTTTGGTACATAAAAATATCAAAAAAAATTCTTCTGAAAATAGTGAAGATGAAATTTTTGTACCTCCAAAAGCAAAACAATCATTTTCTGAATATAGTGAAAATGATGTTTTTGTACCTCAAAAAGCAAAACAATCATTTTCTGAAAATAGTGAAAATGATGTTTTTGTACCTCCAAAAGCTATACAATCTTTTTTTGATGATAGTGATGATGATATTTTTGTACATAAAAAAATCAAAAAAATTTCTACTGATGATAATGAAGATGAAATTTTTGTACCTCCAAAAGCAAAACAATCATTTTCTGAAAATAGTGAAAATGATGTTTTTGTACCTCAAAAAGCAAAACAATCATTTTCTGAAAATAGTGAAGATGAAATTTTTGTACCTCCAAAAGCAAAACAATCATTTTCTGAAAATAGTGAAGATGAAATTTTTGTACCTCCAAAAGCAAAACAATCATTTTCTGAAAATAGTGAAGATGAAATTTTTGTACCTCCAAAAGCTATACAATCTTTTTTTGATGATAGTGATGATGATATTTTTGTACATAAAAAAATCAAAAAAATTTCTACTGATGATAATGAAGATGAAGTTTTTGTACCTCCAAAAGCAAAACAATCTTCTTCTTATGATAGTAATGATGTTATTTCTGTTCATAAAAATATCAAAAGTATTTCTTCAGAAGAATATAGTGAAGATGATGTTTTTACAATTGATGATATTTTAAATGAACTCTTTGAATTTGATAAAAAACATGACAAATTAATTGATATGAAAAAGTTACTGCCAAATGGGAAATCATTTTTCACTTATAAACCAAATTTGCCAAATGCACGTAACTTCGTTAAGTATCTAATTGATCATGGTGCTGATCCTAATAAACCAGACAAAGATGGTGTTTATCCACTTGAATATGCAATTTCAACAGGAAATACAAATTTTGTTCTTGCATTAATTGACTTGGACAAAATTGATTTAAATATAAAGACGATAATGAAACCAAAAAGACCAGATATTCAACCCACTGAAAAAAATGAAACATTACTTCATTTGGCTGCAAAAATAGATAATTCTGATATTTTAAAAATTTTTCTTAATATGAAATCATTTGATATTAATGCAATTGATGATTCAGGTGAAACGCCATTAATAAAGGCATGTAGATATGGTATAAAAGAGAATGTAAAATTGCTATTCAAAAATAATAAATTAAATTATTTGCACTGCAATAATGAAGGTAAAGATGCATTGGAGATTCTTAGCAGCTTTTACATTAATAAAAAAAATGAAAGCAAAATCGAAGATAAGAATATATATATGAAACAATTGTTATATTTAATTGAGCTCAATAATAAAGATGTCAAATGCTCAAGTTATGATGGCAGTGAAATAGATGAATATCAGTGATTGCCATTTTTGCAATACAAAATTTCGATTTCATTCCAAAATCCTAATTAAAATTTAAGCAATGACAACATAAAACTATTTTATTTTATTTTATTTTATTTTTATTTTTATTTTTATTTTTTTTTTTTTTTTTTTTTTTTTTTTTCCAAATAGGATAAAAAATATTGAATCATTAAACTTAACTATTTGGTTCATATGGTACAAGGTACTTTTTCTTTCTAATTTTGTTTTTAAGCATAATTAAGTTTACTGAAATTGACTTAAATGAAGAAGATGTGAAATACTCATTCCATTGTATCAAAAAAGATGATAAAAAGCAAGTCAATTGAAAGAGTTCTTGAGTCTGTGTGGTATTGATTCGATATTTTCTCAAAAAAATCCTATTTCAATGTTTTCCATTTTGGTTGAATATTCAGTAATAGATGTTTCTATCATAGGACATATAAAAAAGTGTTTTTTGGTGTATTCAAATATTACGTATTTGTTAAATAATGTATTACTTATTCAAATATTTATCAAAGGATTATTTGTCATTTCACCCAATTCTTTGAATCCATTCACACCAAGTCTTGAAGATCCTATCATAAACATCAAAAGCTTAGCTAATGCTTCATTATTCCACTTAGAAATCGCTCTAATGAAGAATTTAACAACAAGAATTTTATCATTAAAATGATTTTCAAATTAAATGTGTTCAATGAAATCATTGACGAGTTCATTTGGAGTGAAAATTCTAATATATTCTAATATATTTATTTAGCTTACACTTCCCCGTCTTATTCATCATTGAAGGAAGTCAGGGCAGGAACTCGAACATAGGGACCCAGATGCAGGAGCTGATGATGAGGCCCTACTATTCACTGTCTTGCACCTCATGGCTTGTTCAATCTGATTTCTTATAGAAATAGGAATACACGTCCATGGGCTGTATTACCCACAACAAGCTGGGCTTTCTTGAATCAATCATTAATTAAGAAAATGCTCTATAGGTTTGCCTATAACTTGATTTTATGGAGGCATTTTCTAAATTGAGATTTCATACTCTCCAATAACTTTTGCTTGTGTCAAGTTCACATAGAACTAGCGATCATACATGTCTATAATCTCATCAATTGAGAGTAAGAGGAGGAAGTTTTATTGTTTCAATTGATGTAGATGAAAATGAAAATTCTCCAATTGTTTCTAATTTACAAACTGCAACGTCGATATTACTACGGGTAAATTTTCTTGCTAAAAAATTGGAAACACAAAAATACTATTTTGCTTGATCAATAAATGTTTTAATTAGATTTTTAATTGATTAAGTCAAAAAAATTAAAAGAAAAATTGAAATTTGTGATTATATTTTCTTATGTAATCAAACGATTGAATGGGTTTTTAAATGATTCTTATAAACATCATTAATACTATTCTTTGCAATTGGATTTGTATTGATCGGGAGAATTTTGCTTGGACTTAATAAAAATGAATCTCATTCTATTCATTTTCATTGAATAGAAAAAAATTGAATACTTTACAAAAAAAAAAATATTTTAATGTCTAAACAAGGAGTTTTGATGAACCTTGGGAATGAATCAGATGATGAAGAAAGTGTCAGCGGCCATCTAATAGAAATCAAACTCACATCGATTACAATCCAAATCAGTTTTATTCAATTATACAAATATTCACAATTATTTCGTGATAAATACTTAACAGAAGAATCAAGAGAAAGTTTATCGGAAGAAATTCTCCAATTTCAAAATCAATTTGATATAAAAGAAGAAAATATTATTTTATTCTTCAAACTTATTCAAGATGAGAATGTCTCTATAATAAATGACAATTACCGAGATCTCCGCAAACTATCGGACTACTTCAAAGTTCAAAAGCTCAGAAAATTTCTCGATAAATATTCAAAAAATTACCTTACTGATCTTGATTCAATTATTATTCAAATTTTGAACTCACCATTGCTCAAAGACCCAACGATGGGATACAATGATACTGTCAATGCTGAACTTGAAGATAAATTATGCGACAAAATCAATGATTGCTTTCAAAACAGTTTTTTTTGCAAAATTGCCAATTTCAATCATCTATCGTATCTTTTCAAAAAGTGAAATTGAAAATATTTCAAGTGATCTCCTGTTTGATTTCATAAATGCATCTGTTGAAGAACGATATGTTCTCTTTCATTTTCTGAACATTGGCAAGCTCAACGATGGAAAATTTGACATGTTATATAAAAAATATCAAATTGAATCCAAATCAAAATTCATTTATCAAAACATTCCTGTTGACTTGTATTATATAAAATCAATGAAAGATGAAAATGCAAGTTTAAAAAAATATATCGAAAATCTTGAGAAACAAGTAAAAAAATTGATCAATGAAAAAGAAATTAATAATACAAATCATCAAATCGAAATAAGCAAATTAAGGGCTGAGAAAAATCAAATCTTAAATAATACTATTCAATTAAAAAAAGAAATAAAAGCTTTGGTCGATGAAAAAGAAAAAAATAATATAAATCATCAAATCGAAATAAGCAAAATCAGAGATGAAAACATTCAATTAAAAAAAGAAATAAAAGAAATCGAAACAGACAACAAAAAATATCAAACTGAAATTGATGAAGTTAATAAAAGAGGGATTTTTCAATATTTGAAACATTTAGGAAGCGATTTAATTGAAATTACGGCGTCATCATTACATGAAGGATCTCCTCAAAATGCTATTATCTATGATGACGAATCTAAGATTTTTTACTCTCAAAATTATGAAAATTCGTGGCTAACTTTTCATTTCAAAAAACACAAAATTATTCCATTAGCCTATACAATAAAGAGAACACACATATATGCTCATCCTGTTAATTGGATCATTGAAGGATCAAATGACAACAAAAACTGGAAGGAAATTAATCAACAAAATAATTGCAAAGCTTTGAATGAATATAAGCCTTTCACATTTAATATTGATATTAGGGAATCATTTAGATTTATTAAAATGACAATGATTGGGAAAAATAGTAGTGGTATGACATATTGCTTAATAATTGAATCATTTGAAATTTATGGAATTATCATTTCCATATGATTTCATATTTGAAAGCACACTTTTTATATTTATAGAATATCAGACAATATATTTCTCTTGAAAATCTAAACTTTATTAATGCACAAGGAAATCCGGCTCACTTTTTTCTCTTCAAATTGAATTTAACAATGAATTTGGAATTAAACTCATTGATTCTTTCTGAACATGTTGCATCATACAATTATTCTATTGAATTTCAATTTTAATAGAGTGCATGTTATAACCTACAAAATAAGATTCTCTCAAAATTTTTTTAAAAAAATTTTTTCCAATACATTCTGAGCAATATATTATATAAAAAATATTAATATGAACTTTTTAATTTTATTAAGAGAAGTAACTTGGTATCGATGTCCTATTATATTGATAAATTAGAGCTTCGGCTTCATTTATTACATGATTTGAATGATTATTAATAAAAATTTCAGAAACGTTTTCATAAAACTCTCCGTAATTTGAATTATTTACTGTGCAGTTCTTATCCATGAAATCAAAAGGTTTCACAACCATATCATCGACATGGTCAAACAAATAAGAATTTAATAAAATAAATCCTGTTTTTAACATGTTACTATCAATGTCATTTAAATCTTGCTTAAAAGTACAATATCTTACAACGAAAATACCAAGAATTTTGGCAATATTTAATTGTAATTGTTTACTTGGATTCTTCTCAATTACAAAACGATTGTACTTCAAAAGAAGATCTTCATATTTTGAATAATCATTTTTCTGAATACTCAATATATTTTTTCAATATTAGTGTTGATGTATTCAGCTAAAAACAACTGAATTTTAAGTGATGAATTCATTTCATTAATCTAAAAAGAAATAAGTTGATATTCTAAATCATCATAATAAAAGAAGAATTTGTTTTGAATATAAGAATTAATACTTGCTAAGAATTTTTCTTCTTCTTTGAGATTTGAATTGTTCATTAGATTGATAATTTTGTGAAAATGCTTGTGAAAAATGTTTACAATCAATAATTGAGCATTCATTCTTAAAGAATTAAACTCGTTGAAAGAATAAATTAAAGAACGAATTAGATTTCTTTTTTCATCATTATTATCAATTTGCTTTTCAAGAATATCATTAAATATTTCAAGTACAATGTTTTGTTTTGGCTCAATTTCATTAAAATTTAATGAAATTTTAGATTCACAAACATATTTAAGAAATGAGAAAAGCAAATGAATCATTTGATCAATTTCATTAAAATTATATTCACTAAATTTTTCAATGAAAAGTTGAATGAATTTGTCTGTTAATTGTGTAATCAATTCAAAATAAAAAAACGGTTTGAATGAAACTTGCTCTATTAAAAGTGATGTCAAAGCACGATTAATGACAGGAAGATTAGGTCCATTTGGAGCAAAAACAAACAAAGCTTTAAAGAGAGGTGCAAAGCAATAGAGACTGTTTTTTTGACTCAATTTTGATATAACTTTAACAGCGTAATTTGCTGTTTTTGGATTTGATGAATATGACAGGAAGAACAACAAGTTTAAAGAATTCTATTCTATCGTTTGGACTCCAATAGCAAATTCCATTACCAAAGCCGATTATCATATCAGATAAAATTCTTGATGTAAATAATGAACAAACTTCATAATATAGAGACAAATACTCGTAATTTACGAATGCAATAGGGTCCAAAGGTCAGTGCATACTTATGCCAAATTTTTTGATAAGGAATTCCATTACCATCATTTTTTCATTCAATGAAATCATTGAGCCAGCAAAAAAGCTTTTAATATTTTTAATGAGCATCTTATTTTCAGTAAATTCATACTTTTCGAGATTAAATGACTCCTTATACACTTTAGTTGAATTCGCATTAAAAGTTTTAAAATACTTATTTTCCAAAAATTCATCATTTTTCAACTCAATTTTGATATTTTTAAATGAATGAAAGACTTTTATTATTTCATCATTCTGTGTACTATTTATATTAACATCAATACTGTTGATCGGATTAGAATCAATTGAATAACTATTTTCAATATTATTGCTGTTTGTATGTTATTTTTCATCATTATTGTTTAATAATAAATTTGGCATATAAACACCTTTTTCTTTGAATTCAATTGATACTTGTTCTAATATGTTAGTGAATGATGTTGGATATTCAATAGAAGAGCGATATCAGTCGTTCTTAGAAAATCATCGTGGAATAAATCAATATAAACGTATTTCCAGAAATGCGCAAAAAATATACATTTTTCCAGAAATGTGTAAAAAATAAACGTTCGTTTTTTGTAAATGTTTTATTGTTTTTTAATTTTTCAAAATGCCTATTTATTTTCAATTGTTTTAATTATGATACTTAATAAAAACATGCTCATATGAAATACATTAACCATTTATTTCACTGATTGATGTTCTTTATACGGAAAAACAAGAAATTTTTATTTTTATTTTTTTTATAATAATTTTGACAAAATTTATTATCGCTCTTACTGATAAGCTTTAAAGTTGTATAATATGATTTTATGAGGTTTAACTATTATTTATTAAAGAGTTGAGTTAGGGTCTTAAATGACGCATTGAAAAAAAAGAAAAACAAATATTACTGTTTGTTCATGAAGGATTATTAAAGTAAATCGTTTTTAAATCATTCCAACTTTTTAAACAATGTGTAAACAATTGTTTTGCTAATCAACTAGATTAAATTCTTAGAGTGTCAAGAAAAATTATGATGATCATTTATCCGAATGATCATTTTTTCTCCATGCATTTATTAAATTCAAGCATAATAATTTAAATCAGCAACGAGTATTAAATAAATATTTATTAGCTATTTTTAATTGGAATATCAAGAAAAGCATAAATTCCAAAAAAATGACTAAAAATTCTTTAAAATTAAAAAAAATATAATTATATTTGTTTATTAGGACCTTTATTGGCAATAAATGTATAATACTCAATGCAATTAAAATATTAATTATGGCGTTTTGTTTAAGTAATGGTTCAATAATGATTTTTACTGATTTTAATAGTTGACTTTTTGAATACTATTGAATTTTTTATTTATATAGAAAAAACTTCATTTATGATGCGTTACAATGTTTTTACCTTTCTCAAATTTATTTTTTCGTGATATATTTTAGAATATAAAATTTGATATTATATATTTTTCACAATATTACAAAATTTTAAAATGATCAATAATTGTCGTAGTTATATTTATTTTCAGAAAAAATACAATATATATTTGATTCAATTACCTAATTATTGATCGAATTATTATGTTTGAATTTAATAAATGCATGGAGAAAAAATGATCATTCGGATAAATGATCATCATAATTTTTCTTGACACTCTAAGAATTTAATCTAGTTGATTAGCAAAACAATTGTTTACACATTGTTTAAAAAGTTGGAATGATTTAAAAACGATTTACTTTAATAATCCTTCATGAACAAACAGTAATATTTGTTTTTCTTTTTTTTCAATGCGTCATTTAAGACCCTAACTCAACTCTTTAATAAATAATAGTTAAACCTCATAAAATCATATTATACAACTTTAAAGCTTATCAGTAAGAGCGATAATAAATTTTGTCAAAATTATTATAAAAAAAATAAAAATAAAAATTTCTTGTTTTTCTGTATAAAGAACATCAATCAGTGAAATAAATGGTTAATGTATTTCATATGAGCATGTTTTTATTAAGTATCATAATTAAAACAATTGAAAATAAATAGGCATTTTGAAAAATTAAAAAACAATAAAACATTTACAAAAAACGAACGTTTATTTTTTACACATTTCTGGAAAAATGTATATTTTTTGCGCATTTCTGGAAATACGTTAATTTGAAAAAGAGGAAATATGTTGAAAGAATTCATTTTTATTATAGTCAACTTTAGAAACAAAAGAAAAGTTTATAAATTTAAATAATTAACACTTTCCATAATAAACTTATTTTATTAATCATTAAAAAAGATTCACATTTAAATAATTCAACAAATAAACTCTTTAAGCCTGTGAAAAATTTAATTAAGAAGTTATAAATCTGAAAGACAGCCATAAAATTCAATGCAACCGATTCGGAAATAAAAACTAGACATATTTCAGTATTTGCCATTGTGTCTAAATCTGCAGTATCTGCATTTCTGTTTTTGTTGAACTTCAAATGTTTTTATGTTGCTATTTCCATTCAGTTCTGAGCAATCCGTTACTTCATGAATTTGGGTCCAATTGCTGCCATCGTTTGAGACCTCAATCACCCAGTTCTTCGCATGGCCAGTTCTGGCCGACTTTATTGTGTAGCTTGAAATTTCAATTTCTCGGTTTTTAAAATCGAAGCAAATCCAAGCATTGGTATCATGATTTCCTGTGCAATAGCAGTTGTCATTATTATAATCAACCACATTCTTTGGAACTTGTAATATTAGATGTAACTTCGATTGTTCCATTGTCATGGACATTTGAGCCTGTTTTTTTGTTAAGATAACTAATAATTCCATTCAGCTCTCGTCCTTCCTTATTTGGTAATATTTTTATTGACTTTTCATATCTCTTTTCATCGTCATTCTTTTCATCTTTGTTTTTGATCTCAGAGCAAAGGCGCAATGCGAGCGATCTCCAGGTTGACTCGTTCACATCCTTCAATTCAATCGTATCAACGATTTTTTTCATGCATTCTGATGTAACATTAGTGAAGATTACAGTATCATAAAGTGAGCTGTTATATGTATCAATTCCGTATAAAGTATTCAAAAAGTTCAAAAGCTGATCTTCATCTTTCAGGTGGAGGTTTCCGCTTCTCAAGATTTTGCTCAGCGTGGTTGCTTGTAGGCTTTTCATCTCTTCTTCTGATTCTTCACAAATTTCGAAGAAATGAGATGATGCGTACTCAATTTCTTCTAAAAAACTGCTTAAATAAAAATTTTCGTTTTTTTCATGCTTTTTCAGGTATTTTAAAACGTTGTCAATAGTCAATTTTTGATCTCTTCCAGCTGATGTAACGCTGAATGACTCGGTTCCAAGGATTTCAATGACTTCAATCATGAATTCAAGCTCAGCGTCTGAAATGGTGAGATCGTTGAAATTGTTGAGTTGTAGAATGCGTGAAAAGTTGCCTTTTAGCTGAGTATCGATTATAAAATGATCAAATGTTGGATCGTTTGTATGAATTTGACATATTTTAGGTGATAATAAATCAGAAACTAATCGACTTGTTTTGAATTCTTCGCCATTGACGATAAAAGAAAAGTCATCATTGTAAGTTTGAAGAGGGACATTTTTGATGCTCGAGATTTTGAGTTGAACTTTATTTCATAATTTTACTGTATAACTATAAAAAAATTAAATGGGGAATCGTATTTTTCTACGCCACTTTTTGAAAACTTTTAAACTTTTTGAATACTTTTTTTATACAATTTTTATTCAATTTTTGGAATATACGCATCAGTGATCACCACGGGGCTGCACGAAGCCGAAAAATTGTATAAAAAAGTATTCAAAAAGTTTAAAAGGGGAAATCGTAATTGCCCTCAATCGTAATTGCCCGCACAAAAAAGGTCAATTTTAGCCTTAAAACCGTTGTCAAATGAAAATGGAAGAATGACTTTTTGAATTATTTGGCTAATTATTCTCTGAAAATAATAATAAAATTAAACTCAATTCGGAAATTTTCACGTCCGATAGGATTATTTTTGGATATATCTCAATTATATAATATTATAAAATTTATTTTATTATATATATATTTTATATATTAATATAAATATCTTATAAATCAAATATAAAATATATGAATATTTATTTAATAAGATATTATCCTATTAAATTGAATGAAACGTGAAAATTTAAAAACTTAGTTTACTAATTTACGAAATCTTCCTCAGATATTTGCGAAGTCTTCCCAAAATAGTTACGAAATCTTCCCCAGATAGTTGTGATCATCTGAAAATGATTTTATAATCAGATAAGAATAATTTTATAATCATCTGAAAATGGTTTCTATCTGGGGAAGATTTCGTAACTATTTTGGGAAGATTTCGCAAATATCTGGGGAAGATTTCGTAATTATCTGGGGAAGACTTCGCAAATATTTGAGGAAGATTTCGCAACTATCTGGGGAAGATTTTGTAATTATCTGGGGAAGATTTCGTAACTGTTTTGGGAAGATTTCGCAACTATCTGGGGAAGATTTCGCAAATATCTGAGGAAGATTTCGTAAATTAGTAATTTTATTATTATTTTCAGAGAATAATTAGCCAAATAATTCAAAAAGTCATTCTTCCATTTTCATTTGACAACGGTTTTAAGGCTAAAATTGACCTTTTTTGTGCGGGCAATTACGATTGAGGGCAATTACGATTTCCCGTTTAAAAGTTTTTTTTTTTTTTTTTTGACCATATGTCCTATTTAAATTAATTATATCAAATCACCTGATTAATTTTTTCCAGTTATATCATTAACATATAAGAAAATATTCGATGAAAATATAATAAGTAAAAATTTGTTTAAATCAACTCAATGAAAAAGTTTTTATTAATGCGACAGGAATAAATGAAAAATATTATTTTTATTTATTAATTAATATGTTGTGACTTTTGTTGATTTTGGTATCGATAGATATCTTTTATCAATAAATGATGGAATTGATATTTGTGTTAATGATGAACATCGACAGAAAGCAGATTTTCCAATTGAAATTACAGATGATGGAATTGATATTTGTGTTAATGATGAACATCGAAAGAAAGCAGAATCTCCAATTGAAGTCACAGATGATGGAATTGATATTTGTGTTAATGATGAACATCCATAGAAAGCAGAATCTCCAATTGAAGTCACAGATGATGGAATTGATATTTGTGTTAATGATAAACATCCATAGAAAGCAGAATCTCCAATTGAAGTCACAGATGATGGAATTGATATTTGTGTTAATGATGAACATCGACAGAAAGCAGAATCTCCAATTGAAGTCACAGATGATGGAATTGATATTAGTGTTAATGATAAACATATACCGAAAACAGAATCTCCAATTGAAGTCACAGATGATGGAATTGATATTTGTGTTAATAATGAACACACACCGAAAGCGGAATTTCCAATTGAAGTCACAGATGATGGAATTGATATTTGTGTTAATGATGAACATCCACAAAAAGCAGAATCTCCAATTGAAGTTACAGATGATGGAATTGATATTTGTGTTAATGATGAACATCCATCGAAAGCAGAATCTCCAATTGAAGTTACAGATGATGGAATTGATATTTGTGTTAAATTGGTATTTCCATCGAAAAAAACATTGGATATTTCATTTTCTTTTAATAACAAAAAATAAATAACTTCAATGTCATTTTTACTGGCCGCTTTTTGTAATGCTGTCTTATAAAAAAAATATGAAACATTGAAAAAAATTGATGTCGATGAATGTTATAAAAATATTCAATATTTGAAATATCATAAAATATACACTTATCAAACACAATTAAAATGTTTTATGATGTTATCTTATTGAATTGTGGTCGCTGAAATCAGTTCTTCATCAAAATATTTGTGATTTAAATAATTTTCATTCTGATTCCTTCTTCTTTCTCTTTCAATAAAAGGTTGAAAAGTTCGTTATATTTATAGAGGTGCAAATAGAAGAATCCATGCGCTTTGATGGTTTCTGTCTCTAAATAATAATAATTATGATATTTTATGCAATTACATGTAATCATTTCGTTTCGTTTTGGATCTTTTTCTTCTTGAAACAGAAAATTATTTTGAATGTAGTCAGCGAAATCATTGTGATGGCATTTAATTGATTCAGTAAGGCATCTCAAATATTCGTTATTTGCTTCATTTAATTCTTCTTCATTTTTGTTATCAAATTTTGGTGGACAAACCTCCTTTGTTTCAAGAATATGAATCAATGATGCATTTTTTGAATGAATCGCATAAAGCCACAGCGATGCTCTCAATTCAACTTCACTCATCATCAAATATTGAAAAATTTGAATCGATCCAAAGAAAGCTGAATATTCAATCAGAGTCGTATCTTTTCGTTCGAGTAAGAATGAATTGGTCTCAAAAATTGATGGTGCAATTTGGCTTGAAAGTGAACAGTTACTCCGAGTCACATATGAAACGAATTCTTCAACTGAATCATTTCGTATCATTGAGCAAATGTGCGAGTCATTCTCGCCTTCTTCGCGTATCAAATCATAGTTGTCAAAAATATTTGATGACTTATTTAAAAGTTCGTTTTTAACCGTTTTCATTTTCTCTTCTCCTAAAAATTGTTCGAGCTCGGGATAGAAAAAGTGGCAGTAACGGTTACCGTTAGCTTCGTATTTAGTCATCATCGATTCGCAAATATTGTCCGTCAGTCTTATGACGTCATTCGACAATAGAAAATGAACGAGTAATTTGTTGTCTTCAAAAATATAGAAGATATCCTCATTTGACAAGGTCTGTTTGATTTGGTCTTTATAGTGAAGAAGAAGTTGTTTAGCTCTGGCGATGAAAGTTGTATCACGGTGGTGTTCGTCACTGATATTTTTTATAATTCGCAAAATGTCTTTCATGTCTTCAAAAGCTCCATCTTTGTCTTCCTGTTTGAGATTTGGAGAGAATCTTTCAAAACATTCTTCAATCGTTGTGTAGTCGAAATTCTCATCTGAATTTTCAAGAAATTCGAGAATGGCAGTGTAAAGCTTTTTTTTATCAGCGATATAGCTTTCCATTATTTGCAAAGAGGAAAAAAAAAAGTAATTTTTTATAAATATATTGAAAAAGTTTAAAATTTTAACGTTGATACTTTTTGAATAATATTTTTTTTTATAATAAAAAATTATTATGGTTGTACCTGGTCAGCATTTGGTCAGATTAAGCTTGTAAAATATACCCAAATGTAAAAAAAAGACCTGGTCTTGGTGATTCTTTCTGGTCTTTTGGCGATTTTAATAAATCTTTTAAAAAGTTATTTCTTATGAATTATTAAATAAAATGATTAATGATATTTGATTAAATAATAATTCAATTTACGAATCAACATTCAATAAATTCAATGAATTTATTTAATTACTCGGCTATATATATTCATAAAAATATAAATACTATTAATATTTCAATGCATTATTTCAATGAAAAAAGTTAGAAATAATTATTAAATGCTTATAATTATTTATTAATTGAATTTTGAATGATATGGCGTTTTACCGTGAAAGAATCTTTTTATTTTTTGAAAGGAGATCAAATATATTCAAAATTCAATTAATAAATAATTATAAGCATTTAATAATTTATTAAATTGTTATTATATTATTAAATAAAAATAAATATATATTTAATTATTGAATTTATCAATAATCTAGCAAGATATAAATATTTGATATTTTTTCTTTCAATTCAATTTTGAGAAACAAAATTTGTATTAACTCATAGAAATACCCATCCTAACCAAGATGAGTTAACTAATTCAACTTTTTGAATATGTTTTCCCAACTAACGTTTATCTTTGAAGTTATGTTATAACTAACTATATCAATAAAAAGCCTGGGCGATGAAGAAACTAAATATCAAAAAAGAAAATATTCAATTTTTTTTTTTTTTTATATATTTCCATCAATATTAAGTTATATGCATTCAAATCAATAATTTTTAATTGGTTGCTCGATATAATCATTTTGAGAATGTCTTTCACTGTTTATTTTAAAAAAAATTTAATCTGATATATCTTTAATATTTCATTCAATCTTTATGATTTTTAAAAATTCCAAATATATTTATATTAATACACATAAGATTAATTAAATTATTAGATTTTTCAAATTAAATTAGATTTATAAACAGAAATAAAAAGAAATTAAAATTTTTATTCATGTATAAACTTATCATATCTTTTTTTTCAGCCTAGAATTTTATATAATGCTTTTCCATATGATATTCTATTATATGTATTAATGTATATGTCGGTACTTAAGATATTTATACGCTTAATTTTGAGAAAAAATGGTTTTGATTTTAATGGCTTATTTTAATGGTGTAAAATGTCATAAAAAGAGTTTAAAAATATGAATTTCAAGAAATAAGAAAGTATTCAAGTATATATATCACTAAACATATTTAATGTATTTTGAATATTATTGTATTTTATTTTTTATTGTAAAAATAAAATGATTAATCAAGATATTTTAATTGATTAATTTAAAATATATTAATTCAATATTTATTTTATTTCATTCAATATATAAACTAATCATGTATTCAAAAAAATGATCGTCATTTCAATAATAAATCTTTATTCAAATTATAATTATGAATTTATCTTAATAATCAATAAAATAAACCATATTATATATATATAAATATAATTTAAACATTACAAAAAAATAAATAAGATAATATAATTAAATATATTAAAATTATATATAAATAAATCAGCAGCAATAAAAAATTAAATTATTTCAATTTTAGAATAATCCTTTGAAATATTACTCCATTTTCATTGAAATATATTCTTTCAAAAGAAACAACTTTTGTTAATGATATTCAAAATTGAGAATTTAATTTCTCTAACAAAAGTTCTCCATAGCCATTTAGTCATAGAAATATAATTTATATTAATATCTCGAAATCAAATGTATAAAACATTATATACTTTCTATTATAGCATAAATATAAAATATATAAAATAATATTTAATTATCAATCAAATTTCTACGCTAGATCTCTTCATGAATACCTCTGAAAATTAAAAATACCTTTTATTTTAACTTTTTAGAGAAATCTATTAATTATTTTATATTGTTTCCAGATCATTCTTGATGTATGACATAGATAATATCATAAAATAATAGAAATATGTATTTTAATTCATTTGAACTTGTGATATTGGGCTGAATGTAGAAGTATTGAATTTTCGTGCCTGCTTTTTGAAAGGGCGTGTGCAAATATCATCAGAAAAAAAATTGAATAAGGACGATCAAAATCGACCAAATAAATACACAAAACCAAAATTGAATTAAAAACGATACAATGATTCAAAAAGTAGAAACGATAAGCATTTTTATTATTGTGGCGCCTTTTTTAACAAGAACTCTGGGACTTAGATTTTGAACTTCTTCTGCAGGGATGTTCTCAGTCTATTTCTTGGAGGTTTAGCTTGTGAATTCCTACTGCAGGGAGATTTACCAGCTAAATTTCTGAGATTTAGAAATGCCGAACATTTTTTTGCGAGGAAGCTCATGTTTTAAGCTTCTGGAACGTAAATTGTGAGATCTTCTGCAGAGATTTCACCATTTAAGCTTCAGGTTGACAATTTCAATTTCATCATCGGGATTAAAGTTTTACGGAATACAGCTTAGAGATGGAAAATAATAGCTGCTATAATCTATAAACCATTATTTTCTTCAATCATTTGTGAAAATTTTCAATATTTTTATATAACATGTCATGTTATATCAAATTTGAAGCCAGAAAACGTCCTTTTTTTACAAGAATAAAAGCGTCAAATTGGCAGACCTCGGTTTTTTGTTCATTGTCCACAATCAAAAACTGCATGTCTTGGTACTCTGAAATTCATTGCTCCAAAACTTCTTCAAGATATTTCACATTACGATGAAAATTGTGACCATTATCGAATTCGGTGTTGTTAGTTCTTCATCTTGATAGATAAAGAATAGATGGAAACAACGATGGATAAGAATACAACAATTCCATCTATTGTGAGCAGTGTATCACGTTAAATGAAACACAAGTGTTAGGAAATGAAAAATATCGTCAATTGAATAAATGAAAATGTATCAATTTAAGATAGATTTTAATATAAACATACTCTTTATTTATTTACAATTATTTTTTCGTAGTCTGTATCAGAGAGTGAGGAACTTTGCTTCCTCTTTTTGGGTTGAGCAACTTGTTCTCCTCGTTCTTCTTCAAAGAAGACAGAGAAGAAGCCAAGACTTGCTTCCTTCTTGCGCTTGCCACCGAGCTTGCCCTCTTCACCACGACGCTTTTTCTCTTTTTTGTTAACTTATTACCATCAATGTTAATTTTGACCTCAGGATCAGCCAACAAACCGCCATCAACCGCCTCATCATTCACAATTTCACCTTCAGGTTCAATTTGAACTTCTTTATCGTCCAATTCAAAATCAATGTTATTCAAATCAGTCTCAAAATTCATTGTTTTTGCTTTATCGACGGTTTTCGGTTTTGCCTTAATTTTCACCCTTGCTTTTAACGTCTTTCTGGCGGTTAATTTTACAACATCTTTTGATCCGCCAATTTTGAGGTTATTTTTACTCTTCGACTTGCTTTTTGAACTCATGCTTTCATCGCCTGTTCTTCTCGACGAGAGAGAAGAAAGTGAAGAAGAACGAGAACCGAGTGAGGCAACCGATGAATTCGTTCTGGAGTTTCTTTTAGACTTCGTTGTGAATTCATTTGAATAAGGAAAGTCAGGAATTTGCCAATCATGAAAGTTTTGCTTGTCATGTGTCATTTCGTAGACTTCCTCGAGCATTTTCTCCACTTTTTCAATTTCAGCTGAAATTTCTTTCTGTTGTTCATCGGCATTGCTTTGAAAAGTGGCGGTTTCTTTCTCAATTTTGTCAGATTCAGCCATGATTTCGTCGAACTTTTTCTGTTCTTCGGCCTCTTTTTCTTGTGCTTGAGTGATTTTTTTCTTTGACTTTCTCTCCATTTTCTCCATCATCTTCTTCATGTCCTCGATTGCGTTCTTCTCCTCCTGGATCATCATCTCGAACTCCTTGATTGCCTGCTTGGCTGCCTTGACGGTTACGGCGGTTGACGCCCTATAATTTTCTATTTCACTTTCTAGTTTGTCGTTCGATTCATCGAGCTCGTTCAATTGACTGTCAAGCTTCCTCAAATTGGCCTCAGCATGCTGAATTTTCGACTTTTGAATAGAAAGGCGAATTAATTCCCTTCTCAACGGGAGGAACTTCCTCTCTTTAAGAAGAATCCGGTTTCGCTTGCAAAGACTCGTGATTGCATCGATTGCAAATGTGTCAACTTGATTCGATGACAAATCAATGTAAAGAAGAGTTGTGTTTGACTGTAAAATGTCCAAAAGTTGGAATCCGGCAACAGTTGACAAGAAATTGTCTTTCAAAATAATCCTACGAAGAGACGTGTTGTTGACAATGGATTTCGCCATCTCAACGGCGCCGGCGTCAGTTGTCCAAGTTGTTGAGAGATTCAACTCGCTCAATGAGTCATTTTGTGGAAGAGTTTCGGCAAAAATTAGAGCAATGGAGTCTGAAAGATGATTCTTGGAAATGTCTAAGGACGATAGAACGTGGTTCATAAGCATGCATTTCTTTAATGATGGGCCAATTGTCGAGTCAAAATTGTTTGATGACAAATTTAATGTGGTTAACGTGTCATTCGTCGCTAGGGTATTAAAAAGTTTGCTGACTCCTGTGGAACCAATTCGATTATTTGATAAATCTAACGAAATTAAATTCCAGCCTCGTGCTAAGGCTGAGGCAATTACTAAGCACGATGGCGTCGAAATTGAGCATGAATTTAGATTTAGATATATTAAACTTGATATGCGTGTGATTCCATCGATTAAAAATGTTCCTTGTGGAAATTGATTGCCAGTTAGATTTAAATATTTCAGCGTCCTATTTTGAGAAAATCCATTATAAAGGTTGGTTTGATCAGAATCATTAAAATTTAAATTAGATAAATCTAAAGTAGATAATTTGGTTGCTTCACGAAGTAATTTTGAAACATATTGTGAAAATGGCTTTTCTGTTGGTTGGCGTTTTGATTGATTCGACATTGCCCCGCGTATTCCAAAACATTTCAATCGATTTGTTTCTCCAATCACAGAAACTATTTGTGAAAGACCTTCTCTTGAAAAATGATTTGCTTGCCATGTGAATTGATTATAGCCAAGTTGAAGTTTATTAATATGCGAGTCTCGAATTATTTCCATTATACATAATAATGATCCATCTGATAAATCGTTACATCCAATATCAATACTTGTAATTTGTGGATTTGATAGTAAAATTTGATGCAGTGATTGTAGTCCAGAGTCCATAATCATATTATCATATAAATTAATTTTTGTAAGCTGATGTTTAACTCGTAAAAGTTTTGGGAGACGAGTTAGTACATTCATGCTTATATGCATACTTGAAAAATCTAAAACATTCTTTTGAAAACCTTTGACAAGTTGGCTTACAAAACGTGCATAATCATCATCAACAAATTCTTGACTAGAGTCAAGATTTTTGCCTTGGTAGAGATCATTTAATATGGTTAAAAGCTCAGGATCGAAATCTTCGTTCGTTTGATTACTAATTAAAAAAAAAAAATTATTTTTTTTTTTTTTTTTTTTTTCAATTTCATAATACTTATAAAAATAAAGTTAAAGTTGATTAACAGCTAATATTTATAAAATGCAAAGACTTGTTAAAATAAAAAAAACGTTTTTTTAAGTATTTTGGAAAAAGTTAATATAAAGGTCAATTTAATATTATAATATGGATGATACTTTCTCTGAGTTTTCAAATGCACTTGCACAAAATAAGAGCCGTGTTCATGTTTGGCGAGTTGAAAACGGAATACTTACAGAAATTGCAGACTTAGGTACTTTTTTTTCTCAGTCGATTTATCTAGTTCTAGAAGTTAGATTTCAACTTGAAATGAAATCAAGATATACAATTTATTTGTGGTGTGGCGGATTTTCAATTCCAGAAGATGAAGGTCCTGTTACTGAAAGAATTCAAGTTTTGTTTGGCCTTTTAAATAATATAGCTTCAATTCATCATGAATACGAAGGATACGAATGTAACAAATTTTTGAATGCTTTTATTCCATATGGTGGAGTTCGTCATCGTACCCCTCAACTCGAATTTGTTACAAATCGTGGTTTTGCTTCTTTATTCACAATGAATACGCAACCAGTTCCGCATTGGAAAGAAGTTCCAGCATGTACTACATCCCTTCAACCAAACGATGTCAATTTTTTACGTACTCGAACAAATTTCATATTATGGTTTGGCTTTGAATCTGAAATTTCTACTCGTTTGAGAGCAGCTGAATTATGTGGTTCATTTAGATTAACTGTTAGCAGGAAAGATGATATGAAAATGGTTTTTCAAGGTTCAGATGATCGTGAATTTGTTCGTGCTTTAAGTCCCGTTACAATTGAAGCACCTAGGAGGGCAGAAATTAATCCAGATCCAGATCAAACTAGACGCGAAATATATCAAGTGGTATCGAAAGGTCAAGATCTTGAATTTGCTCTGGTTGCATTTAAGAATGACGCAAATTTAGAAGTTTGTTCTAATGATAACGCTTATATACTGAGAGATCCCAACAATGTCTTTGTTTGGTTTGGCAAAAATCAGACGAAAGAAGCAATCTCTATTGGTCTCGTTGTGGCAGTTATGTTTATGAACAAAATGAATGTATCTAGATTTGTTCATATTCAAATTGTGCAGTCCGGTGAAAGTTTTTCACCTCTTTGGGATATGTGAATCAACATTCTGATATTCACGATAAATATGTTTTTTATTGGAAGATCATTCAACTTCACTTTGTTATTAATAGTTAATAAAAATCATAATATTAATTTTCGAATTATTTTTTGATATTCAATTTTTTCAGTTTTTGTTTTTAAAGAGTGCGGAATCAAGTGGTTGTTAATAATTCATCATTTAACATATTTAAATTATACTCTAACAAAATTAATAAAACTTGGAATGATGACATGGTATTTATTAAAAACAATCTATAATACAAACGGATGGTTTATCTTTCTTGGTTTGATTGTATTTTTTGTTATTATTGTTTCTTTATTTGGCTCGTTAATTCTTTGTCCCTTGTTTACTCTAGATGAAATATTTCTAATATAAATTTCTAAGTTAGCTTGACCAATAACTTTTCCATCAGATTTTGAAATAATTTCGGCGCTAAAAGTATTATTAGATCCTTCTTTCATTTTTTTCATGTCAATAGTACAGTTTCCTATAATATTACTATTTTTCGTTAATTTTTTTTCGATGTTCTCTTTTATGGAATTTTCATCACAGTTTTCGTTTCCTTTTTCTGAAAAACATTCCTTTTTGTTTTCTGAGGTAGAATAGCATGACTGAACAGTTCGGATCATTAAAATGATTTTATCGAGTTCATTGAAATGATCTTCAATGTAAAATTCTTGACTTGTACTTTGTAAGCTTTGTTTGTTACCTATGATGTACTCATCAGAAATGTTTTGCGGCTTTTGTGTTAATCGAAGGCCAATAAGATTGTTAATGTTGATATTTTTTAGGGTAGATTCTTCAAGTTCAATTGAATCAATGCAAAATGAGATTCTTGACATTTTATTGATGATGAAATCTAAGAAAATGATATGATTTTTGTATAATATCATATTTACATAATATATTGAAATTTTCAAATATTATTTTTTAATATAAAATAAATAAATAATCAAAATTTCAAATAAAAAATAAATTTCTTAAATTTTTATCAAGTGATATCTTATGAGTCTTTTTTGATTTTTCGAATATTTATGTTGAAATATAATTTTATTTTTACTTAAATCTTAAAATTATTAAAATTATCTTTTAAATTTATTCGAATTCTAATTTAATGAGCTATATTGCAATATCAATTTCAATTTTAAAAAAGTGAATATTTAAAATTAATATGAATAATCCTTTTAATACATTTGGAACAAAAGTTATGTTTGAGTGCATTTTATTTTACTGGAATTCAATTTTAATTACTGGAATTCAATTTTAATTAAATATGATTTATGGCTGAAACTACTTTCTATAAAACAAGATTAAGCCATATAAGCTGATAATTTTTAATTATCTTATCGTCAATATAGATATGCTAAATAATTACAAATTGA
The DNA here is from genome assembly GCA_039105265.1 of Tritrichomonas musculus. Lineage (NCBI taxonomy): Eukaryota > Parabasalia > Tritrichomonadida > Tritrichomonadidae > Tritrichomonas > Tritrichomonas musculus. Next base: position 1,024,536 of record JAPFFF010000012.1, read on the forward strand.
ATAGATAAATGGTCTTTAAAAAATGGCGTTTATTTTTATTTTTCAGGAACTTCCTTTTCATTTCCTTCTTAAAAGCAATGTCAAATACTATTTCAGAAGGGTATATCAAAGAATATTATAATAAATTTTTCCCATTAGATGCTATTAAAGAATGGATTCAATATGGAGGGAAAGAACCACTCGATCGAAGAGAATGTGCTTATTGGTTTGATTCGCAGCGATTCAATAGATGGGCCAGCATTAATGATATGCGTCGTATTTTAGATAATTTAACTTTATCGCCGCCAGAACGTATGGAAATAGGACCTGTTTATACATATCCTCTCAAAGAGCGTAATTCTGTTCAGCTCGGTACATTTTATGCAGTACATAGAGAATTAGTTTTTGATATTGATTCAGATGATTTTAAAGATATTAAAGATTGCTGTGGTGATTCCGAAATATGTCCACGCTGCTGGCGTTACATGTGCTGCGCTCTTGAATGTTTAATCAAAGCTCTTACAGAAAACTTTGGATTTAAATACATTCTTCCTGTTTACTCAGGACGTAGAGGAGTTCATATATGGGTATGCGATGATAAAGCCCGTGAACTAAGCCAAAAAGTTCGTGAAGGAATTGTTAATTATTTAAACATAAACGAAATTGTTAATTCCCCTAACTTTCAACATATTACAGACTGTCCATTTGCTCAACAAATGCTTCAAACTTGTGAGCGCTATTTTATTCAGATTGCAGAAGAGTACAGTATTTTTACAAATCCAAAGCTTGTTGATAAAGTCAAAGGAGTTGTCGGAGAAGAAGTTTATAATAAAATTATGACAAGGTTTACCGAGTATGGAAATCAATCATTTGAAGCACAATGGAACGCTATTAAAGAAAAGCCACTTATTCAAGGTGCTAAAAAACGTTTCGATGAAACTCTTAGCTATTATAGATTGATATTTCATTTTTCATTTCCTAGACTTGACGCTAATGTTACAATTACAATGAACCATTTACTCAAATCGCCCTTTTCTTACCATCCAAAATCAGGATTGCTTTCATTACCTATTCCACTAGACAAGTTTGATCAATTTCCACCCAGCTGGGTACCAAAACTAGTTGATCTAATTGATGATAATCCTGATGCACGTAATGCGTATGACAATGCTCTCAAACAATTTGAAGAATTTAAAGATTCCGTAATTAATAGTTAAAATGACTATTTTTATTTTATTAAATTGATTGAATTTTATAAATAACAAAATCATATTACGCATAATATTTACATTTTATTTAGCTTATCAATTCTTTGTTGCAAAGAAATAAGAATCTCATGGCATGATGGGCTATTTGTAGGGTTTGATGAATTTTGAGCATGGCTTTCCATATTAAAAGATGCAAATGGAGTATTATTGGTATAATTATTATTATTAGTAGTAGTATATGAAATGTTCCTGTTTGTATTATTTTTTGTAAACGATGAAAATCCAAAATTAGTAGGATTATTATTTACTCCAGCTTTATTTGAATTTAAAAATGAATTGAAACCTGTATTATTAATTGATTCTGTGGCATGAGAAGAAGAAAACTCAACATTTATGTTTTGATTTGGCGCAAATCCTACTGGTTTTATATATTTATTATTGCTGGTATTATCATCATTGCTTTGTCTGGTCAATGGCATTGATTCATCTTTTTTGATGTCAATACCAAAATTTTTTGTATTACTATTTCTATCATTCAAAGGAGTAGGAGCTAATCTAAGATTAGAGAGATGAATAATTGATTTTACTGTCAGTTTAATATCATCATCTTTTGCTTTTGGATCTTGAAGTTTCATAAAAAGTTCTTTAATCGAATTTAGTAAATCAATATCATAATTTTCTTTGGATTGTTCTGATTTCTCAATTAAATAATCAGAACATTCTTTAAGTAACTCCATTCTACTTTCAAAATCATTAATCAAGCTTTTCTCATTTATTTTTAATTTTTCAAATTTCTGAGATTGCTTTTCACTTTCTATTTTTTTCGCTTCTGTTAATTTTTCAAGGTTTTGAATCATTTCGTTTGTTTCGGATTTAAATTTTTCGTATTCTTCTTTTTCATCATTCAATAAGGATATATAACAGCTTAATTCATTATTTTGACACAGCTGCTTTTCATAAGAAATATTAATATTTCGTACTTTTTCGATATATGAAAATACTATATCATTTGCCGCTTCTTGGTTTAAATCACTATCAAGAGGAATGTTTGGAAACAATTTTAAATTAACAGTATGCGAGACATTATCAAGCTCTGCTTTTGTTATTTGATCCAAAAGTTTTGTAGTATCTGAATTACAAAGAGAAATTTGAGTCTGTATATTAATTAATAAAGAATCATATACTTCATCTAGAAATGATGAATCTGGCTTACGCAAATCTTCAAGAGCACTTTTTAAATAATCTATTTGATCTTTCATTCGATCTTGTTTTATTTTACAGAACGAATATTCTTGCATTAATTTACCGACAGGAAGTAATTCTTGAATTGATTCAAGCAATGAATTAACTTTTTCATTTAAAGATTGAATTTGATCTTTTCTTTCAATTAAAGAATCAGCTGCTCGAGTGTGTGGAGTATATTTTATAATCATTTATTAATAAACGTAATTTTCTTTTGAAATAACGTAAATTTTGTATTGAGTTAACATAAATAATCAAAACCTAACCATCTCAAAACCTTTTTTTGAAAAATGGTTATATTTATTTTCAGGTTTATATCTTCAATATTTGTTTTATTATTTAATATTTCATAATTCATATATATGATTATATTTGAAAAAAATTCTGATACTATTTTTTCATCTACTTTTTGAATGATAAAAAAAATGACAAAGTTCTCAAACACTATTTCCATTTTGGCATTCAAAAAGATCATTTTTTTGAATTGGCTTTAAATCAGTTTTTTAATGAAATACCAATGAATATTCAAAGTTTCCTTGAAGAAATGAAGCTAATGCAAGATAATCTTCTCGAATACTTAGATAAACAAGATAATGACAAAAAAAGTCTTGATGATATCAAAACATTTTTTGAAGATCAAAAAATACAAGATGATATAAACAAGTTTCATTACTTGTGAAATTTTTTTTTTTGAAAAAATATACAAAATACGAGAAATCATTAAGAAAGACATTCAAAGAAATTTCACAAGTAATGAAAATTTCAAAATTTTTCATAGCAACAAAAGAATTTTATTATTTCTTATTGAAAACAAAATAATCATCCTGAATAAGAAAATAGCGAAGCAAATGTCTTCCAGATATTGAAAACAAAATAATCACCTAGTTTTCAAACAGAAACGAAAGAAACATGATCACTTTACAATTTTGGAAAACACAGAAGAAATGGATAAAGAATCGTCAAAAGAGTTTTACAAAAATAGAAAACTAGGTGAAAATTACAATTATTTATGTATGTTGATTCGAACAGATTTAGTTGATGAGTTTATTTAATATGCCGCCAAAAACAATAATAATCTTTTTCAAAAAAATCGAGAAATCAATTTTTGAAACAAATTCATTTTTGATTAAAAAAAATGATACAAAAAGATGATATTTATAATGGCAATGATATGAAAAGTCAAGTTCCAAGTTTGATAGAATATGCAGCATTTTTTGGGTCAATAAAAGTTTTCAACTATTTGTATAAAAATGAAGTCAAAATTTATCCATCAATATGGCCATAAGCAATTCATGGTAATAACCCTGAATTGATTCATCTTCTTGAAGAAATCATGCCATTACCATTTAAGGTATGTTAAATCATCATGTTTATTAAATTTTGATGGCAATGATGTATTTGAAGAAGAAAGAGCTCTGCATCTTGAAGTAAAAAATGAAAAGATTGAAATAATTAAACTCTTATTGAATCATAAAGACATTGATGTTCATTCAAAAAATAATGATGATGAAACCCCAATGGAACTTGCTGAAAATGATGATACAAATGCATTATTTAAATAAATTATGACTTTTTAAATTTGATATATTTTTTAAATTTTTTTTAAAAAAAAAAAAAATAGCGCTGATTTTTTAATAATATTTTTCTTATATTCCGATTTTAGCATATTTTCTCAGAGAGAATTTTTAAATAATTTTAATTGTCGAATGTAAAAAATAATGAAAAGGTAAACCTTTTCGACTTCAATATGAGGATAAGTGAATGAGCATAGAAAAGGTTAACCTTCAACAATTAACAATCAAATTGAGCATAGAAACCTCAAAAAAAACTTTTTTAATTAAACAAATCAAAAATGATTAAAATATAATTATATATCGTTGAATTGGAGTTTTATTTAAGAGTAAAAAAAAATTAATTAAGGAATGAAATTTTTGAAGCTTAGAATTCTATATCAGTGATTTTAGACTCATCTACATAGTTTTCATCAGTTGTATTTTGGCGTCTTTTCATTACCTTAATAACAATAATGACTGCAACAACAATGAGAGCGATACCTAAAACAACTCCAATTACAATTCCTGCAATTTGTACACCTGATAATTTCTTGCCTTTATCAGATTTCAAATTAGGATTATGTAGTATATTCAATGATTTCTTTTCATTTAACGTCATAAGTGATTGAATATCCTCACAGACACCATCATTGAAATGAGCACTACCATAATTAATTCTTCCTTTCCATTCATTGCATGTTGTTGTGAAAGTTCCTTGGAAAAGAAGATATTTTTCATTGTCTTCTGGTAATTTTGAACTATCATTTGGCTTAGTTAAAACTATCTTTGAAGGAGGTTTTCCTAGCGTTCCATGAAGCATTGGAGCTTCATAATTTGATGATGTGTAAGTATGCAGATTTAAATTCAAAGTAGCATCATTGAGTGAAACATCATCAAGCTCCAAAACTGCTGATTGTTCAATATTAAGTTCATTTGAAATTGTAATTTTTGATAATTTTCCAGACATCTTTGGTTGAGCTGAAAGATATTTTGTTTGAACTGGAATAGATGATGAAAATGAACCTGATTTATGAATATTAATTGAATTAAGTTCAATTGATTCAATATTTTCACTGTACTCGAATGATATTGGATTATATACATCCAAATTTGAGTCAATTGATATGCTCTTTTTTTCTGGATCTTGAGTATCAAATTTCACAGTGCATCTATCCATGTTTTTAATTGCCAGCTTAACATCATTTGTATCATTAAGATTGATATTTACTTTAAATGATGATCTATCTAATAATAAATTTAAGTCGCCACTAGTTAATTTGATATTTGTATTGTTACTTACTTTAACATATTGATTATCTTTTAGACTCAAATTCTTAAATTCAATATCTTTATTTTCTTTGTTTTCAATTATAATGTATTGATCAACTTTATCATCTTGATTAGGATTTGAAGGAGCGTTAAACATATTTTCAATATCTTGTTTAATGTCATCAGGTGATTCAGAAAATTGGACTTGTCCTATAAAAGAGTTTTCTTTTACAGTTGTGTCATTTATTTCTACAGGAGGTGGTGTTGCAAGAGGTGTTTGAATGAGAGTTTCATCAATAATAGATGATATATCAGGTTGTGGTTTATTTTCATCACTTGTTTGTGGTGGTTTTGTTGGATCACTTGTTACTGGTGGTTTTGTTGGATCACTTGTTTGTGGTGGTTTTGTTGGATCACTTGTTACTGGTGGTTTTGTTGGATCACTTGTTACTGGTGGTTTTGTTGGATCACTTGTTACTGGTGGTTCTGTTGGATCACTTGTTACTGGTGGTTTTGTTGGATCACTTGTTACTGGTGGTTCTGTTGGATCACTTGTTTGTGGTGGTTTTGTTGGATCACTTGTTACTGGTGGTTTTGTTGGATCACTTGTTACTGGTGGTTCTGTTGGATCACTTGTTACTGGTGGTTTTGTTGGATCACTTGTTACTGGTGGTTTTGTTGGATCACTTGTTTGTGGTGGTTTTGTTGGATCACTTGTTTGTGGTGGTTTTGTTGGATCACTTGTTTGTGGTGGTTTTGTTGGATCACTTGTTTGTGGTGGTTTTGTTGGATCACTTGTTTGTGGTGGTTTTGTTGGATCACTTGTTTGTGGTGGTTTTGTTGGATCACTTGTTTGTGGTGGTTTTGTTGGATCACTTGTTTGTGGTGGTTTTGTTGGATCACTTGTTACTGGTGGTTTTGTGGGATCACTTGTTACTGGTGGTTTTGTTGGATCACTTGTTTGTGGTGGTTTTGTTGGATCACCTGATCCTGCGTTTGGATCATAATTAGGATTAGTAATAGATGAAGATGGAAGATCGCATACTCCTTTTGGAAGAGTATTAATCTTGGCATTTGAAAGTAAGTATGCATCTAATACATAACAACCATCTTCATCATTATCCAATTGATTTGTTTCAGTTAAATCTGCTTCGGTTACAAAAAGGGCCTGAAGAAGATCATCATAATTATCATTAAAGTAATTTCTAGAAAATGGAATGATTTCATTTGGACTATTTTCTTTATATAGACAAATCCTTCTTCTAGCATTACTTTCACCTTCTAAATATTGAGCACTAGTAACATCTTCAATCTTGATCAATAATTTAACTTCTTCATTTGAATATTCTCTGACTTTCACGATATCTTCTTCATATGACTTATAATAAGTGAATGATTGTCCTGAAACAACTGGAATTAATTCAGTAAGAAATCCACAGCCAGTTGTTGATATTCCGTCACGATCTGGATATTTTATTAAATGATATCCAGTTGCTGTTGGTGTTTCATAAGTTATTTGGCACATCATTCCTTTATTATCTTTGCAAATAGGTATGAATGTGATGTTTCCAGTTTTAGAAAGTGTAAATTGAGCTAATCCATTTTCATTAACATCAGAAGTTCCAAGTTCTTCTCCAGCATCATCTTTTGCCATGACTTTGTATCCATTAGGGAAGTATATATAATATGGGAATGACGGATATTTATTTAGTAATGGACTCATATATGTAAGATCAACAGTTAATGATGGAACAAGCTCAGTCAATTCTGAATATATAAGATAAAAGTCAACACTTACAGTAGTATATGTTGTAAGTTGCGTATATTTCCTTAAAATTAAAGCCGTATCTTCGTCAATATAGATTACGTTGTTTGTATACTGTGAATTTGGCTGTCCATCTGCTACAAACCAAGATTGACCATTAACAGCTGGAGTAACAAATGCGCTTTGAACAGTGCCATCAAATTTAATAGTTGTGTGAGCTTCTCGATTTAGAACTTCAATGCTATCACTATTAGTTGATGTATCATGTCTAAGAAATTCTATCTGAATATCGTAGGACTTTTCTTCTGTTTCATCTCTCCTGATTGGAATTTGAATGTATGTTAAAGATGAAACATAGCAATAGAAGCATTTTTCATTATACGATTTCCTAGAATTATCATAAAGAAAACGGAGATCTGAACCATCTTCTGTATAGAAAAGCATATATTTGTTATTTGCACTGTTCAAAAGACTATCATATGGTAATGTGATATCAATGATTTTATAAATTTCTTGTTCCCGAAAATTAACTGTTATTGTTTGGCTTTCTTCAGGAGTTATCTTAATTGTCTCTGCAACAAGTTCTTGATCTGGTTCTGGCATAAACATTTCCCTATAAAGATCAGCAATAACTGTAGGAGAAGTTTTTGTGATAGAAAATGTAGCTTTAGTTGTTCCTGCCAATGTCACTTCACTTGAAAAACTACCATCACTATAAATTGTTTTAGTAGTAATTGTAGAAGTTCCTTGTGATTGATAAGTGATTTTTCCATTAATTGTTATAGTTGCCGAGTTTTGACTAGGAGCATAACAATTGAATGAAAGGCTACCTAAACCGATATCTTCAGCATTATGTAAGGTGTTTTTATTCAATACACCTGTTTCATATACACCTAAAAGGATTGTTTTAGTATTTGAGTTTTTTTGGTAATTCAAGTAAATGTTAATTACCGCTGAAAAACTGTCTGTTGAAGATGAAATTGAAGTTAATTTAATATTCAAGTTTTCATCTGTTTGATAATAAAGTGAATCTTCTCGAAAATCTAAATTTGACCAAGAACTTGAAGTATAATCACATGTATTTTGATAAAGACTTCCTTCAGAATCAAAATAAATACTTGCATAATAGCCTGAATAAGAAGGATCTGGCTTGAAGGCAATGTAATCCATATTTCTTTTGAATATTCGTCCAGTTTCAATCAATTCACATTTTTGAAGATTTATTGAGAAGTAAGTGATATCAGTGTTACTTTTATCAAGTTGTATATTGGCATTACTTGAATATTTCTCACTAGTAATGCTTGATACCGAAATTGGCAAATAATAGCTTGCTTGTTTCTCAATATTTTGGGAATCCTTGTAGTATAAACGCCATTCAAATTTGCCATTATTTGGAACATCAGGAGAAACAAAAGAAATGACATTTGAATCAGCACTTGTCTCATATTTTGTATAAGGAAATGGACGTTGCAAAAGTACTTGTGAATTTGAATCAACAACTCTAAAGCGAATTTGCTTCGGATATTGAGTTGATCCTCTTTTTTCATAGAATTTGTAGTTTTGTACATAGTAAGGAGTTGAAATGTCTTCTTTAGACTGAATAAATTTGTTATAGCCCTCAATAAAGAGCGATGGAGCATTGATACAAAATGGTCCTTTTCGATATGATTTAATGGGAATCCGACTGAATTTCGGTTTGATAATTTGAAATATAATTTTCAAACCAGAAAATGAATAAAACATGTCAATTGGTATGACTATGGTAGCCTTCAAATAAGGGAACATGCATTTCTTTGTATCAAATTCAAGTTTCCATTTAAATTGAACAACGAGACCAACTTGAAAATTCAATTTGTAACTACCAATTGTGAATCCGAATAAAAAAGATGGAACAACATTGAATGTGCCTATAAAATAAGCTGATAAAAATGACTTTTTTATTTCAGAAACAGAGCTGGTTTCGGGAAGACTTAGGAACCTTAAATCCCATTTGGAATCAGTAACACTATTAGGTGTAATCTGAATATATTTGGTACCCACCAAATTATAGCCTTTAAAGTAATCAAAACCAACTGGAATGTTCACTGACATATCTGTAAAATTGACATCGAATAAGAAAGAAGAACCAAGAGCAACTTTCAATCCCAAAAATTTCTTTGAAAAACCAAGTCCTGGGATAGCAACATTCAAATTCAAGAGAACTTTATTAGGAACATTAATCTTGGTGTTGCTTGGAACCAAGACTTCAGCGCCAATTCTCGCATCTAATTTAGCTGATACTCTAAGTTTAATATCTTTTTTACTTTTGAATGAAAAATCCGTATTAAGGCCAAAACCTGCATATGCGCCATATCCATATTGAATATTCGTTCCTGGGATGGTATTTAGAAAGGGTTTATGAGTATTTGAATTCCAATTAAAAGATTTAGATAATGTGAGACGTGGTACTTTTGATCCTTCATGCGTATAATTGAGTGGGAAATATTCATCTGTGGTTTTATATAAATGAAAATTGGTCATAAGGCTGAATATATCTGTTTTTACAGATTCATAAATAATTACATTATCTTCGGTTGCAATTGTTTTCTTTAATTTGTACAATGTTTGTGTTTTTGGATCAATAAATATATAATTATCTTTAATATTGAATCTCTTTCTTTTCACAATAGCTACATTTTTTTCGCTAGCAGCAAATCCTTTGATATCTTTTGTATAGGCATTGGTAAATGTCTTTTTGAGTGTAAAATGGCAATCAGAATCTTCATAATCACCTGGGTATTTGGTATCTTCTCTTAATTCTTGAGGAACTTTTTGTCGAGCATTTTGTAAAGCTTGATCGGCAAGTTCCCTAAATTGTAAAGGGATTTTAGATTCTGAAAGAAAGAAAAGCAAAATAATCAGTGCAATTTTCATATTGCTTTAAAAATGAAATGAAAGTTCAAGGTATTTCAATTATTATTTTAAAATTGAATGGAGTTTTTCGCATAAAAAAAATTTCTTAACATATTTTTCGCATAAATAAATAGTATATTTGGTTTGGATTTTTTAGAAGTACATATAATATCTAATATAATATATAATAGTTGTTCTATCTAAAATATCTCTAATATTTATTTATATTATTGAGATAAAATGTTTTATTCGAAATTAAACTAATTTGAATGTGTATTCAAATATTTTTTTATGTTTATTATTTCTTTTCAAATTTAAAATATTACAATTCATTTTTTATTTCGTTATTCTAATTTACAATGATTTTTAAAAAAAAAGATGATCATTTATTAAATATGAATTTATGTTCTAATAAATGTCAAAGTCAGATATTTATAAAAATCAAAAAGTTCTATTTGATATTTCTAAGCCTTGGTTTTTGTATTTACAATTGTATACAACTTGTCCGTTTAAAAATTACAATTGTAATTACAATTGTAAATACGTTATTTTCTCGATATTAGTTTTTTATTTTTATCTTGATCTACAATTATTTTTTTATATTAAAAATGTTTTAAATAATTTAAAAATAAAAAGATAAAATAATAAAATGTTTTTCAAATTAAATAATATTATTTTTGATTCTTCATAAAATAAAAAAAAATTTATTCGCATTCAAAAAGTTTTATTAATAAAGTCGGATTCAAAATGCTTGGGACAAAATTCAATTTTTTTCAATGTTTCTCAGAAAAAAAATCATTCAGCTTGGGACAAATTGACCTAAAAGATTTATAATTTTGACCTTATCGTTTTCAAAAAGTTTGTCCCAAGCCTTTTGAATCCGACTTTACTACAAATCAAAAAATCGTTATTTTACGAAAAAAGACGTTAAAAAGACGTTTATAGTATTTGTGATGTAAAAAAAATAAGGCCTAGATATTTCATCTAGAACAATAAGAATTTAACTTTTTGATTGTTTGTTTGAAAGAAATGCAATGGTAAAAATTGAATGGAGTCCAAGTAAATTTATAAGGAAAATCGTTTTTTTCTAAACCACTTTTTGAAAGGTTTTTTATCCATGAGTAGCTGTTAAGGTACAAATCCAGTACGTTTAGTAACCGCAATTTTTTTTGACATTCTCAAAGAATAAGATGACATGTTAAATAAAAAATGATTATTTTCATCCATTTCATATAACATGTCATAATGTTTATTTAAATTGTAAAATAAGTGTCAAAAACAAACCTAGTCAATTTAAACTTTTTCAGAGACAAGCAACTATTCAAATAATAAACGTTCTCTTATTCAAAAAATAACGTTCTGGATTTGTACCTTAAGAAATTTAACCAAAAAAAATCGTATAAATTTAAATTTTTACCTTAAAATTATAACTATTTGTTTTTTTGATATAATTTTTTTAATTTTACATAATTTTTCAGTGATCACCACAGGGCTGCGCGAAGCAGAATCGGGTTCCTTGAATTAATGGATGAATCGAGAAGCTATTTGAACGATATAATTATGCATTATTTAGCAAAAATTGAATAAAAAAAAGAATAAAAAAGTATTCAAAAAGTTAGATGGTTTTCAAAAAGTGGTGTAGAAAAATACGATTCCCAAAATTTTAAAAATATTTTTCATTAGTTTATTACGGGAAATGATTGTTAATTCGGATATTCTTTAGTTGCAAACATTCATATATATTCTATACTGAATATATGAGTATAATAATGAAATAGTTATAAATTTGATCATATTGAAACTTAATTCTTTATAATTTTTTGGAAAATACACATTTTTTAAAGTGTTTTTATATTTAACATTATTATTTATTGTTATTATTATTATAATATTACTATTGTGACATATAATAAAGTTAATATTTTAATTTCAATGATTCCGCTCTAATTGTATGTGATTTCTGAAAAAAATTGAAAATATTATTGAAAAATTGAAATAAAGACGTTAAAATGTAACTATAGTACCAAGAAAAAGTGGATGACTTCGCGAAAAACTGGGTGACGCATTCAATTTTTATAAATTTTGAATAAAAATAATGATCGTTCTAGTTTATAACATAAATTTGAATTTGAATTAATTTTCACAATTTTTTTTCTATAGATTGAGAAGATTCTATCAAAAAATTGAATTCGTCACCTACTTTTTCCCGTTACTATAAAATACGATTTTTATAGAGTTAAAATTAATCAAATATTTTATTAAAATATATTGAGAAATTTAAGAAAAAATAATTTCAATTTCATTTAAATAACAATGATAAATATTTGGAAAAAGAATATTTCAAATAGGTCGATTAATAAATGAAAAATCACTCATATTTATTTCATTACATAACATTAGTTGATATAAATATTCAGAAACAATCCAAAAGCACAACAATTATAAATTTTGTTTTGAAAATCAAAATATATTAGGAACAATAATTTTTCTGAATTGTTTCAATTTTTTGCTGAATAAGATTGGAATTTCTACCAATTGCTTGGTCAACTTCTATAAAACTCTCTTTTCCATCAGAAACAATGAATTTTAAATGTGGAACAGAGGATATTGGATAATGTGATGATATATCGATATTTTCTTCAATATCAACAGATAAAAAAGTAACTTCTGGATTTAGTATTGCAATGTTTCTCAACCTTTTAGAAAATCTTTCGCAAGAAAGATTCCAATTTTCTTTAAATTCGATTACATTTAACCCTTTGCTCAGAGAAACAATTTTCTGAAATTCATTAAAGTCCCCTTTAAAAAAATGAAAGTTCGAGGTTGCCATAATATTAGTTGCTATTATGCTGATTCCGATTGAAATATAAATCGTATTTGGTTCAATTACTGGCCAAATATAATGATAAAATCAAAACAATATCTTCTCTTTTAAAAAATATTTTTAGAATATGATATTGCCATATATATAATATTCACCTTTCTAATTATAAATTATAAAAATTCAAATTATAAATTATAAAATGTAAAAATTTTAATAATTTGCAGAATTGAGACTGAGAAACTACATCATTACACACGATTTAGATATTACAAATAAAAATATAATGATTTTTCTCAATTATGAGAATAAATCATATAATATAGTTTACTATAATTAATAAATCACCCAATTCTCATTTAATTTCATTCAAAAAGTCAATAGTTGCCTGTTTTGACTGAGCAAATCCTCTGAAAATGAAACCATGATCACCGTTTACTTCAACCAATTTGCAATTAGGATATTTTTCACTAGCCTCGCGCGAATAGTTGATATTAACCAGTTTATCTTTTGTTCCATGAACAATTAAAACCGGTTTTTTAAACGAACAAATTTCTTTGTACGGATCCATATCGATCACGTCCAATACATATTTCGAGCTCAATTTTACGAACAAGCAACGCAATTGATCTGGAACATTCTTAGGGTCAAATTTTGCATTAATCATCTGACCTCTTCTTGCATCATCAGGGATGCAAAGAGCAGGATAATACATAATCAATCGATCAATGTCATCTTCACGTTCAGCTGCAGCGAGTCCTGAAACAAAGCCACCCTGACTGCAGCCAGCCAAAATGATCCTCGATTTATCCACAAAATCGAGAGTTTTGACATAATCAAACAAATTGAGTAAATCCACTTTTTCAGTAAGAACGCTCATGCCTAAACTTGAACCACTGCTTTTGCCGCTGCCCGACATGCAGAAGTCGTAGACGAAGGCTGCGTAGCCTTCATCGACGAAGACTTGTGCGTATTTTTTTGTTTCTCGAGTGCTGCTTCCAAAGCCGTGACTCATGATGACGGTTGGAAGCTTCCCTTCTTTTTCTGGACGAAGAATGAAGCCACGAAGGATGCATCCTTGGCTTTCAATTTCAAATGGCTCTTTATCGTCTGAAAAAAAACCGAAAAAACCGCCTTTTTGTGAACTTTTTTCGGTTTCTTTTTCTTGTTCTTTTTGTTGTGTTTCTTCTTTCTTTGTGAATCTGCCGATGAAGTTTTTGATTGTGCTAAATGAAAAGAAGGAATCTTTCTGTTCGTTTGTTGGCTTGTGGCTCTCAATGTATTCAAAAAATTCAACTTTTTCAATCGTTTCATTAACGAATTCTTTTTCATTTTTCATTTGGTTAACAATGTCTTCAAAAGTCGGCCGCTCTTTGGGATCCTGTGACCAGCATTTCTCAATGAGATCTTTGTAAGGTTTTGGAACATCCTCTGGTATTTCGGGTCTAACTTTTTGAGAGACTATTGAATTTTTCAATTGATCAAAATCAAGATTTTCAAAAGGTGTTTTTCCGGTCATTATTTGATACACAATAATGGCAAAGGCATAAACATCTGACGATTTGGTGTATTGTTCATTTTGGAGAATCTCTGGGGCCATGTATATCGGGGTACCCTTAAATGCACTTTTTGTAAAATGTTCTGTAATTTTTGAAAGGCAAAAATCGGAAATAATTGGATAAAAATGATCGTCAATTAAGATATTCTCAAGTTTAAGATCTTGGTGAATAACGTCATGTGAATGTAAGTAGGACATAGCAGATGCTATTCCATAAATATTAATTAATTTTTTGGTATTTGTCCATTCAGGTTGAGGGTTGGTTTGAATTTCGTGTAATGAACCACTAGAAATATAATTGCTAATAATTGTTGGATTAGGTAAATTTTCAAAATCTTTGGAACTAAATCCAATATGCTTAAGAATTGATGGATGATCTATTGATGACATTAAACTTAATTCATGCGATAAAATGTCAATTTCTTTTTGATCAATTGAATCTCCTTTAATTCCATAATGTAATATTTTTCCTGCGAATATTTTTTGAGTAGCTATTTCTTTAACTTGAAAAACTTCACTTAATTGTCCTTTGCCAATCAAATCAAGTAATTCGAACTTACTTAAATCAATTTCACTCATCAGAATTGAATTTAAAATTATGAATTTTTTTGAATTAATAAAAAAAAAAAAAAAAAAGATATGTTATCCAAATATTGAAGCTATTTGAACTATATTTTAATTCTGGCCTATGTTGGTAAAATATTATTATCTCAGGTTTTGAATTGCACTATTCAATTTTGTAAAAAAATTTTTTTTAGATGAATCTTCTTCAATTCTAAAAATTTTTTAGAGTTATGTATTTAAAAATCTTTATAATATTGTTATTTATTTATATATATCAATTATAGATAAAATTGCCATTTTTAAAAATAATTTCTCAATCGAGATAATGCTGATACTAAGCGTAGGAATATATATATATATATATATTTAAATAATTATTAAAAATAATTATTATTATTTTATTTATACTGAGATATTAGAAATTCTAATGAATATATTAATAATTGCTTAACAATTTCAATTTCCCTTTAAAAGAAATTCTTCAAAAGTTTTATTAACTTAGGATCAATCATTAATATGAGTTTATCACAACCAAAAAAACTATGACTTTTAATTGCTGATAATTCTGATTTTTCGCAAATTTCAATTATACAAAGATCTGAACAATCATTAAAAGCATATTTACAAATTTCCTTTACATGTTGAGGAACTAAAAAACATTGAATTGAACTTTTTGAGAATGAATTTTTCTCAATTAATTGGAGTTTACAATTATTTTGAATATCAACGTACTTTAATTTACTACAATTTAAAAAACACTCAGTGCCAATTCGGATGACAGTTTTTGGAATAATAATTCTATGAATTGATGAACTGCTGAATGCAAAATCATCAATAAATTGAAGTTGTGAATTTGGAGGAAAATCAACAGAGTTTAATTGTTTGCATTTTTCAAAAGCTGATGATGCAATTCTTTTAATAAATGGAGGTATAGAAGCAGTTTTTATATCACGTTTAGCAAAATATAGAACATCAAAAATGTCACTTTTGAAATCAGACTTACCGATGATTAACTTGTTTTCATAAAACGAAATATTTTGAATTTTATTCTGAATAATATTTAAACAATTTAAATTAGCCGTTGATTTACACCAGTTTTCTTTCAATTTTATAATATTCGATGGAATTGAAATACTATTTAATGTTGAACCTTCAAAAGCTTTTGAGCTGATGATTTCAAGTTCTGAATTCTTTGGAACACAAATTTTTTTAAGGTAAATGCAATTAGAAAATGAGCCTGATCCTATTTTTTTAAGTGATGGTGGAATTGTAATAATTTGGATAAAACTATCAAAGAAACAATATTTACCAATTTTTTCGAGTTCACAATTTTTCTGAAATTTAACGATTTGAAGATCACGACATTCATAAAATGCATGATGCTCTATTTGTTTCAAATGGCAAGGAAACGAAATTATTCGAATATTACTATGAGCACATGCATAAGGGCCAATACTTTGAAGTTGTGAATCACAAGTAAATTCAATACTTTCAATTTTACGAGAAGAAAAGGTTAAATAACGATCAAAAACGTATCCTGCAATTCGTTTGATAAAAGCTGGAATTTTAACATCTATAATGTTATTATGAGCATAATGAAGAACATCGAAATCATCATTATTTGGATTTGATTTTGAAATTAGAAATTGATTTTCATAAGGAATAATAATTTTGTTTTTCTTGGAATTTAATCGAATCTGAATTCGAAATAGATTGCTTCCTTGAAACCATCCTTCGCAAAGATTCGTTATATATGATGGAATAATAAATGAAACCATTTTTGTATATAAAAATGCTGAATATCCGATTTTCTCTATTTTCGAATCCTTTGGTATATTTACTTCTTTGAGATAACTACATTCGTGAAATGCATTATCACATATCTCTTTCAAATTGACTGGAATATCAATCTTTTCAATTTTACTGAATTGAAATGCAAACGATCCAATTCGTTGAAGTTGGGAATCATCTTGAAATTGAATACTTACTAATTCTTCACAATATTGAAATGAATATGATGAAATGTATTTGATAAATGATGGAATAATTGCAGTTTTGATATCACGTCTAGCAAATTCAAGAATATCAAAAATGTCACTTTTTGGGTTAGATTTACTAAGTAAAAATTTTCCTTCATAATACTTATATCTTTCATTTGAGTTAATTGTAATATTTTTCAATTCTTTGATTCCACAACACCATCCTTCTTGAAGTTGAGCAGTGCTTGGTAAATTTTGTATTATTTGTATTGATGAATAAAAACAATTTTTTTCGATTGTTTCTAATTTTGATTCGTTATCAAATTGTATTGAATCTATGTTACAATTAATAAATGAATTCGATGATATTTTATTGATCAAATACTTACACTTATCATGAATTAAAAATTTAGGAATAAAAACTTCTTTCGGTGGATAAATCAAACCAATTATTTCTGCTGTTTTTGTTTCTTCTTTGATTAAGTACTGAAATATATCATCAAATGCATTATCTTTATTCATAAAAATTTTAAAACTTAATTCAAAAAGTTTCAATTTTGTTTCTCTTTTAAAAAAAAATATCTAAAGATTTTATTCAAATTTTTATTAAAAAGTATTCAAAAAGTGATTAAAAAAAATGAAAAAATTATTTTTTTTTATTGGAAAATTTCGAAAATTTAATATCTGGATTTGCTAATTTTTGGTCTGTCATAGATTTTTCCAAAAAATGTCATAAATATGGGGCATAAATTTTAATGGCATAAAATCAGGGATGTGAAAAGGGCCGCCCGGGCAAGCTCTGGCAGAATGTCACTTTTTTGCCCTGGCAAAATTTACGGGCAGAAGGTTTGCCCGAACTTTCTTTTTTTTTTAAGTCACATTTTCATTTGCCCTGGCAGAAAAGTGACATTCCCCGTCTTTGCTCTTAGAAAATATAAGAATATTAAACTATTATTAAAATAAATTATTATAATTGCTTTCAAATTAAAAAAATATAAATATTAAAAATTTAAATGAAAATGTAATTTTTAATAAAATATCAATCAAAAAACAATAGTATTATCTTATTTTCAAATAACATTTCATTGTCACTTTTAATCTCGGGCAATTGCCGGAGCAAAATTCACGGGCAAAGACGGGCAATGTCACTTTTTTTAAGAATGGGCAAGACGGGCACGGGCAAGTACGGGCAAACACGGGCACGGGCACTGCCCGTCATTTTTACGGGCAATCTGCCCGTGCCCGTCCATCATCCCTGCATAAAATAAATATATTCTAACTTATTATGTAAAAGAATCAATTTTTATATTTTTATTAAATTTAATAAGGGATACAGCTGTTTAGGAAATATTTTTTTTTTTTTAGGATATAAATTAGCAGCGGTAGCGGAGCCGATACTATACTACTAATCTGGGATAAAATATTTATCTGAATCAGACCATTCTTGTTTTTCGTCATACATTTATTTGTGTGATATGAAGCCACTGATCCGTTTATAATTTTCAAAGAACTTATGAAGCCACTGAGCTACATGATTATAAAATCTTTTTTGGAAAAAAAAAAAAAAATCTATCAATATTTTTGTATCCTTATCAATGTTTATAAAATCTTTCTTATCATTTAAATGCTAATGACTTCGATACACTCAATGAAATGATTGCAGAGGTCAAAAAGTTGACGTAACCTCGTTGACGGGAGCGCCCCCATTCATCTCTTATATAGACGGACTTCTATATACTACTAAGTATTCTAAAAATTTACTTTACTCAAGTAAATATATTGTTTATTGATGAATAATATAATTTAGTATATATTGTAGCTCTTTTTCTATGGATTTTTTTTTCCCCCCCCCCCCCCTAAATAATCCCTTTTTGTATACTTTGTACCAAAAAACCTATTATATTTATTTGGTAATTCTTTAATAATATAATTATCTTTATGTAAAGTTGAATAGAATATTAAAAAAATTAGGATCAATATCTAAGTTTTTCGGAATTGGTGATTTTATATTAATTATGCTTTATTACATATGATAATGATTTAATTTTATGCTCTTCAAAAACAGCAACAACAATCTCAACGGGAAATAAAAAAGAAATATCAAGCGACAACTACAAAGAGTCAACCAACTGCCAACAAATCTTTATGATATACTACAACAACAACAAAAAATTACATTTTTACTGCAAATCTTACTCAATAAACAAGTGCAAATTCCACAAAAAGATTCATATTTGTTGCAAATTTTGATGAATAAGCAAGATACAAAAATACCGCAAATCTTGCTGAATAAGCAAGTACAGATTCCACAACAAGATACGAATCAATTGCTGAATAAGCAAGAGGAGGAGGAAGAAGAGGCACATTTGCAAATACAACCAGGGCAGGTAATTAATTTTTTTGCCTGCTGAACCAGAGCCTCAAGAAAAGTCTTGGAAAAAACTTATGGATATCATCATAGAATCTGAGGAACAGCCGAATCCTCTGACAAAATTGGATTCTAAAATCCATAAAATTATGGCTATATCTGTAAACCAAAAGTTTTTCAAGACAAATTAAAAAAAAAAAAAAAAAAAAAAAAAAGAACAAGGTTTTCAAGACGAATTAAAGAGAGTCGTCGACAATATATGGAATAACAAAGACTATTGAACGAAAAATCAACAGATCAGCAGAAGCAAAACGATTGATGTATTTACATGAAGATTTCAAGAAGAAATATGCCCCATGTTATGGCAAATCCAAGAGCCAACAAGATCTCTATAAGGATTTTTGTTCTTCAAGAAGAAAGCTCTGTGATCCAAATGAATACAATCGTTTACTATCACTTGAAGCTCAAGATCCAGAAGTGAGTTATAGCAATTACCCGTCAATTACAAAATGATGGGTTGAACATTATTACGTACTTTTTTAACCAAAATAAATCTCTTAAAATTCACTTAAACCATAACGAAATCTTCTCAATTTTCAATACTACATGCCAAATCAAAAAATGCTGTAATAATATCAATTCAATATAGAACAAAAATGAAATTATGCATAAATATATTGTTTACTCTATATATGATCCTTTAACGTTAATTATTAATACTTTATTTTATTTATTATAGTATATAATATGTAAATTAAAGTATTAATTTCTATTTTTCTTTTTTATTTATCGTATATTTATATTCTTAATTTCAGAACAATAAAATAAAATTGAAGTATCAATTGAATTTTGAAAAAAAATAATAAATGTATGGAAACTCGAAAAAAACGAAATAGAAATAACTAGTGGTTTTTAAATCATCATATTTTATAATATGTTTTTATATTGAATTTTATATTATTATAACAGCCATAAAATATTATATTTAAATTTTATTGTGAGATATATGCAAAATATATAAATTGAATAAATAAAAACTAATAAGTATTCAAAAATACGATTCAAGTAATCCATTATGTAAATCAATAAAAATTTATTATACATTGGAAATATGAATGATTATAAATTATTATATATATAATTATTAATTATAATTTAGGTTTCGAAAAATTAAATAAGATATTGGAAATTTAAACTATGATTTTAATTTCAATAAAATTTTATTAATTTTATTGAATGATTACATACAATAATTTGAGAAAATAAAAATCTATCATTATTTTCATTAATAAAGAGAAATTAAAATAGCTCATACAATTATTTATGAATGCTTTATCAAAATATTCTTATATCTTTGAATTATGGATGAGTTTTTAATTTTGAATGCATTTGGAGATTTATAATTATATATGTATTTATTTGTAAATAATTTTTTTGTTTCATTTTATATTTATTTTATCATATTTATATCATATATTTAATATAAATTCTATTTAAGAAATTGTTTTAATAAGATAAAAATAAATAATACAAATTTTATACTCACAAAATATTTGAAGAGCTTTTATGTAAAAATTTATGCAAACATAAATATCCTAAAATAGAAACATATTTAACCTAATTAGCTCGGTAAAACCTCATTATATTTTATATTATAAGGCATATGTTGTTTAGAGCTTGTAATATTATTCCAGTCTTTCCAGAAAATTCAAGATTTTTTGTGAGAACCAAAAAACGTGCTTATTCAAAAAAATGAATATTAAAATAAAATAGACGTTTATTTGAGAGGATTTGGTTTTCAAACATTTTTATCTTTTTTTTAATGGCTATATTTTTCTTTGGTATAAAAAAAATTGAAAATATATTTTATTTCAAACATTTTTTAAAAAAATTGAATATTTAATTTTAATAAAACTCATAGAAAAACATTTATAATTGAATTGAAAATATATTTTTCTTTGGTATAAAATATTCTTCTCCAAATGGAATATTTAGAAGCATTAGGTAATATTCAACAAAACTTTTTAAATTTTATTTTAAGCCAAGAAAATAAAGAAGAAGATTCCCTAAATCTAACAAAATTATTAGATAATCCAAATGTCAAAAAAGATTCCTCAAAATTAAGAGAAGTGCTTCATTTAATATCTAAAGTCAGTGAGAATCATTTTAAAAATCATGATTTTATGCAAAAGATCGAATCCATCATTTTAATATTAAAAGAACAAATTAATCAAATTTTTACAAATAAAGAAGTATGGACCATTTTCCGAAAGAACAAGCGAATTCTTCTTTTCTTATTGAATAGCAAAATAATAACAGTTGATTCATCAATTGCCAATAAAATAGCGCATGAAGCAGATCATTATCAATGCTATTTTTATCCGGAAATTAAACCGTTCATTAAGGAAGAATTGCGAGCATCAATTGAAAGCAAAATCAATTCAATTAACAATTTTGAAGAAAAAAGAAAAGAAGGTGAAAATGACAGTTACATTTGTCAGTTAATTCGGAATGATTCTATTGATGAATTTGTGATTCATGTCAATCAAACAAATTTGCCACTTTCAACTCAAATTTCTCAATCAATTTTTGAAACAAATTCTTTTTTAATAAACAAAGAACCAACATTAATTGAATATTCAGCATTCTTTGGATCAATTCAAATATTCAAATATTTACAAATAAACAATAATAAACTTTTGACGCCTTCATTGTGGCTTTATTCAATTCACGGCATGAATCATGAAATTATTTCAATTCTCGAAGAAAATCACATAAAACCAAAAGTACAATCATTCGAAGATTGCCTTTTTGAGTCAATTAAATGTCATCATAACGAAATATCTAATTATTTCCTTGATCAAAATTCAGAACTTCATTCAAATGAAATTGAATTTCAAATGTTTTTGAATGCTTTGAAATATCACAATTATTCTTATTTTCCTAAGAAAATAAATGATACAAAACTTTTTTATTTTTGGTGCAAATATGATTATTTATATTTCGTTGAGTTGCTACTTAAAGAAAACAAAATTGATTTGAATTTAAAAACAATTCAAAAATAATTTTATTTTTTAATCAAATTTCAAAAATTTTTGTTTTTAATGAAGATAAAATTTATGAAATTTTTTTTAATCACGTTTCATTAGTTTTTTTAATAACATTCTAAAAATTAATCATTTAAATCAAGTTTTGAAATCAATGATTTTGCTTATTACATTTCAAAATCATTTTTGTTTTTATTTCATTTCAAAATTGAATGTTTTTGACATAGTTTTAACAAAAATCATTTTTTTTTAATTATGTTTTATTATTTTATTGTATCATAAAATTTTAATATAATCATTTGAATACAATTTTATTTATTTTATTTTGAATGAAATTCATAATCATCTCTTTTTTTAGAACTCCTTTGTTCATTGCAACCAAAAAAGGAAATTTGAAAATTGTTGAACTTTTATTAAATCATTCTGAAGTTGATATAAACTTGGTAAACATTCTAAGCAATCATATTTAATTTAGTTTTAAAAATAAATATTTTTATATAATTCAAAAAGCAAAATTCAATTTATAAAATTCAAAATTAAATGATTAATTCAATTTTTGAATGAATATTTTTATTTCATTTTAATCAAAAACATTTTTTTATATAGTTTTAAACATTAATATTTTGAATGAAATTACCAAATATATTGTTATGAAATTCAATATCTTTTCATTCAATGAAATTTTAAATATGAAAATATTAATAAAATTTTTTTAATAAATTTGATAAGGTTGCATTACATGTTGCCGTTGAAAAAAACAATGATGACATTGTTAAACTTTTATTAAATAATCCAGCTATTAATGTAAATGCTAAATCAATTTATAATATTGTTTTTATATCGTTTTTTATTATTTATTTAATTTCATTCTTATTTTGAATTGTAAACATCATTTCATATTTTTAATTTTGGATAAAATTCTGAAAAGAAATTCATAACATTTGATTATTCAAATTTCAATAACATTTTAAAAGAAATATTGTTAATTGCATTAAAAATAAAACACTCTTTTTATGCCATTTATATATTTTATCTTTAAATAATATTTCTAAAACATAAAAATTTTCATTCAATTTCAGGTCAATTTCTTTTTATTTCGTTTCAATTTTAATTGTTCGAATGGAATTCATAAACAAATTTAAATAAAGTTTTCAATTAATATTTTTAATCAAATTTCAATAAATAATTTTTTAATTACATTTTAAAGTCATTTGTTTTTAATATCATTTCAGATTCTATTGATTTTATACAGTTTTATGGCAATTGTTTTTTAATACAATTTTCAATATTTTTTGTTTTAATGATATTCATAGTTTTGTTTTTTCATAAAACTGCATTGCATATAGCAGTTGAAAATGAAAACGTTGAAATAGTAAAACTTTTATTAAATCATCCAAAAATTGATGTAAATATTAAAAAGATTTGAAACTTTTTATTTTTTTATACAATTCAAATTGAAGCATTAAATAAGGTTTTATGTCTGAATTTTGAATATAGTTTGGCAAACATTTTATTAATGAAATTTCATTTATATTCTTTGAATACAATTTCAATTTTATTTTAAATAAAATTCTATATAAAATATATTAATAGCATTTCATTGATATAAAGTTCTAATGCAATTTATGAAAAAAAAAATATTCATATCATTTTTTTACAAATTTTTTCTTTAATTTGATTTCAAATATCAACTTTTTCAATACCGTCTCAATATTTTTTTAATTCAATTTATATTCACAATTTTAAATAGAATTAAAATTTATATGTTTTAACCAAATTCTACATCAAATTTTTAAATACACATATTTTTATAAATTTTATTTAAATGAAATTTGTAATGGTTATTTGAATGCAGTTTATTCATGAATATTTTATAAAACAGCTTTGCATATTGCAGTTGCTAAAGCAAACACACCAATAATAAAGCTTTTATTAAGTAAGCCAGAAATTAATATCAATGTTAAAGATGAGATTTTCATTTTTTTTTTTTCAATCAAGTTTCATTCAAAATTGAATGGTTATTCAATATAATTTATGGAAAAAACCTGAAGAATTAGCTTTAGATCCAGAAATAAAGTCATTGTTATCTAATCCTCAAGTTTCAAATTCATGTCTCATCTATTAAGAAATTTAAGATATAATAATAATAATAATAATAAAAAAGATTCTATATTATTATTATTATTATTTTTGGGATAAGATAAAAAACAATTCAATTTTTTTTTTATTATTAAATTTATTTTTTTAATAAAATTTTTTTTATACATATCTGCTGTCTTTTGAAATTGATAAATTAAGGTAGAAATAACTTTGGATTGCAAAGATACAAAAATACCCGTAAATTTCACCGCTTTTTCAGATTAGCCCAAAAGTGACATTTGGAAAAGTATTCAAATTTCAAGGGAAAAAATCTCTAATTTGAAAATGATAATATAAGATTTAAATGATGAATATTAAAACTTTTCCTCTTGAGCAAAAGAAAATTTCAATACCATTTTTAGTTTTCAAATCATTCTTAACTCAAAATCTATGATTCAAAAAATAGATATACAGTGAGGTCATTCATTCAAATTATCATAAAATTGAGAAGATATAATAAAGCATTAAGATTAAATAAGGTATTTATATTTGACCTTTTTTATTTCTTTTAAGGACCATTTCAATGTTAGACTTTTTTTTTTTTTTTTTTTTTTTTTTTTTTTTTTTTTTTTTTTTTTTTTTTTTTTTTTTTTTTTTTTTTTTTTTAAACTTTTTGTAATTTATTCACTTCACCGTAAAGGCCTCTTCACCATCTTAATGAACTTTTCAATGATACTTTATGCAAAAATCAATTCAATTATTTTCTACTTTATATATATGTATAATAAAATGAACATTCATTTGAAACAAAAACTCTTTTTTTGAGACGATTTCTAACAACTTTTAAAAAAATGACATTGTGATTGATGCACGAATATTGCAGATAATATTCAATAATTTTTTTTAATTCTTATTTTATTATTATACACATATTTAATGTATTTATATATATCAAATGTACATCAATCGTACAAATAATATTATTTTTTATGAAAGCTTTTTGCAGTCAACAATGATAATTTGAATTGTATTCAATCGGCACATTTATAATCAATTTTTCTCTTAGATTAACAGATTTCTAAAAATTTAATTAATAATATATTCATATAAGTTGATGAATTATATATTTATATAATTGTTTTTGCAATTCCCTATCACATTATGAGATGCTACGATTTCCTTGGACACCCATTATTTAGTAAATTGATATCAAAAATATCTTTTAAAAGTCAAAATAAATTTTTTTGATTCCAGAAATTTCATTTTTACAAACCGGGCAAGTATTTCTGTTTCTTAACAATTTGGACATCCATGAAAAACATGAAAAAACATGTTCACATGGCAATCCAATGCAATTAACTTTTTGATCATAACAAATTAGACACATTTTATAATAATCATCATCAACGAAGACAGCTGGTTGTATAGAAGTAATTAGAAGGTTGCAAATCGGACAATTTCCATTATTATCTAGAGCATCTTGTGTGCATTCTTTGCAAATTAAAGAGAATACAATCACGTTTATTCTTTTTGCATTTTAAGCACATTTGATTTTTTTCACTTTCAATCTCACTTTTGTACTCATCAATATGAATTGAATCACCAAATCTTGATTTATTATTTGTGACATTAAGAAAATTTCCATTTCCTGATAAAAAGTAAAATGAAGATGTTTCTGCATCCAATTGGTTGTTGCAGTTTGAAACATGATTGTTGATGAAATCGCCTCCTCCTTTGTAATTTAATTTCACAAAGCATTTCACGTTATCAATTACATTTTCTTTAGCTTCCATAAAACTTTGGCATATGATACAGAAAGCATATTTCCCGATATTAAAAATTGTATTATATTCAACAGTTGCATTTGAATAGTTAAACATCATAATTGATGATTGTCTGCAGTTTTTTATTGTGTTACTGTGAATTAAAATCGATTTTGCACGGCATATTAATATTCCATGAAGTTCAACAATATCTATTTCTGTTTGCTTAATTTCAACACGACCTGCCTCATAAATGCAAATTCCATTTTGTTTTGAATTTACAATTTGGTTATCAATGATTGTTACAGATGAATCATCTTGAACTCTAATAGAAGTAGAAAGTGCATTTACAATGTGATTGCTTTCATTTCCAACAAAACTTTCTCTTATAATGTTATTAGAAACTTTCCCTCGTGATTCTTCATTAATAAAAATAGAATAATTATGAGTTCAAATATAATTCATTAATAATGCATAATCTTATATTGTCACGGTCTGGCCTTTTTAATGGCGATTTATTAATACAATCTTTGAAAATATTTTGGAAAGTATTTGATAAAAGTGTTATTTTGTCTTTTTCTTCCTTTTTATGCTTTTTTTCAAGTATGTAATAGATTTTCATTCCAAATGAATATAAATCACTGGGAGATGAAACACTTCCTAATTCAAATAGCTCTGGTGAAGAATATATATCTAATTCAAAATTCTTTGTAGAAAAATAGTCTTTAGTTTTAATCGATTCCAAAACGGAAATATATGGTATGGAATTATTATCGAGAAGTATGTTTGATGGCTTAATATCATGATAAACTAAATTATTTGAATGAAGGTATTCAATGGCTTGAAATATTCGATTGATTGCCATCAATGAATATTGGTCAGGGATTGTTTTTTTAGGAGAAATAAAAGATTCAAGAGTATCAATACACATAAATTCATAAACAAAACCAATTTTACTGTTTTTATTTTCTAAAAATCCGTGAAAATGTGTGAAGCATCTATGTAAAAAAATCTACAAAACTGAATTCACAATTAGATATTTCAGAGTAGATGCAACAAATTCAAAACATGATCGTATTTTTTGAAATGTGATATGAAAATTATATTTTTTTCTAAAATTTAAAGGGGAACCGATTTGAGCTTTTTATCAAATTTGGATTTGTGATTTTTAAATATGATAAATAATTTTAATTTTCAATTCTAATAAAATGTTAATTAGTAATAAAAAAAATTTATCGTAGCAAAAAAAAGATATGATAAAAAAGATGTTTTTCATTCAAAAATTTAAACTTTTTGATACAAATCCTATTTTTTTATTCAATTTTTATTTTTTATTCTCAAATGAATTCGAATAATATGTTTATATCTTTTTATTAAATAGAGTAATTATAAAAATATCATATAATAATACTTATATATATACTCAATTTATATAAAATAATTATTTTGATAAAATATTAAACTTAAAATAAGATATGCATTAAATATATAGTATCTGCATTTTAAGAAAAAAACGTTATTTAATGAGTAGATAACGTATTTTTTGTTTATTAAATGATCATTATTTTGATAAACAAAAAACATTTGTTAAAAAAAGAATAAGTAATTCAATTAAATATGCGTTTAAAACAATTATTTATTATTCGTTTACATTAAGATTTAATATTTCAAATAAATTATAATTAATTTTTCCAATTTTTGATTTTTAATTTGCAAATTTATTGTCCATTGAGTTGTATAAGATGATATTTAATCTTTTAAATGCGGAAATAAGTGGATTTTGAAAAAGAATTATGCATATTTTAAATAACAATTCAATACTAAAGTTTATATAAAAATAGGTTTTTTTCGAGTGAAACGAAATCATTGAACTGGAATATTAATTTTTCTGTATTTTCAGCCAAAATTGATAATTAATTCTTTAAAAAAATTAATATTTCCAAATCATATTATATATACAAAAAGTTGTTTCGGAAATATTCAATTTTTTGGAAAATAAAAAAGAAATAATTGAAAAAGTTTTGAAATAAAAATTATTGGCTTTCAAAACATAAAGATTTTATATCAAAAAGTTATTTGGAAATAGTTCAAATTTTTTTTTGAATAAACTTACTCAGAAATATTATATATTGAATTATCTTTTTATTCCTACGATGAGTATTCTTTATTTATTCTCATTGAAATTAATATACTTATTTTTATAAATATATTAATTATGGATTACTAAATGTATTTCTATGTGTCAAAAAACATTTAATTGTATAAAAAATCTTGAAATAAAAGATTATTAATATATATTTTATTCTATATATATTTTAGGTTCCATTATATATTTTATATTATATAAATGTATTTTAAAATATTTTATATTTATTTGTATATCTTCATTTTTTTTAACAAAAAAAATTGAGGCAAAATTCCCCCTTTTAAAATTTTTATTAGTTGTATTTATTATTTCGGAAAGTAAATAATAAAATATATGTTGCAATGAGTTGTTTATTGATATTTAATATAGTGCATGCTAAATAATTATAAATTGTAAACTTTTTTATTGGGTATTAGTATTTTTTTTTTATTAAAAGCAAGGTTCCAATGAAAGGATCCTTTTTATAATAGACTGAAAAATATTTTAATATATGTAAAAATGATTAATCATGATATTAATTCAAATTTTATAGTTAATTATAATATGAATTTGGATTGATTATTTTTGGATTTCTTTGGGTTTAAAGCTGGATTCATGGGATAGTTAAGAACTTGCAGATTCACTAAGTTGGAGATCTTTCATTTAATAATTCAAATCCAATTCAAAAAGATAATTTAAAAAGAAAGAATTCATTTTTTTGTTTTGTTACAAAATTTTTCAGATTTTTTCATGAATAGAATTAAAATTTAGCTTAACACGACCAAGGAATTATTCTCATATATTTGATTTTTTATTTATTTATAATTAATTTTATATTTTTACCAAATAAAGGATGACCGCATGCACATTTTTAGCATCGTGAATTTTTAAATTTTTCCCAGGAATTTTAATCTTTTATTTAAAAAGTGCAAACTCTCAAAATAAAGTTTTATATTATGTTATTATAAAATCATAAAACCTTCTTACCAATGAGAAAAATCAATTTGACAGTCCACTTTTTGAGAGGGCTTGTCCAAAAAAATTCGTTACAGCTACTCTGATATTTCATTATATGGAATTTTTAAACAAAACAAATATTGTTTTTCTATGTGAAATGCTAAATTAAAAAGAGCATAATTTGAATGATGAATTTCTCTAAGTATAATAAAATCTTTTAATTGAAAAGTTTGTGTTTGAATTTTTCTTGATGCTTTCATATCAAATTTTAAGTGCACCACATTCAGTCACGGGCACATGCAAAAAAGGTGAATCATCTTGGACATCAGCATCACGAAATTGCATTTCATCCTAGTCTGAAGCAGTGATAGACCTCAGAATTGGGGAAAAAATCCTCCCCAGGGGAAAAAATTTTGGGGAAATGTAACCACATTTTATGTAGCGAAAAAAAAAAAAAAAATGTGGTTACATAAAAGTTAATCTTGAAAATTTTAATTCAATGAGTTTCATTAAAAAGTTCAAATATGAAAATTTTTATAAATGCTTTACTAGACGTCGAATCAAAATACGTCACAAAACGCCTTTCAAAACAGTACAATCAAATTTCTTCTCAAGAAACATCGCAACAAACATATTTTTACAACAAATACAACTTTTCAACATAATCATATTATCAATTATCAAATAACTTTTTCAAAGTAGCTCCTTTTTCTTCATATTGCTGATATATAAATAAACATTACATATAAATAGTATTTAACTTACTAATCACTATTTTTACGAATAAGGTTTCATTATATAATTGATTATCTTCCATACATAAAATGAGCAAGCATAAGCAGAATAAATCAAATGTATAAGTCTATTATAATATAATAAATGTGTTTTGAAATCGTATAACTCAAATTCGAATAATTAATAATTGCATAATCGAATAATTGTATAAGAGATCATATTTCAATAGCATAACACAAATGTATACCTCAAAACAAATAGAATAAACTTATTAAATCAAAGATATAACTTATAATCATGCATTATGACATAATCTAACAAAACTCAAAAATAAAAAAATATAAAATAATACAAAATGTTCCGCATCAATAGTACAAGTCAAATACATCGCTCAAACATACATCTCAAACAAATAAGTGAATAATCTAATAATATATTACTATAACGAAGAAAACTTTAATAAGAAACATAACTCAGTATTAAAATATAAACATCTTTTCTTAATAAACTTATATCAAAAAACTCATTTTCATAATTGAAGCATTATTGCGAATGACATAAAATTAAGATGTATACATATTTTAATGATTTATTATAACATTTATAGCCAGTTTGTTGATTGTAATTCCACTGATCTTGATTTTGAGTGAATCGATTGTTGATATAAATTTCACTGATCTTGCTGTTGAGAACTTCAATTTCTCTTTCTTTAGCTTCAACAGTGTATTGAAGTTCAGCAGTCTTGCCATTGAGTAATTCATTTCATTGATCTTGCAATTGAGTTCTTCGATCTCTCTATCCTTGGCTTCAATTGTTGATTATAACTAACTGATCTTTCCGTTGAGTGCTTCGATTTCTCTGTTCTTGGTTTCAATTTGATTGAAGTTTAACAATCTTACCTATGAGTGATTCAATTTTAGCTGTCATCTCTCAAGATCTTGCCATTGAGTGCTTCAATTTCTCTGTTCTTGGCTTCAACTGTTGATTGTAATTCAGCGATTTGTCCATTGAGGACTTCGATCGTTGAATTCAATTCATTGATCTTGCTGTTGAGTGTTTCAATCTCTCTGTTCTTGTCTTCAATAGCGGACTGTATCTCCGCATTTATTTAATAAAAAATGATGTGGAAAAACATATCACATCAAAAGATATTGAAAATTTTCTACGTTAAGTTTACACTCGGCGGGCTTTTTAACGTCAAATTATGATTAATCTTAAAGTTTTTTTACTCTTTACTATATTTTTGGCTTTAAATATCATATTCACAAAAATATCAACTATTTATAAAATTTGGTTTTAAATATCTTATTAAAAATAATAATAAAAAATAATTTAAATTTATTCAAATATATTTAAATTATAAAGTTCTACATTTGTTCTATCATGGTTGGCATGCATGTTTTTTTAAATAAAAAAAAATTTTATATAATATTCTTCTTTATAAAACAAGGAACTACTTCGCGTGTATAAAGCAATACATAAATATAAGCAATACAGTATTTTAATTAGTGGTAGTTAAAATGAATGAATTAGACAGTTAATAAAAGAGAAAAAATATTCCTATTTCCCCATTTGGGGAAATGGGGAGAATTTCCCCAAAGTAAATTTGGGGAGAAATTTGAATAGAATTTGAATGGTTTATTTTTGGGGAAAATCTCCCCAGAGATTTTTTGGGGAAAACGGTCGCTTTATAAATTTTTTTTATTTGATTTATTATCTGATCAAATAGTAAAAATAATAAATAGTAAATAATAAATAAAAGAATTTTTTTTTAAGTAGAAATGTATGACTTATATAAAAATTAAAAGATTGTTTTTC
The DNA here is from genome assembly GCA_039105265.1 of Tritrichomonas musculus. Taxonomy (NCBI): domain Eukaryota; phylum Parabasalia; order Tritrichomonadida; family Tritrichomonadidae; genus Tritrichomonas; species Tritrichomonas musculus. The sequence goes on from JAPFFF010000012.1 coordinate 1,056,258, forward strand.
AAAGTTGAATTATTATCTTAACATTTCCTTTCAATTTTATTTTTTTTTTTTTTTTTTTTTTTTTTCAGAAAAAAAAATTGATTTTTTGATTTAATTCTTAAAAACAAACAAATCGAAATAATTTGATATAAATATATATAGAGTATTTGGCCCTATTATGTAAAGTTTCTCGATATATCAAAAGATTTTTCATTTTTTAATAATTTGAATGCATTCCCCATGCTCCCCAAGCTGGGGAACAAAAATTGGGTTATTTGGGGAATATTCAGAGGTGTAGCAGTGATGAAGTGCTTGACGTTTTTGTCCTTAGATTCGTGCATTCCCATATATAAGCGAATTGTAAGTGCTTTATGTCGTTCAGACAAGCATTGTAAGTTTAAACCACCATCATGTTTGGAAGAATAAAACCAATCCGTTGGAACACCAGCTATGCCGATTTTTTTTGAGATGCGTCCTCGTATGAATTCATCTAATTCATTGAGTTTGGTCGTAGAAACTGCGTTGATCATCAATTCATAATCCAATTGAGGGAGTATGAACTTTTTGATAGCATCTACAGATTGCATCGTCCTCAGGGCACTAGATGTGATTTTGCTCACATCTCTTTTGAGGTCAAGGATTTTTTGAAAGATGTGATGTTTTCTTCGAGAGAGTTTAGCCGCTAGAGGTAAACCAAAGTAGTGTAAAGAACATTGAATGCTGATATTTTTAACAGATTCCCCGTTAATTGAAAAGTGATTCTGCATTGAAGCTCGAGTTCTGTTGTCCATTGTGAATGCAAATGAAGCACACTTGTTCACATTAATTTTCATGTTGCCTGCATATTTACAAAACGATTGAACGACATCGATGAGATTATTCATGCCCATTTCTGAATCAGAAAAGAGAACAATGTCGTCAGCATATGCCTGGACAGAAGTAGATCTGTCATACCAGTGATAACCCTCATCTTGTGCAAGGTCATTTAATTTGGCCAATAACGGTTCTATTCCAACATTGAACAATGTAGGGCTAAGTGGGCAACCCTGTTTGACCCCTTTGGCAAATTCAATTTCATCACTAATGCGTCCATTAGAGACGATTCTGGTGGAAGCGTTTTTATAAGATGCAAGAATGCTCTTGACAAAAAGTTTGTCAAAACCGAGGTCCAGAAGGTTCTTCTTAAAGAGTTCATGTGGGATTGACCAAAAGGCATCCTTGAAATCTATCGTCAAAATGTAAAGATTCTTCTGATGTCGAGCTGCATGATGAATCATCTCATCAGCGGTAACGATATGCTCTGCGGCACCAGAAGGAATTTTCATAAAACCTTTCTGTTGGCAATTAATGAATCTCCTGCATTCATTTAAAGTTTGGAGAGTGCGTGAGATATGGCACATTATAATTCTGTATAGAGTGGATGTTATGGTGATCGGTCTCCAAGATCTAGTGTTGTTGACTTCACCTTTCTTGTATAGCATTATCGTTTTACAGGATTTAAGAATGGACGGGAAACTACCAGTTGATAACATTACATTCAGAGTCGTTTTGACAATGCGCGTTGAAACATCATTGCCTAGCTTCCAGATGGAATTACAAATACCATCACAGCCAACCGCAGAAAGGTTAGATCTACTTTTGATCGCATCTTTAATGGATTTATCCGACATGAGAAGCTCAGTGAAATACGAGTTGTCTTCATCTGAAAGAATATGATCAAGTGTGAATTTTTGGCGAGGTTCGAAGTCCGCGACCTCACTCCAAGCCTTGCCATAGTCTTCCACAAAACTTTCGACTGGAACGGTGCATTCAGGGGTATCACTGTTAAGAATGAACCAATCGAGAGTTTTTTTGGAGTCTTCTTGATAAGCTTTCTGGATGAATTTCTTGTAACCATCGGATGAGTTCTCTTTGTATTTCGACTCAAGGTCAAATAATTTCGCTTTGAGGAATGATAGTTTATCTTCGAAATTACCTGCGTTGAGAATTGCATCCACTGTATCAATGTCACGACCTCCCACGAGTACCACAAAATCGTCAGGAGCGCGTGAAAGGAAGTCAATTAATTTATCTTTCAGGTCGGCAATCAGATTTAAAGTTGGCTGATCATTAATGTCGCCTTCTGTCAAGGTGTGCAGCAACTCAATGCCGGCAGTGAATTTGCTGGCGGCTTTGAGTTGAATAGGAACTTCAAAAGACCGAGGCTTTTTCTTTTTCTTCTTTTTAGAGTTGAATGCTGGAATGTGCAGAGCACCACGGATTTCTTTCCTGAGAATGAGAAAGATTTTGGCCAGTACACCATTCCAAAGCAAGAGACGATCGTCGTCAGACAAAACAAGAGACTTATTAGAAGTGAGATAAGTGAACTTGTCAATGAGGATTGAAATTTTACCTTCAAAGACATTAGATATCTTTTTTCTAATCTTTTGAATCCGTTCGCCCCAAATCTTAGGGAGATATGCAATGCCGTCATTTTCTTCTTTGCATTTATTGATCCAGGAAATGGTTTTATCAAGGAAGGAAGACAGATCTTCCTGAATCTCAGAAGTAGGAGGCGAAATAGACTGAATATCATCATCATTGGATTGAGCAGTCGTGTCAGCAACGGAATTACCATTAAGCGCATGAAGACGTTCTTCAGGCATTCCCTCATTGACAATAAGAATGCCGTTTCTACGTCGAGCACGCAGTCTTTGTTCACGAGATCTCCTATTCACCATCGCAGCAGCATGATCAGGGTTGTCACCTTCAGGTTCAATAGGAAGATCTCGTTCAATTTCAACATTGTGAGAATAAGTGGAGAGATCACGAACTGCATCGGCAATGTCTTTGTTAGACTGAGAGATGACATCATCATCTAAGTCAACATCTAGCCATCTAGCATTAAGGGAAATATTCATGAAGTATCTCCTACTGCCTTCGACATTGGCAGCGGGATGAGAAGATTTAGTGTGTTGCTGAACTTTCTTTTTATCTTGACCGATAAAATGTTTGCAACGCATACATAAACAACCCGAGACATTATGAAATAGATCATTACCAGTGAGCAATTTGTTTTTGCGTTTAGCATGACAGCAGATCGCTGCCCAAAGCAATCCGATTTCGCGGCGAAGAACATCAAGATCTTGATGATTATGTTTAATGTGGCAAGCTAAAGCACTGGCGTTGTTGACGATATAATTGCAATCAGCGACAGGACATTTATGTATAATCCTGAATTTTGGTAAGTCAGATGGGAAGTCATCATCGATAATTTCCCATCTCAGCTTACAATTGTATACAAATTCAACTGCAGCATGCTCATTGGGTAAGAACCTGTCTCCATGCTTGAATTTCCAATGAGCATGCAGAGCTGCGCATGATTGAAAGACGTCCTCACATAGCGGGCAATAAAATTGTCCTACTCCAAGCCATCTGAGCGTTTTTTTCATGTACAGAATGATAGGAATATTAAAGAACTCAACATCAGAAAATTGATAAAAGTTGATGTGTGCATCTTTAACTTTCTTAAGAAAGTCAACTAGCTGGACTTTCGTTTCAATGGATTTAAGACCGTCAATAATCCATTGTAATGAAAGATCGACATCATGATCACTATAAGAATTAGAATCATTATGATCACCATCATCAGAGTTTCTAGAAGTTAACGGTGAGTTAGAAGAAGTAAGATCCGTGTCAGAGTTATTCTGACTTTGTGCTGGAAAGTCGGATGAGTGAAAATCTGAGCCGGAGATCGTCGAGTCAGATTCAGAGGTCAAATCGGAATGAGTGCCACAAGAAGTGTGTGAACAAGAACGTGAGCTAGCCAATAAATAAATAGCATTTGCAAGCTTCTCGATCTTGTCAGTGAGTGGGCGGTCCTCTGGAAGAGTATGCAGAGGAATCTCTTTATCCTTCCACTCAACAGTGAACTTCGGGACATGAACAACTGTTTTAACAGTGTCATCAACGACTTCGACTATATGATTTTGAATGTGCGCTGTTGAAGAAATAAATTGATTTTGAACCTCGACAGCGTGATTTTGTACTGTTGCTTGAGAGATTAACTTACTTTGATTGACATCAACTTGGTGACTTTGAACGTTAGCTGTTGATGAAATGATATGATTATTAACATCAACAGTATGATTTTGAACGGTAGCTTGAGAGATGAAATTACTTTGATTAACGTCCACTTGATGGTTTTGGACAATAGCTGTTGATGAAATAATTTGATTTTCTATATCAACAGCATGGTTCTGAACAGTAGCATTAGATAATAAATTGATAGAGTTTACATCAATGTGGTGGTTTTGAACGTTAGCTGTTGATGAGATCAGCTGGTTACTGACATCAACAGCGTGACTTTGGACTGTAGCTTGGGTAGTCAAACAGTTTTGAGTTACATCGACATGGTGGTTTTGAACGTTAGCTGTTGACGAGATCAGCTGGTTACTGACATCAACAGCGTGACTTTGGACTGTAGCTTGGGTAGTCAAACAGTTTTGAGTTACATCGACATGGTGGTTTTGAACGTTAGCTGTTGACGAGATCAGCTGGTTACTGACATCAATAGCGTGACTTTGAACTGTAGCCTGGGTGCATAAGTTATTATTAATAACGTCAACTAGGTGGTTTTGGACTAGTGCTGTTGATGAAATAACTTGATTATTAACATCAACAGTGTGATTTTGAACTGCAGCTTTAGTAATTAAGTTGCTATGATCAACTTCAACTTGATGATTCTGAACCTTTGCTTTCGAAGATAACCATTGAAAGTCGACATCAACGGAGTGATTATCGATAGTCGCAGTGGATGGGGAAGGCTCGTTCTTCAAAGCGACTAGAGGAGCGGGAACAGAAGCAGGCAGAGAAGGAGGGATTTCACCGGGAATGGTAGGCAAACACTGCAATTGAGGATTGCTAGTAGGCGAGATGAAGTTGTAAAAGACATTGGTAGGATTAAAGGACCAACTGGAACGGATGTTTTGCAAGACTGAGTTGAAAAAGGTTCGGTTGCACAAATAATTGCCATTAAAAAGGTTATTGAAATTAACATTTTGTGTAGAATTATTCACAAAGGTAAGTTGGAAAATATGAGCAACATTTTGGACTAACTGAGAGTTATTTTGATCGAATGTATATGGAGGAACAGGAATACAGTCAGGAGGGAGAAATGAGGAAGGAACAACAGTCTTAGAAGCGGATTCTTCCTCCGAAGGAGGGATAAAGGGAGCAAGACTGTTAATAAGAGGTTGACCATTTGTGATCAAAAATTGACCTCTCCCAACAAGAACACCTTCCGCTGAAATATTGTTTTGTTTATAGAATAAAGGCAAGTGTGGCGCTAAAGAGGGGTCACAGGTGACAATAATCCACAAAGGATTGGGATGATGATTATCAATCATCGGATTGTAATGAATGCCCGCCTGTAAAATAATTTCAGAGCCATGTAACCGGGTAGAATTTGTAGGTGAAATCTCGGAAGGTTCCTCTACTGAAGTTGCTGAATTAACATTTGCATTAGGTGAATCAGCGAAGTCGTTAGGTGGTGGAGAGGGAATGTCGGGTGGAGGTTAGTAGTGATGGGGTATCAATAATCGGGACCAGATAAATCCCACTTAAAACGCCCAAAATGACCCCTTTTTGGCCCCCTTCTAAATATCAAAAATAGCATACACCCACAGCACCATATTTTGAACCCGCATTTGACCCCAACATTCGGACCCATATTCGGGGGCCACATAGAGTTCCCCATTTTGTGCCCATAGTGAATCCACCCCAAAACGCCCATAAAACGCCCATATTCGGGCCCATACAAATTCCAAAAATAACCCACTTATGGCCCACCTATGGAACAGACCGATGGGAATACTTATGGGACCACTTATGGGACCACCTATGGCCCACATATGGGACCACTTATAGCCAACATATGGAGCAGACCGATGGGACAGACCATAACAGACAAAAATATTCCATATTTGGGGACTCATAAGCGGGTATATACCCCACAAATCTACACGCAAGGAATCTACCAAATATAAATTTATCCATTAAATTATTTGGATAAGCCATATATGGAGCTACTTGGAAAGCCACATGGAAAGCCACATGGAAAGCCATTTTGGGAGACTGCATATGGAGCCACTTGGGAATCCGCATATGGAGCCACTTGGAAAGCTATTATGGGAGACTATTATGGGAGACTATTATGGGAGACTATTATGGGAGACTATTATGGGAGACTATTATGGGAACAGCAAAATTGCTGTCCCGAGGATTTACATAAACTGTACACTAAATATTGGGTGTACGGGAAAAACCGCAGACCACTTGGAAAGCCATATATGGAGCCACATGGAAAGCCACTTGGAAAGCTACTTGGAAAGCCACATGGAAAGCCACATGGAAAGCCACTTGGAAAGCTATTTTGGGAACAACCATCTAGTATCCCGAGGATTTACATAAACTGTCCACTAAATATTGGGTGTACGGGAAAAACCGTAGACCACTTGGAAAGCCATTTGGAAAGCCGCTTAGGATAGCCATATACGAGTCCACAGGAGAATCCCGGTCTGGTAGAATTCTACCACACCATATATGGAGCTACTTGGGAAGCTACTTGGAAAGCCATTTGGGAAACTACTTGGAAAGCTATTATGGGAACAACCATCTAGTGTCCCGAGGATTTACATAAACGGTCCACTAAATATTGGGTGTACGGGAAAAACTGTAGACCACTTGGAAAGATACTTGGAAAGCTACTAAGGAGAGCCATATATGGAGCTACTTGGAAAGCCACTTGGGAAAGCCATTTTGGGAGACTGCATATGGAGCTATTTGAGAAGCCATGTATGGAGCTACTTGGGGAAGCCATTTTGGGAATCTGTTTATGGAGCTACTTGGAAAGCCATTTTGGGAATCCGCATATGGAGTCTTATATGGAGCTACTTGGATAAGCCACTTGGGAAGCCACTTGGGAAGCCAAAAATAATTGTACTAGGGATCTTATTTTTGCAGCAAATACTTAATATATTTTTGCAATATATTTATGGATTCGACGATATTGTTTTTACTGTAAGTCGCGCGAATCTTATCTGCCGCATCTCTCGGTAAATGGTCTATATAGATATCCAAAATCGTGCCGTATATATTAATAGTGTCGTATAGTATCTGGATTACATCGAGAAGAATAAAACCAAAAATTGCGACGAGGATGGAATCGAGCTAGATTCCATAAGAGCAAGACTGTACGAAATCGTAAAAAATATTTGCTCGTTAACACACTATATTATTGTCACCGACTAATAAATTTATTTTTATATTAGCATTATATAATATCTTTTTATTACAGAATAAATGGATACCAAATATACAGACTCGAAGAGGCTGGATAACAAATATACAGACTCGAAGAGGTTGGATACCAAATATACAGACTCGAAGAGGCTGGATAACAAATATACAGACTCGAAGAGGTTGGATACCAAATATACAGACTCGAAGAGGCTGGATACCGAGCCATCTACGGATAACACAGAGGAGGAAGATATGGATGCACCACAAATGGATGTACGACCAAGGGAATCCAACAATACTTCCAACAATACTCCCAACAATACTAAAGAATATAAAAACAATTGGAGTGCCAAAAGGAGAGAGCACTGGAATGCATATATGCGAAACTATAATGCCAAAAAGAAGCAGCAGCATATAGAACAACTAGGCAAGATTACAATCGAATACCACAATTCGATTAAATCTTACGACAAAACCGATGTAATCCAGATACTATACGACACTATTAATATATACGGCACGATTTTGGATATCTATATAGACCATTTACCGAGAGATGCGGCAGATAAGATTCGCGCGACTTACAGTAAAAACAATATCGTCGAATCCATAAATATATTGCAAAAATATATTAAGTATTTGCTGCAAAAATAAGATCCCTAGTACAATTATTTTTGGCTTCCCAAGTGGCTTCCCAAGTGGCTTATCCAAGTAGCTCCATATAAGACTCCATATGCGGATTCCCAAAATGGCTTTCCAAGTAGCTCCATAAACAGATTCCCAAAATGGCTTCCCCAAGTAGCTCCATACATGGCTTCTCAAATAGCTCCATATGCAGTCTCCCAAAATGGCTTTCCCAAGTGGCTTTCCAAGTAGCTCCATATATGGCTCTCCTTAGTAGCTTTCCAAGTATCTTTCCAAGTGGTCTACAGTTTTTCCCGTACACCCAATATTTAGTGGACCGTTTATGTAAATCCTCGGGACACTAGATGGTTGTTCCCATAATAGCTTTCCAAGTAGTTTCCCAAATGGCTTTCCAAGTAGCTTCCCAAGTAGCTCCATATATGGTGTGGTAGAATTCTACCAGACCGGGATTCTCCTGTGGACTCGTATATGGCTATCCTAAGCGGCTTTCCAAATGGCTTTCCAAGTGGTCTACGGTTTTTCCCGTACACCCAATATTTAGTGGACAGTTTATGTAAATCCTCGGGATACTAGATGGTTGTTCCCAAAATAGCTTTCCAAGTGGCTTTCCATGTGGCTTTCCATGTGGCTTTCCAAGTAGCTTTCCAAGTGGCTTTCCATGTGGCTCCATATATGGCTTTCCAAGTGGTCTGCGGTTTTTCCCGTACACCCAATATTTAGTGTACAGTTTATGTAAATCCTCGGGACAGCAATTTTGCTGTTCCCATAATAGTCTCCCATAATAGTCTCCCATAATAGTCTCCCATAATAGTCTCCCATAATAGTCTCCCATAATAGCTTTCCAAGTGGCTCCATATGCGGATTCCCAAGTGGCTCCATATGCAGTCTCCCAAAATGGCTTTCCATGTGGCTTTCCATGTGGCTTTCCATGTGGCTTTCCAAGTAGCTCCATATATGGCTTATCCAAATAATTTAATGGATAAATTTATATTTGGTAGATTCCTTGCGTGTAGATTTGTGGGGTATATACCCGCTTATGAGTCCCCAAATATGGAATATTTTTGTCTGTTATGGTCTGTCCCATCGGTCTGCTCCATATGTTGGCTATAAGTGGTCCCATATGTGGGCCATAGGTGGTCCCATAAGTGGTCCCATAAGTATTCCCATCGGTCTGTTCCATAGGTGGGCCATAAGTGGGTTATTTTTGGAATTTGTATGGGCCCGAATATGGGCGTTTTATGGGCGTTTTGGGGTGGATTCACTATGGGCACAAAATGGGGAACTCTATGTGGCCCCCGAATATGGGTCCGAATGTTGGGGTCAAATGCGGGTTCAAAATATGGTGCTGTGGGTGTATGCTATTTTTGATATTTAGAAGGGGGCCAAAAAGGGGTCATTTTGGGCGTTTTAAGTGGGATTTATCTGGTCCCGATTATTGATACCCCATCACTACTGAGGTTGCGAACGATTGGGTGAGGTGAAAGAATCGATAGGTTGGGTTCTCCTACCCAAATTTAACATTGAGCATTTACAAGGGCGATTCCGATGAGAGAGGTCGTAGCGATCATATTCTACACCTATAGTAGGGTCGAAGTTGGTAGTAGAATTGACGAAATCGAACCCCCTCTGATTAAGATATTTTTGAATGTCATGCCGCGGAGCATGGTTAAGCTTTGAGAATTGGCAAGATGAATTGTAATCGTTAGCAAATGAGGTTCCATTTGTTGGAATTTGAGGTGAATTGATATTCGAGATATTATTTCGATTATTGTAGAAATTGTCAATAAAATCGTCGTGAGTGGTATCAATCGAATCAGCTCTTTGCGCTGATTCGGAAAATATACAATTTGTCTGGTAAAACATCAAATAAAATTCCTAAAAAAAAAATCTCCTCCCGTGTGGTTTAAATGTTTATTAAATGCTTTAAGAGTTTTGCGATTAAGCAATTAATAAAAAAAGCTAGGCATAAGCTTTAAGAAAAAAAAGGAAAATAAAAGGAAAAAGGTAAAACTTGAAGTTAAAAGGTCCAAAAAGACTTCAAGTAATGAGTCAGACTTGGAATAAACGGTCGCCAAAAAAATGATCATTGAGCAACACAGATCATTCTGAGGACGGGTTGTGTTACAACCAGCGATGGTTTCCGAGTCTGATGTAAAACAACGCGTCTAAAGAACAAAGAACTTGAAACAATGTAACAATGTAATTGAGGATATCAGATTGAGATCTGAAAATGAGGAACAATGAGTAACGGATAAAACAATTGAACAAGAACTTAAATGTGAGAACGAACGGGCTCATTGAGCGCCCTTCAGTAGAGTCACGCGACATGTGTCAGGCAGCATCTTGCGGAGATCCTTTACCGTAGACGCTTGTTGACTGCTGTCTTTTGATTCTTTCATCAAGGCAGTGTGATCATTGAAATCACAAGTAGACTCACTGAAAGATGACTCCATATATAAAATAGAATAAACTAAAAGAGTAAAAATAAGTAGCAATTTACTTCGATCTGTCCGTGAGAATCGTCTTCATACAGTATAACGCCTTGTAGATTTGAGAATATTGAGAGAAATTGTAAAATGAGAATGGAGTCATGAAAAGTGGGAAACCGAGGGAACAGAAAGGCGCGATCGAAGGAAACTGGAATAAACAAAGTGAGAAGGAAGAGTATAATATCATTAGAGTAAGTTTTGAGAGGTATATTTGAGATTGCATATAACTGATTGAGTATGAGATATAACGTTAAGAGCTGAGATTGATAATATGAGATAAGAAACAACAGTATAATATTGTGGTAAGTCCAGTGGTCGGACTTAGTGAGGTGACCCTACATATAATTGAAATCAGTTTGGAAAATTCGGACGAAACATCGATCTGAGGGCACCATACGAATCAGCTCAGTGCACTGATTACGAATATCTAGTTATTGCCTGCGTAAACCTCGAAAATAAAAATGAAAAAAAAAATCTCCTCCCGTGTGGTAAATTCGTTTATTAATCATTAGAGTAAGTATAAAATACTAATAAACGAGAGTGATGATTCACTCACAATAAAATAAAAGGGGCGGGCCCCAAAAAAAAAAAAATCTGCCTAAAATTCAGAAGAGGAGTGTTGGACTCCCTCCTCTTCGGTAGCGGAGGCAGGGTCGGCACCTTGAGTTTGGTTCCATAGTGGGGTGGTGCCTGGATTTTCCAGTACGTCAGTTTCATCATCAGTAGTGTCAAGCTCAGACGGGGGGCCCGACCTGTCAACATCCGCACTTGCATCAATGAGTTCCCGCCATTCTTCGTCGTCCAGGATGTTGACAGAGTTGTACTCATCGTCTGCGGACTCCCCGTCGGTAACATTGGAGCTAGTATCATTGAGATCATTAGAATCATCGTCACCATCAGTATCAAGAACATTAACATTTTCATTTTCAACATCGTTATCATAATCGTTACCATTATCGTTATCGTTATCTTCATCTTCATTGTTGTCGTTAACCCTCTTCTTAATCTTAGTATCAATGTACAATATCATAGATTCCCGTAAAGCGGCTGCTACCATCCTCCCTGCAAGTTTGAGTGCGTCTTTGGTCGTGACTGTCACTTTCTTGAGTTCATTGATGGTGTCATCGGGTATTGCACCGAGGGAGGAGACAATGAACACAAATAGCGACACATTGCAGTTCAACTGGTTTTTGCAATCATCGACAAGCTTCTGGTATTTGTTCAACTTCTCTCTGCGTCGTATGACTAAGGTGGATTCATCATCATCGCCAGATAACATTCCGTATGGGATGGTGAATTCAGCTATCTTCAGCTGGTCACCGTCCCACCACCATACATCTGGTCTGAGAGAAGCAGAGTCACCAGTGATGTGTTCGTTGCTGCGTCCACGAACACTTTGGTTACAATGCACGATGACTCTCTTCTTTTCGGTAAGGTACTTGCAAAGTACCTTGACAACTTCGTCGTGTCTCTTTGTGAATTTGTGTTTGCACCGCTTGCACCCGTTTAAGATGTGATTGAGAGTTTCAATCTGTCCACAACGAGTGCAACGGTTACTCATTTGAGGGTTTCTGTGAGCAGCAAGTGATGCTGTCATGAGCGTATTCGTACGTGCTTTGATAGCGAATCTGACAACAGAGTCCGCCATCAAAGCATTGGGCTTCATGAAGTAGTTGCTCAATGGTGAGTTTTTCAATGTCGTGAATGTATGTCCTCTCATCTTGTGCTGACAAAGATCTGAATAGTAACGGTCACTCATGACTTTCATGATGTGTTTAACAACATTAGAGGTGTTAACATCATATGTGACATTACTATTCAGATCTTTGAGCGTAAACATATCATCTTTGAGTATCAGACCCATGTTAGCGTCGTGCAAAGCTTTAACACATCGGGCTAAGATGTTCGACGTCCCGCGGTTACGCTTTGCATCTAACGCACCATTGTCTTTAACTTTTAGGTGCAAGAACGGTGAAGTCAAGTCGATGGTAGCATCCCTGAAGATGATCTCGGCTTCATCAGAAGCCTTGACCATATCACGGATGCTTTTATCGTTAGACTCCATCAAAGCAATGTAGAGTCTGATAGTGAGAGCTTTCTGGCGATCTGTGAGTTTCTGTATGTAAAGACCGCCATCGTTTTTCGTCGTGTAGAACCTGGCGGTTGGAATACCAGCAGCACCGATCATTTTGGACAGTTTGCCCCGAATGAGTTCATCTAAGCGACTGAGGCAATTTGTCGGTGCTGTGTTCGCCATCAGTTCGTAGTCAATCTTGGGAATCACGAACCGTTTGATGGCGTCAACCGCTTGTGTGAACCGAAGAGCACTGCTAGTAATTCGAATGACGTCCTTCGTCATGTCTTCGATTCGCCGAAAAACGTGATGTTTACGCTGCGAAGATTTGCACGCGATTGGAAGTCCGAGATACGTTGTATTGTTCTGAATGCTGATGTTATCAATACGTCCTCCAGCAATGGTGAAGTTGTCGTTCAACACACTGCGAGAACCATTGTGAGCAATGTATGTGAAAGCGTGGCACTTCTTGCAGTTGATCTTCATGTCGCCTGCATAACTGCAGAAGTGCTCCACGACCGAAAGCAAGTTCTTCATCCCGACTTCCGAGTCCGAGAACACGATTATGTCATCGGCGTAAGCTTGAACGGTTGTCGCTGAGTCCAACCAATGATAACCGTCCTCCTTGCAAGCGTTCAACCGCGCGAGGAGAGGTTCGATACAAATGTTGAATAACGTCGGACTCAGCGGACAACCTTGCTTGACGCCTTTGCGAAAACAGATAGAATTAGATCGTCTGTTGTTGCTGATGATCTTTGTCGAAGAGTCTCTGTACGAATTAATAATCGTTTTAACAAAAGAAAGATCAAAGCCAATGTCTGTAAGATTCTTTTTAATAAGTTTATGTGGTACGGAACCAAATGCATCAGAAAAGTCGATCGTCGTGATGTAGAGTGACTTTTGGTTCCGTGCAGCATCGTGTATCATCTCATCAACCACAGTTGCATGCTCAGCCGCTCCAGCTGGAATACGCATGAATCCTTTCTGACTCGGTGATATGAACCTATGTTTTGAATTCAGCGTTTGAAGCGAGCGGCTGATGTGACACATCAGCATCCGATAAATCGTCGGAGTGATGGTGATAGGACGCCACGAATGGGCGTCGTCAGGGTCTCCTTTCTTAAACAACATGACGGTTTTGTTCATTTTCAACACCTCCGGAAAGAGACCCGTGTCAAGCATGCAACACAACACATTCTTGATGATCGTCGCCGTGACACTCCCGCCAACCTTCCACACACCATTTGAAATGCCGTCGCATCCGACGGCAGACAGATTGGATCTCGATCTGACCGCTTTGAGAATAGCTTCTTCGTTGAGGATGAGTGATTTGAGTTCATCAGAATTATTCGATGAAATTCTACGCTGAAGAGTGTAAACACCATCTGGGTCATCCCCGAGAGCAGCAGCATCGCTCCACGAGGACCCGTACACGTCCTCGAAATCTTCGACTGGGACGACACATTCCGGAGTGTCGTCGTTCAACACGAACCAGTCGAGTGTACGTTTGGCGTCTTCAGCGTAGAATTTCTGAAGGAACTTCTTGTAGCCAAGCGAGGAAGGAGAGTTGTTGAGAATCTCCAATTCCTCTAGCTTGGCACGTATGAATTTCATCCTTTCACCGTAATGCTCGTCGTAAATCAAACCGTCAATTGAGTCCAAGTCACCACTCCCAAGAAGTTGAGAGAACTCCAAAGGAGCCTGTGACAGAAAGCGAACAAGCTTCTCTTTGATGTCTGCGATGACATTACGTTGAGGTTGATCGAGATCATCATCAGTGATGTGAATGCGGGAATGCAGGAGTTCAATACCAGCGATGAATTTGGAGGCCGACTTCATCTGAATCGGTGTCTCCAAGGAATGCGGGCGACGAATCTTATCTGAACCTCTCCGTGCCGAACGAACGAACTTCCTAATCGACTTCCGTAGAATGAGAATGATTTTCGAAATCATCCCTTCGCAGAGAAGCATTCGGCTGCTCTTTTCCAAAGAGTCAGAGAGGTTAATAGCTTCATTATACCAATTGAGAACATCCTTGACTTCACTGTTAAACACTTCTTCGAACTTTTTCCTGTGCTTCGCTAAACGGTCACCCCACAGCTTCGGGAGGTGCACGAAATCATCATCTTCCTTCATGCACCTCGACTTCCAATTCTCAGCTTTGGACAGGCAACTCTCAATGTCCACGATCGAAGCTGACGCTGGGTGAGCCGGATGTTCATCAATTGTGTGAGTATCTTCTTCGCTAGATGAAGAGACTGAATGCAAGTGCGCCTCAGGCAGTCTCTCGTTGGCAGGTATGAACCCAGCCTGTCGTCTCCGTCTGCGTGAGTCTTCCCCGCGACGACGATCTTCCATCACTTGGAGATCCACCGATTCGTCTGCTCGAGGTTGCACTGGCATCTGTCTCTCATCATTTTGAGTGACTCTGTTCTCACTCCTCACAATCTTGATTCTCTCCAGGTCAGTGTTGGCTTCACGAATTTCATCGTCATCGGTTTCAGGCGAAAGCCAATTAACGGATATACTGACGTCGATTGCCTGAACCCGATGACCTTCAACATTGGCCTGGGGATGTGATCTGTTGGTATGCTGTTTGACTGTAGCTTTGTCTCTACCAACGAAGTCCTTGCATTTCATGCACAAGGAACCGTGCAGGTCATGGTAAACATCGCTAGCCACAAGTAATTTTCGATGTTTCTTAGCGTGCAGAATGCTCATCGCCCAGAAGACACCAACTTCACGTTTAAGCGCTTCCATGTCCTGGTGCGATGAGCCCATGTGGCTGCTCAATGAGTTCGCTCTGCTGACCAAGTAGTCGCAGTCGCTGCACGGACAAACGTGAATGGTACGATAGTGAAAAGCGTCAGGCGGAAGGTGAGGTGAATCGATCTTCCACCTCAGCTTCCTGCCGACAATGTACTCGAACGCCGCTTGCTCCAGAGGAATGTTATTCGTCGTGTGCGTCGATTTGAGGTGAAAAGACAAGGACGCACATGTGGGAAACGTTTTGTCGCAGCAAGGGCAGTAAAACTGCCCAACTCCTAACCATCTGTCTTTCTGATACATGAGGAGAATGATAGGAGTGTCAACGTCGCTAACGTTTGCGAATGGTGAAGTGTCGATGTTTGCCACCTGCAAGATATCAATGAGAGACTTCATGTCTGTTTTGGTCTTCACACCAGCCAATTCGCTCACGATCCAATCAATGGAAACATTGTCACCCACAGGTGAAGAAGGATTATCATCACTACCACCGTGATTGTCATCATCGGAATGATCAGAGTGTTCAGAGTGAGAATGAGCATCGGTGAACTCTTCAGCACCACTAACAACGCTGCTTGTACCAGAAGAGTTACTGGTAGTTTGAGTACCTAAGGAGTTGGTTCGAGATCCGAGGAAATTATTGTTTGAGAATGTGTTAAGCAACGAATGGTTCCCAGAGAGAGTAAATAGTGGAACCACTTTCTCATTGATCTCGAACACAAACTTAGGTACCTCAATCACTGATGTGAATAATTTCTCCTTCGTGACTACTTGATGATGATCGATGTGAGCAGTTGACGTGACAACCCGATCGTCAACGCCAACAGAATGGTGCGTGATGTGAGCCGTTGACGTGACGGTTTGGTTGTCAACGTCAACGTTGTGGTGAGTGACGTGAGCTGTTGACGCGACAACCCGATCGTCAACGCCAACAGAATGGTGCGTGATGTGAGCCGTTGACGTGACGGTTTGGTTGTCAACGTCACGTTGTGGTGAGTGACGTGAGCTGTTGACGCGACAACCCGATTGTCAACGTCAACAGCGTGATGAGCGACGTGAGCTGTTGACTTGACAATCTGATTGTCAACGTCAACAGCGTGATGAGCGACGTGAGCTGTTGACTTGACAATCTGATTGTCAACGTCAACAGCGTGATGAGCGACGTGAGCTGTTGACTTGACAATCTGATTGTCAACGTCAACAGCGTGATGAGCGACGTGAGCTGTTGACTTGACAATCTGATTGTCAACGTCAACAGCGTGATTAGCAACGTGGGCTGTTGACTTGACAATCTGATTGTCAACGTCAACAGCGTGATGAGCGACGTGAGCTGTTGACTTGACAATCTGATTGTCAACGTCAACAGCGTGATGAGCGACGTAAGCTGTTGACTTGACAGTCTGATTGTCAACGTCAACAGCGTGATTAGCAACGTGGGCTGTTGACTTGACAATCTGATTGTCAACGTCAACAGCGTGATGAGCGACGTGGGCTGTTGACTTGACAATCTGATTGTCAACGTCAACAGCGTGATTAGCAACGTGGGCTGTTGACTTGACAGTCTGATAGTCAACGTCAACAGAATGATGAGCGACGTGGGCTGTTGACTTGACAATCTGATTGTCAACGTCAACATTATGATGTACCACGTGTGCCGTTGACGCGACAATCTGATTGTCGACGTCAACGCTATGATGAGCAACATGAGCCATTGACGCGACAACCCGATTGTCGACGTCAACGCTGTGGTGAGCTACATGAGCAGTTGACTCGACAGTCTGGTTGTCGACGTCAACGCTATGATGAACAAGATTAACATTGTTATGAGAAACATTATAGTTAGAGATATTATTATTAATGAAACTATTATTAGTGAAACTATTACTATTATTAACATTGAACATATTGGTATTCATGACTGACATGTGATTTGAAAAGTCGGTGAAGTGATTATTGCAACCGATGTTGCACGAGAAAGAGACCGCCAGCGAGTTTAATACATTGTATACATGGGAAACAAAAGGCGAACGTGGGAAGGAGCAAAAATTGAATGGAACCGCCGGAACCGTGCTCGGATGGACGAAGGTCTCAGGGAGGAGCACCTTCTGGCTGAGTTCTGCATCTGAAGCAGGTACTGCCGGGCGGTTACGGTCGAGTATTGGTTGCCCATTCGAAATGATCATTTGTCCTCGGGCAACCAATACACCTTCAACTGACTTATCCTTTGCAAGGTAACTCAGAGGGGAACGGGCAGCCAGTGAAGGATCGCTCGTAATGACGAACCATGAGGGGTTCTGACCACCCTCTGGATTCGTCGGATTATAGTGTACTCCTGACTGCAGGAGTACCTCTGTCGTCCTTTGTGTATTAGGAACTATGAGATTTCTGGCGCAATTTGGTCGGCTCGTAGAATCACTTTGATGCGCATCTGATCTAAATTCTTCGGAATCTGAAAAGTCTGGGGAAACGTTGGAATCGCTCTGTGAGGTACTCCGTATGTTGATAGGAGCAGGTCCAACCGGCGGGTGCCGCTGCTCCGTAGGATATAAAATTCGATCTGTGAGTGAGTATTGCGCGGGAAGATTATGAGGAACATTTGGAACATATCGAGGCTGTGTATTTGATTGAGTTGTGTTCGGGGCAAACTGGTCCCCGTTTTGGTGCGTCTTTGAATTGATCTCTCTTGAGTGGCGAGATATTGGAGAAGTAGCGAGTTTGTTGTAATTTATATTGAAAGGGCTATCTACTGTACTAATTTGAGGCGAAAAACTGCGAAATTCGGGTGTTCCATTTCCATCATCATCAGAAAAATTTCCACCAAAATCATCAATTTTGGTATCAATCGAATCAGCGTCGAGTGCTAATTCGGAAAATCTAGGTTTGGTCGTGCAAAAAAGCATATATGAAAACTAAAAAAAAAATCTCCTCCCGTGTGGTAAATTCGTTTATTAATCATTAGAGTAAGTATAAAATACTAATAAACGAGAGTGATGATTCACTCACAATAAAATAAAAGGGGCGGGCCCCAAAAAAAAAAAAATCTGCCTAAAATTCAGAAGAGGAGTGTTGGACTCCCTCCTCTTCGGTAGCGGAGGCAGGGTCGGCACCTTGAGTTTGGTTCCATAGTGGGGTGGTGCCTGGATTTTCCAGTACGTCAGTTTCATTATCAGTAGTGTCAAGCTCAGACGGGGGGCCCGACCTGTCAACATCCGCACTTGCATCAATGAGATCCCGCCATTCTTCGTCGTCCAGGATGTTGACAGAGTTGTACTCATCGTCTGCGGACTCCCCGTCGGTAACATTGGAGCTAGTATCATTGAGATCATTAGAATCATCGTCACCATCAGTATCAAGAACATTAACATTTTCATTTTCAACATCGTTATCATAATCGTTACCATTATCGTTATCGTTATCTTCATCTTCATTGTTGTCGTTAACCCTCTTCTTAATCTTAGTATCAATGTACAATATCATAGATTCCCGTAAAGCGGCTGCTACCATCCTCCCTGCAAGTTTGAGTGCGTCTTTGGTCGTGACTGTCACTTTCTTGAGTTCATTGATGGTGTCATCGGGTATTGCACCGAGGGAGGAGACAATGAACACAAATAGCGACACATTGCAGTTCAACTGGTTTTTGCAATCATCGACAAGCTTCTGGTATTTGTTCAACTTCTCTCTGCGTCGTATGACTAAGGTGGATTCATCATCATCGCCAGATAACATTCCGTATGGGATGGTGAATTCAGCTATCTTCAGCTGGTCACCGTCCCACCACCATACATCTGGTCTGAGAGAAGCAGAGTCACCAGTGATGTGTTCGTTGCTGCGTCCACGAACACTTTGGTTACAATGCACGATGACTCTCTTCTTTTCGGTAAGGTACTTGCAAAGTACCTTGACAACTTCGTCGTGTCTCTTTGTGAATTTGTGTTTGCACCGCTTGCACCCGTTTAAGATGTGATTGAGAGTTTCAATCTGTCCACAACGAGTGCAACGGTTACTCATTTGAGGGTTTCTGTGAGCAGCAAGTGATGCTGTCATGAGCGTATTCGTACGTGCTTTGATAGCGAATCTGACAACAGAGTCCGCCATCAAAGCATTGGGCTTCATGAAGTAGTTGCTCAATGGTGAGTTTTTCAATGTCGTGAATGTATGTCCTCTCATCTTGTGCTGACAAAGATCTGAATAGTAACGGTCACTCATGACTTTCATGATGTGTTTAACAACATTAGAGGTGTTAACATCAAATGTGACATTACTATTCAGATCTTTGAGCGTAAACATATCATCTTTGAGTATCAGACCCATGTTAGCGTCGTGCAAAGCTTTAACACATCGGGCTAAGATGTTCGACGTCCCGCGGTTACGCTTTGCATCTAACGCACCATTGTCTTTAACTTTTAGGTGCAAGAACGGTGAAGTCAAGTCGATGGCAGCATCCCTGAAGATGATCTCGGCTTCATCAGAAGCCTTGACCATATCACGGATGCTTTTATCGTTAGACTCCATCAAGGCAATGTAGAGTCTGATAGTGAGAGCTTTCTGGCGATCTGTGAGTTTCTGTATGTAAAGACCGCCATCGTTTTTCGTCGTGTAGAACCAGGCGGTTGGAATACCAGCAGCACCGATCATTTTGGACAGCCTGCCCCGAATGAGTTCATCTAAGCGACTGAGGCAATTTGTCGGTGCTGTGTTCGCCATCAGTTCGTAGTCAATCTTGGGAATCACGAACCGTTTGATGGCGTCAACCGCTTGTGTGAACCGAAGAGCGCTGCTAGTAATTCGAATGACGTCCTTCGTCATGTCTTCGATTCGCCGAAAAACGTGATGTTTACGCTGCGAAGATTTGCACGCGATTGGAAGTCCGAGATACGTTGTATTGTTCTGAATGCTGATGTTATCAATACGTCCTCCAGCAATGGTGAAGTTGTCGTTCAACACACTGCGAGAACCATTGTGAGCAATGTATGTGAAAGCGTGGCACTTCTTGCAGTTGATCTTCATGTCGCCTGCATAACTGCAGAAGTGCTCCACGACCGAAAGCAAGTTCTTCATCCCGACTTCCGAGTCCGAGAACACGATGATGTCATCGGCGTAAGCTTGAACGGTTGTCGCTGAGTCCAGCCAATGATAACCATCCTCCTTGCAAGCGTTCAACCGCGCGAGGAGAGGTTCGATACAAATGTTGAATAACGTCGGACTCAGCGGACAACCTTGCTTGACGCCTTTGCGAAAACAGATAGAATTAGATCGTCTGTTGTTGCTGATGATCTTCGTCGAAGAGTCTCTATACGAATTAATAATCGTTTTAACAAAAGAAAGATCAAAGCCAATGTCTGTAAGATTCTTTTTAATAAGTTTATGTGGTACGGAACCAAATGCATCAGAAAAGTCGATCGTCGTGATGTAGAGTGACTTTTGGTTCCGTGCAGCATCGTGTATCATCTCATCAACCACAGTTGCATGCTCAGCCGCTCCAGCTGGAATACGCATGAATCCTTTCTGACTCGGTGATATGAACCTATGTTTTGAATTCAGCGTTTGAAGCGAGCGGCTGATGTGACACATCAGCATCCGATAAATCGTCGGAGTGATGGTGATAGGACGCCACGAATGGGCGTCGTCAGGGTCTCCTTTCTTAAACAACATGACGGTTTTGTTCATTTTCAACACCTCCGGAAAGAGACCAGTGTCAAGCATGCAACACAACACATTCTTGATGATCGTCGCCGTGACACTCCCGCCAACCTTCCACACACCATTTGAAATGCCGTCGCATCCGACGGCAGACAGATTGGATCTCGATCTGACCGCTTTGAGAATAGCTTCTTCGTTGAGGATGAGTGATTTGAGTTCATCAGAATTATTCGATGAAATTCTGCGCTGAAGAGTGTAAACACCATCTGGGTCATCCCCGAGAGCAGCAGCATCGCTCCACGAGGACCCGTACACGTTCTCGAAATCTTCGACTGGGACGACACATTCCGGTGTGTCGTCGTTCAACACGAACCAGTCGAGTGTACGTTTGGCGTCTTCAGCGTAGAATTTCTGAAGGAACTTCTTGTAGCCAAGCGAGGAAGGAGAGTTGTTGAGAATCTCCAATTCCTCTAGCTTGGCACGTATGAATTTCATCCTTTCATCGTAATGCTCATCGTAAATCAAACCGTCAATTGAGTCCAAGTCACCACTCCCAAGAAGTTGAGAGAACTCCAAAGGAGCCTGTGACAGAAAGCGAACAAGCTTCTCTTTGATGTCTGCGATGACATTACGTTGAGGTTGATCGAGATCATCATCAGTGATGTGAATGCGGGAATGCAGGAGTTCAATACCAGCGATGAATTTGGAGGCCGACTTCATCTGAATCGGTGTCTCCAAGGAATGCGGGCGACGAATCTTATCTGAACCTCTCCGTGCCGAACGAACGAACTTCCTAATCGACTTCCGTAGAATGAGAATGATTTTCGAAATCATCCCTTCGCAGAGAAGCATTCGGCTGCTCTTTTCCAAAGAGTCAGAGAGGTTAATAGCTTCATTATACCAATTGAGAACATCCTTGACTTCACTGTTAAACACTTCTTCGAACTTTTTCCTGTGCTTCGCTAAACGGTCACCCCACAGCTTCGGGAGGTGCACGAAATCATCATCTTCCTTCATGCACCTCGACTTCCAATTCTCAGCTTTGGACAGGCAACTCTCAATGTCCACGATCGAAGCTGACGCTGGGTGAGCCGGATGTTCATCAATTGTGTGAGTATCTTCTTCGCTAGATGAAGAGACTGAATGCAAGTGCGCCTCAGGCAGTCTCTCGTTGGCAGGTATGAACCCAGCCTGTCGTCTCCGTCTGCGTGAGTCTTCCCCGCGACGACGATCTTCCATCACTTGGAGATCCACCGATTCGTCTGCCCGAGGTTGCACTGGCATCTGTCTCTCATCATCTTGAGTGACTCTGTTCTCACTCCTCACAATCTTGATTCTCTCCAGGTCAGTGTTGGCTTCACGAATTTCATCGTCATCGGTTTCAGGCGAAAGCCAATTAACGGATATACTGATGTCGATTGCCTGAACCCGATGACCTTCAACATTGGCCTGGGGATGTGATCTGTTGGTATGCTGTTTGACTGTAGCTTTGTCTCTACCAACGAAGTCCTTGCATTTCATGCACAAGGAACCGTGCAGGTCATGGTAAACATCGCTAGCCACAAGTAATTTTCGATGTTTCTTAGCGTGTAGAATGCTCATCGCCCAGAAGACTCCAACTTCACGTTTAAGCGCTTCCATGTCCTGGTGCGATGAGCCCATGTGGCTGCTCAATGAGTTCGCTCTGCTGACCAAGTAGTCGCAGTCGCTGCACGGACAAACGTGAATGGTACGATAGCGAAAAGCGTCAGGCGGAAGGTGAGGTGAATCGATCTTCCACCTCAGCTTCCTGCCGACAATGTACTCGAACGCCGCTTGCTCCAGAGGAATGTTATTCGTCGTGTGCGTCGATTTGAGGTGAAAAGACAAGGACGCACATGTGGGAAACGTTTTGTCGCAGCAAGGGCAGTAAAACTGCCCAACTCCTAACCATCTGTCTTTCTGATACATGAGGAGAATGATAGGAGTGTCAACGTCGCTAACGTTTGCGAATGGTGAAGTGTCGATGTTTGCCACCTGCAGGATATCAATGAGAGACTTCATGTCTGTTTTGGTCTTCACACCAGCCAGTTCGCTCACGATCCAATCAATGGAAACATTGTCACCCACAGGTGAAGAAGGATTATCATCACTACCACCGTGATTGTCATCATCGGAATGATCAGAGTGTTCAGAGTGAGAATGAGCATCGGTGAACTCTTCAGCACCACTAACAACGCTGCTTGTACCAGAAGAGTTACTGGTAGTTTGAGTACCTAAGGAGTTGGTTCGAGATCCGAGGAAATTATTGTTTGAGAATGTGTTAAGCAACGAATGGTTCCCAGAGAGAGTAAATAGTGGAACCACTTTCTCATTGATCTCGAACACAAACTTAGGTACCTCAATCACTGATGTGAATAATTTCTCCTTCGTGACTACTTGATGATGATCGATGTGAGCAGTTGACGTGACAACCCGATCGTCAACGCCAACAGAATGGTGCGTGATGTGAGCCGTTGACGTGACGGTTTGGTTGTCAACGTCAACGTTGTGGTGAGTGACGTGAGCTGTTGACGAGACAACCCGATTGTCAACGTCAACAGCGTGATGAGCGACGTGAGCTGTTGACTTGACAATCTGATTGTCAACGTCAACAGCGTGATGAGCGACGTGAGCTGTTGACTTGACAATCTGATTGTCAACGTCAACAGCGTGATGAGCGACGTGAGCTGTTGACTTGACAATCTGATTGTCAACGTCAACAGCGTGATGAGCGACGTGAGCTGTTGACTTGACAGTTTGATTGTCAACGTCAACAGTGTGATGAGCGACGTGAGCTGTTGACTTGACAATCTGATTGTCAACGTCAACAGAATGATTAGCAACGAGGGCTGTTGACTTGACAGTCTGATAGTCAACGTCAACAGAATGATGAGCGACGTGGGCTGTTGACTTGACAATCTGATTGTCAACGTCAACATTATGATGTACCACGTGTGCCGTTGACGCGACAATCTGATTGTCGACGTCAACGCTATGATGAGCAACATGAGCCATTGACGCGACAACCCGATTGTCGACGTCAACGCTGTGGTGAGCTACATGAGCAGTTGACTCGACAGTCTGGTTGTCGACGTCAACGCTATGATGAACAAGATTAACATTGTTATGAGAAACATTATAGTTAGAGATATTATTATTAATGAAACTATTATTAGTGAAACTATTACTATTATTAACATTGAACATATTGGTATTCATGACTGACATGTGATTTGAAAAGTCGGTGAAGTGATTATTGCAACCGATGTTGCACGAGAATGAGACCGCCAGCGAGTTTAATACATTGTATACATGGGAAACAAAAGGCGAACGTGGGAAGGAGCAAAAATTGAATGGAACCGCCGGAACCGTGCTCGGATGGACGAAGGTCTCAGGGAGGAGCACCTTCTGGCTGAGTTCTGCATCTGAAGCAGGTACTGCCGGGCGGTTTCGGTCGAGTATTGGTTGCCCATTCGAAATGATCATTTGTCCTCGGGCAACCAATACACCTTCAACTGACTTATCCTTTGCAAGGTAACTCAGAGGGGAACGGGCAGCCAGTGAAGGATCGCTCGTAATGACGAACCAAGAGGGGTTCTGACCACCCTCTGGATTCGTCGGATTATAGTGTACTCCTGACTGCAGGAGTACCTCTGTCGTCCTTTGTGTATTAGGAACTATGAGATTTCTGGCGCAATTTGGTCGGCTCGTAGAATCACTTTGATGCGCATCTGATCTAAATTCTTCGGAATCTGAAAAGTCTGGGGAAACGTTGGAATCGCTCTGTGAGGTACTCCGTATGTTGATAGGAGCAGGTCCAACCGGCGGGTGCCGCTGCTCCGTAGGATATGAAATTCGATCTGTGAGTGAGTATTGCGCGGGAAGATTATGAGGAACATTTGGAACATATCGAGGCTGTGTATTTGATTGAGTTGTGTTCGGGGCAAACTGGTCCCCGTTTTTGGTGCGTCTTTGAATTGATCTCTCTTGAGTTGCGAGATATTGGAGAAGTAGCGAGTTTGTTGTAATTTATATTGAAAGGGCTATCTACTGTACTAATTTGAGGCGAAAAACTGCGAAATTCGGGTGTTCCATTTCCATCATCATCTGAAAAATTTCCACCAAAATCATCAATTTTGGTATCAATCGAATCAGCGTCGAGTGCTAATTCGGAAAATCTAGGTTTGGTCGTGCAAAAAAGCATATATGAAAACTAAAAAAAAATCTCCTCCCGTGTGGTAAATTCGTTTATTAATCATTAGAGTAAGTATAAAATACTAATAAACGAGAGTGATGATTCACTCACAATAAAATAAAAGGGGCGGGCCCCAACAAAAAATCTGCCTAAAATTCAGAAGAGGAGTGTTGGACTCCCTCCTCTTCGGTAGCGGAGGCAGGGTCGGCACCTTGAGTTTGGTTCCATAGTGGGGTGGTGCCTGGATTTTCCAGTACGTCAGTTTCATCATCAGTAGTGTCAAGCTCAGACGGGGGGCCCGACCTGTCAACATCCGCACTTGCATCAATGAGTTCCCGCCATTCTTCGTCGTCCAGGATGTTGACAGAGTTGTACTCATCGTCTGCGGACTCCCCGTCGGTAACATTGGAGCTAGTATCATTGAGATCATTAGAATCATCGTCACCATCAGTATCAAGAACATTAACATTTTCAACATCGTTATCATAATCGTTACCATTATCGTTATCGTTATCTTCATCTTCATTGTTGTCGTTAACCCTCTTCTTAATCTTAGTATCAATGTACAATATCATAGATTCCCGTAAAGCGGCTGCTACCATCCTCCCTGCAAGTTTGAGTGCGTCTTTGGTCGTGACTGTCATTTTCTTGAGTTCATTGATGGTGTCATCGGGTATTGCACCGAGGGAGGAGACAATGAACACAAATAGCGACACATTGCAGTTCAACTGGTTTTTGCAATCATCGACGAGCTTCTGGTACTTGTTCAACTTCTCTCTACGTCGTATGACTAAGGTGGATTCATCATCATCGCCAGATAACATTCCGTATGGGATGGTGAATTCAGCTATCTTCAGCTGGTCACCGTCCCACCACCATACATCTGGTCTGAGAGAAGCAGAGTCACCAGTGATGTGTTCGTTGCTGCGTCCACGAACACTTTGGTTACAATGCACGATGACTCTCTTCTTTTCGGTAAGGTACTTGCAAAGTACCTTGACAACTTCGTCGTGTCTCTTTGTGAATTTGTGTTTGCACCGCTTGCACCCGTTTAAGATGTGATTGAGAGTTTCAATCTGTCCACAACGAGTGCAACGGTTACTCATTTGAGGGTTTCTGTGAGCAGCAAGTGATGCTGTCATGAGCGTATTCGTACGTGCTTTGATAGCGAATCTGACAACAGAGTCCGCCATCAAAGCATTGGGCTTCATGAAGTAGTTGCTCAATGGTGAGTTTTTCAATGTCGTGAATGTATGTCCTCTCATCTTGTGCTGACAAAGATCTGAATAGTAACGGTCACTCATGACTTTCATGATGTGTTTAACAACATTAGAGGTGTTAACATCAAATGTGACATTACTATTCAGATCTTTGAGCGTAAACATATCATCTTTGAGTATCAGACCCATGTTAGCGTCGTGCAAAGCTTTAACACATCGGGCTAAGATGTTCGACGTCCCGCGGTTACGCTTTGCATCTAACGCACCATTGTCTTTAACTTTCAGGTGCAAGAACGGTGAAGTCAAGTCGATGGTAGCATCCCTGAAGATGATCTCGGCTTCATCAGAAGCCTTGACCATATCACGGATGCTTTTATCGTTAGACTCCATCAAGGCAATGTAGAGTCTGATAGTGAGAGCTTTCTGGCGATCTGTGAGTTTCTGTATGTAAAGACCGCCATCGTTTTTCGTCGTGTAGAACCAGGCGGTTGGAATACCAGCAGCACCGATCATTTTGGACAGCCTGCCCCGAATGAGTTCATCTAAGCGACTGAGGCAATTTGTCGGTGCTGTGTTCGCCATCAGTTCGTAGTCAATCTTGGGAATCACGAACCGTTTGATGGCGTCAACCGCCTGTGTGAACCGAAGAGCGCTGCCAGTAATTCGAATGACGTCCTTCGTCATGTCTTCGATTCGCCGAAAAACGTGATGTTTACGCTGCGAAGATTTGCACGCGATTGGAAGTCCGAGATACGTTGTATTGTTCTGAATGCTGATGTTATCAATACGTCCTCCAGCAATGGTGAAGTTGTCGTTCAACACACTGCGAGAACCATTGTGAGCAATGTATGTGAAAGCGTGGCACTTCTTGCAGTTGATCTTCATGTCGCCTGCATAACTGCAGAAGTGCTCCACGACCGAAAGCAAGTTCTTCATCCCGACTTCCGAGTCCGAGAACACGATTATGTCATCGGCGTAAGCTTGAACGGTTGTCGCTGAGTCCAACCAATGATAACCGTCCTCCTTGCAAGCGTTCAACCGCGCGAGGAGAGGTTCGATACAAATGTTGAATAACGTCGGACTCAGCGGACAACCTTGCTTGACGCCTTTGCGAAAACAGATAGAATTAGATCGTCTGTTGTTGCTGATGATCTTCGTCGAAGAGTCTCTGTACGAATTAATAATCGTTTTAACAAAAGAAAGATCAAAGCCAATGTCTGTAAGATTCTTTTTAATAAGTTTATGTGGTACGGAACCAAATGCATCAGAAAAGTCGATCGTCGTGATGTAGAGTGACTTTTGGTTCCGTGCAGCATCGTGTATCATCTCATCAACCACAGTTGCATGCTCAGCCGCTCCAGCTGGAATACGCATGAATCCTTTCTGACTCGGTGATATGAACCTATGTTTTGAATTCAGCGTTTGAAGCGAGCGGCTGATGTGACACATCAGCATCCGATAAATCGTCGGAGTGATGGTGATAGGACGCCACGAATGGGCGTCGTCAGGGTCTCCTTTCTTAAACAACATGACGGTTTTGTTCATTTTCAACACCTCCGGAAAGAGACCCGTGTCAAGCATGCAACACAACACATTCTTGATGATCGTCGCCGTGACACTCCCGCCAACCTTCCACACACCATTTGAAATGCCGTCGCATCCGACGGCAGACAGATTGGATCTCGATCTGACCGCTTTGAGAATAGCTTCTTCGTTGAGGATGAGTGATTTGAGTTCATCAGAATTATTCGATGAAATTCTGCGCTGAAGAGTGTAAACACCATCTGGGTCATCCCCGAGAGCAGCAGCATCGCTCCACGAGGACCCGTACACGTTCTCGAAATCTTCGACTGGGACGACACATTCCGGTGTGTCGTCGTTCAACACGAACCAGTCGAGTGTACGTTTGGCGTCTTCAGCGTAGAATTTCTGAAGGAACTTCTTGTAGCCAAGCGAGGAAGGAGAGTTGTTGAGAATCTCCAATTCCTCTAGCTTGGCACGTATGAATTTCATCCTTTCATCGTAATGCTCATCGTAAATCAAACCGTCAATTGAGTCCAAGTCACCACTCCCAAGAAGTTGAGAGAACTCCAAAGGAGCCTGTGACAGAAAGCGAACAAGCTTCTCTTTGATGTCTGCGATGACATTACGTTGAGGTTGATCGAGATCTTCATCAGTGATGTGAATGCGGGAATGCAGGAGTTCAATACCAGCGATGAATTTGGAGGCCGACTTCATCTGAATCGGTGTCTCCAAGGAATGCGGGCGACGAATCTTATCTGAACCTCTCCGTGCCGAACGAACGAACTTCCTAATCGACTTCCGTAGAATGAGAATGATTTTCGAAATCATCCCTTCGCAGAGAAGCATTCGGCTGCTCTTTTCCAAAGAGTCAGAGAGGTTAATAGCTTCATTATACCAATTGAGAACATCCTTGACTTCACTGTTAAACACTTCTTCGAACTTTTTCCTGTGCTTCGCTAAACGGTCACCCCACAGCTTCGGGAGGTGCACGAAATCATCATCTTCCTTCATGCACCTCGACTTCCAATTCTCAGCTTTGGACAGGCAACTCTCAATGTCCACGATCGAAGCTGAATTTGAATGACCAGGATGTACATCACTTTGAATGACTTCGCCATCACTTGAAGAAGAGACTGAGTGCAAGCGTGCTTCTGGCATTCTCTCATTGGCTGGAATGGAACCAGCCTGACGTCTGCGTCGGCGGTTATCCTCTGCACGACGTCGATCTTCCATCACTTGGAGGTCAACAGACTCATCTGACCTCGCCTGCACAGGATTCAATCTTTCTTCTTCCTGTAAAATCCTATTTTCCATTCTGACACTTTTTTCTTTGTCAAGGTCAGAATTGGCCTCACGAATCTCATCGTCATCGGTATCGGGTGAAAACCACTTGGTAGAAATACTCACCTCGAATGATTGCAAACGATGACCTTCAACGTTGGATGCTGGATGAGATCTGTTAGAGTGTTGCTTGACAGTGACTTTGTCTTTTCCAATGAAGTCACTGCAAGTTGAACACATCGAACCACGCAGATCATGAAAGACATCCCGTGTTGCAAGTAAACATCTGCATCTTCTAGCATGCAGGATGTTCATTGCCCAGAAAACACCCACTTCTCTTTTGAGAGCTTCAAGATCCTGATGAGCCGAACCGATATGGCTGCTCAACGAATTCGCCCGACTCACAAGATAGTTACAGTCACTCACAGGACAAACGTAAATGGTCCGATAATGTGGAGCATCTGCCGGAAGATGAGGCGAGTCAATCTTCCATCTTAACTTACGACCAATTATGTATTCAAAAGCCGCCTGTTCAATTGGAACCCCATTCGTTACATGCAGCGACCTCAGGTGGAATGATAACGAGGCACATGTAGGGAACGTTTTGTCGCAACAAGGGCAATAAAACTGCCCAACACCCAACCATCTACACTTCTGATACATCAGAAGGACGATAGGAACATTTACATCAACAACATCAGCGAAAGGAGACATGTCAATATTACCAACCTGAAGTTGGTCGATGAGCGAGGTCAATTCTGCTTTAGAATTGATTTTGGACAGCTCATCCACAATCCATTCAATAGAAATCCTATCGTCCCTTGACGGTGAAGAACATCCATCATTACTACCGTTGCGATCATCATCATCAGAGTGATCGGTGCGTTCTGATTGAGAACGCACCTCGGAGAAGTCTTCTGCACCACTAATAGTACTACTCGTACTAGTGGATGAAGTCTGTGTGCCTAATGAATTGCTTCGAGAGTCAGAGGATGAATTGAATGATGAGTGATCACCTGCGAGAGTAAATAAAGGGACCACCTTCTCATTGAACTCGAAGACGAACTTAGGCACTTCGATGACGGAAGTGATGACTTTCTCCTTCGTGACTACTTGATGATGATCGATGTGAGCAGTTGACGTGACAACCCGATCGTCGACGCCAACAGCGTGATGAGTGATGTGAGCCGTTGACGTGACGGTTTGGTTGTCAACGTCAACGTTGTGGTGAGCGACGTGAGCTGTTGACGTGACAGTCTGATTGTCAACGTCAACAGCATGATGAGCGACGTGAGCTGTTGACTTGACAATCAGATTGTCAACGTCAACAGCGTGATGAGCGACGTGAGCTGTTGACGTGACAGTCTGATTGTCAACGTCAACAGCGTGATGAGCGACGTGAGCTGTTGACTTGACAATCTGATTGTCAACGTCAACAGTGTGATGAGCGACGTGAGCTGTTGACTTGACAATCTGATTGTCAACGTCAACAGTGTGATGAGCGACGTGAGCTGTTGACGTGACAGTCTGATTGTCAACGTCAACAGCATGATGAGCGACGTGAGCTGTTGACTTGACAATCAGATTGTCAACGTCAACAGCGTGATGAGCGACGTGAGCTGTTGACGTGACAGTCTGATTGTTGATGAGCGACGTGAGCTGTTGTGACAATCTGATTGTCAACGTCAACAGTGTGATGAGCGACGTGAGCTGTTGAATCTGATTGTCAACGTCAACAGCGTGATGAGCGACGTGAGCTGTTGACTTGACAATCTGATTGTCAACGTCACTTGACAATCTGATTGTCAAGTCAACAGCGTGATGAGCGACGTGAGCTGTTGACTTGACAATCTGATTGTCAACGTCAACAGCGTGATGAGCGACGTGAGCTGTTGACTTGACAGTCTGATTGTCAAGTCAACAGCGTGATGAGCGACGTGAGCTGTTGACTTGACAGTCTGATTGTCAACGTCAACAGCGTGATGAGCGACGTGAGCTGTTGACTTGACAGACTGATTGTCAATGTCAACAGCGTGATGAGCGACGTGAGCTGTTGACTTGACAGTCTGATTGTCAACGTCAACAGCGTGATGAGCGACGTGAGCTGTTGACTTGACAATCTGATTGTCAACGTCAACAGCGTGATTAGCAACAGATTCAACATTGTGAGTATCAGCACTCACAACATGGTTGTTCTCAAACGTGTTTGAGTCAGCAGGTTGAGAGATGGCACCAGCTGATTGACTACTAATATTAGCTGCTGAGTTTGGTGAGTAAGAATTAACAATATCACGCGTATCAATGTGCTGCGAAGAAAGGAAATAAAAGTTATTATTATTGATGTAACTCCATGACATGTGATGTGAAATGTCGGTGAAGTGAGATGTGTTGCACCCGATGTTGCATGTTCCTGAGAGAAAGAGCGAATTAACGATGTTGGACACATGCGAAACAAACGGGGAACATTTTGAGTGAAAATTGAATGGAACCGTTCGAATGCTAGACGAAGGAACGAAAGAATAGGGATCAAAAGCATTTAAACGAAGTTCTTCATCCGTTGATGGGATTGCTGGTCGATTCCTGTCGAATTTTGGTTGCTCATCGGAAATGATCAATTGTCCTCGAGCAACCAGAATTCCTTCGGATGACTTCTCATTCATATTATAAGCAAGAGGACAACGAGAAATCAATGAAGGATCGCACGTAACAACGATCCATGATGGGTTAGGAACTCCATCAGAATTCGACGGGTTATAGTGAACACCCGACTGTAAGAGCACTTCTGTCCCTCTAGAAGGATTATTTGAATTGCAGAAAATAGTTTCAGGTTCCTCAATTTCTTCATCGGAAATTGATATTGGATCACTATTATCACTTTTTTCTGAATCTGAATTAATGTGCTCGAAATTGGTCATATCGTCATCAGGACACTTGGAAAGTGATTGTGAAGCTGGTCCAACCGGCGGGAGCCGCAGCTTCACATCATCACTAGGATATCTGCTAGTATCTTTTTTGCGGGGTGAGATTTGAGTTGCGTATCTTGTTTTATACGAGGAGTCAAGGTCGTCTAGTAGCGAATTGTCTTTGAAAAAGTCGAACTTATTGAGTTTTGGATGATGGGATATCTGTTCCCTAGAACAAGGAATCTTAAAACCTCCATCGTATTTGTTATCGGAATGGCAATTGCTGTTGTGAATATGGGTAGGATTGTGACACCTATCGGTCATGATATCTCGATTATTAAAAAAATTTTCACCGATTTTTTCGGGAGTGGAATCAAACGAATCAGCATCTTCTGCTGATTCCAAAAATCTACTTTTCGTTGGGTAGATCAACATATTTGCAAAATAAAAAAAAAATCTCCTCCCGTGTGGTTTAAATGTTTATTAAATGCTTTAAGAGTTTTGCGATTAAGCAATTAATAAAAAAAGCTAGGCATAAGCTTTAAGAAAAAAAAGGAAAATAAAAGGAAAAAGGTAAAACTTGAAGTTAAAAGGTCCAAAAAGACTTCAAGTAATGAGTCAGACTTGGAATAAACGGTCGCCGAAAATGATCATTGAGCAACACAGATCATTCTGAGGACGGGTTGTGTTACAACCAGCGATGGTTTCCGAGTCTGATGTAAAACAACGCGTCTAAAGAACAAAGAACTTGAAACAATGTAACAATGTAATTGAGGATATCAGATTGAGATCTGAAAATGAGGAACAATGAGTAACGATGAGTAACGGATAAAACAATTGAACAAGAACTTAAATGAGAGAACGAACGGGCTCATTGAGCGCCCTTCAGTAGAGTCACGCGACATGTGTCAGGCAGCATCTTGCGGAGATCCTTTACCGTAGACGCTTGTTGACTGCTGTCTTTTGATTCTTTCATCAAGGCAGTGTGATCATTGAAATCACAAGCAGACTCACTGTAAGATGACTCCATATATAAAATAGAATAAACAAAAAGAGTAAAAAATAAGTAGCAATTTACTTCGATCTGTCCGTGATAATCGTCTTCATACTGTATAACGCCTTGTAGATTTGAGAATATTGAGAGAAATTGTAAAATGAGAATGGAGTCACGAAAAGTAGGAAACCGAGGGAACAGAAAGGCGCGATCGAAGGAAACTGGAATAAACAAAGTGAGAAGGAAGAGTATAATATCATTAGAGTAAGTTTTGAGAGGTATATTTGAAATTGCATATAACTGATTGAGTATAAGATATAACGTTAAGAGCTGAGATTGATAATATGAGATAAGAAACAACAGAATAATATTGTGGTAAGTCCAGTGGTCGGACTTAGTGAGGTGACCCTACATATAATTGAAATCAGTTTGGAAAATTCGGACGAAACATCGATCTGAGGGCACCATACGAATCAGCTCAGTGCACTGATTACGAATATCTAGTCATTGCCTGCGTAAACCTCGAAAATAAAAATGAAAAAAAATCTCCTCCCGTGTGGATCGAACACACGACTTCCAGATTAACAGTCTGACACTCTAACCAACTGAGTTAGGGAGGAAGTCCTACTGATCAATATATGTTTTGATATATCAAATTAAAAATTTACAAACGGTTGAATTCAAAATAAATTTTATACAAACATTCAATATTATGAAAATTTTTAAATACTAGGCAATTTTTATTTTTAAGATGTTTTGCGTTTTTTTGCAAATAGATGATGAAAAAGATGAATCAACAATCGAAATTTTTCATAATGGTGATTCATTTAAATGTTCAAAGGACCTATGCATGAAGAATAGTGAAAAGTTAGCAAGTATGATTAACCAAGAAACACCAATAAACATTGATTATGACCGTGAAGATGATGATTTCCAACTTATATCTGACTTGCTCAATTATAAAAGGATTTTTATTACACGTAATAATATTGATTTCCTTGAATTCGCTGGAGAAGAGCTTCAAATTCCAAAGTTAATTAGAAAAACCAAAAAGTTCAAAAATCAATACGAGGATATCATCGAAAATCCCATTTTCAAAGAATTAAAATCGTTACATAACCAAGTTTTTTCCCTTTTAAAAGTAAACACCGAATCAACCAATGATTTTAATTTTGACATTTCAAATATTCAATATGAACCAGAATATTCATCAACAATTTCACATCTAATTTTTGGATTATGCTTAGCATAACCCCAACATATTCCACAGTACATGAAAGTTGTTTCATCCAATCCGACATTGAAGAAACATTTCGAAGATTTTTTAAAAAATGACATTTTATCAAACATGCTTTGCAACATTCTTCGCAAACACCTCAATTTGTCTCTCAAACCGGTGGAAAACGAAGTTTTGATGGTGAAATTTCAAAATTCAATGCTACCGACCAGCGATTATGATACCGGACTCCTCAACTATCTGGAAGAAGTCACAAATTATCTTGCTAAAATGAATCAAAATTTTTCGTATTTCGAAAAATATGTCAAAGCGATCAAAACAGATGATGTTGATAACTTACAACAATTGATAAACATGAATAATAATGTGACAAGTAATCCTAATTCATTTAAAATACTCATGGACTGCAGCGCTGCCTATTCGTCAGTGAAATGCGTTAAATATTTCATGTTGAATTTTCAATCGCAATTTGGTCGCCAGTTAGAAATTGAATACAACAACGTCAGAGCGTCAATTATTGGCGGAAACCTCGAAATATTTCATCTTTTGCTCGAAAAATATAAAGGAGATCGCAGCTCTTTAATCAAAGACACAATTATTTTTCATCAAAACAAAATTTTGAAATGGATCATTGAAAACTACGTCCAATTTTTGTCAATATACAACACATGTTGCACTAGAGTTTTATATGATAAGAATTACATACCACAAAGATACTATCATTGCAAAAAGTGCAACTATGAAGATGAATGCTGCTGCCATTACTGTGCTAAGCATTGTCATGTTAATCATCACAATGGAAAAGAGCACGATGTAACCTACGTTACATTTTGCAGGCTGGTATATTGTGATGATGAATGCAAACTCTCACAAGATATGAAGCCAGAAGGCAACAAGAAATTCGTTGAAATTGATGATCTCGTTCTTTTGTCTACTTATTGTGCAAATTATGATTCGTTGAAAATTTTGATTAAAAATGGAGCTTACATCCCAAAGTGCAGAGACAATCCGACAAGGAATCAATATTCGAAGATGGATCAACAACTGATCAAGCTATTCAAAGAAATGAGAGGTTTTAATGATGACAAATTTATGCCAAAGATGACTTTGAATTTGAAAACGCAAGTGAAAAACGACAATGAATGTTTTGTTGGTGAAGACGGGATTGGAGTTAATATGGATGGATCAAAGGACCATAATTACGTATCTTTTAATGACAATAGATCAATAAGACAAAAAGTTGCTACCGGTGATGATCCATTCTCTATGCCTCAAAGGCATTATCCAAAAGCTTTTGAATTTGCATTTGGCCCTCAGAGCGATGATGATGAAGAAGAAGAAGATCAAAATCAAAATCAATTTAACTTTCAAATATCGAATAAGGGAGTGTCTTCACATATATCGTCTGACCAAAATAAAGCACAAAGTCAATCCTTTTTGTTTAATAAAGCAAATATAAAAGATTATGAAAAGATGGCCACAGAGCAGAATGATCAAGAATTAATGGAAAAAGTTGCCAATTTCAATAAATACCTCAATACAGTCAAGTCGTTTGTTTGTAAGGTCCTCTCAAAAGTGAACTAAACTGAAATTCAAAACTCAGACCTTTTTTGACATTGATTTGACCTATCTTTGACCTAAAATTTTTAAAAAAGTGGTCTGTCTTTTGATTTTTAGTTTATTTTGATAACGATCAATTTCGATCCAATTTTCACCTTCATTTGAGAGCTCAATGGCCCAGTTTTTGAGATGAGCTCCGTTTTCATTGCTGTTGCAAGACTTGATTGAATAGCTTGACAGTTGGACGAACTTGTCCTTGAAGTCGAAGGAGATGAAGGCGTCGCCATCGTCCTTTGATTGGTAGACGTTTGTGTCTCCGAAATCGACCAGATTTTTCGGATGCCTGCTATTGTTATGTATTGAATTTGAATCTATTTTAATCGTCCCATTATCATGTATATTCCCTTTTGTTTGAGTTGATAAATAGTTCATTATTCCATTGAATTCTTCACCCCTTTGAAAAGTGAATTCTTTGATGCCGATGAAATATCTTTTAACGTCTTTTTGTGTGAAGTTCGTTGATTGACTGGTGAGAATTCGTGATCGGATCGAATCCCAAATATCTGAATTGATTGATGAATAATTATTTGAATTTATGAAGCTCAGAAATTTTTCTTTGCTCACA
Organism: Tritrichomonas musculus; assembly: GCA_039105265.1. NCBI lineage: Eukaryota > Parabasalia > Tritrichomonadida > Tritrichomonadidae > Tritrichomonas > Tritrichomonas musculus. The sequence goes on from JAPFFF010000012.1 coordinate 1,092,692, forward strand.
TTGAAAATTTGAATGTATTCAAATAAATTTGAATAGGTTTCGTCGGTTTCATTTAATGACATAATAAATTCGAGTAACGAGTCTTCATCTTTAAGCTTTAATGATTCATTCCGTAAAATTTCTTCAATTGTGCAAACATCTAACTTTTTCAATTCTTTTTTATCGATGAATTCAAAATGACTTGCAATGAATTCAATCAATTTTTGGAGTACATCGGAACATGAGTCATAATTGTTTTGAAGTACCGATTCCATATCAATGACTGAAAGAAGATAATCGACTGAGTTTTCTGTAGTTAATTCTGAGTAATAATCTTTTTAAAGACGTACGCATTCATCAATGTTACCAAGAAGATAAAAATATTTTAAAAATTGTTGATGTTGTTCTTGATTAATTTTTAAATTTGTAAAAGTTGAAAGAGATAAAAAATCGGTAAAATAATCTTCTTTGTTCAAAGTTGCTTTGTCTGTTTTATCCTTATTTTTGTTGGTATTGATAGAAAATTCATTGATTGATTCATCAATGAAATGTAATTTTCTGATTTCTGGAGATAAAATATCTGCAATGATTCTATTCGTCGTGTATTTCTTCCCATTGACGATGAATGTAAAATGATGATCGTATTTGTTAAAAGGGATATTTCCAAAATTTTTTATACCAAGAAAAAAATTTCTTTCTATCATTTACTAAAATCAAATTTTTGAGAACTAAAATGGTCGCTATCATAATTTTACATTTGAAGGTTATTCAAAAAGCAAGTGCCTAGAAGATATTTAATATTTATATACATACTATTTACTTATTCAAATGTAATAATAGGCCGAATGGCTTTCTTTCCAACAAGATCATCATAAGCTTTGTTAATATCATCAAACTTATAATAGGTCAAAAATTCGTTTAATGGGAATTTTCCTTCTCTATAGTACTCAATCATTTGTGGGATGAAAACATTTTTGTCTGAGTTTCCAATGCAAGCGAATGGCCACTTATCATTACCAAGATCGCCAGTGATATCATATCTTTCTGTTTTATCTGAAAGATGAAGATCAACCTTTTTTACAAGTTCTTTGTTTCCTGTTGTATCTTCACAATAATCAATTTGTCCATTTTTCTTAACAAATTCAGCAAGGGCCGTTAAATCTTTATCTTCATTTGGATTAATTAAAAGTGTAGCACCGAACTTTTGAGCAAGTTGTAATTTTTCCGGATGGCGATCAATTGCAATGATTGATTTTAGACCAGCAATTTTGGCAGCCATAATTCCGGTGAGTCCCACAGTTCCCATTCCTATAACAGCTAATGAATGACCTGGTTGTGCTTTGAAATAGTTAAGAACGCCTCCAGCACCAGTAATTGGGCAGCAAGCAAGGAAGCAAACATGGCGTAAATCAACACTTGGATCAACACGAACAAGAGTACATGCACGTACAACAGCGTGATCAGCAAAAGTTCCATGGCATGAGAATGCTCGAACTGGTTTTCCATCTTTAGTTGAAAGTGGAGTTGTTCTGTCAAATTGTTTGCCATACCAGTAATCAAATGCGTGTTCACAGTCCCAAAATCGGCCTTCTTGGCAAGGTTTACATTTTCCGCAATTATTTGTTGCAATTATGACATGATCACCAATTTTGAAGCCGCTGACAGATTTGCCCATCTTTTCAATGATACCAGCTCCTTCGTGTCCCATAACGATTGGATAAGTTTGATCTTTTGCGTGCATGTAATGAAGATCGCATCCACATAAACCTGAACAAGTAATTTTAACAAGTACTTCATCATCCAAAGGTTCCCTTAAGTTAAGTGTTTCAAATGTAAATTTATCAGTTGGTCCATTCACGACAGCTGCATGAACTTGCATTTTAAAAAATGAATTAAAAAAATTGATCAAATTTCACAAAATTTTGTGAATTTTATCGTATTTTTTTATATGAAATTTTATCGTATATTGTATTCAAATTTTGATTATAAAAAATACGATATTATTACAAAAAGTAGAAGTAAGGTTCTACCAAAAAAGTTTAGTGGACCATTGTTTTTGAAACCTCTTTACTTTTTTTTAAGTTTAAGCATCTTTAATCAGGGCAGTCTTTATCCTTTTTTGTAAAAATATAAATTATGTATAAAAAACAAGTAAAAAAGATTATTTATAGCTCTTATTAATTCCCTTTAAGAAAATAATGATGTTTTCTTTATTTTTTAATTAGAATTGGTGGTAATAAAAGGTCTAGCCTAGCTTATATCTTCATTGTGGTAATTATTTTTAAAAGTAATCACAAAATAAAGTATATTTATCATGATTGCAAAGCAAATACTTATTTTGCATGGCATTAGAAGATGATGTGTTGTTTATTTAGGAATATTGAAAACAATAATTAAATCTTAATGATCTAATTCATATTTGGCTAATATGATAAACTCTAAGCTATGTTTTATAAAATGATTTAAGAATATATAATTAGAAAATATTCATAAGGCAAAGTACTTTTGATATATTGAGAAAGTATGATAAAATTCATATATTATGAAATATTCTAAGAGGATAATAAAATGATTTGTATTATAAAATAGAATGTATCACCATTAAAAACTAATAATTTTGAAAGATAAATATAATTTATTATATACACGATTTCAAAGGAAAATGATCGTACATATAGTAAAATTTATGAAAAGTGCAAAGTTTCCACTTATTCATAGAAATTTTGAATTGATTTTTTTTTTTTTTTTTGAAATTAACATCCCTGTTTATTTATTTTGATATTAATAAAAAATAAAAATAAAAAAACAGGAAACTAATTTTGTGAAAAAAGGTTAAAAATTTTTATTATTGAAAGGAAAAAAAAAGAAAGAAAAAATTTGAAAGAAAAAATAGTAGTCCGTCATTTGGTATAAAGTTTAAAAAAGATCTCAGGAAAAAATGTTTTATTTAACATTTTTATATTATTCCCAAAAGATTTTATTACATTCATAGTGTTTTTAATATGATTTTAATAAGCTTATTTTATGAAATTTCAACAAATATTTTTATGCAATTTCTGTAAATATTTTATCTAGTTTCAACCAATATTTTATCAAATTTCAATCACTATTTTATCTAATTTCAACAAATATTTTACCAAATTTCAACAAATTTTTTATCTAATTTAAGCAATTATTTTATAAAATTTTAACGAATACTTTATGAAATTTCAACAAGCATTTTATGCTATTTAAGCGAGTATTTTATCAAATTTCAGCAAGTATTATATGATGTTTCGACAAATATCTTATCAAATTCGAACAAACATTTCATCTAATTTCAACAAGAATTTTATAAAGTTACAACAAGCATTTTATATAATTTCGACCAATATTTATGAGATTTCAATCACTATTTCATCAAATTTCAACAAGTATTATATGAGATTTCATCAAGCATTTTATAAAATTTCAGCAAATTTTTTATCTAATTTCAACGATTGTTTCATAAAATTTAAACAAATAATTTATTTTGTTTCAACAAATATTTTATGCAATTTCAACAAGTATTTTATCAAATTTCATCAAGTATTATATGATGTTTCAACAAATATCTTATCAAATTCAGACAATCATTTCATCTAATTTCAACAAAAATTTTATAAAATTTCAGCAAATTTTTTTTATCTAATTTCAACCAATATTTTATCAGATTTTCAATCATTATTTTATCAAATTTCAACAAGTATTATATGAAATTTCATCCAATATTTTATAATGTTTCAACAAACATTTTATACAATTTCAACCAATTTTTTTTGATCAAATATCAATTTAATATTTAATAAAATTTCAGCTAAAATTTAATATGATTTCAAACAAACATTTAATGAAGTTTTTAACAAATGTTTTATGAAGTTTCAGCCAATATTTTATCAAGTTTCAACAAGTTTTTTTTATTATATTTCAACATATTATTTTATAAAGTTTCAACGAATATTTTATGCAATTTCAACATATTTTTTTTTAATCAAATTTCAACAAATGTTTTATCAAATTTCAGCGAATGTTTTATGAAATTTCAACAAACGTTTTTATCAAATTTCATAAAAAAAATATTTTATCAAGTCTCAACAAATATTTTATATGATTTCAATCAGCATTTTATCAAATTAAAGCAAATTTTTTTTATCAAATTTCAGCAAATATTTTATATGATTTCAACCATTATTTTATATGATTTCAACAAACGTTTAAATCAAATTTCAACAAATATTTTTATGCCATTTCAACAAATATTTTATATGATTTCAACAAACATTTAAATCAAATTAAAACAAGTATTTTATCTAGTCTCAACAAATATTTTATATGATTTCAACCATTTTTTTTTATCAAATTTCAGCAAATATTTTATACTATTTTAACAAATGTTTTATCAAATTTCAACAAATGTTTTATGCAATTTCATTAAGCGTTTTATGCAATTTCAACAAATGTTTTATGCAATTTCAACAAATATTTTATATGATTTCAACAAATATTTCATCAAATTTCAACAAATGGTTTATGCAATTTTAATCTGTTCTTTTTTATAATATTTCAAAAAAAAAAAATTTCATCAAATTTCAACAAATTTTTTTTTATCAAATTTCAACAAATTTTTTTTATGAAATTTCAACCAATATTTTATCAAATTTCCACACATGTTTCATAGAATTTTGACGTATTATTTATGAAATTTCAACCAATATTTTTATCAAGTTTCATTTTAGATTTTTATCAAGTTTCATTTGATGTTTTTATCAAATTTCATTTTGATATTTCATCTAATTTCATTTGATATTTTTATATAATTTCATTTTATATTTTTTATCAAATTACATTTTATATTTCTATCAAGTTTCATTTGATATTTCATCTAATTTCAATTCCTATTTTTTATCAAGTTTCATTTTATATTTTTATGAAGTTTCGTTTTCTATTTTTATCAAGTTTCATTTTATATTTTTATCAAATTTCATTTTATATTTTTATCAAGTTTCAACAAGCATTTTAAAATCACAACTTGAAGAGCTAAATGAAAAATATAAGAAAGAAATGGAGGAAAAAGAGGAAGAGTATAAAAAGCAAATCGAAGCACTAGAAGAAAAGCATAAAAAAGAGCTTGAAGAAGGAGGTAAAAATCAAACAGAAGAACTAGAAGAAAAGCATAAGAAAGAGCTCGAAGATAAAGAAGAAGAACACAAAAAGCAAACCGAAGAACTTGAAGAAAAGCATAAGAAAGAGCTCGAAGATAAAGAAGAAGAACACAAAAAGCAAACAGAAGAACTTGAAGAAAAACATAAGAAAGAGCTCGAAGAAAAACAAAAGCAAGTTAAAACATTAGAAGAAAAGCATAAAAGGGAGCTCAAAGAAAAAGAAGAAGAGCACAAAGAGCAACTCGAAGAAATGGACATTGAATATGACAGAAAGATAAAAGAAAAAGAAGATGAACATAAAGAACAACTGGCAGACATGGACCTAGAATATGAAAGACAACTAAATGAGAAAGATGATGAAATCCAAAGGTTAAAAGAAAAATACGAAAAATGATTTAAAGGCTTCGATTCTTTTTCAATCACAAAATAATTAATAAATTAATTATAAACTTAAATATACCAACTTTTTCTTCAAGAAAAGGATCACTTCCTTTTTTGTATTTGAAAAACTCCTCTTTACACTTGATGTTTAATATATTAATTTAAAATTGTTTTCAAAAAAAAAAAGATCGCATCTGCAGGGACTCGAACCCGGAATCTCCTCCTTAGAAGGGAGGCGCATTATCCATTATGCTACAGATGCTACTGTTAACTCAAAAAAATATATATAGATGTTGTATTATTTTTTGACAAAATGATTAGAATCGAAGATGTCAAAACAAAAATTTTGTGAACTCTTCCTGTTGCCTTATTAGATTGTCCATTTGATCTCTCATTTGGATGATGATTATTTGTTCTTCAATTCTATTCTGCTTTCCATTTAAATCTTCTTGCTTTGCTTTGGTATCGTTTTCAAGTTCTTCGATTCGTTGCTGCTTAGCATTGATGTCGTTTATCTTGTTATTGATATCTTCTTGCTTAGCATTGTTGTCTCTTTCTAATTCTTCAATTCTTTGCTTTTTCATGTTTATATCAATTTGTTTGTTGTTAATATCATCCTGCTTTGCATTGTTGTCTTTCTCGAGTTCTTCAATGTGCTGCTGTTTTGCATTGATATCGTTTTGCTTATCACCGTTTTCTCTTTCTAATTCAGTTATCCGCTCTTGATGCTTTGTATTCTCCTCTTTTTCTTTTGAAAGAGACTGTTCAAGCTCTTCTTTTTAGTAGAGAGTTCTTAAATCTGCTCCATCTGTTTCGCCTTGATGGCTTCATGCTCCATTGCTGTATCATTTAGTTGAATTTCTCGTGTTTGAACTGTTTTTTGCGTTATTTCGGGATTTTCATTAAGCAATGATACTTCTTCATTCTTTTTGACTGCTTCTTGAGCAAGTTCTTCTATCTGATGTTGCTTAGCATTAATGTCATTTTGCTTACCATTATTATCTTTCACAAGTTCTTCGATCTTTTGCTGTTTTGAGTTGATATCTTCTCGCTTGGAACTATTATCTTTCTCAAGCTCTTCGATGCGTTGCTGTTTAGCATTAATACAGTAGTGAATTTAATATGGTAACACTTTTTTTTTAGTAAAAAAATTTAAAAAATTTAAATTTCAATTTTTCTCGATATATATGATATTTATTTAAAAACAAAGTATATCAATATATTCAGCAATACACATATAATATGCAACACAAATGAAGTGACCGTTTAAATTAGTGAATTTTTTTTTTACCAAAAAAAAGTGTTACCATAAAAAATACCGTTACCATATTAAATTCACTACTATATTATTTTGCTTGTTGTTGATATCTTGTTGCTTTGCATTGTTGTCACTTTCAAGTTCTTCAATTCTACCTTGTTTAGCATTTAAATCATTCTGTTTGTTGTTGATATTTTCCTGTTTAGTAGCATTGTCTTTCTCAAGATCTTCAACAGGTTGAGTTTTAGCATTTGCAGAAGCAGAAATCCTGCTTTTGATGTCAGAATTGTCCTCAGTCACGTAGATACAAGAAGACATCAACAATGAACAAAATGATATCAATTCCAAGCAGCAAAGAATTGATGAATTAGAGAAAGACAACGAAGGCAAGCAAGAAGACATCAACAACAAGCATAACAACATCAATGCCAAACAGCAACGTTTTAATTTACTGAATCTTTCTTTCTTAAAAAAAAAAAAATATAATAATAAAAATGCTTCTGGCGCTGATCGAATGCGCGATCTTCCGCTTACTAGGAGAACGCTATAGCTGCTAAGCTAACTGAAGCTTTCATTCTCACATAGCCTTAATATTATAAAAAAAAAATAATATTAACATTTTATATTTTGACATAGTATAAAAAACTGATGAAAATTAAATTCTTTACCCATTAGCTGACGTTACTTCAAGATCTTTTGTTGCTATGATTTCAAAAAAATCCATTTTCGAAATTTGAAAAATTTTTTGGACATCTTTTTTGAATTGAACCAAAACTTGCAAATAAAAAGACAGAAAACGAGTTGAAATCAAAATTGAATGAACTCACCGCTGAAATTGAGAAGAAAGAAGAATTCATTCAAAAAGTTGAAAAATTAAAAGAAACTGCTTTCATCATTGATCAAGAAAACCAGAAACTAAAAAGTGCTTCCTCAATTGAATACGAACTTATCTCGATTAGAGACATACATAAAGAAATTTCATCATTATTTTACGAAGGTTTTGGAAATTTATGCTAGATAAACGTTTACAATTGGCTCCATTTAATAAAAGACTCCATTTATTACTTTAAATTTGAGCTAAATTAAAAAAAATACAACATAATAAACTTATGATTAAATTATATATATAAATATTTTGATTATTAATCATGATCCATAATCATTTAATAGACATAATCAATTTTATTCTTAAAAAGCTTATAATTTCATTTTCATAAATGCAAAGAATGAAAAACAATAATAATTCATTCTTTTTTTTTTTTTTTAAGAATAAAGACATTAAAAATTGATTCTTTGCATTTATGAAAAACAATCATTCTTTTTTATTTAATAAAGTATAGAAAAAAAAAATATCATATAAAATAGTTTCAATGTTTACTTTTTATAAAGTTCATAGATCATTAAGCATTGATTTGAACTTTTTCGGAATCGTCATATTTTCAATTTTGCATCCTTTAAAAGCATCTTCATCAATTGTTTTGATATGTGAATCTTCAGGAATTTCAACACTTTTTAGTTTCTTGCACCATGAAAAAGCAGATCTGCAAACATGCTCGACACCTGAAGGAATAGTGATGCTCTTAATTAATGTTTGCGAGAATGAGTAAGCACAAATTCTCTTTATAAACGACGGAATAGAAATATTTTCAATATCTCGACGAACAAAAAGAAGGCAATCATATTCGTCACTTTTTTGATCTGATTTTCCAACGAGCATCTTGTTGTCAATGCACATGAAATGATTGCTTTTCGGCATAACTGTGACACTTCTCAAATTTGGTGTCTTGCGGCACCATCCTTCTTTGAGGTCACACAAACTTGAAGGAAGCTCAATCCTTACAATTGAAGAATTCGCAAACGCATCTTTTTCAATTGATTGAATACTTGAGTCAGGTGAAAATCGGATAGATTTTATTTTTGTCGAATTTTTGAATGAATCTTTAAAAAAATTTTTTATAATGAATTCTTTTTTATCGTGCTCAATCGAACGTGGAATGAAAACATCACCTTTAGCTGAATCGTTTCCAATCACACAGGCAGTTTTGTCATCATTATCCAAGAGAAATATGACATTGTTCTTTTTCGCCTGTACAAGTTCTGTGACAACAACATCATCGTCATCGTCATCTTCGACATTTATTATAATTTTACTTTGGTTTTGTTCTGTTTCTTCTTCTTCTTCAGATTTCTCTTCTTCTTCTTCTTCTTCTTCATCGGCATCTTTTTCCGTTTGTGTTTCAGTAATTTTTATTTTTTCAGTCATTAAATTTTGAATTAAACCGTTCCAGTCAATTTTTGAATCAATTGAATGAAGCCATTTTATTCCTTTCTCAAATATGAGTGACCACATTTTGAAGCATTCTTTTTTGTATTTCGCCATATAGGCCAAACTTGACACTGTTCCAACAATGCTCTGAAAATTGTCAGAAATTTTTGTGTTTACACATAATTTATTAACTTTTTGAATGAACTCATTCAATTTTTCATTAATCAAAAAGTTAGGTACATTTTTCCAACAACCGTTAATTTCTTGTTCAGAAATAATTGAAATCAAATCTTTTGCTTTTGAAGGTAAAAATGTCCTCTTTGCATAAGAACTGAAATTGCGACCACCGCCTCTCAATCTTAGAACCAAATGAATAGTCGAACTATCACTAATGTAATACTCAAAGAGTGTCATCCGGTCCTCGAGCTGCCTTCCAGCGAAAACCAGCCTTTGTTGGTCAATTGGATATCCATGACTTTCTTGTATCAAGTGTTTAAGTTCGTAAATGTTGCTTGATGAACTAATGCGAAGATCAAAATGCTTTCCAGTTAAAGTTTTCACATAAACAGTAATCTGATCCAGTTTGTTCTTTATATGAGGATCATCTCGTAGCAATTTGGTCTTCTCTTTTTCTTTATGGCAAACTTTTTCTTGAACGCCAAACAGACCTGTGTAGGGTGTCAGAATTCGGTAAGTGATTGACAATTGAATTATTTTTGACACAATTTCGTCGGTTGGCTCAAGTTCTCTCAGAATTCTAATGTTCTCATTATTGAAGAGATATTCTAGACTTCTCTTCACATTCGATGACTCAGGTAACTTTTTCAATTCAAGGACGGTTGACTCAGAATTTCCCTCAATTTCAATACAGACGTTTAAATTTTCATCGAATTCATTTGGAGCTTTGAAATAGAAAGTTGCCGGGATTCCGGGTGACAATTGACAATTTGACAGAGGAGGCAAAATCTCAACAGACTCATTATTTTCAATTGATATGTCAATTTTACATAAACCATTCAAACTTTGAGCTAATTGGTTGATCACTTTTGATCGCATGTCATCGCCAGAAAGAACGAAATCAACGAAGCCATTTCCATACCTGCTGATGCCTTTGACAAGTTTCTGATCAACACCATAGCCAATGCCAATTGAGCTGCACATCGTGGTGATTGAATTGGAACGAACAAGATTGAGAACTTCCTTCCTATCATAGACACAACCGTCCGTTAAAACAAAAACTCGTCTTAATTTATCTTTTTGTGAAAGTGGAGCCTTAAAAACATAAGAAAGAGGATTTGACAAAACAGTTCCTCCTAAATCTGCTTTTAATGTATTTGCCAAATTCAATGCTTTATTTGAATTTGAATCGTTATATGGAAGGGGACTCTGAAAAAGTGGAATAAAACTTGTACCAAAACGAATGACATTGAAATAGCTGTTCTCGGGCAGTGATTTGATGAAAAAGGTCAGACATTGCCTTGCTAGTTTGATCTCTCCACCTGACATCGAGTCTGAACAATCAACAATGAAAATGAACTCTTCACCTGAATGATCATAATTCTGAACTTCTTTGGTCGGTATGAAAGTGAACGATCCATAATTCTCACAGCACATGGCAACTCCAGTTACAATGGAATTTTGCAGTTGTTTTGAAAAAGTGGCATTTTGCGTATTAAATGAAATTGATAGATTTGTTAATGTGGGATCTAAATGGTCAATCGTATAGGTACGTGTCAAAAAATCAATATTTCCATCTGGATTAGAAGTAATAAATGTCCCAGGCAGGTGATAATATGAGAAATTTAATGAAAAATAGAAATCTGAACATTTGAGAAGTTTATCATTATTCAAACCAGGTAATGTGAGTGGGAAAAAAATACCAATAGTATCATGAGATATAAATGTAACTGGTAATTCAAAATTAACTGATATTGTAACCATTTGATTTCGTAATATATTTGGAATCGCAATTGTAGCATAAGAATCATCACCTATTCCAAAAACTGCTTTTTCTCCTTCTTTTATTTTTTCTCTAAAATTTTTTTGGGCTTCTTTGATTTCAATTATCTGAAGCAAAAAAGGATTTTCATCAACTTTAACTTGAAAATCATGAAGACAAATTCTACTATTAGTATTTTTTCCAATCAAGATTGTGAAATCATCAAGAGAACAATAATCATTTAAAAAAATCATTTCAATCCTACCTGCAAAAAAATTTCCTGCAATTTCTCCTTCAATATTTACTTTCTTTGGATCAATAATCTTTTCTGCAAAATTACTTTTAGTTGAGAATAAAGACATACAAAATAACTTTATTTATTTTACAATTAGTTGTAAACTTCAGAAAAAAAAATTAGATCATTGAAAAATAATATTGGACAATCGTTTTTTTCTACGCCACTTTTTGAATGGTTTTTCTATCCATGAATAGCTATTCATGGAAAGTAAAAAACCGCCATCTTAAGGTGAAATTTAACTTACTCTGTTAAGAAAATTAACCAAAAAAATCGCAAATTTAAATTTTCTCTTAAAATTATAACTATTTACTTTTTTTGATATAATTTTTTTTTATTTTTACATAATTTTTCAGGAATATACGCACCAGTGATCACCACAGGGCTGCGCGAAGCCGAATCAGGCTCCTTGAATTGCTGGATGAATCGGGAAGCCATTTGAACTAAATATTTATTCATTATTTAGCAAAAATTGAATAAAAAATGTATAATAAAGTATTCAAAAAGTTTAAAAGTTTTCAAAAAGTGGCGTAGAAAAATACGATTCCCCAAATAATATTTTTATTTAATTCACATCATTTAGCGGATATTGATTGAAGTTAGGACATCACTAATAATGGTAAAAATATGTTGGCATATTTTAATGGGTAATTAAAAATTAAATCTTTGATTGCCTCAATAATTCCAATTATATTCAGTAATATTTGTATTGTCTAACTCGGTTTATTATGAAGGATCTAAGATTTCTGACTCTTTCTGGCTTGTCGAAAAAAATGATATATAATTTTTCTTTTTCTTCCATATCACTAGGATTAGATTTTGTATATTGTATCTTTATTTCCTAAAAAAAAATTCTAGGGCTTAAATGGGAAATGCCAATTCAATTTCATATAACTATTCAATTTTCATTCAAATTTTGTTATGTGCTAATGGAACTTTTTTATGCTGGTAAAACAAACAGTGATTTACTCAAGCTTTAATATCAAGGGATATCATTTATTGTAAATTCTAAATTATTGTTGGAAAAAAAAAAAAAAAAAAAAAAATTAAATATTATGCTTGTGAATGTTTAAAGAAAATTTTGGTGTATTTTCTCAAAAGAATTATTGAAGATATAAAAAAATAAATGAATCAAGCATTTTCGAAAATAGAAGATAAATAGGGATATTGAGGTTTGTAATTGAATATTCAATATTATAAATCAAAATAATTTGTTTTTCGATATCAATTTAGTTTTATTTTGCAAAATAGTAAAAATGGCGAGTAGACATTTCCTTTTATTTTCTGGATTCACTTTTTGAATATATATTTGGTTTTAAAACTTTTTCAATAAATTTTGTATGCTCTCAAAAAGTTCAGAATATAATTTGAGAGACAATAGAATTCATTAAACTTTTTATGAGTGTTATCAAAAAGAATGTAAAGCAGTCAAAAAGATAATAAAGTTTTATCAAAGGGCGCCATTTTATTATTGCAACTTTTATGTTCGTCGCTCATCAGCTTCTCCAATCAAGCTCGATCCAATGTATTTGCATTCTCAAAAAGTATTAATGGAATTGGAACTGCTGGTGTTTACAATGTAGAAACAAATAATAATTTCAAAGAGAGTCCTCCTTTGTAAACCTCTCTTTCATATTCATCAAATATTTCATATTGTTTGATTTAATTCACCAATAATTGCATATGCATATATTCAAATCATTATTTATTTAAGAATTTTTAGATTCAATTTATTGATCACGTAATGAAACAAAAGACTGATCAACATTAGAAGCAAGCGAGTAAGAGTTTGATCTTACTTCATTCAAAATTTCTATAAAAGATGGACGTGTTTCTGGGTCAAATGACAGGCATCTTAAGATCAGGTCAATACAGAACTTTGAGATGGATGATGAAGGATTAGGAGGAGGAACATCTTTCCTCTTCATTTTATCTTTCAAAGTATATTTTGGCATTTTTCCTTCCAAAATGAAAAGCAAAATCATGCCGAATGAATACACATCAACTTTATTATCATATTTTTCATCATTGAGAATTTCTGGTGCCATAAAAATAGCTGATCCGAAACCTTTCATCATAGAACTTTGAGTATTTGTTGATTCAGGATATAAAGCTTCATTAATTTTAATAAAACCGAGATCAACAATTTTTGAATTCAAATTTGAATCAAGTCTAACATTTTCTATTTTTAAGTCACGATAAATCATGTTATGATCATGAATATAAATCAGTGCATGAATGATTTCAATGATAATTTGTACTTTGATTGTATTTGTGAGCATTTTATTATTTAAGCAATCTTTCAAATCAAATTCAATATATTCAAGGAAAAGAGCAATTGTTGTGATTTCTTCATCATCTTTTTGAATGACTTCAGATGTATTGATTCCATAAATTTTGCAGATACAAGGATGATCAATTGAATGAAGAAGTTCAAATTCTTTAATTGTCTTAATCTGTCTTCCTGAATCAAGATTTTCTTACACATCATTCGATGGTTTTTTATATCAATTATTTTATTTGAAATTGAAAAATCATTTTTGCTTATTGTTGAAACAAAAACCTGAAATTTCTTCGCCAATGAAAAGATTATTATTTCTGTTTTTCTTTTGGCTTTCTTCTTCTTCCTTTTTGTAGAATTCAATGAGCAAACTTTAAGAAGAATTCTTTGTTGTTTGACTTCATGTGAGTTTGCTGAAGACATTAAAAGATTCTTTTGTGCACTTTTAATTTCATAAATTTTGGTTGAAGAAACATCAAGATGTGTTCTCTCCTATGTTTTATTATCATCTTCTTGTTTATTCATGTTTTTGGTTGTTTTATCATCTTCTTCTTGTTTATCTAATTTTTTGTTTCTTTTTCTGAACAATAAATTAGTTTTTTCAGAAAAAAAAAAATTGTATTAATACAAACTTTTTGAATACGGCTTAAATTTTTTTTCTGAAAAAACTAATTTATTGTTCAGAAAAAAATTCTATACAAAATCATGTCAAAATTGAGAACATTTTGTAAATTTTCAATTTGGAACGAAGCCAGGCTTAATTTTGTTAATTTCTCAAAAAAATAAACAAATAATTCATATATAAACTCAACTTTGTTAAAAAAAACATTAAATCTAATTGATATTTGCTTATTTTAGAGGGGAAAAAAAAAATATTAAAATATAAATATCAAATATTTAATATCTCGTTTTTCATATGAATTTTTCTCCGATTTAAAAGGAATCAGAAATAAAAGGCTAAATTTATCTTTTTAAAATTGTGATCATTTGATTTTCTTCTGTAAACGTTTAATTTTTGAATCCAAAGATTTTCTTCCTCTATCATAAGCTTTTGTATAATAAGAAAGAGCTTTAGGAAAATCTTTAGAAGGATCTTTTCCATTTTCATAAATTTCACCAAGCGCGACGCAAGCATCAATATTTCCTAAATCAGCCGATTTATGATAATAATGCATCATTTTCTTTGAATCCTTATCGACAACTTTACCTTTTCTATACATTTCAGCAAGCGTAATACAAGCAACATCATGTTCAAGATCGCCTGCCCTTCTAAATAAATCGATTGCTTTTTTAATATCTTTCTTCACACCATTTCCTTCCTTATGTAAAACGCCAAGATAATAAATAGCTTCAGGATGATTTAAATCAGCAGCTTTTTGATAGCATTCTGATGCTTTTTTATAATTTTTTAAAGCGGATGCTTTCCCTTTTTCATACATTTGACCTAAAGCAGTCAAGCCTAAAGGATTATCTTTTTCAGCGGCCATTTCATAGTATTCTTTAGCCTTTTTATTACTTTGTTCAATACCTTCATTACCAACTTCAAATATTTTACCAACATAATATAAACCATCAGATTCGCCCAATTCAGCAGCTTTATGATACAATCTTTTGGCTTCATATATGTCCTTTTTATCAACGCCAATACCAAGTTGGTAAAATTTAGCTAATTGAAGTGTTCCCAATTTATCATTTTGTTGTTCAGCTTTCTTGTAGTAATAGGCTGCTTTACTATAATTAATTTGACCAAATCCTATTCCTGTTTGGTAAAACTGACCAATTTGATAACATGCACCTGCATTACCTCCATCTGCTGCTTTCAAATAAAGTTCTGCTGCTTTTTCTATATCTTTTTCAACATATAATCCAACATAATAAAAATCTGCAAGTTCACTCATGCAATCTATATCTTTAAGATTGGCACCTTTTTCAAAGTAATAAAAAGCTTTTTCTAGATCTTTTTCAACATGGTCGCCTTTATGGTAAAATCTTCCAAGTTTACGACATGAAAGTGGACTGCCTAAAGCTGCTGCTTTTGTAAAATAATCAATTGCTTTTTCATAGCTTTGTTTTACTCCTTCTCCTTTTAAATAAAAATCCCCAACTATTTGATAACCCATATAATCACCATGTTCTGACTCTTTGATATAATATTCAATAGTTTTTTCATAACTTTTCTCAACTCCATAGCCAAAAAGGTAACTAGCTGCAATGTTATGATATCCAGCAGAATCTCCTGCTTCGGCTGCTTTAGTAAATAATTCAAATGACTTGGAATAATCTTTTTTAACAACAGTACCATTAAAATATATTCCTGCCCAATAACTATATCCTTTTGGATTTCCCTGTTCAGCTGCTCTTTTATATAATTGACATGTACAATCTATATCGCTCTTTGTTTTGGCCTGATATTCTGTTATAAAAGCTAGAATTAATGAAGCATATTTGTTTCCAGATAAAGAAGCTTTTGCTATATATTCGATGATTTCAGTATTAACTTTGCATTCTTTAATTATTAAATAAAGTCCTTTTGTAAAAAAATGATTTGTCTTATCTAAAGCTTCATTCATTTGTTTATATTTATTTAACTCTTTTTTTGTCTTCCTAAGTTCTTCTTTAAGATTCTTGATATCTTTAGCAGACAATTGTTCTTGGCTTGATTCATCTTCGTCAGAACTCATCTTATTACAATAAAATGAAATTATAAAAAAAACTTTCGAAAATTTTGTAATACAAATTTTCAATGTGATTCTGAGACGGTTTTAAATGGTATTTTTCGGTTTATGACCAAATATGATTTTTCATTTATCTCATTATTTATTTTTAAGGTACAAATCCAGTACGTTATTTTTTGTAAGAGAGAACGTTTATTATTTGAATTGATGGGGGTCTTTGAAAAAGTTTAAATTGACAAGGTGTGTTTTTGACATTTATTTTACATTTTTTTTAATTCAATGACATGTTATGTAAAAAATAGTCAGATATTCAATTTTTTATGTAACATGTCAAATTTTTCTAATAAAGTGTCAAAAAAAATGGCGGTTACGTAACGTACTGGATTTGTACCTTAATGAAAATAAATTAATTATCTTATTAATATTTTTATTATAAAGATAAAGGAAAAAATAGTCGACAAAGGAAAAATGTGTCGACCCAAGCTTTGTGATTAATATCAATTCTTAATAAAAATGAATATAAATATGCATTTGTTATCTCTATATATTTGCTCATTTATTTTACCAAAAAACTGATATAATAATGCAAAATGGTTTTACTCACAAAAATTTGGCGGGCAAATTTAATGTAAAATATATAGAAAAATCTATCTTTTAACTATTCAAATTTTTTTATGAAAAATAAAATTGAATTTATAGTTGAATCCGTGGAACAAAATTCAACAATGGTTTTTTTCAGGTTTTAATTGATGAATTCGATTATCAAGTATGAAATGTGATACAAAAAAAATATGCTTTTGATATCGAATCTTGATTAATCGAAATTAATACCTGAAAAAACCATTAAAAATAGTATTTTAATGGCATAAAATAAATATATTTTAACTTAATATGTAAAAGAATCAGATTTTATTAAATTTTATAACGAATATGTGAAGTAATCAGTTAAAAAAGTTTACAAAATTTTAATACGTTAAAAAAATTTCAATATTGATAATCGATCTTTTATTTATTCATTATTGATATCAGAGATAAAATTTTTGATTTGATATTGATATCAGAAAAATGGATCAATTATCGATATCGAAAATCGAGACTTAACAAACCTAGCCCGGACCTCTCATTTATTATGTATTAAAATGTTTATTTTTTTTAAAAAAAAAAGTAATAAAATGAATTTTTATGTTAGGTAATGTGGAAATCAATTATTCAAAAAAAATTATTTAGGCCTGTTGATTTTTGTTGAAGAAGGAAAAGCAGAATATGGTAATGACAATACAGACGATGGAACAAATACCTCTTTTAATAATGGACAAGATTCAAAAGCATTTTCTTCAATTTGTTGTAAAAATAATGGAAGTTGTATTTGTTCCAAAGCGGTAAGCTTGAATGAAAATCTTTGGATTATTTTCACTGAATTAGGAAATATCACATTCTTTAAAGATGTGCAATTGAAAAATGTGTAGGGCTTGATTATTGATATGCTAGGAGGAATTGCTATATGCTGGAGAGATGAACAACGAGAAAATGCACTTGATTCAATACTTTGCAATGAGTTTGGGAATGAGATTTGATTTAATGATTTACAATTTTGAAAGGCTGAGCTTTTGATTGTTTTTAAACTTGATCCAAGTGACACTTGACTTAAAGCTATGCAGTTATAAAATGCTCTTTCTCCAATTTCAATAACTGTATCTGGAATTGAAATTTGATTCAGTTTAACGCATTCTACAAAAGCATTGTCACCGATTTTGGTTAAAATAGATTGGTTATCAATTTTCACAATTTCTAATGATTTGCAATTGCCAAAAGCAGATTCACATATTTCTTCAACAGAAGAAGGAATTGAAATTTGTTTCAATGAAGTGCAGCCTTCTAACTCTTTTGAATTGATTTTCTGAAGTGAATCAGGAAGTGAAAGAGTTGTTAATGATAACAATTTACTAAAATTGTTATTCAAATCTTTAATTCCTGATCCTGGTTCAAATGTTACTTGATTTAAAGAAGTGCAACCCATAAAAGCAAATCTGTTTATAGTTTGAACCGATGATGGGATTATCAAATTTGTGAGCGAAACGCAACCATTAAAACAATGTTGACTTATTAACTTTAATGATGACTTAGGTTGAAATATTATGTCTTTTAAAGATGAACAAAATTCAAATGCGGAATTGCCAAATAAAGTTACTGAAGATGGAATAGTAATTTCTTCAAGAGAACTGCAGTTTGAAAACGTATAGTTGTTAATTGAAGTTAATGAAGATAAAATTGTTATTTTTTTAAGAGATTCACATTCAGAAAATGCACTAACTCCAATTGAAGTCACAGAAATTGGAATAAATATATAAGTGAGAGATTTGCATTTATAAAACGCAGCCTTTCCAATTGATTTAACTGAATATGGAAGGATTATATTTGATAACGAAGTACATAAATAAAAATAAGAATCTGCAACTGTATTAATCGGTGGCACAATCTTAACATCTGTTATATCAGTCCTATTTTTACATGATGGAAAGTTTATAATATCATCAACGACAAGAACTGATTTTACAATAGAATTGTTTTTGCTTTTCAAAAAATATACAACATCGCTAGCAGCTTGATAATTAGTAAAGGAGTTTCTAATATCAATTAGAATATATTTGAATTTTTTAATGTGGTCGCTTAATTCATTTATATCAAATGATGAACTTATCATTGACTCTAATGCATATGGTAAAAGATTTATTTGGCATTCTTCATTTATATCAGTTAATAAAGCATCATCATAAATGTTATTGATTTGAAGGAATTTGTGTGATCCTTCTTTGTCAAAAGTCAGAAAATATTTAAGTAATGCATGAATGCTTTGTAAATAATCAATTTCTTTACTTGTATCTTTTGGAATTATTTCTGATATGATTGAATATTGTTGTTTAATCGCAAATCCATTGAATTCTTTAATCGTTTTAATATGTCGTAATACATTTGATTTTCTCTCTTTTTGTACATTATCATCTTTGGTAGTCTGGTTTATATCGTAATTGTTTATACTTGATTTGCTTTCTTTTTGTACATTATCATCTTTGGTAGTCTGGTTAATATCATATTTGTTTATATTTGATTTGCCTTCCTTTTGTGTATCATTATCTTTTGGAGTCTGTTTTTTATCATAATTGTTTATACTTGATTTGCTTTCCTTTTGTGTATCATCGTCTTTTTTATTTGTACTAGAATCGTCATCATTTTTTGTCTCTTTTTTTTTCGAAACATGTTTATCTTTTTTGCCAAAGAAAAACTTCTTTTCTTTCTTTTTATTTTTCTCTTTTTCATTTTCTTCTTCTTTATGCTTTTTCTTATTTTTCTCTTCATTTTTAGGATTTTTTTCTTCTTTAGAGTGGCTTTTATGCGATTTTTCATCGCTTTCTTTGCGATGTTTATTGCTTCCTTCATTTGAATCGACATCTTCATGTTTCTCATGATGTAATTTTTTGCTAATTTTTCTTCTCATCTCCAGTATTTCATTTTTTCTATCTTCATTTTCTTTTTTAATATTAATAAACTCTTTTTTAATGTTTTCATTTTCGTTCTTAACATCTTTGTTTTCTTTCTTTAGCTTTTCAAAGTCACTCTTTATCTGATCAATTTCTTTCTTTCATTTCTTTCTTTTATTATTTTTGCTATTTCAGCTTTTCTAGCTTCATTCTCTAGTCTAATGCTTGCATTTTCTTTTTTCATTGCAATGTTATCGTTCTTCATTTGGTCTTTTTCTTTCCTAATTTGTTCCAATTCCTTTTCACTTTCATTTTTCTGCTTTTTAATTTCATTTAAATCAAGCTTTATTTGATCCAATTCGCTTTTTCTTTCATCGTTAACTTTCAAAGCATTTTCCAATTGCTTTTTCAAAGGATCTATCATTTTATCGATCATTTCATCAACACTATTCAGCTTCTTTTCAATCTCTTCTTTGTCCTTCTGGAATTGAAGCATTTGTTTCTTTGTTGTTTCGTTCTCTTCTTTCAATTGTTTGACCAATTTTTCAACTTCAAATGGGATATTGTTATCAGTAGTAAATTTGTTCTCAGCGATTTCATCAGCATAGCCAATAACTGCATTAATGTCAATGTCATCAAGATAATAGCTACTTTCTTCATCTTTCAATTGGTCTTCTTCAACAACATCATGTTCATTATATACATCATCAAAAGATTCGTCATTATTGTAGGCCAACTTTTTAAATATCTGTTCAAAAGTTGGCCTTTCACGTGGATTATTTGACCAGCACTTTTCTATCAAATTTTGTAGTGACTTTTTAATAGGAACCGTAAATTCGGGACGATAGTTTTCATTTACTACTTTGCTTGTAAATTGAAATGGTGTCATTTTGCCTTTTTCTAAAAGTGGATAGGGAACACTGTCTGTTATTATTTCATACATTAGAATTCCGAAGGAATAAACATCTGCCTTCCCATTAAATCTAGATCCTTCAAAAATTTCTGGAGCCATATAAACGAATGTTCCGCATTGTTGGGATTGACTGACTGAGTTTCCTGTTTCATTTAGTTTCGAAAGACCGAAATCTGTAATGAGAGGATGAAGATCTTCATCAAGTAAAATATTTCCAGGTTTTAAGTCACGGTGAATAACATGGTTTTGATGAAGATACATCATCCCTCTCGCAATACCCACTAAAATGATTTGACGATTTGTATTATCATATGAACAATCTAATAAGCCTTTTTGAACTTTTTGGAGAAATTCGGAGAGAGAGCCTCTTTTAGCTAGATCCATAAAAATCGTAACATTGTCTTGATTGTTGAAATCTTGCAGAGAGAATCCAATGAAGTTGATAATTGTCGGGTGTTTGCATTTGATCATGATGCCAATTTCTCTATTGATCATTCGTTTGTATTGGAGGTCATCTTTATGAGTATTAAGAATTTTCGCTGCGTACATTTTTTTTGTATTGTTATCTTCAACAGAAAAGACAGATCCAAATCCGCCAGATTCAACTCGGTCGATAACTTTGTAGTCGTTTACATCCACAATGTACTTGTTATATCGTGATTGAACACTTTTGTGATCATTCATCAAATTTAATGTTAGACTTCGTGCAAATAAGCTTTCAAAAAAAAAAAAAAAATGTCATTGATTCTTTCTCAAAAAGTTCAAAAAATATCAGAATTTTGGTAACGGAAAATTTTGTTAGAAATGAAACAAACAATCACTAAAAAAAGGGGAATTTACAGATAAACCTTCGAAAGGTCACCCTAAAATATTAACCTGACCACAAATTTTTTTTTTGGGTCACTACCCAAAAAAAAAATGAAGCGTTCGCGTTTGACCCTTTTATTTCTAGTGTATTTTTTGGATTATTTTTTATAAAACCATGTTCTATAAAGAACATAGGAAACTCTCATAATCTTTTGAAATTAATATATAATAAAGTATATCATATTATAAGAAT
Source organism: Tritrichomonas musculus (assembly GCA_039105265.1). NCBI lineage: Eukaryota > Parabasalia > Tritrichomonadida > Tritrichomonadidae > Tritrichomonas > Tritrichomonas musculus. The sequence continues at coordinate 1,114,395 of JAPFFF010000012.1, forward strand.
ATTTTAATAGAAAACATTTTCCCAATTTTGCGTATATACTGAGATATGATTAAAGAAAGTTGCCAAAATTGAGAGGAATTTCTATTCAAATGTAGTATAATTTTGTAATTGATTTTTCTCGAAAATTTGGCGGACGATTTTTCTAAAAATTTAATATAATATATAATGCAATATATACTACTATTTAAGATAAATGTAATATACCGGTCATTCGTTGGCTCTGTTCTGGAATCGTTTTTTCCAAAAAAAATCGTAAAATCGGCTAAAAATAGTGTAAATCGCTTTATCTCGGGATATATACTTATAATGCGCAATTTTTTTGCTTAATCGTGTTTTTAACATCATAATAAGAAAAATAACCAATTTTTGGGTAAAAATATTGAATTTTGGCCGATATTGTTAGTAACGAGTTTTTTTGTATTTTTATCTTAATATAAAAAATCTCATTCTTCACGGATAGGAGTTTTTGGTTATTACTCTATATACAATAAACATACAATCCTATAATTTTATAATCATATACAATACAGTAATGCAATTATTGTTATACTGATTATGTAGGTACACCTATTTTTTTTTCTGACATTTAATGCAAAAATACAGAAATCAAATTTTTGAAATATATTTTATAAATAACTCGATGCAAAGCGAAGCTAATAAAAATATAACAATTGATATATATTAAGATGCTTGCAATATATATTCTTATAATACCATAAATTTTGAAACATTTTTACATTTACGTCTGGAGACTCGTTATGAAAATCACAACTTTTTGAAAGACTCTCCGCCGCGATTTCGCTTAAAATCTGAAATCATCAATAACTGTCTATGGTGAGTATATATTATTAATTTCGAAGCATATCGACATATCTCGAGAGTTTCCTATGTTCTATATTTTTTTAAAATTTTTGACATATCATAAAATATTCAAATATTTCTATATATAAAAAGTGAAATGAAAAAATTATCTTTTATTCAGAATCATCATCATTAACCAAGTTATTCAACTGCTCATCAGCATTCCAAAATATCATGTTGTTCAAGCCAGCTGTTTTTATCATGCCCGTTGATTTGGTAGAAATTGAACGTCGATTTTTTTCATAAAAATTCCCCAAAATCCCACTTAACTCTTGAAATGGCATTTTTCTTGGCTTTGGATCGATTAACTTCAATAATGGCATTTTTCTTACAATTTGAACATTCTTCCAAAGGTACAATGCTTGCCGAAGATAGTAAATTATTGGACGTTCTTCAACTGGAGTGTTGTCAAAAATTTTCTTCCCACTGTCACTTCGTGATTCTGGAACTTTTTCTTCAATAGGCATGTTCTTGTACAATTCGTGCTCCAATAGAATGTATTTCATTGATTTCTGGAAATTCACGTGGCTGTCATCTTTTTTATTATGCCTCCGAACATTTGCAAAATTGTGTTCTTGGTAGTGTGAACTGCATGCACCTGTATCAATAGCTTCTTCAGTGATTATTTGAGATGCAATTCCAATTGCAGTAAATATGTATTGTTTACACCAATTATCTGTGAAACATCTCATTTTCTTATATGTATTGGGCTGCACACGATAGATCTTTAAGTTGTGTTCAATGACATATTGTTGCATAAGATAATAAATCAATACAATACTTGCACCAAGTAAAAGATAGTCAATAGTCTCTTGCCGACTTAGTGAATTCCTGAATAGTGCCTCTAGTAAGAGTGTAGAAGGAAGCATTGATAAAAGTAAATAAAAGTCTTCGTCATCAATTATTTTTTGAATTGTTTGTAAAGTAAACAATTTTTTTGGGAGGTCATCTTCCATTTTACGTCCTTTGTTGTTATCCAATAAGTAAGGAGCAATTCCAATAGTTTTTAAATCTTCTGCAGACCGTGTTTCATAAGAATCATATGGAGAAACTAGGAATTCTTCAAGAGAGGATTTTCTGTAACGATCTCTTTTTGTCAGGTGCAATGGATCTGAAAAATGAATTAATACTGCAAATATTTTAATTATACCAACAGCACCAAGACTTAGGAATCTTTCGAAGTTACCAATAATTTTGTCGATGAATATATTTGCATATATGCTATAAGTGTTGTCACCATCAGTGCCTAATCCGATAATACTTATGTTTTTTGGCATGAGTGATATGATCGATTCAATTTTTTCGCGTAACTCTTGTGTTGCCTTACCTGACGTCGACGGAATACATGCAATTGGAAACTGTTTAAATTCTGGATTTAATGGTGCAAATGTCATACCGAATTCTGCTTGTATCACTGAGTTATAATTTAATTTAATAAATTCTAAAAATTCGTTGTCATCATTAATAAATGTTTCTGCTAATTCTGGATCGATCTCTTTGAGATTTAGCACGCCATCAATCCTACCATTTTTGTTTACTTTGACATACGGTGTAACATATGCAGCATCAACCATGATAACTCCTTTTCCAGTAAAATTATTTGGTAAAAACCTTGACATGATATTCAAAATATTTTGTATATCGCCATTAAAAATGTCGTCATGTATTCCTAAATTAGCGAGAGCTTGCTTTCTATATGTTGAAGCAGTTTTATATGTTGGAAACAATAAATTGGTATTTAAAATATTGAAGTAATGTGGACTCATCATGCTTAACAGTGCAAAGAATTCGTGAAGTCCATCATAACGTCTTCCTTGAGGAAATTTTGTTATATTATCCCATGTAGCGCCGATGAATCTTAATACTATTGGACTAATATTAATCGTTTTTTGTTTGTCTTCTGGTATATTCAATTTAATTTTCTGTAAGTCTGCTATTTGTCTTTTTAGCCTTGTATTCTCCAAAATTAACCTTTCATTTTCACCTTGTAATCTTTGATTGTCTTCTAAGAGCTTTTCGTAAGTTTGCTGAGATCTTGCTTTTGCTCCTGTTTCGGGAGTAAACCATGATGGATTTCGCTTAGGCGCCATTAAAAAAAAATGATTCTATATTGAAAATTTCAGAGGTTTTTAAATTTGAAAGGAAAAAAAAGCATGACCACGAAAAATTATAGAACATAGGAAACTCTCATAATCTTTTGAAATTAATATATAATAAAGTATATCATATTATAAGAATATTTTAATAGAAAACATTTTCCCAATTTTGCGTATATACTGAGATATGATTAAAGAAAGTTGCCAAAATTGAGAGGAATTTCTATTCAAATGTAGTATAATTTTGTAATTGATTTTTCTCGAAAATTTGGCGGACGATTTTTCTAAAAATTTAATATAATATATAATGCAATATATACTACTATTTAAGATAAATGTAATATACCGGTCATTCGTTGGCTCTGTTCTGGAATCGTTTTTTCCAAAAAAAATCGTAAAATCGGCTAAAAATAGTGTAAATCGCTTTATCTCGGGATATATACTTATAATGCGCAATTTTTTTGCTTAATCGTGTTTTTAACATCATAATAAGAAAAATAACCAATTTTTGGGTAAAAATATTGAATTTTGGCCGATATTGTTAGTAACGAGTTTTTTTGTATTTTTATCTTAATATAAAAAATCTCATTCTTCACGGATAGGAGTTTTTGGTTATTACTCTATATACAATAAACATACAATCCTATAATTTTATAATCATATACAATACAGTAATGCAATTATTGTTATACTGATTATGTAGGTACACCTATTTTTTTTTCTGACATTTAATGCAAAAATACAGAAATCAAATTTTTGAAATATATTTTATAAATAACTCGATGCAAAGCGAAGCTAATAAAAATATAACAATTGATATATATTAAGATGCTTGCAATATATATTCTTATAATACCATAAATTTTGAAACATTTTTACATTTACGTCTGGAGACTCGTTATGAAAATCACAACTTTTTGAAAGACTCTCCGCCGCGATTTCGCTTAAAATCTGAAATCATCAATAACTGTCTATGGTGAGTATATATTATTAATTTCGAAGCATATCGACATATCTCGAGAGTTTCCTATGTTCTTCTATAATTAATTTTTTATTGATTCATGTATTTTTTTAAAGTGAATTTTGATTTTAGAAAACAAAATTTTATGATATGACTTGTTATATGAAATACTTTAAATTTTATTTAGAAAAGACTTTTTTATTTGAAAATCAAGTAAAAGTTTGTCAAAACAGGATAATCTTTTAAAATCTGAAATAGTTATTAATATATCTTAATATTGTATTCAAACATGAAATAAAAGAAAGAAATGCCAATATTTTTTAATTATATAAGTGATTAGTAACATTAATTAATAGCAAAATGAACTAAAATGCATAGTATAAACTATGAAAAAAAGATAAAAAATATAAAACAAGTAAATGAATAGTTTGTATTATTTTAAATTTGTAGATTTCAAAGCTTAATATAAAAAAATATTACGTAACTTAAATTTATGTATAATTTCTCTTTTCATAAGTCATCTAAACAATAAATTAACTGACAATGAAAATCAGAAAAAAATATGATACAAAAAAAAATCAATTAACTTTCAAGAAAAAAGGTTTTCTGATATTAAAAATTGCAATTAAATAGAATAATAGAGAAAATAATTTCAAAAAACAATTTTTGCGAAAATTATCAGAAGCATTATTCTAATGAAATAAAAATTTTTATTAAAAAGGATTAAAAAGCTTGTAAATTTTTTAATAAACCTTTTTTTATATAAATATTTATTCCACATTATGAGATAAATGAATTTTAAAAACTTCGGGTCAAAAACCGCTTTGGGTAGGCGGTAATTTGCGACCCCTGGTCAAAATATACCTAAAATTTTTGACCCGATTGAAAATGGGTAAATCGGGTACCCCTTACAAGGTCTATTTACAGAACGTAGGAAACTATTTGACCTCCGACTACTTGCATATATGGAATATTTATTTATTATTAATGATATATTTAGTTAATATATTTAATAAAATATTAAATTTTCTAACGGTACGTTTTGAGATATTATCAAACATTTTTAATCCCAAAATTAACCCAAAAACTAAAAATTCAATGGTTTATAATAATTTTAATGCGAAAATAATGAAAATATTTTTCATCAAAACAAAGGAAATTCGATAAATTATGCATGAAAATGCGTATTATTATCGAGCGGTAGTATTATTAAAGAAGTTTACACAGCTAAGAATCAACACGAATGAATGCAATCCAGATTATGCCATAACTCAAGAAAAATTCAAAATTTGAAAAAGCAAACAGCAGTATGATTTAACTTACAAGCTCTTATCTTTGTATATTTGGTTATTTTATAAGCTTTGCTCTTCAAAAGTTGAAACAAATATTCAGTTTCAAAAAGCTATTCAATCATCTTTTACTACTTGTTTTTAACGTATTTATCGTGGTAAAAGACTATTTTACGTACCAAATTTTACCTATTTGCATATGATATGAATCGAAAATCATATCTTCATTTATTGCTAAGATAAAAAAGCAATACCTAAAAACTTTAGTAAAATAATGCGTATTATTTTTATATGATTTATTAAAATATAGTTTTTTTAAATACTTACCGAAATAAATATAATATATTAAAGATTTTAATATGGTCAATTTTACAATTATTCTCTCAAATTATACGTTTTTTTGTGTATACCATTTTGGCCCATCAAATATTGTGATAAAAAAATTGAAATAACTACTAAAATAAGAATATTGGGAATTGTTACGCATTAAAAGGAAACATTATTATATAAATATATTTTCAATAAAATGATAATTGAAAATATTCAGATAGTAAAATATGTTAATCCTTCATTTTGTTCATTTTTTTATTTTATTTTTCAATGCTTTTTTGACGATAGGTATTGAATTTTCATGTAAACTTTTCATTTAATATTTCGCCTTTCAAATGATACGTGATGTAATTAATTTAAACTCTTTTAATTAATTATTTACTTATAAAGATACTTATTAATATACAAGTGAAATTGTTTTTCAAATCTTTATATATTCACCTAAAAAGAGTGTTTTTTGTTTTAACGTATTTAACCGGCATAGTTTCCTACGTTCTGAATTTACTAAAAAAAAAATAAAAATTTAACTTTTTAAATATAAAAATTTTTAAATAGTAAATTCCCTTTTTTTTTTTTTGGGGAACTTTTTTTAGCCCCCAAAAATTGAAAGGAAAAATGGGGGAAAAAATGTAAAAATGTGATTTTTAGCCCCCACTTTTTTGAAAACTTTTTCAATTGAAAATAATCGTAAATAAATTTAAAAAAAAGAGCAAAAAAAGCATATTAAAATAAAATAAATGCAAAAAAAAGGAAGTTATATGTTAAAAAACCTATAAAGATAAAAATAAAACGAAAAATTCTAAAAAACATCAATAATTCTTGATGATTACTTTATTTCGATAAACAATTTAATGATAGATGGAATAAAAAGGTAAAGAATCATTAACTCATACTGGAAATTATATATTATCTCAAAAAAAGCCATAAAGCTGGTGCTTATATTAACATGAATAAATTATTATATTTCATATTCATTATAAAAATATGAAAGTATAATGTCTGGTTTAAGTTTAAGATCTTTTTGGGTAAAAAGAAAATGCTGCTGCGTTAAATAATTTAATTAAATTGATCCCAAATAAGAATTAGTGTGTTTCACTTCTTACCCAAATTTTTGTGAGAATATATGGCTGTAATAGAAACTTTTTGAAAATATTTCGACCATATAAACTATCAAAAATATATAAAAAAAATCGTTTAGTAAAAGCAAAATAAAGTCGTTTAGTTTTTTTTCATGAACAACTAAAAAGATTAAAAATAGAGAAATTCTTTGGTGAATAAAATAATAAACGATATTCAAAAATAATTACACATAAATAACCAAAAACGCAAAAAAAATATTTTGAATATATAATCTTTGATTAAACAAAACATTATATATACAGAAAATATTATGAATAAAATCTTTAATCATTGTATTTCTATCAAATTCAAGAGATAAGATGTCCTTTTTACCTATAAATAGAGATAAATAATAATATCTTTTTATAATTTCAACCAATTCTATTTATTTATTTAGTAATATACATATACGAGCAACAAAGAAAAAATATTTTGGGAAATACTTGTGAAATGTAAAGTCTATGGGATGAAAAACACTTATGAATAAAAAAAAATGGGGGCTAAAATACAACTTTCAATAAAAAAATAAACAAAAAATCATTTAGCCCCCAAAAAGAAATGTGATATGAAAAATGGGGGCTAGAATGCATTTTCCCTTTTTTTTTTGTCTTTTTCAATTTTTTTTTTTACTTTTTCAGAGGTATGGAAACTAACTTTTGTGAGAATTCATGAAAAATGTAAAAATGCAATTATCTTATTATATTAAATAAAAAAATTAAATTTTATACAAATTTAAAATTTGTATAAATATGTTAATATGAAAAAAATAAATTATAACTAAATTTAAAAGAAATGACAATATATTACTATTTTCTAAAACGCTCAATGCAACATTAATTTTAAAAAAAATATCTATCAGAGTTAACTACAACATTGGAAAAAAGAGCTCAAAATGATCAAAAATCTTTTTTTATTACGAAAAAAACATTTTTATGAAATCTTTGGTGATGTGATGTTTTGAGAAGGCAAAAAATCTTTCATTCCTGGACTTATCGTACATTTTTATTTTACTAAAATTTTATATACTTAAATATCTAATTATATTTAAGAAAATATTAAATTTTTATAGATTGTAAATAAAGATATTTCCAAAAAAAAGAAAATATTTGTAAATCTATGAAAACAAAAGAAATAATGAGTACAATTTCATGTTAAAAAATAAAATAATCTTAGAAATTGCAAATTTAAAACAAGAAATCTGAAGTCTTCGACTTTAATGAAATCTATTAAAAGAAAAATCTGATAAATTAATTGCAATCAATATAAATCATGATATAAAAAATTATGATTGGCCAAAAAAATAATTTAGAAACAAGCATAAAAATGAATTTTAATTGTTCAAATGATATTTGATGATTTTGGAACAAATGAAAAGCATGAAAGCTCAAAAGGAATTATAGGAAAAAAAAAAAACACTATTTTTTTAGAAAACATGCGATTAAATGGAATAATATCATTCATAAAAATAAGTAAATGTTTTTATTTTATTTGTTTTTTTCATATATAAATATATCAAATCGAAAATAAAAATTTTTAATGATAAAATCATTTTTTTTTATTCGTATGAAATTATAAGGATTTAAAAGTCAAATATTTTTATTCTCTTCTGATTTATTTTAAAAAAAAGTTTATTTTTGTAAATTTATATATTCTATAGTTTATTGTTTTTTTTTGTGAAAGTTTGATTCAAATTATTAATATTTGTTTATCTTTAAAATCTATCTGCAAAAATTTAATTAAATTTTATATATATATTATATGTTTTATATTAATTATAATATGTTAATATTAAATTTGATTTGTCCAGGAATTAGAGTTTCCGTACCTCTACTTTTTCTCAAAAGTAGCTCCATAAACTTCAGAAATGGAAAGGATAACAATCAAAAAGTGAAATTGAAAAGAATTCCAGTTTGTCGAACCTACTTTTTGAGCTTCGCTCTTTTTCATTTTTTTTTTTTTTTTTTTTTTTTTTTTTTTTTTTTTTTTTTCAGAGAAAACAGAGTAATTACAATGTGTGTGGAAACTTCCTTGTTTTAAAATATGGTCAAATTATTGATGTTCTATTAGATATTATTATTTTTATTATACATATATAATATCATTTAATCATTTTATTTATAAATATTCTTACGTTAGATAATGATATATTTAAAATAATACGAAAAAATAATTGAATAGAAATTTATAATTTTTCATAGAATTTTTTGATTTTTTGAAAATAAAAACATAATTAAAATTAAATATTTCCTATGTTGACATTTATTATATTTATATATTTACTGATTTAATATTTGTATTTACTTTTATTGATTTATATTGATATTTATTTTATATAATTATTTTTTTTTATAAGTGATATTGATAATAAATTAATTAATTATGTAAACTAGTCAAACAATTTATTTTTTCTATGCTCAATTGAAATTGAAAGAGTTAAGTGAAACTCTTTTGAGAGAAATAAAAAATGTAAAATATAGAAAATATTTTATAATTATTCATTAATACCCATGTCTTTTACTATTAATTATAATTTTATATTATTTATATATAATAATTATTTTTATTATATATTATAGTAATAATAATAATAATATATAATTAATTATTCGATGCGGTAAATCTTATTTAATAAATTCTTAGCATAAATTAATAACTCATATCACTAAGTTCAGAAAAAATAAAATCATTAAAAATGGTTATTATTAAAGAAATTGCTATATATTTTATATATTATATACTAATATATATATTTGAAATATATATTAAAAATATTATTACTTAGATATTCTCATAAAATAAAAAGATATTTTTATTTAAAACTAAAAGTTCAGAAAATATTCATATCACTTAGAGCTAATTATTTTAATAATAAGAAAAAAGCATAAAAAATATGCAAATATGATATTTCAATATTAAATAATTTATATTTATTTGGATATAATGCTATACAAAAAATTTAAAGTTTTAAAATAAAATGATTATGAATATATTTAAAAGATATTTTATAGTTCTTTTTCTGAACTTAGTGATATGAGTTTTTTCTGAACTTTTAGTTTCAAATATTAATATCTTGTTTTAGATATATATATATTCATCCATAATTTGCTATATTTAATATATTGTAGAGTATAAAATATATATGATTATAATTAGTTTACGATAAAATAAAACAAAAAAAATATTTATGATTTTATCCTATAGATTGATGTGATATGAATCATCTCACTTTATTCAGAATTTATAAAATCGGATTTATTTCATATAATAATATATCAAATACTTAATACTAATCATTATATATATATATAAAGAATAATAAAGATTATAAGATGGTAATATTATATAATTAATTATAATCATGCTGGATATATATATAAATATTATTTTAATTTTCTATATTTTACATTTTTTATTTATTTCAAAAAAGTATCACTTAACTCTTTCAATTTCAATTGAGCATAGAAAAAATAAAATATTTGACTAGTTTATTAAAATGTATGGAAACTCGAAAAAAACAAAATAGAAATAACTAGTGGTTTTTAAATCATCATATTTTATAATATGTTTTTATATTGTATTTTATATTATTATAATAGCCATAAAATATTATATTTAAATTTTATTGTGAGATATATGCAAAATATTTAAATTGAATAAAAAAAAACTATTAAATATTCAAAAATACGATTCAAGTAATCTATTATGTGAATCAATAAAAATTTATTATACATTGGAAATATGAATGATTATAAATTATTATATATATAATTATTAATTATAATTTAGGTTTCGAAAAATTAAATAAGATATTGGAAATTTAAACTATGATTTTAATTTCAATAAAATGTTATTAATTTTTTTGAATGATTACATACAATAATTTGAGAAAATAAAAATCTATCATTATTTTCATTAATAATGAGAAATTAAAATAGCACATACAATTATTTATGAATGCTTTATCAAAATATTTTTATACCTTTGAATTATAAATGAGTTTTTAATTTTGAATGCATTTGGAGATTTATAATTATATATGTATTTATTTGTAAATAATTTTTGTGTTTCATTTTATATTTATTTTATCATATTTATATCATATATTTAATATAAATTCTATTTAGGAAATTGTTTTAATAAGATAAAAATAAATAATCCAAATTTTATACTCACAAAATATTTGAAGAGCTTTTATGTAAAAATTTATGCAAACATAAATATCCTAAAATAGAAACATATTTAACCTAATTGGCTCGGTAAAACCTCATTATATTTTATATTATAAGGCATATGTTGTTTAGAGCTTGTAATATTATTCCAGTCTTTCCAGAAAATTCAAGATTTTTTGTGAGAACCAAAAAACGTGCTTATTCAAAAAAATGAATATTAAAATAAAATAGACGTTTATTTGAGAGGATTTGGTTTTCAAACATTTTTATCTTTTTTTAATGGCTATATCAAGTTTCTTTGCCTCGATAAAAAACCATTAATTTTATTATATAATAACATATCCGAAAATTATATTAAACGGTTAAGCCAATCTCTCCAGAAAAATCACATTTTTTTTAGTCGTAAATTTCTTTAATAATATCTTCATAATTAGTGAAATAATAAGTGATATAAAATACAAACTAGCATTCAAAAACAATAAAACATATGTTAAGCAAATACAAATGCCTATATATGATGTTATCATGCAGATATTCCATTTTGATGAGAAAAAATTAATTGGTCTATAAAGTTAAATATATATAATACATCATAAGTATGATATGAATAATCAATGTTACCGATCAATATTTACTATATAAAAAGATAAAAATATTTCAAAAAACATTCCATACATTTGTTTATTATAAAAAATAATTCATAAACAATTGAATATTTTTTTTTTATAATAAATTAAATAAAACTCAAAATGATATGATATATCATCCGATAAATTGGCAAGAAATAACTGGAATATATCATATATACAAAATAAATATATAATTAATAAATTTAATAAAAGTTTTAATTGTTAAAATTTTAGATAAATATTGAGATAATAATGATTTTTTATCTCTTGTAATATTTTATTTTTTCTCGATAAATCACAATAATATTCTAATAATAATGGAAAATATAATAATAGCTATCCAATAAAAAAATGAATATATTTATATATAACAAAAAAATTTATAATTGAGAAATATTTGATGAAATATATCCAAAAAATTAATATGCAATTGGCCCAAAAAAAGTATCCACAATGATATAATATAATTAATAATCCTAGAATATATAACTTATATCCGCAAATATAATCAAGATAAGCTTAAAACCAATAAAATACAAATTTTAAAATAACGTATTTTTTAGTTTCCACACACATGTAATTACACTCTTTTTCATTCAATTTTTTTTCAGAGAAAAGTTGATGAATATGAGATTTTTTTATTTTTAATTTAGTGAGTTTCTTTATATACCTAAATATAAGTAAGAATACCTAAGCTTGAAAGATAATATTAATGAATTGTTGATTTTGAGAAATCACAAAGAATACAGGAATCAATGATGCATCATTATATTAGAGATATTATATTACTTTATATTTCTTATATTATATATTTTAATCTATTTAATAACCAAAATTAAGGAATGATTATTTATATTAATAGATATTTATATTGTATGAGGGTTAAAAGAAAAAAACTCATTTTTCTTAATAATTATATTGTACATCATTTCTATAACATATATTTAACAATAATATTTAATCAAATATTTATATTAAAATTTTATTTAAATATTTATCCAGGAATTATTATTATATGAAGTAAATACAAATATAAGGTGAAAATAAAAACGGTTATAGGTCAATAATAATTTATCTATCAAAATTGAGAGATTGCTTTTGAGAATTCAATTTTGAATAAGAAGAAAATATATATTTAAAATCTTTTTCCAGATGAAAAAAATAATATTTTCCAATAAAAATCAAAAATGTTATAATTATATGAACTTTATTTATTTATAAACAGAATATTAATGAGAAATTGGTATTTTATCTCTAAAATCCGAAAGATCTGCTTAAAAATGATATTGATTGATATAGTTCATACTGATCAACCTCTTAATTAAGTCGAAAAAAATATAATTATGAAGAGATTAAAAATGAAGATTAGATTATTATGAGATAAATGAAGAATTAAAAAAAACCTTTTATTATTTCATTTATTTATTAAATTAACTAATATTTCAGAATTAAGATACTTTTCTTTTTTAATTTGATTTATTTTTATTATCTGTTTGCTTAATTTTTTTTTGGATATTTTGATTCTTATATTCCATTTTTTTCAATATTATGATTTGTAAACTTCACAAATATAATAAATATAAATATCTTGGAAATATCTAATTAAAATCCTAAAATATACTTTTAAATATTTATTATTATTATATTTAAAAAATAATAATTGAGGAAAATATTAATTATCATACAAATGGGAGTGTAGTTACCTTTGCATAATCATGTATCAAGAATAATACTTAATGTAATCAAACATAAACAATATTAATATTTATATTACAAAGCATTATTAATAATTATATTATTATCATATTTGAATGAATTTCGAAAAGATATAATTATATTTTTGATATTTTTTTTTTTTTTTAATAAATTATATAGACTATATAATTATCATTAATAACGCAGAATTTAATAAATAATAATAAGATTCACATTTCTATTTGTTATTTTTTCTCATTCTATTTGATGATTTTCTGTTTATAGGCGTATTCATAAACTGTGCTTGCTGCCACATTAAATAATCTAATTGCTCCTGAGAATTTTTAGCCATTAACATTAATTGAGTCCATTGGTTTCGCATCATATCATTTTGCTGAAATTGTAAAAATGGATCATTCATGGATAAGTTATTTTGGCTGCTTAATATAATGTCTTTTTCTATTTCATCTACTTTTTTCTTTAAAGAATGGCGACTTCTTTTTCGAGAGACGGATTGAGATCTTTTACTCTTCATTTTAACTAGTTTTATATTGCTTTCAAAATTATCATTATCATTTGTCGATGTTGTTGATGTATTTGTTGAAAGAACTTGATTTGCTATATCTTCATTAGTATTAGATGGAGGATTGCGTGAGTTGACCTGATTGTTTGAAATTGTAGAAACTTCAGAGTATTCGCCATTCGGAATATAAATATAGCTAGAGCTACTCAAACTAAATTGGCTCTTTGAAAGATTTATTTGTGAGTCATAATTATCTTGTCTCTGCTTGGCATCTTGCATTTTATGTTCCAATTCATTCATTTTTTTGGTTAGTTGTGACATCAGTTCACATGATAGTTGCGATATTAAACTCATTATTTTTTGATTTTGAATTAATTCATCTTTTCCAGCTAATATTTCGTCATAAATGGATTTTAAGGATAAATTATCTGTTATGGTCTCTTGTTCTATGTGTAAGCAACGTTCGGTTATTGAATTCTCATCAATATTTGGATTTGGTCTATAATTGGCTTGATATATTTGCTCTTGATTATATTCTCCATGATTTTTTAGATCATGCTCATTTATCTCATGTTTTATTTGATCTGATATTATATTCTCTGTATCTTGTCTTTCTTTAATTTGTCTAGATTTTCCTTGTTTTTCTCTTTCTTTTAGTCCTATTTTTTGCCTATTTGTTCCTTTTCTTTCTCTTTCTTCTTTTTGACTGCTTTCTATCTCATTTATTTCTCTTTCTTGCAGTTCTCTTTCTTGTCGTTCTTTTTCTTGTCTCTCTCTTTCTTTTCTTTCCCTCTCTTGTCTTTCTCTTTTTTGTCTTTCTCTTTCTTGTCTTTCTCTTTCTTGTCTTTCTCTTTCTTGTCTTTCTCTTTCTTGTCTCTCTCTTTCTTGTCTCTCTCTTTCTTGTCTCTCTCTTTCTTTTCTTTCCCTCTCTTGTCTCTCTCTTTTTTGTCTTTCTCTTTCTTTTCTTTCCCTCTCTTGTCTTTCTCTTTCTTGTCTTTCTCTTTCTTGTCTTTCTCTTTCTTGTCTTTCTCTTTCTTGTCTTTCTCTTTCTTGTCTTTCTCTTTCTTGTTTCTCTCTTTCTTTTCTTTCCCTCTCTTGTCTTTCTCTTTTTTGTCTTTCTCTTTCTTGTTTCTCTCTTTCTTGTCTTTCTATATTTTGAAGTCTTTCTATTTCTTTTCTTTCCTTTTCTTCTCTTTCACGCTTTTCTTTCTCTTTCCTTTCTCTTTCTTCTTTTTCACGTCTTTCTTTCTCTTTTCTTTCCTTTTCTTCTTTTTCACGTCTTTCTTTTTCTTTTCTTTCCTTTTCTTCTTTTTCGCGTCTTTCTCTTTCTTTTCTTTCTCTTTCTTCTCTTTCACGTCTTTCTCTTTCTTCTCTTTCACGTCTTTCTCTTTCTTCTCTTTCACGTCTTTCTCTTTCTTCTCTTTCACGTCTTTCTCTTTCTTCTTCTTCACGCCTAATTCGTTCTTGATATTCTCTTTCTCTTCTTTCTTGTTCAAGTATTTCTTGCTCACGTCTCAATTGCTCTTGGTATTCTCTTTCTCTTATTTCTTGTTCACGTCTCAATTGCTCTTGGTATTCTCTTTCTCTTCTTTCTTGTTCAAGTCTTTCATTTTGCTCTTCAATATATCTAGTTCCAGCATATCTCCTATCAAGACCTCCATCATTTCTATAATGAACCTCGCCATATTGTTCAACAAATGCTTTTGATGTTGCATAACGCATATCAAGTTGACCATCTTTTCTGAAATGTAAATCCATTATTTGTGAAGGGTTTTTTTTAATCCTCAGAATATTCAAAAACTGTTTTTTTTTTTTTTTTTCGATTAGAAAAAAATTGTATACAATTTTGAGAATTAAAATAAGCATTCGGTTAGTTTTCAATTTTTTGGGTTTTTTAAAAATGTTTCCATAATCCATTATAAATATCATCGCAGAATAAGATGATCTGTTATTGGCAAATATTGGTAATGAAAATCAACATCTAAATTTTATTTATAAACTTATATAATTCCAAGATATCTTAGCATTAAATGAATAGAAATGTTGAATATGTGTTTCAATTCCAAATATGCATAATAAAAAAGGTGAAATAATAATATGATTATTATTATTCAATAATGATTTCATTTCAAAATTTATCATTTGTAAACAATTCTTTTATTTAAATACGAATGTATTGGAAAAAAAATGTTTAATATGAAATATTTAATATATTTAAGAAAAAAAAAAAGAATTGCTTAAAAAAGATCAGCAGTAAATTAATACATAATAGCAATATCAGAAAATATAATATTGTAGTGATTCTGCATTTATCTTACAATAAAATTCAAATGCAGTATATATAGGTCTTATTAATCATGCATCATTCTATATTCTTTGAAATGAAGCATTTTTATTTTTATTTACAAATGTCTTATCAATAATTTAGTCAATAAATTCAAGTTTAATTAGAAAAATGTTAATATCTCGAAATGTTTTTTTTTTAATTTTCAAAAAAAAACCGTCCGATTGTTTTTGATGTTTTGATATAAAGAGCATTGTTATTAGAACAAAATTAAGTATGAGATTATATTACCTATAGTAATGTAATTATATTCAGAATGTGAGAGAAATTAAAAATGTTTGGACGGTTGATCTTTCTTTTTTTTTGTAATTTATATCTTCCCTCCTTTCAAATTTATATGAAATGTATTCAAAAAGTGGAATGATATTTTTTGATCATAATAAGCCTTTATAGAATATAAATTTATTATTGTATTCCTTATGGTATAACAGTAAAAATATACTTTTTGTTTTATTAATTCAGGATTATTTGAAAATGCAAGCTTTGCGTTCATTTTACTTCAGTAACTACCAAATATACCAAAATCTATGAGAATTGTTGACATAAAACTGATGTATTTGAAATTTAACAATTATTATATATGTTCAAATATATCCGTTTTTCTCCAATTTTATTAATCCTAAATGATTTTTGTTATCATAATAATAATTTGTTTTCATGTGAAAGTGTTTACTATCTTAATGAAAGCAAAAAATACTCTAGCATTTCGAAAGAGAATATTTAAGAAAGTTTCAACAATGCTTAAATATATAATTAATAGGAGAAGAATTAAATGAATTTACTTTAATTTCCATATCCGATTTTTTCGCATTGTTGAAGTGCAATTTGTTAGCCAATTTGACTAAAACTTTGAAGAAACAGAAAAAAAGATATCTGAAAAACATTATAAATAAACTATTGAATGATTCTGTTGTTATTTGGTCTTATTATTAAATTATTAATGAATAACTTATCTAATAAAAATGTGTTAGAAATTCGGATGGATTGTTTATTTACTTATGAAGGAAATCGTATGCTGCTAGTTAATGAGCCTTGGGGAAGTACTGCTTCAGCCCCATTATTATTAGCTGGTCGAACAGTTCAAGGCGAGATATTGTATCGTTTTGGAAAGCATGTTGATGATAATTTCATAGAAAAAGCCGAATCTTTATTATCACGTGGCATTTGGGATGCTTCTTTATACATGAGAGAACTTAATTCAACCCATTTTTCTGAATAATCTTGTTTTTATTTCAAATCACCAATTCATAACGATTTTGATGCTAATTGCAGGCAATTAACAGCTGCTGATTCAAATCTTCTTCGATCATCATTTGGAGAATGTCTTGAAGAGCTGGCAACAGCGCAGCCTTATGTTGGGTATTTTTCAGATGATCAAATCGTTTCGATTTGTCGAAGTGTTAGGAAAGGAAGAGGACATGAAGCAGGAATTGAAACTTTGCCAAAATACAGACGCCGTGGATTTGGTGAGTCTGTTTTAAAAGAATGGATTTCAGAAGTTCAAAAGAAAGGAATTGTTCCTTTGTACAGTGCCAGCAAAGATAATGTAGCTTCTTTAAACTTGGCAACAAAAGTTGGATTTCATAAGTATGCAGATGCAATAGAAATATGGTAGTCATTTGATTCATTAATTTTATTTCTTTTTGTTTATATATTAAAAAAAAATCACTCTTATTAAACTTATTTTTGTAATATATTTGAGAGTTTTGTTTTATTTAAATTCTTTATCAAATGGATCTTCATCACTCATAAAATTAATAAGTGGATTGGCATGGACAAATGAGTTTGTCGTATCTTCAGTGATTTCAATAGTTTCATTGTCTAAATCATCGATGCTTCGCAATTTCCAACGTCTCAATAAAAACAATCTTACAATTTCACTGATGCTTATACTGAAAGATATATTTGTAATTCATTCTTCTATAGAAACAATAGGAAAAGGTGCTTTCAATGGATGCTCATCATTGCCACGAATCATCATTCCTTCATCTGTAACATCAATTGGATGTTTTGCTTTTTACGAATGTTCATCATTGACAGAAATCACTATTTCTTCCTCAGTAGAATCAATTGAAGGAAACACTTTTGCTTATTGTTCAAGTTTAAAGAGAATCACAATTCCATCATCCGTAACTTCAATTAAAAATAATGCTTTTGGTTGATGTTCATCATTAGAACAAATCACAATTCCTAATTCTGTAACTTCAATTGGAGCATATTGTTTTGTTGCATGCCCAAAATTAAAAGAAATCACAATTCCTTCGTCTGTTACTTCAATTGGAGAACTGGCTTTTACTGATCGTTCATCATTAACAAAAGTCACAATTTCTTCTTCATTGATATCAATTAATGATTCAACTTTCAGTAAGTGTGTAAAATTGGCACAAATCACGATTCCTTCTTCTGTAACTTCAATTGGAAGTTGTGCTTTTTATGATTGTAAAGCATTAGAACAAATCACAATTCCTTCATCAGTAACTTCTATTGGCTACTCAGCTTTCAGTGGATGCACATCATTATTATTCATTTCAATTCCTTCTTCTGTAACTTCAATTGGAGGTCTCTAAAAGAAAATAAATAAAATAAATAAATCTTAACTTGATACTTCAATTGGAGGTCTCTAAAATTTCAAAATAGCAATCTTAGCATCTTGTGAAAATGTTGCAGAAATCCACTAAGATATGCAATATATATAATATCAATGCTTAAATAATCCCAAATGCATTTGTGGGTGAGAACTTATTGCAAGTATTCCCTCGTTTCAATTTGAATGTTATTCCTCATTTTATTTTTGGTTTTTTGGGAAGAATCTTTTTTGGATTTTTGGTGAGTTTTCTTTGCCATTCGCTTCTTATTAATTTTATTTTTCATTAAAATATTTTTATGTTTCTTAGTAATGCTGTGTTCCTCTGATATGTATTCTTCAATTGCGAAGAAATATTCAAAAATGCATTCCCATTCGTATTCAAAATCATAATCGTCTTCTGATTCATTTTCAGATTCAAATTTAAGTTTCATTTCTTCTTGAATTTTGTTATATTTTTGAAAGCTCTTTTTAACATCATCTGAGCGATATTTCAGTGTATAAATAAGAGGATAGATGATGTTTCCGCATTCGTCTTTGGAATCAATTAAATGATGTTTCAAAATAAATGATAATGCATCAAATTTTCTTCCTTTTTCTGCTGAATCCTTTATTAAGTCATCCCAAGAATATAAATTTTGTGCTCCAATGATTGATGGAATTGATATCATAAAATAAATATAATCATGATATTCATTAATTGAGTTAATTGAATTTGAATCATCATATTCTTTTAATCTTTGGAAAGCATCATAGTTTGAGGCATAAATGCAGTTAATATAGCTATTGCAATTTATATTAATATCATATTCATTAATAAGATAATCAATCAAATCGTTGTTCATATATAATATTGCTAAATCAAGCAATTTTTGATTCTTTTTGAATATTGATATATCGTAGTGGCTCTCGATTATATGAATTATTTCATAATTTCCTCCAGCAAATGCAAATTCAATTAATTCTTCGTAATTGATAAATTTTGATTTTAAAAAAAGGTATTTAAAGCAATTAATTGAGCCGGAAAATGCAGCATATTGGATTGGTTCTGCAAAATTAATTAAGCTATGCATTTGAAAAGTTGATGATTTTATTTTCTTGCTTATATCAAAATTGTTTCTTGATATCAATTCGATAAGAAGATCTGCGTTATCATCATGAATGGCTTGAATAATCTGATCGTTTAAATTGGTTTTCTTTTCTTCATTGTTTGTCATTTGATTAATGATATCAATTTGAAAATTTGTTAATTTGTCTTCAATTTCAAAAATTTTTATATGATTTGATAAAATAAGGATAATATAGATGATTAATGATCTTTGAATTATTTCGTTGCTCGTGCTTGGCTCAAATAAATCTAGATCTAGATTAATTGAGTCAAATAAGCTTAAAAGTTGGGCCATAAAAGGAATTAATTTGGGTCGAGAGTAAGCTATTGATGAAATTAATCGCAATGTCGATAGTGTTTTCTTTGGATTCCCAAATAAGTTGTGCTCATTTATAAAATCTTTTATTTCTGTTTGGTATTTCGCTGTTAATAAGAGTTTTTGGAAATCCAAATATAGATGGTATTGTTCCATATATTATATTTAAATAAAAATGATCTGATACTTCGGATTTGATTTTAGTTATAAATTGAGAAGAAAATAAAAAGTCAAAAAATTTTAAAATTTTTGACTTGATAAAAAATTTTTCAATAGATATTAATATTTTTTCTTTTCAATTTTTTGAAAGGATGAAAATGAAATCTGTGTTTGTATATTTAGAAAGAAAATAGGAAAATAGAAAAAAAGCAAATAAATGTATTAACATGTTTAATTTAAATCCTAAAACATATTAAGCAAATAATTAATTAATATAATATTAAATGACTGTTAACTCAATCATTTTAAAAAATGAAATATAAATTACCAGTCATTATCTATCTCTATAATAAATTTGGAATACAATTTTTTTTCCATATAAAAAAAAAATATCATAATATCAAATCATCAAAAAAATAAAAATTAAATTGGAATTGATCGTACCAGCGTCAGTCCTTCAGAGTACCACTCGGTATTTCTTCCATTTCTAGTCTTCATATACAATTCAGCATAAAAGAAAGCAAGCAGCGGGAAGAGGGCGGCGAGTCCGACTGTGTAGACGCTGATGTACATGCAGAAAGGCCCGGCCGACTCGACGAGCTTGTAGTACCACAGGAAGCTGGACACAAAATGGAAGCTGAACAAGAAAAGGCAGAAAGCTTCCAAGCCGCCAAATCCAACTAAAGGGACGTTTGCGGCCAGCGAGGAGCCCGCCAGAACGAGAGGAAAGACGACCGATATGTAGTAGTAGAGCGCGTAGTCCTGGCCGTGCTCGGAGAACCTGAAGACGCGGTTGCAGTAGTAACCGTAAGTCCAGATGAAGCCGTAATTGCCCTCGGTCTCCATCAAGGACAAAGGTAAAATAATTGGCCATAAAACCGCAATAAATAAAATTGAATGGAATACGTTATTTATCCTTTGAAATTTCAATCGGAGGCATAAACCAGAAATTGTCAAAAACCAGTTTTTCAATGACTCTGTTAGATTTTGACTATGCAGAAGGAAGTCAAAGTAGTGCTGCTCTTCTTTCCTTAGATAAGTTGGCGTGTACGGAAACGTCACAAAGAGAAGATAAATAAATATGAAAAAAAGTGACACCCTTGCAACATACACTCTTGAGTACTCGTGGTTTTTAGGCTCCTTAAATTGAGGTATAATTCCATCCGAATAAAAGTCAATTTCACCTTCCCAGTCCCCGTCAAACGATAAATGATGTTTTATGAAACTTTTTGTATCTTTATTTGGTCGATCACTTTCAAATATTTTTTTAAGTGGATATTCATACAGGAAGACTTTTTCTTTTATTTTCTTAATATTTGTGATCGTTTTCCCTTCAATGTCTCCATGTATGTCAATTTTGAGAGGTCTATCGTTAAAGCATAAAATTCTAAGAAGGCTACCTTCGTCGGAGATGCGCGCACGTGCCGTGGTTTGGTTGATTGGGACTGGATATGTGATCAAGCATTTTGGCGGATTCGTTGAGTCAATTGGATGATAAACAATTCTTTCATTGTCGATCGTTATTACCTCAAATTTGTTTTGAATTTTAACGTCAAAACCGATCGTTTCTAGATATTGACAATTTTCACTGGATATTTGGCCGTTTCTCTGGATTGATCCATGGTGCTCTAATAGGTGTTTTTTGGGATGGTTGTGGCCTGATATAAATGCAATCGTGTTTGGTTTTTCAATGAGATCTTTGATGGTTTTTCCTGTGGTAGATTTTCGCGATATTATTGGATTAGTGATCGACGTGAATGATGATTGCGGATAATGTGAATAAAAAATGATTTTTTCATTTTCTGGAATATTGTCAACAATGGATTCCAGTCTGTCAAGAAAGCCTTTCCATGTATGTGCGAAATACATCATAACTGGATGAGCTGTAGGAAATGTAAAAGGATTCAAAGAAACAAAATTTATTTGAAAATTGTCATCTAATCTGACTTTGTAGTTCGAAACTAAAAATTCTTCATAATTTTTCATCGGAGTATCAAATAACTTCTTGCATGTATTTAAAAAGTTGAAGTTTGGGGAGTCAAATGAGTAAACACCAAACATATCATGGTTTCCGGCTACTACAAAAGAATATTGAAAAGATTGTCTGTATTTTTGAAATATTTTTTTGTATTCTTTGTAATCATTTGGGCATTGATGGCCATATTTTGGTCGTGTATCGGTGCAAAAGTTGTCAACAAGATCGCCAGTATGGATGAAAATGCTAGGCTGATAAAGCAATGATTGATTTAAGCTCATTTCAAAATTATGTCCATACCTCGGATTAAATGAATTAACATGAGTATCTGAAAAATGTGTTATTATAAATGGACTGCTTAATGAATTGAATTTTGATTCGATATTTGATTTAACAGTTGTTGGTCCTACTCTTTGATAAATCGGAAAATCTGAAAAATAAAAGTATTTTCCTAATGGCATTATCAAAGATAATAATAAGTATTGCCCTATATAATGAAGAATGAAAAATCTATACATTTTGAATATTTTCAGAATCGATTCAAAATATTGTTTCATTAAATCCGTATTTATCTTATTATATAAAATTGTTATTCATTATTTTATAAAATTGATATATTAAAATATTATATTATAAAATTATTCTATTGATTTATTTAGCATATATTGCTTATTCAACCTAGTTTTTTATTTATAATAATTGTTAACATTCAAATTTCTGAATGCTATTTGTAATTTGATATATTGTTTTTGATGATTATATACAAGCAATTTGGATTTATTTTTATCAAAAAAGGTATTAATAGAGAAAAATTTAATTGAAAATAAAGTTAAAGTTATTGTTCTGATATTCGAGATTTCATATCACTAAAACTCCACATTGTTTATCTTTATGAAAAATGTAATATTACATGTAAAGCAAATTTTTAAAAAACTGATTTATTTCACCAATCTCTATTAAGAATTTGTTGAAATCTCATCCCTCATAAAATACAAAATCAAGGAAGCTTTTTCGAGCTTTGGACACTCGCTTTTTCTGGTAAATGATGGTTTAATTTTGGTTTATGGAATCAGCGCAAGGTGAAAATTCTGACTAATCAGGATGAAGCTTAAAGGAAAAATGAATCATTCAAAGACAGTAGTGATGATGCATCATTTTATTACGAAATCAAAAGGTTTCCTCATCTTTAAATATCATTCAATATTGTTATTTATTATTTTTTCTAGGATAAATGATTTGAGTTGTATTTTCTTAGCAGAAGCTCAGAAAGACTCCCTCCATTCATTTTTAGAGAGCAATCTAAAAAGTAGCCAATTTGATCCGATAAGTCCAATTTCATCATATCATATGGGATTACAACAGCCTGCATAACAGAAAACCAGGCGCCAACAATGTTTTACTAGATTCCAAATTTTATTCATATCTAACTATTTTATATTTAAGGTCTCAATTTTGTGATTCCAAATTCATCGTTTCAGAATTGATTGAAAGGCAAACCGCAATTTCCTTCATTCTGGCATTTATTCACATGGAAGGATTCTTTATGAGTTGTGAGCTGGAATTCAGCCTTTCAATCATACTAAAAGCTCACATCTTGTTTTCGAAGCAGCTCAAAATTGAAATCCTTCCAGTGATTCCAACTTACGTGAATGAGAACTGGAGGAAAATGATTGAAAGCTTCGTTTTTTGATACATTATTTCGTTTTTTGAATTGTCTGTGTTTTGATACATTATCACGTCCAAGCCGTAATGAGGTTTTTTCTGAGTTAGGAACAAGCAATTATTACGCTGATGAAATGAGCAGAGGATCAATTGAAGAATTCAAAAAAATCTTATCAAATTCAAGTGATGTGAAACTTGATTTTTTCGAACGAAGTAAGTGAAATTAGTCTTGAAACAGAAGAGCAGCAAGATGAAGTAAGTACTATTCTGATTAAATTGAAAGAAGGAGGTCAAGCAGGTGATAATACTTCACAATTCATTTTGATGGTTGCTCAGTTTGAGAGGTTATTTGGTCCCTCTTATTCTGATGAATGTTATAAATATTCATTGCAATGCATCTGAAAAATTAATCATAATTATGAAATTTTGGGAAATATATTGAAAAGATGATGTAATTTGGTATTTCCAAATTGGAGCCAAAATTGGATATCTTGAACTGATGTATTTGTGAGCCATTCGAAATGGGCACAAAAAATTCTTATAAAAAGAAACAAATAATGAATGAAATTGATGCAATTGTGTGCACAATTTGAGTTACGCTCTCAGCTTTGTTGAGAATTTGCATCCATCTTTTGAAAGGAATCAACATTATAAAGATTCCAATCAGCAGCTGCCAAAAATGATTTTTATGGTTTGTTGTAGTTTTATTTGATATGTAAAAATGAATGTCATATTTAATAATTATTAAATGATTAATTAACAAAGAGTTTGAATAAGAATAAAAAATAATTTTTTTTGATAAATGTAGGTAAAAAATACAATGCATTTTATTAACTTTTGGAAGACACATAATATTTTTTATTAAATTTGAATTGATTATAAAAAGTTATCATTCAAAATGTACAAAGATATGAATATTTTCTTTGTAATCTTCAATTCTTATTCCAAGTAGGTGTTTAGAAAGTAAAAGTTTGGCACAGAATCTATCCAAATGATAACGGTATTGATTCTCTTCATTTTTGTGATGTATGCATTAAGACTAATTATTTAAGATTTTATTTTTCTTTTTCATGTGCTCAAAAATAAGACAAATAACATCGCGGTTTTTTGTATACAATGCTAATTGCAAGACAGTATTTTCACGTCTAGTTTCTCCATTATAGTTTATTTCTTTATTGATTTTAGTATCAAGGTCAATGTTTGGACATTCCAATAAGAGCTTAATTAAATTTATGTTTCCTTCTTCAACAGCTGTAGATAAAATTGTTCGATTTTGATAATTTTTATCTGAGAAAATGGTATTAGGGTTGATTCTTTGATTTTTAAATAACAAATGAATTATTTCATCATTTCCTTTTTCAATTGCTATTGACAACTCTGTTTTTTCTCCAGATTCAAATTCACCTTCATAATCATGGTGAATAAATTTAAGTTTTTCTTTATTAGGTTCTATTTTTGGGCATTCAAGTAAAAGTTTAATTACTTCTAAATCTTCATTTTCAATCGCAATCGATAATGGCGTTTCTTCATCGCTTAAATACTGTTTCGCTTGCATTTTTATAAATTCAAATTTAACATTAGGATCAAAATATGGGCAATCTAATAAAAGCTTAATTAATTTTATGTTTTTTTCTTCAACAGCCCGAAATAAGATTGATTGTGTTTTACCAATCTCTTCAGACAGTTCATTAAGATCAGTCCTTTGATCATTTATTAAAAGTTTTAAGATTTCATCATTGTCTTTTTTAATTGCTAATAATAATTCTCCATTTGCATTTGGAAGAGTTTTTTCATTTGAAAATAAAATATTAATTATTTCTGTATTTTCCATTTCAATTGCCATTGATAATGGTGTCCATGTTTCATATCTTGTACCATAACTAATTAAAAGTTTGATATTTGGATCAATATTTGGACATTTCATTAAAAGTTTAATTAATTCTATATTTTTATTTTCAACAGCCTTTGATAATTCTGTCATTTCTTCATCAATAGTTTCACCACGATCACTATTATTTTTTCTAATTCTTTGAATATAATTTGGATTGATCTTTGGAATTGATAATAAAAACTTAATTAATTTAATATCATTCTTCTCAATAGCAAATGATAGTAGCCTTTTATTATCTTTTACGTCATTTATATCTAAATATGATTCCCTGAAAAGTAAATTGAAAAAGTCATAATCATATCTAATTAATGATGGAATTTGATCAATAGGCAAATCGAATTTTGAATATGAATCCAAATCAATTGGCATCATTTCATAATTATTAAATTTCAAACAATAATGAAAATAGCATATATTTTGATTTTTTTGGTCTAGCAAGTATCTTGCCAAATCATTATGGTGGCATTTAATTGCATATTTAATGCAGAATTCATATGCTTTTTCATTTAATTTAACATTGTTTCCTTCAAGAATATGAATTATGTCTGGATTTCGGCCATGAATTGCATAGAACCACAATGATGGCACCAGCTTAACATTATTTTTAATTAAAAACTGAAAAATTTGAATCGAGCCAAAAAATGCTGCATATTCAATTAGCGTTGGATCCCTGTTGTTTAAAAATGGATTTGTTTCAAAATCAGATTTATTTATTTGGCTATTTAAATCATAATTTGTTTGATTAATATATTTAATGAATTCTTCAACATAATCATTACGAATAAGCATTGCAATATAACTATCATTTTCACCGCATTTTCTCTTTTCTATATCATAGTTATCAGAGTATGTTCCTGTATAGTACTTGTCAATAATTGGCATAAAATAAGTATTGCATGATGGAGAAATCAAAATATTAATGATTGATTCATCTGGATCGATTATCTTATTGTCAATTAAGAAATAAAGAATTCTTTTGCTTCCTGAAAAAATGTTAAAAAGTTCCTGATTTGTCAAACTTTGATTAATATCTTCTTTTAAGTAGATAAAGATTTCTTCAATTCTAAAAGAAATTTCTGGACTTCGATGATCAATAATATTTTTCAGAAAATTAAGAAATTCTTTCAAATCTATTCCATTTCCTTGAGATTTCAGTTCATCTAGATATTTATGAATGCTAAAATCATTTTCAAGATTTTCTCAATTTATATAGTTAAGAATTGTTTTAGGGACAAGGGCCTTTTTTTCAATGTAATTTTGAATATCGGGACTTATTGTGCTAGACATCCAAATATAAAAATGAAATCAATCCATTATTGGCAAAAATTATAAAATTTTATATAAAATTTTCCAAAATTTTGGAAAATTATGGATAATTATCATTTTTGAATATTTTTAGTGGAAGAAAAATTTAGCAATTTCTACAAAAATTTTTATTCAATTTTTTTGTATTATTTTTAATCGTAGTTGCCAAACACTTTGTTTCATAATCAACAAATCTAGCAAGTAGACGAATTTAAGTAAAACCAACAGTTTTACATCATAGGTACATACTATTTATTCATAATAGCTCTCAAAAGTTTAATCATATGCGTCCAAACTAAAAATCAATTATAGTGAATTTCTTATGTTTCCAAAAATAAAGAAGAATTCATTAGGTAAGCAATTAATGTCTGCACTTTTCACTGGATTTTCATTCAAAATTGAATATTATTGAATATCCAAAAAAAAATTCGCGCTTTTCTCTCGACTCGGTTTCTCCTCGCTCGACTCCCGCTATGTGGTATGTAGTCTCGGTAAAAATTTATAAAAAATATTAAAAGATTAAAAATTAATATTAATTTTGTTTCAATTTTAGAAAAATTGAAAATGAGGGCCGTCATTTCACTGGACAGTCAAAACTAGCCTAGAAATATCAAAAAAAATCTTTTTTTTTTTTTTTTTTTTTTTTAATCTCTTCATTTTTTCTTGAAAATTTTACTCTATAACTTTCACGAAAATATGAACTCTGTCAAACAAACTTGATCCAAAAGGCTGGTGGCAGATTTTTAAGCTGATTATCCTTGATTGAAAAGAATCAAATAGAGGTTTAAGCTTAAAGCATTTCTTTTCATTTTCATAAAAATTCATGTTTTTTATTATGATGAGAGAAAGTTTTTGAACAATCTGAAAGTGTTAAAACGTAATTTTTTTTCTTTATTCAAATGAAAAAAATTGATCTTGATTGATGTAAACAAAATCTTTCTTATGAATTAAATCATGATAAACGTGATTTGGTGACATTATAACAAGATATTTGCTTAAGTCGTCCATGAATGATTGAGACTTGAAAAGTAATTTTATGCACTTAAAAATGTTTGGGTATTACTATAGCTGAATCTTTTTTCGACACCCGGTACTATGTAGATTAATTAATCAGAATTTTAAAAGATTCAGCAAGAAGAACACTTTTAAATTGATTGCACATTTTAATTTCATTGTTTCTAAGAATTATTTAATGCATTGAATTAGGTGCTTAGCAATTTTCAGGTACATCAAATTTAAATTCTTTCAAATAAAGAATTATAAAAAATATTTATTTTTTCTCATTCAACATCATGCGATTGAGTATCATTAATAAAAATGATATCTTGAAGATTATCAACAAAAATTGCCTTCGAATAAATATCTTTATTAATGTAATAATTAATTACATAAGCATTTAAAATGATAAATATTTTACATAATTATAATAACTTTTAAAAATCATCAATTTGCTTTAAAATATATTTTTATTATCAAGATATTATATTGTGGAAAATTTTTAAACAATAATTTAAAACATGATCGTTAAAATTTTATTTTAACAATTTTTGAATATCTTGTTTTTTTATCTCAAAAAATGTCTAATCCTTCTCAAGCCAAGATCGCGCTTCAAGTTTTTTTAAATTTTATCAATCTTTTAAAAAATGAACTTTTAAAAGATGATACATCTCTTTTTGGAAATGATAAAATTAAAAAAATAATTAAAAGTTTCACCATATATATAATTGATAATGATCTTGATCAAATAAAATCAAATATTGAATCGAATATAATCATCAGTGATCAAATCGAGCTTTTTGATAATAATCAAAAATAAAAATATCATTTATTCAGTTCTTGTTTTTGAAAAAACACTAATATTTATTGGTGAGGACGATCTTAATAAATTCCGATCAAATAATTTGGGTATTCCGATTCTTTCTTTTCAAGATATCTCTAAAGATTCAACTTTTGAAGAAGAAAGCGGAGCTCTAAATTGTCAATTTTGCATTAAAACAACAGAAAAAACTTTTAAAAAAAATTGGTCGATTATTTCTCGATGCATAGCTGGTTATGAAAACACAAAAAGAAATCGAGCTCTAAGTCAAAATTCGGATTCTGACATGATAACAATAGAGAGAAAAGATTTTGAGAAATTTGGGAAGTGGTTCTTGTTCTCAAGTTGATTTAATTTATCATTTAGAAAAACGTGAATTGATGGCAATGAAGTGTTATTTTATTAATGATGAAGAACAAACAAAATTATTTGATCGAGAAAAAAAGAGCTATTCAGAAATCATCCATCGCTTTTTGCCTAAGTTTTATGGAGCATCTGAAAAAGAAAAATATTTGGTAATGGAATTTATAAATGGACTAACTCTGAGTCATATTGATAAAATACAGTTAAATGACGAAGATGTGGTTATAATTATTTTTGAATTAATTGTGATCCTCGAGTATCTTCATTCAAAAAAATTAATTTATCGAGATTTGAATCTTAATAACATTATGATTGACATATTTAAAAATGTTGTTTTGATTGATTGTTTCTGAAAAATGCGATATTTATTCACTTGGTAAGATAATCGATTATATAATTGAGACAAAAATAAGTAATTCGTCTCAAGCAGAGTAAATTGAAAGTCTAAGTAAAAATTGTACTGATCCAAAACCTGAAAAACGTTTGCCTATTATTGATGTATTCTTTCTATTCGTCAGGAGATTTTATCCAGTGATTAAAGATAGATATTTATCAGATATTTTTGAACAAATATTAAAGAAGTACCAGAATTTGGGAAATGATCGTTATATTCAATATAATATTTCTTTATCTCAAAATAATTATCCACAAGCACAAAATAATCTTGGCAATATTTATTATGAAGGTCAATATATGTTACACACGAAATAATTGAAATTTTCAGAATTGAGAACATTATTTGATTAATATTTTGTCATAAAAATGGTTGGTTTAGATGATTGAATGGCCTATTTGGCTTCCTAAATTGATATAATTTATGATTTAATTGTTAAAATCAGTATTAAATTAGAAAAAGAAGATTTTTTAAGGAGTACTCCACCAATTTGAGAGATTAAATGGTCATATCACATATCTCCAAAAATGATTGATTTGTGTAAACATGTGCAATTATTTTTATCTTTATATGTTTATTGTAAACATATAAACTATTATAATGATTTTAGAATTATATAACGTGAAAAAAAAATATGAAAATGCTGATGAATGAATAGAGAGCCTTATATATTAGTATAATACATATTTCTTATCTTTTTTTCAGAGTTTGATCAAATTCAGAAGAGATACAAAGAGAGTAAGCTTAAAAATATTATTTTTGACTTGCTGATTGATATCATATTTCGACAATCATCAGCACGAAAAATAATTCTTTTATACTAAATGAAAACGTGATATTCGTAGCTGAAGTGATGGTAATTATGATAAACTGGATCTAATTTTTTTTTTTATCCATCACAAAAAAGTTTGCAGCGATTTTAAAATTAAACGTGCGTTTTTAATTTTGGTTAACTTTACCTTCTAAAAAGTGATAACTACCTAACGTATATTTTTAAATTTTTTAAAATCTTTATTTTTAATAGAGAAGCTTATGATTTAAACCTTATCCTCTCAAATTTTAGATGTTTATATATATCGGATTACAAAGATATTTAAAGAGCGGATTTTCAAATTTTTGATTATACATGAAATTTGAATTTCTTAATTATGCAATATTTCATATATTGGCATTAAACTCCTATTATAATTAATATAAAAAGGTTAATAAATAAATTTTCTATTTATGATAATTAATTCAATATAGATGTGAAGATATTTATATTTTCCTCAGTGACCGTTTAAAGTGCACCCTTAATTTAAAAAATTATAAATATTAAATTATTCATTAATAAATATTTATCAAAGCTTAATATTCAAAATCAATTATACCATTGTTCTTTTTCATCACTAATTCCTGGTGAATCTGTTGATAATGATATGTTTTTTGAGTAAGATTTAATTCATCAGATAATTGAATTAAATGTTCAATGCATTGTTTGTTTATTGGATCAATTTTGTTTGCTTTTTCATAAAATTCAAGTGCTTCTTTCTTTTGATCCAAGCTTTCATAGCATGATGCAATAATCATATAATATTTAGAATCTTTTGGAGTCAAATTCATAGCTCGTTTAAAATAAAATAATGCTTTCTCATGCATATTATTTATCATAAAATACATTCCCAGCCAAGAAACTGTTTCAATATCAGAAGGACAATATTTGAAACTTTCAATGTAGCATTCAAAAGCTTGCTTTGAATTTCCTTCTCTTTCCCAGAGAGAACCAAGATGGCTCCACATTTTAGAATCTGTTGGATTTATATTAATTAATCTATGCATCCAATCTATTGCATTTGAAATGGATCCAATCTTTTCATAACAATCACTTATCGCATATAAAATTTCAGGACTTTTTGGAATTTTTTGATGCAACTTTTCAAAGACATCGATTGCATCTTCATAAGAGCCGATACTTTTATAAGTTAAAGCCAAATTATAGAAAGCTTCAACACAATCTGAATCGTTATAAATTGCCTTCGTATACGTCTCAATTGCTTCATTAGTTTGTCCGTTTAAAAAAAGACAATTGCCTTTGTTCACAAGAGCATTTGAGTTGTATTTGTTATATTTGAGTGCAATTGATGAATATTTGTCTGCATTTTCAAAATCTTGTTCAATATAATATAAGAAAGATAAGTTTGTTGCTGCAAGTTCCATTAATTGTGGGTCTTTCATCTTAATTTGACGTAATTTTTCAATTGCTTTGTTTGTGTTTCGATGCTTTAAAAATGCCAACGAAAATGAAACTTCAAATTCGTTTGCTGCTTCTTGATATTTTGACATTTTCAATTGTTTATGAACAAATTCATGCATTTGTTGCCAATTTTCTTCATCTTTGCTGGCAACCAAACGTGCTGCAAGCATTATCAAGCGAATTTCTTCATTTCTTTCAATATTGAATTGATTTCCAAGAATGTCTGATTCATCTGAAATTTTTGTGTAACTTTTAACTGACAGCATTCGAATGAATGCTTCTTTTAATTGTTCAACTGAAGAGAGAACGAAATGGCATAAGACAAGATTATAAGCTGTTTGAATTGACGGTTTATAATGCATTGCTGTCTCAAATGATGATAAAGCTTCATAATAGCTGCCTTTGTGAATTTGTGCAATTCCACAATTATGGTTGAAACGTGCCAGTAATCGATTGTTTTTGTTTGTTTGAAGGTGATTGATTCCCATTTGGTAGTTTTTAATGGCATCTTCATATTTGCTTTGTGACATGTAAATGTTGCCAATTTCAAGATAAGCTATTTGCTGATTTGAGAAGCATGAATCTTTGGTTAAGTTTTGGTAACGATGGAGTGCTTCATCTAACATTTGGTTTGCTTTGAAAGCATCAGCAAGTTGCATTATTACTGTATATTTAATTGTTTTGAAATCATCTTCGTCAATATTATTTTTAATGATAAGATCTTGAAGATAATCTAGCTCTGCTTTTGCATCTTTGGCTTTCATTAGAGCCTCTTGTGGCTGATTTTCTGAAATCAGTTTTGATGAATCTAAAACAATGTTCATAATTGTTTGTTTGACATTTTTGATTATATATTCTGGTTTGGGGTTGTTATCATTGTTGTTTTTACAGTATTGAGATAGAAAATCTGCTGCATGTTCGAGTGGTGAAATGACTTTTTTTCGCCCTTTAACTATCTCATCATCATATCCAGAAGGTTTGTGTGACGAAATTGGTCTCGTTGATGTTGGAGGCCTGTTTCGTGATGAAGATAATCTTCTGCTCATTGATTAAAATATGAATAACGTATTTTATTTAAATTTTGAATTTAATTCAAATATAAAAACATGTCGGCAATTACGGTTAATTTCATTGAATTTTCTTGATTTAAAATTTTTAAAATCCTGCCCACATCTGAACACAATCAACCATCATTTTTTTTTTTTTTTTTTTT
The DNA here is from genome assembly GCA_039105265.1 of Tritrichomonas musculus. Taxonomy (NCBI): domain Eukaryota; phylum Parabasalia; order Tritrichomonadida; family Tritrichomonadidae; genus Tritrichomonas; species Tritrichomonas musculus. The sequence continues at coordinate 1,147,430 of JAPFFF010000012.1, forward strand.
TTAATTGAACATTCAGATAAATTGATCTGCTTTTAAAAACTAAAAATAAACAAGCAAATATTTGGGAATAATTCATATTTTATTGCATTTTGGGAATGTTGATTTCATTTATTATCATTTGATAAATATTTTGTGTCAGTGCTTCTTCCCTCAGATGGGCTTGGTGTCAATGTTTGATTCATTAATTTATTTAAATATTATTAATTTCAAAAAATAGGTTTTAATGATGAATGCTTAAATTTTTATTGGTAAGCAAGAAAATGACTGGTAAGATACGATAATAATGTCTACATTACAAACAAGTATATATAAATTTGTTGGAATTTCAAAATTTTATTACTTAAAATCTGTTTTTTGCTGGTTTATTCGTTTTTTATCATGGTATTATGCAACAAATGAGAGTTTTATAAAAAGTTTTATATCAAATCGAATATAAGAGAAATGGCATTTTATACCATTAATTTTTATAAGGAAATGTAATTGAACCATTAATCGTTTGACAGTTGAATCTATAAACTTTTTCATAATGTAGTGATCGGATTTTCTAAGAGAAAAAATAGAATAATAAATGTCTCAGCAAAGACAGCAGGAAAGGCAAGAGCTTAATCAGAAGCTTGATGAAAAAATCGATCAGCTTGTCATCCAAACAGGTCAACAAAATCAGAATGCCAGTCAAATTGGCTCTACATTATCAAGCCAAATCGATCAAACCAAGCAAATTAACGATCACATGGATAAAACACAAGGAAAAGTCGATAGAGCTGTTGTCGCCGTTGGAAAAATTAAAACTACCTGGGATGTACTCATTGCATGGATTTTAATTATTTTGTTGATTATCGCTATAATTATTGTTTGGGCCAAGGCCAAACCAATCAAAAAGAAGAATTAGAATATTTTCCTTGAGGCGAACATTTTTTATTTCTTTATTATCTCTTTTTCATTTTATTTTAAATTTTGCAGATCTAATCCTTATTTTTTTAATTATTCTTTCTTTTTTGGAGCTTTTTATTAATTTTTTCCTATTTTAAATAGTAAAAAGTAGCTATTTTCTCAAATGAGAATTTGATGGATTTGGTTATTAAAAAAAAATAGAATTAAATATATAATTTCCAAAGATGATTTATAAAGTAAAAGGCCAACGAAAATGTTAAAAGAAATTATTCTGAGAAATAACATCATATTGAATAAATATATCATGATAGAACTAATTAACTCAAAAGCAAGCATGGGTTAAAAAAAAATGGAGCATTGATATTGGATATTAGTTACTAACTTGTTTGAATTGAAGTTGATGATAGGAAAACTAACGATTTATTTTATAACTTTTTCTTTTGACCTTTTTTAACCATAACTGTTTTTTCTTTTGACCTTTACTATTCAAAAAAAAGAAAAAAAAAAAAATATCTAAAAAAAATGGGTTTATTTCACCTAAGTACTCAATTTTTCACTTAAGTTATCAAAAATTGAAAAGGTAAAAAAAATAATATCTCCAATTGATAAAGAAAAAATATTTAGTATCATTTTTCCTCTCAAAAACATATCATTAAAAAATTCCAAAATGTTAAGCGCTGCAGCATTTATAGAGTAAGAAGCCGAAAAAAATATATATTAATCGGGGTTCCGTGGAGATTACAATGACGCAATTTTTATCCCAAAATTCCTTTTTCAAATATAATATCTAATTTAATCGCAACAAACTCCACGAGAAAAAAGTTTGTAAGTACCAGGACATTGTAGACAATTGAGTTTTACGTCGAACTTTGCGATATAAAATGCTAATTCGTATATTTTTAGATCAGCGATTTATATCTAATAATTTAATTTTCTTGGTTCATTGTTGAAATAGATAGAAAATCTCCTCGAATAATATTCTTTATCATTTTTTACATATTATACTAGCTTTAAACGTTATAAAAAACCCTCTGAATATATACGATTATTCTATAATATTCATAAACCAATCAGTAAATTGCTAACAAAAACATATTAAAATATATATATGTGAATCAATATTAGAAAATATGTAAATCATTTTTTCTTATTTTATTTTTTTGATGTAGAAAAATGAAGATTATGATTAAATCAAAACTTATTATAAACGTATTTGGTATTAAATCAAGATATATTACTGTATTTATTTAAAGTATTTTGATTTTTATATTATTTGGAATATATTTGAGTAGTATATAAATTGTTTTTACTAGAAAAATCTATATCATATTTTGATATATCAACATTTTAAAATTATTTTTTTTTTTTTCTATAACTTATTTAAATTTTTCAATAATTATTTGTAATTTTGAGAAAAGTTTATATCAGTTGATGAATATTTTAAATCAATTTTTTGAGATAATGCCTTTTATCGGCAACTTTTTGTGATGTTTTTATTGAATGAAGATTAAGAATTATTGACATAGAAAAAGTAGGAAAGTAAAATAATTATATAAAATCAAAAATCTTTTTGTTCAAAAGCAACCATTAATAAGCAAGTAACAACTACAAAAAAGCAAATCGCAACCACGAATAATTAAATAATGTTAGCTTTATCAGTATACAGGACAAATGACAAACTAAAAAAGCAGATCACTAAAAAATAACCACAAATCCGGAAGCAAAGGTAAGCCAGTGCCTATAAACAACTGTTATAATCAATAAAACAGTAAATACCAGCAAACAACATATTAATTGAATTTGAAATGTGAAATGAAAAATATAAGAAAAGCATTCAATTAAAAAATCCATTCCCTTTCATGACATGATAGACAATTTTTTTCCAAAAATTAATACTTGATTATTTAGCAAATTATCTACAAAATGATAATATTTTTATTAAAAAATATTGAAGTTTTAAAAATGTGTCACTTTTTTACGGTTGAATCCCCTATATATTTATATTTAAAATATAAATTTATTTGATTTAATCTAGTATATTTGTATTTTACAATTTTACTTGAATTAGATATTTCATTCATTTAAGGGCATCCGTCCCAAAAATGCTGTAAACTTGTCAATATTGAATAAACTCATAGAATACATCTTTCAATACTTCCAAATTATGAAAAAGTTTAGGTCAAAAATGATGATATTTGTCCTAAAAGATCAAAAAACAATTATTTTTTTTTTTTTTGACAGATATAATTTTACAAAAAATGATAGGGGGTGTAACGATAGAAAATTTTCAATAAATATCTATAGGATTTCCTTGAAAAGCATATAGTTAAAATGCATATTAAAAACTATAAATAACAAATAAATTCAATTGATCAAAAGCCTACCAGAAGTCGAGCATACACTTTTAAAATTTCTGAAGCTCTGTTTGAATCATGTTTATAAAAAAACCAATATAAAAATTATTAATAAATATAAATAAATAATCATATACAAGTATATAATTAAAATATATGTTTACTATTTGAAAATATAAAACAGAAGTCGAGATTACGCATTTTTATATTTCTGAAACTCTGTTTGATTTTTAAATAAGAGAAATATCCTTGTAAATGTATGATATTTCATAGTATAAAATATAATATATACTATTATATATATTGATAAATGATAAAATAATTCTTTATTTCATTTTTATCTTTTATTTAATTCTATAATTCTGAAATACAAAAAGTCCAAATAAACAAACAGAGCTTTTGAAAAATGAAAAGTGTATACTTGACTTCTGATAGATGAAATGAAATAAAAAATATTTTTTCTGATTCTATATTTTGTATCTATTATAAATATAAAATAAAAAAATTAATATTACAAAATAAATACGCACCTTTATTATTTATTATTTTTAAATTATATTTTATATAAAAGGAAATAAAACTTTTATTTAGTTAATAAATTATCATTAATTGCTTTTGTTTTCATTCCTAATTGAACTAATAAAGTTTTCAGAGATATTTTGTTCATTCCATCTTAAACTTTATATAGTTTAATTTATATAAAGCTTTTCACATTGTTTTGCCGTGAAACAATTGATAATATTGTAGCTCCATATTAAAAAAAATATCATTTGATCTTATTACTTATATTCTTGTCAAATTAAACAGTTATTTGATTTAAAAAATCATTTTAATATTCTTGACTTGGAATTCTTATTTCAACAAAAACAATTATTTCCTTTTCTTGTCAGTCATTTTCTATCTCATTAAGAAATTATTGATCGATATTGGGATCATCTGGAGGTGCCAGTTCACCTATTCTATCAGCTTATAGCATTTATATGTATTTTCCATGGAATCTCCATCCCCCATTTCTACATCAGTTATTTTCGAAATAAAAGTAACCACGCTTATAAAAATATTTGTAATCATATTTATAATACTTCGTTAAGCCTGTCCTTAACACTTGCACCATATAGCTCTGGCACAATCTTCGATATAAGGACGTCCATTTGTGCCGTCCATAACGTTACATTCATGATGAAAATATTAAGAATATTAACATCAACCTCGTCTTTATCCCATAAATTGGTTTAGGTAGATTATTTGCCCTAAAATAATTTTGATAACGAGACCATAAAACTTTTTGCTTAGAATTTTTTTGTTACCAACTTTTTGAATTATATGGACTGTTGGGGCTTTTTGAAGACTTTGTAAGGCGGGGTCCAGGGGTGGGAGCCCTTGGAGTAGTGGTAGGCTGGGGCATTTTATTTGGCCTAGCCTACGGTTCACTACTGCTATATATCTATTTTATTATTATTATGATAATTATTATAAGCGTGGTTACTTTATATTATAATTATAATTGTGCCGTCCATAACGTTAAATATTATCAAAATTAGTATACTCAAAATCATTTAATTCTATAAATCTTGTAGGACCATAAATTTCATCAATATAAGTTTTCCCTTTTATAATATTGGTTCTAATCATCATCACTAAATATTCTTTCTTGTTAAAAATAAAATCTTAATAAAATTCTAAACCAAATTCTTTTGTTGAAGTATTATCTGAATAAAAAATGTTATCTATCGTTTGGTCATCACAAAGTGTAAATACATAATAAAAATGCTTCCACAAATTATTCTCCATTTCATCTAATTTTGTCTTTAATGTTTCATAATTATTATTGCTCTTGTTTTTTACTAAGTTTTTTACATATTTCACGATAGCTATATCTGGGTCTTGAGCTATATCTATTCCAGGTATGCTAAAGTGCTTAATATACGTAATACTTGATGGATCATTACCTTATACAGAATCATTTTCTTAAGTTCTAATGCATTATGAAACAAGTCCTGTGTTATTTTTTATACCTATAACAAATCTATAACATCGCATTTATATACATCTCTAAGATTAATATCCTTTATAAATGTAAATATTTTGGGTTCAAGTATGTTAGCATAATCAGAATCGTCAAATTCTATCGTAAAAACTTTTTCTCTAGCAACAGTGATAAGATCTTTGCTAAGATTGCTGCCAGTTAAGTCTTTGTCAAACATTATCTCTGGACAAGGTTCAAGTTTAAGGTTTTGATTGCTACACATAATAAATATCGTGATACCTATCACTGTTGTTGCCTGTAGCAACCACCAAATCCTAAATTTTGATTCTTTCCCTCATTTTTTCACTCATTTTAGCATTTTTTTAAAGCACGAGGCATATCAACTTTTTCTCTAAAAAATATAACCAACATAACCTTTCAAATAAAAGAAAAAGTAAATTAAAATGAAGAAGTGGCTATTATTTTGTCATATGATATGGTTAATATGCGAATTTAAACAACTCATATAATAGCATTATGAATATGATAATTCAAACTTTTTAAAAATAATCCATTTTCATTGAAGCATTGTTCATGAAAAAGTGAGCGAAATTAAATTCAATTAATCTAGCTCTCAAAAAGTTGCTACTGGAAATTCGTAAAATTCTCGATCTCTGAAATCGATCTCGAGAATCAGTGCGTATTTATGTATCGATATCGAAAAGTCAATCAATTATCAATCTCGAGAATCGGAAAATAACAAGCCTACTTGTCATTTTAGAAAAAGAATAAAATTATTAGACAAATTTGAAGAATTATAATCATTTAAGTTGTCAAAATAATTAAAAATATCTTATTTATTATATTTATATTTATTAAATTTACTTTGGAATAACAAATCGAAACTCTAGATGTTAGCATTTATCTTATCATAAAAATTGAATAAAGGGTTTCATTAAATAAAATTATAATTTTATTTTTTAAACATTGACACTTATGATTTCTTCATTAAAATTACATTTTATGTTAATTTTCAGATTTTATATCAATTATTTCCAAAAGGTTTAATTTTCTTTTCAATATATGTTTTAATTTATTTAATGTCATAAAAATTCCACACTGGAGATTTAAGTTTTTTTATACAGTTTAAAATGATTCCCTTCTTGAAAATTTCCAGTGGAAATGAAAAAGTTTAATAAAAAAGTTTTCAAATATCTCAATGATTTGAACTGAAATTTGAATTTCATAATGTTGTTATTATATAATAACGTTTATATATATATATTATAGACCATTTTCGCATATTTTATTTCAATTTTGAGAAAAAGATCTTGAAATTACCTCTATTAAAAGAAGCACCACTTTAGAGGTTATTGAAAATCGTTTCGACTTCATATTGAAATATTATATAGTATATTGGTTTTTAAGCAAACTTTATATGGACCAGAAAAGAATCTATCGTTTTAAAAAAATCCAAGTTATCAAAAAGTTTAACTTTTCAGAACTAACGTACGAATTTTAATTCTAAACGTTTTTACATGTTTGATAGAAGTTGTGTAAAATCACAGAAATAAATCGATTTACCGACAAATGAAAGAAAAATATCAAAGTATAAAAATAATTCAAAAAGTTGACAAATTGAAGAGGAGAGTTAACTTATTGAATGGGCTATTTTTTCTCGTTGTTTGCCTTTTTTTGCGTTATATAATTAATAAATTCAAAATTTTATTTTATTTATAAATAATATAATAATATTTATATATAAATATTACTTTTATGATTTGATTAAGGGCAATCGATGAAATTTGGAGATTCTCAATTTCAAATAATTCAAGATAGACCATATGATGATTTAAAAGTATCTGCTAATATAATTAGAATAAACCATGCGAGACTCAATATTTTTACAAAATGGCTGAGATATAATCAGTTTTTTGAAATAATTACTGATGCTATTAAATCAAATATTGTCCCAAATTCAACATACCAAATCATTCGAAAACAATATATTAGATATATATGCGTATATTAAATCTATTTATTCGACTAAATCTCAAATCACAACTACCAATTTTATATTAGAGTCATGATAAGTTACACTCGATCATTAGTTTTATGCATTCTCCCAAGCAAATATATAAATTGATTTAAAATACCTTATGAGTAATTATTTTTTAAAACTATATATATGATTAAATATACAAGAATATTTAAAAAATATTAATATCCCATCAAGAAAAATTTGTAAAACGATAAAACTTAAATTTGAAAAGAAAAAATTGAGAGAAAAAAATATTTGAATAGGCATTCAAATTAGATTTATTTTGAATAAAACATTTTTATCTCAATAATATAAATAAATTATAGAGATATTTTAGATAAATAAACTATTATATATTATATAAAATATTATATGTACTTATGAAAAATACAAACAAATTATACTATGAGTTTTTGTGTTAAAAATTTGCACTACTCAATTTTTTTTTTTATTCATTTTTAATTCTGAATTTACTTATGTGCTTAGTTATTTTGGAAATGAAATTTCCCTATATTAAAGATGATAGTCTATTTTATTATTAAAATTTAATAATTAAAAATCATAGAACCTCTAAACATCATTAAAATTCATAAATATCGCAATTAATTGATTTATTCAGCTGATAAATAATTATATTTGCTTGATATGATTTTATATAACAATATTTGTTATTATTCCCCCGAAAACTTTGATTTTTAATGAACATAAATATTCATGCAATTATTTCCATTTCAACTCCAAAATGAAAATAATATATTTAATATGCTTTATTAAATAAATATATATTAAAAAAATTATATTTTGTAATAACAATTCCTTATTAAAAAAACATTAATTATAATATAATAGAATTATTAACACCAATCGTCGACAAAATAAAATATTAATGTAAATAAACACTCAACAGAAAGGATTATTCCCCAGGATTTCAAAAATAAAAAATGCGATATGGAATTTTATAAGTCTACTATAAATTTTATTTAAAAGACATAATATCATTTTATCATTTAGCACTAAAATAGAATGTCAAAACCATTAATCTACAAGTCCTTTGGATGATCAAAAAAAATATCATTAGTCATTAATTTCATCACACTTGAAATAATTATGTAATGTATCATTAAGGATTATTTTATCTAATATAAATAATCAATATATTTAAAAAATATTGTTTTTTCTTGTTCTTATAATAAGATATAAATGCTTTTTTAAGGCTTCTTAACGTACGAAAAACGGTTACCCTTGCTCCTTTCTCGATTATAAAATAGGTTATTTTACAACTTATATTGATAATTATCCACTTAAAAATTTAGTAATCTTTATTCCACATAATGTATTTATGAATATTTTTGTTTTCAAACAATATCTATTAAAAAACTATTTTAATTAAATACTTATTTATTATGCAGCAAAATTTAGTATTATATATTATATAACATCTAATTTAGATTTAAATATTATTATTATACAAAGCTAATATTAAGATATTTTGATTTTATATAATTATTTTACTTTCCTACTTTTTCTATGTCAATAATTCTTAATCTTCATTCAATAAAAACATCACAAAAAGTTGCCGATAAAAGGCATTATCTCAAAAAATTGATTTAAAATATTCATCAACTGATATAAACTTTTCTCAAAATTACAAATAATTATTGAAAAATTTAAATAAGTTATAGAAAAAAAAAAAAATAATTTTAAAATGTTGATATATCAAAATATGATATAGATTTTTCTAGTAAAAACAATTTATATACTACTCAAATATATTCCAAATAATATAAAAATCAAAATACTTTAAATAAATACAGTAATATATCTTGATTTAATACCAAATACGTTTATAATAAGTTTAAAACCCCCAACAAAACCGTTTACAATTTTTCCCCTTGTTAAAAAAGTTAATTATATTTAAAGATAGCATTTGTTTGAAAGTTTATTTTTTATGGATAAGTATAAAAAACAGAGCAATAAATCTTTTTGATAGATTATTTATTATTTATTTTCAAGGTAAAAAACAAATATACTGATTATATAATGTCAAAATTAGATTTTAAAAATGCTCTGACCAAAGTTCATTAAAGTTAATAAAGATTACATGCTGATATTTTTTATATTTGACTAATTTCAACATTCAGAATTTCATGATCATCAATAATAATATTTTTGCATTCATTCAACATTCACTTATTTATCTTCATAAATATGATTCTTCTACTTATATATAATAATAATATTCCAAAATAAATATGCAAATTATAGAAATTGAGAAATTGATATTAAAAATTCCCCAATATATGAATAAATTACGAATTTATATGACAATTATATTTTATATTCAAATAATTAATTGTTTTTTAGAATATTTAAAAATATCAAAAAAATATTAGTAAAGATAAATGAACTATCAAAAAAAACGTATATTTTATTTCGTTTTCAATACTTCACTTCATGCTATTAATGAAATGTGAGTTAAAAAAAATATTCGTTTCTATAAAAATACATAAATATTTGATTGCAAAGTAACCAATTTGGGCTACTTATCTTCGACTTTATAATCAGAAACTAGTTGGAAATGATTCGCATAAGGTTATTATTCAAGATGTTCTTATTAAATTACATTTTTGCATTATTATTTTAATAATAAAGCAACATATTTGCCAAAATAATATTACAATAGCGTATAATGATAACATAAATAAGTTAAATATATGTATTCATTTTTTGGCTAAATTTTTATTTCTTTTTCTCAGATTCAAAAATGATAGATATTTTAATGCTATATATTTCTCTAATAAAATGATTTTCTTATTCATTGATTTATGTTTTAAAGTGATCAATATTTTTCTTCGTTTTAATTAATGAAATAATGGGTTATGATTTTTTTTAATGAACTTTTTCCTCATTTAAAAGGTTAACAAAAATATAATTAACCATTTTATTATTTAAGATATGCTAAACATAAATATGTTAACCAGAAATGATTTTATTTTTAAATAAAATAAATCTCTGTATTATTCTCAAATATTTGAGCAATCGGGTATGGGTAACGTGTTTTTTGATACAACGGCTCAGAATATTTAAGTCATCGGGTATGAGTAACGTGTATTATTGAAATAAACCAAAAAATATTAATATTGGTATATATACGAAATTTTATTATATTAAAATCATTAAAATAGAATTATAAAATAATAATAAAAATAATAAATTAGAATATATACTAATTATTGAGTAAACACTAATAATTTGATGATATTCATTTTATTCTTTTAACATATTGCTATTTTATCTATTAAACCTTGTTTAATATCATATATTTAAAATATATTTGTTGAAAATAAAATGGATTTACTTAATTTTTATTTTTTTAATCTTAATTTCGACAAAATTAATCAAGAAATCGTATATAACGATTGTATGAATCATATATATAACCTCAGTTTTAATATAAATTTACACTTACATTTCCATTTTTCCACCGATTTAAAAATGTTGGGGGTTTTATAAGTTTTGATTTAATCATAATCTTCATTTTTCTACATCAAAAAAATAAAATAAGAAAAAATGATTTACATATTTTCTAATATTGATTCACATATATATATTTTAATATGTTTTTGTTAGCAATTTACTGATTGGTTTATGAATATTATAGAATAATCGTATATATTCAGAGGGTTTTTTATAACGTTTAAAGCTAGTATAATATGTAAAAAATGATAAAGAATATTATTCGAGGAGATTTTCTATCTATTTCAACAATGAACCAAGAAAATTAAATTATTAGATATAAATCGCTGATCTAAAAATATACGAATTAGCATTTTATATCGCAAAGTTCGACGTAAAACTCAATTGTCTACAATGTCCTGGTACTTACAAACTTTTTTCTCGTGGAGTTTGTTGCGATTAAATTAGATATTATATTTGAAAAAGGAATTTTGGGATAAAAATTGCGTCATTGTAATCTCCACGGAACCCCGATTAATATATATTTTTTTCGGCTTCTTACTCTATAAATGCTGCAGCGCTTAACATTTTGGAATTTTTTAATGATATGTTTTTGAGAGGAAAAATGATACTAAATATTTTTTCTTTATCAATTGGAGATATTATTTTTTTTACCTTTTCAATTTTTGATAACTTAAGTGAAAAATTGAGTACTTAGGTGAAATAGTCCCAAAAAAAATTATTTACATATTATAAAAAAGGAAAAGCAATCAATTAAACTAATTTTTGAGATGAAGCTGAAAAGAAGCTATCATTAGCAGCAATTGTTGGTGATACCAAGTAGGACATTGTTTTTCCTTTTCCTTTCAAGAAGACTTCGCCGCGTTCTTCGATTGTGTAAGGTCCGTCATGAACCAAGTCGTAAGTTGACTGAGGGATCTGGATCTTCCCCGGGATGTCTGTTGTCTGCAGCCGCGCGGCGACGTTGATTGGGTCTCCGATGATGTCGAAGACTGGCTTGTCTGTTCCGAGGACTCCTGCGAGAAGAGGGCCGCCGCTGTTGATTCCGATTCTCAGCTGCAAGTTCGCGTTCAGCTTCATGTTCACTGCGTCAAGCTCAGCCAGGCACTCGAGCGCAAACTTCAGGATTTCCTCCGCGTGCGCGTTTGGCGGGATGCTCTCCTTAGAGAAGAGTCCGGCCGCGGCCATGTAAATGTCTCCGATCAGCTTGATCTTCGTGATCAGTTCGTAATGCTTCGCGCACGTGTCGAATGCTGCAAAAAGCGTCGAAAGGCTTCCCATGATTTCTTGCGGCGAAAGATTCGACGCGTATTCGCTGAATCGAACAACGTCTGTGAAAATGATCGACGCCGACTGAACCGTGAATGAGATGTCTTTCTCACCGCTGTTCAGACGAACAACAATGTCGCGTGGAAGGATCTGGTAAAGAAGATTCTCGCTTTGCGCTTTCGCGGCTTCTGCTTCTCTCTGTTGTTGCACTAATTGCGTCTCATCCCTCAAAATGACAACAAATGACTCAACTTTCGCCCCTTTGGAACTTCCTGAATTGGAGCCGTCAGACTCATTCTTGCCGCTCGTCATTCCAAGAATCGTGACTCCGCACGGCATCTCTTTGGCATCGTCTGTCATACAAATGAAATGGTCCTCGTAAACAAGTGCGCATTGTCCATTAGACATCAATTGTAATTGATTTGTAATTTTCTCAGCGTCACCTGCACTTTTATTATCATTATTATTATTATTAGCATTGTTATTATTATCTCCATTGTTGTTAGCTGGAGGTGTTTGTGCATTATTAGAAGAAACACCATCAGTATAATTTGAAAAAATGGACGATATGTGCTGTCCTAACATTTGATCTGGCGTGTAGCCGAGTGTGTTTGTTACTGCCGGATTAATTATCTCAACAACACCTGACACATTCGTGCAAACAATTGCATCAAGTGACATGTAAATTGCACTCTGTGAAGTTGACATTTCTGACTCATCTTGCGTGTCTTTTCTATTAAGGACAAAGTTAAGAAGCCTTTTGTCAGATATGAAAGCATTCGGTGGCAATCTTTGAGTAAGAACCATTCCAACGTGATAAATAGAAACGGTTTTATTGTAGAAGTACAAAATAGCAAAGAAAAGAATGATTGTTACAACAATTCCAACAATGAAAATGATCACTGTTTGACTTTCTAAACTTTTACAATGTTCTTCATTGATTGCAGTCAATCTATCAACAGTTTGTTCAAGCCTTCTAAATAGATGATTATTTAATAAATGAAGGACGTGAGGAAGCATTTCATGATTAAGATTACCTCCAGATGATTCAATATCATCAATAATATTTTTAACCATTGTTATAAATATTCCAATGCTTGTTGAAATCGAACAACAACGATAACTTTCATGCAAATCAGAAGCGTTGCTACTTTCAGCAACGCAAACGCTATTAAAGTTTAATGAATCTAATTCATCATCAAATTCATAACATGGTTTAGTTTTATCGGAACCTTTTAAGAGAGCTTCATTAGAATTGGCTAATTGAGCAAGTCCTAATCTTGCATCAGCAAGCATTTTTTCTTTTGTAGAAATATTGTTCAAAGATGAAATATTCAATGATGATGGTGAACTTAAAATGATTGCATTAATTACATAATTAATCGTTTCAATAGGGCATGCTAATCTATTTGCCGCCAATAAGTTCCATTTAACCATGTCTTCAATTTGGCCATTCAAAATATCTGTTTCATAAAGCATGAAGAAAATAATTACCGCTGATCCAGCGCTCAATATAAAAATCAACAATTTCCATAGAATCCAATGATTATTCTTTAACTTTTTCTCAGTTGTTTGTGAAATATCAAAGAAGTTGTCTTTACGAATTGGTTTCTTGGCTTCTTCTTTAACTTGTGGATTAACTCCCATCAATATTTTAATCATTTTATTTGTATCTTTTGTAAACAAAAGTGTAAAGATAATAACTGGCACAAATTCAACCAAAAAAATGACAACTGGTAAAACAATTTGTAATATAAAAATTGTATTTGTTTCATCTTTACATTGTTTAATTTCATGATTGATTAAAGAAGAAAATAATGAAAGCATATTTGAATGGAAAATTGGTTGATTAGCTAAAATTTCACAGACTTCATTTGAATTGTACCAAGTATCTTCTTCAACTTCTTTATAAGCAGTTTGTTCAACAACCAAGAAAAGATAAGCTTCTAATGCTTTTATAGAGGTTAAAACAGGACTAGTAGGAAAGCCATCAAAGCAACTAATATAAGGAACTTCATTGTGCATTAACAAATAGCCAAACTCATAAATATTCTCATCATAAAGGTTAGCAAGATTACTCAAAGCCACCAAGAAATCTTGGAAATAATCGCGTGATAACTTGCTATTAGCATGAATAAAATTGTATGAAATCATGTCATCAACTTCAAATAAACACTCACCATAAATAATTCTGTTGCCATCAGTATCAGTGAGATGTTCATCTTCTTCATCTAAATCATTAAATTTATCAAGTGTTGTGAATCGTTTCGAAAAATAAGCAAATTTAAGAGTCGATCCAAGAATTGATAAATCAAGATAAGAACTTGTTTTAGAAGCCAGATTCAAATAATAACAAGAATCAGAACGATAATCAATATAATTTGAAGAATATTCAAAAACAATGAAAGAGAAAACAAATCCGAAAATTAAAATGACATAGGCAGAAGCAAGAATTAACTTAGAAGCATAACTTTTTCTTTCACTTAAAGCACGGTGCATTTCAAGTCTAAGATTCATTTGTCTAAACAATTGACGTGCTAGATTCTCTTCGAGATCTTGATCAAGGTTCATTGACGACAAATTAGACAATGAAAAAGAATTGCTCATTGAACTATTGCTATTATTAGATAAATTGTTGGCCGATGAAGCTGTGCTGTTCTGAGTGCCACTGACTGAGAGATTAGGATTAGAATTGCCGTTCTCTCTTTGGACATGTCGAATTACACCTTGATAGTCGACAATACGATTCTTCAAATAGATCGGAAGGCACATTGCCAATCGAATAAAAGGAACGTCAATAGTAAAGTTCTTTCCAACTTCAATGAAATTTGATCGGTACTTCATAATTAGGGCCCTTTGAAGGTCCATTTGGCATTCAATTAAATATGAGCAGTATTCATCACTGAACTTTTGATTGTTTGGGAAATCTCGAATGCATTCATCCCACTTCATGTTAACTTTCTTCGTCTCATCTGCAATCATCTCCAAAAATGAAGCGTTTGCGTTTTGACTTCCCCAGAAAGAAATGATGTCTTCGCAGCACTGATTCGACATGGACTTCAATTCAGCAAGACGATGGTTGGCATCGGATGAAACTGATGATTGACGAAGCATCTTCATACGAAAGATTTGAAAGATCAAAAACCGTTGGTAATAATTCAATTCTCGGTTGTTTGAAATGACTTTCAAATAGTTGTTTAGCTTCCTTGATTCGCCTGGAAAGAAGCTCAAAAGTTGGACAACGTTAATCAAGACCAGTTTTGTAGAACAACGAGCTGCAACGTATTCCAAGACGATGAAATTATAAAAGGTGGGCAAAGCTTCAATAAAGCTTATATGAAGAGCCATCAAGGTCAAATCTTCACTTTTGAAAAGGTCAAATTTATGGGGGTTGTCATCAACTTGCTCGTCGTCGCCTTCTTTGGAATTCAAGTTTGGAATCTCGAGGAGTTGCTTTACAATTGATTTCTGCTTGAAATGGACAAATAAAAAGGAGCCAACAAATGACAGAACAAGCGAAATAAGAGGAATAAGAAAGCCGGCCAAATAAAAACCGTTATTGCCGTTACTTTTTGGGGTCGGAATGAAGTAAAGAATGGTGTAGCCGATATCGTTGATCCAGGTCGATAATGTAACTCCAATAAAAATGACATTACCAACTTCCGAGTGAAACACAAGGTAATACATTTGATAGAAAATGAAAACGCCGACCAAAATATGAGTCAATTGGACGATAATCATCGCCCAGCCATCAAAAAGTGAGAAAACGCACTGAAGTATAACAAAAATCGAGCTAATTGTAGGTAAAAATAAAACTAACTTGATATTGAATGAAGATAATAACGTCATCGATATGCAATTCGAAGAATTAAGGAGCATGTAGCCTACAAATGTGTATACTAGAAAGATAATATATATAATTAGACCTATAAATAAATAGGCCCAATTGGCCTTATTTGAACTTAGGACTAAATTTCGAATTGAATTGCCAATAATGGATGACAGTGGGATTACCATTACAGGAGATATAATATCAATGATAACTCGAACGACCAAAAATAAAAATTTCCGGAGTTTATGATGTCGAGATGATCCAAAAATAACAATAAGTATAACAATTGTAGAAATAATAAAAATAATTAATGATGCAAGCCCTGGATATAATAAGTTGGTGTCGCCGTTATTTCTTCCTCTATTTAAATCGATCTCATCATCTTCCACATGAAAAAACCAGGCTATACTTTCTAAATATGAGAGGGCGCTAATCAATTTTGAATTTGAAGATTCGTAAAGTTCTAGCCAGTACTTGTTGAACGGATAAAATGACGAGAAAATTACTTGATAATATAAATAAAATTCTCCAATATAATAAATAATGTTAGGAAGTCGAGAGTTAAGACATAATTGATCGAGCAATGAAAAAAGCGAATCGAATTTTGTGGTTGTTCCAAGGAAAAGTTTTGATTTGGCGTTGGTGCTACTCGCTTCTGACTGAGATCGCGAAATTGTGGAAGGTTCAACAAGGTTTTTCATGATAGTAATTCTGAACCTCTTATCAAATTATTCGTTAAAAATTGTTCTGAAAATCATATATTAATTCAAATTCTTTCTTCAATTTGAATGAAATAAAATCAACTTTTTAATTAATTTCTTATAACGGATTTCTTTTAAATTTATTTGATTATTTTTATGTAAGAAAATGATAGTTTTAAGGTATAAATCTAGTACGTTTAATATAGAAAGTGTGCCCGTTTATTATTTGAGAGATGTGCCTTCCCAGAAAAAGTCGATGAATTCTGTTTAAACGCATGAAAATGTCAGATTCCACTTTTTGCCAAAATATAGGTCAATTGATATAATTTTATATAATTTTATTTTTTATCTTCTTTTAACGATTAGAAAAAATACTTTTCTTTTCAATAATCAAGCTATTTATCAAAGTTCTCCTATATACAATACTATATTTGATATTAAAGTTCGATCAATAATCAAGATTTTCATATTAAAATCAGATTTATTTAATTAGTCCGATATATCTCGTCTTGATTCACAAAAATCCAAGAATTTCTTCGTTATTGTCATTTAAAAGGAATATTAACAGTAAAAGTTTATTTTTCTTTGCAATTATGTTTTTCTGTTTTTTCAAATTGCATCAAAGTAAAAGTTTTTTGAAAATTCATGGCTTCTTGAATAAAAATACTTTTATTGATAAAGCTTTTTTTGAGAAAGAGCTCAATTTTCAAAAAAAAATTAGCAATATGCATATCTGAATAGCAATTAGCATTTTTCTCTAGTATATAAAAGATTTGGAATAGAAAATGACTTATTATTCGGAAATATCAAAACATTATTTACTGAGATGTATAAAATGAAATATGTTTTACTCTAAAAATAGTTAAAATTTACTTATGAATTAGAAAATTAAACTTATTTACTTTTTAAAGATCGATACAGCATCAAAACGAGATAATTATTATTAATTGTATATGAAAAAAGTGTTGTATCAGGGAAAAAATAAATTAATCATAAAACCATATACATTGTAATTTATTTTTTATGCATTTGATATTATTCCAGTTGATATTACTATATATTTTACAAATATTGATCAACTCGATTTCATTTTAGTTGGTTATTTATGATTTTATGACTTAACTAGGAAGGACATTTAATTTAAATTTGGAAAATCTTCTAGATCTCTACAATTTGTAACCTTTTAATGCTATTTGTTTTTGAAAGTTTCTTCTCATAAAAAATTTTGTGAAAAAATTTTGCGGTTTCTAAACGTACTAGATTTTCACCTGAACTTATTTAAACTTAAAGTAAAAAGGCAGACCACTATTTTTTCCCTCAATTATTATGACATAAAATATTTCTTCTCATTTTTAAAATTTTATAAAATTTTATCTCAAAATCTTATTTACCAATTTTTTTTTTCGAATTTCATCAATATCTCAGCAAAAATTTCAAGCAATCGCTAAATATGCATCAAAGAATTTTTTTACTCTTTAAACATTACAATTTGTTATATTATTTGATCTATTCAGATATAAAATTTTTAACCAATTTTCAATCAAAAACACCAAATTTCACGTAATACACTCAACAACAAGAAGACGTCATTAAAAATTTTCAGTTATGCGCCAAAACAAGGTTTTTTACTCTTTTTATTTTTTGATCATATCTCATTGAACAGCACGACATAGCGCAGTACGTATCAACTGTTTTTTTACAATAAGAAAATTATTTTTATATTAATTTTCATGAAAATAGAAAGCGATCCTAATGAAAAAAAGAGCAAAACTATTTTTTTAGTAAAACCCATTTTTATTCAATTTTAAATCATTAATCATTGAAAATTAATAAAATTCAATTGGGAAAAAACTCATACCATTTTTTGAATATAAAAGCGTATATACGATCAAGAATTTGAATATAAAAAATTTATAACGATCATATAAAGTATTCAAATTATATTCAATTAGTGGTCTGAGTTTTTACTTTCAGTTTATTATTGCTTTGATTTCATATTGCCTTTTTTTCTTTTACGAATCTTTCATTATTTGAAAATATAAATGATTTGAATAAAATTTATTTTTAGCAATGTTGAAGATAGACTTAGTAAACTAAGGTGACCGTTAATTAACTCCTCTCAAACTTTCTTGTTTTATCAAAGGAGCACGACTTTGGCGGTTATTGAAAATCGTCGCTTTGACTTCATATTGAAATATTATATACTATATTGGTTTTTAAGTAAGTTTTATATAGACCAAAAAAAAAAAAAAAAAAAAAAAAAAAAACTATCGTAGGTGAAAAACATTATTCATGTTTTAAAAATCCAAGTTATCAAAAATTTTAACTTTTCAGAACCATCATCATCAGGATTAATATTCGCTCATTTAGAACCATCATCATAATTTCCGATATAATTTATACTTTTAATTTTAATTTTTTATCCACATTATAAATAACACCAAAAATGTCTAATAATGTTGCATACGTTTCTATTAATAAGCTTTGTGATAAATTAGAGGAATTCATTAAAGAACACAATATTGACAACATTAAAGTTAACACTTATGAATATTATGTTTTATTCAGTAAAGATAACCTTTACCAAGATAGATAGTAATTATGTAGTATTTAAACCAATATTGATATCACTTTGGAAGAGGCAACAATTGAAATATAATGATATATGTAAGTTATTTGATTGCGATAGAGTATACATTAAGGCTAAATCTAAAGGTGCACACCACGTTATTAATAATAAAGATTTACAAAATTTGGTCATTGAACGTGAACCTAAAAAGTTTATCAAAAGAGATTGAAAAGAACAGTATACCATGATATTAGAAATTATGATACATACCGTTTGGTTAAAGAAATAGAATCCTGTTTAAAGTCTAATTATCATTAATTCATCAAAGAATGTGGACTTTAAGTATAAAGATTATGCGCAAGCTCTAAACGACAAAGTCGGTTATTTTATAATCCTTAGGCGAATGCAAAGTTTAGTTGGCAAAGCCAATGATTCTCACGCGTACCTATATTGGCCATTATTTTTTTGCATTTAATAGTATTCAATTGAGTAAAACATCCTTTAAACTCAAAGCTGGAAATATTATGCAAGGCAATGATACTCAAAAA
Source organism: Tritrichomonas musculus (assembly GCA_039105265.1). Taxonomy (NCBI): domain Eukaryota; phylum Parabasalia; order Tritrichomonadida; family Tritrichomonadidae; genus Tritrichomonas; species Tritrichomonas musculus. The sequence continues at coordinate 1,167,078 of JAPFFF010000012.1, forward strand.
TTATTAGGATACTGTAATAGATTGAACAATGAATTAGGGTTTAATATCATTGCTACATCTGGTGGATATGTACTTAGGAACGAATCATATGCTAGTCGTTTAGTAGACCCTCTTAATGATTTTGAGTTTGGCAAGCGTGAATGGAATGTTGTCAATAACAATAATATGAATAGATTCATTAATAGAGTTCAAAATGAAAATCCATTTGATAGACGAATAGATTATTCTGATGTAAAAGATTTTAGTGATTATCAGTTTAGTAAATGGGCTAGAACAAATAATGGTGTTTATAATGAACTTACAACAAGAATTGAACCTCAGACGCTCGAACAATATAAAAAGGCTAATCAAAAAAACATCATTCAGGCTATCATTAGAATTCTCAATGAACATGATTTTGCATCAAAAGATAATATTAACCATAAATTTTTAAGGCGTATATATCAAGAAAGTCTAGACCCTTTCACAAATAGAGTTTTCAATAATGCTATACGACCTTCAGTCATAGGGACTCCGTCCTTTATACTTCCTCCTACTCCTAGTGGTGCATTAGAATTTACTCAACAAATGACAATACAGTTGGCCAGTGATCCGCCAGTGTTATTTCAACCCCCTTCTGTTCCCCCTTCTTCTGCTCCCTTTCTGAGCTTTTCTTTAGATTTGGTGCAGCAGAGACTATTCCAGAATTGAATCCATTGAATGAATTAAGAAGAAGGCCCCCTAGTACCCAGCTTAGTGCCCAGCCACAAACTGAAACAGCTCCAATTAATGATATTACAAATATTAATAATAACAATAATACATTTTTATTTCAAAATCAAATTTCCTAACCACCACAAATAGATATAAGTTTACAGCAATTAGTTGATTATTACAATTCTTTTGCTCAACAGCCTGTAGATATTCATGATATCATAAATGATACTAATTCAGTTTCTCGTATTGCAACAGAATCACTAAATACAAGGCAAGACCAATTATGATGGCTACGTCAAAATTGTGGAAATCATATATTCTTAATAATGTTGCTCAAAAACGTCATTTCACCTCAGTAGAATCAGAAGAGTTCAAGAAATGGAGTAAGAAGAGTGAAAGAAAACGAATGATTGATGTGGAAGTTTCAAGCCTTTTATTACATGTTCTTCATACTAATAGAAATCATTGGACTGCTGAACAAAGAGCACAACTCAGAAATATGATTTATAATGATTTCGGACACGCTATGGTAGCCTCAGCTCAAGAAGTCAATGAACGTGAAAGAGAAAACCTGATACATGACGAATATACTGGACGAGAAGGGCAGAACATGCAGTACACCAATCAAAATGATGAAGAAGGAGGTGAATGGCACGATGGCATCACAGCAGAATATAATCGAGAGCATGATGGTGAATGGGACGTAGACGATGATGCTGCATTTTTGGAGTAAATATAATATATATTCGCTCTGCTCATAGAGATTTGTACCAAATCAATTTTTTTGCATATAACATAATCTATTAATATGTAAATAAATAGCCTAAAAGATGTCAATTATTTAGTATCTGATACACTAAAACAAAATAAAGACAATTAATCAGGTGCATTAATAGAGCCTATTCACGAAGATATTCACGTTAAATATAATTCTATAAATGTTATCGTAGGTAAACAAAATTCTGGTAAAACAGTTATTGTTCTATAAGAGATAATCAAAATAGGATTATTACCGAAATACTACTTATTGGTCTATATCACGAAGAATGGAGATGAAAACAATAGGAGCTTCCAAACATTGAAACATCTAATATAAATGCCATATATTACAATCTCTGAGAAAAATGCAGTTGATTTTATGACAGAATTGATAGCTGCAAAAAATCTCTATAATCTTGTCGAAAGAGAACACTTAGAAGAAAGATTAGATGATGGACCAAAATATGATATGTTTTATGTTTCACATATAGCCGGTTTAGGCCCTGATGGGGCCCAAAGCAGCATAGCCGGTTTTAACAAAGAGTATCTCTATACATTAGTACTTTTTGATGATATCTCTAATAGCAAACTATTTTCATTAGAAGAATCATATTTTAGTCAACAACTTCGTAGATGTAGGCACACAAATATCACATACTTTTTGTTAATCCAAGGATGGAAAGGAATCAAGCCGCATATCAAAAATGAGATTACTACTTTGTTTGTATTTCCATGTTTCAATCGTCAACAGTTGCATTACATATATTCACAATAAGCTAGTAATTTAGATTTTAAAGAATTTTATAATTTATATAGACAGCTTGCAGAAGAAAAAAATATTTATCCTGATTCACATTCATGCTTAATCGTTCAGTTATCAGAAGGGGGCAACACTATGTTGTCTTGTGATTGAGGATTTAAAAAATAAATAATATAATTAATTGTTTCTTTTATCTGTTTTATCTCTTGTTTCAATTCAGATATTTCTCTAATAAAATTATTTTTTTGATCTTCATAATTATCTACTGCTGATTCGCAGGGCCTCACTTTGTGAGTCTCTTCTTTAATCTTCTTTAACATTAAAACATTTTTTATTTTCGTTATGTGATATCCTTTTATGTAATATATTTTTTTAATTTATGCTAGGAAAGTAAATCCATCTCATTTTTATGCTTGTAATAATACAAATTAAATTCATCAACTGAATCAAACTCTTTAGTATACTTTGAGATAGGTTCAATTATTTTCACATCGTTCATTTCTATATCAATAAATACAAATTTATATCATTTAACTTTAAATCATTTCAATAGTGGGATATCAAATCTTCCTGGATTAAAATGTTGGACATTGACCGGTATAGTACTATTTTGTCGTATCCCCGCACCCTTTATTCCTAACGATTTATTCCCCGCGAATTTTCCTGCGTAGTTGCCTATTTTATTGATAACATTTCCTGCTGCTCCACCAATCGCGCCTCCACTAACTGGAGCTACTTTAGATACAATTTCTGCTCCTTTTCTAAGTACTGGTAATTTTTATATCACCTCGAGAAATCTGATTATTAATTGGATTGAGCTTAGATTTAAAAAAGAATTGTTGTAACAACTCAAAATTATACCTCATAATCTTACGTTTCAGTCTCAAGAAGTGAGCAAAGAACTAAGCATCATATTTAATAAAGAATTAATATCCAGATCCCATGGTTGTTTATGGATAAGTTAGTTTTTTTTTTTAAGAAGAACCCGAAGAGAGTTATGAGTGCGTTTTTTGATACATTTTGTATACATCCACATTATGGCTTCTGGAAAGTTAGGAGCATTACAGCTGAAGGACTAATTGAAGATAAAGTAAAGAAACATGAAGAAAAGAGGCAAAAGAAAGAGGATGCATTTAGAGAATCGATGGAGGCTGAAGGTTGTGAATTGATTTCAAAATTAACGAATGCAAATGCTGATTTGATTTATTTGTTTGATGGATTTGAATATAAAACAAGACCAACTAAATGGAACTCAGGACACAGAGTACACAAAGCAAAATGTATTCGATACACACCAAATTATGTGAAAAAGTTTTTAAAAATGCTGGTTGTACTCTATAAACTGAATACAAGAACCCAAAAACCAAATTAAGAAATGTATATGAAGGTAAAGAATATGAAATATATTTTAATGATTGGTTGTATTATGAAGGTCGTCCACAGCTTGGCATTAAACGAACTTACTTTACTGAAACATAAACGAATTGTGTTCAGCATGAACCCTTTATTTTTGAACGGGGTGATGAAAAATGACCTCTTCATCTCAGGTTTTTCGGTTTCATTTCTCCGCCTCTACAAATTTTTAAGAATCAAAAAATTAGCAAATAAAAAATTAACAAACCATCACACAAAAATGCAAGAATAAGTAAAACTAACCCATTTCTGAAATAATTCTCTATCCTAATTTTGATATCAAAATAAGAATATCCAAGATCAGCTGATTTTGAAAAATATCGGCTCAATAAATAAAATGGGAAATCGTAATCGCCCGTGGAGGTTTAGGTCAATATTGACCTTGTATCGTACCATAGAAAAAAAAGTCTGGAACTTTTTTGCACTTTTGCAAAAAAAAGCATGGGCAGCTACTCATGTTTTTTTCTATAAAAAAAAATATAAACGGAATATTTTTTTATTGTCTAAAATCGATATTAATATGTAAGGGGTTTTACTCTAGACCATAGTTTTTTTTTTTTTTTTTTATTGATTATTATTGGCCTTATTTAGAATTAGACCTTGTAAGGGGTACCCGATTTACCTTTTTGCCATCGGGTCAAAAATTTTAGGTATATTTTGACCAGGGGTCGCAAATTACCGCTTACCCAAAGCGGTTTTTGACCCGAAATTTTTAAAATACTTTTATCTTTGCATATTGAATAAAGTATTATATAAAAAATAATTAAATAATTACATTAGGCAATATTTAATCTTTTTTAATGAAAATTTTTACTTTTTTTTTTTAATTATAAAAATGCTTATACCAATTTCTTGAAAAATTGGATTTTGAAATCACTTTCCTGTAAATTTTATTTGCAAAATATTTACTTATATCATAAATCATTCTTCTTATACATTATTTTATTTTTGCAAAAATAATTTATTCATAGTCTTTCATTTTCACTTGATTTAATGCTTAATTAACTTATAAAAATGAAAAAAAGTATTGATTAATTTATAAGTAATTGTTTTATGCATTATTTATAAATCTGAATATTATTATGATATTATTATGCTCGTTCAATTTAGTTATTCCAGTATTTTATAATTTAATGATGTTGATTGACACGCTATATAAAAAATTATATAGCGGACTGGTCCTTCAGAACCAGTGTGATAAACATATTCTGATTTAGTTTACACGATCGGGGTGCGGTGCATAGTTCACATTCGCCCTCCGCCAACAGAAAATTATTTAATACAATAGCAATGCTAAATACATTTTTATATTTTATTTTTATTATTGCTTTTGCCTTTACTTGCGTAAATTTTAACTATACCTGCAATTTTTATATCACAAGTCATTATATAAAAAAAATAAATTAGGAAAGCAAAATTTACTTTTAAAAAATATACCATTTAATATTAAATAGCATATAATACATAATTTTAAAAGAATTAATACTAAAAACAAAAGAGAAACAGAAGGGTCAAACACGAACTCTTCACTTTTTTTTTGGGTAGTGACCCGAAAAAAAAAAATGTGGTCGGGTTAATTTTTTGAGGTTACCTTTCGAAGGTTTAATTTAGAACGGTAAACAATAAACCGTTTATAATTTTTTCAAAACTTTGATTTCGAAAAACGATTGATTTCGAATATTTTATATTTATTGTTTGAATTTTTATTAAGCACAAATATAATAAAATTTTTGATCTATTAGATTTATTATAATTATTGTTTTAAATGAGAAATTAATGTTTTTTAAAATCAGAATTGAGAACTTTACATGATTTCCTCTCAATTTCAAATCTTTCTTTTCTATCCAATTTCATAACTAATTTTTGAAATATTGATAAAATCAACGTTATTATATATGCATTTTCTGATGGCTAAATTTCACTGAATTTGGTGCGCTACATTTTTCGTAACAGAAATATGATTTACTTATTTAAGTTAATTTTTTAAAAAATATAAATTTCTAATGATGATTATCTATATTCAATAGGATATTTTATGTTTTGGAGCTTCATTTCATCAAATCATAAAAAATAAAACATAACGTTCTTTCATTTGAACCATAGCATTTCATCAGAGTCGTAACAAAAGGTCAAATAGAATTGACGATTAGTCAATTTAATATACTTTAATTCACCATATATTCAATTTTATTCAATATCTTGCTACGAGTTTATTTCTGAGGAATTTTCAAACTTGTATTGTATTTGAAATTTTCAATGAAAATCCAATATCTCAGTTCATTTGATTTTTTTGGAAGCTCGAAGGGATTCTTCACCATTAATGTAACAAAGTAATTACATAGATATAATTTCAAGCCTGATGATCGACTGATTTCCATAAGAGAATGTTTAAATTAAATTGATGAAGCATCTGCCTCAAATATTCGAACAAGTATAGCTACCACAAATGTTGATTACGTCGCATGTTAAGAGCACTGGCACAGAAAGAAATGTTACAATGCTAAAGGAGGTAAGCAAAACAATTAATTAAATAAATCCTACAATTTAACAAATCTAAAAGAAATTGATGAGATTAATACACTCATTTCACAAAGGCAGATTCTAAATATCGTTGTTTAGGCGCTGATGTCGATTTTCTCTAATTTTCTTTATGATCTTAAAAACTCAAAATTAGAAAATTTTTGTTTTTTTATTATGCATTAATTTATTTAAAACATATATTTTATATAAATTTTGTTGTTTTTCCTTGAAAAAAAAGATAAATCTAATTTTATATTTGAATGATTATTCAAAATTCAAAGGGTGTTGTAAATAATTTGAATTGAAAAAACAAAATAGAAATATCTTATTAAAAATATATAAATATTATCGAAATAATGTATTTATATTCATATACATATTAATTAATATTTAAAAATAAATTATAATAATTAATTATAATATTTTAACGAAGATATTTTAAAAAAATGCTTTCAATTCAATCTTGCTACGACTCTGATGAAGCGCTATGGCATTTTTGAAAGAACGTTATCTAGTTTTATTTACAATAGCTAAGTCCAACTTTATTAGGCAAAAAATTCCAATTTATACCAACCAAAAAGCAAACATATGATATTTTTTATGATATAAATGATTAATAAAATGCTTTTTATAGAAAAGTTTTAACAAAATTATTCAAAGTTAAATTTTGCCAATTACGATCAGCATTTGAATTCAAAAGTCATTATTTTTTATAGGAATATCTTGTTTTCTAGCGCATTAAATATATCATAATTAATAGTTTAAATTTATTATCTGTCATTAATTAAAATTTATTAATTATAATCATATTTATTATAAATTCGCTAGTTTCGACCCTTCTCCTTATTTCCAATCAAATTGGTGAAACATGATCGTTAACAAATTAATCCAAATAGAGGAATTTAAAATTAACACAAGTTAACCTCAATAAAAATAAATACAAGCAAAAAATCGGTGAAATCAAATGCCTTATCTCCGATTTTAATGATTTCAATTGATGAACTACAAAATTCTCTTTTCTCAATAGTCTATATTTTTAAAATATGGAATAATTTGAAATAATATGAAAAAAGTTATTTAACGTGGCATGCTTTGAGCATAATGAGTATAGGATCTAATAATCAAATAGAAAAATAACAAATGATGAATTTATTTAATTCTTTTAAAATGTTATCATATCATAATTCCATGTCACGAGCAATATTTTAAATTTGGGGCATTGTTTTGTTTGAAAAATAATAAATATTATTTTTTATTCAATCTTATCTACTGTTATTTTTTGAAAAAAATATTTTCAATTTTTAAATTATTTATTCTTAAAGCATTCAAATCAATAAATTTTATATAATTAATATTTATTTTCATTCCTTTAAACATATAAATAGAAAAAATAAAAAAATCAGAAAAATAACAATGATTTAAAGTTTTCAACCAAAATAATTTATAAATTTAATGATTACTTTTTTTTCTTTTAAGTTCTCATAAATGTCTATATCGCAGAATAAAAATTTGAAATACTACTGAAAAGCATACAAATCTCTCAATTGATTTAAACCTTCAATTTAAATTAAAATTGTATTATATTGATAATCACCCATTTATATTTATTTTAAAATTATAAATAATATACTACATTATATAAATTATTTAAATTATGCATAAATTCTTTTTGAAACCTATTTATTAATGAAGAAAATATAGTTTATTTTGAATAGGAGGTGAAAATAAAAAACAAGGTTTATATCTTTTTCAAATGAATAAATATTTATATTTCAACTTTTTAATATAAAAAATTGATAAAAAACTTATTCAATTAAACGAATATTATGAAAAACTCTGTTGAACTTTCCACAATATCTCGATCACAATCAGAAGCTAGTACAGTAAATACAAAAAACAAATTTTTACAAGGGAGTACAAAATTTGATTCCCTTTTCCCTTTATTAGATCAGATTTGTATGAACTCACATATCTCAACTATTTTTTATTATATTGGTGCCATATATCTATATTATCAAATATTTATTTCATCAATTTATCCCTTTAATCAATACTGGCTTCAAATTAATGAGGATGATTCAATGATCAGCAAAATTATCTCTTTTTTAGAGACAGCATCATGGTTTTTTCATATAGATAATAATGATGATAAAAATATTACTCATAAAAACAAAAGTGAAGCAAATTTACGAATACCGTCGGTAATAATTCTTTCTATTTTTTTAGTATCAACATTAATAATATTAATACAAATCTTTGGAACATCCAGACGCCACAAAATTAGGAGTAGTTATTACTTCCTAATTCGTTTTATCCTTAATATAATTTCACCTATATTGATGATACCTGTTTCAGCAGTTTTAGGCAATTCAATACGCAATTTAGTTTTAGGAAATGACAAAACAAACTGGGGATATCTTTTTTTTAGTATTATTTTATATTTAATTTTTTTAATTTATTCATACATTGGATTTTCAATACTGAACTCTTCAATTTGCATTTCTATGACTCCTTTTTCATCATATAATACCATAATTCCATTTTACTTAGTTACAATGAATTCGATATTTGTTATACTTCAGTGCGTTTTCTCACTTTTTGATGGCTGGGCGATGATTATCGTCCAATTGACTCATATTTTGGTCGGCGTTTTCATTTTCTATCAAATGTATTACCTTGTGTTTCACTCGGAAGTTGGTAATGTCATTTTTATTGGAGTTACATTATCGACCTGGATCAACGATATCGGCTACACCATTCTTTACTTCATTCCGACCCCAAAAAGTAACGGCAATAACGGTTTTTATTTGGCCGGCTTTCTTATTCCTCTTATTTCGCTTGTTCTGTCACTTGTTGGCTCCTTTTTATTTGTCCATTTCAAGCAGAAATCAATTGTAAACGAATTGCATGAACTTCCAGACTTGACAGCAAATACGAATATAATTAATGAAGATTCAGAAGATACAGAAAAAGTAAGCAAACTTTTTCGGAATGAAAATTCAGCTTTAATGGCTCTTCATGTTAGCTTCTTGAATGCTCTTCCTTCTTTTTACGACTCATCACTTTTAAATTATATTATATCGCATTTCAATTCAACGACCGTTTTGATTACTGTTATTCAATACCTAAGTTACTTCCCAGGTGAATCCAGGAAATTGAACAACTTTTTGAAAGCCGCATCAAAAAGTCGAACATTAAATTATCATCAACGGTTTTTACTCTTCCAAACCGTTCGTATGAAGATGCTTCGTCAATCATCAGTATCGTCCGATGCCAACCGTCGTCTTTCTGAATTGAAGTCCATATCGAATCAGTGCTGCGAAGACTTTCTTTCTTTCTGGGGAAGTCAAACCGCCGACATTTTATTTTTGGAGATGATTGCAGATGAGACGAAGAAAGTTAACATGAAGTGGGATGAATGCATTCGAGATTTTCCGAACAATCAAAAGATGAGCGATGAATACTGCTCATATTTGATTGAATGCCAAATGGACCTTCCGAAGGCGTTAGTGATGCATTACCGATCAAATTTGATTGAAATCGGAAAGAACTTCACCATTGACATTCCGTTTGTTCGCATTGCGACGCATCTTCCGATCTACTTACAGAGAGGAATAGTTGACTACCAAGGTTCTTTTCAACGTCAAAAAGTGACGCACAATAATTCAGTTAATCGGTTGAACACACAAAACTCAGGAACAACGTTGAATTCCAATTCATCTGGAAGTACTGGTGCTTCATTGAGTAGTTCATTTTCATTGTCTAATTTGTCGTCAATGAACCTTGATCAAGATCTCGAAGAGAATCTAGCACGTCAATTGTTTAGACAAGCGAATCTTAGACTTGAAATGCACCGTGCTTTAAGTGAAAGAAAAAGTTATGCTTCGAAGTTAATTCTTGCTTCTGCTTATGTCATTTTGATTTTCGGATTCGTTTTCTCTTTCTTCATCTATAAGTATTCATGCTACTACATCGACTACAGATGGGATTCTTGTTGTTATTTGAATCTGGCTTCTAAAACAAGTTCTTATCTTGATTTGTCAATTCTTGGATCGACTCTTAAATTTGCCTACTTTACGAATCGATTCACAACACTTGACATCTTTGATAAACTTGAACAAGAAGATGAAGAAAAGGAAAATAAAGAAGAAAGTAATGAAGCTGCTTTTACAATTGACGATGACATTTCATACACAATGATTCATCAAAATTCACTCGTTTCTAGAGAATATTTCCAGGAATTTCTCGATTCATTGAGCGATTTAGCTTTCGTTTATGATGAGAACATTTATGAGTTTGCTTACTTGCTAATGCATAATGAAGTTCCTTTTGTTTCTTGCTTTGAAGGTTCACAAACAAGTGAAGTGAAAACATCGCTCAAATCATTCGAATCTTATCTGTTTTATTTGACTGAAAGAACTGCATATAAAAACGTTGAGGAAGAAAGTTGGTACAATTCTGATGAGATATGTGAAATAATGTCAAATCAACCGTTATTTAGGTCAAATATGGTGAATTTATTTGAAAATTTGATGGACCATGAAATTGAACAATGCTTGGCTGAAGATAAATTGTTGAATGTTATTAAAATTGTTCTTTCAGGAATAATTTTTATTGTTGATTTTGTGCCAATTATGATTTTCATTCGGTTGTTCATCAACGACTGTCATAAAATGATCAAACTTTTAAAAGAATTGGATCCGAAATTAAAAGAAGAAGCGAAAAAGCCAATTCGAAAAGACGCTTCATTTGACCTTCAACAAATGAATGACAGAAGATACAAGAAAACAAAATGGATCATTTTAATGCTTGCTATTTTCATTCTGAGTGTTGCATCAACAATGATTATCTTCTTTATGCTTTCACAGATTGATGAGCTTAATGATGAAATCAAGAAAATGAATCATTGGAATTTATTATCAGCCAAGAGGCTGACTTTTTCAATTGATTCGATCATTTATGTTCTCAATTCGATTCTATTAAAATCATTCAATACAAGTTTAAATAACAAACATGATGAATATGAAAGAATGGTTAGATTAGCACGTCAAGGAATTGAAGAACTTGAAGTTTCAAATGAAGAATTATTAAAAGGAAAAAGTGACATTTCATCACCATGCTATAAATTTGATGAAATTCTTGATTCAATGAATTATGAGAATGTTTGTGTTGTTGATAATAATAATGACACCAATATGCACGATAGCTATCGTTGCTGTTCGCTTTCTACAACCGTTGGAATGTTCATTACTATGATGAAAGCACTTTTGGAAGAATTAGAAGAAACGAATGGAAATTTCGATTGTGACACTGTTTATCATTCCATTCATTTATTGAATAAACATCTATTCACAAGACTGCAAGACTTCATTGACCGTTTGACTGAAATTAATGAAGAACATTGTGAAAGTTTGGAAAAGCAAACTTTGATTATTTTCATTGTTGGAGTTGTCATTTCATTTCTTCTTTTTCTTGTTTTTCTTTTCTTTTATTTTAAAACTGTTTCTATTTATAAAGTTGGATTGGTTCTGATTCAACGATTGCCACCGAATGCTTTCATAACGAACAAAGATCTTCTTCAGTTTGTTATGAATAAGAAGGTGGCAAGAAAAGAGTCAGAAATGTCAACTTCACAGAGTGCAATTTACATGTCACTTGATGCAATTGTTTGCACGAATGTATCAGGTGTTGTTGAGATAATTAATCCGGCAGTAACAAACACACTCGGCTACACGCCAGATCAAATGTTAGGACAGCACATATCGTCCATTTTTTCTGATTTTAATGAAGAAGAAACAAAAAATGAAAATTCGACAAATGAGAATGAAAGTAAAAGTGCAGGTGACGCTGAGAGAATTAGAAATCAATTGGATTTGATGTCTAATGGACAATGCGCACTTGTTTACGAGGACCATTTCATTTGTATGACAGACGATGCCAAAGAGATGCCGTGCGGAGTCACGATTCTTGGAATGACGAGCGGCAAGAATGAGTCTGACGGCTCCAATTCAGGAAGTTCCAAAGGGGCGAAAGTTGAGTCATTTGTTGTCATTTTGAGGGATGAGACGCAATTAGTGCAACAACAGAGAGAAGCAGAAGCCGCGAAAGCGCAAAGCGAGAATCTTCTTTACCAGATCCTTCCACGCGACATTGTTGTTCGTCTGAACAGCGGTGAGAAAGACATCTCATTCACGGTTCAGTCGGCGTCGATCATTTTCACAGACGTTGTTCGATTCAGCGAATACGCGTCGAATCTTTCGCCGCAAGAAATCATGGGAAGCCTTTCGACGCTTTTTGCAGCATTCGACACGTGCGCGAAGCATTACGAACTGATCACGAAGATCAAGCTGATCGGAGACATTTACATGGCCGCGGCCGGACTCTTCTCTAAGGAGAGCATCCCGCCAAACGCGCACGCGGAGGAAATCCTGAAGTTTGCGCTCGAGTGCCTGGCTGAGCTTGACGCCGTGAACATGAAGCTGAACGCGAACTTGCAGCTGAGAATCGGAATCAACAGCGGCGGCCCTCTTCTCGCAGGAGTCCTCGGAACAGACAAGCCAGTCTTCGACATCATCGGAGACCCAATCAACGTCGCCGCGCGGCTGCAGACAACAGACATCCCGGGGAAGATCCAGATCCCGCAGTCAACTTACGACTTGGTTCATGACGGACCTTACACAATCGAAGAACGCGGCGAAGTCTTCTTGAAAGGAAAAGGAAAAACAATGTCCTACTTGGTATCACCAACAATTAGTAATAATGTGAGTTTTTATTCAACTCCATCACAAAAATTATTAGATGATTAGTTTTATATTATTAATATTATATTTTATGTTTGATTTTTTATAAAGTTATATATTATTGCTTTTATATTCAATGGTTTATATTATCAAAAAGTTTAACATTTCAAAAATTAAAATATCTTGTTAATTTTTTTGGATTAATAAATAATAAAAGAATAAAATATGTTCATGCACATATATATATTTTAATTATCCATATTATAAAAAATTAATTTAATAACAGACAAAATCTTTCATTAATGCAGGATTCAATCGAAGCAATTTGTAGAAAGAATTCATTAGATTTTCAAAATATATAAATTCACTTTGTTGAAGTGCATCAGTGACAACTTTATTTTGAACAACAAATACTTTTAGAACAATGATTATTTCGGCTATTTTCGAAGGGTTAATTTCTTCAATAATAAAATCAAACAGTGATTGATATCCAATAGAATGATTCTTTTTGCAAAGTGTAAGTAAATGGTGCATCACATTTAATAAAGCAATTATTCTTTCACCAACTTTTAGGTTAAATTGCATTCGGAGGACTTGAACTTCATTAACAAGATGAGATGCAATTCGAGAATTTTCATCAGCCCATTTGTGAACAGCGTCTGAGAGTTCATTCAGTGAATAATTTTTGTATCTTAAGAAAAGATCGGTAAGAACAGAATCTTGCTTGATTGCTATCTGATTGAGCAATTTTATGCAAGTATAAAACATTAGTTTTGGTGGAGTAATGCTTGGGTTCAAAATAGTTTCAAATAATTTTTTGAATCGAATTTGTGGAATCATCCTACCTTTAGGATCGATAGAATTATTTACTTTATCAACATGAAGGCTCGAAAAACAGTATAAAAGCGTTTCTTTAGTAATTTCAGCTAATTGTGTGCAGCGCTTTACCCCTTTTGACCATTGTTTGAGGAAAAGGAGGTTATTTAATTGATTTTCAAGGTATTTGTAGCTTTGTATGTATCGTTTTAGAGCAAAAATAGCAAAATCTTTTTCATTATTTTGAATTTTTCGAAAATTTGGTATTTTGCTTATTTCTCGATCAGGAAAGATAGCTTGCTTTATAGCATCAAGTTCATTAATACCATTCTGTAAAGCAACATTTTGGATTATCAAATATTTTCGCTTGAATTCATTTTCTTTAATCTTCTCCTTTTGATCTATCATATCAATTGAATTTAATGCCGTATAACTTTTTTCTGGTTGACATATTTCAGTTTCTATACATGGAGGCTGATTTTTCCACTCATTTACAGGAACAATAATATCTGCATAAAATGGAAGATAACCTTTTTTTAAAACAAAGCCCTTTGATTGCATCATCTCAACACTATCTGATGCAAAACGCTTATCTTGATCAACAATTTCAGTAACAATATAAATATCATATTCAGACATTGCAATAGGAACGCGCTGAAGTATATTTGGCGGAGGAAGCTTTGGGATATTTGGGCTAAATTTACGATTTCTAGTTAAAATTGTGAATACTTGATTTGATTCTTCAGACCTTGGCTGATCACCAAGATAAATGAAAAAATTAAACAGGTCAGTTAACTCAGGAAAATTTTCTTTCAAGGAAACAGCAAAAACATCTTGGAAAATGACTGACGTACAATTTTCTCTATCAATTGCAATATATGTTGACAAAACTACTTGATGATATGATGTCAAGTAATACGCAGCATTATCAAGGGCATCACAAAAGAATTGAAACAGTTGTTTAACATCTTTTGGTTGATAAATAATTTTTGTCCGAAAAATTGGCCAAAGACAATGAAAAAATTGATGCATTGAAATAAAAAAGGATGCTACCATTGAATTGGCAAAATTAATTACTTTCTGATTATTATAATTCTGATGATTATCATTATTCGTCCAAAAATAACTACCTGTACTTCGACTCCGACGAATGGCATTTGATTTTTGATGTTTGAACATTTCAATCAGAAAGTCCCCACCTAGTTCGCATAAATAGTCAAGCGTAAAATAACCAAAAATTGCAGGAAATGTTGAATAAGCAAAAAGATAGTTCATAGAAGGATCAAAGCTAAGATAATTGACAACAAGTTCCGCAAATGTACCAAGATTTTTGTGTATATTTAATATTAAAAGTGTAAAAGCTTGCGATATTCGAGGAGATAAATGAGCAGTCATTTTATCTGGGTAGTCCATAATAGTTTTAAAGATCTCGTTTAATGAAGTGAATTCAAAAAAATTGAAAACACGCATCAGTATAAGTCGTAAAAGGTTGATAGTTCGCGCAGCACATGAGTTATTCATGAGAATTGAGTGAATATTTTTTGATTCGTTTAATATTGAGCGTGTAATTGAAACTCCACTAAAAGATTGAAGATAATCTGCTTTTTCCTCCAATTTGCGTAAGTCTTCTTCAGGAGAAAAAAGATCAGGAGAGAAAAACAGATCCATCAATCATATAAATTTTCAATATTAAACGGTCTCTTATTATTTTTAGAAAATCATCGAAATTCAATTTTATTTTGTAAAACACTCAAAAATCACAAAAAGTTTGATTCATATTCAAATGGATAATGAAATCAACTTTTTCTATTGAATCAGTAAAACTTTTATTAATGATCCATCGTTTTATGAAGTATCATTTATGATAATAGAAGTTATTACTCTTTAACTTATTGACATGCAATAATACTTAACTTGCTTTTATAATTTAAAATCAATTAAATAAATGTTTTTTAATAATATAATCCTCATAAGCCTAACTATAATTTGGATAGTACACAAATACTAACATTATATTCAGTTCATTTCTTTTAAACATTGATATATATGAAAGTGAACATGATTTTATAAAATGGTTAATAAATTATAAAAATTTTTATCTCAATGAAAATAAAGTATTACCGAATATAGAAAATATTAACTTTTCTCAGGCTGACTCTTTTGTATCTTTCTGGCTATCGGAATTATATATTGGATCAACATCTTCAGATTCATCTTGTTCAATTGAAACATCACCTTCATCTTGGTCCTTTTTTTCTAAAGGATCAGTTGAATTTTGGTTTGAACCTGAATATTCTAATTCGTTTAATTCTTGATTGGTCCATTTCTTATACTTGAGATAATAATATAAAAGAGACATACACATCAAGAAGAAACCAAGAACACCCATTATGTATGAAATTTTGATGTAAAAGTTGAGCCAACTTAAATTAGGCGTTGCAAAATTTTTAATGAATAAAATAACAACGCTTAACAAGTAGCCAAAACTGTCGCAAATGTACATTAAGAAGCCAGAATTAGCTTTATATTCATAAGTTGAGAGCAAAAGGTCAAATAAAATAGAATTGAATGGAACATATGCAAAATATAAACCAACACCAGTCATAACCATAATTGCAAGACCATTTGTAACATGATTAAAATCATTCAAAATGCCTGACAAGAAAACAATGACCATTCCTACAAGAATTAAAATATGATAAGCAATAAGCCCATAAATATGCTTCTTAATAAGCATGAAAAGACCAATTGGGACAACAACAAGAATAGCAACAATTAATTCTGATGTAGCAAACACTGATGGCTCTCCAGAGTATCCGAATGCAATCCACAATTCAGCAGCAAAATTGTCTCTAAAGTCTCTGTAAGCAGTAAGTGTCATATAAAATACTGTCATTAGAACAATTCCAGGCCAAAATTCTTTAAATAAACGGATTCGGTCGGCATTATTCATTTCAACTCTGACTGTGCGCGATTTAATATCGTCATCATTTGGAGGTGGAAGAGAATTAAGAAGGAAAACAAATAAAATAAGAATTGGGTAGAAAACTGCTCCAACAACTGCTGGCATCCAAAATTCTGAGACGCCATTATTAGTAAATGATTTCCCAACAGCTTTGACAGCTCCTGATGACACAATAAAAGAAACACACATTCCACTTCCAAGCAATTCTGATGTTCTTCTTCCTTCAACAAAAGAAAAAACAACACCCCAAATGATTCCTAATGGAAGTCCATTTAAGAGCATAAAAATGGCATTATATGGTGTTGGAACAGCACCAAAAAGGATAAGTGTAATTTCTGCCACCAAAATTGCAAGTAAAATCCAATTTCCTCGATTTTTAGGATTTAATTCAGAAACAATTTTAATTCCAGCAAATTTTGAAATAGTATATCCAATTGCTTGCAATGTAATAAGCATGATCTTGTAATTGACACCCCAAATTTTATGCCCTTCATAAGAGGAAGCTGAAAACGGTTTTCGATATGCATAAGCACAGAAATATGATGCGAATGCTGCAATAAAAGCATATATGGTTTGGACTATATAGTATTTGGACAAGAAATTCCTAAGTTTTTCAGATGCAAAATTCATTAAATTAGATTTATGAAATTAGTTAACTCTTTCATTCAATTTTGGATTGACTTTGAATTTTAATATATTTAAATACCTAAAACAATTCTTTTTTTTTGATATATGATTATTTTTTACTAATTGAAATTTATTTTGAATTAAAATTAACAGTAAAAATAGTTTTTAATTATTTATTTTTTGAATAATTGAAATTTAATGATCAATACAGGCATCTTTAAATATATATATATAAAAAAACTTTTTTTCAATTCTTTTCAATTTATCAACTTTTTCACAATAGATAATAGCCATTTTTTTTTTTAGTCAAAAAGATAACAATATATCATTTGCATTTTTTTTAGCTAATAAAAATGATTGTTGTTTTATCCATTAATATCAAATATTTGAGTTTATATCATCGAAATGTTCGATCAAATTTTTAGTTTCAAAAAAAAACTAAAATATTTTTGATCGTAAAGTAGGATTCAAAAGGCTTTAGACAAAAACTTTTTGAATACGAATGGTCAAATTTATAAATCCATATGGTTGCTTAATCTCATGCTGAATGTTTTTTTTTTTTTTTTTTTTTTTTTTTTTTTTTTTCCCCCATGAAAAATATTAAAAAAAATCGAATGTTGTCCTAAGAATTTAATAAAATTGAACAAAAATAAACCTCTTGACATGCAACGACCGTTTATTTTCATATTTTTCACTTTTTGAATGTGAAATCATGATATTTCTTAATTCATAATCTAAAGATAAAAACTATTTTACATCAACTCTTAATGATTTTGATCTAAAAACCATGTTATCATAGGTGATTTTATCTGACCGATATAATTACAAGCAAAATATCATAGAAAAAAAAAAAAAAAAAAAGGTTTTATACATCGGTACTATTATAAAATAATTCAAATACATCGAATAAATAAATCAAAACGATTTGGCCAATCATAATAAGTCGAAATAAAAAAAGAATTTTATAATAAATAAAAAGTGCCATTTTACACCATCAAAAGAATGATCAAAGAAATATCAAAGTTTTAATAATTTATTAGCAATAATAAATGAATAAAAAATATATCTGCTTTATATTCATGCTTTTTTATTTTAATTGATTAAATTTTTGAAGATAAAACTATTTCTCAAATAAAAAGAAGCGTCAGAACTAAAATAACGTTTTTTTTTTGTTTTGTTTTTCAAAAAGATTGATTTTTCAAAAGATAATTCGTTAGCCTTATGATTTTTTTAATAAAATAAAGTATATAATTGATTATGTATATTATATATCAGTATCGCACTATTTGAAAGTTCATACGTCTAAATTCAAATTTTACATATTTTGAAGAATATGATTGAAGTTGAAACAATATTGATTATTTATTAATTTAATAATATTTTAAATAGAATTATTGATATAATTTCTAATTAATATATATATAATATTATAATATAAATGAGATAAATTTATTGTAGCAAAAAAATTATATAAAACATAAATATCTAGCTATAATATTAATTTTATGGGGATAATTATTTTATATTAGAATCAAATTATATTCTATGGCATTATATTATGATTATTTATAAATTCGCTCGACGGGCGTAGTTTTATTATTTTATCCACAAAAAGCTATAAAAGAATTGAGGAGAAATGTTCGTTAGGCTTAAATCCCCTCAAAATTCTGTACAAATTCCGTTATATAATATTTTATTAATATTTCTTAAATATCAGTAAATTAAAAATAAATAAAAAGTAATATATAATTTTTGGACGAAATTTATTTTAAAAAATATTTTTTTTATCTTGAAATAGCAAACAGAGGACAGATCTTATCTTCAATAATTTTATAAATCTACTTTCACACTTTATAAGCTTAATACTTTCATTAAATTAAATAATAATCTAATAATAACAGACCATCATAATAAATAAGACTAAAATAAAAAATTATCAAGAATTTCAGATTATATCTTTATAAACCATGCATTATTCATTAGAGAAATAATTATTAAACCAATTAAATATCAGTTATATGTCAAATGACAACAATAAAACATATTTTTGAAAATCTTTTTATCATAATCGTAATTCTTAACCAAGGAAATAGTCTAATTTATGAATTATCAAATAATAACATTGGTATTGGCAATAATAGATCATTTTATGCTATATTCTTTGTTTGTATAATTTTCTAATATCGAAATCCTTTAATTGTTCAACGATTACAAAAGTTAAAAATGTGAATATTTAAATTATTTTATTTAAATAAATATAAAAATTACCTTAAAAAACAAAGTATTTGGGGCACTTTTTTAATTTTTTTAGAAATAAAAATTTGAATTGTTTATTTTCTCATATTCAATTTTTAAAATCAATATAATATTACTCGTAGCGAACCAAATTAAACAATTATACATTAATTATACATTAATTTACCTGCATAAATAAATATCTCAATTTGAAATAAAATTGGTTAATCAAAGGTAGTTCTCACACCTCTAAATAAAAAAATTAACGGAAAATTACATATGCCAAATCATAATGCCACCCTATACATATGTATTTACATATGTAATTTCTATCGTCCTGTGTAATTACATTGTATATACAAAAAGTAAAGATTAATCAAAAATAGATTCTGATATCTGAAGTGAAGTGTCAAAAAAAAAGATAAAATATATAGAACGAGTTGATATTCTGTATTGGAGTGTATAATTATGATATGATACATTTATTAAAAATATTCATGTATATCATTACTATATCCTTTATTAAATTACATTAATCAGACTTTTTTAGCCATTTCGAAGTATTTTTCAGCTTCTTCTTCATCTTTTGGTATTCCATCTCCACTTTTCAGCATATATGCGTAATTTTCCATTGCCTCAATATTTCCATTATCAGCAGCAACTTTGTAGTACCTGGCCGCCTCTTTTTTATCGTCAGGGATTCCGTCACCTATTTGCAACATCCATCCGTAATTAAACATTGCCTCAACTGACCCGTTATCTGCTGCCATTTTGTAATATTTTGCAGCTTCCTTTTTATCGCCGGCTATTCCGTCGCTGTTATCAAGCATCCAGCCGTACGTCTCCATTGCTTCCGGAATTCCTCGATCCGCTGCCATTTTGTAGTACTTTGCAGCTTCTTTTTTATTGATCGGAATTCCGTCTCCAATATTTGACATTTTTGCTAATTTCAGCATTGATTCCGAGTCACCATTTTCGGGGTCATCTGCAGCTTTTCTGTAATAAAGGGCAGCTTTTTCTTTGTCTTGTTGGATTCCATCCAAACCAACGAACAACTTATTTGCGTAGTTGATCATTGAAGGAACGTATCCATTATCGCAGGCCATTTTAAAATAAAGATCTTTTTCATTTGAATCTGTTGTTGAATTTGCATATTCATGCATCGCTTTTATGCAACCATTGTCTGCGGCTTTTTTTATGCACTTTAATCCTTTTGCTTGATTTGCCCTGTATCCGTCATTCAGCAAAATGAGCCCATATCTGTACAAGGAGCCTGCATCATCCATTCGTGCAGCCATTAAATAATAATTTTTTGCATCTCGTAAATTAACAGCAACTCCGTCTCCTTCATATAACATGTCAGCTAATAAGACAATTGATTTAAGATGACGTCTTTCAGCCGCCTTTTTTAAATATTTAACAACTTCACTATTATAATTCAAATTGGCGCTTTTATCTTGCTCTCTTTGTGCTTCATTGAGCTCTTTAATGATGGTTGCATAATAGTACATTGATTCAGCATTGTATGACGAATCAGCTGACTTTTTGAAGTATTTTGCAGCTTCATTTTTTTCTTGAATTTCTAATAAAATCATCGCATATTGAAAGATTGCTTCTTGTCGACCTTTATCAGCAGCAATCTTTAATAAGTTAACAGCTTCATCCTTATCGTTATTTGCTATTAATGATTCAGCAAGATCACAAATTGCATCCAAATGGCCTGCATCAGCTGCCTTTTTAAGATACTCGTCAGCGAGCTTTTCATTTGGCACTGATTCATTATATCTCAGCATGATGTTGTACAAATACATTGCATCAATATTACCCGCTTTAGAAGCTTCTTCTAGGAATTGAGAAGCTTTTTTCTTATTCTGATATTTGCCTTTGTCACTTTTTAAAAAGGCGGCGTATTTTGAATGATATTCTTTGTCACCTTTAATTACAAACTCCGCAATTTTATCATATTCTTCTTGATCTACTTTAATGCCATCATTGGCATCGACCAAGTCCAAATAAAAACTAATAATAAAATGATTGCCTTCATTGATTTTTTCTTTAATTGAATCAACCAAATGTCGCAGATTCGTGTCAATTTGGTTTTTATATATCATCTTTAAAAATAAAGCTTCAGCTTGAAAATCAACTTTGTTTGCAATTTGCTCTGGTTCTTTGATTCCTGTAAATGTGTCTATAGACGCTTCTGGTGCAATAATTGTTCTTAACGAGCTGCAGCCATTGAAAATATCAGCTTCAATCGAAGTAACGGATCTTGGAACGAGTGCTTGAATTAATTTAATGCACAAATTGAAGCATAAATTGCCAATTTTGGTGACACTTTTTGGAATAAAGATGAATTTCAATGCCTTACATTTGTTAAAACAATGATGACATAATTCAGTGACGGTTGAAGGTATTGAAAAAGTGGTCAACGATTTGCATTTATTGAAACAATAATTTTCTATTTTTTGAATCGGTGAGAGTATTTTAATCATGCTTAATTGGCTACAACTACCAAAACAATGAGCCCCAATGTAGGTGGTGGAGGCTGGAATGGTTATGGTCTTCAATGATTTGCATTTATAAAAACAATGATCTCCGATTCTTTGAAGTGGGCAAGAAATCGTTATTGTTTCTAATAAAGAACAACTTGAAAAACAATGATCACCAATATTTATGACAGATTCAGGAATTTTTATTTCTGTTAATGATGAACAGTTTTCAAAAGCTCCATTCCCAATTGAAGTTGCGTTTAGCGGTATCACGACAGATTTTAATGACTTACATTTACTAAAACAATAATCGGGAATAGTAGTTATTGCAGATAATATTGATATTTTTTTTAAATTAATACAATTCTCAAAACATCTTTCTCCAATTGAAGAAACAGATGGTGGTATTGTAATATTTGTTAGTAAAATGCAATTAGCAAAGAGATTTTTTTTTATTCGTGAAATAGAATCATTAATATCAATTCTATCGATGCATGCTTTCTTGAAATTAGCCGGGTCTTCCTCATCCAAAATAATATTAACAAATATTTTACTTTCTATATTAGTCTTAATAAAATTAATTTTTTCAATCATTGACTCAAAGTATTTTGATGAGGCAAGGATTGAAAATGAAAATTCACTGAATTTTGTTATACAATTTTTAAAATTTTCAGATTTCAAACCATTTGTTAAAAAAAGCATTTCAACGATATCGTTTTTTATTTCAATCTTTTTTTCTACTGTTTTACTATTTTGATTTTTCAGACTTAAATAAAATAAAACTGTTTCTCTTACGTTCTCTGTTTCGTTTGGAATGCAGATTCCATCAAAAATTTTGATAGGACTAGGTGAATGAATATTCTGAATTATAAGAAAATTGATTAATCCTATCAATTCTTGTGCTGCCAAATTGT
This sequence comes from Tritrichomonas musculus, assembly GCA_039105265.1. NCBI lineage: Eukaryota > Parabasalia > Tritrichomonadida > Tritrichomonadidae > Tritrichomonas > Tritrichomonas musculus. Next base: position 1,190,012 of record JAPFFF010000012.1, read on the forward strand.
TTGTTGAAATGAGAGTATTAATAATATAAAATGTTAAAAAATCTGACAAGTTTGAGTCTTCAAATTCTTGAAACTTATCTGATTGTGATTTAGTTAATAAATCATTTGATTTTTTAAGTTCTTGATTTTCTTTTTTTATTTCGATCATTTCTTTTTTTAGCAATGTTATTTCATTTTTGAATGATTGGATTTCTACTTCAATGGATTGCATTCGTTTTTTTGTGATTTTTAGTTTTAAAATGTGTTCTTAAGTTTTCTATTTAAAATTTATGAAATATATAATTATATTTATACCAATTGTTTTAAATTTTATAATTATAATATATTCATAATATTTTATAAGTCATTATTTAATTTAAATATTTATGAAATTATTAGATTTTTATCATTATAAACAGAAGATATAAATATTTTTTTGATCTATCTGAAATTAAAAGTAACTCAAATTTTCTTCTTACTCCTCACAATTTTTTTAAGGTTTACGATTTTTGTTGAGACTGTAATTCAAATTTCATTTTGAAATATTTAAAGTATACAATTCAAAAAATTATTTGAGCAATAATCACTGGCGAAAATAGCTCATATACCTTTTAAAGTTAAAATCAAAAAAATTATTAATTCGTATTATTAAATATTTGAAAGTATATGAAGCCTCGGTATTATAACGGTTAGAATAGATGCTTTACACGCATTTGACCGCGGTTCGACTCCGCGCCGAGGCAATTTTTTATTATCAATTTTTTTTATTTATTTAATGATAGCGTTCTTTAATTTTTTTTTCTAAAAAAATTCTCATTGAAATCATCATTCTGCTCAAATATCATTATCAAAACCGCAAGGGCACCACCTCAAATTGACTGGAACAACGGGCCAATAAACAAGTGCGATTCACTGCGATGAAAGACATGCTTGTTGCTGCTGTTTAGTGACGAGTTGTTTTAAAAATAATGAAAAAGTTTATAAAAAGACAAATAAACCATTCTATTTTTTTTTTTTTTTTTTTGATATGTTTACAAAATCCATATGAATATTTTTTTTATCTTAAAATTTCTGTTATCCCAACGGTTTATCCTTGTTCGACAGGATTAGATAATTTTACTGGTTTAAAATTAAACGATGATCAGGTATTAGTATTTTGATATCTCTTTATGAAAAATTGTATTCAAATTGAAATAATTAAATAGTTTATATTATATCTCCATTCAAAAAAAAAAAAGTAAATTTCAATTGAACCCCATAATCTTTTCCTTTAATCAGATAATGAATTTCATATTGAATTTTTTGTAAAAACATGAAAATTATTATTATTCTATGTATTTGGTTTTATGATATATAAAAAAGTACTCATAATTTCATTGTTTTATTATTATTCATGTTTGTGATAGGACTGAGGGTTGAAATCAAATCATTTTTTTAATAGAAAAAGTTTGAACTCTATTGAAAAATTTTGTTTTGGAACTACTTTTCAATATCATAATTAGAAAAAGATAAGTGAATTCAAATATTATATAACTTTTTTATATATCTATGTCTTCTCTATTTTTTCAAGAAGTTTTTGGAACTTCAAGTGCCCCACAAAATGAGTGTTCAAATACAAAAATCGATTTTCCTTATCCAACTTTACCAGAAGTATCCGATCTTTACCAAAAATTAATTGATACATGTGCAGACCCTCAATCTTTGTTAGATTTATTAAATATACAAATTATGAATCATATCCGTTCTGGTACACCTGATCATTTCAATAATTTTCAACTTAGTCAGATGCTCAATCCATTTTTCACAATTCTGCCTTACATTCTTTCAGATCGATCAATAATAGCACAAACACATTCAGTACTGATAAAAGTGAACCATTTTTTATCGCCATGGCAATATTTTAGTTTTCAAAGTTTTTATTCATATTTTGATTGTATATTATCATCAAAAATTTACACTGGCGAGTCCCGTCAATGGTTGATTTCAACAATTTTTGATTTACTTTCGCAAAATAAATCTGTATTTTCAAATTCAGTTGTAACCAGGGTCCATCTTAAAGATAAGCAATTTAAAGACAGTTTGCACGCAGTTGTTAATAAAGATAAAACGATTAGTATTTATTCGCAAAACACTTGCATCAAAAAAGGAATATTAACATATGAGCCAGACGAAAATTTTCCAATTCACCAAATAATAGAGATGAACAAAGACAAAAAAGTAACATACAAAGTTCGCATTGTATTTTTGGACTCAAGTAATGAAAAAGTTACATCAGATAGTTTTGAACACTTTTTAAATGATGGCTCACAAATCTATCAGTTAATATGGTCATGCGTTTCATGCAAAAACAATGAATTTACATTTGAAGAACTCGATGTAATTGTTCGAACGATTCTTGGATATAATGGAACTTTTCTTCAAATCTTTTATTATTCGCAACTAAATGAAAGCCTATTCAAATCGCTTATGTCTGCAGCAATTTTTATACATCGCCACACCTTTGTTTTAAAAACTTTAATCTGGGCCATTTTTGATGAAGCTACTGATAAAAATAAACTATTCAAATCTCCTTTTCCTGGCGTTAAATATATTATCACTTTTGTGCGTGATGTAACGAAAAAAAAAATGTCTTTTTTGATGGAACAAATGATTGAGTACATTGATCTTTTTGAATTAGATGAGAATAATTTTGATTTGGTTGATTTCTTAAGTGATTCGAATTTCAAGCATGGAATAATTAAGAGGTTTTGGGAATCTCTTCTTTTGGCAGCACAAACTTTTCCTAAAACAATTTTTGATATTTGCTTCCAATTAAAAACGTACTCTGACATGTACCTTTCAAAAGACCACAATCGAAACTGTTATTCGCAAGCAAAAGATCTTATGTTAAGTGAAGTAATAATACCATCATTATTTAATAATTTGAGATTAGCAACCGATAAAAATCGAAAAGATTGTTTAAACTTTGTCATAAAGTCAGTTACTCTCACAACAGCATCAAATAAAGATGACGAGTTTGGTCTCCTTGGGGTTGAGCCTCTAAAAAAGTTCCTTGAATATATTTGTGCGGATTCATCAAACTTGAATGTGAAAGATATATTAATGCCTTCAATTCAACATTTTGTTAACGCAGCTCATGATTTAATTGACTGTGTTAAAGGTTCTACAGAATATCTAAGAAAATGTGCTCCTAAAAAAACCAGCAATTTCACATCATCGTCCACCTTTAATGACTTCTCTGAAGATGAGGTTGAGCATCCACAAATTCCAGTTCTAAGGAAAAAGAGAACATCAAAATCCGCGTCTGAAAATCTTGCAACTTTAAAAGATTCAGAACAGAGCGTAAATCATCTGGAGCAATTCAAAGAAATACCAAGCAATCAAATTCCTTGGAAAAGTAGAATTGCCAAAGATATATTTTATTCGTATTATGTAAGTCAACATGAAAAACAATGAGAAATTGTTTTTTACTATTTTATTGCTGTTGATATCGTTGTTTTTTATTATTGCATATATTAATCAAATGTTAACTTTATTTTTTCTTGTATTCTAATATGGTGTTTATATTTCTAAATTAATGATGTTCTTTTTTATCTTTGAATTTTTTTTTTTTTTTTTTTTTTATCTATTATCTCTTTTCTTTTGATGATGAATTTAGAGCAATAAAATGGTTGTTGCTTTTTATAATTGAAAAGCAATCTCTTTTTTTTTAGAAACTAATTGGTAGATGAATCCTTCGATTTATAAAGATTGTGCTTGATCTAATACAAATTGCACTTTTTAATGTCGAGGTAATTAACTGAAATGTATCATTCATTGAATTAATTACCAAAAAGATTTTAAACTTTTTCAAAATATATTTTATTTGTCACTTTTTTATTTTTTTACAACGTTGATTTCTATTCTCTTTCTTTTCTTTTTCAGCAATTGTACGCCAAACAACTATTTTAAATCGCATAACCAGCCTACAAATGCACACTTAAATGTAATCAATAGATATTCTTTTAATAAAAAAATAAAACAAATTGAATTGCAAAAAATTGAAATATCTGAAGAAACAAATTTTGAGCAAATCTCATCAAAACAAGAACAATTCGATCCAATATCTCAATCAAAGCAGGAGCAGATTGATCAAGGAGCATTCAATCAAATTAATACCATAATAACGATTGAACAGGAAAATGCAACAAATGAGCAAGAAAAGATGCATCAACCAAGCGAAGAACAAGATAATCATGTGCATCAACCTACTCAAGAGTTAAATAATCCAACACCCCATCCAACACAAGAGCAAAATAATCCAATGCAACATCCTACACAAGAACCAAATAATTCAACACATAAGCCTACGCAAGAGCCAAATAATCCAACGCATCAACCTACGCAAGAGCCAAATAATTCAACATACCCAAAAACTCAAGAGCCAAATAATCCGACACATCAACCTACACAAGAGCCAAATAATCCAACACACCAGCCAACACAAGAGCCAAATAATTCAACATACCAAAAAACTCAAGAGCCAAATAGTCCAGCACATCAACCTACGCAAGAGCAAAACAATCCGACACACCAGCCAACACAAGAGCCAAATAATTCAACATACCAAAAAACTCAAGAGCCAAATGATCCAACACATCAGCCAACACAAGAGCCAAATAATCCAACTCATCAACCTACGCAAGAGCCAAATAATTCAACATACCAAAAAACTCAAGAACCAAATGATCCAACACATCAACCTACGCAAGAGCAAAACAATCCAACGCATCAACCTACACAAGAGCCAAATAATTCAACATACCAAAAAACTCAAGAGCCAAATGATCCAACACATCAACCTACACAAGAGCCAAATAATTCAACATACCAAAAAACTCAAGAACCAAATGATCCAACACATCAACCAACACAAGAGCCAAATAATCCAACTCATCAACCTACACAAGAGCCAAATAATTCAACATACCAAAAAACTCAAGAACCAAATGATCCAACACATCAACCTACGCAAGAGCAAAACAATCCAACGCATCAACCTACACAAGAGCCAAATAATTCAACACATCAGCCTACGCAAGAGCCAAATAATCCAACACACCAGCCAACACAAGAGCCAAATAATTCAACATACCAGAAAACTCAAGAACCAAATGATCCAACACATCAACCTACGCAAGAGCAAAACAATCCAACACATCAACCTACGCAAGAGCAAAACAATCCAACGCATCAACCTACACAAGAGCCAAATAATTCAACATACCAGAAAACTCAAGAGCCAAATGATCCAACACATCAACCTACACAAGATCCAAATAGTCCAGCATATCAACCTACGCAAGAGCAAAACAATCCAACACACCAGCCTACACAAGCGCCAAATAATCCAACACACCAACCAACACAAGAGCAAAATGACTCAACACCGCCTTCATTTGAAACAACTTATGAAGACAATCACAATGATGATAATCAAAACGATAATAATAATCACAATGATAATAATAATGACAACATTAATGATAACAATAATGATAATAATAATGATAATAATAATGATGATAATAATGATAATAATAATGATAATAATAATGATAATAATAATGATAATAATAATGATAATAATAATGATAATAATAATGATAATAATAATGATAATAATAATGATAATAATAATGATAATAATAATGATAATAATAATGATAATAATAATGATAATAATAATGATAATAATAATGATAATAATAATGATAATAATAATGATAATAATAATGATAATAATAATGATAATAATAATGATAATAATAATGATAATAATAATGATAATAATAATGATAATAATAATGATAATAATAATGATAACAATAATGACAATAATAACGATGATGACGAATACGGTGATAATAACGACAATCATAATGGCAATAATGATGATAACCCTGATGACCATGATGATGACAAAGATAAAAATGACAATGAAAATGATGAAAATAAAAATGATAACAATAATAATGATATAAAAGGCGACAATAATGAAGATGAAAGTTCCAAAATTAGTGAATTTTCATGGAAAGAAATGGCGAAATCTATTCTAACCTTTGCATTTGGGTTTCTTATTGTCGTTTTCGCTGTTGGTCTCTATGCAACATGCGTGCGTTTCGTCAGGCAGAGACATATTGAAAATCAGGTCGATGAACCTCTTCTTGTCCCTCCTGAGTTTAATTAATTCCATCCATATTAATTCTTTGTTTGTTTAGTTTTATCTATTTCTTATAAAAAATGCTTTGTAAATCAAATATCTTAATTTTTCTGTTTATTTGCTTGTTTATTTAGATTGTTTTGAATGATTTTTGGGTCAATGAAATTGTCATGTATTGTAATACCAGTGCAAGTTACAAATTTAGATTATGAATAATTATCAGATTAGAAGTCAATGATCAGTAAAAGATTAAAATAAGCAAAAAGTTCAAATATATCTTTTTATCATTTCAAGACAGAATGTTAAATGATTGATTTATGAAATTAAAATGAATATCAAATGTTCATATTTTTTTTTATTATTTCTGGTAAAAATGATAAACTTGAAAATTATGAGATGATTTGCCTAAAAAAAGTAAAAATAGTCTTAATAAATTATATTATTTGATTTTCATCATCATGATGCAGATTGGAGTAATAGTTCATTCAAAAAAATTGAATGATGGTCAGCGGTAGGCCAAACATTGGCCATTACTATCAATAATTCAAAATCATTCAATTTTTTTTTTTTTGAAAATATCCAAACAAAAATTAAATAAAAAATGATCGTTTGAAATCATTACTATCAAAAATTGAAAATCATTCAATGTTTTAAATTTATGTGAAATCAAATAAATTTTACTATTTTCAAAATGAATAATCAAGATGATATTATCAGAAAATTTAGCTGTTTTCTTGTTCAGAAAGTTTCAACAAATGGTTCTTTAGTAGTTGGTACAAAAACTATCAGCTTCGAATTATCATCACAAAAAAAAAAAAGTATTATTATTGATTATCAATCAATTACAAATATTGATTTGCAAGCAAGTTTTGGTGATGTTATTACTAATTTTGAAATAAGCGTTGGTGATCAAAAATACAATTTTTCTGGTATTCATGATATTCAGGCTTTAAACGATTTAATTCACTTAAGACAAAAGATCTTGCAAGAGCCAAAAGTAGATTATGGGTTTATCAATCAAGATAAAAGTGTCGTTCAATTTACAGATCTGAATGATCCTCAACTTATATATTCATGCATTATTCCTGCAACCCTTGATCAAATAAAGGAAAAAATCTTGAGCAAAACATTTTTTTCTGAAATTTACGCTTCTTTTGGAAGTACGGACGTTAATCTTGAAGAATGGACAATTAAAAATGGCTATAGAGAACGAACTATCTATTATAATAAGTTATTGATTATTCCAATTTTTGGTAAAAAGTTGCTTCATTTGTCTGAATTACAACGTTTATTTGAAATGCCAAAAAAAATTGGTATCAGTGTGACATCTGATTTGGGTGATACTCCGTTTGCTGATTGTTTTGATCCTCAAGTGCAATTAGTTTTTGATGATAAAGGCGGTTCAGTTGAATTTTTGTGTAAAATTGATGTGATTTGGTCCAAAAGTCCAGCTGTAGAGTCAATTATTCAAAACCAGACTGTATCTTCAACAAAAGAATTTTATGCTACGCTAGGAAATAGATTACTTTCGACGTTTGGTGGTGATGAAGAAGAGAAGCCAAAAGAAGAAGATGAAGAAGAGAAATATGAAGATGAATTCGCAAAAACGAAGAAAATTTATAAAATTGCCATCATAGCACTAATTCTGACATTGATCTTAACTTGCCATTTCAAATACAGAAATAAATATGAAAAAAAACAATTTGCACATTTCTTAATTAAAATGGCTATTCTAGGAAATTTCCTTCTGTTGTTGGTATTTTTCTAAATAAATTGTTACTTTTTCTTAATATTTTAACTGATTTTAGAAACAAAGATAAATTGAGTTATTATTATTCGAAGATGATGCTTGACTTCAATTGTAAATCATCAACAAACAGATATCATAAAAAAAAATTGAAGACTTAAAACTTGGTATATTTTCGAGTATTAAGTATGAGAAAAAATGATTGGTTTTATCCTTTTTTGCGATATGCATTTTGCGAATCTCTCAACTCTTCATGTAATTCAACGCGTGCATCTTCAAGATAAGATTTCATTTCATCGACATCAATTATGCGTTTCTGCCTTGGGGGCATATTATCAATGTTATACCTTCTTGGTGATCGCGCAAGCTCTTGAAAGACGCCTGGAAGACTCACATCAGGCTGAAAATGATCAAATGATACATCTAACGGCTTTGGTGAAATATTTGGCATGGATGATGATTGGTTTAAATTAGGAAAAGTATTTGATAAAATTGCCCATCTTGGGCTAGTTAGATACTCTTTTTCGTAATTTTTCAGTTTATCTAAATCATTTTTAGTTGCATCAACATGGCTATCAACAATATCATCAACTGATTGAATAATATTCATAGCTTTTCTAATTGGTAAATCACTTTTTCCTACACTTCCACGAATAACTCGATGGCTCTTACTAACTGGCTTTGGTGCTGCAGATCCACGCAATTTTAAAGCATTTGATAATAATCCTGTTTGCGATGTGGCATGAAAGAGACATTTTCTGCGTGAATTCCACTCATTTTGAATTTGTGGCTCGTAAGATAAGGTATTTGCAAGATCTGAATTGTACTTATCACCACCAATTACCATCTTTGTAGGAACACTAGGCTGGAGATTTTTTGGAATGAGATCAAAAACTATAGTATGGAAGCTATTTAAATTTGGTGATGAAAATCCTATTAAAAGCAAACGGACTCCATTTTCAATATGTCCAACAAAAGGAACGTTAGAGTATAGTTCAGTTTCTTGATGCGAGTGAAGAAGTAAAATGAGTATTACAGCACAAATTTGAGCACAGTAAAATTCAAGAATCTGATCATATGCCCAAGCAGGTAGTAATGCAAGTCTTCTCCTCAAAGATGAAAAGTTTATTGATAATAAATTATATAAATCTGCCCGTGACTGACTAAGATACTTATTAAGGGCGCGATTTTGAAGTGTATCGTAAACAACAATCCACATTAACTCTTCAGCCATTTGTTCTAACTCATTAGATAAAATGATATCTAAGAATTTTTTAATAATAGGGTGTTGCGAGATCAATATTGGAGACAGTTCATTATAAACCTCTTTAAATTTTTTTTGATCGACTTCAATAGAAAGAGCCATATCATCATTTTTTGATAAAGAAGATTCTAGGATGCCAGCAAGTTCGATTGAGCGTTCATTGGTAAACAAAAAATTTTCAGCATTTTGAATTTTGACCATATTTTGAATTCTTTTTAAAGATTCAGATATATATTGTTTATCTTTTGAATTTGTTAAGGGTTCCTCATTTGGTATTGAACCAAACGTAACATGTTTGGACATAAATATAATGAAAGTTAACGATTCTTATGAAATTTAACTTTTTAAAATAAATTGTTTTTTCAAAGTTTATTAAATATCTTTGTAAATTAATTATATATACGGATAATAATTATTAATTCTAATTATTTATTGTTAATTAATTATGAATAAATGCTTTTTCTAATTATAAAATTAAAACTGTAAATAAATAATAAGGGATTTCATTATTTCACCATTTTAATCTTAAAGATGCAATCATTTATAAGGATGATTTATTATAAAATTTAAAAACCATCAATAAATATTCACATTATGAAAACTTATACTTTTATTTATAGCTTATCAATGGTATGATACATATCACACATATGGAAAATAATAAATATACTACAACCATATGTTTTTATAAAGTAAAAAAAAGAATAACCTTATATATTAAAAGGTTGAACCAAAAAATCGATACATTCAGCAAAAAAAAGTTTTCTCATTTTAAAAAGATGAATACCAAAAAAACATAATTTTGGTAAATTTATTAATTAAATTTGCAAAACAATGAAATGTTAAATCAACAATCGAAATTAAAAAAGAAATAATATTTTTAATTAGAGAATAAATTCATATGGCGAATATAGTGATTTGTTTTACTATCACGAGGTTCCCCTAATTCTACTAGGGGGAATTTATTTCACAAGCTTAACTAAAGTGAGAGAAATAAAGGGGGGTCGATTCAAAAAATATGGGTCGATTCAAAAAATAATTAATTTCAAGGGAAAACGATAAAAAAATTCATTTTGAGAAAAAAATATTTGAAAAAAAAAAATTTTCTTAAAATTATATTTTCTGAAAAAAATATTCAATTTTTTCTTAACTTGATCGTCGACCCCTATTTTATTGAATGAGACCCCTATTTTTTTGGGGCACTTTATTTCAAAAAGTTTTAAAATGAAAAAAACACAATTCAATTTTTTGATAAAAAAAAAATTATCAAAAAGTTTTTCCTCTTGATCTTTATTTGAATGAATTTGTAGCATTTATAAAATATAATTTTCACAATAATAATTAAAAAAATTCAATACTATTTCATTTGTTTATTTTAATATAGATGTAAATAAAATATATATTGCAAAAAAAACATTTTTTCTTTAATTATGTGTTGTATCTAATTATTGATGAAAGCACGAATAATTTGGTGTAAAGTTGATAAATGCTTATTTTGCATGATATATAAATATTTCGATGTAATGAAATGTTTATTTTCATCAAAAAATAATGAAAAATCAAAAATAAATCAAAAAAATCAACTTTTTCTCAAAATCGACTGTTGCGATTTGAACAATTTTTAAATATATGATATAATAATAACTTATAATTGAAATATTTTGGAATAATGACAAATTGTAAGAGATTTATTTCAAAACTGCATATTTATTTGAAAATCACGTTTTAACGTACGAATTTTTTTAAAAAATCAATTTTTTATTTGAATAAAAATGATATTTTCCATCGCCATCTTACTATATTATTAAATACGCTTTATAATTCTCAAGAATAAGAAGAAAATATAGATTTTTGATGAAATTGCTGATAATATTCAAATTATAGAAAAGACGCAAAAAAATGTATTTGCGTATCTTTTATACATTCTTTTAAGCATAATTAACATTTTGATATCAAAATATTTTAAATCGACTTACTAGATGTTGAGTTAGCAATCGTTCAAAAATTGTGATACGACCTTTAAATAATCGATTTCATAAAATTGTGTGATTACATTGAATATGCATTTATCGTTCAGATTTAAATCTTCAGAAAAATGTTTGATAAAATTATATTTATTGTCAATTTTGATGAATTCATTTCACTTTTAAAAAATGAGTAAATGCCCATGCGGACCCCCACCACCAGGCTGTTGCCCATGTGGACCTCCACCACCACCACCATGTTTTGGTGCTCGTGTTGGAAAGCCCGCACCTGAATTTAAAGGCCAAGCAGTCTTACCATCACTCGAATTCGCTGATATCGAATTGAACCAATTTAAAGGAAAGTGGCTTGTTCTTTTCTCATATCCATTGGACTTCACATTTGTTTGCCCAACCGAAATCATCCAATTCTCAGAAGAATATGAGCAATTCAAGAAAATCAACTGCGAAGTAGTTGGTATTTCTGTTGACTCCGTTTTCTCACATCTTGCATGGATGGGTGTCTCACGTAAAGAAGGAGGTATTGGAAACATCAATTATCCAATCATTGGTGACCTTGGTGGCAAGATCTCAAAGAAATATGGCTTCTACATGTGCGATGCCGGACACGACCTTCGCGGAACAGCTATCATTGATCCAGATGGCATTGTTCGCCATATCTCCATGAACCATCCTGATGTTGGACGTAACATTGATGAAGTTCTTCGTCTTGTAAAAGGCTACCAATTTGCACGCGAACATGGTGAAGTTTGCCCAGCTCAATGGCACGAAGGAGCTGACACAATCAAACCAGATCCAAAGAAGTCATTAGAATATTTCCACAAGGCAAACAAATAAATAATTTAGTATTCTCAATTTGTGTTTTACAATATTTTAATTTTAGTTTATTTTATTAGTGATTAAAATGAGATTAATATGTCATACGAGCAGTTTACCAAAATAATGAAACCATAGTTATAATATCATCCAATAAACTGATAAATTGTTTTTACTTAAAAAGAATCCGAGCACTTTATAGGATAAAAGATATATTTTATCTTGTGTCCGTTTAAAAAATAAATATTTCCTCAAATGAATTCGACTGATAGTATGGAAAATTATTATTTGGTCAATCAAATTGGTGAAGGTTCATTTGGACGTGTTTATAAAGCAAGGAGAAAATATACAGGAAGACTTGTGGCAATTAAAATGATTAATAAATTAGGTCAATCTAAAGATGATCTTATTTCCTTCAGAAGAGAAATTGATTTACTTAAAAAAGTTTCGCATTCTAATATCATGCGTATGCTTAGCGTTTTTGAAACAGATACTGATTTTTGTGTTGTTTCAGAATTAGCGCGTGGTGATTTATTTCGTGTTATTGATGATGAGCAAACACTTCCAGAAAAAGTACTTCGGAATGTCGCAGCGCAGCTTGTTTCTTCTTTAGCACACTTACATTCGTTACACATAATTCACCGAGATATGAAACCTCAAAATATTTTAATAGCAGAACATGGGGCCTTAAAAATTTGTGATTTCGGATTTGCACGTGCATTATCAAATACAACTTTAGTCTTAACATCAATCAAAGGTACTCCTCTTTATATGGCGCCTGAACTCGTACAAGAACAACCATATGATGAAAAGGTTGATGTATGGGCTCTTGGTGTTATTTTATATGAATTGTATTACGGAAAGCCGCCTTTTTTCACAAATTCGATATACAAACTTATTCAAATGATTGTGAATTCACCAATTACTTGGCCGGGCCAAATATCCGATCAATTTAAATCGTTTTTATTAGAGATGCTTCAAAAAGATCCTATCAAAAGAATTTCATGTCAAGATCTTCTTAGTCATCCTTTTATAGCCGGTGTTGATCTTAGCCGTTTTGATGACCGTGTTTACAGATTCAAATCAGAACAATTTGAAAAAGCAATTAAGGTTTCATTGTGTGGAGGATTAAATCAAACTTTCAAACCCAAAAAATCCAAGATTTTAGATTATCAAATGATATTTTTCAATCCATCTTCGCATACTGATGAAGAACTAGTTCTTGCTGTGAAGTATTTAAGAGAAAAGAACGTACCTGGAGATTCACCTTTAGCAGCTTCATTTTCTTTTCATTTTAATGCATTTATATCAAGACCTGGTGTAATAGATGAAGCCTTATATACAGCAGCGTATTTACTTCGAAAAGATATCGAAAGATTCAGTGCACCATTTGCGCAAGGTGTAACAATCCTTGGAACAGAAATGTCACTTTCATCCATTGAATTCTTTACCGAATTACTATCCATTCCTTTCTCAATGAACATAATTCAAAATAATCAATTCCAACTTGGCGATCTCCAACTAGACAAACCAAAATGTGAAAAATTAAGAGATAAGCTTTTATCCTTTATATTTGAATCAGACCCCAAAATAGTAGCGCAAACCTATACATTACTTTCATTTTTTGTACAAATGTCAGATATTTTCCTAACCGTTATAACCGGCTCCTTTGCTCCTCAACTTATTCCGATACTAACCACTGCCATTATTCAGCAGAAGAACAACGTAATTCGGACGGCAGCCTTTTGCATTCTCTCTAAAATAATAGAAACAGACCATCAGTCAATTCACTACATCCAGCCATTTAAGAACTTTTTGAATGCTTTCAATAGCATCATCATGAAAGAGATCACGTCGATCACAGACTTATCCTTATTTTCATCTGTTGTTTCTTTCATTGCGATCTGCCTAGATCAGCTTACGCAAGTGCCCGAGTTTCAGGCTCAATATTCGGTTCGATCGTCTCTCTCAAATTTGAATGAGTTCGTTATTATGATGTTCAAAGGGAAGACCAATTTTAACGCCAGGCTTAAAGCGCTTCTTATGAATGGTTCAATGCCGCCACAAGAGCAAGAGGACTATCTTTCAATCATGTCTGTTTTGAGTTCTCCATTCTGTCATGCGCCGATAGATGAGTCGCAAATTGACCTTTGTGTGGCCAATATTAACCAACTTATTCCATTGCACCAGCCCGCCTTGCTTTCGACCATTCTTTCGCTGGACCCGTCGCGAGTCATTCCGTATCTCCCGATGCTTGTGAGTCTTTATCCGTTGCCTCAGTGTGCGTCGTTATTGAGTGATTACATTTTGAAAGCTCTGTCGACGCAGAATAAAAGATCAGTCGAGCTTGTTGTCTCCCTTTGTGAAGCTGGAATTCTCACAATGATCTCTTCAGTCATCTGTGATTTGGGTCCTTCTGTTCCTCCGAACGTCGTCATTGTCCTCGCACAAATCATCATGACATTCGACAAGCCTTATCAGCTTCTTTTCGAGCAAGCAACAGAGATCCTCAACTCGATCTTCTCAATCGACAGCGCCGCAGAATCCGGACTGATCATCGCATCGCATCTCGCCAGGATGTCGAAGGACTTCCTGCCGGCGCTCACTGAATGCGGCGCAATGAATCTGGCCGAAAGAGCGCTTCAAGCGGAAGTTGCGCAGATAAGAGCAAGGGCGCTTGATTTTGTAGGCAACGTTTGTCGTCACACTGGACTTCCCGACGACTACCTTCAAGTGTTCGTGCCTCTGCTGATGGACAACTTGAAGGAAAAAGACGTCAACTGTCAGAAATTGGCTGCCTTTGCAATTGGAAATATCGTGTTTTGGACTCCGAATGCATCTGAATTGATCATCGGAGATGCTGACTCGATTCGTCTTTTACTCGACTCAAATGACCCTAAAGTGGTCGATAACGCTGCCGGCGTCCTCGGTAACATGGTGAGAAGGTCTGATAAGTACTTGAAGGAGCTGATTGGTAACGGGTCCCTCGAGGCTCTCTTAAGAACAGTGGCTAATAACGAGGAACTTCACGGAAAAACAATCCTCCCTTTGGCTTCTTTCTGCCAGTACGAAGAGGCAAGGTCGTTCTTGAAGTTGAAGAAGGCACAGACTATTATTGCTAAATATACTAGTTCTTCAAATGAAAGAATTCAAAGATATGCAAAGAATATTATTAATTCAATTTCTTAATCTTTATTTGTTGTTTATTAAATTTTTTTATTATTATGATCTGATAATTTAATTAATATTTTTTTTCTTCTTCTTTTTATGAAATTGAAATGTTTTTCTTTGATTTATTTGGTGTTGTTTAAAATGATACTAATGAGATAGTTGTAGTTATGCTTCAATGAGTAGAATTGTTATAAAAAAATGAAAAAATTTTCTAGTGAGGAATCGAACCTCAATTCCAAACTTCAAAGGCTTGAGTGCTAACCATTTACACCACTAGAAATTCTTATTTGTTATTAAAATTATTCAATCTTTTTTACAAAAAATAATGTTATTAGGATCAAATAAATACTATTGGCTAGCTATTTTCTTTTGAGAGTTTTGTAAAAGATCTTTACAACCTAACTAAAAAAAAAAACAACTTTTATTTAAAAAATAGGAGTGATAAATTGAATAATAATTTATTTGAAAATCGAAGTAAATGGTAACTTAGCTTGATGATATATTAATGCTTTACTTACATTATAGCTAAGCATAAAAGGTTACGAGAAAAAAATAATAATGGAACAATCCATAAAAATAGTAATTTTTTTTTAGATTTAATAATAAAAAATAAATTTAGGCAACATGAGGTGGTTCAACACCCATAACCTGGCATACTTCTTGTGCGATTTGGCAACGAATGCGTCTGAGGCTTTCAAGTGGATTTTGTTCGTCTATTTCAAGTGGTGGGAGGTATGTTGGATCTGGAGCTGGTCTAACGGCTTCAACTGTTTTGGTAATAATTTTCTCAAATCTTTCGAATTGATCTTGTGGTAATAAATCACGAAGTTGTTCAACCAACATCAATCTCTCTTCGTTTCTTTTTTCAATTTGTTCATCAAATTCTCTAACTGATTGCATAACTTTGTCAACTTCAGAGCGAAGTTGTTGGAGGTCAGGGCGTTGGGTTGAATCAGTATTCATTAAATGTATTTTTCTATATGAAATAATCGATGTGGTTATATTTATTTGAATTGAAATTAAAAAACGTTTACATTTTGATGAAATCAAAAATGTAAACTGTCCAAAATATCAATAATTTATTAAATAGATAATTAATGAAATATTTACAATAATATTATGTTAAAGATTATTATTATGAAATTTTTGCAAGGATTAATATTTTAGATTCTCGGATATATTTATTTTTATATATTTAGATGAAAAGAAGAATCATATTTGATCGTACCTTTGGTTTCTGTAAAAATATGATGATAAAATTATCTCAGGATTAATTATCTGTTGTTTTATAGCATGTTGATATAAAATTCCGAATATTAAATAGTAAACTAATAAAAATAATAATAATATCAAATTCACATTTAAAAAAAAATGGTGAAAATTTATTATATAGTTGAAACTAAAGTAATTTTTGGTATTAATTTTGTTGTTATGTTTGAAAAAATCATAACATTAAATACTTAATCATTGTTTCGAATTCAATATGAAGAAATATGCGAATCATCCAACTAAAGAATGATCGATTTAATGCGTCTACATAAAAAATAAAATACAAATAATAAATAAAACACATAGAAAAACCGCTTTTTTGATTCAAAAAGTTGATGTGAAAAACGCATTACATAAAACCGGCGGTTTTTAGTCGAATTGGTGCTTTAGAATCATAAACCAGCTCACCAAAAAACTCAATTTGATGCAGAGACAAAACATTGTTGCCTGACAAATTTTTGCCAATCTGGCAGATTCTCACGAAGCGGACGGGAATGTCGCTGAACATCGCGCACGAAATTTGCGAGCTGTCAAAACGTCTATTTAGCCTAACCTCATCCAAGCAAAACCAAGAAGAGCCATCAACAGAGCCCTGCATGACCCATGATTTTATTCGATTATCCTTCTTCATGGAATAGAAAGACAGTGAGTAGTAAGTTGGATGAAATAAGTAGCTTCGAAAGTCAATTTGTAAAAAGGCGTTTGGAGCGTTGTTTGAGATCCAATCGCCGCGTCCAGTGGGATTAATGATTTCATGTGGCTGCTTTGTAGATAAATGTGATGACCCAGAAGAAGTAACACGAATAACGCCAGCCATGTGAAGATTTAATTTTGATTGTTTAAAAAGTTCGGCAAACAAACCTTTAAATGGTGAATTTTCGGTGAAATCAGAAATAATATTTGATTTCTTTTTCATTTAAAATATTTGTATGAATGTGTTTTCTCTATGTAACAAATATTTTAATAAAGATTTTGAATACTTTACATTTTGGATAAAAATTGCTTTTTTATCTCGAGAAAACAATTATTGTTAACTAAATGTCACATTTAAATAATGAATTTCATCATGTATATTATGTAATAAAGTTGTAACTTCTAGGTGAGAAAACAAAATATGCTAATTCAATATGATAAACATAAAAAGAGGATAAAAAAAACAAAGTAACATTTGATCACATAATATTTAAAAACAAAATAAATGAATAAAATATAATTAAATAAAAAACAAATAGCCAAATAATTACGAGTTAATAAATCCTCTCCTAACATAAAATAGCATGCAAGCATCATCTCTCATAATTGTATTAAACTCGATCGTTGAAACGTTATTGTCATCGCATCTGTACCATTGGCCCCATTTTTTAACGTTTGCCCAGTAATGTCCCATTTCGCCTGAGCCAGGCCTAACAACAATCCCAACGAGGGAATAAAGGGATTCACCTAATTCTTTCTTTTTATATCCTATGATAAAATCATCAAAAGTTAATTCTTCGCAAAGTTGAACGTTTTTAACAGATCTGTCTGAGTATGAAGCTCGTACCAATGCAATTGTAAGAGTAGGTGGTAATGTATTAAAGAAATATTGTCTTTTGCATGTCTTCTGGCAGTTGCTGCAATTTTTTGGTGAAGATCCTAATAAAAAGTTTGATAATGCTTCTTTAAGGCTGCTGCAGTTCTCAATATTCAATATTAAATCTGAAGCTGGTTCAAGGAACGATCTTGTCTCTGCACAGTTCTCGCAACTCTCAATTACTGTGAATTGCCAATTGAATATACTACTAAAAACTTGAGAATCAAATTTTTTCTGATAATAACTATCTAGTTTTGTTCTTAAATCCATAAAAAATTCATGTGAGTCGCATTGATCTGATGTTGCAAAAAGTGGTGACATTGTCCAAATAGCAAGAATGTAATCTGCCATTGAAAAGTTTGCCGCTTTAACCTGTGCTAAAAATAATCGTGATAAATGGCAATGGACGGCTGCTTCTGGGCAATCGATAGTAGAGATATTTATCATCTCGCTCAAAAACCATTTTTGAAGAAGAGGGTTCACAACAAGGCATTGAAGAAGTGAGTTCATCCAGCATGTGTTCCCGAAATTTTGTAAAGGCATGGGTGGATATTTTGGAGGAAAGATAGAAGTAATCTTTTTTGTTGTTTGGGAGTGATTACACTGAGAAGACGAAGATGATGAACTTGAATGGGATGATGACCTGGGATTTTTTGTAGTATTCGATGAGCTTAAAAAACTATCGACTTGATCAATTTCTAAGTCGTTTTGAATTGGAACGCCATCAATAACTGATAACTTTGTTGAAAGAATTAAATGATCTATATCTGTATCAAATATGAATCTCCTATTATGTTTCACATGTGGACAATTTTTGTCTATTGTTTGTTTATATTTTGAATCATCTTTTGAATTACTAAGGCTGATGTCATTTGAACTTTCGTTTTCATTATTATCTTTTTCAAGAATAAATAGTTGGTGAGTATGAATGTCAACTCCAAAGCCAGGTTTACAATGATGATGATCAGAATCGAAATGTAATTTGCAAAAAATTTGACCACATTGAAGGCAAAATGATAAGTCATTTGTTTTACAACTACAGAGCGAGCAAAGATATGTTGAGCATGGATGAAAGCGTTCTGGAAATAGCAGCTTTTCCCAAAGAAGACGTTGTATTTGAATAAAGTTAGCAATCTCATTTTTGCTGGCGTTTTTGAACTTCTTTATATAGTTGATTGAGTTTTGGAAATAAGGGGATCTTTTCATTTTTAAAAAAATTGAATTATAATATGGTCGTAAGAATTTTCTAAATAAAATGCTAATTGTTTATTAAAATGTATTATTATATAATAATATATATGAATTTATCAATTTTTTCATCACTTATTTTAAAATATTGCCCAATAATATTAACTAGGAGTAAAAAATAAGAAATTTTCAAAAATAATAACTTCACTTGAAGTCGATTGTTAAGTCGTGCTAAATATACTTCGTTCTCTATGCACATTTCTGCACTCGCCTAATGAATTCAGAGGCATTCCCAGTAAACCTTAACAGCTCTGAGAAGCAATTCCAGAAAATTCAGGATAGTTTTCAGAGCATGTTTTGAGAATGAATGTATGTAATAGTTATTATCCGAAGAGAAATGATTTTTTGTATCCTAATAGTGTATTAGTTTATAAGATATATATAAAGCGACTCCATAAATAAAAAATAATATATTAATGTATACAACGTAATTTGTATGTAAAGTAAAAGAAAACTTTATGTAAATGAAACCAATGACGTCGAGTACCATGCTATATTATTATATGCATGGAAGAAAGATATAAGAGTCGATATATGATTACAAATATTCTGTTCCTGGAGTTGAGCAAAGGGGTTTTCTCGAAAGGCCTGATAACAAAAGAAATCAAAGCCAGCTGCAACGAATCAAATGTGATTTTAGTTGTTTTCTTCACTAAAATTGACCACAAATTGGAATTCTGATAATCGATTATCAGACCTCAAAAAAGTGACAAACCTGATAATCGACATCAGAATAACAAGCCTAAATGTATTTTATAAACATCTATTTCGAAGCAAACAAATCTAGAACAATTCATTTTTGAAGATTTAATGCACATTGTAAAATGTGATCATTATAGGAAAGTCAGTGGAGCTTTTTCATGTCCATCTCTATATGAAAGCAATCCATCAATTTCTCAAAAATTATTTATTGACAAAAATGTACGATAATTTACCATTAAAATTTTTAAACTTTTGCTAATTTTATTACTGCTCGTATTAATGGAAGATTTGACATTTCTTTATCTTTGATTCCATTAACATTATGGATTGAAGCAATATTAATTCCATTATAATCAAGAGAGCAAAGGTTGCATCTTCTTTCTTGTTAAAAATGACAAGAAATGATCAATTTTAGTATCTAAAATTTTTAAAAAATTGTTAACGGCATACTTTCCACCCATCTCATTTTAAGGTATATTTATTCTATGTTAGATGTTCATTTTATATCATTAATCTTTTTTTTTTTTTTTTTTTTTTTTTTTTTTTTTTTTTTTTTTGAGATTCATCTATTCATTCAGAAATGGACAGTGATGGCGGAATGACAAACTATAGAAAAAGTTACACCATTTTTTTCTGAGGAAAATTCGTTATTCTGACTTTTTGAGTTAATTGAGAAGGCATACAAAAAGTTCTAAAATTTTCTTGTAAAGTTTTGAAAAAGTTCACTAAGATAAAACCATGAAAAAGCGCCATTTTTATAGAACTAAACCAATCAAAGAAACCGAGATGACGACATTGCCGCCCATAGCATGATCACGATCAGTAATGCTTAGCAGCTAGCTGGTTGTAACTGCGGCGAGTCGTCATCCGGACAAAGATATCACGATTTCATCCGGAAGATCTGGAATGACGACATTGCCGCCCATAGCAAGACCACGATCAGCAATGCTTAGCAGCTAGCTGGTTGTAACTGCGGCGAGTCGTCATCCGGACAAAGATATCACGATTTCATCCGGAAGATCTGGAATGACGACATTGCCGCCCATAGCAAGACCACGATCAGCAATGCTTAGCAGCTAGCTGGTTGTAACTGCGGCGAGTCGTCATCCGGACAAAGATATCGCGATTTCATCCGGAAGATCTGGAATGACGACATTGCCGCCCATAGCAAGACCACGATCAGCAATGCTTAGCAGCTAGCTGGTTGTAACTGCGGCGAGTCGTCATCCGGACAAAGATATCACGATTTCATCCGGAAGATCTGGAATGACGACATTGCCGCCCATAGGACGACCACGGTGGCAATAAAAAGATGAAAATAAAACAAACAAAAAACAAACAAAATTGATTATTTAATATTATTATTACGATTTTTTAATTTTTTTATTTTGATAAAGCTTATTTAAAATATTCTGAGTCTTCTCAGAAATTTGTTAAATTTTTTTTTTTATAAATATATATAACTTTTTGAAAGAATTATGGTCTTTTTATATTTATGGAAGAAGACCAAAATCTTTATTATTCAGCGAAATATCTATCTCATACGCAAAGACCTAATTCTTTAAAAGATAAAGGATTAAGAACATTCATTGAAATTGTTCCTTTGCATTCTCAGAATTTCAATATCATTTCGCTAATCCTTTTCCTCGATAGCTTAACCAAAGAATTTATATGCAACAACAAAAGAGTTTATAATGACATTTTTTCGTTTAGTTGCTGTAATAAATCAAAGATAAATACTGAAATTCAAATATTTAGCATAACTGTCAAAAACGATTTGGAAACCATTAAAGTTCTCGCTAGAGATCAACTCCTTGAAAACCAAACTATGAAAGTTGTTACTATTGATTTTGAAGAATGTATCATGACGTCGCCATATACTTTGAAAAATAAAGAGTGTCCTTTTTTGACTCAAGATTTTTGGAATAAACAATGTAAACATAAAAATTCAATGCTTTATACTTTTTGTAATTACGTAGCTCGAAAAAATTCTAATTTTCCAATATTTATAAAATTTGCTTTTCAAAACTTTTTAGATAAAAGAACCTTGCGTAGAAGAGCCGTTAGTTTTCAAGGTTATGATGATTTTTATAAAATTTTATTGCATTTACCTGGTTTTGTTTATATTGAGATAAGTACTCAAAAAGTTCAGGACGATGGATTTGCATTTAAATTTAATAATGATTTTGCTTTTATTAAAAATATAATATGGATTATGCCTTGGGCTTTAGAAGTTATAAATTATATGCATTATTTGCAAATTGATGCTTCTTTTTATGCGCTTAAGCCTTACAAATTTTGTATATACCATTCAATTTATTTCAATTCAAGTTTTCCTTTCGCATTATCAATTGGCCCTAAAGAGAACCGTTTTTTATATAATTTATTATTTGATGGATTAAATAAGTTTTGTTTAAATAAAAATGTTTTTGAAAATAAAGTTGTTTTATCAGATTTAGGTTCTCCTATCAAAAAGTTCTGTAAATTACATTCAAATATTCAATATTTTTGTCATCGTCATATTATACAAATATTTGGACCTAAATCATCATTAGGCATATGGGTTGCAAGGTTATTGAGATGCAAAACATATTTAATATATAAACAAGAAAAAGAATTTATTTTAGTTGAAATGGACGAATATAAAAAAGATCCAAATTCACCTTTATTTGACGATACCGATCAAGATAATGAAAAAAAACAAAAATTAAAAGATTTTGAAATTATGTTAAAAGATATAGATGAAGTGGAAAGAATGCCAAATAAAGAAGAAATTAAAAAAAGTGATTATTATATTGCTAATTGGGCAATATGGATTCGTTCTGACCACCATGTAGCTCGTTGTTCAAATCATTCGGAAGGTTTCCACGGAAATATCAATCAAAAATTGCCAGATTCCGGAACTCATTCATTTAAAACTGGTTTCACAACAATTGTAAATTATTTATTAAATTATATAAATAATTACTCAGATATTTGTGGAAATTCTTTTCAAAATAAACATCAAAAAATGATTCAAAAAGTTATACAAATTCTTAGCAAGAGACCAGATAATTATTTAAAATGTTCAAAAGAAAATTGTGATTGTGGTGAAGATGATTTTGTTGAATCAATTTATGGAGTGAAACTTCCTTGCATACATACAATATTAAATAATTTTTGCAAATCAGAAATATTTAATATTGTTAAAAATAGCAATGAAATTGATATTCAATATTTATTTGTTCAATCTCTCAAAAAGTTCCCCAATTATAAATTTGAAAAAAATCTTTTTAAATCAAATAGAAAAAATATAGATAGAATAATATCAATATACGAAGTTGAAAAGAATAGAAAGTTTGATAAGGAATCATTGAATATATTAGGCTCTTTTATTAATGAGTTTCTTAATTGTTTTACATATGTTTTACCAAAATTCCCAAATATTAATCCAAATGATGCCAAATATTCTGGAAATCATTTTGATTTTCGAGCACTTGATGAAAAATTGGTTTTCAGAAAAAAGAAAGAAGAAAGTAACACAAGTCAAAAGAAAGAAAAATTAAAACTTGAAAATTTATACGACGAAGATGACAATTTTGATTCAATGATAAAAGACTGTAATGCTGACATCGAATTAATTAAGAAAAAATACTATGAAACGAAGGCTGAAATTAAAGGAATGTATCCTCAATTATCATATCATGATATCGAAAAAATATGTTTTTCTAATTTTGTCCGCTATGTTTTTGAAACTAGATGCGATAATTCAGGTGTCATATATTTTTTATCTAAATTCAAAATAGCAAGTTGGAAAAATGCAGATTTAGCTGTAGGTGGTAACAGATTTTTCTCTTAACAAATTTCTGAGAAGACTCAGAATATTTTAAATAAGCTTTATCAAAAAAAAAAAAATAAAAATAAAAAATAAAAATAAAAAATAAAAAATCACAATAATATTAAATAATCAATTTTGTTTGTTTTTTGTTTGTTTTATTTTCATCTTTTTATTGCCACCGTGGTCGTCCTATGGGCGGCAATGTCGTCAATTCCAGATCTTCCGGATGAAATCGTGATATCTTTGTCCGGATGACGACTCGCCGCAGTTACAACCAGCTAGCTGCTAAGCATTGCTGATCGTGGTCTTGCTATGGGCGGCAATGTCGTCATTCCAGATCTTCCGGATGAAATCGCGATATCTTTGTCCGGATGACGACTCGCCGCAGTTACAACCAGCTAGCTGCTAAGCATTGCTGATCGTGGTCTTGCTATGGGCGGCAATGTCGTCATTCCAGATCTTCCGGATGAAATCGCGATATCTTTGTCCGGATGACGACTCGCCGCAGTTACAACCAGCTAGCTGCTAAGCATTACTGATCGTGATCATGCTATGGGCGGCAATGTCGTCATCTCGGTTTCTTTGATTGGTTTAGTTCTATAAAAATGGCGCTTTTTCATGGTTTTATCTTAGTGAACTTTTTCAAAACTTTACAAGAAAATTTTAGAACTTTATCTTTTAAAGAATTAGGTCTTTGCGTATGAGATAGATATTTCGCTGAATAATAAAGATTTTGGTCTTCTTCCATAAATATAAAAAGACCATAATTCTTTCAAAAAGTTATATATATTTATAAAAAAAAAAATTTAACAAATTTCTGAGAAGACTCAGAATATTTTAAATAAGCTTTATCAAAATAAAAAAATTAAAAAATCGTAATAATAATATTAAATAATCAATTTTGTTTGTTTTTTGTTTGTTTTATTTTCATCTTTTTATTGCCACCGTGGTCGTCCTATGGGCGGCAATGTCGTCATTCCAGATCTTCCGGATGAAATCGTGATATCTTTGTCCGGATGACGACTCGCCGCAGTTACAACCAGCTAGCTGCTAAGCATTGCTGATCGTGGTCTTGCTATGGGCGGCAATGTCGTCATTCCAGATCTTCCGGATGAAATCGCGATATCTTTGTCCGGATGACGACTCGCCGCAGTTACAACCAGCTAGCTGCTAAGCATTGCTGATCGTGGTCTTGCTATGGGCGGCAATGTCGTCATTCCAGATCTTCCGGATGAAATCGTGATATCTTTGTCCGGATGACGACTCGCCGCAGTTACAACCAGCTAGCTGCTAAGCATTGCTGATCGTGGTCTTGCTATGGGCGGCAATGTCGTCATTCCAGATCTTCCGGATGAAATCGTGATATCTTTGTCCGGATGACGACTCGCCGCAGTTACAACCAGCTAGCTGCTAAGCATTACTGATCGTGATCATGCTATGGGCGGCAATGTCGTCATCTCGGTTTCTTTGATTGGTTTAGTTCTATAAAAATGGCGCTTTTTCATGGTTTTATCTTAGTGAACTTTTTCAAAACTTTACAAGAAAATTTTAGAACTTTATCTTTTAAAGAATTAGGTCTTTGCGTATGAGATAGATATTTCGCTGAATAATAAAGATTTTGGTCTTCTTCCATAAATATAAAAAGACCATAATTCTTTCAAAAAGTTATATATATTTATAAAAAAAAAAATTTAACAAATTTCTGAGAAGACTCAGAATATTTTAAATAAGCTTTATCAAAATAAAAAAATTAAAAAATCGTAATAATAATATTAAATAATCAATTTTGTTTGTTTTTTGTTTGTTTTATTTTCATCTTTTTATTGCCACCGTGGTCGTCCTATGGGCGGCAATGTCGTCATTCCAGATCTTCCGGATGAAATCGTGATATCTTTGTCCGGATGACGACTCGCCGCAGTTACAACCAGCCAGCTGCTAAGCATTGCTGATCGTGGTCTTGCTATGGGCGGCAATGTCGTCATTCCAGATCTTCCGGATGAAATCGTGATATCTTTGTCCGGATGACGACTCGCCGCAGTTACAACCAGCTAGCTGCTAAGCATTGCTGATCGTGGTCTTGCTATGGGCGGCAATGTCGTCATTCCAGATCTTCCGGATGAAATCGCGATATCTTTGTCCGGATGACGACTCGCCGCAGTTACAACCAGCTAGCTGCTAAGCATTGCTGATCGTGGTCTTGCTATGGGCGGCAATGTCGTCATTCCAGATCTTCCGGATGAAATCGCGATATCTTTGTCCGGATGACGACTCGCCGCAGTTACAACCAGCTAGCTGCTAAGCATTGCTGATCGTGGTCTTGCTATGGGCGGCAATGTCGTCATCTCGGTTTCTTTGATTGGTTTAGTTCTATAAAAATGGCGCTTTTTCATGGTTTTATCTTAGTGAACTTTTTCAAAACTTTACAAGAAAATTTTAGAACTTTTTGTATGCCTTCTCAATTAACTCAAAAAGTCAGAATAACGAATTTTCCTCAGAAAAAAATGGTGTAACTTTTTCTATAGTTTGTCACTTCGCCGACAGTGATTTTAATTTATTAAAAAAAATTAGCCTCTTTACACCATTCTGATTTATAAAAAGCGTCTCATTATTAATAATAAATTCTTTTTATGAAATAAAATGCTGATATTTTTTAATAATAAGAATAGAAAAAGTCATTAACTAAAAAAAATTTTTTTTTTTGCTGCTCTCAAAGCGTTCTCATACTTATGATTAAAACATGATTATATTCTTATAAGTCCAAAAAATTATCATGAGTTCCTAATCTCTGAATTGATAAGTTTTCAAATTTTTCATAAAATTGATACAGCAAATGATAAGAATGTGTTCATTATCCTTTTTTTTTTTTTAACAAAAAAAAAAAAAAAACAATCGGCAAAAAAACGCAGATACAAGAAGAGTGAAATCATTGCATTAACAAATCAGATTAATCATTTTTCATCAGCTCAAGATAATGATGTTTAAATATTGAAAAAGCAGAACATTGAAAAGTTAATCTATCATTTGGAGATAGAAGGGGTGATCTAACGGCATCTCAAAAATACACAAATGGAAGAATATAATAAGCCGCATCATATCTTCCTTGCCTAATTACTTCTGTAAACGTATACCATGAAAATAGTGAGAGAGCATATTCATCTTTCATCGCTCCTGAAGAATTTCGATCTGTAAATTATTTTCTAAATCCACAGATTCAGAAAATAATTGTGTAATGGCACATTCTAATTTTTTAACGTCAATCAGAATCAAATGATTTATTAACCACACACCAGCAGCTTTAAGCAGATGGAAAGGATCTGATATTGGTAGTTTATTTATATTAATCAATGATTTTACAATATCTTCAAAACTTTTATCTAGATATGGTTCATATAATGTATTGAAAAAGGCATCATGAAGGGCATTAAATGATATATCTCCATCAGTAGCGATGTATTTTACTATATAATTATTTTAAGTGAGAAAATTACATATTTGATGAAAGCGTTCAACTACAGAAGGAGGTGATGTTCCATTTTGTGTTTCCATCATGTTTAAAACGCATTGTGGCAAGTCACTTTTCAGAGACAACACTTCAAAAGCATAAATAGCGTTATTTGATGTTTGAAACACAGGCTTAATGGAAGCCGCTTCTCTTCCAAGTGCCACAAAAAATTTTTCTTTTGGTTTATATGATTCAAATTCAAATAAATTATCATAATATATTTTAACTTTTTAGTAGGTTGATTTTTGGAAAAAAAAAATTATTTGTGAATGATTTGTTTTTATGTTTGTTAGATATATAATATTAAACGTATATATATATCATTTAAATTAATGACTTCTCAACCAATCATTGAGTATTTTGCAAATCATTCTTGCAATCTTACTGGTTTGCATATATTTTGTTCAAACAAATATAATGTCTGGTACCTGCTTTTAGCCACAAAGGTTACAAAATTAAATTGTCCATGTCCAAAGTGCCAAACTATAACAAATGTTTTACATCATACCTGTGAAAATTATTTCAATTTAGTTCGTTTCTGTCCGAAATGTAGAATCCATTTTCCATTATCATCATACAATTCTAAAGAGATCTCATATAGAACCACCAACTTTTCTGGCCTTAGCAAACTGCTGGGTTCATAATTCACTAGATGCTGCTTGCTCAGAATGCTCTGTGAATGAAAACACCATAACTATCTTTAATACTTCTTTCAGAGATTCTGTCATTGCAGAGCTTACTGATGGTGAACTGCCTCAAATTGGTGGCAAAGACTTGGACGAAGAAATTGATGAGACCGTTATATCTCATAGGAAATACAATAGAGGTCGAGTACTTTCAACAGTTTGGGTATTTGGTAATTTGCCATCATACAAAGGAAGCTTTTGCTATCGTTTTCCCAGACAGAACTGCCCCAACACTTACCCAAGAAATAGCCGACCATATCTCTACCGGATCTATAATTCATTCTGATAGCTGGGCCTCTTATCAACAAATCGAAGCTATACCAAACAAAAATTTTGTTCATTATTCCGTAAACCATTCAAAGAATTCTGTGGACCTTGAAACAGGGTCCCACTCTCAAAGTATTAAAAGTATGTGGAGGGATTTGAAAGTCAAAAAAAAACCTCATGTGGGATAAGGTCGCAAGAATCGAGCGGTTATGTCTTTGAATACATTTGGCGACGTAACAATTTAAAACGTCTTCCGAGAAATCAAAAATTGATAAGATTTCTGGAAACTATTAGTAAAACTGATTACTTTTAATAAAGAAAAATTAAAAAACTAAAAAAAAAATGATTTTAATTATTTAATTAATCTTTTATGATTTTCTCTTAGATTTAAATATTAAAGTGATGATAATATTAATATTTTGAATTATGTATAAATACCAGAAGTGTTTTGAATCAAATCGTGTCATGTTGTTGATATTGATTGATTGCAAAAGGATTATCTAAAAAAAAATTTAAAAATCAATCAATATCAAGGACTTTTAAATAATGATATTGGATCAATATTTCAACATTAAAATGATAAAAATTGGATTGAACTAAGTCTAAAAACCAGTACTTGCTTTATTTATTATGCATTTTTCTTATCCTGTTATAACTATTAATGCTACCATGAAATCTTTGGAATGAAGCTTTCTCTTGAACAATACCAAACACTTCCTGATAATTTTGGAAAACAGCTTATTTTATATTGTTTCTGCTCAAGCAAACAAAATTTTACACACAATATAGTAAATGGAGACGATTGCTACAAAACTGGAAAGAACATGCTTGGATGGAGCATTATAACAAAGAATGCTGGAATAATAATAAAATAGATTAAATGAACTTGTTTAAAAAGCACTGGAATTGGATTTCCAATCCCGGAGCCCGTTTAATCTACTATATTCAACTACCATTACATCAAAATTAAACCCAAAAAATTGAGCCCAAAAAGTTGCGCCAAATACATAAATCACAATTTCTTGAATATTTAAGATGCAGAAAAACCTTAAATTATAATACAATTAAAGCTTTTAATTATTATGGAAATTATATGAAATACAGAAGGTATTTGCAGAAAATGGATTCAGCAAAAAGAAAAGTAAAAATAAAAATAGAAAAAGTAGATGTAGATACCAAACCAAGTTTGTAAATCAAATTTGGCAGGATGATGTGCACTATATAAATGATATAAATAGAAGCCATGTACAATCAAAAAGTACTCAAAAAAAAACTGTGCTTTTTACCAATTACTTGCTTTAAGTCATCTTTGTTTTTGCAATACAAATTATTTAAAAAATAAATGAAGTAGCTTTTTGAGGCGAAGCCTCAAAAAGCTACTTCATTCATTTTTAATTCTCTTTTTTGCAACTTTTTGAGTATAGCTTTTTCACTATTAAAAAAAATAAATGAAGTTTTCTTTTTGAATAAAATTAAAAAATTTAAATATAAAATAAAAAAAACTTTTATACTTTATATTAATTAAAAATAGGCTCTAATTGAAAATACTCTTTTAAAAAAAGCGGTTTAATTCAAATGACACCGATTAAATATATTCAAATATTACGATGAAAGTTTGAATTAAAATTTCATTCAAACATTACGATGAGTTTTGAATTAAAATTTCATTCAAATATTACGATGAGTTTGATGCAACAACTTCTCGCCAAAGGAAATGAAATCAAAGCCAATTCAATTGCTTTGTCTTCAAAGCAAGCATATCAATCATGTCTAAATGTTTACGAAGATATTTTGACAAACACTATTCAGGAAGATCCTTATCCGATTACTGAAAACAAAATCATTGCTTTCATAGTATATCAAAAAGAAACTAATAATCGAAGTTATTCTACCTTAAAGCAATATATACAAGCATTCTCATCATATTTTAAAGATCATGATGTAGATAATATAGTTTTGTCAATGAGTTTCAAAATTTTTAAAAACGGTTTAAGAAGAGAGATGTCAGGTGGATATTGTCCAAAGGCAAAAAAACCTTTTGATCCTGCATGGTTTAACTTAATTTATGAATCAATACCACCAACAAATGCACCTGATCAAAAGTTTTTCTTTTTAATGACATTAAGCTTTTATTGCTTTTTAAGAATTTCAGAAGTGATTAATTTGAAAAAATCTGATTTAAAATATGATGACGAAAAAGAAATTTTAAAGGTTCATATTTCTTGCTCAAAAACAGATCAAGATCACACTGGCGCTGATACTTATGTCACAAAAAACAATTCATTAAATTGTCCAATAAATTATATGAATTTTTTACAAAATTTAAGAGATGATGAATTCATTTGTAATAACACATATTATTTAAGACAACATTTGCATGCAATATTAAAATCAATTGGAATTGACGATGTTGCTAATTATAATTGGCACTCATTTCGCCGTGGAGGTGCTTATTATGCCTCTTTGAATGGCGTTCAAGATTGCGTCATAAAACATCAAGGACGTTGGAAATCTGAAGCCTATATTAGATATGTATCAGTTGATGGTGTAAGAGCTGGAAATGAAATTTCTAATGCATTAAGATTTTAATCTAATTTTATCAAATTTTAATTAAAATTTTACATTGAAAAAGTTTTTTTATTTTATATTTAAATTTTTTATTTTATTCAAAAAGTAACTTCATTTATTTTTTTTATAGTGGAAAAGCGAAACTCAAAAAGTTGCACCTAGAGAATTTTTTTTTTTTTTTTTAAGGGTGAGAAAAAGTTTATGAATAAATATTTTTTTTTGAAAAAAAATAGGAAAATATAGTATAATTTATTATTTTAAATATATTTAAATTAAAAAATTTCATTTTCCTTAATGTTTTTAAAAAAGATAATAATTTATGTTATCAGGTAGTTGAAATTGGGAAATTAATGATTTAAATATACAGTAAACACTTTTTTCTATATAGTTAACAATATTTTGCTATAAAACGGCATTCATAAGACGAAAAGGATCGGATTTAAAAATTTAAAATTTTACGTAAAAAAAATCAATACTCAATTTTTTTTTCGTAAAATAATCATTTTTTTTTAATTATTTCATGATAATTGAAATATCCAAAGAAATTTATCATTACTTTTTTAATTTTATAATGAATTTCCAAACTTAATATGAATATCTAATATTATTATTTTCGTACGGTCTAATAATCAAAAAAATCGTTCTGTTACATGATTTTTAAAAATACCATGATGCGGAGGGAACATATAATACAACAGTATATTTGATATTGGATGAGATGAACTCGTTTTTAATAAGTATTGAAAAAGTTTTAAAAAGTATTGAAAAAGTCAGATTTAAATCGAGTTCATCTCCGCGAAAACGAAAATTCAACATATGGTTTATAATTAAATTAAGCTTTTTAGAACATGTATTTTAACGTAACAGAAAGCTTTTTTTTTTCGCTCACCCTTAATAAAAACCTTTTAAATAATAGCTAGACTTGTTAATTTGAGAAACGATATCAAAAACGTCACTTTTTTGCATCTGCTACTTGATTATCAGTTTTAAAATCTAATATCGAGATTATCGATTATCAAGATATCGATATGAAATGTGATATGAAAATAATTGTAAACTTAATATCAATTACCGAGATCTCGAGATCTCAAGCAGATTTATCTTTTTTTATTATTGGTATTTGTGATTTTACAATATTTAAAAATATATAATATTATGTATTGATGTTTATTTTAAGATTAAAATAAAAAAATACATTCTCTTTTATGAAATATTTGAGAATGAATTACGATCATATATTTATCAAAAAGTTTAATTGAAAATTCGGATATCAAAAGCTGAGAAAAAAAATTCTCGATCTCTGATATCGATCTCGAGAATCTGTGTATATTTATGTATCGATATCAAAAAGTCAATCAATTATCGATCTCGAGAATCGGAGAATAACAAGTCTGATAATAGCCTCTATTGTTTTTGGATGATTTTATATGAAAAAAAAATTTATTTTCAGAAGATTTTATTTTTAAATATATTTTTTTAGAAGCCAATTGCAATATTCTGATGAAATTTCTTTATTATCATTGAGAAGTTATTGAAAGAAAACAGTTTAAAATCTCATTTATTCAATTTTGAATATTAAAATCAAATTCCACTTTTTGATATAATTATTTGCAAAAAATTCAATAGAATAATAAGAATAAAAAAATAAAAGCAATCAAAAACAAATAATCAATTCAAATTGATAAATTTTACATAATTCCTCAAAAAATCATTTTTTTTTATATTAATGACTAATCAAACATTCCCAATTATTTATCAAAATGAACGTTTTATGGTTGATCCATCTTATTTATATGATTCATCAAAGAAGTTTCAAAATCTAATCAATTCCAATACTTATGATCTTCAATCAATTCAATTAAGAATAATAAATGAAAGGTTTACTTCAAGAAATATAAGTAACTTCCTTAAAATTTGCCAAAATCAACAAACTGATGTTCAAAACTCAGAGCTCGAAGAAATATGTTTAATTGCAAGAATGTTTTTAGCTGAGGGAATATATAATACTTGCCTTAATTTCATACAAAGTAGCATTAATCCCAACTATTCCATCCCTTGCGATTTAATTAATGAAGGATATGGATTTGAATATTTAATTCTTGAACCAAAAGAAGAAATACCATTTGTTCATCATGTTAATCTAAATGAACTTGAATTTGATGATAGTTGCGAATTTATTAACCCTGAAACTAAAGAAAGTGCTAATAATAATAATACAACAAATATCGAAAATCAAAAGAAAAAAATTCATTCAGCTGTTTATAAAATTATAGAAGAAATTCCAATAACAAAGAGAACGCGTTATTATATGTACAAAGACAATCAAATTATTTATATGGCAAAAACAAAGAGAGATGAAATATTTATTGGTAAAGGAACCGATTTTCACATTAGTGAAA
The DNA here is from genome assembly GCA_039105265.1 of Tritrichomonas musculus. NCBI lineage: Eukaryota > Parabasalia > Tritrichomonadida > Tritrichomonadidae > Tritrichomonas > Tritrichomonas musculus. The sequence goes on from JAPFFF010000012.1 coordinate 1,223,201, forward strand.
ACAAAATTGAAAATACTGCAAGAGTTAAATTCAATAGCAATGGTTATAATATTGTTAATACAGATGAACAAGAATTTAAAATTGAATTTGTTAAAATTAAAAATTCATACTCCATGGATATTTCATTTATGAACAACGGACAAAAACTTCATTGGATACCTAAAATTCCAAAAAATCAAATAGAAATTGAAGGAGAATATTACCACAGGCCAATTCCATCAAAAAGAAACATAATGTTGCAGAATAACAAAAATAATCCAACATTAATAATTAGGAAAATGTCGACAAAAATTATTGAGGTTGAATGCCACCCTGCAGTTAATCCAATTTCAGTATTTGCAATAGCTCTTTCTTATGTTATTGATTCTCAAAAATTGTGAATAGATTTATGTTTTAAGATCAAATTATTACTTTTTTGAATAAAAATAATTAGCTTAACATCTTTTTATAAGCTTTGATATTAAAAATAACATTATATCTTCATGGAATTTAGATAAGGTTGAATATTTTTTGTCGAGATTTATATGATTTTGATATTGCGATTAGTTGATGCTAAAAAATTCACATCAATACATGAATAAATCTTAAACTATATAAATATTATAGATTCATTGTTTTTTTGATAATATAAAAATATTTCAAAATATCCAAAAACTCGTTATTTAATTTGAATTGAATCAAAATTCATCAAAATAATGTCTAATCAGCAACCACAAGCGCCAACTTCCAATTTAGCTGAAGCGCTTGTGGCATCTGGACTTGTTAAAAACGTGAAAATTCCTCAACCCGAACGTCTTACAAATTCAACAAATAATATATCGGAACCTGTAATTACAAACGTCCCAGCTCCAATTATTAGCGTACCTAATCATCTAACACAAACTAAAACTAAACGAGCACAATCCAATCTTGACTTTGTAAATGTTACTTCTCAACGTGGACAAAATCAAATCAAATTAGCTCCAATTGAAAACATTTATGTTGATCGACAGACCAACGCTCCACTTCCGAAACTTAAATTAAAACCAGAAGGATCAGGTTTACGATCTGAAGCTCCACTTTCAGATCTCTCTTTTTTTCATGAAAAACCTCAAAAAAAAGAATCAACAGAATTGACTAACGAAGAAATACTCCGATCAATTCCATCAAACGAACCCATTACTTTTCCTCGTACAATGTTGGTAGCATCAACAATAGGAAAGCCACAAATTGCTTCGCGCGCAAATTACGAAAATTTAAATTCATTATTACAGCATCTAGTTTCTCAAATAGAACTTGATCCAAATTCAACTGATGAAGAAAAAATAGTAGCACAAAGAGATGCCTTTAATACAGTGATGTCCGAAATCGTCAGACAAGGATTTTATGAATGCTCAGAAAAAGGAGATTTGTTTAACAATATGCGAACATACATGAACCAAACAGCTGACCAAATTCCAGTATTAACTAATAAATTACAGAAAGTTAGAGAAGCTGCCCAAAATCAAATAGCAGCATTGAAATCGGAAAATGAAGATTTAGAGAAGAAGAATGAAACCCTTTTTGCAAAATATAACAGTTTAGAAAAAGATCAAAATAGGCTCCAGTCTCGTCTTAAATTTGCTGAGGAAAAAATTCCACAACTCGAAGAGAATACTCGACTTCTTCGTTTAAAGAATCAAGAGAGTGAAATCAAAGTTTCTGAGACATTGAAAAAATTAGAAAAAGTAAAAGAAAAGAAAACGAAAATGAAGAAATCCAATGTTGAAAACCAGTCAATAATAGAAGAAATGGGTAAGCAAGTTCAAAATCTACTCGATTTCAAAGAAAAAGCACAAGATACAGTTTTTTTATTAACAGATGAGAATGATCGTTTAAAAAAAATCAACATAGAATTGAAGAAGGAAATAGAAACATTGCGCGAAGCGACGAATGAACTAGCCAAAAAGCTAGAACAAACGGTCAAAGAATCCAAAAAGAATTCTAATCGAATCAACGAACAAACGCAAACCGCTTTCTTCTCAAAACAGCCAAATTATGGTGGAAACAATCGATATAATAACAATAAAAATAACGGGAAAATGAACTCTTCCTCAAATGACGGGATGGAAAGGGGGAGAAGCAGAAACCAGCTTTCTTACAGAAACGCTATGGAAAGTGATACAGAAAGTTCAGATGACGATGATAGTTACTACAGTTACTATGAAGATGACGAAAACATTAGCAATCGGACAACAGGAACCACCTCCTCAACGACCAAATCTACTCCAAAAAGTTCCAAAATTAATAACAATAACAAGAACAACAACAAAAAGACACCACATAAAGAAAGCAATGCTAAAAATAATAATAAAGTATCAGATAGTGGTAATGATAAAAGTGACATAAGCAATAATGACTACAATGAATCCGTTGATTCAGGTAATGAGAGTGAAACCACAAATGAAGCAGAAAACAACCAAACCGAAGAACAGGGACCCACAAAACCCAGACCAACGAAATCAAGCCACCAAAACAAGAAAAAAGACAAAAAAAGTCCTTCTAAAACAAAGGAAAAGACAACAACAGCAAAAAAACCAACAACAAAGCCAAATTCAGCATCCAACAAAGGCAATTCGAATGGTATTCAAATCAACAATGACTCTGACCAAAACTACGAAGATAATGAAAATGACAATGAAGAAGAAAATTCTGACAATGACAAAGAAACGGACGAAAGCAACGAGAACACAAAAGAAACAGATAATACAAAAGATGAAGATAATGGTAATGATAACAATGCCAGCAAACCAGTTCACAAGCGAAGGAAGAAGCACAAGAACAAGAACAAGAATGTCACAGTTCAAGAGATCCGAGAACTGAAGAAAGATTTTGATGCATGTCAAGAATTTGTCGGTGACATTACGTTAGATTCATTCAAAAAGTTGAAAGAGAGAATTCTATCACGAAATGGGAGATTTGTTCCCAACACGGAGAACCTAATGAGAGCCCAAGATGGGACATTTAATATCATTAGAGAAGATGAGACAGTCCCGCCCAGCGAAGGCTTCCACGACACTCTCCGGATGTTTGTCCACAGCCTGATGAATCGAGTTATGGACAAATCATGCTTCACCGTCTTCTTCTCGACGATAGGAATTCAGTCCACAGAAGCGGAGCTGATGAGCGAAGAAGAAGGCGGCAACAAGAGCGACTTTTCTAACACATCCAACCTCAGACTTCCCTCGAATTCGATGTCCCAGTCGCACTGCGTTATTCCGACCACTCGGACGATGCTTGTTGACCGCGAGACTATGTGTTTCCAGCACGAACTGATGCGCGACGAGTTTGGGGACAATTTCACCAAATTATTGGACCCTGCATATTCTGACAGGCCCCCTCGATCATTTGAGTGGCTCGTGAAGTCGATCAAGTCGATCTACGACGAGAAAACCGTCAAGGACACGAAGGACTACAGCGACATGGCCAAAATGGGCAACGGCGGAAGCTCTTCACTTTTCAAGGCGATTTCAATGCCGCTCTTCGCGCTGCAGTGGTCGATGAGGCAGTACGGGCTGGAGTACCTCGCGCACCAGTGCTGCTGGGACCTCGTCAATACGGCGCGCGCACATCAGTCGAAGGCGGCGGACGTTGAGACCTTCAGGAAGTTCCTCGATGAAGACTTCACAACGACGCAGCTGACGTTCTTCTTGAGAATGAGGACGATCTGCATGCGGAGGGGAATCACGCTTCCTGTGAGCATCTTCGTTGACGACAACGCAGATAACGAAGACAATTCTGAAGGCAATTCAAATAATTCAGTGGTTTACAATCAAGTTTTTCTGACACTTTCAATCGCCATTGAAATCATTCAAAAAGTTTTCCAAAAGGCAGGACAGGAGGCCGTTGATGCGGCGGTTAGAGCGGTTAGACACGATATTGTGAGGAAACCGTCACCAAAGGCCGATACATCCGTAACTTACGTTTCAATGATCTCACTGCTCAACCATTCAATTGAGGCCTTTCAGAATTTCGAATTGAATGAGCTCAGAAAATTGATGAAGTGCTGCTCGGTGAAGCCGAAACTCGACAACAAAGGTTTCAGGCAGCTTGTGAGAGAGCTGGTCCCTTCTGCAAACGACCAAAATGTAGCAGAACTCTATCGTCTCATGCTGTCTCAACCTGCTGAATCTGACAGCACTATTGAAAAAGTTGTCTTATCAAAGAAAAAGTTCATTGAAAAATTTTACTCAAAATCGCTCTTGAGCAAGGAAAATACAGAGGAGATCTTCGATATTGAGAAGTTTTACAGCTCGTCGCCAGAGTTCGAGTCCGTCAAGGAGAAGTGGAAGAGCTTGCTGCCATTGTTCGACGACGCACTCGAGGACGCAGAGAAGAGGGAGAAGGACCCTTCACTCTCGCACGAGATGCAGTGCTTGAAGCTCGACATCGATAACGTGAATACGTCGCTCACTTGCTTCGACGTGTTCGGCGCACATAAAAACATCCTCACCTGCCTCATTCAGTACCAGGAGCTCGTTTGGACATTCAAAACGCCTGAAATAGAATTGATGGATGAAACTACTAATTCAATCATGAACATTTTGAAGATTTGAGCTTTGCTTTTTTTTTAATTATTGTTTGTTTTATTAATAAAATATTGTTTTATTATTCCAATTTACAATTTAATTTAATTTTACATGTGATGCAGGCAAACATAATCTAAGTGAGAGGAGAAATAAACTTTATGAAGGTTCTTATGTCATTTTTTTTTTTTTTTTTTTAAACTTTTAATTGGTAAAAAGTATCTACTCATTTAGAATTTGATAGTTCAGTGAGTTCATTCTTTTTAATTTTTATTTAAAAAAAAATTTTTTTATAACTAATGTTATAGCTGTATGGCAAGATGGATCGTGAGCGTTTCAAAAATCATTATTTAGTTACCAAGAGTACTTCACAAATCAACTATTATCTCTTATTATTTTGATATTTGAAGGAAAGGCAGAACTGTTTATATTAGTTAAAGATTTGGGAATTGTTACTTTAGACAAAGAGGAACAGTTTTGGAATACATTGCTTTCGATTGTTGAGCAATTTGAAGGAATAACAATTTCTTTCAATGAATTGCATCCTTTGAATGAATTTACTTTAATAGATGTTAATGATGTAGGTAGTTTAACATCTACCAAAGAAGAACATCCTTGAAACACTGATTCCTCAATTGAATTTATAGAATTTGGAATACAAATTTGCTTTAATGAAGTGCATGAAGCAAAAGCTCTTTTTCCAATTGAGTTTAAAGATTGAGAATCATCAAATGTTACTTTTTCCAAAGATGTGCATTCTTCAAAAGCTGATTGCTTTATTGTTGTCACACTTTTAGGTATTGCAATTTCTTTCAATAATACACATTTATAGAAAGCATTTTCTCCAATTGTCATCAAGGTTGAAGGTAAGCCGAAATCAACTTTTGCTAATGAAACACATCCATCGAAAGCATTTGCACTAATTGTTGTTAAAGAAGTAGGAATTCTTATTTCTTTCAAAGATAAACAATTTTTAAAAGCAAATTCACCAATGGAATAAAGAATATATCCATTATTAGAAGCAAATGATATCATGTATAATGATGAGCATCCATCAAATGCATGACTATTGATTGAAGTTACATATTTTGGTATTTCTATTTGTTTAAGGGACGTGCATCCTTTGAAAGTATTTTGCTCAATTGATTTCATATTAGACTTATTATGAAATGTTATATTAAGTAATGATGAACATCCATTGAATACATCATATCCAAATGCATCAATACCTGGAGGAATAAATATATCAGTAAGTGATGTACAGTTTTGAAAAGCAGAATCATAAATTTTAGTCATTGAAGAAGGAGTTTCAAATTTAACATGTTTCAATGATGTACATCCACAGAATGCAGAAATTCCAATCGAAACAACAGATTTTGGAATTTCTATTTGAGCAAGTGAAGAACATTTATAAAAAGAAAAACATTCTACAAAATTCATATTTGAAGGAATTGTTATTTGTTCTAGTAATGTGCATTGATAAAATAGATAACTCCTGATTGATTTATAACAACCAGAGGATTTAAATTCTTTGAGTGATGAACAGGAATAAAAGGCACAGTCTTCAATCAACTCCACTTTCGAAGGAATAACTATTTGCTTAAGTGATGAACATCCAGAAAATGCTCTTTTTCCTATTCTAGTTAAAGAATCAGGAAGAGATATTTCTTCTAATAAAGTACAGTCCATAAAAACTTCTTCTTCTATAACAGTTACAGAAGAAGGAATTGTAATTCTTGTCAATGAAGTGTCTTTAAATGCAAATTTACCAATTTCACGAACAGATGATGAAATGTATATTTGCTTTAATGTTTTTAATCCTTCAAATCCGTATGGACAAATACTTGTTGTCGCTTCAGGTATTTTAATATATTTGAGTGGTGGAAACAATTTGAAAAATGATTTATTATTTTCATCAAGAATAATCCCAAAGCCAACATTTGTTATCTTCATTTCTGCGATTTTTTCTCTGAATTTTATAAGTATATTTTCAATATTGTTAGATGGGAAGTTGCATTCAATTGCAACATCTTTAAAAGGCTTCAATAGATTGCAGAAATCATCTATATCAAATAATGTCTCAAAATAAAATTTCTCAATTACCTTATATAAAACAATTTGATGACTGCAATTTGCTTTTGACAAGTATTCACTAGGTTTGGCAGGTATTATAATGAAATATTTATCAAACAAAGTTGGATTTAGAGTCATTAAATATTGCAAAAGTTCATCTAAATCTATAAGGAATTGAATGGGCTTCTCCTTATTAATTAGAGTAATTGTTACATGCTGTGTTTGCAATGGATAATTGTTGAATTCATCAATTGTTACATCGTTTTCATATTTATAATCATCTAAAGGTTTAATAGGCTTTGATATCTCATTTAAATCTTTAGTTTTATTTATTTCTTTGCTTGATTTTTTGTCCGAAGACGATTTGATTTCTTCACTTGATGATTTATCCAATTTTTCAGTTGATGCTAAATCTGTTTCTTTACTTGATTTTTTGTCCGAAGACGATTTGATTTCTTCACTTGATGATTTATCAAATTTTTCAGTTGATGCTAAATCTGTTTCTTTACTTGATTTGTTGTCTGAAGACGATTTGATTTCTTCCCTTGATGATTTATCAAATTTTTCAGTTGATGATAAATCAGTTTCTTTGCTTGATTTTTTATGTGATTTCTTATGCGAGTGATCATCAGAATCTTTGTCTGTTATATTTTTATTTTTGCCTAAAGAGAAAATATGTCTAGAACTCCTTTTTTGCTTTTTATCATCATTTTCATTTATTGATTTCTTATCTTTTTTGCTTGAATTTTTTTCATTATCAGAATCGTCATCTTTCTTGCTTTTGTGCTTTTTCTTGCTTTTATCTTTTTCATTTTTAACTTTTATATCATCATCTTTCTTCTTTGAGACTTTAGAATTTTTTTGATTACTTTCTTTTTCAGCAACTATATTATTAATTGATTCTTCGACTTTCTTTTTCATTTGGCTGTTTTCATTATTGATACTTGCCATATTTATGTCTTGTATCAAATGATCAAGTTTCTTCTCTAATTGTTCTTTCTCTTCTTTTAAGCTTTTGAGATTCTTTTTAGCATTTTCATTCTCTTTTTTAATACTATCAATTATTTCAATTGAACTATTAAGCTTTGCTTTTAATTGCTCTTTTTCACTTTCAATGACATTAATTCTTTTCTTTACTTCTTCATTTTCTTTCATCACTTTATCGGCGCTTTGAATTGAATCATCAAACTTTTTCTGAATAATTGACATTTGCTTCTTTATTTCATCGTTTTCTTTCTTAATGTTAGAATTACTTTGAATTGCATCTTCAAGCTTTTTCTTTATTTCTTCATTTTCTTTCTTAATTGGGTTAATATACTTTTCAATTATTTCATTAATTGTGCCAATTTTAGAATCTGCTTCTGTCTCTTCAACTTTGATTGATTGCCTGTAGTTATCGATGTCACTTGCATAAGAAAGAACCTCGTTTACATCAACACCGTCAAGATAATAGTTGTTTCCTTCGTAGTCATCTGAAGCATCATCTCTATCGTCATAAATATTGTCTGCCAAATCGTCAATATTGTATGCCAACTTTTTGAATATCTCTTCAAAAGTGGGCCTTTCTTTTGGATCTTTCGCCCAGCAACTTTCGATCAAGTTTTGAATAGATCGATTAACTGAACTGTCAATTTTTGGCCGATAATCTTCATCTATTACTTTTTTATTAAATGAATAAGGCGTCATTTTTCCTGATAATAGAAGCGGATACGGAATTAAATCGGTTACAACTTCATACATTAAAATTCCGAAAGAATAAACGTCCACTTTTCCATTATATCGATTTCCTTCCATTATCTCAGGAGCCATGTACATGGAAGTGCCACATTGCTGTGATTGTATCATAGATCTGCCTGATTCGTAAAATTTGGAGAGACCAAAATCAGTAATATGGGGATGTAAATCATTATCTAATAATATATTCCCTGGTTTTAAATCGCGGTGAATGACATGATGTTGGTGAAGGATCATCATTCCTCGTGCTATACCAACTAATATAATTTGGCGAGATGTATTATCATATTCTTCATCTAATAATCCGTTTTGTATTTTTTCTAGTAAATCTGCAAGCGAACCTTTTTTGGCAAGGTTCATAAATATTGTAACATTTTTTTGTTCATTGAAATCAACAAATGAGTATCCAAAAAATTTAATGATTGTTGGATGTTGGCAACGTATCATAATTCCTATTTCTCGATTAATCATTTTCTTATATTGCGATTCATTATTGTGAGTATTGAGAACTTTTGCAGCATAATTATCATTAGTTTTTATATTCTGGACTTCGTATACTAATCCAAATCCTCCAGATTCGATTTGTTTAATAATTTTAAAATCTTTGATATCAACCTGAAATTTCCGATAAGTTTTCGTCTGCTGATCCATAATATTTTAATATTAAAAATAAAAGGTTTTTACTTAATTGAATACGTGTAATTTAATAGTCATTAAAAAGTAATCAAAATCATTAAATTGAATATAAATTTGTCGGATTTTTTTTTTTAGCGATTGACAACTTTCAAATTTGAATTCTATTTTGAAAAAATTATATGTGCTTTCTGAAAATTGAATATCGTAAAAGGTCCACTAAATTGTCCAAAAAAAAAAAAAAAAAAAAAAAAAAAAAAAAAAAAAAAAAAAAAAAAAAATAGTCAAAAAAATAAGAAGAGAAGATAGAAGATGATAAGAAGAATCACAAAAAAAAAGAAAAATCAACATTAGTAATATTGTAAAAGGTCCACCAAATTGCTCATATCATTTTTTTTAAAATACTTTACTTAAATGATATCTTCTCAAGAAAATAAAGAGGAAGTTGATGAAACATAGAAAAACAATAAAATGAATCCAAGAAATAACAAAGGCCCAAAGAATCAAAAAACGCAATCCAAATTGATTTTAAATTTGGGCCATCAAAAGACAAAAGAACATAAAGAAGCCAAAGAACAAAATAAATCTAAAACAATTAAGACTAAAGAAAATGCAAAAGAAAAACAAAACCAAGAAGTTAATGATTAAAAAGAAAAGAACAACACCATAAGCTACATTTAAATTTGATTCATAAAAACAAAAATCAAAATGAAGATATAACAAAAACAACCAAAACTGAAGATAAAAATGAACAAAAGCAAGATCATGAAAAAGCAGATGTAAAAGAACATCATAAATCAAGAAAATAATAACAAATTAGATGAAAAAGAAAACAAGGATGGAAATAATCTACAAACAAATCATGAAGAAAGAAATGAACATACAAAGTTCCATTTCACTTTGTCTAAAGAGCACAAAAATAAAGCCAAAACCTCTGAAGAAAATGAAAAACCAGATGAATTACAACATCCTGAATTTCACTTACTAATTCATCATGAACAAAAAAGTCATAACATGAAGAGAAAAGACATTAAATCCGACAAATCAAATAAAGAAGAAGAAAACAATGAAAAAACGAACAAAATTGAAGATCATGATAATATAAATGAACAACAGAATAACGCAAAAGGAGAAACAAATCAAAAAGAAGAAATAAAGGAAAAAACAAATGAAGCTGATGGAAATCTAGAAATAAAATCAAATAATAATGAATCAAACGAAAAGGATGAAAATGAGAAAATAAATGAAAAAGAAACAGATGAAGAAGGTCATGATGCAAAAGAAGCAGAAGAATCAATTGAAGAAAGTCATGATTTTAAAGAAACAACTGAAGAAAACCATATTGAAAAAACAGATGAAAAAGAAATAAAAGAAGAAAATCATGAAGACTCAATCGAAGATGCAATTAAAGAAAGTAATGAACAAGAAATAAAAGAAGAAAATCACGATGAAGTAGATGAACTAGTCAAAGAAGAAGATGCTGAAAAAGCACATGCAAAAGAGAACAAAGATGCTGATGATCATGAAGAAATAGAACAGTTCGATGAAGCGAATGATCTTGAAGATGAATCAGAAAAAGCAGAATAAAATAGATAAAAAAAAAAAGAAATAGATTTTATAATAAATATAGAACTTAATTTATTCCTATTTTTATAAGCTTTTTTTTTTTTTTTTTACCAATAAATTTCTGCATCAACAGAAACAAAGACACTAATATCCATTTTGGGCGTACCAACAAAAATACTCTTCTTTAAATTACAAACTTTATGCGCATTTGGAAGTGAGAAAACAAATAAAGACGAATTAAAACAATTATCTTCAAGCATTATTTCTTCTCCTAAAAGCTCAATTGCGGCGAGATTGTAGCAACAATCAAAAGTAAGAGTCTTGATTAAATTGACTTTTTTAGGAATTGCGATGCTTTTTATTGAAGTGCCTTGAAATGCTCCGCTATCAATTTCACAAAGTTCTGAATTTTCAGCAAATTCAATGAACACTAATTGGACACACGAATAGAAAGCAGCCTGACCAATCGACTTGACAGACGATGGTATTGAAATCCTATCAATTTTAGTTGCACAAAAAGCTTTATTGCCAATTGATCTGAGCTGTGAATCTACTTCGAATTCAACAGAGTCTAATTCAGTACGATCACAAAATGCATATGAATCAATCATTTTAATTGACGAAGGAATTTTGACTTGTTTCAAGTTACGACTTGCAAAATGAAGAATGTCAAAAACGTCACTTTTATCATCAATTTTTCCAAGCAACAATTGTCCACCAATTGCAGAGAAGCGTCGGTTATCAGGAGATACAAAACAACTGATCAATTCCGAAGTTCCAGAACGCCATCCTTCTTTCAATACTTCAAGTGCTGCTGGAATTGTGAGACTTTTCAAACCCGACCATTCAAAAGTTGATTTTTCAATTACTCGAATTTGCAAGTTTTCAAAATTGTCAATTTTCTCCAAACAATGACAACAAGCAAACGCTAATTTACCAATTTCATTGCAACTCGATGGAATGGAAATGCTTTTAACGGTCGAACTTGTAAAGGCGAAATTTCCAATTGAAACGAGCTTGGAATCATCATCGAATTTCACAGACTCAAGCTTGCTGCAATCACAAAATGCGTATGAAGCAATATGCTTTATGAAAGGCGGAATGATTGCATGCTCGATGTCACGACGTGCAAAGAAAAGAACATCAAAAATGTCACTTTTTTCATCAGATTTTCCAACAAGAAATTGATTCGCATGATATTTGAAGTGCTCGTTTTCAGGTGATAACAGAATTGTTGTCAGTTCTGGAGCGGCACTACACCAACCTTCTTTGAGCTCTTTAACTTTCGATGGGATCGAAAATGATTGAATTTTTGAGTCAAAAAACAGTTGTGTTTCAATTGTCTCAATTTCGGAGCCATTTTCAAATTGAATTGATTGAAGAAACATGCAGTTATTAAAACAACCTTCGCCCACTTCTTTAACAGATGAAGGAATGATGATGTTGCCAATTGCTGCTTTTGAAAATGCATATTTTTTAATGCTTTTCAACTTACAATCAGCTTGGAACTCAACATTTGTCAAATCATAACAAGCATCGAATGATTTCTCACCAATTTCAACAACACTTGATGGAATAGAAATGCTTTTTATTGCTGTAAGAAAGAATGCTTCATCGCCAATTTTTTGGAGTTTTGAATCCTCTTCAAATTTGAGTGAATTGAGATGGATACATGAATTGAAAGCTTTATTTCCGATTTCAACAACACTCGAAGGAATCGAAACTTTTTGAATATTAATTGAATTGAAAGCATCTTCATTTATTACGGTGAGCTTTGAACCAGATTGAAAATCAACCAATTTCAATGATTTACATAAGAAGAAGGCTGCTTTATCAATCATTTCAACCGTGGCTGGAATTTGAATGCTGCCGATAGACGTCTTTAAGAATGATTTTTCACCGATTGTTATTAATTCAGAATTTGATTGAAATTCAACTGATTTCAAAAACTTACATTCATTAAATGCATGTGATCCAATTCGTTTTATATATGATGGAATTGATGCCTTTTTAATGGAATGACTTCCAAAAAGAAGAATGTCAAATTCATCGTTTTTTGGGTCACTTTTTCCAAGCAAAAAATTATTTTTATAAAAAGTGAAATTTTTATTGTTTGGCGAAATCGACACCAATACCAATTTGTTGGCCTTCTTGCACCATCCTTCTTCAATCTCTTCCATTGATGTGGGAATTTGAACTTTTTCAATAGAAGAGTTGATAAATGAACTTTTTCTTATTCTTTGAATTTCTGATTTTTCAGCGAATTCAATCGATTTGCAATTTTTACAGTCACAAAAAGAATATGGGCTGATCTGCTTAATAAATGGAGGAATGACTGCTTGCTCGATGTCTCGTCGTACAAAAAGAAGATTATCAAATGCTTCGCTGTTTTCATTCATTTTTGCAATCAAATATTTATCATCATGGAATAAAAAGTGGCGATTTTGTGGTGATATTGAAATAGAGACTAATTTTGGGGTGGAATGACACCAGCCTTCTTCAAGCTTTTCAATACTTGATGGCAGGGATAGATGAGTAATTGAAGACCTGAAAAATGCTTTTTTTTCAATTAATAAAAGACCTGAGTCTTCTGAGAAACAAATTGATTTTATTCTTTTTTGCCCTTTGAAGGAAGATTGGGCAATTGATGTAATCACATATTCATTGGATTGATATTTGACTACTCTAGGTATTAAGATATTTTCTTTTACATTTGATGAGTCTATTATTTTAGCAGTATGATTATTATTATCTAATTCAAATGATATTCCATCAATTTTTATAATTAATGTCATTTTATGATCGTAATGATTTTAAATTTTAAAAATCCACTTTTTGTGAGAATCAATCAAAATTTTTGAAAAATTATAACAACAAACAAACAATTTATTTACATGATTATAAAATATTCAAAAAGTCTAAAGAGTCATCTTTCTCTTCAGGAAGGCCGTCTGTTGATATTTGCACAGGATTTGCCGTTTTTTGAGTCCTTTTTGGTTCCCTTCCTCCTTCCTCAATGTCGCTTGGCCGCTGAATGCTCATATTTGCTATCCTCGAAGATGAATAAGAGGAAACCGATACTGCAGAGGAAGGTCTGCTACTGCTTCCGTCTCCGAATATCATTCTATATGATGCTCGACCACGAGGTTGGACGGCAGCAATAACAGGATCAGGAACTGAAACAGTAGAAGCTGCCGAAGACTGTACATGGAGTTCTGGCTTCATTATTCTTGGTGATGGATTTGCAGATGAACCTTTGTGGCGATTGCTGGCTGATCCTCCAGGTGAGTTAATTGCTGATGAAGCACCATTTTTAGTGTTAACATTGGCTGTTTCAGACGAGACCGAAGTATCTAAATCTTTTTTTGTATCATCTTTGGAACTTCTAGAAGACGATGGACCTGCCTGCTCTTGTTCTTGCTGCGGTTGTGGATCTTGTTGCTGCTGCTGATCTGGCTGCTGCTGCTTTGGCTCCTGTATTTGCAAATCTTGTTCTTGATCATTATTTGATAAAGATGATTTTATTATAGGAACGTTATTCTTATTGAAGACTTTTAGTGATTTGGTCGAAAATCGCTTTTGAAGAGGTGTCGATGGATTGGGAATGTGACGCGATTCAGATTTGATTGAATTTCCCATCTTGAGGAGCTGTATCTCTTGGACAATACCAGAAACACTTTTCTTTATTTCTTCGTTGATTTCATTTCGTGACATTGTGGCTTCTTTAAATTGTCTAAATTCGTTTAACATATCCGCAATCTTGGGCTGATTAGAAATAATATCTTCCACTTTTGTTGATAAAGAATCGATACGTGAATTATTTTCTTTTAGTTCACGAACATCAGCAATCATATCTGTCAGCTCTTGGAGAGATCTTTCAAGATCTTCTTGCGTCGCATGGCGTTCTGTTTGATCATAAACAGTATTTGATAAACCAACAATTTGATGATAAAAAGATGATAAAATTTTTTGAAGAAGAGGAAAAACAGTCATCATATATTGAAAATAATCTGTATAACTGTTTGGAGTGGGAAATGGCGGAAATTTAGGCTTTATATGAAACGGGTGCTTTTCTGCTTTCCCATAAGGAGGGAAAACAATTTCATCAGAACCGATCATATTGTGTATATTTTCTTCACATTCTTGAATTCGATTATCTGATCGCTTCTGATGCTGCTCAATATTTCGTATTTTTTCACGTTCTGGTTCAAAATAATATGATATCAATTGTGGTAATGTTTTTTCGGAATCTTCAGTATTATTTAGAAAAGTAGAAAAGAAATTTTCGATAGTACGCAATTTTGAAGAAAGATTGCTACTAGATTGCTTTAGTCTTTCAACATCTACTAAAACATGATTAACATCTTCATTCGGCTGGCTTAATTGAAATATTTTTTCTTCGATTAGTGCATTTTGTGCTCGAACAACGTTATTAATTGAAAAAGTCGCTTCTGCAATTTGATCTCTAACAAAAGTTTTCATTTCGTTAACAGTCATTTTTAAACCACTTTCGTAATTAAGTAAATCACTTTCTATTTTATCTTTGAATAGATCGAAATTTTCTTTAAACTCTCTTACATCTGATTTTAACGCAATTAAATCATTTTTATTTGATTTTTCTGAAATATCTGCATGGATTTCGGTTATTTCGACTCGCATTTTACAGATTTCATCTTCAAGCGTTTTAAAAATTCTTTGAATTATAAGGTCATCAACTTGAATTGAAAACAGCGACTTTCTTGCACCTTTTTGCGCATTATTATTTCCACTCATTTTTACTATAACAGATTTTCCTCAATTTTTTTTAATTTTTTGAAAAATTATTTGGCCTTTAATCATAAAACAACTTTCAAAGATAAAAGAATTAAATTATTTCTAAGCTTGATTTTAAAATTTTATTAATCAGATTATTTATTAGAATAAATAATTTTTACTGACTATATTTGAAAATTTTTATACATAATCATGATTTTAGATTTGAATTATATACGTTTATAATGATTTTAAAAAGTTGTTAACGTTTTTTTTATAACCAAAGATTATTTTATCAATATTTCAAATTTAGTTTTTTTATTTTTAAATATTTTCTTAATTATACTGCAAAGTTCAGAAATAATATAATACAATGCATATAGATATAGTTATACTTGAATATTATTTGAAATTTACTGATATATTTCTAATTTTTTTTTAATAAATAATAAATCGGTGATGAACTAAGATTATATAATAGAAAATTTGATATATTTGTTTAGAAAAGATAAATATCAATAATTTTTTTGATTTAAAACAATTAGACATTTTTACAATAAAAATATTATTATTATATATAAAATATTAAAATATAATTTCTTCTAATTATAAAAAACTATATTAAAAAATTAAAGATTTAAACAATATTAATATATTAATGTTTTTTTACTTTTTTTTTCAAATTTATGAAAAATACAATTCAATTCAATCACTCAAATTTAGCAAAGGGAAATTATCCTTTAGAAAATAGCCCATTTTCATATTTGAAATATAAATAATGAAAGATGATTAATCCTCTTTTCAGTTAAAAAAAATAACCAATTTAAAAATTCAATTAAAACGTAACGAATTGAAAAACACGGTATATTTTGTACAGTATATGAGAAAAATTAATCCTAATAAATTTGCGATAGACATACGAAACTTTACCAGAGTTAGAAAAATTGATAGTGGAGGATTTGGCGAAGTTTATTTAGCACAATATCTGAAAACTGGCGAAAATGTTGCTGCTAAGGTTTTGAAGCGCGATGTTACCGTTCCGCAAAATAGAAAGCTAGTCGACAACGAAATTGATATTATGCGAAGTATCGATCATCCTTCAATTATCAAATTCTTTGGATTCTCATTACAAGATTTTAATCAAGAAAATAACGTCACAATATTTATGGAGTTTGCAAAAAATCATTCACTCGATGATGCTCTTGATAAATGCAGAAAATCAAATAGACCCAAAGGATACGATAATACTACTCGCCAGATTATTTTAATTGGCATTGCAAGTGCAATGAAATACCTACACAAACATTGCATTATACACCGAGATCTTAAACCAAACAATGTTTTATTAAATGATGAACTTCAACCATTGCTTATCGATTTTGGCACTGCCAAATTTTTTGATAGAAAACGCACAATGGATCAATCACAACACTGCGGGACTTTATCATATATGGCACCAGAAGTTATTTCTGGCTTAAGATATAATTGGAAAGTTGATATTTATTCATTTGCGATTTTAATGTACGAAGTTGTTACAGAATCAGATCCTTATCCGGACCTTGAAAAGACAGATTCAGCTATTAAAGATCTCAAGCACCGAGTAGCTAATTATCGTTATCGACCATACTTTAGAACAGAAGTAAAAAGCACATTAAAGAATTTGATTGAAAAATGTTGGTCTCATGATCCCACAGATAGGCCAAATTTTGATGAAATTTTTGACAAATTGATCACCACAGATTATTTCTTGGATGATGTTGATGTTAAAAAAATACGGCGTTATGTTGATTTAATTACGAAAGATGATGAAAAAAATGACCCCAAAGCAGAAGAATTAAAGAAAAGAACGATGACAGCCACAAAAGAATATGAATTAGTAAAAAGTGCCAATAATCAGCTAAAAAATGACAATGAATACTTGAGGGAACAAATAAGCAATCTCCGATCCGAGAACCAACAACTTACAGCCAATATCCAACAACTTACAATGAAACTTGAAGCTGTTTCAAAAAGACTTGCCATGTTTGAAAGAGGGGAGCAATATTCACTTCCAAAAAGCGAATACCAGATAATTAAGCCCCCAATTTCACATGAAGCCAAGATTGAAGAACAGTCTATCAGATCTCCAAGAGATCCCCGAGAAGACAACACAATGTCGCGAACTCCTCCTCGATATCCACCAAGAGAAAGAAGAGAAGACAATACGGCCTGTAAAACACCTCAGCGATCAGCACAATCAGCACGAGAGAAAAGAGATGACAGACAATTCATGAAGCCACTTCAAATGCCATCCAGGAAAGAAGAAGACAGCTTTGCAAGGACAATGGTCAAGATACAAAAAGACGATGATTTATCAACGAGATCATCTTCAAGGAGAGAAAGAAAAGAACCTGACAATTTCGCCAGAACAATGGTAAAAATTCAAAGAGATGATGATTTGACCACGAAATCGCCTTCAGTTAAAGAAAGAAAAGAATCTGATAATTTTGGCAGATCAATAATTAGGATACAAAGAGATGAAGATTTGACCACAAGATCACCTTCGGTTAAAGAAAGAAAAGAACCTGACAATTTTGCTAGAACAATGGTCAAAATATCAATTCCTAAAGACGATGAAATTCCATTGAAATCGTCATTAGTGAAAGATCGAAAAGAAACCGATAACTTATCGAAATCTTTGACAAAAATCCAAATTCCAAAAGAGAAATTAGATGAAGAAATGCTTGCCAAGTTGCCACCACTTCGTAAAGTAAAAAGTGACGATGTTTCACCGAAATCTTTGACGTCATCAATAACTATTGCTGAATTCAATTCCTATCCATTGCAATTGCAGCAATCATTCATCTCAAAGATCATCACGTCTTCCGCTAAGGATAATATTCAATACTTTACAAGTGTCAATAATTTGTTGATTTATATTCTTCAATTTGTGACGACGAATGACGCCACAAATTTCCTAGAAATCAACAGCGAAAACCCTGAAGATATGCTCGAACAAGTTGATCTATCTGATGGGATCAATCTTCTTTCGAATGCTACTGAACTGCTGTATTACAACAAGTCTCTTGATTCCGCCGAATTCAACGATATTATCTCTGATTTTACATTTATTTCATTTGAATTGAAATATTTGTCAAAATATTTCAGCGGGTCCTATCGTATTATTTCAGATTTATGGTGCAATGAGATTTATATAAACATCTTTATTTCAGGTCCTAAGAAGACTGACAATACGTTCAAAGGGAACCAAATGATCAATTCCGTTAAGATTGATTATTCAGTGACATCTATCGGCGATTACGCCTTTAAAGGATGTTCTTCATTGACACAAGTTTCCATTCCTTCTTCTGTAACTTCGATTGGATCAGGTTCTTTTGAAGGATGTTCTTCATTGAAAGAAATTTCAATCCCTTCTTCAGTTGCTTCTATTGGCTTCTGCCTTTGTAAAGGTTGTTCTTCATTGACACAAGTGTCGCTTCTTTATTCACTTAAATTGATAAGAAGTAATGCTTTTTACGGATGCTCTTCTTTGAAGGAAGTTACAATTCCTTCTTCTGTGACTTCTATTGGAGATTATGCTTTTTATGGCTGCTCTTCATTGACTGAAGTAACCGTACCTTCCTCTGTAACTTCGATTGGCCAATATGCTTTTAGTAATTGCACATCATTATCTGAAATAACAATTCCTTCATCCGTCAATTCTATCGGAAAAGGCGCATTCGATGGTTGTTCGGCATTGAAGAGAATAAAGATTCCGACATCATTCGATAAAAGTAGTCTTGGTCTCCATTCTAGTGTAAATGTAACTAGAGAATGAAAATAAAAATTCTCATTGATTTTGTTTAATAATAATAAAAAACGATTATAAAAAGTGTTTTTATTTTATTTTATTTTAAATCTTTGCCTTTTGTTAAAATGTATTAGAATAATAATAAATTCAAATATCATGTTTTAAAAAGATTTTTTAATATTTTAAAATTAGAGTTTATTTTTTTAATGTTTCAAATAAATCAAAGTTTTTGAAACTACTTTTTTTTCATGAATATACAAAATTTCATTTTTTTCAAACAATTAAATATCTCTGCATATTTTATTAAAAAATAGAATGTGCATGCTCATATAATGATATTTGTTTTAATATCTTAATATATCATTCATTCATCTAAAAGATAATAAAGATAAGAGAAAACTTTTCAATTAAAATAGAAAACAAATACAAATTATTGAATAAAATAAAAAAAATAAATTATCAAAATTAGAATAAAAAAAATAATTATATGAAAATCATTCAATTTCATTTTGTTTTTATTAATTTAATATATCTTTAAATTAAAATGATAAAAAAATTATTAAATAAATAATTTAAAAATTTAATTAAAGATAAAATATTTTTAATTACTTTAAATAAATAAATTACAAAGAGATTGACATTTTTCAAACAAATGAAATTTTCAATGAATAAATTATTTTTCATGATGAAGGTCATCATTTCATTTTTTTATAAACTATAAACAAATGAGTCTTTCAAAAGTAAATAATGATTGGGTCCCACTCCAAAAGAAAGTTTTCACACGATGGGTCAATGCACATCTCAATAATGCAGCCCCAGAAGTTGGAGATATCACAAAAGATTTATCAAACGGTGTTGCCCTTGTCGAACTTGCAAAAGTTTTAACCAAAAAAGATACCCCACGACCATGGAAGAAAGAACCAAAACGAAATGTAGATCAAGTTATGAACTGCGACCTTTCCGTCGATATGTTCACCAAAGATGGTGTTAAACTCATTGGTATTTCCGGAAAAGATGTTAATGATAATAATGAAAAACTTATTCTCGGTTATGTTTGGTCACTTATTTTACATTATTCAATTGGAAACGCAGTTACAGAAGATAAAGATAACAACAGTTCAGCTAAGAAACCAGCAAAGAATGCTCTTCTCGAATGGGCAATTGGTCGTACTTCAAATTATCCAAATATTTCTAAATTCCAACCATATGGCTTATCAATGTGCGCTTTATTAGATTCATACGTTCCAGACAAAATTAACTATTACAAACTTAATCCACAAGATGCAGATCACAACGCACAACTTGCAGTTGATGTTATGAAAGAACTTGGAATCACCGTTTTCGTTTATCCAGACGATCTTGCAGAACAGAACGGAAATGTTGATGAGAAAACACTTCTCACACAACTTGCTGCCGCCAAAGTTGTTCTTGATAATTTAAAGGCTGCCCCAGCTCCAGCACCAGTTGTTAAAGAAACCAAAGTTGAAACAACAAAAGTTGAAACAACAAAAGTTGTCACTGAAACAAAAGTTGACACACATGCAAAAGAAGAAGCAGAAAGACTTGCTAAACAAAAGGCAGAAGCAGAAAGACTTGCCAAACAAAAAGCAGAAGCAGAAAGATTAGCTAAACAAAAAGCTGAGGCTGAAAGATTAGCTAAACAAAAAGCTGAACAAGAAAGAATTGCTCGTGAAAAGGCAGAAGCTGACAGAATTGCCAAACAAAAGGCAGAACAACAACGTGTAATTCACCAACAAGAAGAAACACAAAGAATCCAACGTCAAAAGATCGAACAAGAAAGAATCCAACGTGAACGTGCTGAACAAGACAGAATTGCCAAAGAAAGAGCCGAAGCACAAGCCAGAGCTGAAAAAGAAAGAATTCAACGTCAGAAAGCTGAACAAGAACGTCAAGCAATTGAACGTGCAGAGCAACAACGTTTAGCACGTGAAAAGGCAGAAGCATTACGTCTTGCTAAAGAAAAGGCAGCAGCCGATGCAAAAGCAGAAGAAAGAAGAGTTCTTCAACGTAGACTTGGACAAGAAAAACTTGCTCGCGAAAAGGCAGATCAAGAACGATTAGCCAAAGAAAAAGCTGAAGCCGAAAGACTTGCAGAAGCAGAAAGAGTTGCTAAACAAAAGGCCGAACAAGAAGCACGCGAAAAAGCTGACCAACTTCAACGTGAGAAAGATGAAGCTTATCGTATTGCACGTGAGAAATCCGATATCGAATCACGTTATCAACATGAAGTTGTATCAAGAGAACATCTTGAAACTGAAATCAATCGTTTAACACAACAATTAAACGAAACACAACATAATGCACAAAAAGTTCAAGATGGTTTACAAACTGAAAATGATCGTCTTAAGCATTCATTACTTGAAGCACAAGAAAGTGCAAGAAACGATCATGAAAACCTCTCACAAACAATCGAACGTCTCACAAGAGATGCCAAATTCGACCATGACAATCTTGCTGCTGAAATTGAACAATTGAAGAAAGATTTGGCTGATTCAGAAGCTCGTGCAAACGACCTTTACAACAAGTTATCACAAGAACAACAAAATGCAAGAGTTGATCACGACAAACTCTCACAAACAATCGACCAAATGAAGCACGATGCACAGACAGATCACGATAAATTAGCATCCGAAATTGAACGCTTAAAGCGTGAATTGGCTGACACTGTCTCACAAAAGAACGACCTCACTGCCCAACTTGCCGACGAACAAAAGAGAGCACAACAAGAACGCGACAGCCTCAATGCTGAAATTGATCGTATCAGAAAAGAATCACAATCACAAGTTGACAATCTTAATGGTGAAATCAGTCATCTCCAGAAACAATTGTCCGATTCAGAAGCTCGTTGCAATGAATTGAGAAGCACAGTCACAGAAACACAACAACGTGCCAAAGAAGATCACGATGGACTTTGCGCACAAATCGAGAAACTTAAGAAAGATGCAGCTGTTGATCATGCAAACATGCTCAAAGAAAACGACGGACTTAAGAAACAAGTCGCTGATGCTGTTGCACAGAAGAATGCTGTCGCTGCCACATTAGCAGACACACAAAAGAAGGCACAAGCTGACCATGACAAACTCACTGCTACAATTGAACAATTGAAGAAAGATGCCGCTGCTGATCACAACAAACTTTCAGCTGAAATTGAGAAGATCAAGAAAGACGCTGCTGCTGATCATGCCAACTTAACCAATGAAATCGCTCACATGAAGAAGGAATTAGCTGACTCAGAAGCACGTTGCAACGAATTAAGAAAGACAATCGATGACAACACAAAACTTGCCAAAGCTGATCACGATAAACTTTGCGCACAAATCGAAGCACTTAAGAAACAATTGGCTGATGCAATCGCACAGAAGAATGCTGTCGCTGCCACATTAGCTGACACACAAAAGAAGGCACAAGACGACCACAACAAACTTACAGCTACAATTGAACAAATGAAGAAAGATGCAGCTGCTGATCATGCCAAACTTGCAGCAACAATCGAACAAATGAAGAAGGACGGTGCTGCCGATCATGCTGCTTTAACAGCTGAAATCGATCGTGTTAACAAAGCTGCCGCTGCTGATCACGCAAACCTTTCTGGTGAAATTGATCATGCCAAGAAAGCATGTGCCGAATCTGAAGCACGTTGCAATCAATTAAGAAAGTCTCTCGATGATGCAACAAAGGCTGCAAAAGCTGATCATGACAAATTAGTCAGTGACATGGAAGGCGTTAAGAATGCTGCTAAAGTTGAGCACGATAAAATGGCCTCTGAAATTGTCAATGTTAAGAATGCTGCAAAAGCAGAACACGACAAACTTTCCGGTGACATCGCTAACCTCAACAAGACATTAGCTGATGCACAAGCCAAGAATGCAGAACTCACAAAGACATTAGCTGCAGCCCAACAAAAGGCACAACAAGATCATGCTGCTTTCACACAACAAATTGAACAAATGAAGAAGGATGCCGATACACAAAAAGCAACATTCAACACCGAAATTGCACGCGTTAAGAATGCTGCACAATCTGATCACGACAACCTTTCAAACGAAATCAATCATCACAAACAATTGTTGGCTGATTCAGAAGCTCATTGCAATGAATTAAGAACATCACTTTCTGACCAACAACAACGTGCCAAAGCTGACCACGATAACCTCAGTGCACAAATGGAGAACGTCAAGAGAGACGCAGCTGCTGAACGCGCCAAACTTTGCGGCGAAATCGACAAAGTTAAGAACGATGCACAAAATGAACAAAGCCGCCTTAATGGAGAAATTGACAAATTAAGAAGCGCATTATCAACATCCGAATCACAAAAGAATGATCTTTCTAACAAGCTTGCTTCAGCCGAACAACAAGCTAAAGCAGACCACGACAGACTTACAGCTGAAATCGACAATGTCAAGAATGCTGCTGCCGCTGATCACGCCAACTTATGCGGCGAAATTGACCACATGAAACAGCAATTATCTGAATCCGAAAACCATTGCAACGAATTAAGAACAACTGTCCAAGAAACAGAGAAGCGTGCACAAGATGATCACAACAACCTCGTCGGCCAAATGGACAAGATCAAGAACGACGCACAAGTCCAAATCAACAACCTCAACAGCCAAATCGACAACCTCAAGGGACAATTGGCCGACGCCGTTGCACAGAAGAACCAACTTGCAAATCAATTGGCTGCTGCACAGAAGCAAGCACAGGCTGACCAAGCCCGATTCAATGCTGAAATTGAGAAGATGAGAAAGGATGCACAAGCTGATCATGACAATCTTGCACATGAAGTTGAACGTGTCAGAAATGAGGCACAAACACAAATCAACAATCTCAACGGCGAAATCGATCACCTTAAGAAAGCTCTGGCCGATTCAGAAGCTCGCTGCAATGAAGTCAAGAAGACACTCGCTGATGCACAAAAGGCCGCCAAAGCAGATCATGATTCACTTTGCGCACAAATCGAGAAACTCAAGAAAGATGCAGCTGCTGACCACGCCAAACTCGCCGCTGAAATCGCAAATCTCAAGAAGTCGTTGGCCGATGCAACTGCCAAGAATTCACAGCTCACAACAACATTGGCAACAACACAGCAACGTGCTAAAGAAGAGCACGACAAATTCACTGCTGAAATCGACCATCTTAAGAAGGCTGCTGCTGCTGATCACGCACAACTCACTGCTGAAATCGAACGCTTAAAGAAGGCACTAGCTGAAGCCGAATCAAGAGCCAAAGCTGACCACGACAAACTCGTCGCTTCAATCGAACAAACTAAGAAAGATGCAGCCGCTGATCGCGCTAAACTTTGCCAACAAATGGACAAGGCCAAGGCCGATGCTAAAGCCGACCACGACAAACTTTCCGCTGAAATCGAACGCCTTAAGAAACAGTTGGCTGACGCTCTTAGAAAGGCACAAGAAGACGGCAACAAGTACTTGGCTGAAATCGAACGTCTTAAGAAATTGCTCGCTGAAACTCAACAAAAGGCCAAGAAGGATCATGACGACCTCTCTGCTGAAATCGAACGTCTTAAGAAATTACTCGCCGAAACACAAAAGAATGCTAAGGCTGACCACGATAAACTTTCCGCTGAAATCGAACGCTTAAGGAAACAATTGGGCGACACAATCCTCAAGGCAAAGAAGGATCACGACGACTTAATGAACTTGATCGAACGTTATAAGAAGGGATTAATTGATATCGATGATGTCGTTGATGACACTCTCACTGATCCAAAGGGTGGAGTTCGCCAAAGCAAATCAAACTTCGTTTAAATAGATTAATTTTATAGAATTTAGAGAAAAATAGAGATAGACCTTTTTATGAATAAAAATTTTTTAATTTTTATTAATTTTTTAAATAACTTTCTTCTTCTTGTTTAACTTTTTAATTGAAATTCAAAAGATTGAGTTCCTCAAAAATCAAATCAAACTTAATTTATCAATTCAAGAAGAAAATGACCATTTTCAAATATTGAATTAAGTTATTTGATTTTTGAATAAAAATCTAAATATTTTTGAATGAAAATTTTTTAAACAAGGTTCAAAGAGATTGATTTTTTTTTTATACAACACACATATTAAATATGTACTTATAAATCATAAATTTTTTTTCTAAAAGTTGAATTATTGCGTTTTGATTCAATGATAAAAATGTTATTGTGCCAGAAAAATTTTTGTGGCTAAAAAAATTGAAAGGTGAACGTTAAAAAATTTTAAATATTTATTTTTGAATCAGTAAATTTTATGGAAATTCAACAAAATATAGATCTTAAAAAGACTATTCAGAGCAACCTTCTTGAATTTATTGATGATGAATCTAGCATTGAAGAAAATTATCATAATTTAATAACATTATTTAATGTTCAAAAAATTCAAGAAAACCCAGATGAATTACAATCAGTTCTCTATTTAATATTGAAAATAGCAAACAATCATCATCGATCACCTACATTTTTCAGCAAAATTGAAAAAATTCTTCTTTTTTTAAAAGATTCAATAAAAGGAAATTTAACAAACAAGCGGATTTTTGCAATTTTTAAAAGCAACAAAAGAATTCTTCTATTTTTGATGAAAGAGGAAATATTAATTCCTGATTCATCGATTGCCCACAAAATGACAGAAGTCAAATACCAAAAACGAGGCTATTTGCACTATTTTTATCCTGAAATCAAATCGTTTCTCAACGATTGTGAAATTGATCAGTTTGAAGTTGAAGACTTCGAAGAAAAGAGAGAAACCGGAGAGAATGATGACGAGCTATGTGAGCTGATTCGAAAAGACTTAATTGAAGACTTCATTACTTATGTCAATAAGAAATCATTTTCATTGAAAACAACAATTAAAAAGTCTTTTTTTGAAACGAATTCATTTTTACTGAAGATGACTCCTTCATTTTTTGAATATTCAGCATTTTTTGGATCATTTCAAATATTCAAATACTTCCATCTGAATGGAAACGTCTTGTCACCATCACTGTGGCTTTATGCAGTTCATGGAGACAATCCAGAATTGATTCAATATTTGGTTGAAAACAAAGTCAAGCCAAATGATGAATCATACAAAGAAGTAGTCAAAGAATCAATCAAATGTCATCACAATGAAATTGTTAATTACATTTATTACAACATTTTGAATGATCAAATTGAAAACAATAAAGATGCAGCAATACAAAGTATCAAGTACTCAAATTATGATTTTTTTCCAAACGATTTAAAGAATGAAATTTTTTTTTATTATTTGTGCGAATACGACAACATTTCTCTTGTAAATCTTCTTCTAAAAGTGGCTAAGATAAATATAAAAGAAAAAGTAATTTATATTAAATTTGTTTGAATAAAGTTTCAAATTATTTAATTTCTTAGATCATTCCAAAAGCAATTATTTTTTTTAAATTCTGATCATGAAAGATTGAAATATTCAAAAGAAATTAACAAAAAATTATTTTTTTTAAATGAAGTTCAAATAAAATTCTATTTAATAATACTCCAATAAAAATTGCTGCTCGAAAAGGAAATCTCGAAATCATTGAAATTTTATTGAGTCAAAAAAGCATTGAAATAGGAGATTCTGCATTTGAAGATTGTACTTGGCTGACAGAAATAAGGCTTCCTGAAGGAATCACGTCAATAGAAAGAAATTGCTTTAAAGGATGTGAATCATTGATGCAAATAAACATACCTTCGTCAGTTACTAAAATAGAAGAATGTGCATTTGAAAGCTGCTTTTCAATAACGGATATAACGATTCCTTCATCAGTTACAGAAATAGGCAAATGTGCTTTTCATAAATGCGCATCGATTCCATTCATAGACATTCCTTCATCAGTTACAACAATTGGAGCATCAATATTTTGGGGATGCTTGCGTATGCATCATGTTACAATTCCTTCTTCAATAACAGAAATTAAAGAAAACATGTTTAGAAGTTGCAAGTGTCTTTCTGAAATTACCATTCCTGATTCAGTGACTTCAATTGGCTCTTATGCATTCAGCCAATGTTCAGCATTAAAAAAAATCACAATTCCTTCTTCAGTAACAAATATCAGTTCTTATGCATTCAGCCAATGTTCAGCATTAAAAAAAATCACAATTCCTTCTTCAGTTACAAATATCAGTTCTTATGCATTCTGCCAATGTTCAGCATTAAAAGAAATTACAATTCCTTCTTCAGTAACAAATCTCAGTTCTTATGCATTCAATGATTGTACGAAATTAAAAAAAATATCAATTTCTTCGTCTTTAACATCAATTCAATCTTTTACTTTCTATGGATGCTCATCATTAAAACAAGTAACAATTCCTTCTTCTGTCGTTACAATTAATGAATACGCATTTGGCGAATGCTCCTCATTAGAAAAGATAGTCATTCCATCTTCAGTGACATTTATTGGAAATGACGCCTTCAGCGGATGCTTGTCACTGAAAGAAGTCTCAATTTCGTCTCCTTTACAGAAAATCTGTTCATTTACTTTCAATGGATGCTCTTCTTTAGAAAAGGTTTCGCTTCCGTCAACCATAACTGAAATTGAAGAAAATGCTTTTAACGAATGCTCTTCTTTGAAGGAATTTCCCATTCTTCCTTCTTTGACTTCTATTGGCGAATACGCATTTAGTAAATGTTCTTCTGCTAGCAAAATTTTGATCACTTCATCTGTGATTGAAATTGGCGATTTTGCATTCAGCGACTGCTTGGCAGTAAGCCAATTATCGTTCGAGCGTCCTTCATCACTGACAGAAATCGGCAAATGCGCATTTAAAGGATGCCCATTAATAAAAGACGTTTGCATTCCTCCGTCTGTTACTGAAATTAAAACAAACGCCTTCAAAGCTTGCCCATCAATTAAAGAGATCACAATTCCATATCCAATCGAGTCACTATCAGAGATTGGAATCAAGAAAAAAGTAAAAATCAATTGTATTCAATAAAAACAAAACAAAATAAAATTATTATTTTTTTTTAAAAAAAACATAAATAACAAAATAATATAAAATAACAAAATTAGACAGAACTTGTCTCTGCGGTGCTACTGTTATTATCATTGCTGCTTTCCTGGCATTCTGAGAACAAATTTTCAAATGAAATCTCGTTTTCAACAAGATTGATCAGGCTCAAAATCGGGTCGTTTTCTTCGTCGCACTCGCCGCCAACGCACTCCTTGTACAGCTTCTCGAGCTCCGGCTTCATTGCGATTGCGCTGTTGTCGTCTGTCGGCAGCAGGACGAAGCTCGACTTCCTCTTCACGGGCATCCTCGCGCCTGATGATGAGTTCGAGCGAAACTTCGCCTTTCTTTCGACGGTTTTGGCGGTTTTGACGGTTTTTGTATTTGAGTAGAGCAAGTGAATTAAATCAGCTTTCAAAAGGACACCCAGCTTTTTGTGATAAAGAGAAGAAAACCGTTTTTCGAAGTCAAATTTGAGCTCGACGATTCTGTTCTCCATCTGGATGACTTCCAATGGCAGCAGCTCGCTAATTGAGAGGTTTGTTTGGATGTTGTTGAAGTCATCTTCGGGGAAGCTTGCGAAACTCAATTTTTCAGAAGACAGAATCACTTCACAAAAAGTATTCAAAAAGTCGAATGACTTCACATTTGAACCGTCAAAAAAGAGCTCAGTCAATTGGCCGTTCTTGATCAAAGGCACCAAGACCTCAAGACTTTCTTGTCCCACTTTTTGAGAAGTTATATCAAGATTTTGAATGGTCTCAGAAATTCCTTTAAAAAGTGGCTTCAAAAGCCTCTCAAAAGAGAACTCCATCGACTTGTCGCCTCGAATGGAAAGCGATGCCAAAGGACAGTCGCTTTCAGCCTTAGAGGAGACGTAGCTGATGAACGATAGGAGACCGTTAGGCGACTCTTTAATGCTGATTGAACAATTGGTAGACAAATTTGCCAACTTTTTCTGAACACTCAAAAAGTTGATGAACAAAACGGTTTGGTTTGAATTCATAGGATTGTTGTCGAAGATGAGTGTCTCCAATTCGTCGACCTGGACGTCCTGGAGCGACTTCAAGAAAGATGAAAACTCAGAGGCATTCAAAAAGTTCCTCATTCCACTCAAATCTAGCGAATGGACGGTTAGTTTCCTCTTTTTGAGGAGGTCCACGAAAGACTGGAGGAAGTTCATTGAAAGGATGCAATTTTTGAGTCCCAAGAACTTCAATTCGCAGAAACCGTCGATATTCAAAATTGAGACGAAATTGTTCTGACTCAAATTTATGTATTCAATTCCGACTCCGAAATTCAATGCCTGCGACAGAAAAAGTGAACAATCGTCCGATCCACTTTTTGTGACGGACAGCTGGTGCAGGCACTTCAGCTCCATTGCCCACGAGCAGCAAAGGATCTCCGAGACGTGAATGAGCAAGTTCTGTATGTAGCAGTGCTCGTCGGTGCCGAGGTCGTTTGACACGCAGTTGTCGATGATCAGGTGCTGCAACGCGTGCAGTCCGTCATTGAAGAAGATTGACTGGAGGAGGTTAGGGAAGGTCAATTCATTTGAGAAGACACAGTCAATAAATTGAAGATGGGTGATCTTTTTGACATTCTTCGAAACAACGTCGAAGAAAACATTGAACGACTTGCGCGAAAGGTCGCAGGAGTCGAAGACCCATTTCATTGGTTTGAAGCCGTGCGGCTTGGAGAACAGTTGCACTGAAATGTTTTCTGAGCCATCAAAGTCAACATCAATAAAAATAACCGTCTGAATAAAACGGTTAGAACGGACAATGTGGCTGCACTTTGGAAGGATTGAAGATAACTTAATTCCTTTGAATTTGAGGGTATCTACGTTTTGCTCATAGGCAAGAGATAAAATTAACTCTTCTAAAAGTGGGGAGTTTAGGATGTCGCTTGTAAATGTATAAACATGAGAATTATCATATAATGAATCGACGCTTTTTGAATATGATGAATCGGATTTGGCGGTAAATGATAATGAATTGGATGATTGGGGCGATGTTTGAGATGAAACGCTTGGTGTTTTCGTAATTATGGTATAATCTGAGGATTCTGGAAAGAATTCTAGGGATGATTGAAGGGTGGTATTAGTAATCATGACATTTGAATGCATAATACATGATAATAGTCTGTCTAGAAAAAGCGATCTTGGCTGATAAGGTGGCGTATTAAAAGTTTCTTTACTTTTATTGGCAAGGGTTACATTTAAAGGGAGAAGATCTGTCGGAAATTGCATCTGACGAATAAAAAATACAAGAAAAGCGACATCAGCCATATTTTGATGTTTCACTCTTATTTGATTTGTGCGGCTACTAAAACTTGCACAGTCACCAGCAACATAAAGTGAAACTAAATCGAAAAATGAAATGGATGTAACAATTCGAGATTGAAAAGCAAACGATTTTTTATGAATGAGATAAATTCCTGGTGAAGCAATGACTAATATTCGAGGTCGAAGACTATTCGTTTGTCCAACTTTGTTAACCTGATCACACCAGTATATTTTTACATCATTTAAACGAAAAAGTGGACTGAGAGAGCATAAAAAATCTCTATCAATATCCATTAATTTTTTAAAATTTGTTCTTTTGAAAAAGTTAATAAACCTATCATTTACTACTCAAAAAATTGAAATAAATCGCACAAAAATTTTCAAATTCTACATACAATTTTTTTATTCATCATCAACCTTTGAAATCGAAGGACGGAATTTTTTTGTTGATTTCTTCTTTTTAAGAGGCTTTTTGTGCTGTTGATGCTTTATTAAAAAATCATCTAATTTGTCAACGTATTGAGAAAAAACTTCATCATTGCAATTTGGTAAATATAGTTCTTTATTTTTCATAGATTTTAATATTTTATCAATTTTCCATCGCTTATCAGGATTCTCATCCCAACAAGCTGTAATAAATTCTCTAAAAGCGCTTAAATCTTCATTGAGTTTTTCAATCTCATTATACCTATTACCATCAAGAAAGTAATTTATTAAATAGTCTTCTTCAACGCAATCAGCACTTGTTTCATTATTGCTTTCATCATAAATTGTTAAAGATCCTGTTAATGCTTTAAGGACAGTAATTGCAAATGAATACGAATCAATAGACATATCTTTATTAACCACTTCTTCATACATAATTTCTGGAGCCATATATAGCAATGATCCTGTTGATCCTGTCATTTTAACTTCATCTTTTTTAATTATTCGAGAAAAACCAAAATCACCAATGTAGGGGTTAAAATCATCATCAAGGAAAATATTATCTGGCTTAATATCACGATGGACAATACTTTTATGGTTGTGAAGATAATTTAAACCAAAAGCTATACCATATAATATTTTCATCAATATTGTATCGTAATTGTCTATATGGCTATCAGGAGAAAACTTTTTTTCTATCAGTTGATTGAAAGATCCATTACTCAAATATTCCGTTAAAATAAACGATTCTTCATCATCTTCTGTCTCATTTTCGATTTTTTGTCGATGAAATCCGAAAAACTTAATAAATGGAAATCCTTTAATTTTTACTTCGTTAAGCAATTTAACTTCACGATCAAAATATTTAATTTCAACATCATCATTCAAATAGAAAGATTTTTTAACTAATATTTTGTTTGTTTTTGTGTCTTTAACAATACTAACATCATGATCTGAAGAAAATTTATCATCTATTTGGGCATCTTGAAATTCTTCAGAATTTTTTTCATATCTACATAAGTCTGATAAATCTTCATTCATTTACATATTTCAATTATTTACATGATCGTTTTTTTAATTTTTTTTTTTTTTTTTTTTTTGTTTAATTACGTGGTAGGACCAAATATATTCTCATTTTTGTAGGTTAAATATCTCATTTAATATTTATTAACACCAAACTTTATCAATTAAATTGCATTAACATTTAAATATATAATACTATTGGTGAGGTGATAAAAGGTCAATATTTCGCCTCAAGTATAAAACACGTTATTTTATTTTACTCAAGGCCAATTTTTGGCCTCAAGTATTCATATATTTTTATACTAAAATATCGCTAAATCAATCAGAAGTTGCATTATTTTTGGTCCTTTTTTCATCTAAACTAAAAAATCAATTGTTTTCGCTTTCATTTGCGGTGAAAATCAATATTTTGCTTGTTATGGAAGTTAGATTAAATGTATATGAGGTTATTTAAGATTCAATTCCAATATATTTCAAACATTTAACTAATTAATTATTTCTTTGGATAATTCGTAATTAGATTAAGTAAATTATGAGGTTATTTAAGATTCAATTCCAATATATTTTTTATTATTCACTCACTAATTCAGCAATTTACATTAAAAAAGGAATGATACTTTAAGATATGCGATATATCAGTGAAAATGGGAGAGATATCTTGATAATAGTTCTCATATAGTAAAAAATGAATCAAGAAAAATAGCATAATAAAAATAATTAAGATTATAATAAAATAATAATTTTTACTTTTATTTTTTAATTATTTAATTTAAAAATAAGATATTGATATTTTTAAAATATTCATTCACTGACGATTGTTTTGAATTCAAAAAAATAGAAATATAATTTATATTTATCTTTTTTTTTACCAAAAATATAATAAAAATGTCTTAGTAAACATTATTTTATTTTTCATTTAGAATATAATATAATCACAACAAAATCATTTATTGGATAATTAATACGTTGTACACATATTTATAAACGTCTTTATTCTATTACAACAATGAATTTTGGTAATTTTGGAAATAGAGCCTCAAGTCATATTTTTTTTTCTAGAGCAAAAGCAAAATCTGAAAAAAAGGGAATTACTAATCAACCATCTCAATTTCGTTTTGGAACATCATCCGCAAATAAGTTAAAATCGCAATCGCTTTTTTTATTGTCCAGTAAATACAATTTTAATGTTTTAGAATATATTCCCAAGCTTTTTACGATAACTACAAATACTGGATCAGCCAATTTTAACACTTATCTTCTGAAAGATACCAGCTCAGTTATAGCACAATTATTAAATGATAATCCACAAAGTATGGAATATCATCTTGATATTAGTGATACAGATAATGTTCTTAAAAAATTTGAGCAAATGTATCAAGGTGAATTTATTACTTTTGAAGAAGACGAGCTTCTTATTTCACACAAAATAACAAGATCTTTAAATTTAATCAATTGTCCCAATTTTATGAAACCAGAAAGCTTAAAATCTCCAGAACCAGGTAGTTTTAGTATTAATTCAAGGCAAAATTCTATATTTGGGGTTGAAATGGATTTTAATCGTTTAAATAGTTATCTTCAAAACGAAGCGCCTCGATCATTTACTATAGCAACCAATAAAAAAGAATACATGTGCAATATTTTTGGCGTTTATTCATCAAATGTTATCCGACAATTATTAACAGAAGACCCATCAATTGATAAGTTTAATTTTGATTATGACGACGAATTTGATCAATTCCAATCAATATGTGATTTTTTCAATTTCGAATCCGTTGTACTCACCAAAAACAACATGGACTCAATCAAAGAGATTGCCGATGAATTACAAATCACTATAATTTTAGATGATGTTGAGAAGTTCATTAATACCTCAGAAGAAGTTTCAAAATCAATAGACGATCAGCAAGAAATTGTCAAAACAAATGAAGATATTTTTTGTTTATTATACAGTATTAAAGATAAAACGGTTGAAGCCGTTAAAAAAGGCATCATTGAATCTAAATGGTGCCAAACCGAAGACAATGTTAAAGAATTAGCAGCCTTTATCATCCAAGTTGCCAGAACTGATTTTATCTATCATCAATACCTCATAGACTTGATTCTCCAACTTGATCAAGAAGCTGATGATCAAAATCAATTGAAAATTTTAAAGCCATATATAGCCAAACAGCATATGATGATGTCATTTGATCCTCCACGTCCCATTTCAACTTTTGGCAGCAAAATTGGAATTTCAACAGGGTCAACATTTTCCAGTAAATTATCATCGTTAAATAGCTATTCGATGGCTGATTACGGCTTCATTTACAGCATGTACAAAAGAGGTATTATCGCACAAGAAACTTTATATGCACAGCTAAAAGATGTTCGTTTAAAAAATTCATTTTTAAAGGCTTGGTTCTTTCCCGAACTAAACCAATTTCAAGAAAATAAGCCAACTTCTTCATTCAGTCTCAGCAAAGGAGGACCAGCAACAGGAGGGACTTTTGGATCTCCAGCAACAGGAGGGGCTTTTGGATCTTCAGCAACAGTCCAAGTCGATTTATTTATTAGATCTTTTCCTCCAGAAAGAATCGATATCTACAAGAAACTGCGTGATAGTGGAGAGCCAGATGATGAACTCACCAAAGCTTTACGAAGAGACGATGTTGACACTGTTCAAAAGATCATTACAAGTAGTGGTGAAACTGACTTTTCTAAAGCTTTTGTTCCGTTTAATATCTTTGAAAATTACGTGCCAAATGGGAAGACAAGATACATCAATTATGCTGCTGCTTATGGTTCACTTAATTGCTTTAAATACTTCTTATCAAATCACGATAAAATTGATAAATCAACTTTCTCTTTTGCTGTTTACGGAGGCAATCATGAAATCATCAGAATTGTTGATCAGAATGAACAAAACGGTGATCTTGACAATGACAAAGATAAAAAGCCAAAAACTGGCTTTTCATTTGGCAAGAGCCCGCAACTCACAAGTATCACCGATAAAATCATTCCAGCAATCATGAAGCACCAAAACGATGTATTCGATTGGATCATTGATTCAAAACTAACTGAAAAACAAACAAATGACAATTTATCGTCTTTGATTAATTGTTCAGTTGCGAATGGAAACGCGCATTCATTGATTGAAATCATTGACAGAGGTTTTAATCTTTCTAATAACAAAAGCGAAGCATTGTCAGCTCTTCAGCTCGCAGCTCAAAATGGTTTCTACATGCTCACTCAATTAATAGTCAATCTTATTGGTGAAAAAATGCCAGAAGTATTTTCATTCAATACAACAATGCTCAATTTTGACAATGTTTCAATCCTCAATCTTTTTATAGATAAACTTGGCCAAAGAGAACTTGATAGTGCTCTTAGATTAGCTGTTTGTAATGACTTTGAGAGTATAACTAAAGTTTTCTTTGAAAACCTTGTTAAAGAAAAATATAAGTTAACAGAAATTACTTCTTTTTCATTATTAAGAGATGCTTTGGATAGAAATAAGAACAAGTTTGTTACATTTTATTATCTTGTTGATCGAATTAAAGAAGTTGATCCAAAAATCCTTAATAATATTCCACGACTTAATTCTTTGCTAGCAACTGCTTGTGAGACCAAGAATACGAAGGCTGCCGAATTGATAACTGATTTAATCATTGATAATAAAGATAGTCTTAGTGGTTTCATGGATGATTCATTTGATTTCACGCAAAATTTCATTAATGCAGCTTCATCTGAATCAACTGAAATATGTAAATATTTCATTGAAAAGAAAACGCCAATTAACTATGAAAAACTTTCTGCTCAAGTGTCTGAACTTGGTTCTCTTAATGAAGAACTCTTCTCCATTATAATTAGTAATGTCAGTCCAGAAGCCAAAGAAAGAATTGTTGGATGCTTTGATCAAGCTATTGAAAAGAAGAACAAAGATCTTGTTAAATACTTGATAAAAGAGAATCCTCCTTTTGATCATGCTTTATTATTAGCTGTTTGTTCGCATGATTTAGAACTTGTTGAAATAATACTCGAGCATGATAGCCAACCTTCTTATATTAACAAATTGTGTGATTATGGAACAGCTTTATCAGTTGCTGTTGAAAATGGTGACTTACAAATTGTTAAAAAACTTCTTTCACTTCCTGGAATTAATCCAAGCTTGTATTATCATCAAAATGCAACTCCTTTAACAACAGCAATTTGCAGATGTGATCTTGAAATAACAAATGCTATTCTAGACTTTTATGGAGATGACATTCAAGATCAAAGATGGCAAATTAATGAAGCTTTAACGAAAATTTTTGATGATTCTCCAAGAAGTGGATTTAGTTTTGGTAAAAGAAAAGAGAATGAAAATGAAAAAGAAGAAAAGAAGAAGAAAATAGTCACAATCTTACTTCGTATTTTAGAGATTAAATCTATTAATCCTAACTTACATTTTAATAATAAAACATTGCTTACTTATGCCTGTCAAAATAACAGCATTGAGCTAGTTCAAAGTCTTCTTAAATATGATAACATTGACTTGAATTTATATGAACCTGTTTGTGGTGATAGCCCATTAATTGTTGCAGTTAAAAACAACAATTATGATATAGCTAAGTTGCTCATTGAACATCCAAAGACAAATATAAATCAAAGAAATTATTCAGAAAACACTGCTTTGACTATTGCTACGATTAATTCCTATGATAAAATTATTGATCTTCTAGTTAAAAGTGATAAATTTGATCCTAAAGAAAGTTGCCTTGATTATGCCTTCTTTATATCTTCTGGTGAAATATCGAAACAACTACTTCCATTGAAATCACTTGATGTTAATTTCATGTTTGTTCCTTTTATTTTGAATATCAATAAAAAACCTTCAGAATTTGGTGGTTCTAAGTTTTCTTTTGGTAACAAAACAACACCAAGCAAATTTGGTTTTAATAAGCCAAATGAGCCTAATCCCAATAATAATAATAATAATAATGGAAATCCTGATGAAAATGATAAACCTAAATTTAAATTTTCATTCGGAACTGGAAATGCCTCTAAATTTTCGCCACAAAATAGATCAAGGAAATCAAAAATGAATGAAACAACTTTGTTAAATGCTGTTAATCTTGATGATATAGCTAAGATTGATTTAATTGTTCAACATCCTTCCTTTGATATTGTTAAATCACAGCTAAAAACAGCAATTTCAATCTCACTTTCAAAGAACAAATTATTGATCTTTAGAAAGTTAATTAAATTTGTTGGTGATGATGTTAACATTGTTGATTACAACGGTAAAAGTCTTCTTCATTACAGTGCATTGAATTTGAGTAATGAAATTGTTCATGAAATTCTATCAAATCCTAATTTTGACTCAAAAAAAAGTGACATTTTGGAAGCATTCATTCAATCATATACAGCAATCCATGAACGTCCTCCATCTAGAAGACCAGTTGAAAATCCTAACGACAATGAAAATAATAATAATAACAACAACAACAATGATGATGACGCTAGAAACAATGAGAAAAATAATGAGAAGAATAGTGATGGTGATGGTGAAAATAAAGAAGAAAACAGTAAAGAATTTGAGGATGAAAATGGCGATGATGATGAAAATGATTTGAGTAGTAAATCGCCTATTCCAATAATGAAAGAATTGTATAATTATGATAAAGAACATGATCATTTAATTGACTTTACAAAATTGCTTCCAAATGGTTTGTCATTCTTTACTGTAATTAATCATGAATCTCAATTTGATGAAGAAATAGCCAACTTCCTTTTGGAGAACGGAGTTGATCCAAACGAGCCAGATAAGAATGGCATTTATCCACTTCAAAGAGCAATTTCTATTTTTAATTCGGGAGTTGCTAGTGCATTGATTGACTCTGGAAAAGTTGATTTAACAAAGCAAATCCAATTAACTGAAAATTATAGCTTTGGCTTTGGCCCTGCAGAACGACAAAGGTTTCTTGGAGATAAATATACAACATATCTTCACATTGCAGCATCAATTGAAGATCCATTGATGTTGACACTATTTTTAGATAGGAAGTTGATTGATGTGAACATTGCTAACGATTTGGGCGAGACGCCTTTGATGACAGCTTGCAGATATCGGCGAAAACAGAACATTCAAATACTGTTTAATAATGATGATTTGAACTTCCTTTATCTTAATAACGAAGGAAATGATGCACTCCAGATAGTAGGCAAGCCATCAACAACAAAAGATAAAAATGAATACTTGCAATTGTTGCTGGAAGCAACCGATGACGATGGTCATAAATTCACGTTTAGAAGACCTGGAAGTAATGATGATGATGAAAATAATCAAGGCAAATCTGAAAACAATAAAACTGTAACAACAACAACAACAACATCTAAGTTTGGCACAGCAAATAAAACTAGTGCTTTTGGTAATAAAGCAGCTTCATCAGGATTCAGTTTCGGTAAGCCTAAAAACGAATCGGAATCAGCGACAACAACAACAACAACAACATCTAAGTTTGGCACAGCTAATAAGACTAGTGCTTTTGGTAATAAAGCAGCTTCATCAGGATTCAGTTTCGGTAAGCCTAAAAACGAATCGGAATCAACTTCTCAAGAAGCTTCCGATTCAGCAAATAAAGCTAACGAGTCTGGTGCTAAGCCAACAGGTTTCACTTTCAACAAGCCAAACAGTGGCCTCACTTCAGCAGCGCCTAAATTTGGCGCCTTTGGTGGCAATGCAAAAGGCGGATTCTCTTTCGGCAAGCCAAAAGGTGACTCTCCATCAACTGCATCAGAAGCCCCAGAAGCAGCTAATAAACCAGCAGCATTCGCTTTCAATAAAGCAAATAATGAGTCAGACTCGGCAGCGCGCAAATTTGGCTCATTTGGAAAGACGACGGGATTCGCTTTCAATAAATCCAATAATGAAAGCAGCCAAGCTGTTTCTGCGCTAAAGGCACGTTCAACTGGATCCGCTGAAGCTCAATCCAAGCCGCAAAAGCTCGAGTTCCATCACGAGTCATTCTCTGAGAGCCCTGATCCGAGCTTCAATGCGAAGAGGAAATTAGGGTCGCCGGCCAGAGGCAGAGCCCGCCAAGGAATCGAAAGCGAAATAGAAGATGCTGTTGGCGAAGTTATTGATGGCGAAGATCCCCGAAAAGTTCGCCAATTGTCGAAGTCGATTTCGAGGCTTGCATCACGAAAGGTGAAGAAGCTTGCCGACATGCTGGACGAGGAAGACAGCAGATACGGAAACCAGGGAGGACAGTTCATGCACAATCCGCAATATGCATATGATCAAAACGCAATGGTAATCCAGCTGCAGAATCAGTGGCTGCAGATGATCCAGATGAATAATGCAAATCAGGCTCGTCTCACAATGCAAATGATGCAGCAGAACAAGGTTTTACAGCAGCAGCAAAAGAGAAAGAAGAAGAAAAGCCAAAAAGAAAATATATAAATTATTAATAATATATAAACAACTGGTTAGTTTTTTTTTTTTTTTTTTTTTTTTTTTTTTTTTAATGCTATTTTACTCACATTCTTCAAGAAAAAAAAGTATAATAACTCGAATACCTCGTCAGATGGTATATTTCCTAAATATTTTAAAACCTAACCATCTGTAGTAATTAATAAATATTGTTTATATTAGATAATAATTCTTAGTTTTTTAACACATTTTTGATTACCTTGGACAACTTTCTGTGTTATCTTGGTTTATTTACAAATTCAATTGATCATTAATATAAATTGAATGCACAAAATTTTTTTGCACAAGGAAGATTATATTTCATTGGAAACTGTTTTGTTTTAAACTGTTTTGATTGTAAAATATTTGGCGATTTTCATTATATCAATTGATAAATGGAAGAAAGTTGAAATAAGAAATAACAATTGATATTAGTTTTCTTTGCACAAGAAAGAAAAACTTTATAAAGTTCATTTCAGTTTTCTTTTGACAAATAAGAAAAATATAAACAATATATGATGGAATCTAAGTAGGAAAAATTTGAAAAATTTCAAGTTCTTTTCAATTGAAAATTTTTCATGACCGTTAAAATTAGACACCTAAAAATTTAAAAAAATTAGCCAAGCGAAATGAGTCTTATTTCATTTTTAATTAATCCAAATGAGGATTGGTAGACCAAAAAACCACATATTTAAGATGAAATATATCGTTTGGATATACAATGATAATGAAATTGGTTGCTTTGATATGAACAATAAACATCAAGCATCCGCTAAAGATGAAATAATAATAAGAAATCAACAAAATATTTCAAATAATCCAGAAAACGATACCAACATTATCAGTAATCCATCAGTTAATAATCAAAATGATGAAATGGCTATTTGTGGCGATGAAGTAATTGATTCATTATATTCTAATGCAACATCAAGCTCTATTGATCTTGAATATCCAGATGAAACAACATTAGAAAACAATTTAGAAGATTTTGGTTTTCAATGGTATAATGATCCAGAATTCGGAAAATGCAATGATGATTTCATCAATGATGATCTTTTAGGAAAATTTTAATCATTATCTGTTGAAAATTCAAAATTGGTAATAAGATCTTATTACTAATACTTCTTTACTGATACTATATTTTTATTTGTGAATAAAAGCATCTTTTTTTAATTTAATATATTTATAGAAATGTTCATCAAACAAGATATAAAAAAAAAAGTCAGATGTGATAAATCTAACCATTTTTTTGTGAAATAGGTTCACTTTTCTGTAAAAGTGAAATTCTTTTTTTGAGGGATTCGACCAATATTGATAAATACATAAAATATGAGTTTTCGGCAAGAAGTCAAATATGTTATTAAAAGAAGTGGTTCTAAAGAAGCGTTTAGCATTCAAAAAGTGCAATCTTATCTAAATAAAATAATCAAAGATTCAAAATTAAATATCAAAACTGATCAAATACTACAACAATTAATACTTTCTATTGACTCCGAAATTGAAAAATCGTCCAAAATTCTCGAAATATTAATAAGTATTACATCAAATATGATATCATATAATACAGATTGCCAATTTTTAGCTGCACGATTGTTTATTAATAGCATGCGTCAAGAAGTATGGAAGTCTTACACTCCAAAAAATTCACTTTATGACCGAGTCAAGCAAAGATCTACAGAATACGATGTATATGATCCTATTATTTTAGAAAAATATACCGAAAAAGAATTCAACATGATAGAATCAGAGATAGTTGATTATTCCCGCGATTATTTACTCACTTATTCAGGCATGAGACAGTTCTACGATAAATACCTATTCAAAAACCGCCTTACAAACCAGTTATACGAACTTCCGCAAGAAGCCAATATTCTAATTCCGATGTATGTTTTTATGAACCAAGAACCGACGAAAAGGATGGAGTACATTAAGATTTTTTACCATTATTTATCGACTTTAGTAATATCGTTACCGACGCCGATTTATTCAGGCGTTCGAACTCATTTAAAGCAATTTAGTTCATGTTGTGTAATTGACTGTGACGATACAATTGATTCGATTCTTGCCACAAATTATATTATCGGCAAAACGGTTACAAAACGATACGGATTAGGCATCAATATTGGCAAGATTCGAGGCATTGGTGCCGGTGTTAAAAAAGACACGATAGTTCATAATGGCATTGTTCCCTTTTTGAAGATGTTTGAGTCATCAATGAAAGGCTTCATGCAAAATGGAATCCGCGGAGGCTGTGGCACGATAAGTTTTCCTTTCTGGCACTGGGAAGTAGCAGCGTTGATTGAGCTCAAAAATAACAAAGGCGTTCAAGAGAATCGTGTCAGAGGGCTCGACTATTCGATTGGTTTGAATAGATTCTTTTTAGAAAGGGCGAAAACTAACAGCTACATTACTTTGTTTTCGTCTGAAGAAGTTCCTGAACTTGTGAGTGATTACACGTATTCATATGAGCAATTTAAGCAGATTTACACCAAATATGAAAACACGGAAAACATTCGAAAGCAGAAAATTAATGCTTTATCATTATTGATGAAAATTGCTACTGAACGTTATGAGACAGGACGAATTTACATTTATTTCATGGATAATATGAACTATTATTCTGTTTTTAAAGAATCTATTTTTAGTTCGAATTTGTGTC
The DNA here is from genome assembly GCA_039105265.1 of Tritrichomonas musculus. Classification (NCBI taxonomy): domain Eukaryota; phylum Parabasalia; order Tritrichomonadida; family Tritrichomonadidae; genus Tritrichomonas; species Tritrichomonas musculus. The sequence goes on from JAPFFF010000012.1 coordinate 1,265,076, forward strand.
AAGAAATTTGTCTTCCTACGAAGCCCGTTTACTTGTCAATTGCCAATGATGATAACCATTCAAAATTAAAGAATGATTATCATAAAGATGAATACGGATTGATATCTGTTTGTATTTTGTCTTGTATTAACATTGGTCGTGTCTGTTCTATTTCGGATGAATTGTCTGTTATTTGTGAGATAATTGTTCGTTTTCTCGATGAATTAATCGATTATCAGCATTACTGTTTTGATCAAATCAAGTTAAGTGCTGTTGATTATCGACCTCTTGGCATTGGCATATCTGATCTGTTTCATCTTCTAGCAAAGAACAAATTGAAATATAACTCGCCTGAAACATTCAAGTTTGTTCATGAATTAGTCGAGCAATTTCAATTTTATTTGCTGACAGCAAGTTGTAAATTAGCTGAAGAAAAAGGAAGATGTAAACGATTCAATTGTAGTAAATATTCTGATTGTATCTTGCCTATTGATAATTATAAAGATACTCTCGATAGTTACGCTAACTTTAACTACATTTGTGATTGGGAATCTTTACGTGAAAGGATTAGAAAATTCGGTTTGAGAAACTGTTGTTTGTCTTCAATCCCTCCAACAGCTTCTAGTTGTAGCATCTCCAATTCAACGCCTGGAATTGACCCTCCAAGGACGAAAACGACATTTAAAATGTCAAAATACGGAACTTTCGCTCAAGTCATTCCCGATCTTAACGAATGTGAACGTTTTTACACATTCCAAAAAGATATACTGAACAAAGACTACTTCAAGCTGATCGGAATTATTCAGAAGTTCATCGATCAGGGAATCAGTACGAATTCATTCTACATGAGCAATGACGACGTGTCAATTGGAGACGTTGTGAAGGAGATTTATGATGCTTACAATTACGGATTGAAGAGTTTGTATTACTTGAATAATAATAAGGGCGTCGATGATGACGTAAGCCAGATTAATTCAGCTGAGGGAATTAATGTTGATTTTAATGAAATTAATGATGGTCATCATGATGATATTTGCTCAAGTGGCGCTTGTAGTATTTAGATTGTTGGATTTTGTTTTTCTTTTGTTTATTTTGTATGTTTTTTTGTTTATGCATAAGAATAATTAATTGATATTGATTAAATTAAAATTTATCGATAATTTTTATTTTTTTCTCCTTCTTTTTTAAATTGATTACATAAGTATGTTAATATATTAGTAATATTCTTTGATATAATTTCAAACGAGTAATTTTCTAATAAATGATATTATAATTTTATATGATTATCGAATATTTTATGAAAACTTTTTTTGTTTTTCCTTGTTTAAATTATTGTGGAATAGATTGAATTCACTTACTTTCTCTTGTATAAAAAATATGATATTATTTAAATTTCCCATATTGTTATTACTGATCTAAAATTTATTTTTGAATTTATTAAACTATTTACATGTTATTTTTATGGTTCTGTTTTTATAGTCAAATATGAAAATAAAAAAATATAATTTTTTTGATATAATATTGCGAGAAAAACAAATGAATTTGATCTTTTTAGGTTTATTTTGCTATAATTGCTTTGGATTTTGCAATATCGTTATAACGATTATCAAAAATATAGTATAAAACATTTTGCTCGAAAAATAGAAAATGTGATTATAAAATCGTTATATTATTTTGAAATTATTTCCTCAAATTGGTAAACGAATAAATATTCTGATTACCCATTACCAACAAATGAGTAATATCAACCTTTTCAAAAAGTTATTTGTAAAAAAAAAATTAAACTTTTTGATACCAAAACATAAGGTTTTAAAATAAAATCAATTTGAACTTTTTCAGTATAAAATTTCAAAAAGTTTTAGATAATGTCAATAATAAAATCAATTTGAACTCTTGATGTTATTAAAGTAATTGTGATTGGTGACTCTACTGTTGGGAAAACAGCTTTGCTTCTTAAATATGTCGAAGGTGTCTACACAAGTACTACAATGACAATTGGAATTGATTTCAAAAATAAGAATATTAATATTGATGGTAACGATATTAAAATGCAGTTATGGGATACAGCAGGACAAGAACGGTTTAAAACAATTTCAGTTTCATATTTCCGCCGAGCGCATGGAATTGCCCTTCTTTACGATGTAAGTAACACTCAATCATTCGAGCATATTCCAAATTGGCTTGATTCTGTTGCTCAAAATACAATGAGAAAAGTTCCTCTTATTCTTATTGGAAATAAATGTGATTTAGCGCTCAAAGTTAAAGTTGAAGAAGGAAAGCAAATGGCTGAAGACAATGGTGTTCCATTTTTCTTAACATCAGCAAAAACAGGTGAAGGTGTTGAAGAAGCTTTTACAGCTCTTGCCCGAATGGTTCTAAAAGATCAAGGGCAAGATGATCCTCAAGATCAAGATTCTTTTGACATAAAAGAAAACACCACTGGCGAAAAGAAAAAGTGTTGTTAAGAGAAAAAAAAAAAATATTTATTTTCCTTTTTTGTTTTACTCTTTATTAATAAAATAAAGTTTTATTTATTCCTCAATTTATTTTTAATCGTCAAGGTTAATATTTTCCCTAAAAACCGTTCAAAATAACAATTGAAAATCCGTTTTTTTTTTTTTTTTTTTTTTTTTTTTTTTTTTTGACTTATCGGAATAATACAAATGTAAAAAGAAAAGAATAGTAATAATAATTCTCTATGACGATTTTTTTTATTCAATTATTAAGAAAAAGAAACAAGGATAAAAATCCGATAATTACAATTAATTATAATTCTTCCTCTTCAAGTGTAACCAAACACAAATAAACAAAACAAATAAATAAAAAAGAACACATAAACAATAATAAATAAAATCAAACAAAATTAAAACAACAACAAATAAAATAATATAAAATCATTTGTGAACCATCACGTTGAAAAGGTCCTTCAACACAGGTTGGTACTGAGAATTCAATCTATTCATGAGAGTTATTTCATCAGGTGAAACCTCGAACTCGAACAATGGATAAAATAGCAATTTAGGCAGCAAATTAAATTGCTCATTAACGATAGCTTTTCTGAGAGAAGGGACCATTTTAGCAAACAAAATGAAACCGATCCAAACCAAATATTCGGGTGAATTTTTGACCTTATCGTCGATCAATTTGACCAACGAAACCAACGGATTGGAGACAATTGAAGTGAACAAAGAAGTAACCGCCGAAGCGAACCAAATGGCGGGCTTCAATTTGAGCCTCTTAAAGATGACCAATATCTCGTTGCTTTCGGCCCAGACCACGTGTTCAAAGAGGAGCGATACTGCGGTATTACTAGCCGATCCAATTGATATGAACTGAGACAATGAATTATCAACGTGTGAGTTCAATGTGTCAAACATTGTCTTCTCAATATTTAACGTATTTTTTATTTGGTCGAGTAAGTCGCTGTACTCGACTTTGTAAGGAGGCGAAGGAAGCGAATTCAGCATCTCTTTGCACTCGTTGTTCGTCCTTCCTTGTAGCGAGACAATGTTGAAGATCTCAATGATGATGTAGATGAGGTCTTCATCAACCGTTTGGTTGATGTGCTCAACAAGCTTGCGTAACTCGACTGGATAAAGAGAGACAAGTAACGGAAGTGCAACCTGGAGCCTAAAATAGAACTCAAATTGATCTTTTTCTTCTATCGTTAGAGCTTTTTCTTTGATCGCTTTAACGGCTGCTTTAGCTTGTGCATCTGAGGTCAAACAAAAGCTAGAAGGTGAAATTAGGGCGGTTACTAGCGAATTCTCCCATTGTTCTTTTTCTTGCTTCAAAAGACTGAATAAAAGTTGACGGTTATCGGTTGTTTCTTTCAATATTTGAAGGAAACGAACAGGATTGGAACAAATTGAAACTACAATGTTTTGAATATCAATTGGTAGATTCTTCTTCCCTTGCGATGCACTCATGATACTAAGTAGACCTTGCAAAAGTGGAAGATGTAATGGTGCAGATGTCGCTAGGAAATAAGAGCAAAAAAATTGTGCAAATATATATAATGATGGTTCGGCAGTTTGTGGTGGTTGGGTTAAAACTGAGGCTATGATGTCAATAACAGCAGGTGTAACTGTTTCTGGTGCCGATAGTGGTAATGTGGCTAGTAAACTTCGAGCTTCCTTTTGAATTGGATGAGCCCAACAAGCAACACTGTTGAGGGCAGCTTGGACGGCTTCTGGAAAGATGGATGGATCACCAATACCAAGAGCAAGGCAATGGCAAATTATGCAAAAGTCACCGCTGTTGTTTTCTTTGAGAGATGGTAATGCGGTGCTCATGACACGATCTATGAGTTCTGGAGGAAAGCATGAAAACATCCAGCGTAATGTAGGATCAAAGCACATTAATGTTTCGAAGTTGGGAGAGTTGTGAAGATCGACTATGAGATTTAAGATTTTATCTGATTCGGCTTCATCTTGAGCTGAAAATCGTTGTTCGGAGAAACGTGTAAGTAATAAAAATAAGGCAGCGCAAAATTCAAATGAAACAACGCCTTTTTTATAAATTGAAACTGCGTGTTGAATAACAATTGATAAATGGCGAATATCAACTATGACTGGCGCAGACCGGAGAAGAGAATACGAATATAGACGAACAATGACAATTGGAGATTGACAGCATAATAAGCAAGCGTTGAAATAAAGGGTAAGTTCTGGTGTATATATTAATTGATTTGTTCTGGCGCTTCGCAAAATAAGAAGTTGTTCAACATCAAAGGTTTCTGAATTTAAAACGCTATTGATTAATTCGGCTGTATCAACTGACTGAGGTGCGGTTCCTTGAAGAACCCATAAACCACTTTGTTTTAAAGCGTCAATAAGTGGTCGGATTTTTGAAACATATGTAGTAACAAGACGACGATATGAGGCGTTTGATAAAATTTGTCGTTCATTCGGTGATGGAAATTGCGATACAAATTTTTCTATGATTGGCTGCATGAGGACGACGAAATCAGACTTAAAATATTGAACGGGGCTCATCGTATCAGTAATAAGAGAGACAGTAAAGTAACAGAGTTCCAAGAAAACACGAGCATCCTCGAAATCGTCTGACATTGAGGAAATTCAAATTGATGATACGATACATAAATTACAACGTGTTATTTCAGAAAAAAATACGTTTATAATTTTTTTTGTTTTAGTTTTTTTATTCAATACATTTTCGTAAATATCTTGTTGAAAAATATTTGTTCTTGATAATTGTAATTTTTTTTCATTAGTTAATATAATATTATATTTATTTCTATTCTTAAATACTTTTTATTTTTCTTTATTTATGTTTCATGTAGAAAAAGCAACTCTAAATCACTAATTAAAGTCGGAATTTATTATCTAAAAATAGTATAAAAAGATTAATAACATTCTTTGTATCAGTTTTTTCGAATAAGAAGTTATACTAAACCGAATTTGAAATGGAAATTTTAATTCAAATTAAATTGCAAAATTCAATCGCCAGTGTTGATATTTCTTAAGTTTCCTAATGAGCAGATTACTTTGATTTGTTTATTTACTAAAATAATGAGCTTAAAAGGATTTGAGAAACGGAGTAAAATGACATAAAATTTGAAAAAGTGCTAAAAAAATTTTTGATGTTTCTCCATGTACGCGCAGTTGAAGCAAAGGATGTTCCAATTATGGATTATTTTGGAAAATCAGATCCATATTTATATTTTCAAGTGAGCACATCAAGTCAAAAGTGGAAAACAAATTATATAAATGATACAGTAAATCCATGTTGGAAAGAAGAATTTCATATTCCAATTACATCTGACAATTCAGATAAGCTTCATGTGGAACTTTATGATTATGATAGATTTACAAGAGACGACCTTATCAGCTCTTACGATTTTGATGTTAAAGATTTTCCTGTAGGAAAAATTATAGATAAATGGTATGATTTCAATCCAGCTAAAGGTGTTAAAACAGGTGGTAGTGTTAGGTTAATGTTTCATCTAGCCAAGCATGGATGGGAACCTTTTATCGAGCAAGAATAACTTTTATCAAAAAAAAAAAATGACGATTCATAATGGTTTTGAAAGGGAAAAAGGTTTTTTAGTATTTGTTTTTCAATAAAGTTTGTTTATAATTATATTTAATCTTGAACAAGTTCTTATTTTTTTTATTATTATTCAATAATTGTTATATTTTTGGAAATATCGATTTATTGATATGTTTTAACTTTCATAATGTTTTCTGCAAAGTCAAATAACACGGACAAATATTCATTTAAAAAGTGAATATAAAAAATGGGGATTAAAGGCTTAATGAGATGGCTCAAATTTAATATCAAGCCAGCTTTTATTCATAGAAATATCCGTATTGACACATTATTTATTGATTCAAAACAACTTTACTTTAAATCACTTGAAAAAGCAGATGAAAGTCATGTTATTCCAATTTTTCTTGACCAAATAAAGTGGGTTATCACCCATTTCACTCCAACAGAAACATTGTTTCTTGCAATGGATGGTCCCAATCCAGCAGCAAAATTTCAAACCCAACGTCAAAGAAAATTTCAAATGGACTATATATCTGATTTTTCATATCCAGAAAAGCCATTCGATATGCTTTCAAAGGAGCAATATGCAGAAATTACTAACAAGTCATTAGAAGAATTTTTAAAGGATTTTATTAATCAACCAAACATCAAAACTAAAAGATTTTTATTCAGCAGTGGTTTTGCACCTGGAGAGTCAGAGCACAAATATTTTAGTTTTTTCAGAGAAGAAAAGGGATCCCCAAATTGGAAACATAATAAAAATCATTTCATTTATTCAAATGACAATGATTTAATTTTTCTTTCACTTCAATTTACAGATGAAAACTTTTATATTGTTAAATCCTGGGAAAAGGATGGCAAAATGATAAACGATGTTATAGATATTTCTGAAGTACGACGATATTTCCTAAATTTAATTTATAATCCTTTTGGTAAAGGTAAAAGAGATTCTTCGCAAGTTATTAATAATGAAAAAGTCATCAACGACATAATAGCTCTTTCATTTCTCTTAGGAAACGATTTTATTCCTCCATTCCCAGAAATTGAGTCAATAGATACTCAATTTTTTCAAAAGCTACTTAATTCATATGTTGCTCTAAACTCTGGCCATAATTCTAATTATAAATATTTAATTGAAAATGATTCATTTAGTGTCCAAACTTTGAAAGAAATAGTAAAGATATTTTTCAATGAGAATGAAAATCAAAATCAAAATGAATCAAATTCAAATAATGAACAGCAAAGAGAGCAAGCTCAAATGATTTTGAAAATTTTAAATTATACATGGATTTATTATTCTCATGGTGTCCCTTCATGGACATTTTATTATCCATATTTAGAATCACCAAGTCTGAAGCTAGCAGTATCACTGATGACTCAAGAAGAAAAAGCATCTTTCGAATATGATGAAATAGTTGATCCATATTTGAAAGCTCTTGTCATCCATCCAGCTACTTCACTCTCAAACATTCCTTGGAATATATATCGTATTAAAATCCCACCATCGCCCATAGCTGACAAATATTGGCCTCTAATCAAGCCTGATGACAAAGTTCCTATGTTTAATTTGAATGAAATAATGGAATATTATAAAAAAGAACTTGCAACACTCTCGCCTGAAGAACTTTATTTGAATAGAAGAGATCCCCCATACTTTATTTATACTAAAAATAAATTCTTAGATGTTAAGCCGATAAATAAAGGTAAAAATCAAGGTCAATTACAAAATCAAGTCCAAGTTCAAAATCAAGAGCAACCGCAAGATAAAAAAGAGGATCAAAGTACAAAATCAATTGCTTTATTTCATACTGGACCAGCGCCGAAGCAAAAGAAAATACAAAACATTTTGAGTTCACAATTTGGTAAAATAAAATCAATTAAAACAGTTACAACTACTGTTGTTGAATTTGAACAAGAAGAAGGTGCCCAATCTGCTGCATCTGTACAGCAAATTGAAGTTGATGGTCAAGTCATGCAAATATCTCCTTTGTCTTCTAATGTTTCAAAGATTTTTACTTGAAAAGCAAAATATAAATATAATTTATTTGTATTTCACATTTTATGATGTTTGTTAGTTCATTTTTATACATTTATTAATAAGCATGAAATTATTAATTTTTAATATGATTAAAGAAAGAATAAAGTTTAGGTATATATGATGTTGATAAAAATAAAAGCATATAAGAATATCATGTTTATATTACCAATGATTTTAATCATTAAAAATATAATTGAGCAAAAACTGTAAAGATGGTTGTAATTCTTTAAAAGTAAAAAGAAAGAAACGAGAAGGTCGGTGCAAGAACATATTTAGTAAAAATATTATTCAGATTTATCTCCGGAAAAACTTTCTGCAAATTTCATAAACATATCCATTGATTGTCTGTTTTGATGCTTGAAATTAAGTGGACATGATTTTCTAACTCTATCTTCAAGCTTCTTTAAAATTTCTTCAGACTTTTCAACTCTATCGCCAGTCAAGTCCCAAAGTCTAGGATCTGTATCAAAAATTTCAAAACGATGAGTAACATCGCGCATATATCCATCACGTTTCAATTGATCGTTAATTATTTTAGCAGCAAAAACAGCTTTTGTCTCTGAAATAGATTCTTGAATGTATTGAACTTGATTATCTGTTTTGCTGAAAAATGTATTAATATCATCCACGTTTCTAAGATAAGTGTCGCTCTTTTCATTGATAGATTGTGAAACTAAGTTTAGTCTGTTGTTATCTTTGCCATCGATTTCATTTAATCTTGTATCGCAATTATCAAGCAATGGAACAATTTGTTCATCTACTGCGTTATTAATTTTTTGTTTTCTTTCATCATCGATTCTTTGCTTCATGTCAATAATTCCTTGTTGTCTTTCAAGTTCTCTTTGGAATTTCTGTTTTGTAACTTCATAATTTTGTTTTGTTTCTGTCATTATTATCTTTTGTTCTTCTCTTATTTGTTGTAATAATTGAATATCTTTTTGTTGTTTTTCTATAAGAGCATTTAATTCAGCAGTTTGAGTTTCGAATTCTTTTTCAACTTTAGCTAAAGCCAAAGCACGATGTTTAACGATATATTCTCGAATCTCTTGCATTTGTTTAATGTATTTTTGTTCATTAGAAGCTAAGTCGGTTTGTTGTTTGTCTCGAATTGAGCTCATTGCTTCTGCTATAAAATATCCTATTGCTTGCTCGTGCATTTCTCTGCATTGAAATATATCTTCGATTTGCGAGTTTGATAATCTATCGAAATCAATTCTTAAAGAAAGAGGAACAGCTTTTTCTGGTTCTGTTTCGAAAAGTTTCATAACAAAATTAATTAATAATTGTTGATTGATATGGCGTGGTTCTGCTTGCATAAGTATTTTGAATAAATGCTCTGGATGAATACGTGCAAGTCGATCATCACGAAGATAATCATTAAAGCGTTTTGCTACTCCTGCGATATCGGCGCTTAAATCAGCTTCGTCGTCTTCGAGATGCTGAATTAGTTGACCAAGGCAATCTCCGTCATCTTGTTTTTTTAGTCCTTTCGATTCTATATAATTATTTACAAATTGTTCGAGAGAAGGAATTCCCCATTCTTGAGCAAGTTCAAGTAGTTCAAAAGCGTTTGTTAAAGTAACTTTGAATGGTTTTAATTGGCAAGCAAGTGAAAAAGCTGTGAAAACTTCCTCTGAAACCGGGTGTGGAATTGCACCTTGATAATCGTTAGCTTTGACGAGAGCTGCGCAACGTTTTGAAACACGTGCAAAAGTTTCGACAGGTAATTTATGATTTTCTTCATTACACCATAATGAAAACATTTTCTGTGGAGTATTCTCTATCATGTGTAAATAAAGATTTGGTTTTTTTATTTTTTTTTTTTTTACATTCAAAAAGGCCTTATTAAGGTATTCATTCAATTTTGTAGTATTCAAAAAGTGACAACGAAAATACATATTTTGCGAAATATATCATTATAAATTTTAATTTTTTTTATTAAATATTCATAAAATTAATAATATCATTATATAATATATTTAAATTATTGTATATCTTGCTAAAAGTAGAGATAATTTCATAAATAATCACTCAGCTAATCTTTTCAACCTGAGTTAAAATTTGAAAAATTGGCCATATTTTTTGATTTTAAAAAGATTTATTTTAAAAAATCAAAAATTCCGACGCTGGGGACTTTATTTTGGATAGATTTTTTCTTTGAATACTTTACATATTTTTACTTTTCAGAAATCTTTATTTTCTCACAATTTTACAATTGTTTATATCTTACAATCTCACAATTATTTCTTAAAAAAATGCTCAATATTCTGAAGCATATAATAATTTCATAGAATTGATCTCAATTTTCTGATGATTCAAATATTTCATAAAAAATAAATTCAATTTAATAAATTAACTAAAAAATATATCTTATATTTTAAATTGGATTTTCCTCATATTTGCTATAATATTTATACAAAACATCATTTTTTTTCTAAACTTATCAAATTGTAAAATTTTCATTCAAAAAGAAAAATTAGTTTATTTTTATATCATACGTCAATTTTACCATTATATTTAGTAAATAAATTTTTTATCATCATATATTTTATTATATTATAATATGATAAAATATACTGCTTTTGTTCAACCTTAATATGGTCTATTCAAAATAAGAACCGTTTATTTTGTTTTTTTAGAATCCAAAATTATGTTGAATATTTTAGTTTTTTTCATATGAAAATGTAATAATATTTTATCTGATTGAAATTTTATTACACAATCTTCAAAATTAATTAATCTGATATGTAATGAAAAAAATATCTCATACAAATTTAATAAGATTTCATACAAAAATTAGATTTAATAGAATTATTTAATCATGTTGAAATGAAATATACTTTAAAATATCATATTTTAAGATAATTATCATTGATGTATTTTTAAAAAAAATTTATATATTTACTGATAAACAATGTATGGTAATCGTCATTTCTTAATTATACAACATGAATTTTGCTCTAAAAAAAAAAAAAAATTGTTGTTTCAAACAGAATAAGTAGCCCTTAGGCGGTTTTGTAAAATATGGCTATTTGATCGTTCATTGAATAGTTTATTTTTCAAAACTTCTACGGCGCACGGTAAAAGAGCAACTTTTTGAATACTTTGCATAAAAAATCTTCAAGTACGGCATACAGCCGAAAAGGATACAGCATAAGTGACCTGGACACAGTAATGATAATTCAATTTGAAATGATGATAAAATGATGTGTATTTTCAATTTTCTTATATGGAATGAATAGCCATTGAATATTTGAAATACTATTTTTATTCTGTAACTTAAATTTCAATGTATTATTCAAAATTAAGTTAGAATAAAATAATTTATTCGAAATACTGTTCTATGTCATCTTGATTTTCAATTTTTGAATTATGGATCTTATTTCACGAGTAAATTGCATCATAATTCATTCAATAAAAGTTCCATAAATTTCAAAAGATTCAATTATAAGGTGATAAGAATTGTTACTTGATGGTTTTGTTGACTTGATTCTAATAAATCTGAATTTTTTAGGAAATTTATTTGATATATAAAATGTAACGCAGTCAATTTCATCTGTAAAAGGAGGATCGATTTGTTCATCAATTTTATCCCAAGTGTCGCTATCATTTGATCCCTCAATAATCCAGCCGGTTGGGTAGCAATATTTATTGCCTTTCTTGAATGTGTAACTTGTTGGAATTACAAAATGACTTGTGAAGTCGAAACAGAGCCAAGAATTTTGAATGTTTTTGGAACAAAAGTTTTTGTCTTGTTCAAAAAGAACAACATTTTCTGGCTTACGGTTATTGTATACTGAAGAAGCTGTTATATTGATTTCATTGGAAATATTTCTATTTTCTTGAAGATAATTGATGATTCCTTTAAATTCCCGGTTTTCTTCGTATGGAAAAACTTTGGTATTGTTGAATGACATTTCTTGATTCGCATATTTTCGATAATCAAAAATGCTCTTAAATTTTGGTTCATTCTCCGAAACCTTCTTTTGTTGTTCATCGATCTCTGACTGCAATTTCATATTTTTCTCTTCGAGATTCTTAATTTTTGTTTTTTGTTCATTTTCACTCAATTCGAGCTTCTGAATTTTGTCTCTCATTTGCTCGAATGAAATTTCATATTCTTGATTCTTCTTTTCAAGTGACTGAATCACATCGAATTGGTTTTGTAATTTTTTATTCATTTCTTGTTGATAAGTGTCACTTTTTCTCTTTTGATTATCAATTTCTTGTTTGAGTTCAGAAAACTTCTCAAAAAGTCCTTCAATTTTCATCTCAAGTTGCTCGTTCTTTCTCTGACACTCTTTGCTCTGCGAAAAAACCGTCTTTATTAACTTGTCTGAATTTTTTGGCATGAAAAATTTTTCTTTTTCGATCAATTGTTCAATTTCAATGAGTGACATTTCATTGTAGTCGAGACATGTTGGCAAAATTTGTATGTCTTCTAGTTCTTTTGGATTCTGGCTTTGTGATGGATTGTTCATTCGCTCGATAACGAATTTGAACAGTAAATGGTGGTTTTTTAAGATGCGATTTGGATGGTTGAAAATGCGATTTAATGTTTGAATTGGAAGTTTGCGTAAATTGTGGTTTTGAAGGCAGATATCTAAGTTTTTGGAGATAAGTTCCTCTTTGAGTTGATCACTTTGGTCGTAGTTTGCATCTTGTTCATCTTCAGGTTGTAATGAGAGATCATTAATAATTAAAGCTAAATCGGGGCGTTTTTCTATAAATGATTTGATATTAGCTTGAAGTTCGGAATATTGATATTTGGTGCTTAATGCGTAAAAGGTTGAATAATTCTTGTCATTTATTGATATGTGCTTCGTAATGAGGGAGTCAATAAATTCTGTAAATATGTCATGTGGGAATTCATCATGTATATAAATTTCATCTGATTGATAGATTTCATTGGTCCTTTGTTTGAAATAATGAAGTTTGCTTGTCAATATATCTTTTGATGTTTTGATTTCACAGATTTTTTCGATTTTTTGTTCATCGCTTTCTGGTCCTTTGTATATAATTGTTAAATCCTTTTTAATTTCATTGTTTGTAATCTGTAAATCGAACTTTTGCATTAGTCAAACAATTTCTTAAACTTTTTCAAAGTGAATTTGGACATTTTTCATTCAATTAAATTTAATGATAAATTCCCAAAACGAAGAAGAAAAGTATTTGATAATTAATTCAGATAATAATGGCCTGTAATTTTGGAAAAAATCAATACTCAATAGTAAATACAATATGTTTTAATTCTATCATAAATGATATTTTTGTCTATTGCAAAAGCTTAATGAATTTATATTATATTATTATTAGTTTGCTTCAAGTTTGGAATAGAAGTTTTTTCAGAAGTGATTTCTTTTATTAAAAAAAAAAAATGATGAAAACTTCAATAATGAAATAAAAACTGGAGACCAACTTGCAATGATCATAGAAAGATAGCAGTCATAGTAATTTCTCAAAGATTGTGAATTATGAGAATTGCTTATAAAAGCATAGGCAAAGATTCATATCAAAAAATGTGTTTATTAAAATAAAAACTCCAAACAGCCAAAAACAACAATAATTATAATAACTCATATAATAACAATGACTTCTTTTAAAAGAAATATTAAATGCAAATGAGCCTTAACTATAAATTAATTCAATCACAAGATTCTGCTTCTTGGAAAAGCTCATTTGCATTTAATATATCGCTCATGAGCGATGTTTTCACTATAGACCATTATAATTGACACAATATTGTTTCTGCAAATTTTATCTTTTGTATCTGATTCAAGTTTTCAATATGTCTGTGAACGGTTTTTTAAGGCACATATTTTTGGTTTATTTAATTTGATGTGTTATAATGCAATTTTCATGATTCTTCTTGTCATTTTCTTCTTGTAAAGCAGTGGGTTGGAAGAATCTATTTTTCTTCTTCATTTCAAAATCATTTTGAGAGCAATCACTAATAGCATTTTTAATAATGATATTGTGAAAAAAGTTGATTTTGAACTGTGGAAAAGTATTGTTAATCAAGTTCATTGGATAAGTTGTGATATCAACACTTATAATATCAATTGCTTTTTTCTATCTCTTTCTTTTATTCAACTCCTTCTCATTTTCGAATGTAAAGATCCAGATAAATCTAAAAAGAATCTAAATTTCTTCAGATGAACTATTTAATGATTAAAAAAAAGTATTTGGGTAAGCCGTGAATCGAACACGGGTCTATTGAGCCACAATCAATAATGCTAACCATTACACTACTTACCCCCTAATTTTATTAAAATTAGAGAATATATTTGTAAGTAATCATAAATAAAATGTAAAAAAAGATTTTTTTATTTCAAAATTTCATTAGAATGAAAACTGATAGAATCACTCTTTCATCTGAAGGTTTAAAAAATATTGTGAAAAATTCCAGCTCTAATGATAGAGAATTCAGTTTTATTTTTTCGAAACAAGAAATTAAGATGAACAATATAAATGCAGAATTTATATCACCAGCTGTCTCTAAGCTTCACTACTCAGATCCAACTGTTAACTTTATTAATTTTGATAATCTTTTCAATAAACTAAATCCTACTGTTTTTTAAAAATTATTGACTCAAGATATAATAACTCATTTCGTAAACTTATCTAATGGTGATTCAATTGATATTAGCAAAAATCAAGTGTTCTCAATGCAATTGCTTTCAATTCTCATAGAAAATGAAGAATTATTTTCAAAACTTGAACAAATTAATCCACTCATCAATGAAAACAATTTGTCCAAATATATCAGCAATTTAAAATTTTTATATTTTTTTAATAAATCATCGAGATATTTTAATTTCTCAAAAATTATTGATTTCGTAGCACGTTCTTTCTACTGTATCGATCAGAACGAATTATTAAAGCTTCCAAGAAATATTCTTTACATGATTGTTCGAAACCCATCCCTTAGGCTCAGAAATGAAGATTCATTACTAGATTTTATTAATAAAATTTTCTCCAATAAACAAAGCAAAAATAAAGTTAAAGGTGCTACAATACTTGATTTTTATGAAACAATTGAATTTAATGCACTAAGCGAAAATAAGTTTAAAGAATTTATTGAAAAATTTGAGCCAAGTGAAATATCAAATACTTTATGGTATAAACTTACTGATTGTTTTTACTGCAATTCTTATTCTCGTTCAAAAAAGAATACATACCGCTATTCTAAATCGCCAATATCTGATGATTACTTTTTAAGTAAGAAAATTAATACTTCAGAAAAAAAGAATTTTCAATTTTTTGAGTTTGATGGAGATAATAGTCATTCATTCCAAGGAATTATTTATCACCTAACACAAATAGCTGGTGGCAATGTTCATGAAAATGGAATCGTCGAAGTTTCGGCTATATCTTCTTGTCGTGGTCATGAACCGAAATGTGCTGTTGATTTAGATAGTATGAACTACTTTGCATGCGATGGAGGTCCAAATCAATGGTTGAGGTATGATTTCAAAGAATTAAAGGTTCATCCAACCCATTATTCAATTAGATCCCGTAACAGTGGAAGCAAAGGATTTTATCACCTAAAGAGCTGGGCAATTGAAGGATCAAATTCTGATGATGATGATAATTGGGTAATTCTAGACCAAAGAAATAATGTTACTTGTCTTGACAACAAGAATTCTATATATACGTTTAAGATTGATCAATCATTATCTCGAGAAGATTATTATAGATATATAAGATTAAGGCAAACTGATGTGAATACAGGTGGAAATGATAGCTTAAGATTTTCTGCACTCGAGTTTTTCGGAGCTGTTAAATCATAAAAGTAATCATTTATTATCTTATATATTTTGAATAAAAAAAGTTTTTATTGGATTTAAAAAAAAAAAAAAAAAAAAAAAAAAAAATAATCAAGAAACAATTTAACATTTTATTTCAATGAAATGTTATAGATTTATTTATAAAAAAAAAAAGAATTGGTAAAAAAAATATAAACGGTCGTTATTTTTATAAATTTTTTTCTTTTTAATTAATTCCACACAAATTACTATTAATTATTTTAATACATTTTCACATTGGACTTGGGCTAGTTTTGGTCCATACATGAATATGTGAAGAATAGCCGCAAGCAACAATTGTCTGCTTAGATACAGCCAAGCTGAAAATTCCTCTTTTTCTCGACTTTGCGTCATAATTTGGCAGCACGTCGTCCAGCTGGTCGATCACGGCGAATGACTGGGTGTCGGCGATCACGACCTTGTTGTCCATTCCTCCCGTTACGAAGAAGCTGCCCGAGTCGTCAAATCTAACCGCCGTAACCGCCTGATTATTGTACGGCAAATTTCCGAGTCTCAGGCCGGTTCTCACGTCGAAAATTGCCGCCGAGCCGTCTGCGTGGCCGGACAGAACGAGCGGCCCGAGGACGTCGATTGGGATCTTAGTTCTTGGCAGAGGCAGCGACTTTCCGGTGTCAAAAACTGCCACAGGCTGGTCGCCGACCAAAATGTCGTAAATCAGCAAAGAAGCCTGCCTCTTGCCAGCCGTGAAGGTTGTGCTTTGCGCGATGCTCCTGTTCTGGTACGGGGAGTTCACCATTGGGCTGATGCTGTGGAGGTTGTCGACAGAGGGACTCGCCTTCGGAAGGTTTGCTTGGTACTGGTACTTCGTCTTTGCGAGTGTTGGCGTCGTCGGCTTCGGAATCGACGGGATTGAAGGCGCGGCGTTTGCATTGGAAGGCGAAGCGGACGATGATCGGCCGAACGGCTCCTTGAATGGTTCGTTGTTCGGGCTGCTGCAGACGACGAATTGGTTGTCGTTGTTGAGCCAGCTGATTGAAGCGATCTGCGACTGAATGTTGAACGAATGAAAGCCAACGAAGTCTGACACGCAGACCCTTCCTCGATTGTCGAGTGAGCAAATTCTGTCGCCTGTGGAATTGAATTGAATTGACCTTATTTTGAAGTCTCCTTTGAAAAACTTGGCAACATTCAACGCTTGCGAAGAATTGACTCCATTTTGATCGTTGAACTTCCAATAGTGCAAGTTGCCCATTGAATCGCCTGAGACGAAGCATCCCTTCGATGGGTGCGACGAAACACAGGTTGCTTTGACGGTTTTGGCGGTTTGTCCGTTAGCTTTTGGCCATTTTACGTCAAAAGATCTCGTGAGAAGGACTTCCTGCGTCACTTTCTGCCATCGTGCAATCTTCTGCTGCGTCAGGAATGAAAGGAGAGGCGACTGGAATTCATCTTCGTAGTGTGACTGATCATGCGAAGGCGAATTGAACTTAAAACCGTCAATTTCAGTGTGCTTAAGTTCGTGCTCGGCGATGCTGTAGCTCATGTCTCTCGACATGCTCGGATTGATTGCGTGCAGCGTGATGACCTGCTTGGCAGCGATTGCGATTTGCTGGTTGTCGCAGCGATCAATGCAGACATCGTAGACGTGGCTGCTGTTCGTCTTGATGTTGTATGAAGCTGTGTAATTGAATGAATAATTGGCCATACTGCTGGCATTATTTTGGCTATTGACTTTTGGTGATGTGAAAAATGGTGATGTGAATTTGTCAGCCAATGAAAGCGCCCATGTTCGGCTCTCCCTGGTGTGTCGCATTCGCTCGATGTTCTGGCATTTGAGGCCTGCCGAATCGAGGTCTTTGGCAATCTCTGCTTGAGAGAATCTGAACGACTTGATCTTGCGATACATGAGTCGGTGTCTGTGGTGAAGGAAAGAAGTGAAGATTGTTGGATTTGAATTTGTCAGCAGTTCATTCAAAACCGTCAACATCCTGTCAAAAGCAACAAAACAGGCAAGTTCTTTGTCACTTTTTGTAGGAACAACGTTGGGACAAATGACAGAGAAAAAGTCAGGCAAATCATCTTCATCTTTATTGATGCTCGTGCTGTAAAATTCATTGCCACGCTCTTCTTCCTCGTCACTTGAACTGTAGTTGTCTGTGTCGATGATGTTGATGAGCGTGTCGCTTCGATCTACATTCAATTCTTTTGCATGCAAATTTTGGTTTTTAAAGACGTTTTTCTTAATTTTTGAGAAGGACGATGATTGTGAGATTTGTGAGACAATATTGAATGAGTTAACTGAATTTGATTTGATGATGTGATGTCCTGCATTCAAATTTGGATTTGAATAATGTTTCACCTTCTTATGTGAATTTAATAGGTCATGAGCACTTTTCTTAAACGTCTTTATCAGTGGATTGTTTTCTTCGTCTTCTGATGTCATCAACTCGTTGTAATGATCAAGAACGGTTATGATGTAAAGTGGGTCAAAATTGAATTGAATGATGGGGGCCATCCAGGTGAAGTCAGACAATGAAAAAGTGATGCTGAACATGATCATGGAAATGATGTGAAGTGACTGTGGAAGTGCAAGAAGTTCTTTCGCTACACATAACAAAAATTGAATTGTTTGCTTTGAGAATTTGCGGTTGTAAAGCTCTGAAAGTAAAGTGATGATGTACTCTTCAGATAGCAAAAGTGGATCAGCATAAATGGACTCAAAGTTGTCTGCAAGAAACATGTCCGATATGGTTGACTTAAAGTCAGATTTGACTACTTTTTGATCGTCTTTTTCAACATTGAAATTTTCTTCTTCTTCTTCTTCATCACTTGAAAAGTCATCAAAATCAAGGTTGTCATCAATGTCATCAATGCCTGCACCGAAAGAGAAGCTAAACTCATCATTCTTGCTTTTGTCATTATCGTCATTATTTGGCACTTTTTTATCTTTGTTTTTTTCTGTTTCTTTTTCTTTTTGTTGCGGAGTGAATGCTGTGTTGTTTTCATTAAGGTTGACGTTGATTGCTGTCTCATTGTTGATGTACTTGATGATGAGGTAAGGAATCTTTTGTATGTCGAGTAAGTATCTACGATAGAAGTGGAATTTCAATCTTCTCAACATTTCGAATTTGCTCGCATTAATCATCAATGATATCTGCTCTCTAATCAAGTCGAATTGATGAATAACGTCAGCGTTTTCATCAACGATTTCTTGGTCTCCGATGAAATATTTATGAAGTTTGATTTTCTTGAATTTAAACTTCGAAATCGTTTCGATTGCCTTTTCTTTGCTTGCCTCATCACTTGACCACCAAAAAGAGTAGAAATCTTCCTTTTTGATCAACGACTGCCAGTTTTGGTAGCCGATTAAACGAGCAATAAGAATGACAAGGAAAGGATTCTGATCATCGTTGCTTAGAGCAGAAATTGCTTGAGTTGTCATGCCTCTCAAAATGAAGAACATCGCAGCCAGTGAAAAACGATGCTGTCCATAAGCAGCGAAAGCACTTTTTTCAATTTTTTCATTTTTGGTGCTTTCAATGTTCTCGAGGAAAGACGATATTTTGTTGTTGTTGTGGCTTCTCTTTGCTATTTTGGCAGCGAATGTCTTCTTGTCAAGAATGACGCAGAGAAGAACGAAGGCGTCAAAATCATAGTTCGATGCATCCGGCGCAGGAATGTTATCGAGAATAAACTTGTCAATTGTCTTCTTCAGGACAAGATCGTTCTTCATCCACAGCGGCAAATATGACTTGCAAATCTCAGTGATCGATTTGAATGACAAAATTTGGGCTAGGTTGGACTGGTCGGTGGAAAGAAGGCCCCAAATCGATAGGAATGAAATGCTCTTTTGAATGCATTTGTTGACTTTTTTCTTCAAATCTTTTGGCGCAATTTGAAGCAAATTTTTCTCTTGAATTTGTCCTCGCTTCTCAACGCTCTCAATCAGCTTTAGCACCAATGAATTCATCCTCTTTGAATGCAAGTGAATGACTAGCATTGAAAAAATGAACTTCATTCCGTACTCATCAACATTCTGCCAATTCTTCGGTAAAGAATTCCAAAACTCGTCAAAATAAGGAAGTTCTTTTTTAACTTTTTCAATAGAATTTGAATTAGTATTCAAATTTGAATCATTATTTAAATTTGAATCATTATTTAAATTTGAATCAGTATTCAAATTTGAATTTGGTTCTGTGATTTTTTCTGGTTCTATGGTTGGTGACGGTTTCAGATGGAATGATTCAGTTTCAATGTGAGTGAGAAATGAGTTCAATGTCGGCTTTTTGTTGTTGATGAAATCTTGTATGACAGAAAAGTGACAGAGAGAAAGCATTGTTGTGTAGACGGCGTCATCGTCGACAGGAAGTGGCAGAGGAAACATTTCCTTAGGCAGATAGAGGCGGAACAGCACGTGTTTTGTTGACACTATGAGAGACTTGTTAATGTAGCTCATTGCCGTTATGTGAGTCGATTGAATTGACGTCAGTTTTGTGAACTCTTGGCTGCTCAGCGTGAAGAAAGTGATGCTTCTCTTTGAGGCGACGGCGAGCAAGAGCTTTGGCAGAAAGATGATTGAATTATTTTCATGATGCAAAGATAAGATGTGATTGTATTGGCCGTCTTGAAAGATGTAAACTTGGATGTCTTCATCCGAAGCAGCGGCAAATAAATCAGTAGAATGGAAGGCGACTTTATCTACCTGAAAATCAGGCGGATTTACAACCGGAAAAGTTGTTATCACAAATTTATCACTATCATTCGAATCCTCATTTATAAAGGCAATTACAGCTCTGCCGTCATTTGACAATAAGAAGCCGACGACCATTTTATTTATATCCACAAATTTCTTAAAAATTGGCTCAAAATCAAGTTTGTATGAAGCAAGAGAAACGTTTTTGTCATCCGTGATTTGAGACAACGAAACAACATTAGAAACAACGGAAACGCCGAAATACTTCTTCACTTTGTCTGTTTTAATGTTATAAATGAATTCAAATTGACTTTCTCTGATTGCTTCAACTTTAACCAAACTCCAGTTGACGAGTTTGTTGTCTTCCATTTTTGTCAAAATGTGATTGAATTCATTCGTCTCAATTGACTTGATATTGGAGCTGATGAAAGAGACACGATAGGGAACCGTTGTCAAAACCGACGCATCACCGATCTCGATGTAATGAAAAGACAACGATTTCTTTGAAAATAAAGTCAAAGTGATCAACATTTTGAATTGATTTTCAATGAAGTCATCACGATAGTCAGCAATTGCAAAATAACGTATTTTTTCATCATTGAAATCTTCAGAAACGAGGTCGCCATTGAATGAGATATCGGTAATACAATTACTATTGGTTAAGTTATTTTTATTCTTGTTCTTAACTTTGGTCTTATCGGTGTCACTTTTGCCGGTTTGGTCATTCAATTTAAAGTGAGTGATTTCGCTCAATTGCGGCTGATTGTTCTCTTTAAAAACGTATATTAAACCGTTTTTAAGGCCAACTACAATGTTGCACGGATAGGATTTGCTTAGAGGAAAGACAGAACTGTTGGAGGACTGTGCTGCATGAAAGTGCTGAGGTTGGTGGTGTCCATCAATTGGGAAGCAAAAACATGAAAATAAAATTTGTTGGTCAAAATGAAACCATGATTTTTGATGTAAATTGAGAGAGTCTGTTTGTTCTTCCCAAACCCGAATTATGCCATCTTCTGTGGCTGTGACACATATTAACGTCTCTGATAGTCCCCACTTGAAATCAATAAGATTCGACCGAATTGGAAGGTTCGAATGTTGCTTTTCTCGAAACGGATAAAACCAAATTTCAGGGTATTTTTCACCAATTGTAAAGATGGTCAAAGCTCGACCACAAGGTGAAATTGAGAGTTCAGTAAATTTTTCTTCATTTTGATCCGTTAATTTTTTTGGTTCTCTCTTCTTTGTTAAAAAGTCATCAATGCTTAACTGAAAAAGGGTTTTATCGTAAATATAGAAGATAAATCGATTACTAGCTGCTAATGATATCGGAGTACAATTAATATTATATGAACCAATTGGACCAGATGAAAATGAATTACGTAAGTAAGCATATAATATGCCATTCTTATTAAGGCAAAATAAATAATTCGTTCCTGAAAAAGTAAGAGAAATAACTGGAGATGTAGCATCTGGAGTTGGTATCGTAATGCGTGAAAAATCAGTTCGATTTACAATGTTTATTAATGATTCACAGCCAAAAGCAAAATATGTGGGTTTAAAAGGCGATGGAAGTGTTGCTGAAAAAGTTTGAAGGCGATTGGGGGACAACGCAATTACTTGAGAATATTCTAACTTTGAGCTCATGAAAATATTTTATATCATGAGTATTTGACCTTTATTTGTCCTTTAACCGAATATCTAGTTTTTTTATATTTCTTTGAAATTTTTCTTATTATAATAGAAAATTCTTTACCAGATAAAATATAATCCATAGAAATAAAATCTGATATTGAAGAAAAAAAAGAAACATTCAATCCATTATATCTTGAAGAAAAATTATAAGAAGTCTGTATAAATATATATATTTGAAATTTAAAATACAATTAAAAAAGAATTAATTTAAAATTTTGTAATTTATTTAATATTAAATGTAATTTTTGATCGAAATATCGATTTTTTGAGGTCAATCACACTAAAAAAAAAAAAATGTTTTAAAGAACATATCCTTTGGTTATTTCCCAAATTTTATTAATTTAATTATAATGTCTATAAAAATGTATCTGAAATTTGATATGTGCATTTATTCAAAGATAGTTTTATTCAATATCAGTTAAAGATTTGATTTTATTAATGTAAATATATTATTCATGACCACAATTATGTGAATGAAAAAGCAAACTATAAGTTTTTGAATAAGCATTCAATCTATTATATAATTTTTTCATCCATACTTTTATATATTAACAATAATGTGGTTGTAACAGCTTACATTAAAATAAAGTCGGATTCAATTAGCTTGGGACAAACTTTTTAAATTACCATAGAAATCCATTCAAAAGTGTCCCAAGCTGCATGCAAGAAATTCAGAGATACTCAGAAAATGAAAAAGTGTCAAGCTCAAATAAAACGAAAATTAAAAAAGAAAACTTTAGAAGAAGTCTTTTTATTGAGACCTAAAAGATAAAATTGAAAGTGGATAGGGATAGTTCTATGACTTTTTCTATGAAAACTCGTCTGGACAGTAAAACCTAGCATTAATCTTATTTACTTGGCTTTAAATAGTCAATAACCACTTTTTGGCAACTGGTCACTTGGAGCTATAAAATGCTTTAATACTGGTCATTTCCAACCTAAAATGACCATCAATTTAAAGCCTAGCTTATTTATAATAATTCAAGAAATTTCTATCTGGAGCATAAATATCTATTCTCGAGATGTTTTAAAGAGGTGATTCTTTTTTAAAAATGCTTTTTTTGCGTATGATTTATTCATATTGCTCTTCTTGGCTTAAAATAAATGAGATTTTATTAGTATTCAATTGAAAATTTTGTTTTTCACTTTTATCAGAATTTTTTTGAGAGAATGTCCTAAGCATTTTGAATCCGACTTTAAAATAAAATATTATAATAGAAATTAAATATTACTAGATAAGAAAATTACTTATTTTATGCTTTTTTAGAAAAAGTCTGTTGGTTGAAACATTGTTTCACCTGTGATATTTAATGATAATCTTGGGGGTTCAAAAAAGTCGATTATGCCATCGCTGGATGAAGGGCTATCCCATTCATGCATGCCTCCTAAATCAATAGGTTCGATGGATGAAATGTCTCCAACCCAAAGAGAATCATCGAAATTTGGAAGTGGATTTACAGTTGAATATGATATATTTTGAGGATGAAAGACTGAAAAATCTATTTGATTAAGTTGTGTAATTTGGGTTATTTTAGAAATATTTAACGGAAAATTTAATGTTAAATTTAATTTTTTCCGTAATTCATTTTCTTTGTTTTGATCATGATTTTGATTTTTATTTTGATTATGATTTTGATTTTGATTTGAATTATTTGAATGTTGAATTTGAACTAAATTAAGGTCACTATCATAAATTTCTGGTATTTTTGCATCCGGAAATGATGATACAATAGCAAACATTGCGCTATCAGACACGCAACGGACTGTCCATTGTCTTAAATTATTAACATCATCAACGAGAGAATGCATGACTGCAAGCACGCAGTTTCTCGCTTTCGTTTTGGTTTTGAGTGCAACGTATCCCATCTGCTGGATACTACCATTTATTGACGATTTGCAGCGTCCTAAAAAGTATTTTAGGAGTCTTGTGTTAATACAAATGTACCTACCAGCAAAACAAACGCCGCATATGATGCTACGTTCCTCTTTCCCTGTTTGGCGACGTTCTATGTAACTCCGAGCCGTTAAAAGTTCATTGTGGAAGCTAGCAACCCTACTGTCTTTTCCAGACGATCTTTGTTGTTGATGAAATTTTACGCGAAGCCTTAGGTATTCGATTTGATCATCTTGAGACAGCTTATTCCAAATATGAGCTGGAATGCATGAATCTATGGCACCGGAGGTCTCTGTCACGCTGCAAAGTGACATTCAAACAAAGGCATTTTCAATAGTATTCAAATATTATAAATTGAAATAAAAATTTTAATATTCTGTTAAAATGGAAAGTCATATCACAAAAAAAAAATTCAAAGAATAGTAACTATCGTTTAAATTCGATAATGAATTTTAATAATGAATTATTTTTGAATATAAGAATAGATGAGTTCTCTTTATAATATTTTTTTCTCAAATAGATTTTCAATAAAATAAAACAACCGCTTTTGTTCATTTTGAAATAATTATTTCTATGGAATTTCACAAATGTAGATTTTGTTTTCTGCTTAATTAATGGGTTTAATAGAATTTTTTTTCAATGCATTTCTATTAATATGTTAAATAAACAAAGTTTTTCAATCAAAAGCAATCACATTTCAAAAATGGTTGATTCAGATAATGAAATCGACAATAAAGAAGAATCATCTCAGCAGCAAGCCGATCTCTCTATTGGTTCGAATTCATCAAACTCTCTAAATCCAGGAGTATCATTAGAAGAAAGAAGCAAAGAAGAAAAATATATTGACGACGAAGAAGATTCAACATTCAGCCCACTCAGAGTTCGTCGATTTGCAACAGTTATGAATTTACTTAACTCACTTTTGGGAGCAGGGGTTTTATCTGTTCCATCCTCTTTTTCGAATGTTGGTTTAATACCTTCAATTATTTTATTATTTCTCATTGCACTATTATCATACATTGCAACAGCGTTAATTTTTAAGCTGCAACTTGAAACAAAAACGGCTGGATTTGATGAGCTTGCATTTGCAATTGGTGGAAAAGTTTGGCAAGTTATTCTTTCTATTTTAACATTAATTTTCCTTGTTGCTGCTCTTCTTGCTTATTTGATTCTTGGAGGTGATATGCTAACTTCTTGGTTTGCTCTTGTTGATTGGGATATGGAAAAGCTTTGGCCGCGTGCAGGTATGATTCTTATATACTCTCTGGTTCTCCCTATTGCACTTTCAATTCCACGATCTATTAGAGTTTTATCTTACTTTTCAACAGCAACAGTTTTCTTCATTTTATTATTTGTCATTTCAATGGTTGTTAAAGCAATAATTCATTTTCCTAAGTATGGCGTCTCCAAATCAGTCACATATGGTCGATTTGATATGAAGGTTTTTCAAGCCATTTCGGTTTATGGTCTAGCATTTTCACTTCCTATTGTTTCTTTACCAATAGTCAATAATTATCGTCACAATGTACGAAAGAGGAAGATTGTCGGTTTAGCTGCAACAGCACTTTGCTTTGTTTTAATTGTTATTCCATCTGTCGTTGGTTACTTAATGTTTGGTGAAGAAACTGATGGAAATGTCTTAAAGAATTTTGATGATAGTGATATTTTGATGACAATTGTTCGAATTGGTTTCTTCTTTGTGGTATCATTCTCTTATCCTATTGTTGCACAGCCTGTCATGGGATCGTGGTCTCAAATAATCTATAAAGAAAATGATGCATCCACATTACCTACTAAAAAGAGAGTAGTTGTCCAAATTATTACGCACGTCATTCCAGTAATTATTGCCATGTTTCTACCCGAAGCCAAGCCGATTCTTGCTGTGGGTGGTGCAATTGGCGGATGCTTGGTGGACTTTTCATATCCGCCACTTTTATGGTTCCTTTACTATAGGCCTCCATATGTTTCGGCTACTTTTGCTGGTATTGTTTTGTTTATAATTTTTGGATTGGTCACGGGAGTCATTTCAACTTATCAATCAGTTTTGGATGTCATTGATTCATTCAAAACTGTCAAATCATAGAAATGGATTTATCCATTTCATATAATTTGCATTTATATCATGCAGACTTTAACGTTAAAAAAAATTAATATTATATAAACTAAAGTAGCAATTGTTGATATGAATGATTTTTGTTCTTGGCCTGTTTTTTTATTTTTTTGAAAAAGTTAATCTCATACAATAAGAAAAAATAATGATTAACTCTCAAGTTATTAGAAATAATTTCAAATATTAATTATTTTTATTTTACAAATATATAAATATAATAATTTTATTCAATATTGGAAGGTTTTATTTTGTTATAACTAAGATATTTATGAAATTAAGAATTGTATGATTTATGGATTTTCATAGTATCTTCAAACCAAATTCTTAATAAATATTAGTATCTTCAAAAAAAAATTCGAAATATAGAATCTTTACTAAAATAGTATATTTATTTTATTTTTAAAACTGTTTAAAGATGTTTTCATTATGTTCTTCTCTTCATTAACGTAGAAAATAGATAATATACATTTCATCGTTTTCCTACAAGATGTTAGCTTTCAAAAAGTTTCTCATATATAGTCACCCCAATAAGTTTTGATAGGAAACAAATTCAAAAAGGGTTTATTACACTTTTATTCCAAGAAAAAGTTGTTTTTCTTTTTTTAAAAAGTTACGGTTTCTATCAAAACTTTATGGCAGCTAAAAGGAGATATCTTAATAAAATTTGACCTTAAATTGGCCTTAAATTGACCTTTTAAAATAAGCCAAATTTTATTAAAATGCTTCTTCATAGTTTCCATAAAGTAAGAGGTATTCATGTAGAGAATTCGTCGATAAAATTTTAAATAAAACATTTTATATTTTTTGATATTTTATAATTTGATTATATAATGATTTGTATAATTCTTTGAGCCTCCATTTTCAAGATATGAATTTAATATATTTTTGTGAGTATAAATAACTTTACTTCTGAATTTTTATAATTTCAATAGAAATATAAAAATATAATTATTTATTAATAAATATGCATTATATGTGATTATTAATATTCAAATTAGTTAATACATATATTATTAGTTTATATTTAAAATTAATTTGTATTTTTAACTTTTATAATTAAGAAATATATAGATTAGATATAATTATTTTTCAATATTTTAGGAACGATCATTTTATACAAATTAATAAATAATCAATTGAATTTATAATCATCTTTTTTTTGAAAAAATATTTATTCTCTCAATATTTTATTACAATTTAATTAATAAACATAGAAACTTTTCAGATGAATTGAATTAAATTATCGTAAAAAATTATAATTTTATAACTAATATTTTGCATTTTATAATTAATGAACTATGATTTTTTTTATTTTTTATTATTATTCAATGTAATTAAATTATTGTTATCAAAGTTAATTCAAGAGAACATAAATATTTAAAAAAAGTTTTTCTCATTTTTTTGATTTTGGCATTTTGCACCAATAAAATTAATAATATAAAGTAAAATCAACATTTCTCAAAAATGAGCGCATAGCCAATATATTCCATTCTCAACTGAATAATTCAGATTAAGCCAAAACATATACATAAAATATATAAAAATTTAACGAGCGAATTTTTAAATATTCTACTTTTTTGCAAAAAAATTCATTTTCAAATTTTAAAATCTTCATTATTTTTACATATAAAACAAAGAACAAAATTTTAAGTCTCACAATAAATTATAGTACTAATAAATTACCTTTATTATTTTAAATATCTGGCATATATTTTAAATTGAGTAAAAATATCAAGATATTAGGAAAAAAATTTTTAACATTATTTTTTCAAAAAATCATGCTTAATACAATCTCCACAGGTAAGAAATTTGTTTCTCTTAATCTGAGTCTTCAAAACTTTAAATTGGCTGAAAAAATGCAATTATAAAAATTATCAAAGACGTTAAGTCACCTCACATGAATACCTCTATAAAGTATGATTTACTGTTTGTAGCCTTTCTATAATTATAAATACTTATTAGAATAACAGCATATAAGATAAAATCCTTGAAAATTTATGTTATGGGCTATATTTCATACGTTCTTAATGCTATCTGCCTTATATATTTTTGATTTTTTTTTCTGAGTAATTTTTTTTTTATTCAAAATTTTTTATTTTCTGAATTTTTTCAAATTTGTTTATCTTATTTTTTTCTTGTGATCATGAGTTTAAAAAATATATTTATAATATATACTGCAAAAAAATTCATAATTATTTGTAATTATAAATTGTAACTTCATTATTCCTGATATATAAATTGTTCAAAATTGAGAATATTATTTATATTATTTTTTCAAAGTTTAAACAGACAAGTTCATTTAAAATCTATATCAAAATTTTTTGGGAAGACTATTCTACAGCAAGGTTGTAAAATTCAAAAACGTCTCAAAAGAGGAAAATCTACTTTTTCATAGAAAACGATTAAAATGAATTTAAAATAAAAGTCAAAATAACGAATTTAATTCAAATTTGGATTTTCCTTTATAGCGTTGCAAAAATGAAAAATCCACTTTTTGAATGATGCTCATTTTTTCATATAGAGATAGGAAAGCACTATTTGATGAATATAATGTCGCAAACAGTTGTGTGATAAACTTAATCATGGAAATATTATTTCTTAAAATGGTAGGTTTAAACAAGATTTTCTCTCTATTTCTTTATTTCTTTCATTTTTATTAATGAAAATTTTTTTCTCAAAAAGTCGATTTTCCTATTTTGAAACGTTTTCCAATTTTGAAACCTTACTGTAAACTTAAAATCAAATGGCAGACGGTAGTTTTTTCTCTCAATTTTAATTGACAAAAAAAATATGTTTCAATTAATATTTGATTTTAAATTTTCACACAAAAATTTATTCATCTAAACAATTTGAATGATTAAAAATTTTATAGAAAAACATGATCATAAACCAGGCATTACACTTTTTAGCCATGATCAATTAATCTAAGTTCTACAAGCCAACACAAAAGATTGCCCAGTCGAGTTTTATGCAAAATGACGTATTATTATAGAAGAAGATATTATTTAATTTTGTCAACCAGATAAGAAACAAATAGGAAAGGATGTAATGACTTTTCGACCAAAGAACTGCAGTTTGTATTAGAAATCATGAAGCTTATCTGAGAAAAAAAGAGATTTTTTATTTTTCGAAGATTTATAATTGTTAACTTTTTGAATAAAAATATTTTAATTTTTTCACTTTTTGAAGCAGATCAAAAATCGGACGATTTTTCAATGTAAAAGTGTGAATTTTGAATTAAAATTTTTGAGTTTTTTCTTTATTTTTAAAATTTTATATTCAAATTTATTCAATTCACCGTCCGACTTTTGACTTCCAGTTTATTTGAAAAAAAATATTTGAATCGAGTTTTTAATCAAAGTAGCTAATATTAGATGAACATTTTTCTCTCTTGAGGTCTAGGATTAAATTGGTTGTCATTTTAGGTTGGAAAGTATCAATTCAAAACATCAAATTTTCTTTCAAAAAGATCAGATGCCAAAAAGTGGTCATTGACCATTTATGTGCATAAAAAGAATAATTCTATTATTAATATTTATGCATAATCCTACAAAATTCATAAACTTTTTTCTCAAAAAAATGGATTGGAAAAAAATATAATATAATTTTTCTTTTTTCTTTTTCGCAATTCCAAAATAATATGGATTTATTGAAACTGCTTTAGAAGTAAGCTTTAATTAAAGTAATCATCATTTTATATTTTCATTTTATTTTCATATATTTTAATTTTAAAAAAAAACATAAAATTCTGAAAAGTATTCAAAAAAGTTAATATATTTTTAAAAGTATTCGTCGATATCAAAATGCAATAAAAATTCCAAAAAAGTAAGTTGAAATGAATATGCAAATTTATTTATTTAATAATATATAAACAAAAACAAAAACAAAATGAAATAAGAACTAAAATCGAAGGGGAAAAATACAAATCACATTAAGTTATCACAATGTGCAATATTTCTTGCATTAGCAACCTAAGTTCAGGAGATTTTGTTTCACCTAATTTGATGATTAAATCAAGTAAAGATATCAAGTGGCCATTGGTGCCTTTCACTCTAAAAATATCTTCATCGGCTTTTAATTCTTTTAATCCATTAAATAGATCAATTAAGCCTTGATATTGCTGCTTTCTAAGGATAGATTCAAGAGCCTTTTCTTCACCAATCAAAAGGTCAACGACATTGGTCATTGCCTTTTTAACCATATCTTTTGTTTTCTCAAAGAAAATCCTATCTTTTTCTTTCTCTGATTCATTCACAATATTTCTTTCTTTCCAACAAAATTTCTCGAAATAAAGTTTAAACAAAATTGGTGAATCTGTTCCTAGTGAGAGAAATATTGGGAAAATGTCAGGATGAATTAAATTCATTTTTCTGCCCATTAAATTAACTAGAATTGGTCTGAATTCAGCATTTCTTCTTCCAATTTCAACTAGTCTGCAAACAGTATCTCTATCAATAAGAAGAATATCAAGTGAAATTTGAGAACCAAGGATTTTTTTGAAGCATGATGAGCAATCAGGATTTGAAAGCATCTTTTGCAAAAGAGGAAGAATCTTTATTAAGCAATGTGCACGACCTTTTTCATCGAAATCTTTCACAAATAAAGAAGAAAGGATTTCGAAGCATTTATCAGTCAATGGTTGGCATCTAATACCAATCAATTCCATATTAAGAGCAATTAGCTTCATGACTCTTTCCTCGCTCAAATTTGTCAAATTAGATTGGACATTTAATGCAGCATGTGTTGATACATGAAGATACGATTTATCAACTTGAAAAGTACAGAACAATTTGATGATTTGAATCCATTCGTTGAATTCTTCATCATCAACCGTTGATGCAATTTTTGGTAATATGTCAGTTACAACAGAAACAGCTCCTTGAAGGTCACTCTTTGTTGGATTCGAGACGTATTTTTCAACTGTCCGTCTAAAAGACGCAGTAACTTTTTTGGATAATTCTTCGTCATCAAAGAAAAAGAATGGAATATAACATCGTGTTGCTTCTCCAGCTTTGATTCCACTTTCGAATTTCAGTGCAATTGATTCAATAGCATCAACAAGTGCAGATACAACTGCTTGACAATCGCCAAGACTTCTGAGACATTGTGTAACCCCTTGAATGGCCAGAAGGGATGATTCACTTTCAGAAATGACTGATACTAATGGAGATATGACATTATCCAGAACGTAGTGTCGAAGATCAGTTGAAAATTGGCCATAAAATGTATTAACAAGTGAGAAAAACGTCTGTAATGACGAATCGCTTACATTCTGTCTTTTATCGCAAAAACTGTTTTGAAGAGTCTTAAACAAAGCTTTCCAACATTCATCTTTTTCATGATTATTAAAAATGGTTGGTTTTTCAATATCAATGGGCTTTTTATCTGCAGAAAAGCTAGGAATTTCAACACTGTTTAAATTTCTAGATGGGTTTTCTGACTGATTAGCAGTAACTTCTAACCTATCGCCAATTTGGCTATCAATACCATCATTGGAGTCGTAGTTTTGATTGTTATTATTAATGATGCCTTTATTATTATTTTCATTGATATTTTTATCATTAATATTTTTCATATCTGTAGTGGATGTATTTGCATTATTCGCCCTATTGCTCTCATTATTTTCATCTCTGGAGCTAAGATCATTTTCTTTATCGTTTTTAAGTGTTGGAGATGATACAACAGATAATGAGGAGCCTACGTTCCAAAGAAGCCCAATTGTACCTAAGGCAATATTGATGTCTTCAGTTTGATTAATATAAGCAGCAATAGTAGAGAGGCATACTTCAATATCAGTATTCCTTAAGTACATTAAACAATCACTGCATATGAATGTGAGAACTCTGAATCCGTTCTGAATATTCTCTGAGTAAGGTGTAGCCCAAACAACTTTGAGGATAGTCAAGACCATTGGCCAACCTTCTCTGATGCTTATTGCGGTTCCACCAGCAAGGAAAGAGAGAAGGCCACTAAAAGCAGCAATTGAAACATCTCTATGATTTGAGTTTGCTGCTTGGAAGATATAGTCAAATATACGCTGCCTGACTTTTTGAGAAGAATTTTTTGAACTAATTACATATTTTGAAATCTCAAACAAAGTCGTTGTTGCCTGGGTTCTGTATTCAGGTGATTCACATTGTAGAAAACTTTCTAAGTGATCAAAAAAGGTTTTTTCAACCCAGAGCATTGAGTTTACATCTCTTTTATTTTGACTAACTTTGTTCACATCAGAAATTGATAGTGATTTTATACCTCCTTTAATTTGAGAAGCTTTGTTCGCATCATTATTTGATATCAATTTCATATTCTCCTTATTTTGACTATCTTTGTTTGCATCAGAATTTGACCTTTGTTTTGAATTTGATATCATTGGAGCTGATTGACGAGTTGAAATATTTATGCCGAAAATATAAGCAAGCGATTTAAAAGGCCAAAAGTTTGGAACGGTTCCTTTTCTATCAATAAAGCCTTTCAATTCTTCTTCGCTCAATTTTAATATGACTTTGAAAAGAATAACGAACATTTCATCGTTTAATTCAGCTGAAAACGATAAAAGTGATGGCTGGATCAATTTTAACGCTTGTGTATCAGCAGCAGATCGTTTATGAGAAGCTGTATGATAACATTTTGAAAAAGTTTCGAAAATCAATGGCCAAAATGTTACAAGTTGACTTTTCATTTGCTGTAATAAACGAATGATAGAATGTAATGCGATTACTCCTTTTGCAACCAAGGGAAATGCCGCTGAAGTTGGTACAGCAAATCCGCAAAGAGTTGAAAATATCCTATGCGCAGGATCGATATGCTTTTGACGAATTGAATATCTGACGCATTGCCTAGCTATTTTTAAAGACGTGCCTAAAGTAACTGGATCTTGAGTCGATTGTATAACGCGCTGCCAAATACCATCAAATAAGTTAAAAACTGTTACAAATCGCTCTGGATTTTGTGAACATTGAAGAATCTCTTGATAAAGTATAACTACAGAAGAAACAAGGATTTTATTTGCATTTTGATCAAAAGGATCAAACCATGATAATGTTAATGGCGGTTGGCGATTTTTATTACTATTTTTTTTGAAAACTACGATTGGTTCGGATAAAGTACCTTTGAAATTTGAGAGGAAAAATTTGCTTGAGACTGATGCAACTTTTAACATATCATCATTTGAAATTGAAGTAAATTGAAGTTGAGGGCATAATGATATGGTTACTGCAACACCATTTAAAAGCGGGTGATAAGTCTCTGAAAATGAAATAAGCTTTGAGAAAAGAGGCATGACTTTTTCTGGATACTCTTCGCCTAAATTAACAACGAGATGGGGAACAAACATAGAGAATTTGATTGGATCAACGTTTTTTTGCGATTCTATGTATTTTAAAAGATGTTCAATTGAACTTTTGAATTGAGGTTGGAAAAATGAGAGAAAATTAAAATGCTTGTCTAACATATACTTAAGGAGCAAAAGTGGAAAGTTTGATGATTTAACAAACGTTTGTTTAAACATGGTCGGCTCTCCGTTGTTGATAAATAATAAGATTTCGTTCATTAGTGTAAAAACATAGGTAATTGGCCAATCATTTGGATTTGCAATTCTAGTTGATATTGGTTCAATCTCTGTAGATTGACCAACTTGAGCTTCATTATCACTCAGTTGTTCACCGTTTTGATTAACTAATTGCTCCGCAGTATTATCAAAATCTTCCAAATTTTGTTGATTTTGACCGTTTTGAGAATTTTGGATTGATTTTTTGCTGTTTCCCATAGCTTTATCAAATGCGACGTCAAGCAATTGAAAAGATGTAGCTGTCGCTACATTTGGGATAATTGGGGATTGAGTATTATAAGTCATTTGAAAAATCCATCTTGAAGCAGTAATTCGTGGTTCTAATTTGGCAGATGGCGATGAAAATGAAGCCAATGAAATTTGAAGAACTTTTAGTAGAAATGATTCTGGCGCTGATGAAATAAGTGAATCAATTATTGAAAAAATTTTGGTGCATGCTTTTCCATCAAGAGCTCCGATTTCTAAAAGTGTACGTATTGTTGAAAGAATTGTAATTGACTCATTTATCAATTTTTTATCTTTTGTTATCTCTTCAAATAAAAAAACAAATGGATCATTTGCATCAATTATTTCGACTCTAGAATTTTGTGTTCGTAAACGAAAAATAACTCTATCCATTGCTTTTTTAACACTTGATGGAAGTGATGAGGAAGCGACTGCACGGAGATCAGATTCTATTTGTTCGCGAATCTCCATGTAAGTGTATTAAAGGAAAGTTGAATGGTCAAAAATTTACAAAAATTTTGAAAATTTTCATATTGATTATAAAATTTGATTTTCAGCTTTTAATAAGCCTAATGTTGTCCCATAAGGTTGGTCAAGAACATAAGATTGAGAATCAAAGCATTTCACCTATAAAATTTTTAAAAAATATTGTATTGATTTTTATCGTTTTTTTAGCTGAATAGGCCGATTTTTTGTATCATTAAAATTCACCGTCCACTTTTTGGTAAGAAGCAAAATGACTTCAATATTTTGAATGCATATCTGTCCTTTCATTTTTTCATATTTTTAACCGAAGTCCACATACCGCCAAGCGGGCGTCGAGCGCAGCCGAGACCCCGCCGATGGCGGTAAGACTCGGTAAAAATTGTACCCCGAAATGACAGATTAGTGTGGCTCTGAGAAACCATTTTTGGTATTAAAAAAGTTCGAATTTAAACTTTTTGAATACAAAAAATGGTTTCTCAGAGCCACCCTAGATAGATAGCTATCAAATGTTGATGTCATGAGCTCTTTTCAAAAAGTGGACGGTGAATTTGAATGTACATATATTCAGCTAGCTGAATATTTCATTATATAATAAGTTTTAAGTAATAATATTATACCATGAGATAATATTGAGCATGCACAGTTTAAAATCACCAAAATTTATTTAGGTTTCAAAAGAAATGTTGTTTTTAATTGTTTTTTTTTTTTAAAAAAAAATAAAGAAACTTTTATTGTTTTTCAAGAGCTCTTTTTGAAGACCTTCAGCTCCCATTATGACTTGAATTTTTCAGAAAATTTAAAAGATGTTATTTCACAATTGTCTATAAAATTGGAAACTTGTTTTTCACCAGTAGTTTTTGATTAACTATTCATTAACTGTGCTTTGGAAAATCTTTTTGATTGATTCAATTTTCCAATAAGTAACTTAATATATGAGGAACTGCTGGGAGTTGACATATAATTCCCTTTATAAACATTGAATACTAGCATATCTGCCAAAACAATATTGTTTTGGCAGATATGTTCCCTATTTTCTCAATATCATTAAGAAAAAGTTGATGAATAAGTTCTTTCAAATATTCCATATAACTTATATATCGTTGATCTTGCCTTATAACTGATATAACAAATTCAACATAAAGTGCAAAGCAATTCTGCACCAAAACAAACGTCGACAAAAAGATCATATGACTTTTTTTTTTTTTTTTTTTTTTTTTTTTTTTTTTTTTTTTTTTTTTTTTTTTTTTTGTTTGTTTGTTTGTTTGGAAGTAATTATAGCATCTAACAAAAAGAGTATCATAAAATCATTGACAAATTCTTTTCTAGTAGATAAAAAAAGTGGAGTTAATGAGTAACAAGCCGTACTAATCCCACACTTTTTTTTTTTTGATAATCCAAACTTTTTTTCTTATATTTTTCTGAGATCTTTTTCCAAAGCCAATTTCATCTTAGTGTAGAAGAAGAAATCGAAAAGATTCTTTATCATTTGATCTATTTGGTCTAAATAACTATTAACATCATCTTTTGAAAAATTTGCTTTTTAATAGTCAATTGAGCAAGCAAAAACTTTTTCAAAATTTTTTTTTTCCGATTATATTTTTCGTTGGAAGTGATCTCTCAAATAATTTGTTAAAGATAGAATCCTACTAGAAGGGTCGAAACTAGCGAATTTATAACAAATATGATTATAATTAATATATTTTATTTAATAGCATATAATAAAATTAAATTATTGATTATGATATATTTAATGCGGTAGAAAACAAGATATTACTATAAAAAAATAATGACTTTTGAATTCAAATACTGATCGTAATAGGCAAATTTTTAACTTTGAATAATTTTGTGAAAACTTTTCTATAAAAATCATTTTATTAATCATTTACTTCATAAAAGTATCATATATTTGCTTTTTGGTTGGTATAAATTGGAATTTGTTGCCTAATAATGTTGGACTTGGTTAATGTATATTAAATTAGATATGTAATTTTTTTGATGATTTGATGAAATGAAGCTCCAAAACATAAAATATCCTGTTGATTATTGATAATCATCATTAGAAATTTATATTTCTAAAAAATTAACTTAAATAAGTAAATCATATTTCTGTTACTAAAAATGTAGCGCACCAAATTCAATGAAATTTAGCCATCAGAAAATACATATATGATAACGATGATTTTATCAATATTTCAAAAATTTGTTATGAAATTGGAGAGAAAAGACGGATTTGAAATTGAGAGGAAATTTTGTAAAGTTCTCAATTCTGATATTAAAAAACATAAATTTCTCATTGAAAATAATAATTATAATAAATCTAATAGATTAAAATTTTTATTATATTTGTGCTTAATAAAAATTCAAACTATAAATTTAAAATATTCAAAATCAATCGTTTTTCGAAATCAAAATTTTGAAAAAAATTTAAACGGTTTAGTGTCAACCGTTCTAATCCTACTAGGTAACTCCAAATAATACAAAAATAATAGTTCCAACGGGCAGATGCTCCCACGCAAGTACTCATTCTAGAGGTCTTCTGAACTCTGGATTGTACTTCCTATCATCCAAATAGTCATGTAATGATTCAAGTATTTCATAGACACAGTTGATATTAGAGGGATCATTGTTATCGGTGAACTATTCAAAGCAATCATCTAAGAATGATTCCACTGTTTCTATTGTTTCCGTAGCCAATATAAGTTCGGTTTTCATATTATTATTATGAGTTGGGATTGAAAAAATAGATTGAATTGAAAGTGAGTTAGTATTTCATTTAGTGTTAATAATTATTACAATTTTGGCCATAATAATAGATTATAGAATTGATAATAAGTAGTATCAGTACCACAATCTAACATGTTTACTATATATTTCAATATCTGTTTCAACTAGGCCAGTGGTTCAGAACTAGAGCTAAAATAATCAAAATCAATTATTTCGAATAAAAAATGAATTTGTTTGCAAATATTATAATTTAACTATTAAAGAATTTACATTAAAATAATGATTGCTAAATGTAAGAATCATCATTTACACCAAGAATAAAG
This sequence comes from Tritrichomonas musculus, assembly GCA_039105265.1. Taxonomy (NCBI): domain Eukaryota; phylum Parabasalia; order Tritrichomonadida; family Tritrichomonadidae; genus Tritrichomonas; species Tritrichomonas musculus. The sequence continues at coordinate 1,302,591 of JAPFFF010000012.1, forward strand.
TCTAGAAAAGCTCCTAAAATTATAAATTTATTTACAAAATATGAAATTATATGTTAGATAAAATTTCTTGCCCCAATATATGAAAAATGAAACACCTTTAACGAACTGATATAACTTTATAAATTAAAAAAAATGTATTTTTAATTCAAATAAAACTTTTGAAATCCATCAAAAAACTAATTGAATTCTAATTCAGTACCGTAATTCCAAAAATCTCAGATTTATTCAATTTATCTCAGACATTTTTGAGAAAACTTTTAATTATTTGAAAGGATTTATTTAATCTATAGAATTATTTTAAGAGTATATTTGTCCAATGATTTTAATATACAATGATATTTGACCTTTTTATTTTTCATTGAAAAAGTAGGAATTTTGAAAGTTTTTTGAAAAAAATTGAAAATCTTTCAGTGAGTTTTCTCAAAAATGTCTGAGAATTTTCCTATATGTCTGAGATTCTTGGAATTACGGTAGGTGAATTTGAGGGTTATTCAATATCTTTGATTTTCAGGTACAAATCCAGTACGTTAAATAACAGCAAATTAAAATGATATGTGATATAAAAAAACATAAAATATTTTTTTTTTCAATTATTTTTACGATAAAGTGCATTATCTCAATTTTTTAACGATTTTCTTATCAATTTTAAACGTACTGGATTTGTACCTTAAAGGAAATTCACAAAAAGTTCTTTTTATTTAAAAATTGTCATTTTTTTAAAAAGAAACAATATCATTTAAAAACAAATATAAAATAAAATTGATCATAAAATTTGAAAAGTTAAATTTTTCTGATTGGATTGAAACATTATTCAAAAAAACGAGTTGCTTTTTGAAAAAATAAATTGAATTTTTGATATATAAAGTTTTTAATCAATATTAATTTATTCAATTTTTTAAATTATAAACATCCGTTATTTTTAACGGTGAATTTATACACAATTTAATTTAATATAGCTTTCAAATTGTTGAAAAAGTCAAAAAATAATTTATTTTGAATACCTCTCTAGAAAAATTGAAAAAAATACCGTTTATATATTAATTTGATTAATGAACGAAAAATTTGGAAAAGGAAATGGAAAAGATGATGATGCAAATCGATATGTAGAAAGCCCATCATCTTCATCATCATCAAGTGAATCAGATTCAAATTATATGAGTGATATGAACCAAATGTATTTTGTACACTGTCCACCGCCTACTATAACTGTATACGGAAATTATGCAATTAATCGTTTTCGAAAGGAAGAAAAAAAAAGAATGCTTGACCCTAATTATCGAATTAATGTACAAAAAGAAATTGAAGAAGGAGATAGGAATAATTTAGTTTTATGGATGCTTTCAGTATCCTCTGAACTTGAAGCTTCAGATGCAGCTATTTTTTTAGCAGTGAAAATTTTTGATTATTTATTATCCAAAGTAGAAATATCTCGTGATAACTTGAAAATTTATGCACCTTGCGCTCTTTTAATAGCCATAAAATCAGAAGATATAGAACATATGCAAATTCTTGAGAGACTTTGCCCTCTTAGTGTTAATGTTGAGGATCAAGAACTTCGCGATTTAGAAATCTCTGTATTCAAAATAATTGATTACAACGTGATTTTTTCAACAGTTTATATTTTTATGACATATTACATTGACAAATGTGAAACTCTTCAAAGAGATAAATTTTATAATATTGTAAGATTTTTTGCATTTTCTGCTGTTTCAACTTACAATTGCTCTTTTTATTTTGATTCAGAAACAATTGCTATTTCATGCGTTTTATTGGGTGCACTAGTTTTGAAAGAAAAGCATTCATTTTCAGATATTTTACCTAATTTTCCAAATTTGAAAGAATGCACAGAAATAATATTGAATGCATCGAGAGATGTTCTTTTTTATAAATACTCGAATGAGTTAAAACCGTATTTTGTGGCAATATCTAAAGAATTGAATGATTTCTTAGCTGAAAATCATATCAAAGAAGAAAATGGCGATTTTGTTAATAATGTTTTCAATGGTTTATAAGTATTTAATAAATTTTTTTTTGGAGGATTTTACATCTATTTCATATTTTCTCGGTTTTTTATCCAAATTGACAAAATTTTTGATTTGCGATTTTTTTACTCAGAAAATTTGAATAAGATAATAGGAGGATAGTGAAGCGCTGTTTTGAAACAACAATAAAATTAAAAAACAATTATAAACCAAAAATCTCAGATGTTAAATGATGAAAATACTATTTTGACATAATTGTGTAACAAAATTATGTCAAACATATTGATTGGACATTAACTGAATTTTGCTTTCCATTTTTAGAAGCCATCATATACTCAAAAAAATCAAATTTATGATACTAAAATTTAAGAACAATATTTAGTCTCATTGTTATTATCCAAATATTTGAAAATTCATGAATATACCTGTTTTATATCAAATTATCGAAAAACTTAGTTTAAGAGGTTATTAGATCTATTTCTAATCTATACATTCCATTAAAAAAAACAATTATTCTGATAAGAAAAAAGCACATAAATTTGGATTATTCTTTTAACCACATTTACATATGGACATACAATATATCAACATTCAAAAAAGCTTTTTTTAATAAAAATAATTTTTTATACAAATAATTGAGAGTCTGATATATTTTTATCAAATGAAAACAACTTATTATTTGGCAGTTTCATGAACTAATATATTATCTCATTACCAAATTATTTCTTCTATATGCGATGTTCGCTTTTTCTCTTTTCAATAATATTATTTGATAGATCGTTTATAAAATAAACTTTTTATATGAATAAATGGCTATTTTTTGTTCAAATTTGTGTTAATAAAATTTTGGCGCCTGCTTTTTAAATCTCCTATTATTCATCAAAAATGAGCTCTGATCATTCTCAAAATCTATCACTTTCGTCTTCAATAAACGATTTTTCAGGAGTTCGTCGAAGTTCACGCCGCCGATCTAGGAACGCATCATCTGATGATGAAGATTTCGTCGCTGATGAAAAAGAACTTGAAAAAATTGAAGCAAAAAATCCCAATGCTAGTGATCATATTACACCTCGCTCAACTTCAGCCAGCCAATTAATTAATTACGTTGATCCTTCTTCTTCTGGAAATGAGGGCGGTGAAGAGTTTGAATATGAATATGAAGAAGATTTAGAAACAAATCAAAATTTTCAAGGCGAAAATAATAATAATCAACACCGACATAAACATAAACGCGAACTCGAAAACGAAATTTCTCTATTTGAACAAACAAACAAAATCGAGCATATTTTTTTATCACGTGAGAGCGATCAAGGAATCGAATACTTGGTCACTTTTCAAAATTCAGAATCACCTTTTGCGCAATGGATCCTTGCTGTTATTTTAGGCGATTTTGACAATTTTCTAAGAATGCTCAAAAAGTTTAATGAAACAGAAATGAAAATGTCTTTTTATAATACTATTACTCATATATTTGAAGTTTCGTATAATTCGCCTTTACATATTATTTCTCATCGTTTTTTTTCTGAAAACAAGCTAGAGTTTCTCTTTCAGTTTGATCTTGAAACAGGAACAGCATTTTTCTGGGAAATTGGCGGCCAACCTGCTACTGAAAATCTCATTAAGCATTATTTAGAAACACTTGTATGTATCATTGGCCAACCAATCTCAACACCTGATCCACAGACTCCAGAGGCAAAAAATAACAATGATGGTAACAATAACTCAAATAATCTTAATAATAGTTTATTCTATAATAATAATAATGATTTCCTTTATAACAATAACACAATGATAAATACCAATAACAATTACCTATATAATCGTGTTTTAATGAAAAGACCTAAAGAATTAAAAATTGAATATTCAGAATCAGATGAATATAAATCCGTTGATGACAAAACACCGAGAGATTATCAAATTGATGGTGTTAATTGGATGCTCAACTGCTTTTGCCAAGGTCATGGCTGCATTCTAGCGGATGAAATGGGTCTAGGCAAAACTATCCAATCATTAGTATTTTTAATGAAACTGAACAAAGACACAGAGTTTCATGGCCCACATTTAATAGCAGTTCGAACAAATACGTATAACCAATGGTGTAGTGAAATAGAGAGATGGTGCAATATGAAAATCAAATATATAGCATATCAAGGTGATCCACAAACTCGAGATTTAATACGAGAATATCAATTTCCATCAATTGATGAGAAAGGAAATAGAGTTCCCAATTCATATGGTTTCAATATCTTGCTTGCTACATACGATATTGTATTAAAAGATTCTGATGTATTAAAAGATGTTGATTGGCAAGTTATAATTATTGATGAAGGACATCGTATTAAGAACAATGTTGGCAAAAAACATCATGCTTTTCAATCATTTAAATATCAACATAGAATCATTTTGACAGGAACTCCCATTCAAAACACTCTTCAAGAACTTTTCACATTGCTTAACTTTGTTAGCCCGGAATACTTTCAAGATGAGTCGATATTCCCAGAGGATGACATTGAAAGCCTTGATGAAAGTGTACTGAAAAATTTATTTTTAAAAATTTCTCCACATTTAATGCGAAGATCACTGTTGTCGGTCGAGCACTCCATTATTCCCAAGGAAGAACGAGTTGCCTTTCTTCATATGACGCTTGAACAGATGGAATTGACAAGATTGAACAAATTGCACGCACTTGATCGAATCAGCCAAAGTTTTGACACTCTAAGCGAGTCATCATGCAATCAAAGGATCTGCAACCATCCTTTCCTTATTAATGGAGCTGAAAAGTTCTATACAAAAAAATACTCAAAACTGTCTCGTCTTGATCTTTTGATTCAAACATCGTCCAAATTCATGTTTTTGGACAAAATTTTGCCAATTATTCAAAAAAGTAACCGTTCAGTACTCTTGTTCTCACAGAGGTTGAAGACATTGAGACTCCTTCAGGAATATTGCAAGCTGAAGAAATACAATTCAGTCATGCTGATTGGCGAAATGAATGAAAATGAGAAAAAAGACGCAATTAGCCAATTCAGTGATCCGAATTCCGATGTTTTCATCTTCTTGATTTCAACGAGGAGTGGCTCAGAAGGACTGAATCTAACAAAGGCGAGCTTTTCAATCATTTTCGATCCAGACTGGAACCCACAGAACGATCTGCAAGCGCAAGCAAGATGTCATAGAATTGGACAGACTCAAAAAGTGGACGTTCTTAGGCTAATTACGTATGGAAGCTATGAACATGAGATGTTCTCGAGAGCACAAAGGAAGTTGTCTCTTTGGCTGTCACTTTTTGGTGATGGTTCACAAATCAAACAGAATCAGCATGCTGATTCTTTATCCGACCAAATAAGCATTCAAAATAACAAATACGATTCTATTATGAGTCCTTTGAAGCGCAATGACAGCACCACTGAATTTGAATCAGAACTGCTATATGATGTGAAAACCGATAGCAATTTGAATTCATCAACAAATAACGATTCAAATTCAAATTCAGTGAAGTCAATTGAATCGACTGTTAAAGAGCCACCTTTTATCAAAAAGTTCGACAAGCATAAAGTTTACACAAATATAGACGACGTACTAGAAGATATGGCAACCGTCGTAACCGAAGAAAGAATGCCAATTGTCAGCCAAGAGGCAATTCCAATCCAAGATTTATCGATGAACATGGCTGACGATCAGTTTCTCAAAAAGTTCCCACTTCCTCCTTCAATCACTTCTTCTCCTTCGGCATCAAAGTCCAATGGAACTACAGTCAACAAGAAAGGAAGACCAGTCATGCAGAAGATCAACTTCGACCCAAAAGCAGCAAAACAAGTCATCCTTCAGCTAGAACGTGTCGGATACGGCGAGTGGGAAAAAATATACGAAATCGTTGATGAAAACATTTGCAACATTCCACAGTTGGCAAAGTTTTGTCAGATGGCAATATTGCTCCATTTTCGCGCTTGTGATCCAAGTCGCGTTTCGAGCTTTCCATTGCTAATTAACAAGCTCCTTTCTGATCGGCCTGATTTAGAGTTCACTAACTTTTTCTGCAAGGATCCAGCGAACGAGTGGTACTTCAGAGGCGAGGCTTCCGTGTGCAAATACATAAGAGGACATATCTTTAAAACATGCTTCAACTTCTTGTCCATTCTCGAGTTCCATCTCATCATAAGCGAGTACATACAGATGAAGAAAGAACTAGCAAAAGTAAACTCAAACAAAAGCCAAATCATAAATTTAAATCCAACTGAAAATGAAAATGGAAACTTGAATTTAAATCCAACTGAAAACGAAAACATAAGTTTGAATTTAAATCCAACTGAAAACGAAAACATAAGTTTGAATTTGGATGAAAATGAAAGTGAAAAATTAAATTTTGAAAATAATGAGTCTAATTTTGAGATTAGTTTTCCTTTTGATGAGCTTCCGCCTTATCCAGACTTCATGTCGAAAGACAAAGGCACATTCGACAGACTTGTTCGATTGAATGAGTTTTCATCAGTGAATTCGCGCGTTTTTCAAATTCTGAGTCTGATGAAGTACGAGATGATAAAAAACTTTTCTCTCATTGAGAAGAAAGTTTACAATTTCCAGTTTTGGACGAAATATGAAATCAGCTCGATCATGAGCATGATGAGGAACTACGGGAACATGATCACAATGGATGACATTCATCCAAAGAGCGGGCTTTTATCGAAGACGCCGGCACAAGTACGAATGATTGCATTGGCATTGATGCGATTTTTCAGTCCAGAAAGGACGATCAACAGTCCAGTGATCATTCCGACAACACTGACGAACAATGCGAAATACGGACCAATTCCATCATTGAAAGAGAATCTGATCATTGATGCTACAGATGCAAGCATCTTGTATAAAAGAATTTGCATTTTTTCTCTCATGAACAAAGCTCTGATTAACATCACTTTGAAGCTTTCGTTAAAGCAGCAACAACAGAAAACAAATGATGATAATAAAGAACAAAATGAAGAGGATGACGTTTTACCTGATGGAAAAGGTTGGTGGACTTTGGAACATTGTAAAATTCTATTTGATAACATGTTAAGATTTGGACTCGACAACTTGTCAAACATTCTTCTTTCACCTGATTTGTGCTTCAGAAAGAACTTGACTGACAGAGATATAGAAATATTAACCACTGGAATTTACAGAAATGCTCCTGTTTTTAATTTACATGATAAAGAAGAAGAGTCTAAAATTCCTCCTTTTTTGATAAACGATTCAAGTTTCTTTTCGTTTTTGAGACAGTTCTGCGGATTGAATGATACACAATATAAACAAAATAGTAATGAAAACAAGGCAGAAAATAGAAGCCAAGGTGACTCTTCATCTGCTACAACAACTAATCATGCTTCTTCTTCAGCTAAAAATACAAGAGAAAGAGTTAAAAAGAAGAAAATACGAAAGCAAAAAATTCAATTCTTTATTCCAAAAGTTAAAAACTTTCAGTTCCATTTTAATTCAAAAACTAGATTTGGTTCTGATATAGAAGATTAATTTTTATTTTATTGTTTGTGTAAAATTTATTATTTCATATTACTTTGAAGTAACCTAATTTTTTTTTTTTTTTTTTTATTTTTTTTGGACAATCGTTTTTTTCTACACCACTTTTTGAATGGCTTTCCTATCCATGAGTAGCTACTCATGGAAAGCAAAAAACCGCCATCTTAAGGTGTAATTTAACTTACTCTGTTAAGAAAATTAACCAAAAAAAATCGTAAATTCAAATTTTTCCTTAAAATTATAACTATTTGCTTTTTTTGATATAATTTTTTTTTATTTTTACATAATTTTTCAGGAATATAAGCACCAGTGATCACCACGGGGCTGCGGGAAGCCGAATCAGTTTCCTTGAATTGCTGGATGAATCGGGAAGCTATTTGTACTATATATTTATGCATTATTTAGCCAAAATTGAATAAAAAAAGTATTCAAAAAGTTTAAAAGTTTTCAAAAAGTGGTGTAGAAAAATACGATTACCCCATTTTTTTGGATGAACTTCACTTTTAAAAATTGAATGCATAACCCTTCGGCGGTTTTGTAAACTACGGCGACATCACCTATTTTTAAATAGTTTATGCTGAATTTTGGAATTACGGCTCATGGAGTTGAAATTACGGTATAAAAAAAAGGACAACTTTTTCAAGTAAAAAATGGCCATAATAAAACTTTTTGAATAGTTGTTTTGAATACTTTATTATATATAAAAAACTCATTTTAATAAACTAACCAATTTATTACAGAAACTAATCTCACTTTCATATGATTGTCCTTGCAGTTATATAAGCTGATTTTATTCAACATTAGCATAACATTATTTACTCAAATCATCCTCGCCTGCTCATATCATTAATACAATTTCAATCTCATAACTTTTTCTGAAGACTGAAGAGTCTCATCAATTTATTATCAAATGTGTAATAAAAAATTACTAGTAAGTAATTATATTAATTGAATCTAAATGATTTTGTAAAAATAATATAATTTTATTTCTTCTCAAAATCGACCAAATAAAATACGGCTATTGTATAGATGGTTTTCGGTAAAATTACGGATTTGACAACGGCACTCTCCAACTACGGCTTACGGCCGTAATGGTTAATTGAATGCATTTTGATGTTACTTTAAAAAATTCAAAAAAAATTTTTTTTTGTCAAATATACTATAATATATATATTAGTTTTATTAATAATCACTGATAATTTAATCGCCTTGACCGCTACTTCCAACAACTGGAAGTTTAGAACAGCATGAGCATTTACCTTTCTTACAGAGACAATATGAAACAACACCAATTACAATAACAGCAACACCACCAACTACAGAACCGATAATTATGTTAGTATACGATTTTTTATCAGAAACTTCAATCTGATAAGTTGCAGATTCAGCGTTATTATTAAATATAGCAATACAAATACTTGATTTTGCAGGATCCACAGTAATAGACTTACTCAAAAAATGACCAGCTTCAGCAGAATTTTCATAATCATTAATAGAAACATGGCACTGATCGCTGAACCATAAAGTTGCTTTATCAGTAAATGAACCACCACTTGCCTTAGCTTTAATAGTACGTATTTCAATATCAGTAATGAACATTATCCTTTTGACTTCTAGTGATCCTACGTTGTATGAACCAGATGTTCCACGGACAGTAATAACTTCAGCTTGACATAACGATCCAATATGATTTTCGTCGCATTTACATTGCGTTAAATCTCTATCGGCACATTGATCGCATGGACAACTATCGATAGGTATGTAAACATCTTCGTCTCCACCGCCAGTACCGCCACCAGTGTCTCCGCCAGTGCCACCACCAGTATCACCACCAGTACCAGAAGAAGGCTTTCCAAAGACGATAGTTTTGTTCTCAATGTCACCTGTTACAACCACTGAAAAGTCTTGCTTATCTGTTCCAAGGCCTCCGTCCATGAAGTCTCCTGATTGGATGTGAATTGTATAGTTACCAATTTCGACTTCATTTTTCCAGATGACAACTTTCTCATTTGTAGAGAAATGTTGAGAGTCGCCAGTGTCAAGATGATCGCCTAAGTATCTCTTATTGGAAGGAGACATGACAACAAGATCAAGATCACGTGTAAGAGGAACATTAGAAGATGCTTCAAGCATTGGATCAAGGTAAGACATTGTAATTTGAAGATCTACATTTTTAGATTTAACTTCAACTTTGGCTACAAGATGACCCTCTTCACTAATGGATGGCGACTTATCTTGGTTTGTGATTTGGACACCAAAAGAATTGTCAAATGGAAGAATTGTGGAGAGATCAACAACACCATGGCCAAAAAGAACATCAGGAGTTCTTTTATTTGTATGCGGATGCTTGCAAGAATTGATCATAAGTGCCCGCATTGTTGCTGCATTAAGAGTAACAGGCGTATTGAGCCATTTTCCATCAATGAAGTATTGCCTGACTAGAGCAACGGCTCCTGCTGCATTTGGCGTTGCCATTGATGTTCCTTGCATGTAAGTAAAATCAGCTTCATTTTGATCCCTGCATCCATGATCTTGCGTGACTCCAGCACGGCTCTTGGCACTGGTAATATGGGTACCCGGTGCCATAATGTCAGGTTTCAATATACCTTTGTTTCCAGGACCTCCTGAAGAGTAATCAGCATGTGTAATTGGCTTGGAATTGTTGAATTGCGTAATGTCAGTGACTTTTACATTACCACCAGCACTTAATAATTTGTTTACATCTGATGTTTCGTAAGTGTACAAAATACCGCTCGTTTCTCCAAGTTCACAGCTGAAAATCCAATCTAATTGACTTGAAGAAGAAGCATAGAGAAGAGAGATATGATTTCCATTGATCGAATTACATTGGCTACCCGCGCTTGAATCAATAGCAAGAACTTTGCTTCCTTTCTTGGTGCTTATTGAACCTATTGTCCAAGGATCGGCATCAAGTAAAGCATAAACGGTAAAAGATATTGATGGATTATTTACACTTTCTATTTGATATCGACTATCACCAAGAAAATCGCCTATTGCTCCGACTGTCAGAACGTTCTTTGAACCACCAGGATCACATACAGTGAAGTTCCCATCTTCATACTCATTTCCTGCCGCAAATAGGAAAAGACGTTCTGGGTTTTCGTAAGCAAGTTTACCATATTGGTAATTAATTCGATCATAATAGCCATCGACGCCCCAACTATTGGTTGAGATATACGAACCATATTTTTTCATAAGCGTTCCAAGCTCGTCTGCAGTAACATCATTAAGACCACCAGCATAAAGAATTTTGGATTCTGGCGCATTCCCATTGTATAAACTCGTGCCTTTTTCGTCATCGTTAGTACAAATCGACTTACCAGCAGTTGTTCCAGCAACATGAGTTCCATGCTCATTCTCCTCAATAGTACGACTTAGATTGTTAAGATCATTACTGATATGACCATAATAAACAAATTTTCTATGATTTGTGAGTTCTTGATTAAGTTTAATACTACCATATGTATCATCGCGAAACATTGCATGATATGGATCAATTGGAGTATCTTGAATTGTTATAATTTGCCCTTCACCATTAATGCCTTTGTCATTAACATAACGAGGTAGATAATAAACACCTGATTTATGAGTTAGTCTTGAACTTATTGGTGCATTTTTCTGAGTATATCCAGTCATAAGATTATTTTTAACTCGCGGCCTTGTAAATGTTGATACACTTTTTACAGAATCAATAGATGATAATTCTTTAACAACCTTTTTCTTTTTGCTGAGTTCATTTCGATTAACTTGAATAAGAAAAGAATCTTGGTCATCTCTACGTAAAATTGTATAAAGATCAGGATTTAATGGCAAATTGAAACCAGGAGCTACAACAACATGAAAAAGATTGACTTTCTCAATTGAACCACCTCCTTCGTAGAATTTATCTGATGATTCAAGTTTTCTGACAAGAGAAATGTTTTGGATTTTTTCAAGTTGGCTGGTTCTTAAGTAAAGTATGAACGTATCTTTAAGGATTGAACTCTTAATAGTAAAGTTAAGAGTTTTGCTTATTTCATGAAGATCAGATGTTAGAAAGTGAACATAATACCAAGCAGAGACATCAGGATTTTCATCATAGCCCATTATCCTCCTAGAAAAACGGCGTATGATATTTTTTTCACTATTTATATAATGATCAGGAGGAGATAGAGAATATTCTTTATTCTTGTTGATGAATGTAAAAGATGACTTCTTACGTTTGCTTTCTTTTGTACTTTCCTGTGAAAATACAGAAACAAAAAAGAAGGCACAGAGAAGTGAAATAAACATGAAAAAATATGAAACACGTTATTAATAATTTTTTACACAATTTCCGATATATTGAAATAATAAAAAAAAAATATCTATTTTAATATTACAACTATATCATTATTTCTAGATAGTTTTTAGAAAAAAAAATAGCAATTTTTTTTATTTTGGTTAAAATTTAATTCTTTGAATTTTTCAGGCTGAACCATTTCAAAAAATTCAAAAAAACTATTATATTTTTTTATTTATGAAAATCTGACTGATTTCAAATGATAAACTTACAATAACTTGATTAAAAAATTTAATAAAATATTAATTTATTAAAATTATAATTATTAACTATATTTACATTGAGTTTTATTAAAAAAAAGCTATTATTATTTTTTTTTTTAAACCCCACATCAATTAGAACTGTATCGTAAAAGAAAATTCTTTTAATTCAAATAAATCATACTATTTTACCAGATATAATTCACTTATTACTTATTGGAAAATCATGGATATTATAATTTTTCATTTTTTTCTTCTTTAATTGATTTTATATCAAATAAAATATAATTTTCGAAAGATACAAGACATACCATTAGGAAAAAATATTTTCATTTATTACATAAATGCATATATAGAAGCAATAAAAATAAATTATAATAAAATACTATATTTTTTTTTTTGCAATTAACTAAAAAATGAATCAAAACTTCATAGAAGTTGTGACAACGTAAATAACTAAAATATATATTTCATATTTGCATATAAAAATAAAACAAAAAAACATTATATTTATGCAAATTTGTAGTTTTTCTTTTGCGGCTCTGGCTGATTTGATTGTTCTTGATTCTGCTGCTCTGTTTGCTGCTGGTAAACTTGCTGTTCTGGCTGCTGAAATTGCGGCTGCTGATTATAAAATTGCGGTTGTTGTTCTATTTGTTGCTGGTAAATTTGCTGTTGTGGCTCTGGACGTTGCATCTGCTGATTGTAAAATTGCTGTTGTTGCTCTGTTTGCTGAAATGGCTGCTGATAAAGCTGCTGACTATATAGTTGTTGTTGAGTCTGATTGATTTGCTGCTGGTATATTTGTTGCTGCTGATATTGTTGATTATATAATTGTTGTTGTTGAGTCTGATTGATTTGCTGCTGGTATATTTGTTGTTGCTGATATTGTTGATTATATAATTGTTGCTGTTGAAGCTGCAATTGCTGATTGTAAATTTGCTGTTGTTGTAACTGTTGGGAATAAAAATGCTGCTGTTGATCCTGCATTTGAGGCTGAACTTGCTGCTGTTGAGGAGGAGGAGAAATAATCTGATTTTGGGAAGGCAGGTTGGCTGAATTTTTTGCCGATTTTTGTCCATATAGAGTCTTATTAAATGCAAATAAGGCAAGCTGATCAGCTTGAATATTATTTTGATTATTAATAATTAATTCTGGCAATTGGAAAGAAATGCCCGTGAACGCTTTTTTTAATGAATCAAGTAATTTTTGAGCTTGTTCTCTCCCTTCAATCAAAAATCTCTGAGCAACGAAAGTTGAACAAAAATCAATTTGAGCATTCAAATTTATAGCCTGACATTTTAAAATAGGAACAGTTGTTACTCTCATTTTTCTCACGTTATCGTTTGTTGTAAAATAAACAACAATTTGAATGTAAGGATTATCGTCAGCATCACTTGGGTCAAATTTAAAGCTAAACGAATCGTTGTACTTGATTTTGGAGGTACTTATTCCTGTGTGAGATTTCATCATTCCTTGACCTGCGAAGTCACTCAAGGGACCATTTGCAGGCGGACAAACAAAGATGAAAGTATCATGAAAACTAGGGAAATTCAAGACATCCAAAAATTCGTTGTACATGCTACTAACATTATTATCAACATTTTGATATGAATTGATAGTATTCAAATTGAATGACATTTGGGGAAAGATTTTGAAAATTCCTCCTGTAATTGCCGAAAAGTCAAGTAATGGGTTTTTATATGGAAAATTACTAATTCGATTTTGACTTGCAAAAACAATAACTGATGCTTGTACATTTCGTTTCACCATCTGAAGCGATGCAGAATTCATTAAATCTTTATTTGCCTCAGATGAAAATAGATTAAAATCTTTTTCGTCAAAAATATAATAAACATTTGTTCCAAATAGTAAAGAAATCTTTTTTGAATGCTCAATAACGTTTTTGCAATATTCATCTTCATAAGCTGCTTCAACATAGGCAAGTTCTGAAGCTTTATTGATGATTGTTTGAAATTTATATCGAAAATTTGGAGCTGAAACGTAATAAAGCGGTGAACGACATTCAGGAGCATCATCAAAATATGTTTGAAATTCAGGTGAAGGTCGAAGTTTAACAAGAGTGAGAGCACCATGCAAGAAGCAAATAGCAAATTGACGAAGTTGGAAACATTGTTGAAGATGAAGATCAATACAATTGAAAATTTCAGGATTCGATTTCATTAAAGATAATGAAATATAAAAAAAAGTTGTAGGAACAAAATTCGTTTGGCGTGATTTAAATTTATCTTTGGCTATAGCATCATATACCTCGTATTTACATTCAGCACTATTAACACCAGAATTATCAAATGCGTTTGTCCCTCCGAAATTAGTGCATCCGTTGAAAGTTGGGATATATATATTTGAATTAGTAGGGTTAGGATTGGGAATTGAATATATATTAGGCGTTTTAAATCGATTTGTGCTGCCACATAATGAGCACGTAAATGTAGTTGCGTCGTATTTATTAAATTTATTAAAAAAAGCAGAACAATATGAACAGCGTGGAATATCATCTGCTTGCAAAACAGATGTTTCAGGAAATATAGAAGGACTTGGAAATGGCGTGTAATTAATACCAATAAAATTTGGATTTGTTTTACTTAATTTTTCTGCATGGTGATGAGTAATTTGAACATATGTTTGCGACATGTTAACATTGCCAATTAATGGCTCCAAAGTTTGATTATCTGAATATTGTTGCAATTTTAAAAATGAAATGTCTCGTTAAGGCTGATAAGAAAGGTCATTATTTATCGTTAAATTTATTTTTTCAGAGAAAAAAAAGTAACACCATGACTAAGTCTGGAGTTGACGAATTTATATCCGATATTCGTGAAGCTGAATCTCCGGAAGATGAAAGATTAATTATAAAATCTGAATTGGCAGATATTCGATCTCAAATCAAAGATTCCGATACTGAATATAAACCTCGGTTAGTTATGAAACTCGTTTATTTAAGCATTACAGGCGAAAATACCTCATGGGCTCAAATTGAATCCGCGGGTCTCATGTCTCATCATCGCTTTTCATATAAACGTATTGGCTATCTTGCTGCTCAAACCTTTATTGACGAGTCAAACGATATGTCTGTTTTACTTACGCAAACTATACTTGGCGATTTAAAGGCATCAAATCCATTTACACAAGCGCTTGCTCTTTCTTATGTAGCAAATAAAGGTACTGCAGAACTATGTCAAGAAGTATCAGTTGAAGTTAATAAATTGGCTTCGTCAATACATCCAGGTATTTTGAAACGCGTTGGAATGGCTTCAGTAAATATTGTTCGAAAAGTTCCTGAATTAACACGTACTTTCCGCAAAACTTTAACTACACTATTAAGTAGCCCTAAACATGGTGTCGTTTCATCTGGTATAGCATTAGCTATAGCTATGATCCAAAATGAACCTACGTTTTATCATAGTTGGTCACACTTTTCTAAACCATTTACAAAATTATTCAAAGACATGCAATTCTCCAAGCCAACAAACGAATTTCGGATGTCCAGCTACAACGATCCATTTTTACAAATTAAAACAATGCAATTACTTGGTCTTTTAAAGCAACCTTCAGACGAATTAGATGATGTTCTTACATCAGCTATTACAGCTATCGACTCTAGACGTAATACCGGACGTGCTTTACTCTTTCAAGCAGTGGAAACAATTGGCCAAACTGCTAAAAAAGCTTCATTATACTCTCTCGCATTAAATCAAATTGGTCGTTTAATGAACATCAATCAAGCTAATGTACTTTATTCCGCATTATCAGTTTTTTCAAGGTTATTATACAACGGTAAAGAAATTATTTCCCGATCTTCACGCGAGTCAATAGCTCTTAAACGATACAAGAGCCAAGTTGTTAATTGCCTCGATAATAGAGATCCATCTATCAGAAGACGAGCTTTAGATGTTGTACTTGCTCTTGTTGATGGCCAGAACGTCGAATCTTTAGTTCCTGAAGTTATTGACTATCTTCATTTAACAGCTGATAAAGACTTCAGAACAGAAATGGTGAATAAGCTTTTCACCACCATACAACGTTTTGCACCAACAAATATCTGGCTTTTCGATACTGTTCATTCATTAATCATTGACAGTGGCAACTATATTGGAAATGATATAATTACTTATATGTGCAGACTAATTGCAACAAACGAAGAAGTGAGAAATCACTCAATTCCTCTCCTTGAAAATACACTTTTCGGTTTTAGCGGAAATCAAACACTTGTCAAAGTTGCTTCGTGGGCAGTTGGCGAATATTCACAAGCAGGCGATAAAATGCAAAGCGACATCGACATTTTAATGAAAATTGCCAAAATGCCTCAAACAGATACAGAATCACTCTGCTATGTCCTTACAGCAATATCAAAACTTGCGGCAAGATTAAATAAAACTGATAATGTTCTTACTTTCCTTAATGACTTCGCAGTATCAAGTGACATCGAACTTCAACAAAGATCTGGCGAATTAGGCCGAATTCTTTCCCAACCGAACATTTGGGCAACTTCGCTTGCACCTCCTGATTATAAACCTCTCGAAAAAGTTGAGGGATCGAAATCTGATGCAAACCAAGGACCAAAGGCAACTATTGTTCAAAGCGCTTCACAAAACATCACCGATTCAGCACAAAGTTTAATCGATGTTAGCGATCTTGTACGTCTTCAAGATCAACGTAGTGGACCATTACCACAACAACAAAAGCAATCTCTTGATACCATTATCGATGATTTGCTTAACCTTGATCCTCATGCAAGCCTTACTCCTGTTTCATCAAATTTGGTTTCAAACCTGTCAAACATAAACCAAGCACCATCAAATTCAAATCTTACACCAGCTTCCCCAAACCTTTCTCTAAACGAAAATCCAAATGCAAATGCTAATCCAAATGTAAATCCAAATGCCAATCCAAACGCAAATACCAATTCAAACGCTAATGCAAGTATCACTCCAACTCAATCAGCCGCAGATGATGTTAAAGAATTAGCTACCGAACAATTTAAACCACCACCAGGAGCAGTTAAAGCTCTTAGTAACGCCGATTTTGAAATTTATTTCGAAGTTCAGAGAAATGCTGCTAATCAGAATCAAGTTGCAATTCGAACAACTATCGCTAATTTAGGATTGCATCCACTCACCAATTTCAGGATTCAGTATGGAGTACCTGTTGGATGGGCACTACGAGCTCAACCATTAAGCAGCAATGTTTTACCTGCACGTGGAGGTGGCCCATTAATGCAAGTTTTGTATCTTGAAAACACTGGCAGTCTGCCTTTAATGATGAAGACACATGCTACGTTCATGTTTGGATCACAGCCAATCACTGCTGATGATGTTGTGAATAATGCAGTATTTGCATAAGATGCACAATTTTTGATTTTGTTATTTCATCTTTATTGAAAAAATATAAATAATTTATTGATATTCTTTATTTTTTTTTTTTTTTTTTTTTTTTGAATGAAATTCATTTGGCAAAGATTTTCAAATTTTTCTATTTTTAAGGTTAAAATGTCAAACTTGGCGAACGCTTTTTTATTTGATCACAATGATAAAGTAGAACTTGGAAATTACGTCAACAATCTACTTAATTCTATTAAAGGTCCAAACTCAAAATATTTTAACAAATACCAAAATATGATACCAAATTTCAATAAAATATTTAAAGGAGTGGATAGTACAAAGAAGATAAATTTTAATTCAGTTAGAATATTTACAATCAGTTTTAAACGCGATGTTAAACCAGTGGTATTAAGAAAATTTATGAAACACAGTTTAATAGCTATTCAGAATGGTGAATCAGCTTCTATGCATGAAATAGAAGACAGTGATCGTGATATTGAATTAAATGAACTTTCAAAGCAATTTTTAGCAAACCCAAATAAAAAATCAAAGGACGCTTTATTAGAAATAGCCAGGAAGAATAAAAACATTGGATTATGGTATTTTATAGAAAACTTTTACGATAATTTCTTTGGTATAGATAATCTTATTTCACAATATTTTCCAGATAAGTTTGAAACTCCTATTCCAAGTACTATAACCCTTTTAACAGTTCATCATGATGACGTACCGCAACTTCTTGAAACTGACCTATCTAAATCAAAAATAGAAGACGATATTATACACGAAAATCTGAAAGATGATATCATTAATTTATGCGATCCAAAATGTATATATGATAGCTCATATGATGATCAAGAAATAACTCCAAATGACATTAAAAGTATAAAGAAAGAAATATTATCAATAAATAAAAATATAGAAAAAGAAACAGCTAATTTAAATGATCTTAAAAAAGAAAATGAGCAGAAATCTTTATCAATAAAGGAAATCCAAAAGCATCTCCAAGAACTTAAATCCGTATGGAATGAAAATGCACAATTAATTGCTAATTACCAAAATCAATGCAATTTCTTAATTGAATCTTTATATGTTTTACGTCAAAATTCGGCTCTTAACAACCTAGAAAAATTTACAATAGATTGCAAATGTGATAATGACGATATTGTAGATCAATTTATGGACAATTTAAAGATATGATAACGAAAATTGCCATGTTAAATATTTTTATAAAATAAAAGTTTATTTTTTAATATTTTTACTGTTTCAACTTTCTCACCTTTTTCGAATAGTTGTAAAGTATTCAAATATAATCTTTATATTTAAAATTAAAATGAGTTCTTTCAGCCAAAATCGAAGAAGAAAAAATGCTAAATCTGATATAAATGAAATTGATGAGGAAAATGCAAATAATGAAGAAGAAGAAGACATGAATGATGAAGATGGCGATTCTTCATCATCAAAAGAATACGATACTTTTGATGGATCACCTGAACCAAGACGCGGAAAACGAAGAAAAAATAACCAAGGAGAATCAGGCGAATCAGAAACACTGAAAAGATCGTCTGGACGAATGAGAAGACATCCAAAAGCAAACGAAAATCAAACAGAATCAGATAATTCAACAAGGATTAAGAAAAAAAATATGACATCAACACAAAGTGAAACTGAAAAAAGTGAAGATTTAACTTCGCCTATTCGAAATTCGACTCCTACCGAATCTACAAAAAAAAGTCGAGCAAAGCGTTTATTATTGCTATTGGGAGAGTTAAAATCATCAATTATTCAACTTGAATGTGAATTTGAATCTCCTTCTTTAGCTGCATTTATTATTGAAGACTTTCTACTTTCAAATCAAAATTCAATTGATTCAATCATACGATGTTTCTCTTCTTTTTATGATGAATACAAACATTTCCTTAAAGCACTTTCACTTAAGTCATCTTTGAATGAATTATACGAATATACGAGGTCACTAGAAATAGAAATTTTAGCAATAAAAGAAGACGATACAAATTTGCCAATAATTCAAGAATTTATTAGTAAAATCGAAAAAATTCGGTCACCTATAACGACTCTTGAGCCTTTTAATAATTTAGTTATTAACATACGTGCTCTTTTACAGTCTATACCAAAAGATAATCCTCTTTTTCATATTATAACAAAAATTTTTGAAAAGTTGATACCACTTGCTCAATTGCTTAATACTCTAAATATAACAAACCATATTATTCATGTTATTGGACAAGTACAAGAATCATTTGAAACCTTATCTATCAAAATACCAGAATACAATAACATTGAACTTCAACCATATGAACCAGCCATTTTCCCAACTTATCAACCAAATCCCTATTTTGTAGATCACTGCCTTGAACTCGTGTCCGAACTTGAAAGAGAAGGAATTATCATGACTAGCACAGAAATCATTGCTGATAACAAATCACTTATTAAAATTGTTGCACCAAACATTCAAAAAGAACTAAATACGATACATGACAATCTTGTTATCATTGCAAATGAAACATCTGATGAATCATTGAAAAGCACATCAGACGATATATCACAAAAACCAGCATCAATTGTTCAACTTTTTATGCTCGAAAAAAAATTGAAATTAGATAATGTACGAAACCCAAGTGCTGCACGAACGGAGGCTCTTTGCGTTTTAAATCGATTTCGTATTTTACATAGTCTTTTTCTTATTCTTGAAAGCGAAAAATTAATTTCATACTCAAATGCTGTCCACCTAACTTATTTTAGAACATTTGCCGCTGAATTAGCTCATGAAGATATGCTTTCTAATCAATCATTATTGACCTCAATAGATTATGATATTCTAGTAAAAATTGCTCTCCAAACGACCCAAAAAGTGAATCCTGATTTTATTGATCAAAGAATTCAGTTTAAAATTTGGCTTTACATGTCATCTGTAGATGTATTTAATTTCGGTTTCGGAAAACCAGATGATTCTTTTCATACATATCTTCAGTGGTTTACATTTTTCACTACTATTCAAGCAGAAACCGACAAAAAAGATTATATAATCTCAGAGATGTCCAAATTACCTCCACTTTCAGAATATAAAGAAAAAGTTCTATCATTTTTAACAGAAGAAGAATTTGAAATACCAAATGTTTCAATGGTTGTTCATTTACAACTCATTTTCCAAGCTGAACTCTCAGACACTTGTATTAACTATCAATCATCACTGATTAATCAATTACGAACAACATGCTATTTAAAACAGTATCGAAAAATGCTTCAATCTGCTATAGATGATGGCTTTATTACAGTTCCTGAAGGTTTTTCAATGAATGATGATATTCGATCATTTAATGAGCACCATTGGGATCTTTCATTTAATGACATTCTTCCTTTCTTGTACAACTTATCTGATCTTTTACCTCCTCTTTCACCATCGACCGTTGATCTACACAAATGTTTTGCTCGTCTCCACAGTGGATACATATCATATGAAAACGTTGCCCGATTTGGAGAGATGTGTCTAAAATACTCTACAGAATTCTCTGATCCGGCCAATTTTGTCCTAACTATTGAAAAGTTCAGCCATTACGCCTTGTATCTTGATTTCCATGACCAACTCGTCATGGCACATGCACTAGCAAGCGATCCTCCTTTTTCAATGACTCGGAATGTTAATTTGCAAATTTTATGTCGGACGATAGCGAATCAATTATTAATGCTGAACACAGCCTCTGTTTTTGAAGCCACAAAATCGAAAGAAATTGCTGTTGAATGCGGCTTATTACGTATCATTGCAAATGCTGTCAATCCGGCCCTTCTTGTCAATCCACAAATACGCGAAAAACTTATCCATTGTCTTCACAACATAAACGGCTTCTTTGAAAGTCCAACGTATGGAATGCGAGGCATATTGAACCAAGTAAGGATCAACTTTGCTCTCAACCGTATTGAGAACGATGAGATAAATCCATTCATGGACAAGGCCATTGCAGTATTCAATAAAATTGAGCCCTCCATTCAAATGAACCAAGACATAATTGACCATTATTTTGACCTTCTCTCAATTCTTGATCAAATAAAAGAGAAGTTTCCAGATGAAGAAGACCAATGCGACTTCATCATGAACAACATAAAACTGGTCGCAATCATTTCTCAATTGAAAGAAGAATGTCTAACCGCCGGTAACGGCGAACATTCATTCAATTGCATCTTCCCGGTTTCAATCAAGGACAAGATGGGCGAAAAAGTGCCAATAATGTCATCTGTGCAGCCGTTACTGATAAGCAAAAACCACTTCCCTTTTCCAGACAAACCTCTCAATATTTCACAGCAAAACCGTTTAATCCGACTTTTTCAGAGCCTTCAAGAAGAAAGACAAAAACTTGTCGAAGACGTCAGCCTTCTTCAGCAACTGTCTGAAAAACGGTTACGCCTCCAAGAAAAAGTTGCACAACTTTTTGAGGAGAGAAAAAGACACATCGACGATTTCAACTCAAATCGGAAGGAGATGGAGAAATTGTATGCCCAAATGGCCGAGCGAAAACTACAGAACGAGCAGCGCTCTCATTCGCTCGTGGTCGAAGGTGCTAAAATTTCACCTGAAGAGGTCAAAATTGTGATCGAACAGAAACAAAAAGTTTCAAACGCAATACGTGAAAGAATCAAGCTGATCGAGACACAGCTTGCGTGCTTCGAGTCGAGTTTGAAGGACTCAAATGAGGACGTATTGAATATTGAGAAGGAGATAATCGACATAAGAATTCAAAAGTCTATCGTCCATCAGAAAAATAAAATTTCAATTGAGATGAAAAAGGCAGCAGAAATCGAGGAAGAAAAGATGATTAGCGAGGCCGACGCGGCTCGTCCTTCGCCTCTTCCATCGGATACTACTGCTTCAGATTCTTCTTCATCTTCAGCTGAGTCCGCACAACTCGATCCGTCACTTCATTCGGCAATTCCAAGCTGGCTTCACGTCTCTGAAAAAGTTTTCACAAAAATTGAGAAGGAAATTAATACTTTGAATAAAACTACAGAAGAAGCAGGATCATTGTCAAAGAAATATTTAGAAAGAAACAGTAGTAATATGAAGAGTGCTATGGCGGATAGTTCAGCTGCTGATGTAGATCATAATTCAAATGATAATGATCAACCAAATGAAAAACCTGAAGTTGACAAATTATATGAAGAAATTAAGGCAATGAAAAAGAAAAGAGATGATCTTTATACATTTATAACAAAAACCAAGAAAGCAATTGATGATCTTTTGAGTAATTTGTAAGTAATTTGTAATTTTTTTTTTTATTTTAGTTTTATATTAATAAATAAATTTGTTGTTGTTTTATTTAAATCATAAAAAAATAGTGTTCAGTAAATAATAAAAAAAAAAGATATGATTAGTATTTGATACAAACAAACAAAATCTTTATTAATATACATTAGTATCGATTTTCTCTACAGAAAAACCGGTAAATGGCACTTTGGAAACATCTTTCTTTGTATCTACATGTGATACAGAACGACTTCTTTGTGATCTCAATTTGCTTAAATTAAGAAGCCTTGATGCATTCTTACATTTCTGTGCTGGCTTATACTGCATTGGAGACATTGGTAAAGGATATTTTGATGCTGGAATATATTTTGGTTGCTCATCTTCCTGTGGATCGATATATTTGGTTTGCGGCTTAACTGACAAATGAGATTCTCGATATACTCTTGAGGGGTTACTAGAAAAAACAACTTGGGTAGCTGTATCTTTGATAGTAAGAAAATTATTTTCGACTGAAATATATTTTTCTCCAATTCTTTTTCGCTCATTTAGTTCTTCCGATGTTCTAACCTTTAAAGAGTCAAGAAAACGATTAAGTTTCTGTCGATTGATTTTGGCGTTTTTCGTTAACTCCATTTTATTTTTTATTGAAACGGTTTTTTTATTTCTATTAAAATTTAAAATAAGCGCTTTTCAATTTTCAGTAAACATATTTAAAAAAATTGAATTATAATTTAAAATATATAAAATTAAAATTTTTATATAGAATAATTTCCTATAACTTTTCCCGATGCTTATTATATGCCATTAAGTGAACATCGGATGAGGCCAACTTAATAAGCAGTATGGGTTAAGATTCAGTAAATATAATGATGATAATAAATAATAATAACAAAAAGTCCAAAATAAGATAATTTTATAAAATAGAATCCCAGAAAAAAATAAATTAGCAAATAGATTACATTTTTTTTTTTTTTTTTTTTTTGATTTTTTAAAAACTACGCATAATTATCTTCACTCAGGAAGTTTTGCAGTGAAGAAAGAGAGATTTCCTACATCAGATGCCAAGACAACGCAATTAGCACTTTTTACATATGCCAAATCGCTAATTGGTTTATCTGAAGAATAAATAGAATTACCGATATTCAAATAGAATGCCTCGAACAAGAATACCTCAAATTCTGAGTTAGCCATAAGGATGTAATCGAAATCATGGAAAGTATGGAATGCTTTCCAAGCATGAACAGGATGATCAAGTTTCTTCGATCTAATAAAATCGCCATTGATAGTATATAGCTTGATGTAATAGTTCAGCTTACCTTTATCGACCTCAATTAAATAAACGGCCACGAATCCCCAAGAAGGAGTAATTAAGAGCTTAATTGGTCGCATACCATTCAAATTTATAGTTTTAGTAACGGTACCGCTATTCAACGAACCGAAAAGCAAGAAGCCGTCTCTTGTTCCACAAATAGCAATGTGAAAAGTCGAGCTAATTGTGAGACACTTAATTGAGCTCGAAAAAAGTGGAATTGAGAACTTTAACGTCTTTTCAAAGTAGAGAGAAACAACCGAATCACGATCAGCAACGGCTGTCCATTTATGATCCGATGCGATCAGTTTAATCTCCGAACGATGCTTGAATCTATGGACGCTTTCGTTCTTGTTCACTCTCACGATGTCATGCAAGTTTTCCTTTGCATAATCAAAGGAATCAAACATCGTGAAGCTGCTGATCAACTTTGCCGAATTGCTTGACGAATTCGAAGCCGAGTTTCCGCCTCCTCTTGAGTTGTTCTTGTTGATAAACGAGCCGAAGATGTCGAATGATGAGCTCGAAATTGACTGAGAGCCGAGACTGATGAATCTCTTCTTCATTTGCTGCGAGCCTTCATTTTGCCCGCCTTGAGGAGAGGCGGCTGCATTTCCGTTTGGCTTCTGGTTCTTCTGGAAATCCGTTGAACTTCTTAATATTTTTGCACTGTTTGCAGCTGCTTGGCTCTGGTTCATCTGCCTGATTGCGGCAAGATCTCTACCGAGGCTGCGCTGCTTGCCGTTCAAGGGACCCGGTGTTGGCGCCTGTGGCCTTCTCTTCAGTTGCACTTGACTCTTCTCGGAAGAAGTGACAAGATCCGAGTTACGTGAAAGCTTTAAAAGGTCCATTGAACTGTGCGTCTGAAGAGATGCAACTTTCACCTTCTGTGGAGAAGAAGGAAGATTTGCATTGCCATTATTGCTATTATTATTACTGTTGCTGTTTGCGTTGCTTTGTGAAGGTGATGCAGGAGGAGCTGCTTCGTTGGCAATTAAAGCGAGTTGGTCAATTGAGCACGATGTAGACATGCCCGACGATTGGGCGCATTTGGAGGCAATGAGAGGATCGTAGCTGAAAGTTAAGAAACCAAAATCAGAGTCAATAACGTAAACAGAAATATTTTTGCCATTTTCTTTGAGTTCGATTGCAAGAATTCCTTTGCTTACAGGCAGAGCGAATTCAGCTTTAATTTGCGGAATTGGCTGCCTGTTTTGGATCGGATCGGGAACAGGATGCGGCTTGTCAAAAAGCATCGGAGGAACTTGGCCAACGTTACATAAGATTGCTTCTACATTTACACGTTGATTGACGTCATCTAAAGGAGTAACGTCCCATATGTCAGCGTACATTTCTCTCATGAAAACATTGTTTGCTTGCCAAGCTTTTTCGCCTCTTTGCTTGTCTCCCCAGATGAGATCGATCCAGTTGTTCAAGTTCTGCGAAACATACTCGCTTTCAAGTGCCTTTCGGTTCTTGTAAATGAACTCAATTGCACTGTCATTTGCCCAGCTAGGAAGCTTCACATCGTCAATCTTTTCATCGCCTGAATAACCAAGATCAAAGCGATCATTGTTGACCAAGAACTCGTGCATTGTGAAGAATTCAGGGATCAATTCTCTGTAGTCATTGAGTGTTGTGTTGCACAAGTTAAAGGCTGTCTTGACTGATGAAAAGACACGCGAAGGCACATCAAAATGCCCACCTTGAATGTCAATGTGCATCGTCGTGTATGGCTCGAGACGAAGCATGTAAAGACAAACAGTCAAAGGGCAAAGAAAACAGGAACTAAAAAGATATGGTGTCATTTCCATTTGTTCAAGTTGAGCTGCTTTTTCTTTCAGCTCTTCAAGCCTGGGCTCATAAAGCGCTCCGATTGGCTTCGAAAGATCTCTGAAAACTGACGGATTTGTCAGATCGAGTTCTTTCGAGTCATAATCTGATATGATCCATGGAAAGACAGGGTACTGAGAAATATCATTTGGTGATCTTCCACTGTAAGTGTTCAATGCCATCAAGTAATGGAAGTTTGAAATTTCTCTTCTTTGCCATTTTTCGGTCATTTTTGACTGTTGAAAAGACGCCTTGAAATCGCATGGATGAATCTTTACATGCGACGATTTGAAGCTCTTTAAAACTTGAGCTGTGCTGAAATTAGGAAAGTTAACAAAATAACTCAAACCATCAATTGTAAAGATTTCAATTGCTGACATATGATGATAACGAGTTCTTGGGAAGATTGATTCAATTGTGTTTAATTTAATAACAGTTGATTTCTTATCATGAACAGTTAAAACAATCGAATCTTCCATCAACAAGAAAGAAGCTTCTTCATAAGTTTTGTTAATTTTAACAATCTCACAAGGAAGTTCAATGATGCATTTGGAAGCAGTTAAATTATTGTTTGATTTCTCTTTGATTGATTCTTCAGAAATTTCAAACAACGAATAAGCATCGCTTCCTTGTTCGTACATTGTTTTAAGCTGTTCTTTTAGTTCTTCAGTCTTTGATTTGCCTGTTTTTTGGTCGCCTGTGTCTCTAACAAGGGATGCTTCAAGATGAATGTCAAATTTATAGTTGATTTTCATCTTTGGCGGAAACAGTGAATAACAAAGAGATAAATCACGACGATAGTGATACTGTTGAAGCATGTTTGGCGGCAATGATTTATTCCAAGGAGCACGTTCAATTGACAAATTGTGCCAAAGTTGCTGCCAATATTTGTTTGAGATTGTGTTTGTCTGATTCAAAGCATCATTGAAGTCAGCAATTGAATCATTCGCCATTCCTGCATATTCAGGTGTCAAAAGGTTAAAAGTGTCATTGGAAGCACGTGAATTCTTGTCTTCATATTCTTTAATTTGCTTTGTTAAAGTCATGTAAGAATAGTTGATATCAAGGTCAGTTTGAGAGATGAAAGAATCTAAGAATTCATTGGAATGATTCCAAATGTCAATCTCAGAAAAATGCTTCATTAAACGAGCGTTGTTTGTACGAATTGCATTTCGATCATAGTAAGAGAAAGCATTTTGCAACTCTTCTTTTTTAATGTTAAGATTTGAGATTGTTTTCAATGCCAAATCTGGATTTTGATAAAGAAGATAAGAAGCTATTAAAATCACAGTTGATTCAAACTCAGGAAACGGTTTGATTGAATACATAATCAAAAAGTCAAAGGCGGTTTCTTTGTCTAACCAATTGATTGAATATTCATCCAAATCTTTTGCTTCATATTTACCTTCCCTTATATGAAACATGTATTTAATTTCATGGAAAATCAATTCATTGTAAATTGCAACTGTATCGTTACCAAGCAACGCATTTAATGTTGATGATATGAAGGCGTGCGCAGCTCTTCTTCCTTTATTTGAAATGGAATTGAAAACAAGTCCTCTTCTTCGTGGTGCTGCATTTTGTTTCTGAATAGTAAAGATTGAGTTTCTTCTAATTAAATTCCTTCGATTCGGTTGTGGTGCATGAACAGCAGCGTTTGCAAAAGTGACATTTAATTTGGGCAAGTTTATATGAGAAGCAGCAACAGAAATTGTACTTACAACTTCATCATTTTGTTCTTTAATTTCTTCTTCTTTCTTTGGTGCTATTATTTGAATAGCTCTGTTTGCAAGGTCAGGAGAATAACGTTCAGTTCCATCCGAATTCAAATTTGGTCTGTGTTTCAATTCATTCACTAATTCATCAAATTGTTTCACCGTTGGAGGAACTTGAACTTGATCAGCAAAAGGAGAATCTTTCATTAGCATCATCATTCGATCATCTTGATTTGCTTGATTTCTAAAGAATAAATAATGACGTGCATAAGTGAAATAAAGTTTAATAACTTGATCGCTTGCATCTTTTGATTCTTTAAGAATTTTGTAGAATTCATTAAGAATCATTGATTTCATCTCATCTGTAGATTTCTTATAAACCATTCCAACCAATTCAACGAATGCATAAATTTGTCCAAAATGAGTTATTGAACATTTAATTAAAAATGATGAAACTTTTTGAACAATTGCTGCATTGAACTTGAACATTGTAATAATGGACCAGATACACCATGAACATGATGTTATATATTGTGGTGATGGTTTAAGTTCGTCATAAAGATTAACTACATAATTGTAACCAAGATTCAAAGCCATCCAAGAAACAAGGACGAATAATTCAGGTGTGTTTTTTGTTAACATTTTAAGAAGATTCTCAAAGAAGTCTCTATTAACTAGTTCACTCGGCATCTGATGAAGAATGATGTCAATTTGTGTGTCACTTTTTAATGGATGAAAATAAGAAGCACGATAAGCATTAATTAAAGTTAACATGCTTAAAATTGAAAGATTTATGTTTCTTGAATTCGCCAAATATTGAAGGATTTTAATGTAATTGAATGAATCATGCGCCTTCAAAACAGGCGAATTCTTTCCTTTAGTAATGAGTGCATTCAATATCCGAAGATAATCCATTTGTTGTTCTTCTTCAGGACAACTTAAAATAGTACAAATTAAATAGCACAAATCAGCACTAGTGAAACTAGCATTTGCCAATTGAATAATGAGTAATGAGAGACTTTTCCGAATTGATTTTATATCAATTTGATCAGGTCTCGGCTTTTGTATATCAGACTCACATTTTTTATAATAATAATAAATTCGCATTACATTAAGAACCCATTTAAATGGTCTGTTTTTAACAGCAATGCTCATGTAACTTGGGAAAAGATGCTTGTTCCAATTTCGAATGATTTTTAATTGATCTGATCCACTCGCTTCAATCCAAAGTTGAATATTTGTCAAAATATGAGTGAATACTTTTTCAATCAACGGCTTGTCAGACAAATTTGTGATAATATCAAAGAAATGCATGTAAAGAGACAAGTTTATTGTCTTCTTTTTCGTTGATTGAAGAAGGAATGAAATAATTTCAATTCCATGAGCTTCATCGAAAGTTCTTTGTGCTTCTTCACTTCTAAGAAGAGACTCACGTAAAATAGTCATTGATTTCTGTGGAAGATCATTCATTTCTTTACCATCAATGCTTTTTAATCCCCATTGAGCAAAGATTGGCAAAATAAGGTCAATTCCAACTCTTTTCCGAAAAACATCAGCGAACGAAGATGGATAAAGCGGTGGAATTTCAGTCAAAGATAAAATTTGTGAGTTTGGAACAAGATTGTTTAACATGATTGTATCGAATGGCTCATATGGAATGAATATGAATGATGGATGAAGATTCAAATTCCCTGCAGATGATCCGCTTTGATATAATGTTTTAATATCGTCTATTGTAAGAAGTGGATAAAGTGAAATTTGACTGAAAACAGAAGGAGTTTCTGGATCATTTGAAGAGTCACCAAAAGTGCCACCAACAGATACTTGCAAGTTACTTTTTTGCAGTTTAACATAAGGTATTGTGATCTCTTTGACTCTTCTTGTGTTGTTGTATAAAGTCACTTTAAAATTCTCAATTTCATTCTTCTTTATCATTTGGAAAGAAATCGAGACCAATGTCCACTCATTCAATGCAAGAGGATATCTTGTCTCAGAGAGATTGTTGTCGGTCAGAACGATAGCAATTGATTTGCTTTTCAGATAAATTTTTATTTGTCCTTTTTTGTCTGAAATTGAAATCAATTGCATCGAATATTTAGGAGCTGTACAGCATGATGAAACCCAACAACAAAGAGTGAATTCATCATTGATGCTATTCAAATTTTTGACTTCAAATTCAGACGAATGAGTGAACGGAATTGTCAACTTCGTTTCTTCTGTAGATTGCGTCAATAATGAAATAAAAGTGTCAATTGTCATATTATGAAACCATGGAAGATGGCGACCGTTAACAAGGCAAAACACAGAAATGTATCGTTGAACAACCGCAACAGACGAGCCACTATTAGAAATGTAGGAGAACAAATTAAGAATCTTTTGAACAAGAGTCCTTGATTCTTCGTCTTCTTCTTTCTCTCTGAATTTTTCAATGAGGTCGATCAAAATAATGTCAATTTCATCCTGATGGACCTTTATTGTGTTTTCTTTGCTGTGCTTGCAGAGAAGCTCGATGAAATCAATTATGTCGGACAACAAAGGTGAATTAGTAAAGATTTGAATGAGAACACGAAGAGCTCTTGGCTGTTCAATATCGAAACTTTTTGAGGGGACGGCGGTTACCGATCCAGCAGCCAATTGAACAAGGTGATCGAAAAACGGTTGAGGTGGATTATTTCCTACAACTCTCTGTATCGTCGTGGATATCGATATCGTTTCAATTGATTTTAATCGGTGCATTTTTGAATGATAAGTCAAAAAGCGAATCAAGGCAAGCAGGCATGCTTGGGCCGATTCGCAATCACAAAGATTTCTAAAGCCTGTGCAGAGACAAGGAATTGATTGTTCAAGCAGGTAGCACAAATTCTGATCTTTTTGAATGATCTCATTGATTCCATTCAAAACTTTGAGAAGTTTTGCTACCCACTTCGCCTCTGACAGAAGATGTGAGGCTTGCTCGAGGACGTTTATGATGACAGTATTAAAAGCATTGTTTTCAGAGAGCATGTTATTCTGAACAAACCGTGTAATTGTTTGGAAAATAAACGGTTGTAGTGGGATTTCAAAGATGAGAGGAATGTAAGCTTTCATAAATTTTTCATGCATGAAACAATGAATCAAAATTTGCTTGTTTCTCAACAATTTTTCAATGAAATAAAAAATTGAGAATCGAGCTTCTCTTATGCATTTGATCTCGTATTCATCTAGACCAGTCATGTTCTCGTAATAAATGTTAGATTCCAGAAAAAGTGTGTAGCAAATTAGTACAAATTCTTTCGTCATAACCATTTTTTTAATATATGAAGAAAGACGATACAAAAGTTCTGAAAAAAGAAGAGGAAATCTTGAACTCCTGACAATAAATTTATAGAACTTCATTGTCGATTTGTGAAAGACAAAATTAATGACAGTGGATCGTAACGAGCTTATAATTGACCAATTTTTTCCTTTATTATGGGCTGTAAAGGCTGGATCAAAGACAACTTTATTGAAAAAAATATCAACTGGTATCGAATACTTGCATGAATCATAAACATTGATAAGAAAAAGAATGGAAAAGGCAAATGCATCATACGAATTGTTAAATTCTCCTTTTTCTGATAATATTTGATTAAAGAAATTAATTAGTTGGAATACTAAATCAGCTTTTCCTTTGAATCCAGATGATACAACAGATAATGTTTCTTTAAGTTTCGGGGAAATTAAATTTTCTAAAGGCTCTTCATCTGGAATTGTAATAGGCATAGTTTTCAGATCAATCGGAGAATTAAAATCAGAATCGTATTCTACTTGAAGTTCCTTTTGTGATTCATCTTTTGTTCTTATTGGCAGCATAACAAAATCTGATTCACCTGTGAATTCATCTGTCTTAGGTAAAATACTGTTTTCTTTGATTTGAGAAACAAAAAACATTAGAATCGAAGCTAAATAAGGAGCAGCAGAATCTGGCCCATATACATTGCACATTGTGGAAATTAGATCAATTATCAAATTATCTAAAATCGATGCTTTTTTGGAAATAATTGGTGATAAAATATCAAATACAGTTTTTGGAAAATGTAAATGAAATTGTTTCAGTAAATTTAAAATGATTTGAATAAAATGATTCACAGTTTTTTCACTTGGCTGTGAATCAATAAGAATGTATGATGCTTTTACAATTATATCGAAAAATTGTGGCGGAATATTGGGAATTGAACGAACAACATCAAAAATGAGATCAATTTTAGCGTCAAAATCATAATTATCAATGTTCTTGGACAAAATTAATATTAGTATATTGTACATGGATGAAATCGATATTGATTTAATATTTTGCTGCTGACAAGTTATACAAATCGCCATCAATGAATCAAATAATATATTCAAATGTTCAGCATTCGTAGCTTTTAAAGAATGAGCAACAATCCATGAAAGACAAGAAAAAAATATTATTGTAGAAGTAAGATTTGGTTCATTTTCTATAAAATTTTTGTCCTCAACAATTTGATTGAGAAAATCAGGTTTAAAAGGAAAATAAATATTCGTTTTTGCGATGGCTTCAAAGCATGGTGTACCTTGATCAATCAAGTCTTTAACATTTTGGATTTGCTGCGAAGTAATGTTTTGTGGAAATAACACATTAATTTCATCAATTAAATTTTTGGGTATATTGTTTGATGAAACTTTAGTAGTTATTGCCATTGAGAGAATCGTGTTTACTAAATCATTACTAGAGAGAAAAGACATGAGATGGTTTATAATAAGATAAATTTCTTTAAAAAATTTTCACAAGTTTTAAATTGATAATAAGATGATTTTTTTTTTATAAATGTAATTTTCTCGATAAATAAAATTAATGATGACTTATATTTTATTTTTATGTTATTATATAAAATATATATTTCTATTAAGAATTTTTATTTTAATGATAATCAATATGTATTAATATAAAATTATTTTTTTTTATTTCTCTTTATTGCATTTTTTTTAACCTTTATTTTTGACTATTTCAAAAAGTTCCATGAAATTAAATGAATGTTTTTCAAATATATTTTTATATAAAGATTATTTCTTCATAAAAATGAACTAGACCAATTTATTTATATAGCTATAAATTAAAAATGCCAGTTGAATTTTTAAAACATGCAAAATAAAAAATAAGCATTAAATTTTTTAGCATTTAAAATCAAAAATATAAATTAAGATCTTTTTATATAATGATAAACCCTAAAAAGTCAAAGAATATAATATAATTAACCCAATTTTTGAAGAAAAATTCAATTTTTTTTTTTTTTTTTTATGATGACTAACTTTTTATTCAAATATTAAAAACAAGTATTTTAAATACAAAAAGAGTGAAATTATCCTAAAATAAATTTTTATTGAATTTGATTTGATACCTTTTCAATTTTGAATTCAATCAAAAAATTTTTTGTTTAAAATAAACAATTTTTTTAAAAATTCTTTCAGAGAAATTAATTAAAATATACTATATATACACCAATAATAGAAAAAAACGCAACTGTACATAATATTATTTAAAATGTATACCACTTTTTAAATGATTATATATTTCAATTTCAATTGATGCACACTTTTTTATACAGTATAGTAAAAAAATATGAAAACGTAAAAATATTATTCAAAAAGTTGGAAAACAAGCTTTTTCATAATAAACACTCAATTTTTTTGAGTAAATATTGTTTTATCGTCATTTGAAAAAGTAGCTTTTCCAGCTTTTTGAATTTTACGAAAAAGTTCGAAAATCCATTTTTTCAAATGACGATAAAAAGAATTAGCCAAGCAAATTTGGCCTTATTTCTTTGAAAAAGTGTATTTTCCAACTTTTTTAGTATTTTTTGACGATTTCATATTTTTTTACTATACTGTATTATTTTTCCTTACAAAATTTCAAATGTGGTTTAAAACTTTGAATCTTTCAAATAAAAGTCAATCAATAATAATCATTTAAAAAGTTGTAAGTTGAACTTTTTCAGTTCTGAAAAACATGATTTTCCTATGTTAAAATGACCTCTCTTAAATCAAGAATAAAGTGACCTCTCTTAAATACGAACTCATCCTTTGGATTTATCTAAATAATCAAAAAAAATTTAAGATTTAACCTTTGAATCATTATCATATAAGATTTGGTGTATATCATGAGTATTTAAATTAGCTATTTTAAGCTTGTAAATTTGGTGAAATAAACGTTTTTTGGGTTTTAAAAATCACCAAATGTAACCATATTATTGTCAAATAAATTTTTTTTGTATTTATTATTGTCATAAACCATTGAATTATTTGAAAGAGGAATTAAATGAGTTTTATCAAAAGTCATATTAATAATCGATAAGATTTTCTCAGTAAAAAAATGTTATTTTTTGAATATTACAAAATAATTGTATGATTTGTATAATATATCATATAAAATAATAATAAAAAGCTCATTTATATTGACGATGAAAAGCCAAATAACCGATTTCACCAAAAGCCCAGGTCTTGGGCTTTTGGCGACAGCATTCAATTTTGAATAGTTTACATATATTTTGGAGATCACCAAAACGGTTTTTTTGGCGATGGTGATTTGTAAAGCTTTCAAAATATCATATATAAAATAAAAAAAAAAATAAGATATAAAATTATAATAAAATCAATAAAAGCATTTTTTCAATTAAAAATAATTTTTTTTCATTTATATTTTAAATATATACCGATATAAAATGTATTTAAAATATTAATAGTATTTTTATTTTTATGAATATATATAGCCGAATAATAAATAATGCATTGAAATATTAATAGTATTTATATTTTTATGAATATATATAGCCGAGTAATTAAATAAATTCATTGAATTTATTGAATGTTGATTCGTAAATTGAATTATTATTTAATCAAATATCATTTAATCATTTTATTTAATAATTCATAAGAAATAACTTTTTAAAAGATTTATTAAAATCGCCAAAAGACCAGAAAGAATCACCAAGACCAGGTCTTTTTTTTACATTTGGGTATATTTTACAAGCTTAGCTATTTTTTTTTTTTTTTTTTTTTTTTTCCTATATTTAAAGGGGGATAAATCAAAAACGCCTATTCAATTTTTTTCCAACTACTCAATTTTTCACTTTTTCTAAAGGCGTTTTTGATCAATATTTTTTAAAAAAATCAAAAACGCCACATTTGACCTTCTGCCAGGTAAAATTAAAAAACTCGTTTTTTCAAAAACGCCAGGTTTTAAAAAAACAATTATAAATTTTAATGCAATTTAGAAAAATAAATTATTATGTTACCGGTATTTTTTTAAGATCATTTTTAATCTTTGGGAGAAATATTTTAAAAATTGGGAATAATCGACATATGATATAAAGATATTAGATTCAAAAAATAAATTATATCAAGTATAAATGATAATGTTTATTGAATATTACATGAAAATCAACTAGACTGACTTTGAGTAAATTTTGAAGAAATTCATTTTAATGGGATATTATATCTTTTAAATGGAAAATATAAAAAAAGAAAATTTTGCAATATTTTGGTTATAATGAAGCTTGATTATCAAAATATTATAATAGAATTAAAAAAAGCGTATTTTGGAAATTATTTGAAATTTCCAAAAAATTGTTTCTTTTTAATAAATTGTATATGATTGCGTTTTTATCAACATATAATATCGAATTCCAAGTGAAATATAGTTTTTTATATATTAAATTTTTTATATAAAATGGTTTTGTTTTTATGTTTTATTTTTCATAATATAAATCTATTTTTAATTGTTTATTTTTTATTTATATTTATATTTATTTCCGGTAAAGTATTCATATTCATAATATATTAAGATATTAATACATTTTAATTTGAAAAGGTTATTTTTTTTATTAACAATATTTCAAAGAAAATTATGAATTAACAATTAAAGTATCATAAATTTGATATAGTAAGTATTAAATATAGTATAATATGTATATTTGTATAATATATTTTATAAAATAATTATAATATATATTAATACCTATATTAAATGTTATTTAATAAGATATTTTAATTTTATATTTTGAATTATTTTTGCCGCTAAAGTCAATCTACACATATTTGAGAAGGGAAAAATTGAGAAGATTCTGAGGAATAATTGTGGTTATTCACAAGCATTGATACATAATAAAATTTAAATATCTCTAAATATGTTTTGAATAAGTTTTTTTTTTGATCAATAATACTTTTAAAACAGTATCATTAGATTTTACAATAGGTTAAAAAATGAAAATACTTTTTTTTTTAGATGAAATAAGATGATTTTGTAAATATATAATTAATAAGGCTTTAATCCAAAATTATCAATTTTATTTTCACTTATAATATATAATTACGCGAAAAATATTTTATTTATTAAAGAATTCATGAAATTTAAATGAAAATCCTTTGCTTTCCTTTATATAAAAAAGATTTACTTAACTTAATAAGATTATCAACTATATTTCTATGCAAATATTATTATCATTTATAATTTTATGAATTTAATTAGTTTTGAAAAGTTTGAAATTACTATACATTTTTGATCTTCACATGATATTTGGTAAAACAACAGTTATGTAATATTATTCTCATATATATTCCTGTTAAAATGATATTATTCAGATAATTGACTAAAATATATAATCATCTCGATAATTTGGATATATTGAAGATATATATTATAAATATAAATATTATTATTTATATATATGCCTAATATCAAATTAAAAAATAATAATAATATAATTTTTAATGAGAAATTTATGTTTTCATTCAAAAAATAAATTGAGAGCTTTATAAGATTGACCTAAAAATATAAATATATGAATATGTATATTATTTTAGCATAATTTAAACATATAATTGATATGTATCCAAACATATATATATATAATATATTTAAATTTTAAAATTTCAAAGGAGGAACTAATAGAAAATACTATTTTATTACTTTTTTAAAACATTACATAAAAAATATATAATAAAATCATGAATCTCCATGTAAACAAAAAAAATAACTTAGTTTTGATTCATGTATATTCGTTCTATTGTACTTTCTTTTTTATATTAGCATAAATGAATGATATTCATGTCATTCTGAATATATATTACCTTAAATTTGAGATATGCAAACACTTTTTTTGTATTGATTCTTTATATTTCAACATGAAGAAGAAAAAACTGATGGTGACCAAAATAGTGCAAGTATGTTCATTATATATAATATAGTTATGAATGTTATAAAGACTACAATTTAATTTTTTCCCATCATACTAATGAGCGAATTAAAAACTCTTTATATATACTTAAGGCATGCAAAAGGAAGATATTTTTGGTATAATTGGAAGGGTAATTATTAGAAAGTACTTCTTGAGGGGTGAAATTATAAAAGATAAAAAAATTAAGCTATGGGCAATGGTTATGATGTTGGTATTTGATTTTAAAGATATTGGGATTTTATGTATGAAATTGATAAGTATAGAAAAATACCGCCTAACAAGAATTAATAGCAATATGGGCTGAGGTTGCTATTTCCCCTAGCCTATACTTCTTTTCCACAAGTTCAGCTTCACGAATCTTATCTAAGAATACTCCAAAAGCTCACACTCCTTAAAAAAAAAAAAAAAAAAAAATGTTTTATAAAAAGTAGGCGCACAATTGAGGGATCTTTAAAAGTCATGAATATACAATATAATAAAAAATAGAATAATTTCTCAAACTAAAGTGTCAATTCGGACATTATTATCATGTATTTATCTAAAAGATTTTGTTGGAATATTAAGCATTAGTAGTATATACGAGTATCATTATGATGAATACCTTTGTTTATTTGATCTAAAAGCCAAGAAATGGAGATTATTGTAAGCTAGCAATACTAAATATATATCAAGAAGTCAGCAAAAGCATAAATATTTTATAAATTTCAATGCTTTTCTTTTTGGAGGAAAAGAGATAATATGATTTTGAGATAGTAAGAGATTGCGCGCTTTGGACTTTTTTGCAGTTTGAACATTTTTAGAAGCTTATTTAACCGGATTTCTCAAAAAGTAAATTGAATACAACAATAGATAAACTTTTTCAATACAAATTGCACTATATAACAGCCTATAAGCCAAAAATTCAAGCTTTAGTGAAATAATACATTATACATTTTATAAAAAGTATAATATATTCATTTATATATATATATATATTATTTTGTTATTTTATTTTATCAGAAATTCGTTTAATTTTTCTCAAAATATCTAAGTTTTTTTTTATTTTTTGGCTTTCACAAAAAATTGAGAATAATGTTTGAATATTTGTATACATATTGAAATTATAAATCATGATTATCCTTATTTATGCTTAAAAATATCAATTTAAAGTTAGATTATAATTTTAGTAAACATGTTCATATATGATTATATTATTGAACCGCGAGAACTCTTTTGACTTATTGATATAGCTGACTATTTTTCAATAAGACACTCATTTTTTTAAGGAAATTTTTATGAATAATATATATATTCATTAAAATCAAAAATTTAACAAATAACTCGCTTTGCAGCAAAAAGACAGATATTTCAAAAAAATCATTTGCTTTTCGAAAAAAGTAAAAAACAAATATATCTCAAAAAATAAATGTATTTATGTTTATATTTTTATAATTTATCCTTATTATAATATTTATATTTTAAATTTATATTTTAATCATTTCTTACTTTTCAATAAAGAAGGATAAAATTATTTTTATATCAAATCAATCTTATACTACATTCAAAAAAATCAATGTGATTTCACAAAATTGTATTAAATTTGTTTATATTTTAACCTTTATTTATGTTTTGATTTTTCTTCTAGTTTTACTTTGGAAAATAGGTTATTCTCATGAAAAATACCAAGATAATGCTTTTTTATTGGGTTCCGAATATAATTCTAAACGTTTTTAAATGCGTTTAGATTTTTTTTTTACAATTCTACGAAATAAACATGTTTATCTATTTGGCATTTTATTAATATGCGCATTTACTATCTATTTTGCATTATAATACGTTTAGTTTTTTGATCAAAAAATTTTAATATCGTTTAAAGTTATAAATTCTTAACAAATAATAAATCTTTATTTACCCCCTTCTTTAAAGGGTTTTACATTTCTAGTAATTTTTTATTGGTTTGGCTGAATAATTATCAAAAACTGAAAACACAAAATTTCATAAAGCAGTCATTATTTTTTTAATTTATGAAAAGCATATATTTAGAAAACAAATAATTCCTCATGTTATTTTGTGTAAAAAAAAAGATAATTCATAAAAAAAAAGATTTTATTTATTTCACAATTTTTCAATGCATTCAATTTTTTTTCTATGAAAATAAAAACATTTTTATATCTTTAATTTCTCCAATAAAAGGCATAAGATATAAATAAATTACCAAAGTGCATCCATTTGTTTAATATGCTTCATTAAGATCATTTATTATTGAAAATTTTTTTTATGAATTAAAAGTACCTATTTGAACATTTTCTACAAAATTTAATTTGCATATTGATACTTATTTGAAAATATAACACACATATTCATTTAAAGAATAAATTAAATCTTCTTTTTCAAAATCTGATAATTATTTGATCCTTAATAATAATATATTTTATTTAAATTTTCGCTTTCATTGATTATATAAATAATATAAATGAAAAAATATATGTGAAAACATAAAAATAGAGGTTTTTTAAAAAGTCATATATTTACTGATTTTGAGTTTTTGTTGAAAATAAACTAAAAAACACATTCATTTAAAATATAATTTTTATATATTAATTTCATTTTTTAATAATAGATATTTATTTTTTTTAATGCAATAAAAATGTTCTAATTTTTAT
Organism: Tritrichomonas musculus; assembly: GCA_039105265.1. NCBI lineage: Eukaryota > Parabasalia > Tritrichomonadida > Tritrichomonadidae > Tritrichomonas > Tritrichomonas musculus. Next base: position 1,341,936 of record JAPFFF010000012.1, read on the forward strand.
TTTTTTGAATGAAAATAAAAACCTGGCGTTTTTGAAAAAACGAGTTTTTTAATTTTACCTGGCAGAAGGTCAAATGTGGCGTTTTTGATTTTTTTAAAAAATATTGATCAAAAACGCCTTTAGAAAAAGTGAAAAATTGAGTAGTTGGAAAAAAATTGAATAGGCGTTTTTGATTTTTCCCCTATTTAAAGATTTGAAAATTATTTTTTTTTTTTTTTCATGAAATATTGAAGGATAAATTTTATGGATTATTTATAAAAGTCCTAATTATTATACTATAAATGAATATATTTAATGAATCTGTTTTAAGATAGGTCGGCCAGAATAACGAGTTTTGTCCAAAAAAAAAAAAAAGACGTAGGGATATTTTCTATTTGATATATAATATTATGTGATGCATATATATTCTATTTACCAAGTTACATCCAATTTCATGGGTTGAGGTTTGTGAAATTTATGTTTTTTCTTTAAAATAAATAATTTTAATATATCCTATAATTATCATTTTATATGATATTTATATATGTTTAACTATATCTATAATATTGTAATAAATTTAGTATAAACATTAATTAATAAATATATATTTTATTTAACATGAAAAATGCATTTTTAAAAATTTTAAAATTCAATTCTTTTTGAAAAAGTGTCGGATAATTTCCTCTTAGATAGGGGGTTCAACCGCCAAAAAAAAATGTCAAATTTTTAAAGAGAGAGTCAAAATTTGAGTTTGGCTTTAAATAAATATGAGGATTTAAAGTGTAATAAAAATACATTTTTTAAAAAATATTTTTATCTGATTTCAACTGTACATTCATAAATGGCGGACGATTGTATTTGTCATGACATGTCATATGAAAACTATATATATATTTTAATAAATAATGTGTTTTATTTTAATCCATATATTAAAAAATAAAGATTAATATAGCCTTATTTTTTAAAAATTGTTTTTATTTAATTTCATCAATTCATTCATAAATGGCGGACAATGAAAGTTATCATGACGTGTTATGCGAAAAAAATGCGACTTTAACTGTTATTCAAATAACTGGTCTATTGTCTTTTTTATTAGCTTAATACATTGTACATGATATATTTTCATGTTCTACGAATAATTTTTACCAAAATATCCAATCTATTGAAGATTTTAACTTTTGACGATAAAAAAAGGTCAAATTTTTATCTTCAAATTAAAAGTGTCCGTCATTTGTGAATGTGCAGATGAATTCCAAAATAAAATATTTCAAATCAAAGCTTATGAAATGAAGAACAAAACTATCCATTTATTTTTTTAAAAAAATTAAAATTTTATTTTTCTGACATTTTTTTGGCGGTTGATCCCCCTATAGATATGTTATTTTGAAAATCGATATCAAAAACGTCACTTTTTTGCATCTGATACTCGATTATCAGTTTAAAAATCTGATATCGAGATTATCGATTATCGAGATATCAGATATGAAATGTGATATAAAAATAATTGTAAACTTGATATCAATTACCGAGATCTCGAGATCTCAAGCAGATTTATCTTTTTTTTTAATTGGTATTTGTGATTTTATAATATTTAAAAATATATAATATTATGTATTGATGTTTATTTTAAGATTAAAATCAAAAAATACATTCTTTTTTTATGAAATATGGTGGCTGCGCTCGACGCCAGCTAGGCGGTATGTAAAATATGTAAAAATGAAAGGACAGATATGCATTCAAAATATTGAGGTCATTTTGCTTCTTACCAAAAAGTGGACGGTGAATTTGAATGATACAAAAAATCGGCCGTTCTAAGGTAGGTCTTTTTTAGTGAAATTTTATAACTCTGTTCGACAATTGAATTTTGAGAGAGTATTCAAATTATCTTTTTTTTTTTTTTTTTTTTTTTTTTTCTCATGCACCTTTATGGTGATTCGAAGGGTTTTTCCAAAGCTCTTTTTTCTGAGAGTAGCGCATGACCCAAAGAAAGTTGTAATTCCTCTTAAGGGCGTGGCTATTTCTTTCAAAAACCAGGGCTCCTTGTATAAAAATAGCTTGCTGAAAGGATAATTATAAAAATAAACTTCTGAAAAATTGAATACATTACTTTGAGAGAAAAAAGAAATTTTCGACACTTTATCGTTTTTTTAGTCAATTTTCAGTGGAAAATGCGGTTTTTATGTACGTTAAGTCGAACATTTTTGGACAGAGTTCACAATACGTTTATAAATTTATAATTGGCCAGCCATAACCGTTTTATATATATACAAAGATATATAGAGATAAACTACTAGCTTTCAGATTAAAAAAGCTTATAAGAAAAGTAATGGTATATGTATGATAGTACTTTAGTAGTATATACTAGTCGGTTTCCGGTGGGGTTAGCACCCACACCGTCAACACGAACTAGTTAAAAAAGAAAAGAAAAGAAAAATAAAAAAAAAGAAAAGAAAAAAAAATCTTACTCTTCTTTTCATGTTATCCCACCCACCCACCTCAACGCCTACCATTTATGAAACGGCACAGGTACCCCACCCCACAACCGCCCATCTATGAAACGGCACAGGTACCTGCCCCGAGAAGCCTCTTTTATGGTGTGGCTTTGACTTGCTTTAGATAGTATTCAGTAAATCGTATATTTCCAGAGCCCTTTAATTGAAAATCGATACGTGGAAATTCATATTCAAAATCTCTTATTCTATTGGATTCTCTAAGTTTATCTTCACCATATATTTCATCTAGTACTGCAAATCCTTCACTATAATTAACTCTAACATAATGTTTCTTGTCATTTGAATCGTAAAATATAAATAACATTTCCATATATAAACTATTGTATTCGACATATACAATTAATTTTTTAGAGCTAGTATCGTAAGAATACCAGCATAATTCTGGGATATCCTCATAATATGATTTGTGAAATCCTGAATAAAATATTCTCCAATATAAGTCATCCAATAATGATGTAATATCACTCTTTAAAGCTATTTCATCCTGTTTCAATATTTTTTCGGCTAATATTAATTTGGTATTGAAGCCTTCAACATTAAAGCACCAATAACCATCATCCCTTGGTTCATAGCCACATTCATAGGATATTCCATCTATCTCCTCTACCCGATATATTTCTTCATTAATAACAGTATTATCATCATGAGCAAATAGAATATCAAAATTATGAACCATTTCAGAGTCATCAGTAAATGTCCCAACAAGACGAGTTCCACTATTCAATTTTATTTTGACTTCCCACGTTCCTGAACTATCTTGTACATTTTCAAATGGCACTTCAATAGATTCTTTGTATATCAAATCATTTTTCTCTCTAAATTTGCTAATGTCTTTATTTAATACACACTCCTTCAAGGCTTCATTAGCTTCATCCACAGTAGGGTAATTATCAAACTCAGCCTCTAGCTCATTGACCTTCTCAGCTAACAACTTGAAACAAGGCTTGAGTGAATCCCTAAACATATTGCTGATATCCATAGCACCACTTAAGGGGGACCTTTCCCCGTTTACTATTATAAATTGAACGATTAATATTTGACTTGAATATTATCGTTTTAATTCAAATTTTAATTGAAAATTTAAAAATGAAATAACTCAATGTAAAGATTTAAGGTGATTTTGATTTTTGGTAATCATATTATGTAATAGATAGTTTAGAATATCTAGGCCTCAAATATCAAAAATTTATATCAAATAATGAAAAATGATGATTGTTTGCAAAATTCTTTGATGCTTTAATGCATGTAATATATTATTTACTAGTTTGAGACCTAGATTATTTAATTTGGCTTACATAGTTTCTATGTATATAAAAATAATATGATAAATAATTTTATGGATTGAGTTATTTCATTTTTAAATTCTCCATTATAAAAATACATGGAAAATTGATCAGAGCAAAAATGGTCCTACAGCTGAAATAAACTGTTTTTGGATTTAGATATATATTTATTTATTTATTTCTATTATAAATAAAGTAAACATGCATATTTTTATTATATTGTTTTGCAAATGAATATTCAATTTTTAAAAAAGAAACACATTTTTTTTATTTAAAATATGTATATTATATATGATGTAATTTGTTATATTAAATAAACATATTGCATTCAATTTTTTATAATTGCTTAGTCCATATTTAATTAGATCAATGGCATCTTTATTAATACATATAGGATGTTTTGAAAATATTAATTTACATTCAATTCATATTTTATAATACCAATAATATTGATTTAAATACATAAATATATAGTTTAATATATAAATAATAATTTAAAAATGATATATTTTTAAATTATTATATACTTACATATATTTTAATATTCATCTATAAATTGAATATTCAATATAATACTAAAAAATATTAGAATCAAGTGGGTAATTCTAAAAACAAAATAATTGTAATCAATAGTTTTTTCAATAAAATAATTCTCACAAAAATTGTATTTATTTAATATAAAATATTGTTTTATCTTTTTATTTATCAGGGTTAATTATTTATTATATATAATTTAATTTCTATATATTGTATATTAAATATTATATTGATTATATTGATTGAATATAGTTTTACATAGAATTATATGCCTTTTAATAATTCAATTTATGAATAAAAAAATGAAAATTTGAATTGATACAATTAGATATATATTAATTATATTTTAATTTCTTGTTATTTCCTATATAATATATTTATTATAATTATAATAATAAATATTTAATAAATATTAATTGTTGAAATAATAATATTATTAATATTTTATTAAATTAAATTGAATTAATCATATTTTGATAGAAAAGGAAAAGAGTCTCAATATTTAAATACGTTTATTTAAAAGTATTCAATTAATCTATTTATATATTATATGTTTATTTTTGTGTATTAAATGAATCTAATATTGATATCTCATACATTAAATAACTGAGTAAAATTGTTTGAATCATTCAATATTTCTCAAATAAAAAAAGTAGTATGCTTATATCTTTACTAATAACGAATTTAATCTTTATGTTATAGATCTATAAAATGATATATATTATAATAAAATGTAATAATAAACTAAACGAAAATAAGATCAATATCAATACAAATAAATATAAAACTACGCATTTATTTTCAAAAGTATTTTTAAAACTAAAATATAGTATTATAGTATTAATATATTAGTTAAACAAATATATTTCAAATAATAATATATTATAAATAACAATAAAAGTCATATTCAATATATAATAATCAATCTTTAATCTATTTTTTTTTGAATATTCCTATTATCTCTCAATGTTTTTGTTATTTTGACATTTTATATTTTTATATAATATAATAAATTAAATATGTATGATATATATATATAAATATGTTTTTTTAAGTAATTATCAAAAAACTTATTATAATTCATTTTAATTTCTATTAAAAACATCAAAAAAAACTTATTAAACATGTGTGAACAATCTGATAATCAATTTATTTTATTGTGAAAACAGTTTTTAAAAATGAAATTGAATTTACTTTTTTATTATTATTGTCTAACCTTTAATTGATATATCAAATGACTTACATAGTTATTAACATAAGCGAAATAATATAATTGTCTAAACAAAACATAGAAGATAATCTTATAAATCATAATTATCTATTTAACCTTTAGGCCAATAATTTGGCCTGATCGTTTTACATTGAAAGGTCCCCCTTAATGTCAAGGTTCCAGTATCAGGGTTATCATTCTCATCAGTAAAAGGTAGTTCATCTAGTTGCTTATACTATCCTCACACCAGGTAATTATAGGTGTTATATCTTTGGTTATGCTTCTTGCTGTAGTACCTGACATGAAGTTAATGCTATTTCTAACCAAATCACTCATACCTTTGGTTGACTTATGCGAGAATAACCTTTTAAGGAATCCTCTACCTTTTATTGTAGGAAAGCTTATACCATCTGGAAATAGCTGCATACCAATAGAACCTATTGACCCAGCTGTACCTGCAACTCCAAAAGCTAATGCAGTCCATGAGACTATACGTAAATTATCTACATCATCCTCCAGATGTTGAGTAACTTGTTCAGTCCTTGATACTCTACCTTTTAAGCTTTCCATAACAGTGTTCATTTCATTAACATCATAGCTAATAACATCTACATTATTGGTAACTAAGTTTAAATCACTCCTCATAGTAGTAATATTATCAGCTGTTATTATCTTAGAGGAGGTAATATTATAATCAGTATATAAGGTTGTTGCCCCATTAGGATTTGGGGATACTTCATAAAATTGCTGCTTAATGATATACTCGAATGGGTTAGTAGTTGAATCCCAATGAACCTCATCTATTGGGTCAACATATTCATCAGCTAAATATATCTTAATATCCCTTGAGTCATTAGTAGTCTTAGCTGCATATGTATATTCAAACTGTTCACATGAATCAAGTACACCATGTAAGAACAACGATATCTTGTCTCCTCCATTGCCTTCTTTTCCAGTAGGTCGAACTGAGAACCTATTAGCATTTTTAGAACCTTCAAGAGTTATATCTAGGTAGAGCTCATCAATAGCACTAGTTTCTAATTTTTTAGTAGCATTATTCATCTTATAGCACCTTATTGCTTCTATATCATATCCATCTTTTATACCTCCTTGACTTGTTTGATATCCTAGACCATATTTCGAAAAAGGTTCTACCTCTCCTGTCTTTAATTTTACAAAACAGTCTATTTTGCACTTACCTCCATGAATCATGTAATGTAGTATGTTATCAGGAGAGTAGTCATTAGGCTTATTAATCAGTTTCATGTTCCTCTCACTCCTCTTGACTTGTATGTAGGTACCATCTTCACCATACTCATTCTCCTTATTTAATCCATTAACTAATCTACCATTGATATGACCTTGTATGTTATCACCTACCCATTTTGTGCCATCCCATGATAAAAACCACTTATTACCAAAACAATACTCATTAAACCTAAACTCTAAGTCATTAGGTATAGTATATCCAGTATCTATGTTCCATTGAAGTAACCAATATTTCTTATTATCTATCACAACCTGACTAGTTGATGTAGGCTTATATAAGTATAGTACATCGCTTTTACGTAAACTTAATGCATTATCAGCTTTTATTATAGAACACTTTATTGCCTTCTCTGTCTGTAAAGAATCAGTTATATATTCATTCATTATGCTCAACTCCCCATTCAGCCACAAGGTATATGGGTTGAAGTCTAGTTTACTATCAAAAGCTATATTCATATATCCCATAATGGTACTATTATTTATACTGCATCCATTACTACTTTTAGTTATCAAAGGAGAATATACTTGACCATCCTTAACATATATGTAGAACTCCTTGACTAAATTACCACTTGTATCATATACTATATTTTTCCTCAAGACAACCTTAAATATATTAGTCTGGGTTTTTATTTCGTTGAGCTTATTAATGAAGTCTTCAGGCAAATTAACAAACTTAAGGATATTGTAAGTTGTTGTTGAAGACTCAAATGATACATACTGTATATTTTTATTTTTAATATCAACTTCTGGTAAACCTTCGACCTCATTAAATAAATGACCTGTCTGTACATAGTTATCTAAGTCACCCAATGTTAATAACTGGCTACCTTTTCGAGTAGCATCCCCTATCTTAAACTGTATATCTCCTTTAAATCTTGTAGTAGTATCACTCATTTTAGTTAAATAAAACTTCTCATTCGATGTTAGCGCATTTAGCTTCAAGTGCTGCAAGTCTTGCCTCAAGAGTATCAATATATGCATCCTTCTGGTGCTAATGTCTCTGGGTTATCATTACGACGGAACCAACTTGGAATATTAAATAATCCTATTCTATTTGCTACATATGCTTCTGCTGCTACTCCTGCTATAGCTGCTGCATCACCAGGATGATGTCTAACAAACTGCCATTGACCATGTAAGAACCTTCTAGCAACATAACCTACTGCTCCCATAATAACCTGGGTAGTTGCACTTATAACACCATCTTGTTGGTACATTTCTATCACTCCATTTACAATATTAATTACATGTAGTCTTCTTCTATCTATTGTAGCAACTTCATTTCCATTATATAGTACTTGTGTTATTTCTTCACCAGTTGTTTCATCTAATGTGTCATTAAAAGCTAAAAGATTACCATGAGAATAAATATTATCCATTAGTTTTCCTCTTTGTTCATCACTCATTTGTTCTATCATTCTTGCTGTTATTGCTGGTGTTGTTCCTGGTACTGTCCAAGTATCTGTTGTGGCAACAAGGTCATAATGTTGATATCTAACTCCATTTGCATTGACTTCTATCTGTGAATTTATTCCAACAAATCGTACTTGACCTCCACTAATATTTGCTGTAGTTGGTGCTGAATAATCAATAGTAGCAACAATTGGGTCAATGTTCTCTCCTCTATGATCAATAATATTTATCCATGCTTCCATTGTTTGGTCATTCAAGTAAGGTTCTAATCCAATATCTCCATTTTGTACAAATGGTAAATTTAATCTGTCTTGCATAGATAATTGTTCAATATCTCTCGCTGTGTATGTTGTTCCTTCCCATTCTATTGACCAATTATTATCAGTAGCTCTATGTATTCTATCTGTCATCTCAATATCAGCTGGTCTTATTAGAGTCCTTCGTTGAAATACATTATTATGGATAATGAGTTGGTCATTATAAAACAAATCATAAACATTAAACCACTCTCTTCCATGATATTGGATACATAAGATATCAGGATGACTAGCAACTAATGCATTTCGTTCTTCTCTTGTCATATCTGCAATATCTTCTAAGGTATACTGGATTCCAGATATATTGATAACAGGAACTTGATTCCTAAGTGCAATCGTAGTTGAAGCTGTATTTGTCATTGTAGTCTGTGGTACAGTTATATCTGTTCGAATCTCATCTGTTTCATCTGTAACAACCTGTGGCTGAACTTCTCTATGAGTTCTCTCTAATGATTGCTCAGTGGTTGTGATAATATTTGTTGCATTATCCGTATCATTATCAGTTATTGTGATCGAGGATGAATTAATGTTTAATGTTTCAGTTCCATTAGTATCTGGTCTATTCCTAAAGAAGTGTAAGACATTCGAACCAAGTGTAGCAATAGCATTTCCTAACTGAGTCAGTGCATGTGTTGTCGAAAGGACAACCTGTGTAGCTGAGAATGATGAAATAGCTCCAGCAACAGGATTTTGAACAGTTGTTGTTATTGGTAAAAATCTTTCCATAGTCATCTTATCAGCCTTCAAATCAACATTCACCAAAAACTTACCTTGAAAGCCACTACCTCCATCACCTGGATAACCGCCACCACCACCACCACCTCCTCCACCATTTCCTCCTGGACCTGCTGGGAAAGGTCTTGTTTGATATGTATTAATAGTTACAGAGTTATTAGACCTATTTAATGTTGAAAGGGCACTTGCAATACAAACTGTTGATGCTAAAATATTTAATATACTATTCGCAACTGCTACACCTTGTTTAATACTATCAGTATATTCATTATACATGGCTTGAATTCTCATTTGTTCAACTAGATTATCAACTGTCTGTTTCAATAAAGCATAATCATAGGCTAATATATCTGTGATTCCACCAACAACATTTAAATCTCGACGCATAGTCATGATATTATCAGCCCATATAATCTTTGATGAATAAATATTATAATCTGTCGATATGGTAGTGCATTTTCTTGGGTCTGGTTCTACTTCATAAAATTGTTGTTGAATAATTATATCGAATGGATTAACTTTCACATCAAAATCAAATAATTCTTTCTCTATATATATTCGAATGTTCTTATGATTAAATCCTTCAATGATTTTAATGGAATGCCTTTTTTCTCGATGATAATTAAATGATTCGAGACAAGGATTTGACCCATAGGTATGCATAACACCTGAATTAATACAATGAGTAGGATGACAATCCCATTTTAATTCAGTTATATTTCCATTAATATTTAGGTCAGCATAAACATATAATCCATCATCTGCATTTAATCCACTTGGCGCATCAACATACATTCTAGTTTGTTCATATTTATATCCATCTTGAGTTAAAGTACCTGAACCACTTGAATCAAAAGTTGCAGTTATTCCTTCACTTAGTATGGTTCCATCTTTCTTAACAACCCTCCAATTGGTAAGATAATCTTTCAAGATATGAGCATAATTATCATCATCAGTTAAATCTTCCTTTATTGTTCCTTTTATCCATCTACCAATTCTTTCGTTATGTTTGATTGTTAAAGCAGGCGCACCGTCATTTGTGTTCATGTATGATATCTTTTCTGTGCACATGTTTTGACAATTATTTCCTGTCCAATTTTTACCATCCCATGTTGATTCCCAGTTATGACCAAATAGATAGTCTTTGAATCTAAATACTAAATTTAGTGGTATGTCATAATCTTTATCTATATCCCATCTCATACAATAATAATTGGATTCTTCATACGTCTTAGATGGTCTATATAAATATAACTGGTCTGATTCCTTCAAGGTAAAATACTTGGAGTCAGTTGTTGTTGTACCTCCACTTGGAATAGAATCACATATTATTTTCCCATTTACTTTTAAGTCACCCTTTATAATATATTTACCAAGTACTGGATTCTTCTCATCTATCTCATTAGGATTATTAATAACAGGGATACCCATACAGTCTAAAATTTTATCCCAAGCTTCAGTACTTGTAATTTGGTCTGGTATTGCTATTGCTCCGCTATTGCTTTTATCTTCTAATGATAATGATAATGGGCTTATCTCATTACATTGATAAACATAACTATTATAATCATCATTCCATACTAATTCGCCGATTCCTTGTAAAAATTGTTCTTGATAATGCCTTACTGCAATATCTCCAATATCTCGATTTGTCCTCCAATCTCTGTCATTAAGCATTTCACTAACATTGTTTCTTATAGCTACCCATTCCCTATGGTCTATGTCCCAAACAAAATTGGCAGGTGCTTGTAAGCTAACATCTCGCCTCCAATCATTATTATCATTTGGATGTGATCTTGGCATATTAGCTATTGTCATTGAATTAACCCAACGACCTGACTCAAGAGACCAAACATAAGTTGGTCTTAACACTGCATTCCTATTTTGTTCAGGAACAATATTAATAACAGGTCCCGGTTGTTCTGGTACAACAATACTTTCTTCTGGTGGATAATATTCCCATTGTCCTCTATCAGGATTATAAATCATTTCTCCTTCCGAATGAATATTATGTTGTACTATTGTTTGTGCTATTTTATTTCCCTTTGGGTTAATTCTCCATCCAGCTGGTACATCTTCTTCACGTGGCGCTATTGCTATCCATTCCCTATGTCCAACATCCCAGACAAAATTCCAAGGAGCTCCAAATGCAGAATTAGTCCTCCAACCAAATTGATTTGGTATATTATAAACTGCAAAACTCGTCCACATGCGAAATACTGTACACCAAACATATGAATCATTAAATAAGTATTCTCGTTGACGTGTTGGTTGTTCTGTTTGTATTCCTATTGACTGGTATTGTCTATTCATCTCATCTAAACCATTATCATATATCTCATAATCAAACATCTCTTGTGTAAATGACTCTACTTCATTTTAGAACCTGAGAGATGCAACATTATTTCCTAGGTTCGCAATATTATGTAATAAATAACCTGATAATTGATTTACAGCTTGTAGACCTACATTCATATATTGAATTAGGTTTGAATCATTATCACCGCCTTCATTATCACCACCTTCATTACCTCCTTGATTATCATCCTCTTCTTCACCATTTCCTTCATTACCTCCTTGGTTACCTCCTTGATTATCGTGTTTGCAATTACAAGACTTGATTGTTACAACATAATCAAATAAAGCATTATGTGAATTCACTATATCATTAATAATATCGAATACTAAATTTAAACATTGTCCTAACGTCATATTTAAATAGTCTTGTCCACCAGGTGGTACAACATCCACTTTCATTCCATTAGCATTTCGATGTGTATAATAGTATGTAATACCTGAATGTAATATTACATTATACAAATAAAGACCTAATATAGCTTTTGCATATTGGTCTTTATTTTTATTATTATCTTTTAGATTTTGGGTATATGTCTCAAAAAACTCACGAGGACTTTTAACTTCAACTATTTGGTCTGCAACAACTTGATCAGTACTTCCTTTATATTTATATCCTATTGTTTTTAGTCTATTATCTTGAAGATTATAATGATATTGAATAGTTCCACTAATGAATTTTTTCCAATTTTCTTCATTAAAAGCTTCATATAAGATTTTCTTTGTTGGATTTGTTGTCTTTTCATTCTTCATAATGTTCATCAATAAATCCCCTAAATTCGAGTATCCTACCTCTGCAAGATAAGGGTCTGGAGTAGGAGTTGGTATAGACTTTGGATATTGAAGATAATGAACTGCTTTGCTTTGCCCTGTTTGTTCATCAAATGCAATTTGTTCATATCCATCTGCTGCACACATCAATTCGGTATACATCTCATGAATAGCCTCACATGTTTTCGATTCTTCTTCAATAAATTCATTAAATGTATTAACACAAAGTTCATCTTTTATCAACTCCTTATGTGACTCTGCTTTTTCAGGTAGTGAGTCTTCTAATAAGTGTGTCTGTTCAGGTCCTTTAAATACGTATTTTAAATAATTGGCAAATTTATTTGTAATAGGTACATTGCCGAAACCATCAAGCTTTCCTCCATTTTCGATATGATTACCAACTACTCTTTCATCTACTTCAGCCTTATTATATAAGCAACTAAATTTTGGGTAATCATCTGGGTCCTCATTTCTTATAATATCAATATTACCTTCATCATTAACACTTATCTCTATATTTTTGTCTTTGAGCTTTTCAGCCTCACTTGATTGCAAAGAATAAAGTTTAATTGACATTTTATGAATTATAAAATGTTAGTATCAGTACAGAGTACAAATGCTGATGAATATAATAAGGTATCTATCAATTTGGATATACCATGGAAGTGTAAATATATTAAATGTTTTGTATCTTCAATTAATACAATAAGTAATATTATGTTGAGTACGAAAGATGATTATATAGAGTTTACACATAACAGTATTCCATTCAAGCTTAAATTCGAAGATAGATATAATTATACCATCAAGCAAATAGAAGCAGTTTTAAATCCACTTGCGGAGGTATCTTTTAAATATAATGATACTACTCGTACATTTACAATAAAGACACAAACACCGTTAACAATAACCTCTATTTCCCATAGGGCTGCTTTATTAACTGGTTTATATAATACTTCATTGCCTATTGTGTTACCATCAAATGCAACATATAATATTAAAGACATCCCAATATTAAATCATACTAAGTTGTATCTAGTATCACTACAAGGTAATGCCATATATTCCAATATAGGTGAACAACAATATACACCTTCAGTCATTGGTAGTATCAATACATTCACTTTAGATAATAAACCACTTATATATGATTTCGAAACTGAAAGTAAACCATTAAAAATAAAAACATATACAGATTCATTAAAGTTTTTAGAATTAAGTTTAGTAGATTTTCAATATCAGCCGATATTGTTAAAAAGTCCTTTGTTCATAACTATCAAAATTAAACCATCTAACTCGACTGATGTCAATGATGTTTTAACTACGTAAACCTAAGAGTACGTGCAAATTTGGGTAAGTTGGTTTGTTGAAATGTCTTTGACTTCCTGAATGCATTCGAACCATCCAACAAATCAAATGTCATGCTTTCTCCTTCATGCATTCTTTCAAAAAGCTCTTCAACTGAGATATCCATCCTTTTGCACTTGTTGAGAATAACTTGTTTTGGAATTCCTTTGAGTCTAATATGATATCCTTCATTTCCTTGTTCATCAACCAAGATATCGAGGTAGCTCTTTTTACCAAGTGCAATGAGTTTTCTTGAGTGTATTTCCCCTTGACTACCTTCGAACTCATCAAAGTCATTATGAAACTGACACATATTTTTTCCAATAAGAGGTTGATGATACTTGAACTGGAATAAGTCAGCTATCCTTGGTACATCTTTTTCAAGTACATGCATACTATCAATATCTTGATAAAAGATAGGTATACCTGCTTGCTCAGCTGTAGCCATAACCCTGTTCATTAAGTGCTTACTCCAAGAGAGAACGCTTGCACCAAATTGAGGTAGGTTGAAATGGTCATTAATTGGTTTCAACTTCTTGACATAGCACTTATCAATATTAGCATCTTCAACAACCTCCTTGATAAAGTTGTAGTTCCTCCAGAGGTACTTGTATAGTTGGCTTTTTGGTACTGTCTTGGTTTCAGTCTTTGTTGCTTTCAATATTGACTTGCCATATATGGAGTTGAGGAGGAGCTTTATTGTTTGTTCAAGAGGGTTCTTTTGCTTTTTATAACTTGCCCTGAGATTAAAGAGCTTCTCAATGAACTCATTGATTTTCTTGTTAAATCCTTCATCAAAGTAATAGCCACGTATTAACTCATATTCAACATCATAAAATTCGAACAAGTCCATGAGACCTACTTTATCGATATAATAACGGTCAACAAGGAAATTGCCGAATATTTTACTACCTGCTTCATTCCTTGTAAATACTTGTCCAAATTTATATGGCTCTTTTGATTTACATTCGAGTTTCTTGATGTTGACTTCGATAAAGAATGTATCATATTGCATAAGTTGTTCATGTGTTGTACCTTGTGGTATTACTTTAGGTCTTCCTAATGGTATACCATCAATAACATACATTGCAGATGGATATAAGCTAACTGCATCAAAGTCTTGTATCTTTCCTTCGATGTATTGCTTTTCATTACCTGCTGTCATTGTTCTTTCACCAGAGACACATCGTTGTATGAAGTCTTGACACTTACCTGATAGTTCATAACATCCATCAAAGCAACCATATTTCTTGGCAAAGCAGTATCCAATAGCACTTATAGATATAAAATCATGAACACCATACATATCTGTCTTTGTTTCTTTAAAGACTGCTTTCAGGTCTTCATTAAATTTTTCCATTCCCTTCATCAAAACAATACAGTCCTTGAAACAATAGAAGATGGCATATTTAATGATGTCGATTTTGCCATCATTATAGCAATTTGCAATTTTTGCATTTCCGATAATCTGCTTGCAGTTTGCATCAAGTTGTGCTTTCGATAACTTATCTGCATTTTCATCGATGTATTGCTGTTGGAACTCAGTAGCATCAACAATTCTTCTTTGAATGTTATCTTGTGTATATAGCTTATATGCCATGACTTCCTTGTGAACATTGAGGTTGAACATTGTAGCAAATTTACTTAATGCTTGAGGTATTATACTATATGAGTTCCTGAATGTTAATCGCTTTTTGACTTTCCTTGTACCTTCTTCGAATAATGTCATGATGATTTGCAACACAGTTCCACTTCGTTCTGTTATCTGTGTATCCCATCCAGGTGTGTTAATGAAAAAACATGCATCATACTTGAGGTTGTGAAAATATGTTAATGAGCCACTCCATAAATAATTCAAGAGCTTCTGTCCACAATCTTCACCTTGAATAGATATTTTATGTATGTTGGCTCCATCTCGAAAGATCGTACAATTGAGATATGGTATATGTGGACTGACTGTCGAGTTTGTTTCGAAGTCGCTATAAAAAATCCTTGACCATGTATTTTGTTTCTTTTTATTATTTTCAATGAGTCTTGTACATTGTTCTGCATTATATTCGAGACTTACATAGTCATTAACATGTTCATATTCAGTTGTGTTGATAATATCCATTTCGCATGCTTTGATTTCTTCAAATAGATGTAACTCAAACATCTTTTGGAAAAAGGTTATTGGTTTGATTCCTTCATGTTTATAGTCTTTGACAGTCTTTCCATTTTTCTCCAATCTTTCTATCTTACATCTTTTTTCAAAAGGTATATATGCAAATGTTCTATCATGTTCTTCATAGTGTCGAAGATAGAATAATGTACAAGGTATGTTCTTATTGAGCATATAATGGTCTTTGAACAATATCAGGTTAACTTCTCTTTTAAAATCAACAGACCATTTTTTCTTTCTGGTGTTGATTCTTGTTTTATACTTGTATTTATCAGGTTGTTCAACAATTCTAATGATACTAAAATTGCACTTGAACTTTTTAGCTAATTCTTCTATCTTGTTATTGGGTATGGTTCTTGTTTGAACAAAAAATCGTAAGTCATCTATTTCATCATCAGTGAACACACCGGATTGTATACAAGCATATACAAAACAATTATCTCTGTAGTTCTCTTTCCTTACCTCATGAAAGATTTGGTATGTAGATAAGTCTATAGGTGATAGATTGATGTATGGGAAAAAACTACCTTCTGGTGTATTTCGATAGTCTTCATCAATTTCGACTTCATCATCATAGATTTCATGAGTATCCATATCTTGCATCTTGGTTCTAAAATGAACACCATCATTTGTTTTGTTCATGTCAATAAATTGTACCTCATATCGAACTGGAATGAACATGTTTGAGATATATGGATTAGTGTCTGACTGGTCTTCACTTAAATCAAGTTCTCCTGTTATATGTCCTAATGTACTTTCGATGTTGTGCTTATCACTGAGTGTGAAGTACTTATAAGTTCCATCAAGTACAATTGCTTTAACAATAGGTCTTCCAACATTTTTCTTTTTATGTATCTGTCGTAGTGCTTCCGTAAATGCGTACCTCTTATCTTCATCTTGATTGATGTCTGTAGCAAAACCAATACCTTGTCCTGCAGGAATCATGAGCTTCCTCATTTCTTCTTTAAATTTGTCTTTCTTTTGGTATTGTTTAGCACGTCGATTATATTCACGACGAAACTGTGATTTTGTATCAGCATAGACATTTCCAATAGCATCTAAAAAATTATCTTCAATGTCCTTGTTCATGTTTAACATAAAATAAAAGTGAAACGATAAAAATAAAAACAAAGAAAAAGTTAAAAAAATTATTTTTTTAGTTATGACCTATCTTATTGGGGGTAATCATCATTATCAACGATATTATCATCGAGATATGGAAAATGATATTGGAACTCATTTCCTTTCACCTTCGATTCAGTGATCCGTTGAATTTCGTTCTTCTCCATTGATTCACCAAATAGCCTCATGGCTTTCAGCACTTGCTTCGGTGATTGCTTCTTTCCACTTCTCTCGAAGCTGCATGCTTTGTCCAACTTCTCTTTCTCTTCTTGTGATAAGTATGGTCGAAGATGATAAGCGCAATTGGACAACTTCCATCCATAGGACTTGAACACGCTTATCTGCTCTGGTGCTTTTTTCTTGTCATATGATTCAACAGCTTCCAACATGTTTCGAAGATAATCAGCTTCTTTCATCATCAAGTTCGATCTTGCCAACTTTTCAGCAAATGAATCATCTGTTGGAGGACCAGCTTGTTGAGCATTTTTGAGATTTGACACGTCCTTCTTCAGATCGCGAATATTGTTAATGTACTTCGCCACCTTTTTTGGAGCAAGTTCTAATTTCATCAGCTCGAGTGCGAATTCGTCGTTATCATCAATGTCTTTCCTGAGTTCTTCAGCATTGTGATTTATGTCTTGAATGTTATATTCTACCGCAGTCATTCGCTCCTCCAACTTCGTTAATTGGTCTTTCAAGTTTTCATTTTCTTCTATTATTCGTTCCATTTCATCTCGAAAGTCAAATGGCCTAACATTATCCTCCTTATAATCATTATTGGATTTCATATCATGAACACTTTTAGGTGGCTTATATGGTTCTCTGTGAACTGGTTCTTGTTCTTGTTCATGATCAACTTCTTCTTCTTCTCCTTCTATCTTTGTTTCTTCTTTTGGATTGGAACCGAGTTTTTGTTTCTCGGTAAATGCAGATGGTCTAGCGAGAACACTTGGAGGTGGCGGTATTTGTTGATTAGAAGGAGGTGGAGGAGGTGGAGGAGGTGGAGGAGGTGGAGGAAATTGTATTATATTATATGAGCGAGGTGGTGGAAAGACTTTATTTGAAATTGGAACATATGGAACATATGGATTCTTCCTTCTTGCATCGTCTTCTTGCTTCAATCTTGCTAATGCTTCTTCTTCCTTATTGCTTCTTCTTCTTGCTTCTTCTTCCTTCTTGCTTCTTCTTCTTCTTCTTCTTGCTGCTTCTTCAATCTTGCTGCTTCTTCTTCTTGCTGCTTCTTCAATCTAGCTGCTTCTTCTTCTTCTTCTTGCTTCTTCTTTAATCTAGCTGCTGCTTCTTCTTGCTGCTTCATGATGAACTGTCTCATGGATTCGAGTTGTTCTGGGGTCATGTTCTTGAGCCAATCTTCTGTGGGTGGAGCTGATGGCAGATCTGATGGTGGAGCTTGTTGACCCGATTGCTCGATCGAGTCAAATAGACTAATATCGCTGTCTGAGCTGTAGTTGTATGACATACAAGTATAAAAATGATCTATTTTCTAGTTGATATCACTAAATTTTAAATTTCGTAGAAAAACTCGAAGGTGGATATTTTTCTTTGAAAAAGTTAAATACACTATAAAAATTCAAAAATTGAATTAAAAAAAATAAAATATATTGAAATTTTAAAAAAATATATTTATTAATATCACTATTATTTTATTAATGATGAATGAAGAAGAAGATAAAATAGAAGATATTTTACAAAAACAAACACCTCCCAAAGATCATGATTCTTTCGACTACAAAATAAATATAAACATATCGAAAAAAATATCTCAACTAAAAGTTGAAGATGATACATCAAATTTAAGAACGATGTGTGAAAATTATGCTCATGCTCTTGAAAATGATGCACATCGACTTCGAGCAAAACAAAAAAAGAGGTATGATGAATGTTTTGACAACCTCGAGAAAGATTGTTATCCTGCAAGAGACATTGTTAACTTGTACAACATGTTCTTTGGTCATGAACTATCTATTACTCGACTTGGTTTCGGGCACCTCGATGGAACAAAGAGACGCTTTACTCATAAGAGAGTGAAAAAAAACAATAAGCTAATAACAATGTACTACAAAAAAAATGAATAACTAAAAAAAAATTTTTTTATATACTTGTTTTTCCTCATATGATACCTTTTTCCTCATGTGATACCTTTTTCCTGATGTGATACCTATTTTCCTCATATGATACCTTTTTCCTCATATGATAGATGGGTCCCGACTCAATATGCTGGGACTTTTTGGGACTTAATAGGTTTTTTATTTAATCATATTATGATATGTTTAATTATATAAGATTATCTTTAATTTTACCGATACAATTATTAAATATTTATTTATATTTAAAGATAATCATATTTTAATCTTAAAAAATAAAATTGAAAGGAATATCATTCAAAATTTTGAGAGAAAAATATTATTTATCATTCTATTTGAAACTTCAAAAAACTCATTTAAATCGAATTAAAAATATTATAGTTGCTCTAATTGTCTGGAAATAAATGGATTTTGAGTATTTTTTTCAAAATATCAAAATGAATTATTATATTTTGTCCATTTTACTTAAATTTTCTACATTAAATATGAAATTTACAAATTATTGGTGTTGATATTTTATTATTATGCGTTTTTAAAGTGAAATCTTCTTTTTTTTGGAGGTTTTCGTATATACAATAAACTTTAATATTAACTTTTTGAGAATATTATTTCCAAAAAAAAAAATATTTTTATTTCTTAAAATTAAATCGATATAATTTAGAATAAATAAATTAATTAAATTATAATAAATAATTAAATACTTTTAAAATGCTTAAACATATAAATCTATCCAAGATTCAACGAGAAAAAACAAAAACAATTTTCTCCCATTTTTTAATATATTATACATTTATCTCGGTTAATAAACAATATTTCGAAAATTTAATAAATAAATAAGTTGTTAAATTTATATATAACTTTATATTATAAATATCATCTGAAAATGCTAAAAATTTAGATGAATAGAAAAATGCATTTGATCTTTCTTTTTACATAAATGGTTGATTAAAATATAAAGAAATATATAAATATTTTATTCTTTAAATATGTTTTTTAAAAAAATGAAAATATAATAAGATAAATTTATTTTAAAATGATAAAAATACGTTATTTCAAGCCGGAACCCATCTCATATGATACCTTTTTCCTCATATGATACCTTTTTCCTCATGTGATACCTTTTTCCTCATGTGATACCTTTTTCCTCATGTGATACCTTTTTCCTCATGTGATACCTCATTCTTCATGTGATACCTCATTCTTCATGTGATACCTTTTTGCTTTCATACGACATTATTTTTTCCTTCATACTTTGTACTTCTTTTTTCTTTCTTTCACGATATGCCTTTTGCTGTTGTTTACGTGCTTCATTTCGTTCTTCAACAGTTGCATACTTTTGCTTTCTACCACGTTTTTCTGTTGTTTCAGTTTTTGCAGTATCAATATTTTTGAGGTTGTTGTTAATCTTGGACTTCTTCAACTTCTTGATGATAGCTGTTTCCTTGAACTCACCCAAATCTAAATTTTGGCTCATGATTTCATTTGAGAAAAAAAAATGAATTATTTTTGAAAATTGAATATTCGCAAACAAAATCACTTCATTTTTTAAAATGTCGCGTTCTGGAAATGACTTCAAAGAATTCCAAAAACAGCAAAAGCTAGATATCAAAAATGCTCATGTTGAAATAGCCAATGCTATTAAAGAGGTGATATTTCTGTTCAACCAAAAAATAATAAACTCGACATCATCTAATGTCTGCACCATCTATGACCCTTTGATACAAGCAAACATTAACAAGATTGCTGAAGCACTTACTCAAATGAATCTCACTACCTGCGAGGTTTTTCATAAAAAGATTCCTCAATCTCCAGCACCAAAATCTATTGGCTTTCACGTGCCGATAGTGCCTGACTCGCAAGAGACACAAGAAGAAGATGATGAAGATGAACAAGAAGCTTCATCTCCAAAAGACAAGGAGTAAGAGTAAAAAATAATTTTTTTAAGTTTTTTTTTTAAGTTTTTTTTAAGTTTTTATAATATGTCTTTTTTATACTATGCAATATTTTAAGCATACATGATAATTATTAACAAGCTCATTATATTCTTTATTATATACTTGTTTCAAGTCAATGACTACCTCTCCATTATCTTTAATAATCTTAATTGCATCTATTTTTCTTATTGGGTTGCTCTTAGCTGCACAACATCCAACATCTTCATTAAGTTGTACTTCAACCTCACTAACATGTAGTATTGCTTTGATGATGTTGCTAAGAGATTCAATAGGTACTATGATGCATTTCTTTGATATAATGTTAGCTAGTAGTGCTTTGTATTGATTAAGTAGTATTTGTGCATATGCTTCAAGTATAACATTACGTACATCTGGTTCAACTTCAACAGGTTCAGTTTGCACTCCAATGTCTCTTGTAATAACAATGTCTTCCTTGCCATCATCTCTCTTATTAATAATAATGTTGTTGTTGATGTTTGATGTAGATGATGCAGCTGCTGATGGTTCTAAAGATACATTTGCTTGAACTCCATTGGTTGTACCCCTCTTCTTAATCATTTAGGTTGGGAAAAAATAGGCTTAAAGTACTAAGTCTAGCTGTTCTCCAATAAACATGTCAAATGACTCAATTTGATATTTCGGCTTGAGAGCATCGATTTTTGGTTTATGACTTGTAGGAGCAGCTGCAATGGAGTAGTTGTAGTATTTGATTCCTTGATACTCTTGAGTGGTAGTGTTTCCATTTATGTAGAACTCTTCGAAATCTTCAGATATTTTTCTCCTTGAGTTAGGCTTAATAAATATTGAGTCAAGATCAAGTTCTTTGAGCTTATCTGGATAAAATATATGGCACTTGTCTTTTATCTTGATTGAGACATAGAGTACTTTGCCTAAATAGCTCCATTCTCCTGCTTTCATTGGGTACTTGTCACAAAGTATCGAGAAATTACATTGTTTAGTATTTGGAGCACATTTTGCGCGAAGTTCATTGACATAGTCATAGACGTTTCTTGTAGTCATTTTCATCTGGATAAAAAATTCAATAAAAAATTAATAGATGTTATTTTGGGTAAAGATATGTTGGGTAGGTCCATATCGAATGTCTTGTTTATTATATTCTCTTGCTCTACCTTGCATTGGTGGTTTCTCAGGCTTCTTAAGATATTTTGGTAAGAGAGGTACTGGTTTATCTTTTTCACCTATATGTCGATAAAAACCACCATCTGTAATACTAACAGGAGGTTCACGAACAGGTTTGGTTATATGTTCTCGAGTATCTGGAAATCTAACAGGGTCCTCATGTTCAATAATCTGGGTAGGTGGTCGATTAATATATGGGTTGAAGGTTACAGAATAAGTATTAGTATTACTGAACACACCAAAATGTTGAAACTCTATGTCTTTATTTTTCATGGTAGCTTCATTATACATCATACCTTCTCTTCCAACAATCTCAGCATGTGGGCTTCTATAATCATTCGACATTTTCTATAAAATAAAATATACATCTTTTTACTCAGGGGTTGTTAAATCATAAGGACCAATACGTACTGATGGTGGCATACCATTTGGTCTAATTAAGATACTAATTGATATATCTGTTAATAAGCATAATAATGGAGGTGTATCTACTTCCTGTCTAAATGGATTATCTGCTTTTTGACTACATATCAATTCGAAGTTAATAGGTGCAAGACTTGAAAGACCTTGTTGATATGTTCCATCTGTTTCAGTAGGAAGACCTATGAAGAATGAGGACCTATCATTTGGATAATAGCCTGTTGTGTTTTCATTATATTGATACTCATTCGCTAAACTTGCAATAACCTCTTTATTAAATCCATGTTGCTCTCCATTCATGTTCATTGCATTCTGGCAATATTCGAGGAACTCTGGATACTTACCATTCGTACCAAATGCTTTAGCAGGAATATTATTGTAATTACCACAATTCATGTGAAATGCTTCAAACATAGGATTCTTGAAGTATGTCTTATGTGTATGCTTGAGTGGGAATAAGCAAAACATACTATCTACAAAATTAGGTGTAATAGTAATAGTTGCTTTATCTTGTTCATTATTAAGAGGTCTTGTACAAGTGTAAAATGACATAATCTGTGTTGGGAATGTAAGTGGATGTTGAGGGTTAGCATATCTTTGAACAAGTGCTGTATATACAGATTCATGAATACCAAAACAAGGTATAATACTCGCACATTCTTCAATGGAATAATCAACAACACTCCAAGTTCTCCAATCACTGTAAATAGTTCGGTCAACTCTTTCCTTAGTCTTGTTAGCTCCGTCAATTTCATATGCTCCTCCATGATTTTCACCAACAGGTGGAAGATTCTTGGGGTGATTAATCTTATCCATTGCTATTTTTTCGGTACTTGTCCACATCCATATTGGTTCTCCAATAGGTCGAAATTCATTGGTAATTTCATCAACATTGAAGTCTTTCATTATATGTGGATTAGCAACCAAGCTCTTTTCAAAACCAACTGGACAATATACCATACCAGCTGTTGAAAAGTATAGACGTAATTCGATTTTACCTGCAAATGCTGGCAAGTACTTGATATTAGATAAAGGTAGGAATCGTCGCAAATCAATCTTTAATCTAATTGTTTCAGTGACAGAAGTCACATCTTTGTTAAGATTTGCAACAAAACCACATCTCCTTCCATGAGTATCATTCCAAATATCCTTATGTCTTGCTTTACTATATATATCAGCTCTTTTAGTAACTTCATTTGCACAACATGCAGTTAAAAAGGATTCTTCACATCCAAAGTTCTGGGTATAAAGCGTCATACCATTAGCTACAATTTCATACTTCTCAACAGCATCTCGAGCATCCTTAAAACCAAACCATACCTTACCAAAATTATAACCACTGACATTTTCTAAATCACTTAGAATTGGCTTGTCTATTTTTATCATCACTCTCATATCTGCTCGAATAAATCCATTATATATATCAGCAGTATTATGAGTATTAGGAGAGATAATACATGTTGTATAGGAACCACTCTTAATTGGTGGTGATGGTGAATACGAAGTTTGTGGATTTAATGAGTATGCCTTATTAGTATCACTAAGTGCTATGCAATTATCGACAACATCAAAGTAAGATGCAATCTGAGTACAAACCTCTGCTGAGGTTTTCATATAGGATTCCTTGTTAAGCATTTTAGATAGAAAAAAATTTACATCATATCTTTAAAGATGCGATTTCTCCTACCAATAGGTCTCATAGGTATATATTGAGGTTGTTGTTCTTCTTCATATTGTTGTGGCGGTTCTTCAGGAACATACTGTTGTCTTGGTTTACTCATCCTTTTATCAACAACCTCCTTTATCATACGTCTCTGTTCTTTCTTCTCTCGACTTATCTTCATTTCTTCACCTAGTGATTTTAGCTGTTTTAGTATTTCCTCATTCACAGTAGGGTCATAAACTTGGCTTTGTTGAGTTTTTCGAGGTTTTGGAGGTTTTCGTGCAGCTTTCGAACTTATTGGCTTTCTTGGCTTTTCTTCAAGTTCCTCATGTTCTTCACTGTCTGAGTTTTCTTGAGTATCTTCATTATTTTCACTTTCTGAGTTTTCTTGATATTCTCGAGTTATTGGAGTTTTTCGCTGTTTTACAATATACTTGTCTTTGGTTTTTGTAGGTAAAACTTCCCAATCTGGGTCATCCCTTCCATTCAACCATTTATGAATAACTGCAAGTCTCTTAGAACCTGTTAGATGTTTTGACATTTAAAATAAACTAAAAAGTCCAAAAATTTAGTTTTTTTGAGTTTTCATTAGATGTAGGTTCTTGCCCGATTGTTGGTAGTAAAGTCACTCTCTTGTAATGATCTAGACGAAAATGCTGGCTTTTCAAGAGGTGCTCCAACTGATTCACCTTTTGCAGATTTATTAATTGATGATAAGGCAGTTTTCACTTTTCCATCTGGGACATATTTTAATGCTGTGTCAGCTATGTTTGCTAATTTATTTCTTGTACTATCGCTCAAGTAGCTTTCACCAAGACCTCTCGCAACTGAACCAATAACACCAGCATGCTTGGTTAATCCACCTGCTGAAGCATCTAATAGTTTACTTGCAAGACCTCCAGAGAAACTATCTGCTGCTCCCATTAATAACTTACCGCCTAGTCCTACTCCTCCTTTTATTATCTCTTGCCATGGAGAAAATTGTTGCTTTTTGGAATAATTTGGCTTCCAATAATCTTCTACTGAATGACGTTCAATTCCCATTTTTAAAAAATAAAAAATTATTCGAAATAGTACTTATTAGCAGAAATATTCATTACGAATTTTTCATGTGGTTCTTTATGTTGTAAGTATTCAGCTACTGTCTGCTTAGTATTTAATGAGTTATTAGTTTGTTGCAACAAGCTAGTAAAATCTTCCTCACTATATCCTGTATAACATATGATATCTGTTGCTAACCTTTTCGCATTCATATGAACAAATCGAATAGTTTGGATAGCCATGATACATGTTAAATTATAGTGACTTGTCTTGGTTAACAACTTGATAAATTCACTATTACCATTCTTTAATAAATCACTACCTGCACAATCATCTAGTATCAATAATGTGTTATATGGATATGATGATGTTTCATATTTGACTAACTTATTGGCTATATATATAATTTTATCATTGAGCTCATTTAAATGATGCTTCTCAATGAGCCTCCTCATTTCGTCATTGGTCTCTTTCATTCGAGATAATACATATTTGACAATGGCATAATACTTTATCTTTCTTCGAAGATGTCTTTTAAGATAACTCATTAATTCTCTTTCCTTTACATAATCGATTCTTGATCGTATCTGTTTATTAAGTGTTTCAGCTGTTTTATCCATTTTACCAGAGCTTGAGCAAAATATTATCTTTTGGTAGTATGGATGTTTAAACAACCTCTCTGTTATCATAATATGTCTCCATATCCAAAAACTTTTACCAGCACCTGGTTTACCAATTAAAAAGTATATACCATTTGTGCTAAAAGGATAATCAGGTGATAATGGTTTAATCAAAGCACCATCTATCTCTTTCATGTTCTTCTGTAAGGTCTCTTTAATTAATGTTTCTACTTTATTTATTAGTTCTGCACTTGGAGGTTCATCCATTTACAAATTTTTAAATGTATTTCATAATTTTATCTGGTATTGGTTTGCCCTCAACCTTTTGACCTGCTTTAATTTGTCGTTCATAATTTTTCTTTTGTTCCAACCAATATTGTCTTTCTGCTGTACCAAGTACTAATGGATTACCTCTCCTTACACCTCTAATAGTTTGTCTAGCAAAGGCATCATCACCTTCGACTCCTTCCCATTTTAAATCATACTTACCAGTATCTTCATCAAAGTTATATATTTGTTCAATAATACCTTCTTTACCTTCATTTAGTCTTTCAGCTACTTTAATCCTTTTGTCTCTTGTCCTTAACAACCTATATCCAGGGAATGAACTAGTTGAACCATCTTTGGACCTGACCACAAACTGGTTACCTTTTTGCGAGTCAACTATATAAGACTCATTGGACAAATTACTTCTTCTTTTACCAAATGGTTCTTTTTCTAGTACTAACCTGACCTTCTCACCTGGATTAAAATGGTATGGATTAATGCGTGCATTCTTTTGTATGTACTTTATTTCATCCTCTGGAGTAATATCATTAGGTGCTTTATTATCTAAAGACCTATGAGGAGAGTTGTTATATATGTTTACCAAATCATGCATCTCCTTTGGTTGAATAAACCTATTTTCACTAATAGCATCTCTTATGGTTCTCATAAACCTATTAATAATGCCAAGTACATTATGGTTATTCTCAGTTGTTGTTCGGTATTTTATGTTCTTATCTCTCATGAAGTCTAAGACTGTTGATGATAAATATGCTGCATCCTCATCACTTGTTATCGAATATACATGAGGTACATCATTAACAAATTTATGAAGTGCTGTTAATACTTCTCTTGCTCCTTTACCATTCATAGGATATGCATATGCTTTTCTGGTGTTGATATTGATGAACATTAGATAATTCAACCCACCTGCCTCTTTATTATTAATGAAGGTATCCATTTGATAACCATGAGGATGTTTGGATACAATAGGAATAAATTGTGCTTTAGGTACTCTCTTATCATGTACTACTTTTTCATCAAAGTATTTCTTTGCTTCGTCTTCATTTAGATTCTCTTGTTTTGCCATGCTAAGGTATTTGTCCAAGGTCTTCCATTTAGCTTTGTTGTATCATTTTTCATATGGGCTTGGTTCTTCTTTACTCATTTATTTTTAAATAAACATCTTATCGTATTGAAGGAATTGCATTTCGATTACAAATGAATCATTTGGAGGTAGTTTTGTTGGACAATTATAATGGGCATCACTATAGAAGTCTATCCAAAACCTTTGGTCCATTGAGTTTAACTTGAAGTACTTAATCGGACTATATTCAACATCACTATCTCCAATATAGTTATGTAATGCTTGTTCACCTATCGATGAATATATTTTGCATGATTGTCTGTCCCATATATTATCAAATATTAATGTCTTACTCCATGTTTGATATTTTTCTGGTTTATTTTGAAATATGCCATTACCTATATTAAACACATCTGCAAAGTCATCATTCCAGGATTTAAGTTGGAAAAAGTTCATATATGGTGCAGTATACTCCCAATCTCGTTCATTCTTACTATTGGTATAGTAGTATTTATTGTTCTCTGCTTTATTTCTTTCTGTATAAATGATTTCATGAAAACCATTTTTATCATAGTATCCATCGGTTTGTATATCTCTATCCTGTATATCATCATCATTTTGAACAAATTTGTCTAATGTTGAAGTTTTAATGTATGACTTGAATGCACGATTAACTGCATCAAAAATCCACGTAAATCTCCATCGACTGACACCCAATCAATGACTTTGAAGCACCCATATTCATGATTTGAACCAGTTATATAGTCTTCTTTTAGTGTTCCATCATTCCATGTTCCACCACAAACAAACTCATATGTTTTCTTATGTATCTTATATATTTCAATCTCTACTTCCATTTTGCGTCTTCTCTTAATGATATGTGCTGAACGAACGCCAACAATAGATTCCCCTTTGTTTGCAGTTGACCATTCTGGTGGGAAATTAAACCAATACCTATTAAACTTAGCTTTATCATGTTGAGCATCCTCAAGGAAGTAGGCTGTTTCGATTGGAAGAGGTGTATTACCATCATTAACTATATTATCTCGATTAGGATATAAAGTGTTAACACTTGGTGGTAATTCCATTTCGAGTTGAATAAAAAGTCTTTATTAATATACAACACCTGTTTCTAATTCATTGTTTTGAAGTTCTCGGAGTATTCTCTTTCTAATATCTGGTATATTGCGTTGTTTAAACTTACCATTTCCTTCATGCAAAAAGGTACGACAAGATTCCATTAGAAACACTCCACAATCCTTGTTATTCCTTTGACTAGGTACATCATAATATTTTGCTTTTAACTTACCTGTTGCTGAAATATTGATCCACTTATTAAGTGTCTTTACCTCTGGTGCCATTGACTTATTCTCAGAGTCATAGCATTCGATTATTTTCTTTGAATATCGAACAATACATAAAACCCAATGTTCTCCATCTGAGCAAATGGGGACAAATACTTTATCGAACTTTGAAAATGACTGTTTACCTGAGATAGGACTTTTCATCAGTTCATGTATTTTTTCATTATCATTAGTCTCATATGCTATAGAAAGGAGGGTATAAAATGCAGTAGGTAAAACCAATATTTTCTTTTTATCAAACTCTGCCTCATTTTGACCAGGTTGTTTATTCAATCTCTTTCCTTTTTCATATAGAAGTTTCAAGTAGTCATCAATAACATCTTCGTCTATATTTTCATCATTGACTAAACTCCTCCAATCATGAATCCTATTATGTCCTTGGTCTACTGTATACTCTCCTGCCTTCTGTGGTGTCATACGAGGTTGTCTTGGAGGAGGACTAGTACCTCGAGAGGTATGTGATGATGGAAACTGTGGAGGTGGTGATGAAGGAGGAGGAGGTGGTGGAGGTGGAGGTGAACGAGGTGGTGGAGGTGAAGGTGAATGAGAAGGAGGAGGAGGTGAAGGTGAAGGTGAACGAGGTCGTTTTGATTTTGTCTTAGATCGTTTTGATTTTTTCTTAGGTCTATCATCCTCGTCTAAATTTGTACTACTTTGAAGTAAAAGTTGAATTCTGTTTTGATTTTGATCCCTTGTTGGTGGCTCAACATTTGTGGGTCGGTTCCTACCGATTTTCCTAAGGTTAAGATGATAATCATTTCGATTTAAAGTTGGAGGTCTGGGTAATGGAGCCAATTCTGGTATATCATCTGTTTGAATACCTCTAGTTTTATATTCTTTCTTATCACTTTTCAATGTTCTTTCTTTCATCTGCTCTCTCAGTTCTCTAGCTGCTTGTTTTTCCTCCTCAGTCTTCATTCGAGATATCCTTATGTTGATAATATCATAATGTAATTTTATCTCTGTTAATATACCTTGATCTGATTCTTGGAGAGTATATTGATATGGCTTTAATACTGTTATGTAAAGCCCATGTTCATCTTTATCATCTTGATTTTTCTTAATAGCAAACACACAACCTGTAAATTTTGCTCTTGGTCTCTCTCTCTTGAGTCTATTAGCAAATTCAAGTACGTCTTTAAAAGCTATACTAGTATTTAAATATGTCTCATATAATTTTTGTAGATTTATTTGATTATTAGAGAACTTCCATATAGTTTGACCCAAACCTCTTGTTAATCTTGCAACATCTCTATCAACTAGTTTAGGTCGAAATTTAATAGTACCTTGTAATAGTTGTATTTTATTGTTAGGTTTTGTTTGTGTACCTACATCACTTGTCATTTAAAAATCAAATAAAAGAAAGAAGAAGAAGATGTTGTTTATTAATGAAGGTTATCAAGGCTGCTGTTGATATCATCAACGTTGACTTTCATATTTGCAAGGTCATCAATGACAGAATCGAGTTTTAAGGATAGAAGGTTGACCCTATTAAGAAACTCATCAAGTCGTTGGTTGAGTTGATCAATTTGGAGCAACAAGTAAGTTTCAAGCTTTTGCTTTTCATCCATGATTTTAGCGTTGAGCATTTCAGTGGTCAATCGTATCTTCTTATCGAGATTCATCAAAGAAAAAAGTGAAATGACTAAATATTTTTCTATTGTTCATTTCATTTTTTTATTTCTGTATAAATGGCTTATTACATGACCATAAAAGAGCGTATATATATCCTCTATAAAATAGTATCTAACCTCTATGAATATAGATGTGAGACTAATGAGGGAGTATGTAATATTTTAATTAATAAGATAAAAGAGTTAGCTGCTGAGTATTTCGAACCTGAATTTCTTGGTGTAATGATGAAAGATGGTGATTTGGAATTTATCGACCAAATAGAACATTTTGCCTTTGAGTTCTTAGAGTACCAAATATCTAATCTGCCCTCGCATTTATAATTTTGGGCATATCCCTGTTATAGTTACTATCAGTTGGGGTTACCCATCTTAATTTGCTTAGATGGTAGTCAGCCCTATTCCTATTGATATGGTCTACCTCTATTTTATGTTGTGGGTCATCATTAGGTATGAACTGTCTTGCTATAAGTACATGTTTCAAGTAGTAGTTGCCATTTAGACATACTCGTATATACCCCTTTATATGTTTTGCATCTTTGCATATAAAATGATTACTCTTACGTCTTATAGTAAAGGGGTACCTATTCAGTATCTCATAGTCGTTAGTAAAGCCTTTGAGTGGTACAAATGACATTTACATATAGAAAGAAATAGGTACGAGATTCTCGGGGCAGGTACCTGTGCCGTTTCATAGATGGGCGGTTGTGGGGTGGGGTACCTGTGCCGTTTCATTGATGGTAGGCGTTGAGGTGGGTGGGTGGGATAACATGAAAAGAAGAAGAAGAATTTTTTTTTTTATTTTTCTTTTCTTTTCTTTTTCTTTTCTTTTTTGACTAGTTCGTGTTGACGGTGTGGGTGCCAGCCCCACCGGAAACCGACTAGTATATACTACTTCATGATGAACACTATTCAATGTCAAAAATTCGAAAAGCAATCCATGTTGGCCAAGTCAGGATTAGATATGTATTAAAAAAATTTGATGAAACAGGCCAAATTCCAAATCAATTGAAAAAAGGTCGACCCTCAAAGGCCAATCCAGATATTTTAAATCAAATAACAAATTTGACAATACAAAACAGAGTGATATCTGGTGAATCAATATCTCAATTTTTTTTGCAAAATAATATACAAATATCTCCATCAACAATAAATAGATATCGTAAAGATATTCTAGAATTCGATTTCAAGCCACCAAAGGTTAAATAATTTTTGTCTGAAGAAAATATAGCATCAAGAATATTATTTTCTAATTCAATTTTATCATCAGAAAAAATTGAATCAAACCGTATTATTTTTTCTGATGAAAGTCGCTTTTGTTTGTGCTCTGATGGTTATTGGCGTTGGTACAGAAAATGTGACAATGGAGATGATGTTTATACAAAAAAGCATAAATTTAATACAGGAGTTATGTTTTTTGGTGCAATTGGAAAAAATTATAAAAGTAAACTTTTAGTTTGTAGCACATCTATTAACGATTTAGAATATAGAAATATTTTAAATAGATGTGAAATTTTTACAGAATTAAATTTGAAACGTGGAGAAGGAAATTATATCTATATGCAGGACGGAGCTCCTGCACATAAAAGTGCTCTGACCAAATTGTTTCTCAAAAAAAAAAAAAAAAAAAAAAAAAAAAATGTAATTTTTTAAAATTTTGGCCCTCCAATTCACCTGATTTAAATCCGATAGAACATCTTTGGGGAGCCATTAAAAGAATACTGAAAAAATATCAAAATTTATCAAAAAGCAGTTTTATTGAAAAAGTTATTCAAATTTGGGATAATTTTCCACAAGAAAGTATTAACAGACTTGTCGAGAGCTTCGAAGATAGATTAAAACTTTTGATAACTAAGAATGGACAATCAATATCTGATGACCTTCGAAAATTTTCCAATCTTGAATATCATATTCAACCAAATACAGAAATCCTTGATTATGATCAATTGGTCGAATCTTATGACCCAAGTATCGATGATTGCCCGGTTGAGTTTCATGCAAAACGCCCTTTTACTATCGAAGAAGATATTCTATTAATTGATCTCGTGGGAAAACTTGGAACCAAATGGAAGCAAATGGAAATATACTTTGATCAAAGAACATCAACTTCTCTAAGGAATCGTTGGGTTTATTTACGAAAATAACTTAATTTTACCTTTAAATTCCAAAAATTTCTTTTTTATCACTTTTTGAATAAAAATTTGTTTTAAAATTTTTAATTTTCACTTTTTGAAGTAAATCTAAAATTGGACGGAAAATTCAATGAAAAAGTGTGAATTTTGAATAGTTGATTATTTTTTATGAAAATTTTTGCATTCAAAAGTATTCAAAAGCCGTCCGACTTTTGACTCCTAGTTTATAAATTCATAATAAATTAATTATATAAAAAAAATTTATTGAATGAACTCATTGAATATATTATGAGAATGAATTATTTATCCTTTATAGTAAATTGATTATAGATATTGAATATATTCTGAGGTTTTTAATTATTTAATGAAAAAAATTGATAGAAGTGATTGAATATTTTATGAATGCTGATTCTTTTTTATTATCAATTTTGTTATAAAAATATAGTGAATTATTGACCTTGTAGATTAAAACAGATTTTTTTGACCTTATACTAAGGCCAAATAAGATTGAATTCCTTATTACTGTAACCGCCAAAATGCAGTAATAAGCGATCATTATTCACCTATTATAGATCAAATAAAATTGAATTCCTTATTACTGTAACCGCCAAACCGCAGTAATAAGAACTTTTTCACCTTTCTAAAGGCTAATAATTTTGACCTTTAAATATCTTAACAAATTAATTTTTTTTTAACAAAATTGAATCATTCAATAATCCACTTTTTTAAAATGAAAAGATAAATTGAATGAATAAAGATAGAACTTTTTGTATTACAAAATAATAATCTTTTTTTATAATTTTTGAAATAAATTTGAATATTATATATCAATATTTTTTAATATTTAATTTATATGCATTATATAATATATTCTATTATAATATTCTTTAAATTTTTCATTTTTTTAAAATTTTTTTAAATTTTTCTTAATTTCTTTATTACTGTGATTTTTTGCAACAGTAATAAATGCGAGCTGTAGATAAAAATATATATCTGCCTATAAATGTTATTATTTCAATAAAAAAATCAGAATTTGCACTTCAATAAGATTTTATATTTCATATCAAATGTCTTATTATATTAGAGAACATGAAATCTCATTTTGATGCACAGGAAATATATGATCTTTTAAAGGAGAGCTTTTCATTTTTAACATATCTTCAAATAAATATGCTATATGGTACAGAATCATCATATGAACAACTATATCCGCTTATTGAAAAAGGTATTGACGACCAATCATCAAGCATATATGAAATTTTATTATTAATTGCTTCAATATTTCAAGCACGACCAAAACAATCGCAAAATATCATGAATTTATTAACTTGCATGATGAAAAAAATTCAATTTTATTTTTCGTCAGACGAATTAATTAAGATTTTTGACTCCTGCAGAAGACTTGTTGTATTTCTATACGAAAACAAATGCATCAATATTGATTCCATTAAGAAAGAATTCTTATTGTATGATGATCGTTTCCTTTTGTTTTATCCAGAAATCAAAGAAAGCGATCCAAGAAAATTCAAAAAATTAATGATAATTGTGTGGCTCTCAAAATTTGTGAGAAGCATTGAAAATTCAATGAACATTGAAAAATACAAAGAAATACGAAGAATTGGTCATGATGACTGTACTGTTTCTAAATTAATTAGAGACGATGACATTGAAAATTTTCAACTTTTCATCTCAAATACAAATTTGGACTTTGATTCAAAAATTCAATCGTCTGTGTTTGAATCAAACACACTTATCAATCAAATGCCAACATTGATAGAATATTCTGCATTTTTTGGATCAATCAACATATTCAAATTTTTATTGCTTCAATTAGAAAAGCAGAATTATTTCAATGAAGATTCTGAGAAAAAATTGAAAAAGTTATATGAATATTCAATTGTTGGCGGTTGCTTTGAAATAATTCATATTGTTGAAGGAATAAATTCTAACCTGAATCTAATTGATAGACATTGCATTAAGCTGGCAATCTCTTATCATCAAAATAAAATCGCTGATTATTTAATTGAAAATTCTGATTCAAAGTTTTCATTCGATGATCTCATTTTGTGCATTGAGAAGAACAATTATGAAATGTTCGTGAATATCTTTGAGGATGAATCTTTCATTGATTTAATTGAAAAAGGATTAAAAGATCCAAGTATCATTGAAATTCAAAATTTGCTGCTGTTTTCTTTGCAAGCTGGAAATTTGACTTTTTTTAAGTTTTTCTTAAAGGCTTTCAGTTTTGATGTTAATACATTATTGACTATAAATTTAAACTTGTTGTTTTTTTTATACGTTTCTACATTATGCATTTCAAATGGAATTTTTTTTTAATGATTTATTTGTCACTTCTTCATGTTGCTGTCGAATCGAGAAAAGAAGACTTTGTTCGTTTTTTATTGGGCATAAATGGAATTAATAAAGATATCTTGAATGCAATTTCTACATCAATATTAACGATGTTCAATTATCTTTTAGATTATAATGTTTTGTTTTACAATTAATGAAACTCCTTTGGATATAGCTGAATTTAAAGGTTTTGATGAAATTAAGGAGATAATCATCAACTCATGAATATTATCATGGTTCTATTTTTTTGTTTGAAATAAAAAAAAAATATTCTTCTATTAATTTATAAGATTCTTATACATCTCATCATATGTATTTAATATTTGCAAACATTTCAATCAAAATATTAGTTATTAGGCATTATAATGACAAGCAAATAAAGCATAAGTTAAAAAAATGAAATTATTATAAATCAGATTAAATTAATAAATATAAAAGTACGAAACCCGACTGTATATCAAGTAGATTAAAGTCATTTTGGTTTTCAATGAAATATGGTAGAATATTGAAACTTTTCATAATTATCATAGAAAATTTCAAACAAAAAAATAATTCAATATATTATATGGCCATCCAAAATTTAAGTTTATATTCCGCCACTTAAAATTTAAAAAGCAATGTCTGACGAATTAATCGATACAGGTGTTTCAGCATACAATACTCTTGGCGCTAGTATTCAACCAATCAAACTTCACAAAGGACTTCCTCTTCGTTGCTATACATGCGGACCTACTGTTTACGCAGATGCTCATCTTGGACACGCAAGAACATATGTTTGCCTTGATATGATCCGCAGAATCTTAACAGATTACTTCCGTATTCCAGTTATGTGGGCTATGAACATTACCGATATTGACGACAAAATCATCAATGACTTCAATTCAAAGAAAACCGGTTTCAATACCGTATTTGAATATTCAAAGAATCGTGAAAATGCTTTCTTTAAGGATATGGATTCATTAAATGTCAGAAGACCAGATTCTCTTTTGAGAGTTACAGAAGTTATTCCAAATATCATCAGTTTTGTTCAAGATTTAGTTGACAAAGGATTTGCTTATGCTGAAAGCGGAAGTGTCTATTTCGATGTCATCAAATATTCAAAAGATGATAGATTTACTTATGCAGAACTCGAACCCGAATCATTCAACGTCACAGAAGGAAGAAAATCAGAAGAACTTGTTGATTCAGGAAAGCATAACGCTCCAGATTTTGCATTATGGAAAGCAGCTAAGCCAGGTGAACCTTCATGGGACTCGCCATGGGGAAAGGGAAGGCCAGGCTGGCATATTGAATGCTCAACTATGTCAACAATGCTCTATGGAAAACAATTTGATATTCACTGTGGTGGTATCGATCTCCGTTTCCCTCATCATACAAACGAAATTGCTCAATCACAAGCTAAAAACGAAGTTGTTCCATGGGTTCATATGTGGCTCCATACAGGCCAATTGAAGCGTAATGGAGAAAAAATGGCTAAATCTTTGAAAAATTATCAAACAATTGGCGAAATGGTTCAACAGGTTGACTGGAGAATTATTCGATTGGCTTTTGCTATTGTCCCATGGCAAAACGTTCTTGATTTCAACGACGATCACCTTAACCAAGCAATTAGCCTTTATAAGCGATTTACAAACTTCCTTCAAAAAGCAGATGCCTTGCTTCAATCAGGACAAGTTAGTGATGTACATGGATATTCAGAAACTGATCGTGCATTTGCTAATTTAATTGAAGAAACCCATATCAAAGTTAAAACAGCATTTGCAACTAACTTCAATATACCTGCTGCCATTCAAGCTCTTCAAGACCTCATTAACGCTGCCTTTGCTGATCCACAACCAAATAACTCACTCTTTGTTTCCGCCGCACGCCTTGTTAATCAAGTTCTTTCAACTCTTGGATTTACAAAAGACACATTACAACTTTCAGAAGCTGCCGGTGTAAACCTTGGCCCAATTGCATCTATTTTGGCAGGTTTCAGAAAAGAATCCCGTCAAGCTGGACTTTCCCTTATTAGGACCACACGAGCAATTTCACAATACCTCAATGTCAACCTTAAGCAACCACGTCCAGAATCAAACGATAATGGTAATGAAGCAACAGAAGAACAAAAGCGCTACGATTTCGTTAAACAGCTTGATGAATTGAACAAACAATTACTTTCAACCTTTGACCAACTTAGAGACAAATCTCTCCCATCTGTTGGAATCAAGCTTGAAGATCGATCAAACGGAGACGTCGAATTTAAGATTGGCGATCCTGAAGAATTCGAAAGAGAAGCAAAATTACAAGCAGAAACTAAGCAACAACAGCAACAACAAAAACAACAGCAAAAAGAACAAAATAATAACAACAAGAAGCAAGCTGCTGCACCAGTTGTTCATCCAGCTGAAATGTTCAGAAACCAAACAGATTTGTATTCTCAATGGGATGATCAAGGTATCCCAACACATGATGCAGAAGGAAAACCACTTCCTAAGTCAAAACTCAACAAACTTAAGGGAGTGTTTGAAAAGCTTTTAGCCAAATATAAGAAGCAACATAAAGATGATCCACAATAAATGATATTAGCAATATAACTTATATTTTCTATATTTTTTTTTATACTTATTTATTATATAAAAACAGTTATGAATAAACCATGATCATTAATATGATAATGAAATCAAATTTGTTTGATACTATTTTGATTATTTACCAATAAAAATTATTATTTTATTTAATGATTGAAATAATAATCTAAATATTATATTGGTATAGTATTATATGGCTCAACTATCTGATTTTTATATATTTTTAAGATGATTGGGCTGAGTTAAATCTATATTATAAGTAAATACTTTCTTACGTTAACTCTGAAATTTTGAATAGAATAATATACGTTGCTCCAGATTTTGAAAATTAAAATAAAAAAAAAAAAAAAATGGAAGAAGAATCTCAAGATATTTTAGAAGACTTTCATGAATTACAAAAATCAACAGCAGAAGTTAATATAGAAATTAAAGCTGCTACAGCCAGTATTGCAGAAAAACTCAAAGCATTGGACGAGATTTCAGATACTCCAGATTTTGATAGAGGGCAAATCAACATGATTAATAGTTCGTTTGATACGCTTCAAACAAGCGAGCACGAAGAATTACTGAACGATCTTGTTAAATGGACTAGAGGAACAAAAGTCAACTTTGAAGAATTTGATTATAATTATTTTAATCAAGTCGAATCATTCCAACAGTTTTATACAAGAAGTTTGGAAGGTCAAGTAGATGGTTTGGAACAACAGATTGGAGCTTTTGATGGCTATTTAGATCAAATGAAAAACAAAATTGATTTTTTCCATAATAAGATGGGCGAATTTTTTTCAATGCTACCAACAGATGGTCCTTATGGGACAATGTATCAACAATATACACCAACTCAAGGTAATATTGGACCTCGCTCAACAGAGCAAGAAAAGATTAAATTTTATGAAGCTCAAATTAAATGTTTTAGTGATGCTCTGGATAAATTACAAGAATTGTTGAAAGGTGCATCAGCCGAAATAAAGAAGCTTAGACAAATTGAAGCTGAAAAGCAAAAACAACTTGACGATCTTAAAAAAGACTTTGAAGATCTTCGGCAAGCGAGTGAAAGCAAAGATGATTTTATCAAAAAACTTAAAGATGATCAAGAAAAAGAAAGAGAGCAAAGAGAATCAAATAGACCCAAGCTCAGCATGTACAAAAGTCCTGCAATTGAATTTTCAATTAGCGGCGATGAAGAAAGCAAAAACAATAATACTAAAAATGGAAGTAAAGATGATGAAGACAATGAATCAAGTGGATCTAAAAAGAAGAAAAAAGTTCATCGCTCTGGCAATAATGAAGAAGAAGAGTATGATGATGAAGAAAGTGGAAGTCATCACCGAAGGACCAATAGAAATAGAATTTCTATTGAAGATTTAAATTTGTCTTATGTTAATCAAAATGTATTTTCAATAGGAGAAAGTGAAATTGCTCAATATACCGAAAAAAAGGATCAAAATGGCGAAAAAGATGATTCTCAATCAATTGAAAATGACGAAAAATATAAAGATCTCCTTGACCAATTGAATAATCTAAAAGAAGAAAATGATTCACTCAAAAACGCAATAAATTCATCATCAGCTGATGATGAATTGAAAAAAATGATTGATCAGTTAACCAAGGAAAGAGATGAATTAACAAATATTTTCAATGATATTCAAGAAAAGAACAAAGAACTACAAAGTCAACTTGATGAAACAGAAAAGGAAAAAGAAAATCTTAACAACAAATTAAACGAATCCGAAAAAGAAAAGGAAAACTTAAACAATAAAATAAAAGAATCTGAAAAAGAAAACGAAAAGCTCAATGATCAAATAAAAGAAAGTGAAAAAGAAAAAGAAAATTTGAAGAATAAATTTGACAATCTCGATGAACAATATCAAAATGTTAGTCAAGGAATACAAACACTTAAAGATGAACTAGAAAAGGCCCAGGATCAACTAGGAAAAACTCAAGATCAGCTGGAAAAAAGTCAGGAAGAGTTCAACAATAAATCACAACAAGAATCTCAAGGCAAAGCTAAAGGCAAAAGCAAAGTTCATCAAGATGACGAAGACGGCACTAATTCTAGAGCAAATAGAAGAGCTGAAGCTGCCTCATTTTCAGTTGATGATAGTCAAACATCAATAAATATGGTTTCTTTTGAAAAGCCAGAAGAAAATTCAGAAGGAGCAGAAAATAATAATAATAGTAATGATAATAATAATATCGATAATAATAACAATAACAATGATATCAATAATAATGATAACAATGATATCGATAATAATAACAACAATAATAATGCTAATAATAATGCAAATAATAATGTTAATAATAATGTTAATAATAGTAGTGATAATAGTGTTAATGATGACGATAGTAATGTTAATAATAACGATAATAATGCTAATAATAGCGATAATAATGATAATAACGGTTATAGCAATAAAACTCCTTTATCGTTGGATCCAGAATCATTATTCCATTATGACTGTTCAATGACTTATGACTCACAAATGACTCAAACAGATTTATATTCGTCTGAAATATTTGAAAAAACAGCCTACGAAAAAGCTGAACGGCCAAATTATCAATATCAATCTTCACAAGTTGATCTTGAGCCATATCCACTAGGTGTTGACAATATTGTTTTTTATGAAGTTAAAAGAAAGCAAGGTTCCAGTACTAAAAGCAGCCACAATGACTATTTATCAAATGATGATAATTTTATTGCAATTAGATCGCCTCACTCATCGTCTTTCATTTCGCAATCTTCACTTAATAACAATGATGATAACGATGGCAATAATACTACACGTGATGTTGCCGATGGTAGTAGTAATAATAATAATAATAATGATTTGGATTTTGAAGAAGAAGATGATAATGATATCTACCCACCATTCCATGTTAAAGTACAGTATACGCCAACCAACAAAAATTTCAAGAAGTTGTGGGTGCCAAAGCCACCTTCAAATGCTACTCCTACTAATTCTCCACGTTTAAAGAGAAATGGTGAAAAAAGAATTTCTTCTGCTCGTGGCATTTTACTCAATTCTTCTATTAATAACGGAACACATGAAGGAAGGAAATCGCAGATGTTGGCCCCATTGCTTGGCAATCCGCCTTTAGCTGAAATTTCTGCTGAATTCAAACCCAGATATCCTCTCCTTGTTGTTCAATCTTTAAATCAACCACCACTTGGTGGATACAGAATAGACAGTGATGATGTTTCTGCGTTCAGACGAAGAAATTCAGGTCATATAATTGTTGTGCCAAGACGATTATCTTCTTTGAGAAAGAAACCAAAAGATAAAGAAGATCGCAATAATAATAATACTGAAGAAACAAAATAATTTTAATGGATATTTTATTTTGTTCTGATGTATTTTTTTTTTTTTTTTAAATATGTTGTTGTTTAAAAAAAATTAAAATTTAATTCGAAATTTTTATTATTATAAAGTTAAGAATAGATTTTAAAGTAAATTAATTTACTGAACTTTCAATGCTTTTATTCATCTACAATAATGTTGGAATATAATGCATAATTTTTACCTGATTTTTCATTAAATCCAGTTGGAGATTTAAGCGCAGATGAAACCATCTGTCTTGCAATTACAGAACAAGATGGTAAAAATTCTTCTATTGTAATCCATTTACAATCTGCTATTTCAATTGGATCGAAGTGTATTTCTGTGGTTAAAGGCTTTAAACGGCATATTGTGTAAATATCAGTCGCCTTGAACATCGCAGCTCTTATTGTTAATCTCTGGGCAGCAACACATTGGAATTCACCTTGAATTCCTGTTTCTTCGCGTAACTCGCGTATTGCAACATCTGAAAGTTTTTGATCTTTTGTTCTTTCAAATAAGCCACCAGGAAGCTTCCAAGGACCAGGCCCACTTTTAAAATTTTCACGGATTGCAAGGATCAATCCTTCATCATTAATGCACATTGCCCCAACTCCAACATAACTAATCGGTGCTGGGGGTAAAGTATATGAATTTTTTCTTAACCAGCGATTGAGAACAAGAGTTGATTCATTTTTAATTCGGTGCATCTTAAATCCGTTTTGGAGAAGATAGTTAATATGATCTAAATCTTTCCCTGTTAATCTAACCCAAATTGAAGGTGAATCCTCTGCAATCCATTGCGGAAGATTTTTTTCGATGCATTGAACGAGTAGTGATGGATCTGGCAAAGTTCCTTCCCACTTAATCAGATAATCTCCAAAACGCTTTTTTTTGCGGATGATGAAATTAAAATCAGACATTTGTTATCTGAGAAATTAAATATTGTTAGTTGAATAATCCCACTTTTTGATTAATGTATTCTAATCAAAAATTCAATTTTACCAACAAAATTTAAAAGGAATAATCCATCAATCTTTATAAAATAAAATTAATAACTCTTTGTACTTTAATTTATTTATTCATTCTAAAATCCTACAAAAATTCATAAAATAAAAATATAAAAATAATGATCGCAAAAAAGGATCTTCAACTTACAGGAACTTATCAAAATATCGAAATGGCAATTGTTGAAGCGATACATTTGTTGGCCCCTTTTTCAGAATATTCAGATGAATCTTGTAGATGTAAAGAAATTTATGGATTAGTCAAAAGTGCATCCATTCAAATCGAAGGTCATGCGCAGCAAGGAAATCATAGATTTACCCTTTTTACATCTGCTCTTTGTGGTCGCCGCTCATCATTGCTTTTATTTAAAAAAGTAATGGATAAAGATAGGCATGGCTCTTGGTGGAAATTGAAAATGCCATACGAAGAAGCAATTGGATATGCTGCTTCTATTCACTCAAAACATCCAAATAAATTTAATGATATTGCAGATTCACCAATTTCTTTGGAAGTTGTAGCTTCCCGTCAAGAAATTGTAAGAGGAATGTTTATGTCTTTCATTCCTGTGTCAATGATGGTAGATGAATTGTCAACTGCAAATGCTCAACTTAAAGATAAACAAAATGAACTTCAACAAAAAGTTCAGCAATTAAAATCTGATGCATCACCTGAAACTTTGAGATCTTTTGATCAATTAACATCATTACAATACCATCTTAACGAGATGTACCAAAATAAAAATCCTCAACATGACATTCAAGGGAACAGTCATCCTATGCCTTTCTTTCAATAATTGAGCAATTATAGATTCATTTTGTTTTTATCGAATAAAAATTCCATGAAATATTCAAATTATAATATAATATTTTTATTATAAATCCATTTAAATTGCCAACTCCAATAAAAAAGAGCTGTGGTCATGCTATAAACTAAATGCTTTTTAACAAGAATTACTGTAGATTTGAAAGAGAAAACATTATTTTTTATATACAAAAAAAATATCGTACATATTCAATTATTAGTGCAAATAACAATTCAAAAAGTTTAAGACTTAATTGAATTCATAAAATTCATTTATTTCCAATGTTCAATCTTAATAAGTATAGAGAAGATCATGCAGATTTGTATGAATTTGCTGAGAAAATAAATGAGTGTAACGAAATAGAATTATTAGATTTTTTTAATACACTTGAATATAATAATTATAACACGTTTTACTGCATACTTCAAATGATTGCACATTTCACCAAACAAAGGCCAATATCATTTAATAGAATGACCAAATTTCTTTTAAACATTTCTGATGAAATGAAAACAAATTTTTCAGAAGAACAAATTTCAAATGCATTCAAAATGAGTTCACAAGCAGTTTTAGATTTTTTGTATGATCAAAAGATCGTCAGCAAACGAATGACTGAAGAAAGCACAGAAGACAACCAAATTTACACATCATTTTATATACAAAATTTAGAAGCAAATTTTGATGATGAAAATGAAATCGAACAAGAAAAAGAAGAAAAGCCAAATGATGAAAAAGAAGGTTACAATTCAATTCGAAAGGTCATACAAAACGATGATATTGATTCTTTTCAAAATTTCATTTCAAGAACAAATGAAAACATCAATTCAAATCTTCAGAAAAGTTCACAAATTTTGAATACTTTTGAAAAACAATGTCAGAAATATATTGAATATGCGGCATTTTTTGGATCACTTCACATATTCAAATTTTTATGGTTGAATAATGCTGTTGTCACAGATAACTTATTTCCATTGTCGATTTTTGGAGGAGACATGGAAATCATTCACTTGATTGAATCGAAAATTAATTCTGATTCAAATTATTCGGAAAAAATTGAATCAATAATGAATAAAGCTGCAACATCCGCTGTTTTTTGTTTTAGGCATGAATTATTAGAATATTTGTGTGAGAATTATTCAATTACATTTGAATATGCTGCATTATATCAAAGTTTGATTTCGTTTAATTTGCCAGATTTGTTGTTCATGATTGAAACGAATCCGATGATTTTGAATTCATATTCTGATGATTTGCGCGAAACGATTTTTCATAATCCGAATCATTTCACGCAATGTGACATCATCAAATTCATTCTCTCGAATTATTTATACAAAAAATATGGAAATTCTGACTTTTTAGATGAGAAAGAAAGTGAAATTGTTGATTTTTCTGTCATTGAAATCAATGTTGATTCAACTGATACGGTTGTTCTTTAATGATTTATTGTTTTAAATGGTGTTTAAAATAAATTCTATTTTGTTTATTATACTCCACTTCATAACGCAATTGTAGCCAATAACACTGAGTACGTGAGAATTCTTCTTGCTTTTCCGGATTTAAATGTGAACAGTCAATCATTGAAAGTTGACACACCACTTCATTTTGCAGCTTGTTTTAATCATGTTGAAGCTGTAAAAATGCTGATGAATCACCCAAAAATCAATCCAAATGCAATTGGTTGCGTTTTTTTTTTATTATTATGTTTTATTAATAATAGAAAGTTACTTTAATCATTTATGAAATAATTCTGTTTCTTTTATTAATTGAATTGTACACCACTTCACTTTGCTTGTGCTAAAGATTGCTTTGAAATTGTTAAAATAATGCTCGAATATAAAGAAATAGAAATAAATGCAAAGAGTCGAGTTTTTTTATTGTTATTTTTTATTTATGACATTCGTGATTGATTTAAATGGAGTTTGATTTTTTGCTTGTCAAACTGTACTCCAATTTATTACGCAGTAAAATTTTCTAAAATTGAATGTGTTAAGGCTCTTCTTCAGCATGATGATATTGACTTGGATTGTGCTAATAATATT
The DNA here is from genome assembly GCA_039105265.1 of Tritrichomonas musculus. Classification (NCBI taxonomy): domain Eukaryota; phylum Parabasalia; order Tritrichomonadida; family Tritrichomonadidae; genus Tritrichomonas; species Tritrichomonas musculus. The sequence goes on from JAPFFF010000012.1 coordinate 1,386,461, forward strand.
TTTAAGATAATAATATTTCTTATAATGGAATTTTTAATTTTGGTTTGTTTTATGAAACGCTTCTTGATGCAGCTCAGCCAGAAATTAAAACTTTGATTTTGTCGCATAAAAAGTCCTAATTTAGCTGTTATATAAAATCGTGAATTAATAATACCTTTTTAATATTTCTATTTCTTCTTTTTTTGGATATTGGAGTGAGATTTCATTTTAAATATATGTGGTGTGTATTACATTTTTTCTTTGGTAAACTGCAATTTACAATATATGAAATATTAGAAAATAACCTTGCTATGGTAAAATATTTTATTTCTAGATGTATTAAAATCAAACCTCGGTTTTAAACTTTTCCAAGAGATTTGAAATCTCTTCTTTGCTTAACGTAATAATAAAATGATTAAAGTCGTATTTATTTGATTTATCAATATTTTGAATAAAATCATTATATGATACATTTCCTTTCAGCTCTTTATCCATAACCATTGTTACAAAAAACTGTGGTATTTTTGTTTGAAACAAAATAGGTTGTGGATTTAGAGGAAAAACTGAAGTAATGTTCTCAGAAAGAACATAAATGCCAAATAATGTACCATCTTTACGTGAGTATATGTTTGGTCTTGCATAATAAACGTCCAATCTTTGTAATTTATCCATATAATTACCAAATTTTTCAAGATCGCTTTCAATCATTTCAAGATCTTTTTCATCAAAGGTTATTGGATTGATAGCGCCATATATGCACATATTTTCAAATTCGCCATTGTTTATTCTAGTTTGCATATTTTGCAAGGCATGAATACTAGCTGCTTTGTCAAGTTCAATGAATGAATCAATATGATCGAGACTTGTTTCTGTGCCATCACGAGTAAATATATTTGTCCCAATCATTTGGCAAATGCATTTTATATGATGATAGAAATAAATAATGTCATTTTCATTTGTTGGTAAAGTTAACGTTAGTAAAATTAATTCGTCATCTAAGGAAACTTCATGGCCACGACATATTTTTTTAGAGTCAAAAACCACAATAGATTTATCAATTTTGTTTTCGTTTAATCTAAAATAATCATCAAAACTTCCATACCTCATTCCTTGTAAAATGACATCTAAAAGTTTAAGTTTTTGATTTGATATTCCTCTGTTATAAATTGTGACTTCAACAACCATAAATAAAATTTTATTTGACTTCAAATAAAAAGAGTACGTTTATTAATTATTTCAAAAGAATTAGAATGGTTTTATAGGCATTATGAAAATCATATATATCAGTATAAATGAAGATAAATCATGACATTTATTTGAACCATACTTGGTATTTTACTAATTTAATTAGTTTTTTTTTTTAAATTTGATGATATGCAACCTGTATTCTTTTATGTTTTATTTGATAATAAAACGATCTTTTATAGGATACAATTTGTAAACTAAGCATCTAAAGATATTTTTTTAAGAAATCCATTTGCTTGCCTTTATATAAAAGAATGATTTTATGCCTTTAAAGGCAAATAATTGAATAAAAAATTCAATTCAAATCAGAAAAAATTGAATGAAAAAATTGAATTAATATATCAACATTCTTGATGTTTTTAAATAAACTAAAAAATGAGTTCATTTTTTATTATAAATAATTCCTGCTCGATTATGCCAAGACATCCTAGTCCAAAAATTCACAAATTAGTTTTATACAATGTTGTAATCTTTCTTGATGATGATGGGAATCGGACTGACGAAAATCGTCCATCTAAAAAAGATCCAAGGAAAAGAAAAAATAAAATCAATCTAAAACTTTCCAAACATTTAACAAAAATGAAAAAGATTGCCAACTTTTTTGAAAATCCAAAGTTTAAAAACAACGAAAATGAAAGCAATCATAATCTTTGTAATTCAAATGATACTTTAGAAAATAATTCAAATGAAAATAATGATTTCTTGCAAAGTTTTATGAACTTTGAATTTGATCAAGCCTTTGATGATGATTTTGATTATAGCCTTATAGAAAATGAATCTGAATCACAATAAGAATTAATTATTTATTAAAAATATCATTGATTATAAAAATAAAAAATAAATTATTTATAAAAAATGTTGACTATCTTTTATTTTTTTAGCTCAAACAAGATCTGTAACTTGTTCAGTAAAATAAAAGTTAAAAAAAGAAGAATGTGCTTAATTAGTTAATATGATAAAAATCGTTTTTAAACGAAAAAGATTTTCTATGAAATAACTAAAACTTTTTCAAAGATTCTTCGAAATAAAATGTTACAAACGAGAATACAGTATAGTAAAAAAATATGAAAACGTAAAAATATTATTCAAAAAGTTGGAAAACAAGCTTTTTCATAATAAACACTCAATTTTTTTGAGTAAATATTGTTTTATCGTCATTTGAAAAAGTAGCTTTTCCAGCTTTTTGAATTTTACGAAAAAGTTCGAAAATCCATTTTTTCAAATGACGATAAAAAGAATTAGCCAAGCAAATTTGGCCTTATTTCTTTGAAAAAGTGTATTTTCCAACTTTTTTAGTATTTTTTGACGATTTCATATTTTTTTACTATACTGTAATTCTTTTTTTTTCAAATGCTCGTTTCAAATAATTATGGTGTAAAATGGCTCTTTGAAATAAAAAAGGAGCAATTTATAATTATTATGCTGATTTTAAACAAAATATTAGATAAGATTAATATTGCGTAATGAATCTATTCTCTTTTATATAATTCTGAGAAATATTTTAATTTTTTTAAAGGCCTTTAAACAAACAAATTCAAATTTTTCAATAAAACATTGAATTTTATTCATTTGTTCTAATTTCCATGTTCGTTTTTATCACAAAGTTAACAAATTTTTCACCTTTTTATTAAATTGAAGATTTTATGAGAAATTTTTCAAAAAAGTATAGAAAATACAAATGCTTGAAACTATCGACGAAACTAGCCCACTTGAAGCCTTAGTTGCACAATCTGATCTGACCGCTACTCCACTTAATGATACATTTAAAAAGTTAACAAATGCCATTCCACAAAATGATATGTCAAACTCCAGTTCAAGAGCTAAACTTCTTAGAGATGAGAGTGATTCAAGCGCAGCTCTTGACCCAGTCATTGTTCGTGATAAGGATCCAAATGACATTACTTCCAATATTAGCCTTGGTTTCAGGCAGCCTTCTTTCTCAAGCCTTTCAGATGTAATTATGACTAAAGATGGTAAAGTAGTAGATGGTTCTTCAAATAATTTGAATTCAATCAATGAAGAAGATCCCGTAATCGTTTTTGATTCAATGGCTTGTCTATCAAGCTTAAATAATGAGATATTGGATGCTCCTATTGGATTAACTGTTAGACAGCCATCTTATGTATCTTTAGGACAAGAAATTATACCAAAAGGAACAACATCATTAGCAGAATTTAAGCCGATAATTGAGGAAGTTGTTCCTAATACAGGTGAGCCTGTTGAAGAAAACGCTGATGATGAAATACCACAGGTTCATTTAATTAAAGATCTCAAATCCAAGAACTTGAAAAGATGGCGCGAAATTGGCTATGAGCCGCCAGAGGATCTAATTCCACTTGTTAGAGCTGCATCACAGAGTGGAATGATGATTGGAACTCAACTATCTTCTTTTCCTGTCAATTCCCTTTATTCGTCAAATTCACAAAATAATATTTATTTAGGTGGCAATTCTAAAAAAATTAGCAGTAATGAAAACAATAATAATGGACAATCAAATTTTTTGGAGCCTATAATTGAAGATAATGTTGAGGAAGTTGATAAAAAAGATTCAAATATATCGCCAATAAGAAAAATGAAAAGAAGTTCAAGTTTTGGAATGAAACTCGGAGAAACAGGAAGTACAAATGACATTATTAAAGCGATTCTTGGCATGTCACAGCAAATTAGCGAAATCCCTTATGAAGAAGAAGAGGAAGAAACTGAACAGCAAATCCAAGAAGAAAGCAATATTCATCAATCTGTTGTTGATAATAAGAAACCAGAAAAAGAACCTCAAGCGCTTTTTAATGATAACGAAGAATTGGTTTTATTTGGACACTTGAACGAAATAAACCAAGAATTGACAGACCCGCCTGTTTATAGAATTCTTGCTACAGGTGAAGTTGATCTTCGAGAAGATACTGAGCTTATTAGACAAAGATTAAAATCAATTGTTGATATTTGTGCTGACCATCTATGGGTTGAAGAAACGGCATATGTAAACGAAATTCTGCTTTTAATCAATCGGTCAATTCGTGAAAACATCAAACCAGCTAGATCAGGTAGAGGGTTTGTTCATGATGATCCAAATGCCGCCATTGTAAATTTGAAAGAACAACTTAGAAAAGTAGAAGCTGAAACGCAGGAAAAAATTGATAAAGAAACACTCAAAAAAGATAATGTTCTAAAAGACCTAGACGACGAATATATGAAAGAAGCCAATCTACTTGATCAGAAGTATCAAGATCCAGATACTCTTAAAAAGTTTGCTAAGCCTAGTAAAGATTTGATGAATTTACGCGCATCTGCTAAAAAGCTCCTCAAGCAAAATAGAATCGAAGAAGTTCCAAAAATTACTAGCAGAATTCGTCAACTTGAATTGGAAGAACAGAGTAAAATTAATGCAAATATCCGAGAAAAATACCACAGCGAAGATCGTGCTTTAAAGGAAAGAATTGCATCATGTCGAAAAATTGCAATACAAAGATATGAGTATAGATTAAAGTGTATAGGATCTGAAAGGCTTGAAAAAGTAACAGCGATCCAAAAGCGAATTCAAAACCTGGAAAATGAAATTCAAGAAGAAGAAGATATCAAAAGGTGGAAACTAAACAATGCCAAAAATAATACAAATTCATTCGACAATAAAAACAATAATGTTGCTGATCAGAAAAGTAATCAGCATTCTGATTTCATTGAAACCGGCGCTTTAACTTTAACTCCTCCTAAAAGATTAAGGCGTGATGCTGATGAAGCAATTCTCAATGAAATGACAAAAGAGATGATTCAAAAAGGATCAAAAGCTAATGAAATCAACATTAATACCGTAATGAAGAAAACACAAAAGAAAAATGGAACCAAAAGACCAACTCGTGCTTCTTCCTGTAGAAGAGAAAAGAAGAAGCAAATGACTGACTAAAATTGGAAATTTGACTTTAATTTTTTTCGTCTTCTTTATAAATGATTTATTTTAAATTTATGGCAAGTGATAATTTATAGGAGTTGTTTTGAGACATGAAAATTATTAATAATACATGTGAATAAACGTATTTTTACTGATTGAAGATTATTAATCATATATTATTAATTGCTGAAACTTAATATTTTAAGCTTTCTTTTCATATTTGAAAGGAGTAAGCCTTTTAATAATTTTGGCTGGATTTCCAGCAACGACACAATCGGATGGGACGTCTTTATTCACAATTGCACCAGATGCAACAACAACATTATCACCAAGAGTTACGCCAGGGCAAATAACAGCATTTCCACCGATCCAGCAATTATTTCCGATTTTAATAGGAAGTCCATACTCAGCACCTGATATACGGCTTAGGGTATCAGTTGGATGTGTAGCTGTGTAAACGCCAGAGTTAGGGCCAAAAAGACAATTGTCACCAATTGTAATTGTGTTTACATCTAATAATGTGCAACCATAATTCATATAGCAATTATCACCAAATGTTGTATTGCATCCATAGTCAAAATAAACTGGTGGCTCAATATAAAGATTGAGGCAGCTTTTATGAAGTATTTTATCTAGTATTTCTTTTCGATATTTAAGATCCTTGATAGATGTTCTGAAATTGTACTCTTCCATTAATACGCGGCAGTCTTCACGAAGCTGGCATAGTTCAGGGTCCATTGAATGATACATATCCCCTGCAAGCATTTTGTCCCATTCTCTACGAGGATCTTTTTCATCCCATGGCTTGAGCGTGAATGTTCTTAAGAAGTTCTTAGATTTTGGGTTTTTAAGTAAATTGCTTAACATTTAGTGAAATGTTATCATGATATGAAAATGTTTTAATATTTAATTCAATATTGAAGTGTATTAAAAAATGTGGATGTATCTAGTGAATTAAATGCTACCACAATCTAATTTGATATCACTTAACATTTTATTTTTGGCAGTGTTTTATAACCAGTTTATTGAAGTAATATTAAAAAGTCCTAAAAGTGTTAGTCATTTTATCATTGTCGATAATTGTGTAAATGACTTTTTGAATTGATTGATTCAACTTTTTTAGATTAAACTTTTCAATTGAAATGGATGAAAATAATACTATCAAAAATATTATAAATAACTATTTATTATTGACCCAAACGTAATTAATATGTTAAATGATTGGATAATAATTGATTAATTAATAAAAGAATAATTAAACATTTAATAATGCTTGATTATTAACTTCATTCACTGCATCTTCATTTAATGGACTTGGTTTTTTCTTATATTTGATGATTAAAACGGCTGAAATAGCGATAACTGCTATTATTAAAGCCCCACTAGCACAACTAGTTGCAACTATTATTATCTTTGTTTTTTTATTTCTTTTATTTTCTGGAACAAATGGATCTGGTGGAAGAGGTGCCGAGTTTGTTTGTAGTTCCAAAATTAAAGCTTCTCGTGATTTCAAAATGAAAGATTCATTTAAATAAAAAATTTCATCATTCATAATATTTTTAAATTTAATTCCATTTTGGAGGACTTCCTGATATTGATCAAGTTGAACATTATGATCATAATTGTTGCCGTTTAAAAATACAAGGAGAGCCTGATTTCCGTATTTCCTTTGATAAGCATAAACACCAGACATCGGATAAAAGTGTATCATTGATCCTTTTGAAATAATATCATTGCCTTTTCTATAATTCAAATTTTTTTTAATATAATTAAAAGACACTGCTCGAATTGGATCTTTCTTTCTTCCTTCCTCTGTGAAATAGTTTATTGAATCATTAGGCCAACCGCCTGGAAAATATTTTCTGACATAGCCATCTGATATGCTTTTTTCGCCAGACATCACCACTTCAGTGGCGTAGTAAAGCTGAGGGATTCCGGGAATCGTCAAAATTAATGTCATTTCTTGTTTATATGCAAGAAGATCAGATGGTTCTTGCTTAAAGAAACGATCCGTATCATGATTTTCAACGAATCTTACCAAATTGCTAACATTACTATATAAAAAGTCGTAGCTCATGCGATCATGAAGGTTGTACATTTGTCCATCTTTGAAAAAAGTGTCATGACTAATTTCCATCACTGATTTCAAATATATATTTCTTTGATTATATTTGCTTCCCATTTGCCAAAAAGAAACTGCTGCCGGATTAGAACGAAATATTTCTCCAACAATGTTAAAATCTGGGTATTGTTCGGTAATTTCTTTTGCCCAGTTTGCCATGAACTCAGCAAATGCGTATGGATAAGCATCTTGCCTAATCCCGTCTATATCTGCATATTCAATCCAAAACAATGATGTTTGAATCAAATAGCGTGTAACGAAGGGATTTCGTTGATTTTAATCAGACATTGATCTAACAAACCATCCTTTTGTTAAAATATCGGTATCATATTGAGATGAATAAGGAGAAAATGCTGTTGTCAGATCATATTGTGTTTGAATAAAATTGTCAAAAAAATTAAAGAAATCTTTGCTCGGTGGATCAAACTTCCATGGATGTTCACTACTTATATGATTAAATACAAAGTCCTGAATCATTTTGATTCCGTGTGAATGGCACTCTTCAACAAGCTTTTGGTAGTCCTCATTTGTTTGACCTTATTTCCTTAAAGGAAAGGAAAAATATTTGATAGAATAAACAACCAAATATTAATTCAATTATTATTTTGATTTTCTAATTGTTTGTGCAAAATAGAATAAAAATTAAAAAATAATTAAAAATATAGACGGGAAAAAAAAAAAAAAAAAAAAAAAAAAAAAAAAAAAAAAAAAAAAAAAAAAAAAAAAGCAACAATTGAAAAAGGGAGGCCAACGAAATTGAATGAATTTAAGATTTTCTATTATTTTCCATTTATCTCATTAAAATAAGTACATTTACAAATAATAACTATTTATTTAATATTTGTATTAAATATTGTTAATAATATTTTGTTTTATTTTGGTCAATGCATCAATATCCATAATATCCGATCTGCTAAAAAGAGATATATCCTGAATTAAATATGAGTTTCAATTACTTGGTATATAAATATGCAATATTTAAGCAATCGTTTTTTAAATAATTTTGTTTTTCGTTGAGATACCTTTGATACAAAAAATTTTGTAAGAGCATTTTAAAAAGAAAATATCTAAAAATTGGCACATCCTTTTATAAATTAATTCTTTATTTATATTAATTTAATAAAAATAGAACTAATAAAATAATTAATATTTAAATCCTAACTCAAATTATTGAGAAATATGTATTTTATTTCAATAATGGCAAAATAAAGCCGATCTAAAAAACAAAAATGGCCTTGATTCTTTCAAAAAAAGATTTATTTTGTAAATAAATTCTATATATGCAACATACATGATTTAAATATATTGATTTCTAAAAGTAACGTTGAAATAATTACATTATGGAGAGATTCATATCATTAGTTCCATCAAATTAAAATATTTCATTCCATAATTAGAGGTGAAATATTATATACTTATAGTATATTTATAATTAAAAATCAAAATCATGATTCGTTTGACTGTTATCATATTGCGATTTATATAGCTTTACATTTAAATTAAAATCGCAAACAAATTACAATAATTGATTATATATATCAATTATACTCCATTAATGCTTTAAACATATTTGATTCTTCCCGTCTTATGATTATTTCAACCAATTAAGAAAATTTTAATTTATTTGTTTTTTGCTTTTTAAAACACAAAAAATTGTTTTATTATAAACATTCAGATCTTATTCCGTAAAAAAGTTATTTAATTTAAGATGATTTACTATGTTAATAAAAAAAATCCAATGATTTTTATTCTTAATATAACTGTTTATTTTATGAATGAATATATAAAAATATTTTTTGATTTTAAATTTATAATATTTGAATATTATTGAGAAATAAGAAAAATATTATTTTTATTTTTCATTCAAATTAATTCAATTTTTTAAAAATAAAAATATCTAATTATTTAAAATAAAATAAAAGTAATCATGAGATGCATTAGTAATTAATTTTAATATATATATTAATATTAGAATATATAATTTCCAATATAACTGTACTTTGAGTTAGATGTGAAAGCTTTCGTTGGCCTCCCTTTCAATTGAATTCATTTTTTTGAATGTAAATAAGAACAAATATGTTATCAAAATGTTTATTGATATAACTGACAAGAATATGGTTACTTTTTTTGCAAAAAGTTTTTTTTTTTTTTTTTTTCATTCCTGTAAAATGAAGCTGTATTTAATTGAAATTAATTATTGTTCATTATATAATGATACCAAAATGAAAATGCTATAAGGTGCTTTCAATTGGCCCATACCATTTCAATAAACCCGTAGCACTAAATTTTATTTTTATTATTTTTCATACAATTTAATTATTTTATTTAATATTTGATGATATATTATATATAAATTATTATTTTACATTATATTTTTTGTTAAATATTATTAGTTTTATTTTTTTGATTTGGAGATATTTGTAAAATAGTGTAAAATAAAATATTTCTGATCATATTTGGTTTTCTTTTTTAATAAAAAAACAATTAAATTATGCTAAATTGACCTTGCTCAGGGTCTACTGAAATGCTCTGGGTCTATTGAAAGCACGTTAAAATGTTATGATAAATGTTTGTTTTCTAAGTTTTGAATCATAAATTGGCAATATTTTGATAATAACGAATGTTCTAATTCCTTAATTGGAGTGAATAATAATAATAATAATAATAATAAAATCCATCAATGTTAAGAGTATTTTCGTTGTATATTATTTCAAAAGCTTTAGCTATGTTTTGAGGTTTCCAAAATTATGAATATGAAATTGATTAATATTAAATAAAAAGAATTCATAAGTGTTTTATGCTAAAACTGTAAGTATTATATTTATCTTCAAGTAATTATTCCCACTATATTCAATAGAGATTATTGGTATACTGCTTTTTATTTTAGGTTTTGTTTACCGATTTGAATAATTGGTATGGGGAATAATGAATTTTAAAGATTTGTTGTTAAACGCTGTTTTTTAAATAATTATTGGAAAAAGTGAATTTTTTTAATTTATAAATTTTTCAAAGCACATTATTTTCAAATACACATTAGCATGAGCAAAAATAACGATCCTCTTAAATTTATCTTAAATTTTGAATCTCCTGATGATCCAAGGCCTGGATATTACATTCAATGTGGTCTTGCTTATAATCTGAAACTCATTATTGAATCTGTCAAATCACCTACTTTTTCTCATAGAGGAATTGAATACGAATTTTGTACAGAAATCTGCAATTTTGATGGTACAGTCGTCAAGTACAATGTAACTAGTAGGCATCTTGCGGATTCTGCTGTAATTAACAATTCAGTAAGCTATGATCTCCCGCAAGTAAAAACCATGGCAAATGGGCAAACATATCACGGAGCACTTTTTGCGGTTAGGCATATGATCAGAGTATGGGTTAAAAAATTTTTCGGAATGGAAACCTTAGAAAGAGAAATATTAGCATTCAAAAAAGTTCAATATCCAAAAAGGGTCGAGCCTTATAATTGGGCAATGATCATTGGTGATACATTTCGTATTAACATCTTAATGCAACGTCGTAAATTTGATCTTGATGATGTTATACTGGGTGAATTGCATTTCATTATTGCTAATATGAAAATTAGGATGGTTCGTATTCAACTTGTTGCTCAAGAAACTCTCGAATTTAATGGGGTCTCTAAGAAATTTAAGAACGTTATCGATTATTGGGAGCTTGCTGTAGGAAATCCAGTTAAAGGTGAAATGATACCATTTAGAATTTTCCTCAAGCCGGTTTACATTTGGCCATCGACCTCTAATGTTGAATTAGGTTATTCTTCCACACATTTTGTCCACTTTACTGTTATTGCTGAAAGTGGTTCAAAATATTTCAAAGCACTCCAAGTGAGGTTTACTAAAATGGATCGTCTCCCATTCTTTTTTGAAGGCGAAGATGATGCACTTTTATCTCAATTCCAAAAAGATTCCCCTACAAATTCGTCAGCACCAAAGTCCAAAAAGCTATTTTCAAATGAAAAGAGTGACGATCAAGAAGAAGGTGAAGGTGGAAATGAAAATGATGGTGGTAATGAAAATGGTGATGCTGATGATAATGATGATGATGAAATTGACGATGATGATAATGATGACGATGAAGATGATGAAATGTAAGAAGAATTGAAATTTTTGATTTCATTACAAAATGAATTTTATTGCAAAAAATATTTGATTTATTAAAGAAGGTCAATTTGCGTATCAGCGGTTTCTATTTATTTATTTTAAATGGGGGTTTTCTTTCTTTCGGAATTTAATTAAATTATTTAGAGCTAATATTCTTTTATCCTATTAACAAGATTTATGATTTCATATGATTGATGTCGACGTGATTAAAAAAAAAATTGTTGTTCATTTAAATAAGAAAAACATATTTAAAAATAACTTTAATATGACAAATTGAATATAGTTTTTTCAATTATCAATTGAAATTTTATAATTATCGTTTTCTGTTTTTTTTAAAGAATGAAATTTTAAATAATTGCCGCTTTGATTACAATAGAGAAGAAAAAAAACTAAAATTGAATAAGTATTTTGGAAAAAATGGAAGATGAAACTTTTTAAATAAAATATAAGTTTAAATGGATATCTCGAATAAAAAAGAAAAGAAAAGAATATTTTATATGTGTAATAACATAATTTCATATCCTTATTATTTTTATAAAATATGTTAATAATATTCTAATTATTTAGGTTCCTGATTTTGTATCTCCTCAGTTTCTTCTTCTTCTATTTGTGGTTCCTCCGTAGCTTTTATTTCTTCTTGATTTTGCGGTTCTAAAGTTTTTACCTCTTCTTGGTTTTGCGATTGTAAGGGTTTTCCCTCTTCTTGGTTTGGCGTTTCTGTTGTATTAATTTCATCTGTAAATGGTATTTCTGTCACTCTTTCCTCAGGATCTGGAGATTCGATCTTTCTGTCATCTTCATTAAGAGTAATAATTCCATTTTGTTCATTATTATCTAATACATTTGGTATTCCCTGATTTGTGATAAGCTCCATTTCTCTTTCTTGTTTATTAACATCAGTATAATTTTTCATAAGCTTAAGCTTTTTACATAAATAAACTAAAGCTATGATTAAAATTATTACAATAAAGGCGCATGAAACAATGACTGGGACAAAAGGGAATTTTTTCTTTGCTGGTTGTGTGGGATATGTTGAATTATCATCATTTACATAAATTTTAAAATTAGAATGTTTTTGTAATGCATCATTGATTAATGTATTGTAATTATCAGGTGTAGATAAAGAAGAACATATAAAGAAACAAAGTGTTATCAGCATTTGTCGAAAATAAAAAAAAAAAAAGAAGTGAAGGATAAACTTTTTGTGAAAAGTAATTTACGGTGAAGTGAATAGTCCTTTACCAAAATAAAAAAAAGGTCAAATATAAATACCTTTTTTAATCGTTAATATTTATTATATTTTCTCATTTTTATGGAAATTTGAATGAATGACTTAACCGTAAAGGACATTTTTCTGTCGTAAAGAACTTTTTCATGATACTTTAAATAATTTTTAGAAAATATTCAATCAAATCAAAATTTCTTAGAAAATATTAGATATATCATATTAATTAACTTAATACATATAATACTAATCGCAAAATAAAATTATTAAAATTTTTAATATATTTAATTATCATATATTTTTAATATATAATTCAATATCTTGTGAGATATTCAAGATTTTATTAAAATATATAAATTAAATCAATAAGATTTCAGAAAATTTTCTGAATTTTATAAATGCAAAACCTTCTAGATGATTGCATTAAAACAATTATTCAGCTTGTTAGTATAAGGAGAGATACATCAAGATTTTCTAAGATACCTCAAGAAAGCAAAGAAATTTCTTTTTTAAATCAGATTCCAATTTTTGATAAATCGCAATTTAACCAGTTTTCTAATGATATTAAAGAAAGGCCAAAAATGGTTTCGACGATAAGAAAAATTAATTATCAATTTGATAAATCAATCATAAATTATTATATCGAATCAAAAGATCCTCCATCAGAAATTTCTCTAGTTATTATTTTTTACCAAGTAATTGCTCGTATGTTTACAGAACCTTTAACATCAGACGACTATATTTTAATTATGAAAGTACTTGAAAAGCCTGCATTTATCAACAATTCAATTAATTCTGACTTTATAAATTATTCATTTTATCTTCTTGTTGAAACAGCGCACCAAACAAAGCATTTTAAATGGACAAAAGAAATTATCATTAAAACTGCAAAGTTTTTTCAAGCAAACATGACTCTTAAACCCAATTTTTACGCATTATTAATTCAATTTTTAACGATTGTTTTTAAGCTTGAACCAGAAGACAAAGAAGGATTAATAAAAATGATTTTTGGAATAATTTATGGATTGTTTAATAATTCTAAATCAAAGCTTCTTGCCCAAAAAGATTTTACTTCACTTCTTGATATAATAAATTCATATTTAAACAATTTGAACTATGATGCTGTTCTTCTCCTTGCAACTATATCTAAGTATGATAATTCAAAAGTACTTCAAAGTTACACTAGGCAACTTCCGATTCTTTTTGTAACAAAGATCCAAGAAAAGTCCATTCAAGATGATATGAAAATATCAATTCGAGACACAAAGCAAATTCACAATTATCCTTCTGTTTATCAATCACGAGTTCCACGTTTTGATTTTAAGTTTATTCCAACAACAGATAGCAAAAGAATAACAAATGTCCCTTATTCACTGTTACCAATTCATGCCAAAAAAATTGTTTCATTAATTTCATCTGGATCGAAAGAAATAACATCTCTTTTCATAGATTTTTTTAGAAAAGCAAATTCTGATTTGATTAAACCATTTTTCACAAAATTAAACGATGAACTTTGCAGATGTTTTCAATCATCTGATGGTTATACAATTTTAGTTCCTTATTTATTTCTTCTCGATTCTATTGGTTTAAAAGTTCAGAGTGGTATTATAAATGAAGATAAAATTTCCGAAAACATGATGAGATTTTTAAGAGAGCCTATTATAAATCGTAGAACAATGTCAGATACAGTTACAAATCGCCAAAAAAGTCAAAAGATAGATATACAAAAGTTTGATTACAATATCCTTTTTGATCCGTCAAAAACTGTTTTTGGCCCTTTCATGCTTGATCAAACTTTGAATGTTTTTCGAGCCAAATTTGTAGATATTGTTTTCACAAAATGTAAAAACTTGATTTTACCTCTTTTGAAAAGTGCAGATGGTTATCCATTTTTAATGGCTGAAATTGTCGGCCGTTATTATTGCTACTCAGAAATTTTAATTCCTTATTTATGTAGTGATGATCAAATGATGAATGAATGTTTCAAATATGTTTCTAAGCATGCAATGATTCTCCAAACGATAGGCTCGCAAAAAGGTCCACGTGATATTATATTCATATTTATGGGCGAATTTTTAAGAAACAAAGCTTCATTTGAAAAATGTCTAAAGTCGACTGTCTATTTGGACTCATTTTACCACTTTATGTATGATCAACGATATACAAAGAGTGTTCTAACACTTATTTATCAAGCAATGTTAGTTGTTAAGACTCCCAATATTGTTGAGAATACAGCCATTTATCTATTCAAATCTTCGAAAAATGAAAATCTTTCAAATTGGATATTTCAGACTGTTTCTGCAGCAGTTTGTCACAATACGATTCTCATTCCTGTTTTTAAATCATTTATTTCGCCTGTTATAGCAAATCTGAAAAAAGATCCAACATCAAAGTTATCATTTGATATAGCAATTCAAATTGTTGCTCAATATGCGAATCAAAAAGATCATTTTATACTGAAATCTGATGATTTTCAAGTTCTTGCCTCTTCAATTAATTTTGCATCATACACATTGTTGTTTAATTTGATAATGGGAACACATAGTATCTCAATTGAAGCGCTTTTCACCATCAAAAAACCTGCCTTTCTTCCGCTTCTTCTGATTGCTCATTCAAACAACAATTTTTTCCAAAATAAAGACAACAGCGGACTTATAACAGCACTTACTGATTTGAGTAGATTAGCCACCTACTCAGAATACAATGCACGAGCACTTCATGATGGTGATATTGATTATATATTATTAAATCATCTTCACAATAATCCATTACCAGAAGCAACCGCAAATCCAATACAATACAAAGGATTTGAATTCACCTTGCAATTATCAAAGGAAGAGCGCAAAATGTTAGTCTATCCGTTAATTAAATTAATAACATCAAAAAAGAGCGATGAGAAAGTAGCTCATTTAATGATGAAAACAATCATTGAAGCGCATGACACTGAAATATTATCAATATTAAGCTACAACATAAACGAAAACCGCCGAGTTCCTTCACCGAACTTTCCTATCAGCACGATACCTCACTTTTGTGAAGCTACTGGTTTTAACGGTTCACAATTCAATGGAATATTAACTTTTGTTTTCTGGTTGAAAATGGATCCTATGTTTCTCCAGCGTCCAACAGCAGAAATCAATCTTTTTTCAGTCAGCGATGCGAACAATTCACACAACTACTCAATTGTCATCATCGGTGGCAGTTTGTATGCCAGTTTCAACGAGTCCAAAGTTCGCACCTTAGTTTGCATCAGTCCCAGATTAGACTACAACAAGTGGAGCCATTTTGTCATTGAATTTACAAATACAGATGAAGATGGACGAATCTATTTTAAGACGTACCAAAACTACGATCGTCTTCAAGATTCTGAATTCAATTTAGTTCATTTTAATAGCACTCCAGTTATACTCAGACTTGGCGGTTATATCTCCACCAGCGAAAGTTTGTATAATCCAAATTGCGTCTTCGGAAGCATTGCCAAATTCGCCATTTTCACTCGATTGATTGACGATCAAGAGATAGTCAAATTAATCTTGAATGAGCATGACCAGCCAACTGACTATCTATTCAGTATGGATGACTACAGGCACGACATGTTTTCTACGACGTTGACGAAGACAATGAACATCAATGGCACTCAATCATTGATTGAACAACGATACTTCCCGAATTACATCAAAATTGACACACTTGAAGAGCGAGTTTCAAGTCATGAAATTGCCGAGAAACTTGTCAAGTCGATTCCTTTGATACCAAGAAGCATGCTCTTCAATTACTTGAACTTGCTTGGGCAAATCATCTCCAAGACGAACAACAAACAATTGTCTGCTATTTGTGCATCTTATTTGATCAACATTGATCAAGGTCTTGACTATTCGTTGTTTGCAACTGTTTATTCAATTGTTAAATCAATTGTTAGCAAGACGATACAACGTTATTGGGTCGAAGATGTCATAGCAAACTGTACTTTGTGGAGTAAAAGTGGATCACATTTTCACAGGATTTTGTTTGAATATGGAACAAAATTAATCACTGATTTTCAATCAACTATTTGGTCGAAGAAAAGTTACTTTTCTTACTTTTTGAATCAATTTAATGAACATTGTTGCATCAAGGAAAATAAGTCTGACATTCCTATGTTTTCGCTCTTTTTGGAAAGACTTTCTCTTGTTACAATTGAAGTGAAAGACATTCGTTATTTAGTTTCATTTTTAATAAATTCGAGTGATTCAAATAAAGTTGTTTATCTTCAAATGATCTCCAAAATGTCACAATCAATTAAAGATGATCAATACACGTTATTCTCGACTTTCTTATCAGTTCTTGATACAGAAAATATTGAAATTGCTGAAAATGTATTGATAACAATGAGTGAAATTTACAGAGATTACGACTTTCATCGTTACATTATCGTTATTTTAAACTTTTTAGCAGTTGATAAAAAGTTGTTGTTTGAAGCTTTAAATAAGAAAGAAACATTAGATTTATATCCAAATGTTTTTCCTTTATTATGTTCAATTGCACTTGAAATCAATCAAAATATTAAATACATACCGAAAGGAGTTGTTCGTTCATCTTTCTGGTATTTGTTTCCTCTTCTTTTGTCATTAAGATTCGATGATAATATTGAGTTGATTGATTTCGTTGCAATTAATGCGCTTGATTCAAATGATATCGATGAAATTATATCGATAACTATTTATTTGACAAGTTATGCTAATTATAAATGCCAGCATCCAACTTCACAGCTTCTTCGTGCAATGATGGAATTCTCTAAAGATTGTAAAAATCAAGACTCCTTATTTAAGATCTTTTTTCATTCATTGGAGACGTTTTTCTTCCACTTTGACGCGCCTTTTTGTCATAAAATCTTCCTTAATTTCCCGGATTATAAAAGCAAATCTGAAATGAACGATGATATGAAAAAAGTGTCAGATAAATTTGACATTTCTAATGTCGAAGGCTTAAGACGTTTTATTCAAACTGATTTTACTAAGAAAAGGATGAGATTTTATCTTTCTTATAATGAAGATAAGTATATAAATTGGCCACTTGAAAAGCCAATGAAGAAGAAGCTTACTGACTATTCATTGTTGTCAGAAGCATCAGCAATAGCCGACCATATAATCGACTATCCAATTCCCAATGTTGCGATGATTGATGATGGCACTTTTCTTAAATGGAAGAAGAAGCCACAATTCAACATAAGTGACGTTAAGCATCTGATTGATTCGATCTTGCAAATGGAATTAAAATCAGACAATTTGCAAGAATTTGAAAATCGGAACAACATCATGAAATACTTAATTAAAAGGATGCATGCAACGATAACAACGCAAAGTGTCATGAAAATTAAAAACTTGTTCTTGAAAGCAAATGCACGTCAGTTTTCAACAAACTTTTCAAAAGAATTGGCTTCTATTGAAAAAGTTCGTATATCATCAATGCTTTCTAAACCTAATTTTAGAGCAAGAATGACACGAAATTACAACATTTGCTTCGCTTTCTGTCCATTCTTATTAAAGACAGTGAATGCGAATGTTGAAATTCATCGCTTCAATCCAAAAAAGGTCGATATTTTTGAAAATTCAAAAATAATCACGTTAATGAAGCAAATTCCTGCCAGAGTAACGGTTGAAACAATTGAGATAAGTAATGTTGATGAACACAAAAGTTCAAATAATAATCAACAAACATCGTCAACTAATAATCCTCAATCGTTATCAACTGATAATAAAGTTGGATCTCCAATTCGTGCTTCTTTCTCAACGACTGACTTTGAGGTTGCTGATAGCGAATTGTCTATTGAAGCATCTGAAGAATACTTCAATGTTAAGCACGACTCAGAAATCAAAGTTTTAAAAACTAAAAAAATTATCAAAATTAAAACAAAGATTTCTACAAATGAGTTGGATATAATGAGTGATGTTTTAAACATCTTTTACATGAATAGAAATTCAATATTAATTGTAACCGTTTCTCATGAACCTTTCTTAATTGACTTCTCACCTGCTTCTTGCGATGAATTCATACAAATGATCCAGCCAGTCGATCGTTACTTCCGCTCTTCAATAGACGTGCTCGTCACTTTGATACCTTTGCTACAGAAAAAGTGGGCAGAACATAATATCTCAAATTTCAAGTACTTGAACTTCTTGAATTTGATAAGCGGAAGAAATTACGAGAACCCTGAAGCTTACCCGCTCTTCCCTTCTCCAAACTTTTTGGATAAGTCATTGCCGCCAACTCTGCTAACAAGAATAAGAAGATCGTCAGAAGGCCCGCTGAGAAACAGCATCGCATCGAAGAACTCGCCGTTCCCTGAGAACGCTGAATTCTCGAAGGCAAAAGTTGATTCAAAGCCGCAAAACGTCCAGCAAGCAAAGTCTAAGCCAAAGCCAAGAATCATACCTAACGGAAAGCCGCCAGCTGAAGCACAGCAAGCTAATAAAGACGAAGCACAAGGCAGTAAACAGCAAATTAGCAAGGACGAAGCGCAGGCAAGTAACAAGGTTGAAGAAAATGCAAATAAAGATGAAGGACAGGATGAAAAGCAGTCAAGTAAAGTTGAAGCACAAAGCAGTAAAGACGAGCAGAAAGCAAGTGAAACGCAAGTAAGTAAAGATGAATTGCAAGCAGGTGAAACGCAAGTAAACAAAGATGAAAGTAAAGATGAATTGCAAGCAGGTGAAACGCAAGTAAACAAAGATGAAAGTAAAGACGAGCAGAAAGCAAGTGAAACGCAAGTAAGCAAAGATGAAAGTAAAGATGAATTGCAAGCAAGTGAAGCACAAGTAAGCAAAGATGAAAGTAAGGGTGAAATGGGCAACAAGCATTCCAGCGTGCAGTCTTTGGATGGAGAAGGTATAGAGAAGTCTGACGCATCATCACTCGAGTCAATTGTCTCTGAAATTTCTTCTGAGAAGCGTCTTTCAATCGACTCCTCGTCCCTCCTCTCAGACCAGCTTCTTCCGGTGTCTCCTACGAAGTCCACTCCGCAACGATCGCCTTCCAAAGGCTCGCTTGCAGCCCAGTTTCCTTCCATTGCATCCTTCCTGCAGCGATCGAACTTCGGCAACAACTGGCTCACTGATCCGGGCATCTATTCTTGCTCCAGCAAGAGATCCGCAAACTCATCTGCCTTCTTCGATGACAAGTCTCGCTTTGTGCTTCCTGAGCTCTACTTCATGTACGACTCGATCGACGAGAATGTCTACGAGTACAGAAAGAAGCTTGAAAGCTCATCGAACATCAACAAGTGGGTCTCGATAATCTTCGGACGCGACAGGCGAATCATCACTGAGAAGCTTCATCGTCGACTCTTCTCAACGCCAATTCCAGACCGTCCAAGCCGTCCGATCATCGACCACAACCTTCAGAGCCAAATCGACATCATCAACGACACTGTTGAAGGCTCCATTGTCATAAACGACAGCAGCGATTTCATCCGAAACAGCGTCGACAACAACAACAACAACAACAACAACAACAGCAACAACAACAACAGCAACAACAACAGCAAAGCTGGTTCAAACCATCTCGTTGGCAGCCTTCTGAAGAACATTCGAGGCAGAAGAGACTCGAATGCTGACGAGTCTTCCTTGCCAAGGAGGCTCTCTTATTTGAGCATCCCTCAGGTTGTCTATGCGAGCTCAGCCTACTACGAGAACGGATTCATCGTTGTCCTCGAAACAGGCGAGATCAAGATGCTCCAAGTCGTCTACAACAGAGAAATGCGCAAGATGTGTTTGAAGTCGACTTCGTTGAGGGAAAGAATCGAAAATCCAAGGGACCCTCGGAAGCATTATTTCTACTTCAACACAGGCGTTGTTCTTGGTTTGACGGCGTCTGTAACTGATTCAATCACATTTGGCCTCATTGTCTATGATGAAGGCAAAAATACGTTAGATTTGATAACTAACCGTCGAATTGTACGTTATGAAAAAATTTTCATTGAAAATCCAATTTTCAATGGGTCTGTCTATTTCAGAACTCCTTCAACGATAGATTTCATATCTCGATTTTTGAAAGATCATGAAAGTGGTGAAGTGAACGACGATATTGTCTCTTATTTTCCCTCTCAAAAAGTTGCAGCGCCTCCTTATTTGTATACCGTAAAATGTAACGTAAATTGCTTCGTGTGCAGCGAAATATTCCCGATATTCGTAATCGGCGGTGATGATGGAAAGATAAGAATTCGTTCTTTGACTGAAGGAAAGAAAATCAATACTGTCGACCTTGGCAATGAAATTCCAATGAAGATTATTATTACTGATTGTTGGGGATTCATTTTGGTAAAGACAATTAATAAGTTGTTCCTGCTTAGTACAAACGGAAGGATTTTGAAAACAATCGATAACTTCATCAATTTCTCGCAATGGTTTTCTTTTCATACGCACGATGACTTCGATTATGTTGTGTTAAAGGATGAAGAAAATAGGATCATTTATTTCGAGGCAATGTATCCTGAGAATCTCAAAGTCTTCATCGATTTCAGCGCAAGTATTAACGTAATTAAATATGATCCTTATCAGTCGTGCTTCTTGCTGCTGACAACTGATTGTAGGCTGTTTTGCTTCCCATGTGATGTGGCTGCGGTAAATGATAGCGCAAATAATAGTAGTGAATCTGTGACTCCAATTCATTGATATTATTAAATTTGTTTTATTTTCTTTTAATTTGCTGTTGGAATATGTTTTTAAGTTTCACATTTGATATTTTATAGATTTCTTTTTATAAAGTTTGTCCAATAACTAAAAGTGATGTGAATTTTTTTTTCACCATATAATAGGTCAATTTTATAAAAAGTGGCTGACAAAAAAAAATCAACAATGCTAATAATCAATTCGGCATTTGAAATAAGATTAGAAAATAATGGTATCAAATTCTATTCACTTCACTTCACTTTCCAATTAGTGGACAAATTTTAGTATTGAAATTTTAGGGGGAAATGTTACTTTAGATGGAATATCTAACAAAAAAAGTTGAAGAAGCTTTTATAAAATTGTTGCTCTGAAAATAAAGTTAACTTTTCATAAAAATCAATGTATCAGTGACTAAGCCAATAATATAGGTCATAAAATATGTATCTAAAAATAAGTTGGTGCATTAATATTAAACAAAAATTTCGAGTAGATTTTGAATTATTGCCAATTGTTCATCAAATAAATGACATTTTTCTCTCAGCTTTTTCAATATTTTACAATTATCATTTTTGAGTATTTTGATGTTGGTTTCAATGTTAAAAAATACAATAGTTCGTTCAATTTCTCTTTGATCTCTGGAAGAAACCAAATGACGAAAAGGGAAAAATTTTTTTCAATGTTTCTCTGAAAATCTCGCGAGAGGTATTCACGAAGAAAACTAGCCTAGAAATTTAATTCTAACTTATTTATTTTATTTTTAAAATATGTAATTAAGATAAATTACAAATTTTATATGATTCCATGTGCTTATTTTCAAGATATTGCTTAAGCATTTTTTTGTGAGAAAAAAAAAATATTTTCAATATATTTCGATATTTATTTGGAATTTTAAATGAAAGATTTTCTATAAAACAATATAAAATATCTCAATATATATATATATTGACATTAAATAATTATAAATTAAAGCATATATTGATTAATAATATTTTAAATAAAAAATTATTTAGATATTAACTTATTTTTATTTCAAAAAAAAATATTTATTTAATAATATTAGTTTTTCACAAAATTTGTGAACACTTTTGTGAAATCCTTTGAAAAAAAGCTAATTTTGATTTATTTGATAGAAAAAATGAATATTAATAGAATTATTTAAATGTTTAGCAAATTATTTGATTCAAATTATCGACATTTTCTATTATATATATATATATATTTAGAAATATATATTTTATCCAATATCTGTAAAATTTCAATTTATTATTTTTTTTTGTTGTTTGATTTTTGAACATTTTGACGTTTTGCACCCAAAATAAACATCGATATTGTTGGAAACCAATTTTCTCAAAATTAAACACATAAATTTCTTATTGATCGCAATATATGTTAAGATGAATCGCAATAATTAATATATTAAAATTAAAAGAAAAAATCTAGGCTGAAAAAAAAAATTGGGTTGGATTTTTATTAATTCTTTTGTTTTTTTTTTGTTAAATCCATTGCTTTTTTAAATATCGAATTTATTAAAATGAGATATAAAGCCAACTCAAAATTTAATTCTTTATATATTTATTAAAATT